>CM065318.1:13940875-16465875 GCA_033032175.1 Saturnia japonica
CGCATTATAAATTTGTTTAGTTATTCTTCTTGAGTTCATCCTCTCAACATACCTAAACCATCTAAGCTTCTCTTTCTCAATCCGTGTAACTATATCTTCTTACACACCACAAAATTCTCATATCACACAATTTCTTATCCTGTCACTTCATTTCACTCCTAACATACCTCTTAGCACTCTAATTTCTACTGCATTAATTTTACTTTCATGATTTTTCTGCCACATCCTTCTTTTATTTCCGTACATGAGTGTTGGAACCAACACCCCCTCTATGCACAGCCAAACGAGCTTTCATAGAAATTCTCTGGCTGCTCATAAAGGAGTGCAACGCCCTATTCACCATATTACCGGTATTTATTCTACTTCCTATATCATTCGCACACTTCAACATCAGTCCCAAGTATACAAACTCATTTACTTGCTCCAGTTCGTCACCATAAATCCAGACACATACTTCTGTCATGCTCTCTTCCTTTTCAAACACCAAAACTTTCGTCTTGTTTGCATTTACTTTTATTCCCTTTCTTTCCAAAGCTTCATTCATAATAGACACCATGAAAATTATAACTAGACAATTTCCATATCCATTTAATTTAATAAATATGCTGAGTAAGAGTACAATAGTTCAAAGTAGTCAAAACAACCAAAACATACATCAATTTCGAACTAGCAAAATTCATTAAAACAAATAATACAAGATCAATTTACATAATATTATTATTAAACTGCTTTTTGAGCCAAACCATAATTCAATTACCGTTCGTAGAAATTAAAATATTATTGTAATAAACTGTCACTTCTAACATTTTTTGTATGCTAAATGTATTTATTCATTTCATCTTAATTCTAATAATTATGGAATAAAATTACATAGCTCAAGATATAAATCTTGATTTATTATAGCTTACTAAATAATTTTAAACAAAACAGAAGATACATAGGTAAGCCATATTTTTTTGAATAGGAATTAATAAGATCATATAGGTATTATATTATTATTAGAAAGCAAAGGTCGAGAGAGAAGTTTTGAAGGTTCCCGAGAGGCAGAATACCGAGGAGGGTCCTTTCGACCCCGCTCAAGACTGACAAGCGCGTAATTAACTTTGTATAAATCCATATCGTAACTTTCGACATTCATTTATCAAGCCTCATTGTTCTTGACAGAATTTTTTAAATTTTTATAAAAATATCTCAAAGTTCAGAAATTTCTTCGTTTAGTTTTATTATACTTCATACTGTAATTTAGTTTTGTTGAAAGTTTTTGAAATACCAACGAGAGATAGACGAAGACGGTAACATTGTGAAGTGGGCCTCACAGATACAGACGCAGAGGCAAGCCAAAGGGACGGTGCTATCGTAGTCAAGAGCTAGTAGGATGTTGGCAAAAATTGACATGCTTAGCGTTCTCTGGAGGAGACATATACACATACACGAAGAGAGGTCCACGTAGCTTATTTATAATTTTATATGCCTATTTATTATTATATGGAAGTGACTACCTCTCTGTGTATGCACTAAATTATTATTTCTCAAACATGCATAGAAATATTGTCATTATTTTCGAAAAAAGAACACGCGAAGTATTAAATTTACGAACATACCAAGAATGTTAAAAGAGATCCAATCAAAGAGTATTTAATAACCCCAGCACGCCGTTTCATACAACATTGATTGAGCATTGTATTGTTCCATATTCAAAAAACGCTCCTGCAATGGATTTGATTTCTTTGTCCGTAAATTCGATACTTCGCGTGTTCTTTTTATTATTATTAACACGCTTTTATTAGCTTCACCTGTATGTATGTAACCGACCCCTTTGAACTCGATTTTGTCCTACTTTGAATGATCAGATTTAATTAAAACTTTGCACACCTGTCAAAAGTCGATGACAATGCAATAATCCGATCAAAGCATCCGATTATCCTAATTAGATTCACCAGGATTAATTATTTTCTTTCCGCATTCTATGCATGCGAGTAAGAGAGATAGAGCTAGTGCGCGAACTACGCATGGGTGCAGTTCCACACTTACTCTTTCGGGCATGCAAGGTTGTACAGTTGATCATGCAGTCATTTATTTGGGTCCGCGATTGTTTGCTGCTGGACAAGCTTATGTGGCACTTAGTCGTGGAAGATCCTTGGACGGTATACGAATTGAAGAACTTGATTGCTCAAAATTAACAGGAAGAACTCCATGTAACAGTGAAGCATTGAATGAAATGATTCGATTACGAGATAAACCATAAAATCTACAATCAGTCACAGAGTGAAAATTCACACTCATCCTAATTCTCAGTGCCGCCAACAGATTCGCTCCTATGATTATAATATTTTGTAGAGTGATTACGGATTGAAAATTCCATACTCAAGCATTAATGTGATTGACTGTATATGTAAATAAGGTTGCACCTCTATGTGTCTCGCTGTTTATATTGGCATCATAGAAATCTTTGAATATGTGTTCTTAACCAAGATACAATCGGAACACATTTGTACATATTAAGGGCGGTTGATAGTTAGCAAATCGAACTAAATAATTTATAGTTTAAAAAATTTAACTAAAAAATGAAAAATAAATAATAGTTTAAAAAAAATAAAAAAAACACGCTTTCATAAAAAATCCAACTAAAAAACAGAAAATAAAATTTAATAAATTTGATTAAGTACAGTGTAAAAAAAAATGAATGTACATTATTGTAAAAAAAGCGTGGGGTGCATAGTGTCAATAATTATAAACATTTTATTGACAGATAATGAGTAGAAGAATCATCTCTTCGATAATATAATATCTTAGAAAGCGCTTTGAATACACCCCACGCTTTTTTTACACTGTACTTAATCAAATTTATTAAATTTTATTTATAAAATAATGACAATATTTCCATGCGTGGTTGAGAAAAGCACTATATATGCCTCGGCGGAAATGGCAATTGCCTATCTCGTTTAGTGAAGTCCTCGCCTGCGGCTCGGCCTTCAAACTCATACTTGACCGGCAATTGCCTATTTCACGGCCTTTGCAATAATGTACTATTATTGCTTTATATTAACACTTTTGTATAGTTGGAAAAAAGGATAAACCCGATCGAGTTTCTTACCGGTTCTTCTCGATGACTGGGATACTTTTCGAACCGGCAGTAGTGTTTTGACGTTCTTAGGGTCCAAATTGAGTAATCATTTTTTTCTGATAATACATTTTAAAATATTATTATATATTTAGCATTAATGACATCATATTTTTACTGAAATATATAGTGAATACATTAATATAGTTATATGTAGCACACTGGTATCAAATATGTTACTGAAATAAATAGGGTTTTTTATTTCATTTATAATTTTAAGAGAACTTTGAACTCATAAGCAGGTATCTGGTATCAAAAGGTTAATATGTATTAACCATTATAAATAATAACAGATTGTATATATTATAATATAAATTACTTAGTAAAGTTGTAATAATCCTAATGTGATTCTAAGAAAAAGTTATTAAAGATTATATCGAAATAGATTAATAAATGTGGGCATTTACATAAAATAAAAATAAAAATTGATATAATATTATAAAGTATTTTTAACACGTGATAATTATCTCGAGACTGATTTAATAATTAAAGGAAACTATTTTAAAACTTGATCAAGACGGATATTGATTATAACATTAATTATAATACATTTTTGGTAATAAAAATCAAATAAAAAACAAAATGCTGAGGAACGAACGAAGCACATGTGTGTCCGATTTATTTTCTCTCTATGCGGGGGGATTATAAAACAAAAAATTAACGTTCCCAGTTACTCGATTAAATGACATATTAATAACTAGACATACGAACAGCAAAATACCTTAAATATTTACTGTTCGTATGTCTAGTTTATATATGCTATTTAATTAAGTGATCAATTAATGTACAGCGCGCTATAACGGCAAAAATGTGGCCGAGGCTGGTCAGCTACCTGTTCTTTTTGACACGGAATAATGGTCTAAAAGCAACTAACAGTACGTTATTGGGTATTATCGATACCGCTACGCCATAACTAAACTATCGTGATTTTGTTGGCACGAGAAAATAAATTCGGCCATTTTGTGCCCACAGATCGTATTTAAAGATCGTTAATAAACTGTTTTTATCACTTTGGTATGATGATAAAAACTCATCTATGTATTTTGATTTCCTATATAAAAAACATAATAAACAACAACGCATTTACAATTAGTTGTACATAAATATATAAAAAAGTATAAAACACAGAAAATCTATAATATTATAAAGCCCGAGAGGTTGTTTGTTTATTTGAACGCGCTGATATCTGAAACTATTAGCCAGAGTTGAAAAATTATTTTTACCTTTTATAACCTAAGGAGCGCGGCTCAGTAACTATTAACATCAAGCAATCTGGCAAACTCTAGGCCAGTACGGGAAGTGAAAACAAATGAAGGTTACACGGGCGTGTTGATGGCGCGGCGCGACGCCGGTGAAGAGTAGAGAATTAACGTTATAAAAAAGGGATAATTAAAATGATTGTATGTTTTTACTTACAATGTAACCGTATTAATTAATCCAGATATAGCGCTTTGAAGCGATGAGAAATCAGTGGTGTCTTTCTCGGAACCGTTCGAGTACGTGAATACAGTAAGAGACCGAAAAAAACATCGTAATGAAAGGGCAGTATGGTAGTAGGTAGCTTCTAAGGTTCGCATGGGTATCTATTTTTTTTTTCTAATATGTTGGAAATCCTCTATTTAGGTTCTATTCACGGAATCGCATTCTCGGCCCAAACAGAGGTTCTGCACTTTGGCACCCTTGCGCTATTATTACAGTTGCCACTTTTCAGGCCAACAACGTGGTTATTTTGAAAAAAAAAAAGAAACCTGGTCATGATTTCATATCAGTAAAAAAATGTTAAGGCAATATTTGTCCTAAAAAGTGTTACTTTCCTTGACCCCATAGCTTTATTAATGTCATACTTGCTCTATGAGACTCTAACCTCAACGATAGCCGGTACACAACTGAAAAGCTTTCCTAATTAACTGCTAACTCAAAAACTAATAATTTTAATTATAGTTTTAATTATTTCAACTATTTGAATATTTAAAAGCAAACCGTATAAAACTGTATATAAATTTTTATTTATGGGTCAAGATGTTAATTAAGTGAATTAATTTTAATATGCAATAAATATTTTATACTACTTATATATATTAAATAAATAATAAAGATTTTTAATTAAACAAAAAATAAAACCATCTGTATTTCGATTACAAAATTATAAGAAACTTCACGGTTGAAACGATGATAAAATTCGTTTTTCGATGCAAATACAATCATCAAGTTTTTCTGTACTATCCAACCTAATAAAGAATATAACTCATGTACAAAAAAAACTTGATTACATTATGAGGCCACTATCGACATTTACAGAGTTTTTTTTTGTAATAAAGTGCTACAAAAACCCACTAATGGCCGTTGCGTGATCCGCTCGATTGATAAATGTATTTATACTGAGAACACAATAAGGTGAATTAGGCAAATGCTTGTCGTTATACGCGTTTATAAAATTATAATGTTACAACTTAATAGCATAAACGAAATACAACAAACTATTCACGTGGTAACATCTCGAGGCAGTTTCTGTCTCATTAGCCTAATAGTCCTAAGCGCGACTGCTATGCTCGAGGTCCTGGGTTCGATTCTCAGGTCGAGCAAAATGTTATTGGGGTGTTCTATGAAATTCTCAGTAGCAGCTCGGAGTTTCGTTGTGTGTCCGATTAATGGCAATAGGCTCGCTCCCTATTACATGAGACTTAAAAACATACCAGGCGAAATGTGGATGTACATTAGTATCTACACCTCTGCCTAGCTCTTCGAGGATACAGGCGTGATGGTATGTTATTAATAAATATGTAATTCTGTTTGTACGTGTATTTTTTACCAATTTTCCCGATAAACATCTATTAAAATGGACCACTGATCACGAATACGCCATTAATCTGTGTTGTCTATCTGTATGGATGTCCAGATGTAGTTCAAAAACCGTGCGACTGATTTCTATCAAATTTCGTACACGAGGAGCTTATATTAATGCTCAAATAGACTATAATAATTGTTGATAATTCTTTTACAAATTATATTAAAAAAATTAACTATTTTGGCATAGGGGTTGATTATGCCATGGAATCCGAACATAATATGATACTTAATAGTCTAACGATAAAAAAATATATTAGATTACATTTGTTAATCTCCTGAAAAACAATTATTTGTTTTACAAGGAAAAAAACAAAAACTTCAATAATAACGTGTATGAATACATTCAATGTCATTTCAAAGAAAAATACTGAATACAATAGAGAACTCGCAACTCGAACAATATTAATTAAAAATAAAATGTTCTCCCAATGTAGCGTGTAGCCGAGGGTAACGGTAATTAAATGGAGAATAAACGAAATGAAATTCAAGTTTCAATTACGATTAAGAGTGAAAGATGGGATTTGATATACTTTAATCTCAGTATTTTAGTTTTTACGGCTTTCCTTTGAACCGTTTCTCCCCTAATCGGGACGCTCCTAATTAGCTCTGAAGTAAGTGCCGTGAATAACATCTTATTTTCGTTTTATTACTTAACACGTTTGTATTTATTATTATTATTATTATTGTTATTTGTAACTTGTTACTAAGAATTTAAGGGAGGAATGAAAAAGGGGATATGACTTTAAATAGAAGAAAATTCTTCTTCATCTAATAATATGACAGGTGTGTTTATACATAATTATTATGCCAAAGTCGAGTGGATATAAAAAATCGAATCTTCAGAGTTCAACCGATGCCTTATCAAGATGGTGGCTCTCTCATTAAAATTGTACAGGGAGCTTGGGAGGGAGGGAAAAACTTGTGGGGAGCAAAATGCTTCTAGTTATTTTTTATAATTCACATGACTTGTGCAAAATAACCGAACTATATCACGCAAAATACCATCAATATTATATAATATAGGGCAAAATACTCAAGTTAATGAGTTATAAAGAAAAACTACAACGTAGTAGATCAAGGTCCCGACAAAAATTCTGAGAAAGAATTAAAGAATATTAAGTATGAAGCTGGATAAGTATAAGGGTAGAGGAAGACCAAAGAAAGTATGGATGAATTGTGTGAGGAATAATATGCGTACAAAAGGTGTTAAAATTCTGAGATTACAGCTGTTAGAGTGGAAGGGAATAGTATATTACACACCGAGGGAGAAAAGTAGGACATTCACGCCCGCGCGTATGGTTATCACCCGAGCCGGGCAAGGGTGACAATCGCGGGTGAGGATATCCTACTTTTCTCCCTAGGTGCGTTTACAATTTTTTTCTCCTCCGGGATGAAAAGTTTATATATTTTATATATAAACACGCAGTTGCTAGGTTACCGGGAGATAAAGTAAAGTACGCGCATGCGCACATTTGCCATCTCACCGGGAGAGAATCGGGTACTTTTCTCCCGCGTGACAGGGACTAAAAGTGAACTTTTCATCCCGGAGGAGAAAAAAAATGTTATACCGACTCGACACTGTTTTTTTTTAAATTACAATAGTTTTACAAACCAAAGTATGAGTAAAATTACAAAACAATGTATGGTAATCCCAAATTATAATACTATACGAGTAATTTTGCTAGACATGTGAAGCAACCTACAAAAAATGTTGTAATTTTACGAAACCGTTTCTAAATTTTCGATGAAAAGCTTCTCAAATTTAGCAACAAAGTTTTGTATTATTACAACATCCGAATAAAATCTTGACTAAATGTTTTGCCTATAAGTTTCCAATATATTTTTTGTAAAATTACCATTGACATTTTTAACAGAGCACGTAAGTGGGATAAGGGGTAAGAATAAGAAGTTTGTATAAAACAATCCCAACGTTTCACTCAAAAAGCATTATATAAAAATGAAGAAAGACTATATTTGTTATTTATTTCACAAGTCAAACATTTTAACGCTTATTCTTTGCGAAACAGACACAGGGTTATTATAGTGTTAAACATTTTCACAAAGTCGCAAACTACAATTTCGTTGCACATTGAATGAGCGCTATAAAGATAACTCTCAAGACAAAGTAAACTTGTTTTAGTACACAAAATATATATTTTAGTTGACATGTTTTGTTTTAGTAAATGAGTTGTTGCACAGATTTTGTTTTACTAATTGAGACAACAAACGCTTCGCAATTTAATTGATTAATTCCAATGTACATTTTCACAATAGACATTTTTTTGTTTATTCTTTAAGACTCCAATATAATCGATTGATCGGGATCAAACAGCGCTTGAGTAAATTTTAGCCAATACGTTTTGAAATTATACTTTTTTAGGCAAGCTATGAAAAAATTATGATAAAGTTCACGCACTGAATCAATAAGTTTACATTACGAAGTTGCTTGTTTAAACCTCCTGTTTTGTTGTGGTGACACTCGATGTTATTTTTCTAGAAATAAATTACATATGTTGAAATCAGTTATCTTTTTTTTAAATTAATTTTCATTTGTACGTAAGATATTCATTAAAAAATTACCTAGACTGCCTTTCAAGACATTATGTACATTGTTACTTAGTTAAGAAAAACAAACGAATACAAGTAAATTACACGCTGGCCGTCAATAAAGTTCAATTCACTTTGTTTACAGATTCGTTCAATTCAACGATAGAGTTTCGCTGAAACCCACAAGCCAGCTACCGTCGGATTTAAAACTGCGATCTCGATTTCATTCTATTAAACAAACACATATAAGCTATAAAAGTTTGTGTTTTAAGTATAATAGCCCAAGTAATACTTAAATTAGAATTGCTAGTTTTGTTGTTTGTTATGTTTTACAATAACAAGTAAATACCTATTTTATTATCTACTTATATTGTAATAAGTTAACGAAATTACATAGGTTTATTGTAGGAAGAGAATAAGATCAAGATACGTATTGAAGACCGTCCTTCACTGATCCGTATTATAGGGAAACGGGAAAAGACCATCGTCAGTTTACAATGGTCCTCTGTTTTACTTCTTATACCCATTGAGGCATTATGTACTACGTACTGAAGCAGCTATTACGAATAAAAATTGTACTCTACTTGATACCGCGGGACACAGGTGGGGGGTGCGGGGTGCGGGGCAAGCGCGAATTTACTACATTGAACTTACTTATTGAAATGTCACTCCTTGACTTTTATTGTGTTTCTCGAGTTGTTTAAACAGTATCTCAATGCACATGAAGGCATATTTATGAAGTAAAATTTAGCACCGATACGTGTAATTGCAACAAGTGGCCGGCACAGAATGTGAGTAAGAGTGTATGCACTCGAACGCGTGTTTTAAATAATGTGGTTAAGGCGACGACATCTCTAGTACGTAATACATTATACCTCAATGTTTATTTATACTTGGATTTTTTTTTAAATATCAGGCTACATGGTCCATATAATGTATGTCAAATTATTTACTTACATCTTAAAATTGTTAATATTACAAGTTCACGCGTAACAATAGATGATTATAGTAGTAAGCAACTTAGTGATGTTGGTTTTTAGCAAATTCGTGATTTTGTCATTTTTGTTATTAGGCCCATAATAATGTGACACTAAAGTTTTATAAGTGTGACACTGAAGTGTTTATGTATACTTTATACATTATAAAGTATACATAAGTATTAATTGAATAAAGGTTCTAAATTAGTTATAATTTAACTGAAATGTTATAATTATTATTGAAGAATGGCATCGGAGTCTGTGGCTAAATATTTTTGAAAATAGATATAGTATATTACATGTAAGTACCTAATTAGGACACTATTATAATATAAGACTGTAAAGTCCAATTTGTAATATTTAACGACAAATTATAGACAAACGGTTACTTTTAAGACCATGAGAACGCTATAATATATAATCACATTACGAATTTAAAAAATTAAGGCTTAATAGGTGCAATAAGAAGATATAATTAAATAAATGTTTTTGTTAATGGAACAGGCTTTTAGTTAGAAAATATGTAAACAGATAAATCAAGCGAGCGAAATGCTTTTAATATGCAGCTCTTTAAAGACCGCGTTTTATTTAAGAGGGGAAGTTTCCTCCTACGTAAATGGGAATATAAAAGGAGCCGTAGATTTTATGAAACAGGAGTGCCGCAGCCGCACTGATGTGCATCAGTAAATACGTTCGGTAAAGCCAGTATGCTAGAATACTTCATACACACACAAATAGTTCGTGTTTGTATTTAAGGTACAAACAAAATATATAAAATGTGCATAGGGCACAAGATATTTCTTTGGAGATTGTTTTACTGATTAGTTGTTTTAAAAAAAGTGACCATACCGTGACTGATGGTAAGCAAAAACAATGGCGACCACCAAGAGCTCAGCAATCCGGCGCCGGTCGTCGCTATACATTATACACTGACTGGTTCTGAAACCCAGCTAACCAAAAGTGAGACATTGTGACGGATTTATCGTCATGTATATATATGGTGGTCACAATCCAGAGAGACAATAAAACTGTCGTTCGTGTTCCCATGACCATGACCATGACCCATACAAACGATAGATGTTGTTTTTTGATCAATTTTTATCCTAAAGAGTTCATATTATAAATGTTATTCAAAACCGTGTATCCGATTAAATTTTTTCATCGCAATATCTCCGAAGTCACCCTGTTTTTAAACCACTTTTCAACCCATTTAAAGGATGCATTTTCAAAAATCCTTTGTAAGTGCTCATCTAAATTATATAAGGAATTCTTGTCCAATATTTCATGCTTATAGTAGAACCACCCGATATGCGTTGCCTGTCAGTTAGTCATTAAGAATTTTATTAATTAGATGATAAATATAAAGTGGAGAAGAAAGAACGCCAAACTCCCAATGCACGTAAAGTTTTTAAAAGCCCCCACCGTCTTAGACTTAAATCTAGATGTCTATTTTAAAGGATTGCTGCTGATGTTATGTGGAATTAAACATAAATTAAAAACATGGAAATCGTCAAAGCCGGATAAACGAAGGCACAACATCGATCCAAATATTAAATGAAGGGGTTTGAACAACCGCGAAATGTATGGTGCACGCTCAACATAGCCCACGGGCGGACTGTGCGCTGAATTTAAATATCGTTGTGGGTGGATCGATTCACCACGTTGTGACTGCGGTGCTAGAACTCATTCAATTCACGATATCATAGAAGAATGACCACAGACAAGATATAAATAACGGCTCTCCCGATGATATATGATCACTTTTACCGACGACGCCATAAAGTGCTGAAAGATTTTAAGTTCAATTAAAAGAGATACTCTATTTAGCCATACGATTAAATAAATAAACTACGGTACATGTTGGCAAATAACTCCTAATTCCATAAATTATAAAATGAAATAATTTCACGTCAAACATTAATAAAACATGAGTTATAAATAATGAGAGACAAAAATAAATCGACGTCCTCAGAAGAACGTGTGAAATCATTTTCACTATTATAATGATTTCGCCTTGGTATAAAAGACGCAAAGTTCTTTGTGTTCCAACAAAAGAAATATATTAATCATATTATGTTCTGTTCGTATCAAAGGAATAGCAAATATTTTTATCATACTACTAGAAAGAAAGAAAGAAAGATGTGGTGTATCTATTTAAGGGGATGGAATAACTTTCATGATTTGAAGCTTAACGTTCTTTCGCTTTTTTTTTTTAGAACTGACTATACTGTTAGCCTTAGGAGCCCTGGAGCCTCTAACGGCTTTTACAGCTTCACCGGACTTGGGGGCGAGCGGTTAAGGCCCTCAGCCGGGAAAATGTTTTTTCGCTGCTTCGCAAAATATTTATAACCAGCTATGCCCCACAGTTACCCTCGTGTTAGATACGATTTCTTCATACAAATTTTGAACTCCCGTTACATCCTTTTAGGGTGTTAATTTTTCAAAAATCTATTCTTAGTCTGCCATCTATATACTGCCAACAATAATAACTAGCTGCGTGCCAAATTTCAGCCCAATCCAATCAGTGTTTTGAGCTTAGAGTTGATAGATCAGTCCGTCAGTCATGGTTTCCTTTTATGTATAATACTTAGATAAAGTATTTTTAACGTACTAATGAGGTAAAATATCACGTAAAAACTTAAAATCAGATAATTCGAGAATATTAATTAGTAAACAAAATTAAATGTTAATCTAAAGATGGAAGCGAAACAAAGAGTTTATTCATTACAAAAGAGAGCAAAAACTTAAGTAGGGTCGCTCGCGATTCTCTTCGAGGGCTGCAATGGGTACAAGAATGCGACTTTGTTTCGGAGCGGTCTTTGTAAAATGTAAAGTGAAACGCATAAAGCCCCAACCTCGCTCAGCGGAAGAGCGGGATGTGACGCGGAATGGCGACACTGACATACGATGAAATTGCATTGAATCTGGAACGCTCTGGCTTATATGCCTTTATGAGTTCCTGGTACGTGTGGAAATAGATTTTGCATGTTGTTAGTGTGACAAAAATAAAATGGACTTTTGTTGTTAATTAAATAAATTAGTTTTTTATTGTTTGTTTATTTGAACTCTCGTATTTGGGCTTTTGTTTCATTTGTACCATTTTTCACACAAAGAGTGGTAAAACATTCTAGTGAGTGTGGAAATAGAAATTGCATATTGTAAGCGTAAATAAAAAAATGATAATAATAAAAATGAACTTGTAGTTAATTTAATTAATGAAATCGTATTTGGGCTTTTGTTTTTTGTACTATAAATTATTTTTTTAGAACTTTTTAGAACTGACTACACTGTTAGCCTGAGGGACTCTAAAGCCGCTGCGGCTTTTACAGCTTCACCGGACTTGAATTGTACTATTAATCATACAAGGGGTGTAAAAATATAATATGGTACCTACACTAGTAGTATGTGTGAATTTAACACAAATAAGTAAATAATCTAGCGCCGGTTCGATTAACGGTTTTTGACGTTAACGAAATAATAACATTCAAAGAAAGTGCTTAATGGCCACTTAATATTTCGCATATATATTATACATATTATATTTTGGTGCATAATTTTAATCTGGAAACATATATCAAAATACATTCAATGGATTTCTTACTTTGTGAACGCCGGACCGGTTCTCGGGGCAATCAAATACCACGAGAAGTAAAGCAATAAAACTGAGACCGTGATTTAGTCGCAGTCGTTTGGAGGTTAATGGTTTATAAAATGATTTGAAGGTTATAAAGATGTAGCTTCAATTGGAAAATTTTCTATTCCAGCGCCATCATAATTTCCTGACGAAATTACTAAATCCTTCATACGATTAAATAACTTTATATATTTCCTACTTATTGTAAGTTAATATAGTTTTTAAAGACGAAAGGAAATGGAAACTTATTTTCTTATTATATTGCACGTGTATAAAATCTCGAATCTTATGGTAACCTGTAAATATAGCAAGCAAGGAAAATATAGTGTGTTCACTCGTTTTAAAATACAATAAAATCAACATTTCACTGAATTCCGTTATTAGTTTTATTCCAAGATTGACATAGAGTGATAGATTTAAAAGTGTGACCAAATTAACATAAAAATTACACAGAATATTTTTCTTAATGATACCAATGTTTTCAAACATCTCGCCCACCAAGAACTTCGTTCTTAAATCAAATTAACAAACAAGAAAAAATCACCAATACCTACTTATTGATATAATTTAAATTCAATCAACATAATTACACAAAGTAATAAGCACATAAAATCAACAATCACACATCTAAGCAAATTTATAAAGGCATGCATAAATATAATATACAAATGTTTACATACCAACTCTTTTTTTTTATTATTGAAATTTGAAAAATTTACGGAACCTTTACAAATTTTAACACACTAAAACCTTTACTTTTTTTTTTTTTTTTTTTTTTTAAATATAATATCCGAGGTGCTTTTATACAAATGTTAAGTACTTCTTCCATTTCTTTCGTAGTTATAAATGTTATATTTTCTTTAGGTCTACTGTCTTTTGGTAATCTAAATTTCAAAATTCTTCGACAATATGACCAAATTCTTAAAGCCTTTCTTAAATTCGAAAACTTTTGCCAAACAAAATTTTCAATAGGTTTTACAACTGTGGCTAACAATTTTATAGGTTTAATCTCTTCTGTGGTTATAAATTCATTAAAATCTGTCTTATATTTATTCTTTTGAAATAAAAAATCAGGACCATGCCACCACATATCTAACTTAATCAAATCGCAGCTTGGCAAACCACGCGAAGCAGGGTCTGCAGGATTATTATTTGTAGAAACATGATTCCACTGATGACTATCTAATATGTTTAGAATGTCTGACACTCAATTGCTAACAAAAGTGGTCCATCTACTTGGTTCACCTTTTATCCACGCTAAAACAACCGTAAAATCAGACCAAGCAAACAGATTAACTTTAGGTATTCCCATTATCACTGAAACTTCATAAATTAATTTAGCTGCTAGGACAGCTGCACATAGTTCTATTCTTGGAATAGAAATTTGTCTATCAATTGGCGCAACTTTAGTCTTTGCGGACACCAAATGTACATAAATATTTTCTTTATTATCAATTACTTTAATATATACAACAGCAGCATATGCTGAACTAGATGCATCTGCGAAAACATGTAATTCACATGCATAATCTGTTCTATAATTAAGCCAACGAGGAATTTTTATATGCTTTGTATTGCATAAATCTCTTTTAAAAGCAATCCACTCATTCAAAAGTTCAGAAGGACGGGTATTATCTCAGCTCAGATTTAATTTCCAGAGCTTTTGCATGAGAATCTTTGATATAACAATGACTGGAGCTAACCATCCTAATGGATCATACAGCCTACCTATATCCGACAATACCTTTCTCTTAGTAACCACATCTTCAATACCTTCAATTTTATAATTATACTCAAAACTATCTGTAATTTTGTTCCAAGAAATTCCCAACACTTTTACTATATTGTCTGTTTTAAATATTATAGTCTCTGTATTTTTTTGTTTTTCACTTTTTATGTAGTTTAATAAGGTATAGCTGTTTGTACACCATTTCTGTAACTGAAAACCACCTGAGTTCATTCAATCATTCATTTCATTAAATATTTGTATAGCATCATTTTCCTCTTCACATCCAATTAATAAATCGTCCATATAAAAGTCTTTTAAGGTTATTGCTGAAGCAAGAGGAAAATTTTGTTGTTCATCTTTAGCTAATTGTTGAAGTGATTTTACTGCTAAATATGGAGCACAAGCTGTTCCAAATGTAAGTCTCAACAAACGATAATGTTGTATTGTTTGGTTCGATTCTCGTCTCCAATATATTCTCTCGTAGTCTGTATCGTCTTCATGAACCAGAACTTGTCGATACATTTGAGATAAATCAGCTACTATACAATAAGGATGATATCTCCACCTCATCAATATATGACGGAGATCTTGTTGAATTTTAGGTCCAATTAGAAAAGTATCATTTAAGGATATGTTATTCGTACCTTTACAAGAAGCATCGTAGACCACACGAAGTTTCGTTGTTTCTCTGTCTTTCTTAATCACAGCATGATGAGGTAGATAGACAGCCTTTGGATTTTTTATTTCTTCAACCTTTGTAATCTCTTCCATATGGTTTTGATCAATGTAATCTTCTATAGCTTTGGTATATTCCTTCTGTAAAGTTTTATCTTTATTAAACCTTTTTTCTAATAAATTAAATCTATGTAGAGCGATTTTGTCTAAACTGTTATTTAGACACCTGGGTTCAGAATTTTTAAAGGGTAAACGAACTTTATATCGTCCATCTTTCTCTCGTATGGTAGTTGTATTAAATAACTCTTCACATTTATTCTCATCGCTTGTCATTTTTTTATAAACTTCATTAGGTTCTTTTTCTAGCTCCCAAAATTTCTTCAATATTTCGTCTTCTTTTACTCTAAGGTGTAAGTTTATAATTTTCTTATGATTAGGATTTTCAATCCGGCCTAATAAAACCCATCCGAGTTGCGTATTTTGTGCAACTGGACCACTGTATAAAGGATGTTTCAAAAGACCACTCAAAATGATCTCACTGTATATCTCAACTCCCAGGATAATGTCGATTTTACCAGGTGTTCCGTACTGAGGATCGGCTAATGGTAGTGTCTCAATATCTGACCATTCTTTGACCACAACATTATTGGTAGGTAGAAAAGATGTCAAAGAACGTAGCACGAAAGCTTGAACCTGCACAGAAAAATTGGGAGTTTGGATTGACTCTAAATTAAATAAAACCTTACTTTTAATTTTCATATCACCATCACCTACACCTGAAACAAGACCATTCATAGGGATTTTATACAAGCCTAATCTTTGTACTGTGTCTTCGGTTACAAAAGATGCTTCAGAACCCTGATCTATTAAAACTCGAACTATTTCGGAAAACCCAGATGGGGTTTTGATCTTAGCTAACGCTGTTGCTAGTAGTACTTCACTATTACTCTCCACAGCAAAGTGAGCCAATATCTTTTTCTCATTATCTTGATTAGAGGACTCTTTGTTGACAGAAACAGCACGAGTTCTTAAATTCTCCGTTGGTGAGGGTCCGCAAGCTGTAGCTCTCTCAATATGTAATAAGGTGTGATGTCTTCTTCCACAGCGTCGACAATAGGTAGGTCGGTGACAGTTTTTCACATTATGGCTTGAGGCAAAACAATTGAAGCATAGCCCCTTGGATTTTATAAACTCTATTCTCTTTTCTGGGGGCTGGCTTTTAAATTGTTCACATTGGAATAATAAATGTTGATTACTGCATTTTACACAAGCGAAATTTTTATTTATATTTGTTTCTAGTGTGCAGTGATATGACTTCTGTTTTGATCCCATATGTTTATTTACTTTACATTCTTCCAACATTTCCAAACTTCTGAATCTTGTCTCTAAGAAGCTCACAAGATCGTTCCATGTTGGAAGACTATCAGAATCGCATTGACTCAAGTTTGATTCCCACAATTTTCTAGACTCTATATCCAGTTTTGTTACAATTAAATGAATTACGATAGTATCCCATGAATCAACGATTATGCCCAAATTTTTGAGTAATTTTAAGCAAGACGATGTATTATCTAAAATTTCTTTTATTGCGGTCGAAGATTCAGTTGTTATAATTCTTTGTGCAAATAAACGCTTCATTACTTCATTGACATTATACCTTTTGTTATTATATCTGCGTTTTAATTGATTCCAGGCTTCTTCATAATTTGTCTCTGTAGTATTAAGGTTCATAAGAAGTTTCTCTGGTTCACCGGACAAGCAACTTTTCAGATAATGTAACTTTTGTACTGGATTTATATTATTATTATTGTGTATTAGGGAAACAAACATGTCATGAAACATTTGCCATTCTTCATAACTTCCTTTAAAACTCGGCAATTGGATTTGTGGTAATTTAACTTCACATAGTGATTGTGATGGAACAGTTATAGTTTTTGAATTGGAGTCTGACTTTTCCGTCAACATTTTAAAATCTTCCTTAAGCTTTGTTTTGTAATCCGTATAAATATCGTCGAATTCATAATATACATTGCTTATAAAATACTCGTTTTTCTGTTTTTGTTCTTTTGACACTTTACTGACAATGCCCGAATGTAAATTCATAAAATCTTTAGAAATTTTCTCTAAATTTTCGAGTTTTGATTCAACGTAAGATTTTGTTATACGTGTTTTCGGCGATTTTTTATAATTCTCGAAAGCTTTTTTTACCTTTTCTAAATTATCATCTTGCCGCAGATAAAGTGACTCCATTTTGTTCGTATAATTTACAACGTAATAGTTGTACTAGGGATTTTTTCCAAGTTCACTTCAAACTAAATAAACGAACAAACTGTTCTTTTACACACTATTTATTAATTTGGTTTATTTATTTCCCGGGTTTCGGCACCATGTTCACTCGTTTTAAAATACAATAAAATCAACATTTCACTGAATTCCGTTATTAGTTTTATTCCAAGATTGACATAGAGTGATAGATTTAAAAGTGTGACCAAATTAACATAAAAATTACACAGAATATTTTTCTTAATGATACCAATGTTTTCAAACATAGTGTGTGCTTGTTATGAAATCACATTTTATAATATATAAATAAATTCGTTTTCTTCTTATTTAATGGTAATACATATACACAATTATGCCAATGTCTAGTGGTTATAATATTTTTCTTCTTTCTGAGATGAAACAACGCTATAATAAGATGGTGGCTTTCTCGTTAAAACTGTCCAGTGAGTTTTTGTGGACACTTAAAATGCATGCTTCTAGTTATCATTTTTAATTCACTTCAGTTGTGGGGACAACAATCTAATTGTATTACATAAAATGCCATCAGTACTACATTATAGGGCCATATAAGTTTATTAATTATAATAAAAATAACATGGCAGATCAAGATCCAACAAAAACTCTAAATTTAAATTCAAAAACTATTTTACCTATATCCAAGTACTTTTATTAGAAAGTATCAGATTATATAAAATTGTTATCATTTTCGTTAACTGAATTTCAAATTTAAGATTATGATGTTTGGATTTAATTATCTTGTATTTATTATAAATAACTGGATAAAGAAAGCGTCTTGCGTTTAATCGGATTACACACACAACTGCGAATGGAATAAACGTCTGTGCAATTATTTTCAGATTATAAAACGAATATCGGTAGTATGATTTAAAATCATAATTCCAATTCCAATATTTCATACATGAGCGGATTGTGTTCAATAAATTAATCACTCTATACGTGCAAAATTTATCCAACACGAAATCATCTGATTCATTCGACCGAAATTGTTTCGATGTTTTATGTAAAGTTTATTAATAAACTTTTACGACGTCGAAAATTATTTCGGGAATCTCTTTGATGTGTCTCTAATTTGAAATCTTTTTAGTGTCTCCATGATATATAAGATCGTAATGGTGTGACGTTCATAAAATAGTTACAGATTAATAAATATGTATTCCTCACGAGCAACTCACTGGACAAATTTCACAAAAAAAAAAAAACATGTTCACGATTGAATAAACAACGAAATAAAATAATTTCTCAAACATCGTATTTTTCGTTCAAAGCCATTTAATTTAAGTTCCAAGTGGCTAGGGGCTGTCACCAGCCTGATTGTTACAGTGTTATAATGAAACATGTTCGGTCATTAGTTACTATTGTAAATCAGACTTGTGAGCTTGCTTTAAATTATTTACTTTACGATAGTGTAAGCAAGTGTGGTGTTTCACTCACAGACTATTAGGTTAAATGAAAATTATTTTGTATTTCCATACAGGGCAGCCCTAAAACCGCCTCGGGTGAGTATAATCTGATTTATATATATCTATCTGTAGATCGCATTTTTTTCTTTATTCTCTCGTCCACATTACCGAAGGGCAATTTGTTGAAAAACACGCAAATGTTAAGTGCTGTGTTTTTCTATTTTCAACTTTGATTTCACAATCACATTATGTGTTTTGTATTTATTGTGTTTGTGATTATTAATTAATAGAAAGTGTACTGTTCTCGCGTAGACGTCAGCTTTGAGATACTATTTATACCAATAACTAGCAACCCGCCCCGGCTTCGCTCGGGCAGCAGAGTAATACATTTAACTTCTATTGGTTTACGCGGCACAAGACATGATTTTTTTTCACATCTTTAACAATTATATTTCAGAAAATTTACAGAAAACCATTAATTAATTATACACTTAATATTTCTCGTGAATCACTAAGACCATTGATGAATGAAAATCCGTTCGGTAGTTTTTGAGTTTATCGCGGCGGGGGACTTTGTTTTATAATACAGTATGTGATTACTTTAACGTTGTTTTTCAAATGATATATGTTAGTGAAGTTACTTTTTGTTTCAAATTTATATTTTAATAAACATATAAATAAATAGCTGTGCCCCACGGTTTCACCCGTGTTAATTTTATACGAAAAACCTCGCCAACGCACCCTTGTAGGCAATTTTTTATACTTTGTGTAAAACTATCGACATTTTTATGATGAATAAATTAATTTTTCAAATTATAATATAGCATATTATGTTACTTGCTGATACTGTAGCTTTATATTGGTGAAAGAATTTTTAAAATCGGTCAAGTAGTTTTTGAGTTTATCCATTACAAATAAAAATCAAATCTTTCCTCTTTATTATAATATTGGTATAGACAATTAAAAAAGTAATCTGATATTCATTTATGCTAATGTTTTTATTATCAAAATATGTATATTGATTTATTTATATATAATACTAGCATCTCAGGAATTTACCTATTTTTAATCCCCTATTCAACCCTTTTTATAGAATGAATTTTCAAAAATCCTTTATTAGTGCTCGCCTACGTTATATAAAAAAATTCACGCTTTTAAACCCAGGTGTAAAGCTGTGCGTAGTCCATTGTCAGCAATCCTTTTTTATTCACTAATTATTATTTATACCTTTGTTTCAGTATAATTATTTTGATAGTATAAGTTACATATGATTATGGATGACGAGATAGATTTATTATATTCGGTTTGTGATTGAAAATTTATAGCCAATTCGTAGTGTGAACGCTTTCTCCCTCGGTCCATACGTGCGGCATGTAACATGCCTGACAACGACGTGTTATTTATTCCTGTCCAAACGCCATTCACAAGCACAATATTGGCATTCGATTTTGATCCAGCCTCAGGGAGAGATAAAAGAAGTTTACTGTCCCATACTTCAACGAACACGGTCGGTCTCTCAAAGCGTATAAAACTACCAAATTAAATAACCGAGGCACCTCTAGCAATCTTAATATTTAAACAGTAAAAGAACCCTCATCAAAATTTGGCCGTTCAACACCCCGCCCGTGTATATTCATGATCCACAACTCACATAAATATTATTCAAGAAACTTGGGAATTTGCGAGCGTTAATGAAACAAGACGCTAACTCAGAGGGGCTCACCGAAAGCTTAAATTATTCCGTCCGCGCCTCGCCCATGTCTTTCTGACGACGCTATTATTTTAAATTATTTTTAATTGAGTAAAAGCAAGCGAAAAACGGAATAACAACTCGCCGGGTTAATTACCCGGCCGACAAAGCGCTCTAAAAGCTTTTCGAGACGTCGTTACACTGTTTGTTACAAACGTTCAACTACATGAAAAATTGTTTGCGTTTTAACGATTCTTAAAAATAAAATGGAACGCAACAATGGGCGCTAATAAAATCTCTTTTTAACGGCACACGGCAATGGCGGGACCGAACAATTTTAACCTCGTTTTCATTGAAATTCACGTTTCATTCGAGTAACAAAAGGGTTCGGCTCTTTACGAAATGTCAATTGTGAGGAGGGTTGCGGACTGTTTATCCTGTGGGCCAGAGTCATGTTGTCCTGGTACTGGCGGACAAGTGTACACTAACATTGCAAACACACCAACTATATCTATGTATATAATACGTAACATACATGCACAAAGATACAAGAACACGTATCTGTATAAAATATACACTCTTCTCAGATTCTGGTATAATACATGTAAGTCAAGGAATGCTTTCAAATGTTAACAAGGTTTTCGACTTTCTTTGTTTATCTTATCTACACCCCATAAAAAACAAATTACTTTCAAAGAAACACTAAGAACCATTTGATTTGTCTGGAGTAGGTAAAAATAAACATCGTTAAAATGTTCGTATAATAAAAATTAATTAAATAACCATTAATTAAAACATAATAAGTACTTTTTTTAAAGATAATATTGTATGATGATAAGTCTCTCTAATTCTTCATACATAAAGTCTAATTAGACTCCTCTACTTCCAATTCAATTCGAGTTCAGAAGGTAAGCCGGGTATATTACTTTCAACTAATCTTACAGATACTTACTTAGCTGGGCTCTTTCAAAAGAACAATTAAGTTTAGTTACGAAGAGATGAGAAGCGAAGCTGATAAAAGTTGTGTAGTTACGCCCACAGCCTCTCATGTCGGATACGTTCCCGATAACAGGATTAACGCGCCCTCCCGTGTTGTTACTTGCTAATTCGCAACTCTCCGCACGCTAAACTCACTCTCCAACCCGATATTTACTTCCTTGCTTCTTTTTTAATTAAGTGAAATTTTTCCTTAGCTTTAATAATTTAGTAAGCAATATTTGTTTCACTTTGTTTTAAAGAACCCCTTTGGTTTTTTTATACACAAGTAAGGTGGCAAGCAATCATACAGCCCGCCTGATGGTAAGCGGCTATCACAGCCTGTGGGCGCTTGTAATACCATAGGCCTCACTAACCCGTTGCCGACCTTGAAGCCTTCTACCCCAAGGACTTTTGGGGGTCTAGTAGCCAAGTTACCTTCTTACAATAATTAACGCTAACAGAAAACGAAAAATGTATGGTACAACTAGTTTCCTGTACAAGAAACACGTCTATTTGGTAGGTGGTCACTAGGTCACGTTGATGTCTAATAGATCGTGCGTTAAAAAAGGAAAGAGTTAAACTTCCAGGTTTAGTTTAAAAAAAAGTCCGCGATACATAACGCTGTACGTAAGCCGTAATAAAATATTTTGTGACAAATTTTAATTGAAAATTAAAAAGTGACTCATGATTATTACTCGAACGACAGTTACTTCATCATCAAGACAATTTTATGAAGATAACCTTTGGCCTTTATAGCATGTTATTTGCACGTATAGTTTAGGAGATAATGGAAAATTAAAATAATTCAACTCTCGGCTCTATGACTATAGTAGTAGTTGCGCGAACGAGCCTCGTGATGTGATTGTGACGCATAGCACTGGCCACCCGATAAAAATATTGTCTATACTGAAGTATTATAAATCATCAATCAGTGTCTTTTTTTTATTATACGGGGATGAAACCGCAGTGCGCAGCTAGTTCGTAATAAAATTACAAATTAAAACCTTGAAAGATTTATTTCGGTAGAATCGTGACCGCGTATCTCGACTCGATGGATCATATTATGAATTTTTTAATTATTATTATAGAAATAAACTTATAAACGATTTCACGCGAGTCATGAAACATTTACGACAATATAAAATGGTAATGGATTAACTTGATCGCCACAGTCGACGTTTAATGAGCGACCTGGGGGAACTTCCTCAATAAAATTATGATCTGTCATCTCTTTAACTATACCAAGATTCATAGATAATAAACTCATGACGCAAACGACATTTTGACACTGTTACGTAATCAGCAACGAGCATTAATATATAGATAATTTTTATATGAAACCCCTACTGTGTACAAACTTTGAAAATATCTCTGTTTGAAAACCTGTTTCGCCTCCTTCAGATTTGATTGATTAATAACTTAACACAACACTACTGACTCCAACGCTTGCAACTCCTAACGCATTATTTGCAGGAAATAAACATATTTGTTTAATTTTTAAGTAAACACAACTAATAATAATAATAATACTACTTCTTCAGCAAGTCCTTGCAGTTTTTTTAATTCTCTTTTGGGTACTACACAAGAAACCTTCTTTCTTCCAGTTATAAGATCCCTTATATTGCTTCTCAGATTATCGAGCAATGCAAACCCTCCTCGGAAACATTATTTTATACATAAACTAGGAGATTCTTTCAATTTAACACAATCATCTAGACATTCTACTCTGTGCTAACAACACGGAAAGCAGTGGACGGTTGACCACTGTACGTGAATGACGATTGTATTCAATTTAAAAGTAATTTTAATGTCTTTGTTTAAAACTATGACAGATAATTGAATATTAAAACGAAAACCAAATTTTAATAAAAGAAAGATGAAGACAAAAGAATTCCTTTAGTGTTGGCTCACGCAAAGACATAGAAAACGTTAAAGGGAACTTATTAATTATTACAAATAAAACTTGGTCCGCTCGTAATTAAGAGTCCATTTTGCGACAGCCTTTTAAAATTCACTCCACGAGCTCCGAGGGAGGCTCAAAAGCGAAATAATTAAAGCGGCGAGCATAAGAAAATGCCGGGAGGTAGAGAGATCAAAGTAAGGTATTTCCCCTCGGGTAAATAATATAGCAGTCGAGTGCCGGATTTCGATGTTTGCCGCCATCACGAGGCGCTGTTAGTAAACGTTATTGACATGGTTTACCTCAGTCTAAATTAATTATTTAATGTTACTTTTAACGTCCGGTATATGTATACCGTAACCGTAAACTAGTTGTTCATAATTTCTCTATTAATTTACTTTCATTTGAAGTTATAATTTAAAAGGATAGTAATGTAATATAAAGATAATAATATAACTGTTGATAAATGTTAAATTATATTGGGCAAAAATCACTTCGCAAATGAAGACACGAGCTTAAACACCACGTCAATCTACTACAGCGTATTGGCAATTTTGAAGGTCGAAAACATTTATAGAGTGTTCAGGTTCCTTCAGGATGTGTACCTTCACTGTAAACCGATTGTGATACCAATTAAATATCAAATGAGTATATAAAATCTAAATGAATCTGATTGCACTGCCTGACTGAACTGCCTCGTTAGCCTAGTGGTCGTAAGCGCGACTGCTATGAGCGAGGTCCTGAGTTCGAATCCTAGGTCGAGCAAAGTGTTATTGGGTTTTTCCTATGAAATTCTCAGTAGCAGCTCGGAGTTTGGTTTCGTGTCCGATTAATGGCAATAGGCTCGCCCCCTATTATATGGGACCTAAAAACATACTCGGCGAACTGTGAGTGTACATTAGTACACATCTGCCTAACCCTTCGGGGAATACAGGCGTGATGGTATGTTATCTGATTGCCTTAAAATTAGACTCAGACTCCTCCTCCTCAGACTAAAATAAAGAAATATTCTAATCTTTTCAATCCTAATCACTTTACCCAAATTTTCATTGCTACTTTCGCAAGTACTAAATTACGATGGATTTCCACAAAGTAAACGCCTATATCAATCAAATATCTTTTCAATCCTAGCAATTCTGTCCTCTTTGAAGGACTAAAATTGCTATTTTCTGGTACTGAGTGAATCGCTTCGGTCTCATGAGTTTCGTGTCTTTTTAAAAAGATGTTACTTTTCAGACTTTAGAAAATGAAATAAGGATATTATTTTAAATATCGCCAAATAAATGCGCGTTCAATGTCCTAATTAATAAGATTCGTCCCTATAATAATAGATGTGTCACCAGAATCAAATCACGAAACAATATCAAAACTTTTACCTAAAACTTCTTCAAAATTATTAGTAACTGGTATTCGACGGCCACTCCCGCAGCTTTCTCTTGCTGTTTCTTATCATAAGTCAAACCTAACCTAACTCAGCCACATCTTCCATGAATTGATCATCTTGCAGCTAGGTTAACGATTTGATTAAATTTCCGTTTTTATCATCGCCCATTATTATGATAACAAAAATATGTGTTGAAAATATATATCTATAAATTAATACGGTAAGCAAAAGCTTTCCGTATCTTTTTAAACGTATTGCGTACACGGAAGACTGTGATTTGGCATGGTTAAAGTTTACATGGAGGAGTGCAGAAAGCTAAAATGTATCTATAATATCTGTTACTAATATATTGAATTAAATAAATCAATACTGCGAATCCTAACACGAACATTGCCATTGAACTTAGACCCCCGAAAATATTGACATTGTCACTCAACGAAAAGTGACAGCAAGTGATGTAGATAACACTCATTGTTTATGAATACTGTAAATGTCAAACAGAAAATAGTCTATGATCAAAAAGTCGCTGGTCGAATTTCGACCTTAGGGCGATCGCTAGTTATTATAATTAGGGTACTTATACATATTGGTGACGAATATAATTTTTTTTGAGAGAAAGTACTATAGCCATGAAAAAAATCCGATCGCCAAAAATGATTCCCGACGAAAAGAAAAACTATTGCTAATAATTTATAGATGTACCATGAACTGTATTCTTATATTAGATTATGGTGAGAGAAGGGAAGGAGCCGCTGAAATATTCCTCATGGAGTATCATCCAATATAATCAAATTTGTGTATTTGATATCGTAACCGCGTTACATCATTTACCATCAGGTGTAAATCAGGTCAAGCGTGACCCTATTATTAACAATAAAAAACAACGAATAAATTTTTTACGACGGTTTACTTGTAACATAAAGCCTACATGAAACTCAGTGATGGCAAGCTTGAATTAGTTCCGATGTCTTAAGAAACATTACGAAAGCACAGTGTAATATTCTCATGCGTGATACATTACAAGTAGGGTTGCCAACCATACTTTATAATAACATACATAAATCACGCCTATTTCCCAATGGGCTAGTAGGCAGAGACCACGTCCTTCCACTTGCTATGATTCTGGCATACAACTTTCGCTTCTTCAACATTCATCAATCTTTTCATGCATGCTCGTCGATTAGAGTACCCTTGACCTGACCTTTCTTCAGAATATTCCAGATTTGATCGTCGAACGTTCGTCTAAGCATTCCTCTTCCATCGTTCCCATTCACGCTCGTCTTAGAAACCTGTCTAGTTATTCTTTTTTCATTCATCCTCTCAAGACGCCCAAACCATCTTGCATCCTTATCGTACTTTATATATCCTACTTTATTTCTAATTTTTATGATACGTAAAACGAACCACTTAAGTGGATAATTACTGATCTATATGTTTGTGCTTATAACTAACTAATAATGATAAAGAATTTTCAGACAAATATACTGTTGACTGACGTGAAAAATATTTCTTATAATACTCTCTGTTCCCGCCACTTCAGTTTTCACTGAGAGTATTTTCGGTAATAATAATGAATCTAAACTAGCGAGAATAGAGAAACAAATCGTCCATATAGTTAAGAGCAAATAAAATCACCCAAAAATGTTTTTTAATAGAATAAAAACATAAATTTTAATAATACTTTTTTTTAAATCCAAATACTTAATTTTATTTCTTTTCAAATAATTTGATACGTTATTTTTCTTTAAAAAAAGTTAGCAACCTTAATTACAAGTAACATAAAACACCTAACAACTACGGTTATTTATTTATGTCTATGTTCATTTCGTGATGAAATGCCTTCATTTAATATAATTACGTACTAATAAAACGTGGTTCAACTTTCAAAGGTCGCCGAAAACATTCAATTATGCAAACCTGCCTACTATGTTAATTACTTTATGAATATTACATTTTAAGTAAACGAAACACAGAGATAATTCAAAATATCCCTTTGTTCTTGTGTTTTTAGCTTTGTGAGTTTACCTCAGCTAGCCGGTCGCGTTGCCCATAATTTATACCACTTCCAAATTGTGTAGTACACTCGGTTCGACTTACCTGAAAAGAATAATAACAGCTACATTAAAGAATAATTCGTGCCCAATGTCTGAGAAATAAAACCGACTAGAATAAAACTTTGCTATTTAGAATACGTATTAAAATTAATTGTTAGATTATACAAAGGTATAACAAAATTAGGATTCGTTACAACCAACAAAATAACAACAATTCGTTCTAACAGAATGAAAATATGAAGTAGTTATGTTTATGGATATCGTTTCGCTAAATACTCGTAAATTGGAGACTGTACATACTTAATTAAAAAGATCAAAGAATGTTATATTTGTACACAAAATGTATTTTATTTAATATTGTTTGAACTAACCAATGTTTACATTAAGTTTATTTGTAAAAGCTATAAAATACGTATTTGTTGAATTTACACAATTATAATGTTTCGAAATACAACAAAGGAATAAAACAAACTTATTAACATAGACTCGTTTCAAGTGAAAATACACGACAGTTACGGTACGTAATAATCGTAAAATCGCATTACAACGTCAACCTTTAGAGATGTTATTTGAAGCGTAAATCTGAAATGAATGGAGCTACGCAGGATCGCGGCAATGGTATTACGTATTCACCGGGCGCATTTCAACTCATAACAAAGTCACTAAACAGTCTTAAATTGTTAAAAATTAACATTCAAATTGGGGGAGTGCCGTTAGTGGAATTAGTACGACTTTCACTCATAAATCGTCTGGAGAGGGTGGTGAACATTCGCCGGTTTATTGGCTCGATGTCGACATTCGCCCGGTCCTAATAAATGAAGCAGAAAACTTCTACTTACGTAGCGCGCTGTTTGTCGAGGGCGGAAGACATCACGAGGCTATGCTATCTCTAACCGAAAACTACGTCTATGTCAGGATACGTAGAGCTCAAACTTCGATGAGGAACGGTTTTATAGTCAACGTTGTCCTACTTGCTCGCCCTGCGATAGAGCGAGGCGAAGACATCGCATTATGGGTTATGAAATGAGCTCCGTTGCCTCATGTTACCCTGCCGGAGAAAATGAAATTATGACCGTAGCGCGAGCAAAGAAAGCGGACATGACGTCCACAAAGAAAAATGCTATTTATTTTACTTTCAGAAAGAGAACAAAAACATTTACTACGTAGCCTTTGTAAAGGAATTTATAGTGGTCGAATTGTAATTGTAAGTGATTATCATGTTATATTGTTAACGGAGACACTGATTTAGGTATTAATCATATTGTATTAGGGGCACAGGCGGTTTAATCTAATAAGCTTTGATGTGAAATTGTGAACACACGGCTCTCAAACGATATCAATTCCGATCCAATCAAATGATAATTAAATGGAGGGATAGGTAGGTAGGTACCTTTGACAGGCTATTGGATTTTGCTGAACGTTGATGTAAGAGTAATTTATTAAACGATATAGACGTAATAGGTTTATTCATTTTGCGCATGAAATAAATAGCAAGTTTTACGTGAAAAGTACTTATTAAGTTAATATATAAAACCAGTTAATATTAGTAACATTACTAATACAATAAATCCTTTGTAAATTTGATTGTCCTTCGAAATGTATTATATTATAGTATATCTATCTATGATCTATAAATACATGTAAGTATACCAATATTAAGGAGGATTTTTTTTTGTTTGTTTTTTTTTTTTAATGGATAAACTCAAAAACGACTAGACCGATTTTAAAAATTCTTTCGCCGATATAAAGTTACAGTATCAGCGAGTATCATATGAAAAATTAATTTATTCCTCATAAAAATAAAAATGTCGATAGTTTTACACAATGTACAAAAAATTGCCTACACGGGTGCGTTGGCGATGTTTGTCGTATAAAATTAACACGGGTGAAACCGTTGGGCATAGCTAGTTGGTTCATAAAAGATCATTTAAAAGGTCGCGGTCAGTATAACTTGCAATGCTTTAAATTACTTATCAACATAAAATGTTGCTATTAACTCTACTAACAGTGATAATAAACGTGAAAAAATGTAATAATAAGTAATAATAAGAAACATGTTCACACGGGCGCAACTTATCTCATTAAGCGTAAAATTAAACAAAACAAAATACAAGTACATATAACACGCTATTCAACTCTACTTGTCAGAGAATCCAATTTCCTTTGCACAATACATACAAGCGAATTGTGGTTTCTAAAATCGAAATTATTATAATGACAAAGCTCTGAGATCACGGCAACGTTTGTGCACTAAATTAATCATGTCTGATTTGTCTAGCAGTAAATTGGTCGGTATTGTATTTTATTATCAGCATCAGATAATTTTTAACCACTTTATCGTAGTTTTTTAATGTGGTTTCAATTTGGCTTCCATATCTACCGTAATCTGAATATATCTACATAGGTATACGTCTCCATTAATTCGGCTCCGTTTCAATAACTCACGAATTTAAAATCATTTTTTTTCGTGTACTTTTCATATTTCAAGATAGTAGTACCTACATCGATAAAATATAGCGATCATTAGAAAACACATATGTATTATATTACTTAATAGAATATCAAATTCTCAAAGTAGTAATGTATGATGATGATATATGATATATTTTATTAGTTTCGGGAAGTTCCGCAATCGTCTCGGAAAGCTCTCGCGATCGACTGTTTGAGCATCCTATATAAATTATGAATATTATATAATTAGCATTTATACCACATATTATGTTACATTGATTTTGTGCGAATTCACAAACATACTTCACATAACATAAGGCACTTTTGAGATATCCATTCTTCTTTCGCACTATCATCAACATTGGCAGCTTCACCTTTCAATTTTCCACCAACGACACCGTATCGAGCTTGGAAACGTTGAATCCAACTAGAAAGAGCAAACGAAATCTTCACCAAAGCGCCTAGCAAAAACGTTTGCTTTTTGTAGCAGAATTGGTCCATTTATTTGCCCATTATTTGATTATTTTTTTATATTTTCACCGCTTTAACAAAGCTTCCTCAATCTTCGTATGTATGGATGTTCTTGCTCGCTTCATTTGCTCTAACTGTGATATAATACGAGATTTTTCTTCGATATTAAAATGTTTTCTTTTTCTTTGCGACATTTTAAAAGATTCACAAATTACTTAGTAATTATGCGTCTTTTATAAAGACCAAGAACAAACTGACTGTCGACTGAGAAAGCCGGCTTTGATTATACTGCAAGTCTATTTTGTTTTTAAAAATTGATATAGACCCTACGCTCTGCACGTTTTTGTTTACTTTTACAATCTTATTAGCCATTGATCATTGTACAGTGCCCGATGTGAACATTGTTATTGTTCAACATACAGTCGGTCCTTTTGACCGATATAATTCTCAGAAAAAGATAAATATAGCCGTTCAATGCGGTATTTCGTAAAAAGCAGTGTTCTTTATAAGGCTTTCATATGGCATCCAGCCAGGACCTATAATTTTGATTATATGTTGTTTTAAGTTAAGGGGTCTCCAAACTACGGCCACGAGTTAACACCGGCTCGCAAGCACCACCGATCCGGTCCGAGATAGTGGGCCAGAATGACGTGCTTGGTAACCGGCTTATTCGACGCCACTACGACTACAATGGCATACATAGGTGCATACCTCACTCGCCGGCTAATCCCGAAAAGGAAATATGAGCGAAATTCAATACTCAATAGACAGGGGATTTCATTTTGGTTATAGCGATGCGGCAAAGTAACATTTAAGTTCCTTGAATTTAAAGTATACTTTTAGAGGAAAATTATTTAGATATAGCAATTTCGAATATAAAGCCGATTTCGGATAAACCGACTAGTTTAATCCCTTGCAGGTATTGCGATCGAGTCTACACACAAAGACCAAGTCAACAAACAAATACACAAAGGTCCATTCATAAAATCCTAAGACTTTCTTATCTTTTGTTTACATCCACAAATGGTCAGCGGTTATAATAATAGGCTTTTGTTTATAAATGTTTAGGTAGGTAAATTTAAATGTAGTACGTTAGCACAAGAAATCTAAAATGAGACAATGCGATATTACAGATATAAAAAAAATAGTGTACTGTATAGTATTATTAAGTAGACATTAGGCGATATATATGCGCATTGCGTGGTTGTATTGTCTGACAATACCTAAATATTTCTTTTCTTTCTATCTATGTTTGTAGCGACGGAATTATAGTGGTCCGTTCATCGTCGTTGTAACAGAAATCCTCTGTATGCGCGAAATTCAATAGGCACTCAATATATTTTCAAAACTATAGTGGGTATGTTAATTTGATAAGCTAGATAGATCTTTAGGGAGTAATTAGCTTAGCCCTTAGACCAAAAGTTTAGAAACCCTCGATCTAAACGATGCCGTCTTAATCGGTTTTCACTAAAATATTTAAAAATATACCGCGTTTTATATATCAAACAGATTAACAAAAATACAACTATACAAGCCATATTTTTGATACGAGTAAGCTAATATATTTACATGCACCAATGTTTTAAATACAGTTAATTTCCAGGGCTTTACTTTAATCATTGTGAATGCAGCTAGCATATATAACCATAATATTAGTTTTTACGATGTCATCATTCTATAGGAGCAGGAGGTTTTATGGAAAGTAGTTTAGTAATGTTCAGCAATCATTTTATGGATATTTTATAATGTTATGCAATCTTGTATATTATTATCTATTGCTTTACAGTCGCGAAATTAATCCTTCATTTCTTCTCATATGATTTATTCTTCCAAAAACTATAAAATACATATGTATTTCTACATTAGTAAGCGAGAGAGAAAGTCTATCGTCCATTTTCCAACCCTTAAAAATATAAATATTTTATCTGCTTAGTACGTGCATACGTCACAAAGTAATTTATTGTCAAAATTTCACCTCTTCGTTCCAGTATTTGCTATTAAAATTACAAAATATAGATACAAACCCTAGTCTGTTTATTCTGACTTCAATAGATAGTCTTGAATACTCATGCAATTTACACTTTTATTACAAAATACCTACGTCCATAATTATTCATAATAAATACTTTTTACGTATTATGTGATAATTCATTTATTTTATGTCGGTATATTTTTATTTTACGTAATATATACACTTTATATATTAATTGTTTTCAATATATGTGTTGTCGTTTGTTTTGTTTAAAATCGATGTTGTTTAATATTATAAAGCTCAATAGTTCGTTTGTTTGAACGCGCTAATCTCTGGAACTACTAAACAGATTTGAAAAATATTTTTGTATCTTATAGCCCATTTATTGCGGAAGGCTATAGGTTAAATAACTTCACGCTACAGCCCTAAGGAGCAGAGCAGGAACCATGAACGTCAAGTAATTTGTCAAGCTGTAGGCAAGTACGCGAAGTGATATCAACGATAGGCATCATACAAACAAACGGGTGTTGTTCCAAAAAAAAATTATCACGGATGAAATTGTATGGTACAGCTAGTTATAAATAGAGCTTAAGTAGTATAATATGTTTTGTTGTAAATCTAAAAACACAATTTAATCTACCAATAAATTCTATTGCATCGAGTTAGGCACGCACGCGTCTATCTATCTACACAATATTTATTTTATCAATTACAACACATTATGGATTTGAGCGACTACGTTCATGTTATCGAATTAATTCATCGCCTTTTAAACAAGACGTGCGCGAGATAGAGATAACATTTAAAAGCGAGAGTGAACGGGATAGATGATATCGGTTTCGAACATGTCTTGTTAGCGGTGTTAAGGTTAATAGCGCTATTTGTATGGCGTGCAGTGATGTTATCTCGGAAGGTTGTGGCACTGACACATGTATTATACAATATGGAATATTCGGTTTTAATTTAGATTCTTCAAAAACTGGCAAAATTCTATAGTTCGGTAGGAGTTTCAAAGTCTGTTTGTTATAAGCAGGCGAATCTTCGGCTAGGTGTTTGGAGTTTTTTAAAAGATTCAGATTTAAGTTAGACCCAATAGAAAATTGGCCATTAGGTTACTCATTCGAATAATAAATGTAATAGTTTCGACGAGCTTTATATTATTTTACAAGCTTTGATTTAACTTGCAATGTATTGTATATTAGTTTGTTAGTTAAGGTTAAATCTTGCAAGCTGAATTAGAACCCCTTTCTCTTATCCTACAGAGTTTAATTTTTACATGTTGTACATTTTTGTAGTAAGCATGACCTGAATCGAAATCCAGGATTATCTTCAGACGAAAAAAATCCTTAAGGGTCAACAGCTTAGACACGAAATTTTGTAAACTCATTGAATTATGATGGCCCACTTTGAATTGCACCATAGCCTGGCTGCTGCCACAGGGATGTCTTTCGATGGAGGAGAGTTTGTTTTAATTATAACAGCCCGTTTAAACAACAAAAGCTTGTTTTGAAAAATACTTTTACAGATTGTGACTTGTTTAGATTTATTTTGAATTAAGAAGTATGCTTTATGAAGTTATGTTTGATTGCATAAACTTCTATATCCGACCTCAAAAAAATCGGAGGTTGTTACTCAGTTCAAATGTATATGTTTTTATTGATGTTTAGGTATAACTTCTTTGTTTATGAACCGATTTAGATGATTATTTTTTTGTGTGATAGAGGACATCTTAAGGGTAGTCCCATTTTAATTTCATTGGCATTTGACCTTCAACTTCGATGATACACCAGAGAACTCTACAAAATCCTTGAACTTGGTTTTCTTTTTTGTCAAAAATTGTATTCTTTAATTTTTCTTTTAATGTTTTGTTCTATATAATAGTTCAATAACAATTAATTACCTTGCTTAGTTAGACATATTACTCTGTTCTTACATGTGTCGCTGATAATATTATTTGAACGCTTAACAATGCATATAAAACAAATCTACATAACAATATAATATTTGAACACGCAGCGCCTTGTTCACATAGCTAACAAGATATTATACAAGTGATATTGGTACCTATATGACAGCCTTAATACAAACAATTTAACACGTAAATAAGATACGAGTCAACAATACCTGCTACTTGTATAAAACCTGCTGCTTGTATAATGATAAAAAGTGATTAACACAACTATGTTATTGTAATTCTTGCTCTTCTAAATGTAAAAGACTCATAGTATAATATATATTACATAGTAATGGCCCGCTAACGATCCGGAATTCCGGTAACGCAAGACAAGGGCACAGGATTTTTTTAATTCCGATCATGCATTATCACAATCAAGGTGATGACATACAAAATCGAATCTGAAATGAAAATATATTTTTATTTAAAAAAAATTGACGCACACGGTGATGTATTGCGATTTGCGATAATTGCGTTAAGCATAAAAATACAAATGCAAAGGTGATGCAATAAGCATTATTTACACAACTAACCAGCCATTATTACCAGCGTTTACGGTCATTGCGTCAAACGATGTGAGTTCGAATCCCTGCAATAAGGCTGAGCTTTCGGTGTAGGAAATCGTTGTGATGAAACCATAGCATGGTGGTAGGGCTTTTTCTAATGCCAACCACCTAGGCACCACCCTCAAGTTGAAAATCTGTCGCCAAGGTCACCGGTAGGAGTGTTCCGGCTACCATCGCTGGCTACAACTTAAATTAAGATCAGATGAGATTCAAAAAAATGGTATACAGCGTGACGATACACTATTATTACTTTGTGTAACCCAATATTTCTAAAAGTCTAAACTATATTGGCTTCATCTTCGGTTATCAAGTATACACACACTTACTTACAAATATACTTTTGCAACTGTAATAACAAACATTAAGTATATTACAGTTGCTAGCAAACTACAATAATTATTAATTAATAAATAATAGTGTAGATCGATTAAATTTAAATATATAATAACCGCTGTTTTTATTTATGATAAAATACTCAAAACAGTACAACAAATAGACATATAATAAAATACGAATTGTGTTTTATCATCGCCTTTTATGACTTCAAAAACATCACAATAAATATAATTACAACACAGTTTAATCGTAAAGTAATATCGGTTTATGCTAATGTAACAGCATGACACTACAATTACGTTGCCACGACGTGTTATTATCGTATTTCTTACAAGATAAGCGAACAAAAACATCTCTCGCTTCAATAGGATGATTGACATTTCAGTTGCCCCCAGGCATAAAACCCGTTTCGAGATTCAATACTGACTAAAGATCCAACGACTCTTTGATTGCGCTATAAAATAAAATACAAAACATTCAGAGTACTAATAAAGAACGGACGAACAGAGAATTATATTTATTATATTACTTAATATTTTATTATCTCGCTAAGACAGCAGAGTCGCAATAGCTTATTGTATATTGTCGTTCAGACTGTAGTCTGTTAGTTAATTCACAGTAATAATCTAAAGATTCTAAAGCTTTGTTTACCACTTTAGTTTAATTTTTACTTTGACTAAAATAACGTAATTTGTAATCGCCAATATATTAATAGCTGTTGAGCTAATTAAACCCCTGCCTTCGTTCGGTAAGGTCTTTTCGCGCGGTCTGCTGGTATAGAAGAAGTTTCACCTCAGATCTAAGGAGCAGCAACAGCATCCGGTTAGGAAATCTTTAGAACTGCAGTTCTTTTGAAATTGGCTATACATAGCTACAGATTGAAATAAATAGATGCGTGTTGGAAAGTGTTGGAAACGCACGTTGGAAGGTCGAAGTTTTGTGATACATAACATCGAGTGTGAATATCTTTAACAAGGCGGCTCGATGCAGTGCACTCCTACAAAAAATTAGTGAACCATATGTGTTTTGTGTATTTTTCCTTTCTGTACTTATGTATTTTAGGTAGGTACCATGTTTAGATTAAGCCTTGAATACTCTGAACTAGATAGAGTATTTTGCTGAAAACAATTACGTACTGTTAAAAGATTTGGTATTAAGTTGTACTGGGTGGAGTGCCAGCGATTGCGCTCCTATGTAAAGTTTAGTACAACAACAAGCATGTAATTCAATGAGTGCAAAATATATAGCATTCTACATGGTCTGGCACGTGAAACAAAATGTATGCGAAATAAACCAAATCTGGAGCGGCGCTCTTGGCCTACCACCAGCCACCCACTATACGCGTAAATGCTATGGTTTTGCTCGCATTTACTTATGTTCGTTTGTTCTTGTGTATAGTATGTGTTTACTCAATTACTTATTAAGTAGAAAAATTATCTGTTAGTTATTTTTAACATCAAAATATTATTACAATGTAGACGCAATATTTTATGAACTACACTTTAGAACCTGTCGCATGAAACTTTCGAAGATTGTCTATATCCCTTGTCTTTCTTCACTTTAGTAGAAAGTGAAACCCCATGAAAAATTTTACATGCCGCCTCTGATCTTCAGCTCAATAAAACAATAAACTTAGCAAATAACTAAATGGTGTAGACTTGTAGACATTTCTTATAATGTACACTCTCATGATGTTTTTATAAAGTGTCTGAAAAGTATAACTTTAACAAATCTATTAACAGGTATTATATTATTATTACTACAAATGTAAAAAAAGGTTAGAACTACAAATTCAAAAGGACCATAAAATCCGTAAAGTCCAAAGAAACCACAGTTAGTAATTTACGTTAGAAAGAAAAATGTAAGAGTTTATATTACGACTATTAGAAAGAACAAACGCAATAATTATAAACGCAAATTATTCACGGTTTTGTAATAAATGATATAGGATTTCCGCTGCGCTGGGCTCACTACATATAATGTTTATAGTACAACCCTAAATAGCTATTCGTTACGTATTTAAACATTATTTGTAAAAAAAAATAGTAAAACCTCTCGTACCATCATCACTTAATTCACTCTTCGAATTTATATTTATATTAGGTTTGCCCGCGGTTCTGCACGCATTTGTTACGCAATAGTTTATTATTGAGAAATAACAGTCATATTACCTCGCGTGTAAAAAAATTCAAACAATTTTTTGAGTTAAATTTGAACATCAAATATGTAGTTCATAAATTATAGATGTATATATATCATGAAATTTGAAGGAAAAATTACGTGCACCGACAGAACTATATATTTATTAATAAAGAATTAAATACGACATCATAACAATTAATTATGTTAATTCAGTGACTGAAAAGTCCATATACGGGTAGCAAAAGCGTAGCAGAAGCGCCCGAGGGATCTTAGAGCCTGTGTAAGTACCATTAAGTCGTCTGTAATACATGAACTAAGTATTTGCATGAAAATGACAAGATATTTGCATATGCAAATTACTTTCTGTCTTTATTTGGGCCGCGGACGTTAACTCTACGTATTTATGTAAATGCGTCAGGAGCCTCGCTACTCGCTCCTATAAACGGACATTCTCATTGCTTATTGTTCATAAATCCTGTTTATCTACACGTTATATACATATTAAATTATCATTATCTTTAAACGATCAACGATATTAATAAAACTTACACTTATATATGAAAATCGCCGTAGTCTAATGGATTTCTCATTCTAATTAATCGAGAACGTAGCAAATAACATTAATGAAGTTTTTTTTTTAACACTGTTATGTAATACAGGTGGCATTTCACATAATAAAGCTTGGTAATTTTGGACAAGTAAATTTGAAATAACATAGACCATGAATTCTGAGATGCCACGAAAACTCCCTATAAAAGTTCTAATAAGAGAACTAACATTTTGCTAGAATACATAAATCATCACAGGACAGTCTATAGTCAATCACTTGATAATGGCACTAATGGTCTTCAATAAAAAGGACTAGTTGCCAAGTTACGAAAACGAAGAAGTAGAGAAATCTCTAAAGAGACTGCGGACAGTAACTTTGTCTATTTAAAAATTAACTATCTACTTAATTATACGTATTTTTTTTTCATCAAACCACACCGTGAAATAATTAAAGTTCAATTTTAAATAGACATAGTGAAATATTAAAGTTGAGTAACAAAGCAGACAAAAACTAGAAGTGAATAAAGCGTTAACAAGGCAAAAAAACACGGTCCATTACATTATCTATTTAACTCTTCGATTAGAGCGTAACGGAATTTCTTAAGTAGAAAATATTAGAATAATCCGTAGAACTCTGAAGTAACAAACAATGAGCATGGGAAGCCACTTATTTCTGTAATCTCGAACGCAAAACAATAAAATGTAAAAGCAGCTCTGTGCACGCAAACGGGAGCTCGAAAAATAGCAGCGGATTATAGGGCTGCTAAATCTTATATTATGTTTCTTTATCTCCTTTTTATGTATTGGCAACTGGGTTCATGCACAATTGTACCAACGTCACGGGACTAGAATCATTTTCTAATTATTATTGTTATCTTCAATCATAACTCTAACAATTTTTTTATAGTGACACGGCAAATTGATCCTGATAGTAAGCACAGTACAATCCTAACACAACGGCAACTACCGAGAGATCGTAATCCATCGACGGTGGCCGCTGTCACGCCGGCCTGCAAAAATTTAATTGGATATGCACAGGCTGATCCCGAAACGCGACACGCAAAAGCGAGTCACTATGACGGACTTTTCACCACATGCTTGGTGGTCGCGACCATGTCGGGCAAATAGCCTTGCCACCCCGCTATCTCCATTTGCTCGATCGTTGCTCAGAAGGGTGCATCACGTGCAGGTGAGGTTGGTCTGGGCGTCTAAGTGCTAAAGATTGTAATTCAACACTCCTTACACCCCCAGATGGCGTCTTCTTGTTAAAAATGTCCAAGGTATTTTTGTATCAACTTCAAATGCTTGCTATTATTTATTATTTATAATCCACTTCACTTGTGCAAAATAATCAAACTACATACATCATCTATAGAACTGTCAAATAACATAGGTTTATGAATTAAAATAAAAACCACTGCATTACAGATCAAGATCCTGCTAAAAACTCTTCCATTATGTTATGTATACTTTAGCAAAAATGTATGTAGAATTATAATAAAAATAAACTTTTAAAACCAACCTTTCATTATGTTAGCTTTGCCGCTCAAATAAAACTTTAGAGTTAACTTTTAACAGCACATGAATTAAAAAAGATAAGTTAATTTTATAAAGATGTCAATCTGTTTTCATTAAATATGCCACTGTTGAGGTTCTACAAAATATCAGTTATTACGAAACTAAATTAAATATAACAACACCCGACCTTCGAAATAAAGTCGTCACTTTTCATACCCTTCCTGACATCGTTAAACAAATACTTCCTGTAAAATACAATGTACATGGAAAAATATTGCCAATCCTAGCGGGTAGACACGCGATGCCGACCGAGTCCCGCGACGAACATAAAACACAAACACACACGCAATAATAAAAAACGGTCAAACGCACACAGACACAGCACGATTTACCCTCGTACTTGGCGAGGCATTCGTGCATGAACCCGCCCGTCTCTGCTCAGCGTGTATAATATCTACATACATACGTACTTATTACCGGTACGCGTGTTGCATCAGGGTATCCATTACTCGGTGGAAAAAGCGCGCGGTCCAACGGTGTGCGTAATTGATTAACAGTTTGAAAGAGCCTGTCGACGAGGGACGGACAGCGCGCCTCGGAAACTGACCCCTCCACGCGATAAATGTTCTTGGACGTTGTAAAATCTTAATAAACGCATATAATTACAGTTTACATAATATCTTAATCGTTATATTACTTGTTATGATTTATAATTAAGCTTTAGCCACGGTTATCCAATCTAATTATGTCGGTTTTATGGAATGAGTTATTTCGCCGTGCTAATCTAAAAGTCGAAGAGTTAATTATGGATATTTATGTTAATGTGTTTTATCGGAACTTCATCATGGTCAAATAAAACTTTATGCATTAACATAATGCATAAAGTTGCTGCTGATGTTTACATACATATTATATACAAATGTATGCATATATTACATCGTAAGAAAAAATATAAACGTATAAAGAACGAGGCAGTAAAAATCGACAACAATAGAATTCGGACTGGCTGTACTCCGATCAGGTTTCGCGGTCCCTAAGGAATTTTGATTTGGAAAATTGATAAAAAATATTGCGTCATGTTTATATTATCATCTCAATAACTTAAGCTAAGAGATTAAAATTAGATCTAAGTAGCTCTCACGCTTAAGCAAACATCTTACAATAGCAAAACAAAATAGATAGGTTGACTTTTGATTACCAAACTATTGGTTCGTTATCGGTTGCTAATCTCGAAACAAGTCTATTACTCTAGGTCAGCTTCTTCAGTTTTCAGTAGCATTTACAAGTCGCTCAAAAACATCGTCACTTTTTTTAATTTTAGCTTTCTTTCTATGTAGGCAATTTTGCCAATGTGAATTATAATAATGAAAGGGATCGTGAACGACCTCTATGAAATGAATTATGGACTTATTTTTTTTAGATCTTAAACGGCCCCTAAAATTTTTTTAAACGCGGTTTTTTATGAGAATTTTTAAAACGTTAAATTGACATGTTTTCATGTGAGAAGTAAAGAAAGACAGTTCTTCATGGGCCAGCCTGGTGTCTATAGATTTTAATTTATTAGTATTCGTTTTTTATTACACTGAAGAATAGTTTATAAACCATCGACTTTTAAATTATTCCCTAGTTGCGTTTACAACGACCAGTTATTACATAATAAAGTAATTCAATGCTTTATAATATGTATAATTTAATATAATATATATATTAGTAGCTGTTGCCCGCGGCTTCGTTCGCCTAAATATTTAAATACAAATTTTTGAGGAATACTCGTATATATTCGGTAATGCACAGAAGAGAAAAAAAAATTTTTTTTGTTCATACAAAAATACTAAATTCGCGATAAAAAAATGGGAAGGAGGGGGTAGGAGGGTGAAAATTTGGGGTTATATGTTTTTTTTTTTATGGCAAATAAAAAAAAATACAAAAATATTTGCCACCCTAATCACCTAGCAGTATGAAATATACTTAACGACCTATTCTCATACCTACCAAATATACATAAAAATCGAGTGCGACCACATACACCGTGACACAACATTTTTTTATAAAATTTATTATTTCCATTCAGAGGGAAATTGGGGGATAAGTGTAAATTGACGCGAATATAAAATGTTATACATTTAACGTGATGAAGTGGTTATGAAGTGTAAAAGTTTACTGATGTACTAATATAGAAATGGTTAGAAGGGAAGAAAGAGAAAGAATAATTTATAACAATAAAATGGTGTGCGGAGATGTCGTTGCGGGCACGTCCGCGTCTGGCTGCTCCGCCCTGCATCAATAATTCATGGTACGTCGCGCCATTGAGAAAGTGCTCTGTGATCGTCATACTAATTCCGTCTATTGAATCACTAAAACATTACTTCTCGGCCATTAATACGCACGCACATACCGACAAATCGATGTTCATTTACATATTACAAAGACAAATAACGAGTTTTATACAAATAAACAATGAAAACGGAAAAAATTACAGACTACAGAGGCGTTTTGTATTTGTATTATATTAACCATTTCAAACTGTATTGTAACTAGTGTGGTATTATAAAAAACATTATGTAGTTTTTATAACAAGTAATGTTAAAAAATTCATTATTAATATTTTATGAACGGTTCTTGTTCTTTTTTTAAACACCTAAGGCAAGCGGAATACAACATCTTTTTTATATTAATAAGTATGTTTCTATAAAAACTTTATACTCAATTTACCGAACCGTATCCATTGACCCTAGGGTTGCCAACTTTTTCTAAACAATTACGTATAAAAAATTTTAAATAGGAAAATATAAGTTATTTGGAAAAAACAATAATGTTTCATATTTATTTTTTATTCTCATAAAAACATACTTTGGGTACTTCTAGCACACGCTTAGAATTTCTTGTTTTCTTTGATAGTTTCAAAGCTAGTTTTACAATTGAAATTTAGATTTAAATAAATATCTAACTCGGTTTTGATAAAATTTATGGATGATCTGATTCTCTCTTTTTGCCCTTCAGAATCATTACTAAGAAAAATTCTCTCAGTGAAATCAAAAGAACAGAGTACAGAAGAAAGAACAGAAAAGTAACAGAGAGTAAAGGTCGGTCACGGTCGGCAATAAGTTTTTATTCCATTTGTCAACAGTATTTTTCTCTAAAATGTATCTATCATTGTTAGTGGTTTCTATGGATTTATCCTACTATACTTATCGATAAATAGTTCAGTAATTACCCTTATGAGAGTCTCGTAATACGCATTACAGTAAAAACTGGAAATAAAGAATGATACGTTTTTATAAAATATGGCTGGCAACCATATTTGCCCTAACAGAAGCGTAGTTTTAGACAAGATGGCATACTATTGAAAATGTACGCACTGTTTAGCAATTGAATCTCTTTTTTGACTGTACAAAATTCAAACTTCCAGATAACAAAAATTATAAAATAAATATTATAATAATTGAGGACGCTTTTTAAAAAAAAAAATTTTGCTCACCAATATAACATAGCATTGTACGTTTTAAATAAAAACTATTCATAATGTAAAACTTAAATGCTGTTATAGTTAAAGGTGAACACAACGTGCTCATACAACGATTTAACTATATACATATAAAATAATGAAAATTAAACATAAACAATTAATATAAATTTATAATGAAATAGTTCAATAGTTAGTTTCAATAACGAGAAACTTTAATAATGTAGTAACTTAGTAAGTTGAATCAAACCAATAATATGCATATGGACGGACGTACAATTCTTAGGTACATTTTTATTTTTAGAATAATGTAATTACATAATTTCATTACACGATGTATTAATAGATATCACTAAATAATGCGCAAGTTTACAGTGTATAAAGATCTGCGATCTATTATTTGCTTATCCATCATCCCATGGGACGACGAATCCCCCAAAACCCTCTTCATTTAATTCGTGTAATTTAAACTCAAATACTAGGAGTATATGAAGCAGAGTAGTTTATTTAGCTCGTCGACGTGATGCAAAGCGAACAAAGCAAGCAGACGACGAAAGAGTGAAATGTTACTGCGGCTGCTATTTTTTAATAAAAATCCACAGCAATGAATATTTTAAAAAAATCATTTAATGTTGAAACACAAACCTGCGCCCCAGATAATATAAAACTATTATAATTATATTATGATTCCAAAATTTAAATTATAATTAAGGGTGCCAGTGTATTATACTATTTTCGCTTTTACTGATTGTATTAATTTTTTTAATATTAATATATTTCTATTTTCTACGTTATAAAGTATAATATGTCCATAAATTTAGTTTATGTATAAATAAAAATAATAAAAATGTTCAAACGAATTACATTCGTAAATGTTATTATGTACCGTACCTATCGTAAAACAAATAAGCAATATACACACAAATCTAGTTCTAATCATATTCATAGGTTTCAAAACATTGATGCTGTTATACAAACGCTCATCTGTATGAAGAAATGGAGGGTGGTAAAGGGAGACAGAACGCCCGCCGACCCTAGGGAATGTGAGGGAGAGGTGGACATTTCATCGACTCCAGCTACAAGATGGCAGACGTTTGCGGTTGATAGTTTATAGTTATTACGAGTAGCGCGACGTGTCCCGAGCTCGCTTTATCACATTGTTAGCGTTGTTATCCGCGTCCACCGGATTAAGTGGAGATCACGCCCGAGCCCGACAAAACTGCTTCTTCTAATGGCTTTTAACATTTACACGATCTTTTATGTAACAACTGAGAGCCCTTCTGAGTTCTGATTTATAACATGTTAAAATTTTATTCTCATGGTTATTAAATGTTAATATTTTCAACATCATAAAACATAAGCTTTATGGCGTTTTAATTAAAAACAAAGACGGAACAAGAATTCATTCCCCCCGTCTGTGTCCGCATTCCGGAGAGACTTCAAAGGGCGGGAGGTGTCGCGCGTGAATATAAATCTCCCGCCGGGATAAAAGTGGTTAAAGCTCGGGACGAATCTATATAAATGTTGCAATTCGTGCGAGTTCGAGTGATCGATTGCTCTCACTATCGTCCCACTATTTCAACTATAAGACGTCTCATTTATTTCTGTCATATTCGACGCGTTTTTATTTCGCATGAAAAATTTGATACACACGGGTAAGAATGATTACGTGTGTTTTTAAGCGGAACGTGGAATAAATAATAAGCATGAAGAAGACCTTGTTTATTTTTATCTCAAGGGCCCCGAATGCGAGTTAATCGAATGCAACGTAAACATTCGCAGATGTGAGCGACACCAGGGGAGCAGACTTCTGAAAGATACACAGCGACACGTCGCGTCGCGTCGCTCCGCCATAAATCTACTAGAGCAAAGAAAGCGTTAACTGTGATTTACAGACACTCGCGTTGCCCGTGACGGCTATGAACCACTAAAACACGTTTATTATCTTGAAAATAAACTATAAAAAAGCCTTAAAACACCTCATATTTATGTAGAGATACGAAACAGCTCATGTTTGTGAAGCTGAGAGACTGGAATTTCGTTTAAAACGACGACATTGCTGATTTAGCAAGAAATTCACCTCGACGTAAGTAAGATAGCCATCTGGTAGCTGTGAGGAATCCTATGACACAAACAAACAAAGGTATTGTGAACACGGTGATCAGAAACAGGACATCTTTGTGAACATACTACTGTTATGATGTTAGATGATAATAATGTCTTTTGAAATATGTCGACAACTATTTAAGATTTCAGTTGACATCGAAGGGAAATTAATCTCCGACAGAATTCAATTAAAACTTTATTAATTTAGCAAAGAATCGCCGCAGAAACTCGTGATTCGCAGAAACGGTTACGTTGCCGGAGTTAAGAAAATTTAACTAATACAATTTATACAGAGATAAAATTAAGAACTTGGCCCGCAGGGAAACTCGATCTAAAGTGTTTTAATATAAGTTAGAATATGAACAAAAAAACCAAAGCTTTTACGTTGTAAAACTCAGTCGTCTTAGAATTTGTTTTGATTCATATTAGATTTAGCATTTGACCACAATCTCACCGGGTATTAAGTGACGATGTGGCCCAAGAACACAAATGGTCACACGCTAAGCCTTGTGAGTCCTACTGCCACTATGATTTCCTTCACGGAAAGCTCAGGTTCATTGAAGGGATTCGAACACACGCCGATCGACACGATGTCCGTTTACGCTACAGCCGAGTCATCATCGCTTCATAAATGGTTCTAATTATCTAAAATTAGTTGCTTTAAAAAAAGTCCGTGGTGTTTTATTGTCATCACCACGTGCACAAGGCGGCTGAAAATAAATCGATTTGTTGTTCGCAGGCAAGATATTAGTTCAAAGTAGTAGAGTGTAATTAGAAACACATTGGAAGGGTGCGAGCACTGCGGTCGAGCCCGGAGCCGGAAAGCAGGAATGCGTCGACCGCACCAAACGCGAGCCGCATTCATTAAATAATTAAAACATAGTCTTGTACACTAATAGCCATTCCACATTCGGGAAACACATGGAAAACAAACACGTTGGTGTGTGTTACGACACTCGACAACAAAACAGGCGCACAGAACCGCGTTCCCGTAATATTAGGATGGCACGAATGCTTCGCAGCTCGCAAATTACAGTATTAAAATATAAAACCAGTATAATAAACGCTTTTGCTTTGCTCAACGAACATTGTAGTTTTAGTGTTTCGTCGGATAGATCGTAAAACAACTATTCATAAACCGTTGTATCCGGCACTTCGTATGCCAGCCAGCTTTAAAATGTTGTTTATCAGTGTAGGTTTTTAAATAACTCGTTTGAAACTTTAATAAAAAAAGTATGATAACAATTTATTAGGGGAGATTTAAGAGACAATAACTGTTATATGTATTATGATTCTACTAATCGGCTTATTTATAAAATTTACAATCATCTTGTTATGAGAAACAACGCGCTTCCATTGGTCAAATAACCATAACGTTTTACACAAATACGTTCGTATGTGATTTGAAATTTAAATAGTCATAAATATAAAGATTTACGCGTTAGCGCATATAATTATTTAAAATACTATTTATTTGGAAAAAACATCGATGATATTTACAAACCGCTATTGAGAAGCCGGCGTCTTAAAGTATTTAAAAGATATACATATAAAACTTTTTAATGGAATTACCATTTCCGTAATTCCAACAAAAACGACGTCTTATCAAATAACAGAGAAAAACGGTTTATTTATTGTGAAAACTCTTCGCTCGTTCAGTAAATATTTTTGTATTCGGAATTCTTAGAAAAATAAAACATAAAAGTCACGAAAAAGAGAAACAACATCGGAGCGTAACATTATTTACGTCCGCCACGAGTGGCTGACCAACGGCGGCAACGGATAAACATAATAAAATTGAAGAAATAATAACCATTCTTCATTGAAGGCTGCCCACTGAGATTATTAGCGGAGATTACTTCGGAGTTAATAGATCGGACGGATTTTTATCTATTCCGATTAAACTAATCGCTTTGTGTTATAAATACAACGGTTTTCATTGAACATTATCGTGTTAATATCTTATTGTATTTATTATTATAGCTAGGTTCATTAGTACTTAATAGGTACTTATTTTCTTACAGTTTTTAATATAAATATGAACTACGTACTAGCTTTTACCCGCGACTTCCTTCCCGTTATCTTTAAAATAAAACGATTCGCACGCCATCTGATTTAAACTAGTTGAAATAATAGAAATCAATTCACTAATTTTTGATCGCAATTGGATGAGTGGTTTTCCTAAACCACATAATACAAAAAAAAGAGATATTAATCTTATTATATTATTCTTGTTTGTATATACATATATTATGTAATTGGTTTCTCGAAAACGGCTGCAACGATTTCGATGAAACTTTGCATTTAGATAATGTTTTACATTCCAAGTTTATCTAGATAGGTGTTTTTCTTTTTTTTTTCTTCTTAAGACACCGAGCACAGCTCGGTCGCCCAGAATTTTTTTATTACGTTTTATTTAAGTGGGTACTTATAAGACAGCTTAGTTAAGTTCTTGTAAAAATGATCAGTTAAAAGTACGAATAGTTTTAGTCTTTTCGAATAGTTGTGGTATCATTATAACAATTACAATTTAGTTTATTTTAATCAAACCCAATCAAAAATGTTTACAAACATTTCGACTAATGAATATGATATTATGAACTCGATTTTAATAACGTTTTTCAAATGAACATTGTATAATATTGTTAACAACCATCATGTCATTATTGAACACGCCGAACATGGTACATTTAGGGTTGTCATCCTTTCTTTATAATTAATTATATGTATTTCGGGTAATTATATTTTATAAGAATAATAAAGTACGTGAAAATACTTTATTTCCCATAGTTACATTTGTAGAATTTATTTTACATAAATTAATAAAAGACCACAAAAGCTGATCGTAATTTTGGCTATTACGACTGAACTGAAAAATAAAATCTTTATTTCGAGCCTGTGGTATATTTTAATTATCAATAAGTACGTAATAACTATTTATAATTAAATAACGGGGTATTTCTTATTATTAATTTGAGTTTCATATTCATTCATATGCGTAGTAAATTAAAACAAATCAAAGACAAGATCTACTTTCCTGTCTCCACGTATATTTTACGGTATAACTTATTTTTATTGAATGTACTTTTTCCCCTACCTGTAACAACCAATTATTTTTTTTACTCAATGGTGGAAGCCCTAGGTACCTGATACTCAGCTCAAATTACGACGTGATTATAAAACGTTAATCAGCAGTATGTATTCAATGACTGCTTTGGTCACTACATTATTATATACCGTAACATTTAAGACATTAAAAGCTTCAGAAATAAATCTTAAATATGACATTAACAATTATACCCTTAGGCGAAAGTGATCACACACTGATCACTCAAGCGCTAACGAAACTGACAATTAGAAGTCATTTAAAAATACGAAAAAGACAAATAGCAGCTTTCTTGTTCGAAACGGGATTCCTTGTCAGTGAGCAAGCATGTCATTACTGAACTTTTTCGTTTCAGTTTCGGATATTAGCTTCTTTAACATAATTATCGTGTTATTTTTTTATGATAAGGAATAAGCAAAAAGTCGTTGAGTATTTTCAGCATGGTGGGAATTGTGGATTTGAACCTTGGGCTTATTTGTTATGATGGGACTGGCATATCCTTAGTGACAAAAGTCCCTAACTAAAATTGAGATTATAAAAAAAAACCCTGGGCTGGTTTACTCTTTAGAGAATGGTTTTGTGAATATATTAAAATATTTTTTATCGATATATACCTACCTATCTTCGAACATACTTTTAAAGTAGGAGGAAATAGAGTTTCAGATTTTAAAAATATATTATAGGAAGGAATCCCTTGCTTAAATTAATGAAATCCTTTATCATAGAATTATGAATTCAGTATATTAGAGCGAGCAGATTTTATTACTCTATGTCCTTTATGTACATGGGTCACTTCCGAGTGCTTCTTATTTTCCTTACGGTCAGGTACTTTTTGATTTAGATCGCTCTATCACAGTTGCTACTTAGACACAGATTTGCATTGTATATATTTTTTCCCAATTCAACGAAGTCCAGTCAAAAACTACAATCCCAACCGTACCTTATATTGGTGACTTTCTTTCAAAAACCTACCAGTATTTGCACGATGTTCTAAAATTACTGCATACAGTAACATTGTTTTAACTTATTGTCGTATTATTGCATTGTCTAATTATTTGATAGGTGTTTTAACAGGCAGTATTATTAGTTCTACAAACGTATTAATCAAATACTTGTATATCCTAACTTTAAAACAACTGTTACATAACAGTTATTACAAGTTCTAAAGACTTATTATCTTTATAAATATTTGCAGGTGACAAAGACGTTGCTCAATAAATTTGGGCACGCAGGTTAATACGCCGTCTGCGTAGGCTACGATTTCCTGGACGAACAGCGATGCAAATGGCCGACTTTACGAACGGAACTGGCTCGCCTTTTATTTCGGTGTCGTGTTTAACTGCTATTACGTGCATCCTTTATTATTGCAATAAAAATTAATATGTATTCTCTTTCAAAAGGAATGTTGTTCTTCTTTAACTGTGATTAAAATAGTTTACTGTTTCATTTGAAAGTATATTGTGAGACAAACGACAGTAAACTCCGTTGAGTTGAATGTTCCGTAGTGGGATTACACTTTTTTTAATTAAAAATATAACACACTGGTCTTACTGACTTCACACAAAGCAAGACATAACTCTCTGGGCATTGAGTGAAAATAAGCGCTCGAGGACTCAACCCACTCTAGCATATAAATGCTGACTCGAGGCCCATTTGCTACACACAGATGTATTCCATTAATTATTAAGTTTTCTTTTTTTCTTTCTACAATTTTTTTTATTTTGTTATTTTTTTTTGTTTTGTGTGTGTAACAAATAAATGTCTTTTCTTTTTTTCTTTCTTTCTTTCTTTCAATAACGATACTGTAAGCATTGGTACGCGTTTTATTAACAACAAGCATACTTTCACATTTATAATATTGTTAACTACAGAATTATTGTTTATGTAGATATCGTAATAATTAATTTTTTTGATAAGGACCAAGCATCTAAGAAGTAACATAATAAACATATAAGAATCTATCCAGTAGATTTTGTTTGATGCGCGTAAAACTGCAAACCTCAATCATTTTATTTATATATAGATATAAATTAAAGTTTATTTAAAATCCCATTATAACCAATTACCGGTTTCTCTCCTTATTCATAAATAATTCGATAGCCAGACTCCGTTTAAATTAAAGCAATAAATACTTATAAAAGCCATTAGGAGGGAATCAGTCGACTGCCAACCGATCTCTTTATATCCATGAGACAATAAAACCTCGAGCTATAAACCGGGTCGCGCCGCAGTTTTATCTCCAACAAAATTAATCAATCACCCATCATCCCATCAACAGTTTATACTTCTCGGTTTACCGTTCCGTGGCGTCGACGCTTCGACTTTAACTTTTTTAATAAATGTGTTTTAGATTATTCCTAACATGATGTGTCGAAGTATTATTTTTAATGTTTTGGCTATATCTGAACGCGTCGACAGCGAGTGATATAACATTGGATCTTGACGTCTCTAAATATATTACTAATACTAGTCTAAATTGAAAACATATTAGCAATAAAACGTTGTGTACAAATTCATAAACATTATAATTACTTAAATATTTTTTCAGTTAACTTCATACCTTACTCTTACTAACTCTTCGAATACCTATGTATTGATATTAGTTGCCTGTTTATAATTTTCATAAAATAGAATTAGTTATAAAAATCCAGTGTAACCAGAATAAAAAAATATTAAACCAATAAAAAAGTGTTATTGTAATAAATAAAACACATAGTATATTAAAAATAGCAAGAGATAAATAACCAAATAAATGTTAATTTTGTGAATAAAATTCAAACTATTATTTTTAAAATTCGTATCCAAAGAATATTATTTTGCAGTCATTTTAAAATCGGTGCAATATATCATCAGTTCGCCGCGCTACGCCATACTGGCTTTATTTTTATTGATGTTAATACCTTGTCAGCACTAATGCGTTGGTAATGTGCGTCTCTTCAAAGAAATGATGCTTATGTGTGTCGTTTAGATAAAACCGTTATCATATATTCACGCATTACGTTCTGTTACATTAACTTCGTATACACGCTTACCTAAATATATAATATTATCTAAAGATTCAAAAGGCCAAGCGAAATAAACAAGATCAATACAAGCGGATATTAGTTTAAGCTTCAGATCGTATTGACCTTTGATGGCCATGTTCGTCGTCTATAGCTTGTTCTTGAAAAAAGGGTTGTACCTAATCCGCGATAGTTTTTCTTACGGTCAAGAATGCCTTTTCATGTACTACTTTGAATAAAGTTTTTTTTTTACATGACATTGAACCAAACAAAATCCTCTTCGAGCGAGAGTCAATAATAATACTCACGTGGCTTTGAGTTTCGATTCAATATAGTAGTTGAGTTTAGTGGTCATACGACTAAAGAACGAGATTGGATTAATTATTACTTAATATCGAACAATACAAACAAGTCGCAAGCATCTGGTTTAATTATCCGCTCAATTAACGGCCAGGCCTCAAATTAACGGAGCTATTCAACTAATGGGCTCAATGACGTGCAAGCATCAGGCTAGCCAAATGGAATGGCGAGTCGACATTTACTGACGGGCATAATCGAAGCCATTTCAATTTAGTTCTATTTTCCACCGCTAAGGGAGCCTCGAGGCAAACAACAAATATAGTGTAATTGTAGTCAACAAGCAGCGAAATTTGTTTTGTATTGCAATGTAAAATTTTCTGTTGAATTACGATTTAGGAGTACAAGCTACAACAAGATTTAAAAATATGTTTATGAGAATAAAATACTTCATCTACAAAATAATTTGTTAATCTAAATGTTTGTTAATACTTTATTAATCGACTTCAAAAAAGGAGGATGTACTCAATTGGAATATATGTATATATAAACCTCATTGGCATTGGACCTTTGACTTTGAACATACACCAGGGAACTCTTTGTCTTGTATATGTTTGTGAAATAACTATATTTAATATTATAAAAATTATGTGATCATTTCATAGCCTATTTATTTATGAGGAGAGAAGGCGATTTATGTATGAGAACAAGCCAGAAACTGTCGAAGATTTAAAAATGAATATAACATGCGTCATCACTGAGGTAGTAGGAGTCATTGTGTGAAAAAGTGACGGAAAATTTGACTTCTTGTATTCACGCTTACCATACGAAGTCGAGGTGGGCATTAGAATGATGTAGTATTCCATAAATAATGCCAATGAGTAAGCTCTCGGAAAAAGATATACATAATTGTAAAACACCAATGGGTTTTTATTTTATTTTAAATACACCAGGTTCTTATTGAAAAATCTTATATAGGTAAAGAGTAGTTTCTAATAGCTTTTTGTTCGGACTAACTATAGGTACTGTTAGCCTTATGGCCTAGAAGCTTAAAGAAGCTAATAGAAGCTTTGGCAGCTTCATCGAGCTTGATTTATAATGACTTCACCAATCAACTGACTGATTTGTAAGAATAAACTATAAAGGTAGGTAACCCAATATTTCTGGTCTCGGTTTTCTGTCAAAACTCAACAGAAATTATGATTATCATCATGAGCCGTTGCGATACTGAGTTAAAATTATAAGATCAGATTCATGAGAATAATACGATTATTAGTTTATACTAAGTTCACACGCGTCGTCAACTTTAAAAACAATGCGATTGAATGTCAGTTTTTCAACGTCGCATCACATAAATTATATACGATAAAATCGCCGCAGAACCGTTGCTGGAGCGTGTAAATTTACTTTGCGATAACATAAGTACTTCTGTAAATAATGACGCCTACCTATAAAATATGTGTGAATTACTTGAATTCCTTTTATGTTTTGATGTTAGGGAATAAGAAACCGGTCACGATCAATTCCTGTGAAGTATTTACTTACTCCATTTGTTTCTAGTTATTAACGGTCAGCTAAACTATATGGCAGAATAAAAGTATGGTAACTATGTTATGCAGTATTTAAATATTGGTTTAAAAAATTATGTTAACATATTTGACGTCAAAAACATTAGCGTAGCCTATGGATGCTTGTAACAACAGAGTAATCACAAATGCATTGCCGACCTTAAACTCTCCTTCTCCAAATAGTTCTGGAAACCCTGCTCACCACAGGAACTCAACATAACGTTATTTGGCTGCGATCTTCTGTTGCGTGGAGTATTCCACTAGTCGGCCTGCAACCAAGTTGAGAGAAACCTCCAAATAGATTTCTCTGTGACCTACCAATTTCATTTACGTGTTTTAAAGCTAATTTATGCTATAAATTTTTCTAAATTTTAAATCTTTAAGCCTAACAGGACAGATTACACCATAATATTAATCATAGCGTTCAAATATATATCTATATGACTTTGTATGTTCAAGCTAAGAAAATACAAGTGGGTGCGTGTACTTATATGTACGCTCATTAGAAATTATACTTCTTTGACTTGACCAAAATGATTTTTAATTTTCCTGAAATTAATTTGAGGTGTCCCGGCAGTTGTATCTAATAGTCAGTCCTCCGAATACACAGTACGAGTGATTTGATATGTATGTGTGTTCAAGTCCCGCTGATTTTAGGTTTAAAAAAAAAAATTAAAGAAGATATTTTTGTTTTTAGGTATTGTGAGCGCACACCGTGGAAATTCATTCATCATATTTAACAGCGCGCCTAAAGAATTCTAGCCTTAATATGCATCAAAAAAGCAGATTATACAGTCACGCATGCCATGACAGTTCAAAGCATAAGGAAAGAGTTAAAAAAGTACACTTATTCGTTCTGGGAACATTCAACCGAGTCATTTGAATTTTTTCTTTCAACCGCATTTTGAATTAAATGTGCTTTTAATAAAGTTAACACATGTCGTTCCTAGGGAATGCGAACTGAGCAAAACTCACACCTGCACGACGTGTTCTTATTTCTCTTACCTGCAAATAAAATAAAAATATGTTATTGATAGGTGCCAACTAGCAACAAAGATTCTTAATCTATATAAATAAAATAATAGAGGTTTACTACTGGCAAAAACTACTGGATAGATTTTGATGATTTTTTTTTTTGTTTATGTACTCCGTATTTCCGTAAACACGTGGTCCTTATAAAAAATAAAAATTATCAAGATATCTTCATTTAATAAAAAGTTATGAGATTTAAGAAACTATGATTTTTAGTGTTTGTTTACCGTGGAGAAGTGGGGATTATATTATTAATAAAGATTAATACGAAAGAAGTCGCGGGCGGTTAGTAGTACATAATAGGTAAAGTGAGTGTGAAAAAAAACTATATTAGATTCCTCTTCTTATATTTCTTTATGATCTATGTACATCCACAGTTCTACCAACGTGAGTGAGCACAATATTTTTTTAACATAGCTTTTACAAGATGGCGGCTATCTTATTAAAAATGTCTAGGAAGTTTTCGTGGTAATAAAAATGCATTATAGTTACCATAGTTATTATTTATATTCCACTTCACTTGTACACAATAAACAAACTAAACCACGCAAAATATGTAGTCATAGTTGTTCAACATAAATATCTCTTTAGAACTGTTACATTCATGATAAGTATAGTGATTATCTTCTAAGAATTTGCGACAGTGATTAAGGTATTAATTAGGCATCCGTGTTCTTTCCATAAGAATCTCAAGTAGCTGAAGCTAGACATTGAAGGAACCGAGTGTAATGACCGTGTCGAGTAATATTATCACAACTTAAGATCAACATTACGGGTGTCGATCACTGTGAAGATATATGAAACTGTAAATGTGTATTTACTTAGTTATATGTACATAAAAATGGTTTTCATTGATTATTTTACTTTATTATGTACTAGCTGCGGCCGTGGCTTCGCTCACGTGGGCTACAGAATGCACGCGCGAATCTTGCTGGCCCGCTCCCAGCTATTTTAAAGCCAAAAATGCTTATTGTGGGTGTTCTTTAGAAGATAGATGTATACTCTCCCGAACTTTTTTGTAGGTCTTTTTAATATATATGATTATGTAGTACATTAATTTGCTGTATCTCTTATGGTTTACTTACTTATTCGGGCTTCACAAATGAATTAAGGGCTCAAAGTTTTTTGAAAAAAGAAAACGAATTAATAGATATATTATCTCATACGAGTTTACGATTAAAACTGATTGTTGATATCACTATTTTAAAAACACAATAAACTAGCAACACATGCAATGTCATTTTACTCCATGGGTTTCAAAAAAGCACCATTTTGTGTACCTATTTGGCGGGATCTTGAAGTGGCATGTTGTGGTTTTTATTTCTTATTCATTAACTTAGGTTTTTGACCCTATATTATGTAATATTGATGGTGTTTTGCGTGATATAGTTTGCTTATTATGCTTATGTGAAGTAGACTGTAACTATAAACTGAAAGCATGCATGCCACTTTGAATACAAAATACCTACTACTACGAAGGCTTAAAACATTGACATTGGCAATTGCTTTTTGCGGTGCCAAAACAAGAAGAAGAAGAAATCGTACCATATGTCACTATTAAAATTGTCGCTGACCATTTATATTTGTATTTATGGTGTAATGACGCCAGCCAGTATTCTCATTTACATTGAGGTCTGTATCGTGATTTCATTACCACGAGTAAAGCACGTTCGTTCTATGTGTTATCTGTTAATGTTGACATTAATAATCTTTATTTAATTTCAAAATCAGATCCCTATCTAATTATCCATTTGTTTATCATTAATTAGTGTGTTTATAGATATACTTACTACAATAAAACTTAGGAATTATTTTGATAAGATTATTAGTTAAGGTTGTATTAAAATGATTATTTTTATCAAATGTTAACGCTTAATTTTATTACTGAATATGAATAAATAAATGCAAGAAGATATTAAACCGAGTAATGAACTAATAAATTATAAGTATTATATTAGGTCCTTTTACATATGCAATTAGAGTTTTATACGATGGTTAATAAATACGTTAGGATCCGATAAGTGGCTCTGTGTTCGAACAATTAACTACAAGAAAGAGTAGAAGGTTTGCCGGCTCAGCTAGTTTACAATAAAAACATAACCTACTTTTTATTTATAATTAAGACACCGACAAATTTCAATAATATTCCTTTTATCTTAGTTATACGTTAGTTTGTTAATATCAATTGAACGTACTTTTATATCTATACAACTAATAAAATTGAAGTGTCTGTTTGTAATGTCAAAATAACAGTTTTTTACTAAATGCATATGAAAGTATATACGATACCTAATAACAAAAAGCCCATTTTTCAAATTCTTGTCTGTCTGTATTTCTGTTTGTTCCGGGTAATCTCCGAAACGGTTGGACCGCTTTTGACGGAACTTTCACTAATAGATAGCTGATGATATAGGGAGTAACTATTTTAAAAAAAGAATTAGGGTACCACACAAATAAAAAAAACCTGATCATGGTGAATCAATTCGAGTGCTTAAATGGCTTATGCTGAGTAAACCATAAGAGATATAACAAATTAATGTACTAAATAATCATAGGCATTAAAAAGACATACAAAAAAGTCTGAGGGAGTATACATCTATCTTCTAAGGAACACCCACAATAATCATTTTTGTCTTCAAAATATTCGAGACCGGGGGAGCAAGATTCGCGCGGGCATTCTGTAGTCCACATAAAAATAACGTGAGTAAATAATATATAAAACTCGTAAGGGTTAAAAGATATAAATAATTTACTTCAATTGATATAGTTTGACGGAACTTTCACTAATAGATAGCTGATGATATAGGGAGTAACTATTTTAAAAAAAGAATTAGGGTACCACACAAATAAAAAAAAACCTGATCATGGTGAATCAATTCGAGTGCTTAAATGGCTTATGCTGAGTAAACCATAAGAGATATAACAAATTAATGTACTAAATAATCATAGGCATTAAAAAGACATACAAAAAAGTCTGAGGGAGTATACATCTATCTTCTAAGGAACACCCACAATAATCATTTTTGTCTTCAAAATATTCGAGACCGGGGGAGCAAGATTCGCGCGGGCATTCTGTAGTCCACATAAAAATAACGTGAGTAAATAATATATAAAACTCGTAAGGGTTAAAAGATATAAATAATTTACTTCAATTGATATAGTTTGACGGAACTTTCACTAATAGATAGCTGATGATATAGGGAGTAACTATTTTAAAAAAAGAATTAGGGTACCACACAAATAAAAAAAACCTGATCATGGTGAATCAATTCGAGTGCTTAAATGGCTTATGCTGAGTAAACCATAAGAGATATAACAAATTAATGTACTAAATAATCATAGGCATTAAAAAGACATACAAAAAAGTCTGAGGGAGTATACATCTATCTTCTAAGGAACACCCACAATAATCATTTTTGTCTTCAAAATATTCGTGACCGGGGGAGCAAGATTCGCGCGGGCATTCTGTAGTCCACATAAAAATAACGTGAGTAAATAATATATAAAACTCGTAAGGGTTAAAAGATATAAATAATTTACTTCAATTGATATAGTTTGACGGAACTTTCACTAATAGATAGCTGATGATATAGGGAGTAACTATTTTAAAAAAAGAATTAGGGTACCACACAAATAAAAAAAACCTGATCATGGTGAATCAATTCGAGTGCTTAAATGGCTTATGCTGAGTAAACCATAAGAGATATAACAAATTAATGTACTAAATAATCATAGGCATTAAAAAGACATACAAAAAAGTCTGAGGGAGTATACATCTATCTTCTAAGGAACACCCACAATAATCATTTTTGTCTTCAAAATATTCGAGACCGGGGGAGCAAGATTCGCGCGGGCATTCTGTAGTCCACATAAAAATAACGTGAGTAAATAATATATAAAACTCGTAAGGGTTAAAAGATATAAATAATTTACTTCAATTGATATAGCTCAGGTATTTAACTATTTATCAAAAGCTTAATTCTTTCGATTGTAATCAACAGAGTTAATTAAAAACAAAACAATTAGGCTGTCAACTGATAAAGCGTATAGATTATTTAAATATGTTTCCTTGATAGCGCTATATATTTTACTAATCTGACATAAATTCCCGGTTATGAGGAAAACGTGACCATGGTCTGCGCTCCTAAAACATATAATATGTACCTTATGGACTAGCTGTGCTCCGCGGATTCACCCGCGCTAAATATAGGTTATACATGCCTGTTCATTATAATATATGATAATTACTTGCTTCCTTACTGGCAGATTGTTTTACGTTCATGCCCACTGCTCAGTTCCTAACACTTGTAGCGTGATGTTATATAGCTTATAAGTCCTTTTTAAACCTTCCTCGATAAATAGGCTACAAAATGCAAGTATAATTTTTCAAATATGATTGATAGTTTCAGACATTAATTAGCGCTTTTAAGCAAACAAACAAAAACCTAATCTTTTAAGCTTTATTATCACTATAGACTAGTATTATAGAAAATAATAAATATGTTTAATATATTAATAATATGGGATACTACGAAGTATTTAGCAATAATAATTCGCTCAAGTAGATTGGGTAATGTCTATAATGCTTAGACGAATTGTTATTAATGAGGATTTTTGCCAGGATAAATTATAAAAATAATTCGTAACAAGAATAAACATTTCAAAATTTGTATATTAACCAATAGAGTACCGTGAGGTTTTAAATCTAAATAGCAATCGATCTTAGCTGTAACGCTTGAACGAAGATCGTGTCTAGACTTTAGACAAATGTATTGTGAGACCATATATACAAATGTACTCTGTGTGTGAGACTCTCATTTCACAAATGCGATGTCCTCCTTGAAATATATGACTAAATCTCTCATGATTGACTTGACATTGGCAGAATTCGTATTTACGATACGCCATTTAAAAAAGTTTAAGTTAGTTAGTAAATGCTTAGAGTACCGAGCTTAATTAAATAACATTAGAATATAATATCTCAATTTCTACAGTTCCAACAACAAGTTTTAAAGAGTTTGTAGAAAGTATGCAAAACCTTTGGTTATCAAAATATATCAAATCGAAATCTTACGTCTTAAAATAGAAAAAATATGATACGGTTCTGATGAAATTTAAAGTGTTTATAAAGACCGTCCATGTTTGATACGATGTAACTAAATCTATTTCATATATCTTCCGGCGTAATCAGAAAGATTGCGCTTTGAATTCCCATGGGTGTGTAGTTTATCTATATCTAATCTTATCCGTGTTGGATAGTTTTAGTCGGCAGTCGGCACAGACTTCAAACGAACGTACGTTCGTGCGAGTAGTGATTAAACAAACAAGGTTCAGTGTCAGTAAATTGCACGGCTATAACTTAAACTCATAAAAGCCCGATAAATTTAAAATAAATTACAATCAATGAACAAACGACTTTATCGATATATGTACCTACTTATTTAAAAATAAGTGATGTAACGTACACATTATTTGTTTTTAACGATAAAGAAATGTTAAATATAATGTCCTAAATTGATATAGAAAACAAATACATTATTAATCTTCCGGACCATAGTTGATTTTAGAAGTACTTTAGCTTTACCATAAATTATTTTTTATAATATTTAAGAAACACAAACAATTATAACATATCGTCATTTAGTTTTTAGTTAATGAGGTTTAAAGATTTTAATTTACTATTAATGCACATAGGACACTGAGATTAATTATAAGAAGTTTTTTATTGTATGATTTTATTGTACCTGACATCTATTAATAATATAATTAATAATTTTAAGGTGGCGTTGCAATAATATTAAAGAGAAAAGTTAGTTGTTAATATTGCGTTGTAGAAGACACTGTGTCGCTCCTAGGTGGCACGGGGTATCTGGTCTAGAAATGTGCTCTTTTCTTTATAGTTATGTATCATAATCGATAACATCTACACAGTAAAAAAACAACACGGGAGATAACATTTAATAAACGATAAAAAAGTGGATGCATGTACTTATGTATACGTGTTATAATGTATAAATTTTGTCATATAACATCGAGTGTGATTCTTCACCACAATAAAACAAGAAGCAAGAATAAGCAGCTACTTCATAGTTAAAATTCTTAAAGTCTCATAATTTTTTCATAGCGAGCCCAAAGAAGCACAAGAAAAACATACACAGTGTTGTTAAAACCTAATTACAACAAAAAATAAAAAATTAATAGCGAATTTCTAAATTTAAATAATTTACTTAAAATGTCTTCTTCTTTTCTATATCTTCTTCTGGCAGTAAGTCGACGAATTATTCATGTGACGAGTGTATCATATTGTGCACATGAGGTTAATTGTTAAATAGTTTTAAAAAAAATCGACTTAAGAAAATCGTTTCCCGACGTCACAAAAATGTACTTAAAATTGGTCATCCCCGGGAACTCAGTTATTAAAACTCTCTTTTGATGAAATCTCTGCATACCAACTTAAAAAGAATTATTTTACGTATAATACCTACTTTTAGTTTAAAATCACAACTGAATGTTTTAAAAATGAAACAACAGTTATGATAAAAACATCATATTTATTTTCTGAAGTAGTTATTTTAATACATTCGCAACTATAATTATACGCTATAATATTAAAGCCTCTTTGCGAGTATGTTAAACCGTTACTTTCAGCGATTTCCTGTGAAATTACGTCCAATTGAATGAACTTTTGTAACCGAACCGACTATGTAACCAACATAAAATAATAATTAATCTATGTGGTAAAGTTTTGAGTAAAGATTTAATTACTGAAGAACCATAGTTTACAGTAACTATAAAGTACCAGAATCTCCAGTTACTGAACTTTTTGTCTACCATAAAGGCTTTTGATTTGTAGACAGAGCTTAGATTTTTTTTCTTTTTTTTCCTTTTTTCCTGTCTTCAATCACACAGTACCTAAATCAAATATTTTGCGGTACGATGATGTGGTTAGGTTTATTAGTACATATTTATAATATCATTGTTTTTACTAAACATTTGCTTCGAGTTAATATTAGATATGTTTACAAAATTTTACTAGCAAATATTTTTTTAAATTTAAACAATATGTTCTCAACCTTGACCAAAACCAAAATTTGACCTAAAAAGTAACTAAAGAATTATTATACCTTTAGTATACATGTAACTATCACTTGAATGCAAATGAAATTAAAATGGGACCACCCTTGATGTATCCCTTATTCAACAAAAAAATGATCATCCAAATCGGTTCATAAACAAGGAAGTTATGGCTGAGCATCCATTAAAAAAACATACATTTCGAATTAAGTAACATCCGTCTTTTTTTGAAGTGGATTAAAAAAACATCACTTCATGGTGATCTTTCAAACAGTGTTGGAGTTTATCAATCTCATACAAAAATACAATATATTGTATAAACATACATTTTTATATATTACTAGCTGTGCCCGTGGTTTCGCTCACGTGGACTACAGAATGCCCGCGCGAATCTTGCTTCCCCGCTCCCGGCTATTTTAAAGACAAAAATGCTTATTGTGGATGTTTCTTAGAAGATAGATAATATATATTCTCCCGGACTTTTTTGTAGGTCTTTTTAATTCCTATAATTATGTAGTACATTAATTTGCTATACCTCTTATGGTTTACTCAGCATAAGCCATTTAAACGCCCGAATTGAATCACCATGACCAGTTTCTTTTTTATTTGTGCGGAACCCTAATTCTTTTTCTAAAATAAAAGTAGCCTAAGTTACTCCCTATATCATCAGCTATCTATCAGTGAAAGTCCCGTCAAAATCGGTCCAACCGATTCGGAGATTACCCGGAATAAACAGACAGAAAGACAGACAGACAAAAATTTTAAAAATGAGCTTTTTGTTCTAGGTATATCTTAAGTACTTTCATATGCATTTAGTAAAAAAAAACTGTTATTTTGACATTACAACACTTCAACTTTATTAATTGTATAGATATTAATTATTTTTAATGTATGTAGTAAATATAAATATGTAATAATAAAAATGGTAAAGTACGTCCATAAAATTACAGACAGGAAATATTATGCAAGTGCCACGCGCCTACTCGTAACAGGTGAGGTACTTGTAACATAAATGACAATAATATCGTGCGCGATCATAAATATATATATATTATACCACATCTATGTGCGCGATATCGTTACATGTATTCATCCAAACTGTTCGATGTATAATTATATAGAAGATATTATGTACACAACAATTATTGAAATACTGTGGTAGAAACAGGAGTTAAAATTATTTTTTTAATAATTATAACGTAGCATAAATGTTTAACTTTTCGATTGTTAATTTGTATAACATCGGAAAGAGCCAAAGTAAAGGATTTGAAGTATTCTGTTAAGTGAGTATTTATTAAGTTGGTTTCCTTATTATACTTGTAATGTTTATGTACTAAGTAGTATATATTTATATTAATTAGATAAAGCAAACATGTTATTGAAATTGTATTTTTCTTAGCGCATTTAATAAAGGGTAAAATTATATATTTCTTTAATTGTGTAAAAATTATTCGTGATTTATAAATACGCCAAAGAAGTATAACTTCTTACAGGCGTACATAAAGTACAATGTGTATTTAAAAAAATCAATTTGACTTCATTGCTAGGTTGTGTTGATTTTATCTCTCATTCATCTTTAAATGAATGAAGAGTACATTTTGGTTATAGTGAAAATCTTGAACACCGTCAAAATATTGACTAGGGTAGCAGAAGTGATACAGAATGCGGCGAAGCAATTCTGGAAATGGCTGCGCCGGTCGTGCCAATTACCATTGCACGTCTAGTATAATTTACGATATAATGTCTGATAGCCGCACGCTCGACGCTTCCACTGTAATATTACTAATGTACAATATAAAGTCTTCCATAACATCATTTAAATATAATATTGTAGTGGAATCTTAAGTTACGAGTTTATATATTTCAAATGTACGGTTAAATGTTTGTTTGAGTTATCTAGAAATACTTAACTACTTTGGCATTATCTTAATTGGGCTCATAATTACTGAACTGTGTATTGCTGATTAATAGCGTAATTAATCTAAAGATTCAACGTGTTTATTTTGTTATAAGACATATTAATCATGCAGTTCGTTGCATCCTATACAGCATTATATACTATCTGCGTAAATAACTGTACACAGTACACAACAATATCAGAGCAAAAAGAATTATATTAACAGAATTTTTTAAATCTACTTATACGTGTTGATTAAATATCACTTTATTACTTTGTCGAGCCTCGGGTCGATTATAGCTGAAGCCATGATTTGTTGACAGTTCTTGCTTTTCCAGGAGTAGGTAATTATAGACAAATTATGTTAATCTAATTTCAAAACGAGTGTGCAATTGTTTTAGTTCATAATGTAATTTCTTTCTGGTAAACGGCTCAAAAGAATAATCTTTTACTTTCCAGGTTTATCTAGATGATTCGTTTCGTTTTCACACAATTTTTTATTTATATTCGAAAGTCGCTGTGTAGTACTGTTTGTCACACTTGACTAATTCGTAAACTATAATCTTCTTTCATTCTTTTTGTTCTTTAAGTAACACGTATTACATAATAGTTTAATAATTAAAATATTATTCACAAGTGAGTGCTGTCTCCATAAACAAATGTCGGGTTAAGTCTATCAATGATGCAATCCATCAGGCGAATGTCTCAATAACTCAGCGGTAAATGTCACCTTGTGTTTGGACGTTACTCATCAATCAATAAATTCATTAATGCTATTAATTCTGGCATTAGACAGGTAATCGTTCTCTTGCGTAATTTATAATAATTTAAGATGTCGAAAGGCTAATTCAAAAGTAATGTAATATCGTTCATAATTCATACACAAATGGACGGTGTATACTTCCTTAGTGGCGGGGTACTCTAAACTTTATCGTGTCAACTTTTGCCGCTACCTATAGGTAACTATTTAACATCATGCAGTTTGGAGCATTCTATACAAAACGTTTATTTCCTTAATTTGACGACCTATTTATTCTACATATCGCACGTCTGACGTCACAAATAATAATAGGTCATTGGCATCAAAAACCATGTTTGAGATAATCGCGTTGTAAAGGTTCAAATGTCCTAAATTATGATTATCTCAAACATGGTTTTTTTTGGAGATAATACCTTATTGTTTGCGTCGTGCGATATGCAACACTCGTATCGCTACCCTATAGGGAGAATTAGATTAATTTAAGTGATTATTTTCGACAAAAGCAACAGTAAGTTTTTACGTACAGCAAAATTCACTGTCACTGTTTTTTATTTATTAAATACTGATACAGGCTTATCTTTTGAGTATGATCAGAGACCTCGGCACTTTTCATGTATGTGAAAAATTCGAAAGAGAAATTATTACATTTTTCTGTTACTGACGTTTTGAAATTTAGATGCACTTATGAGCTTTATTTTTCAGGATAATTTTGAGATGAACTAAAGTCGCGGGTAAGAACAAAAGACAAATCATATTGTAGATATTATGCCAAAGCAATAAGATATAAACTACTCTATTATTAAAACTATTTTATTAATTATTTTACTATATGTCTATGCCCTGTTACAAATCTCATTGTTTTGTTAATATGTTTAATCCTATAAACAGACCTGATTATAAAAAAATAATACAAACGTAATATATTAAAACGAAGCGCCAATGTTTTAGTCGGCCATCTTGGTCATGCAATGTCAATAAACAGATGTGATATATGTAAAAACAATTAACGATTTATATTAGTGGTTATCTATATAAGAAAATTTTTCTACAACTACCATTAAAAACTTTATTAATTATGAAACCATACCTAATACATTCTCCTTAATACCATGTTTGACTACCTGCTCATAAGTTTTTTATAGAGCGCGGCCGACCCAAGTTTAAAAATTAAGTGTTTAAATTTTAAATTAATTACACACTGCGCAGTGCTATGCCATACCGGTTCTTAAAAATCGGTTAAGTGTGAGCCAAACTTGCGCACTGAAGATTTCGTACCACTTTTTATACAATATACATATTTATGTTATGTATTTGTCAAAAAAAAAAATGTTTGTTTTATTAAAAGACTTCAAAGTAGAAGGAGGTTCCCAATTCGAATGTTTTTTTTATGGATGTTGAGCCATAACTTCTTTGTTTAAGAGCCGATTTAGAGGTATTTTTGTGTTGGAATTGGAATACCTCAAAGGTGTTTTCATTTTAATTTCATTGACATTGGACCTTGAACTTCGAAGATACACTAGAAGACTCCTCAAATAATTGAACTAAGTTTTCTTATTTGCAAAAAAAAATTCTTATTCAGTTCGGGATCATTTGAGAGAAGCCCTTCACTCACGCTTGAACGATTTTTATACTCACAATTTTCATAGAGAGCAAAGAAAGTTGAAAAAACACGTTTCATTAAAGGAAAAACGTTTTCGTGTGATCTCATGAGAAGATCCTTTTTTGATACTAAACATTAAATTAATATATGAAAAACAAACAGTCATTATATTAACATCATGTAGTAAATATCTAATTTTTGTTACGTACATACTTGGCTGACTATTATTTATTGCTATGTGGTAGTTAATTTTTGTCTTCAATTAAGGATTAAAAACTACATTAAATACAGTGTAAACTCTTTATAACGAAACTCAAAGAACTGAGCATTTTTTGTCGTTATAGAGAGTTATCGTTATATGGAGTGAACAAAAAAACAACCAAATTAACAAGAATTTAGAATCTTAGATAATAAATGCTTATAAATTATTGTTTACACATATAGTCTGATAACTTTGTCTGAGGTTTTTTGCTATGCCAGTACTTGTTTTGTATTATTTTATGTATTCTATTCATATCTTCTTCTATCAAACTTTTTCGTCAACACTAATCGCTTTCCGTTTACTGGCCATGTTAACAGTTTCAAAGTAGGTTTACGACTGATAATACGATAGGTACCCAGTATGCATGGTCGAAGACCATCACTTCCGAGAAAACAATGCGTCATACTGCACGTGTTCAAGGCAATTAAGGATAACAAAAGCTAGACCGACCTCGGATGTTTCGGAGCTTCAAAGTCTTTTGTTACCTGATAATAAACAATAATACCGATAATAAATATTTACTGTCTAAAAATATGAACACATTTCTTCGTAATAGAGAATGGCGTATCGCTATAAAGAGTGCTTTCAATATGTGGGTTTTAACGCAAACCAACCAAGTTGGGCTCACTTCATCGTTATAAAGGATAACGTTATAAAAGTTAACACTGTATATATTTTTTGATGATTTAAATAATTTCTTCAAGAATAAGCGATAAAGTAGTGTTCATATCTTTTAAATTTAAGTTTATGTTTCTGTCGTTAAGCAGAGTTCGCGTATACAATTAATTATAATTAATTAATTAACTACTATTATTTACTGGATAATTCTTATTTAGTCATAAAATTAAATTAGGTAAATTAATTTACTCAATATATATTTAATGCAAAACTTTGCATTTTTGCATACTAATTTTTTTACTTAATTTTAATTAAGTAACGTGGGTTTTGTTTTGTTTTAAGGAAAAACAGTAAATTTAAAATTCAGTTTTTTAACTAATTATCTCTACTATTCACTTTTATGGAAATTTAGACTAAGCAATCATAAGTCAGATAGGATACTAATCCTACTAATATAATATTAGTTAATATTTTGTTAGTGTGTTAATCGTGAAAATCATAAAATCGATTAGATTAGCTCGAGGAAAGAAAACAAACTCAGAGTTATCGAAAATCAGAAGCAAGGATGGAAGTATTATAAAAGGAGTAGAATATGTGTTGAAGAGATGGAAGGAATATTTTGAAAATTTGTTTGAAAGGGAAGAGGTGCTAGCGCCATTGGAAGTACCTGCTCTTGGAATGAACGAAAGTAAACCTGACAGCATCATCAGTGTGGAAGAGATTATAAAAGGATTAAAAAGTATGAAATCTGGTAAAGCTTGCGGGGTATGACAGGGTGTCTGCCGAAATGCTTAAGGCTGGACTAAGTGTGGTAGCAAGTCAGTTGTACCGCCTTTTCAACTTGTGTTGAAGAAACGGTCAGGTACCGGGAGACAGGCGCAAGGCTGTGATCGTGCCGTTATACAAGGGAAAAGGGTCGCAACAAGACTAAAAATTACCGCGGAATTAGCCTTCTCAGTGTTGTTGACAAACTGTATGCTAAGGTAATAATTGTAAGACTTATATGTTAGAAACAGATGACAGAATATGGGATGTACAAGCGGAATTTAGAAAGAGTATGGGATGTACGGATCAGGTCTTTTCCTTGAGGTGCATAATTGAAAGACATTTGGCAACAAACCAAAAAGTATTTGTGCATTCTTGGATTTAGAAAAGGCCTATGACAAAGTGATGAGGAATGAGTTGTGGTTTGCATCGTCTAGGCACGAGGTTGGCGGGGATCTGATACAAGCATTGAAATCTCTCTATAAGGATTCCAGTGCTTGTGTTAGAATAAATGGAGCATACACTGAATGGTTTGATATCCAAAAGGGTGTCAGACAGGGATGTGTAGCGCCTCCATGGCTGTTTAACCTTTTCATGGATAATTGTCTAACAGATTTGAAAGAGAGAGATTGTGGACTGAGAATGAGCGAGTTACTTATCAAATGTCTTCTTTACGCTGATGATCAAGTTTTACTTGCATCGTCGGCTAAGGATTTGCAAGCGATGGTGACCATTATGAATGACGCTTTGGAAAGAAAGGCAATGTAAGTAAATGCAAAAAGACGAAAGTTTTGGTGTTTGAAAAGGAAGAAAACTTGACAGAAGTATGTGTCCGGATTGATGAGGATGAACTGATACTTGGGATCGATGTTTACCAGGGATGGAAAGTGTGAGGAGATATAGAAAGGAGAGTAAATGCCGGTAATATAGTGATTGGGGCGTTACACTCCTTTATGAGTAGCCAAAGTATTTCTATGAAAGCTCGTTTGGCTATGCATAGAGGAGTGTTGGTTCCAACACTCATGTACGGAAGTGAAAGCTGGTTGTGGCAGAAAAACATGAAAGTAAAATAAATGCAGTAGAAATGAGAGCGCTAAGAGGTATGTTAGGAGTGAAATTGAGTGACAGGATAAAAAATAGTGTGATAAGAGAGTTTTGTGGTGTGAAAGAAGATATAGTCACACGGATTGAGAAAGGGATGCTTAGATGGTTTGGGCATGTTCAGAGGATGAATGAAAGAAGAATGACTAAACAAATTATGATGCGAGTGTGAAAGGAATCGTTGGAAGAGGAAGGCCTAGACGAACATTTATAGATCAAATAGGAGACGTTCTGAAGAAAGGTAAGGTCAAGAGTACTCTAAACCGACGAGCATGCATGAAAAGATTAATGAATGTCGAAGATACGAAAAAGGTATGCCAGGATCGTAGCAGGTGGAAGGACGTGGTCTCTGCCTACCCCGTTGGGAAATAGGCGTGATTTATGTATGTATGCATGTTAATTAATATTAGTACTAATATAAAAGTTTATATGTCCGAATGTTTGTAACTGAATCACGCAAAACGGATGAAGGGATTTGCATGAAATTTGACAGACAGATAGTTTATAACATCCATTAACACATAGAGTACTTTTAATCCCGGTAATTCTCACAATTGAAGTCGCGAGTAGAAGCTAGAATAACAGTAGGTAAAACTAACGAGGTATTTCAATTGTATAGTGTACAAAACTACACTAAAGCTCTCCTCGTATCATTATATGTAAAACATTTTACGACCCATAATTGCATAACCTTTAAATGTAATAAAAAAACTATACGATAGTTTGTATGTTAATCGTAGAAATAATTAGATTTTTCTATCACACAATTAATGAATATTGTATTTATCAGTTTAATAATATTCAACGTTATAATTAATGGGTATCAGGTTAAATTTCGGTTTTCATTTAACACCTTAATATTAGAACGAGTAAACCGGTAGTGGCCGGATGCCGGATTATTATAAATCAGATAAGATTACCGAGTTCCGCCGAATGACAGATGAATTATTATGTCTGTAGCTAAAAAACGCGTTAGTATAATAAAAAATGAATTCTATTCAAATTACTTATGATAATTTGTTGGCGCGCGTACCTCTATTTATATCGTCCGTATTTAATCTATTGTAATAATGAACCGGCAGATCACAGTTTTCTACATTTTTTGAAATATCACCTTTGAATTTTCTAATCACTGAAACGACAAAATATATTTAAAACACCCGACTCAAATCTACAAATACGTGCTGTACCATAACTACACAAACATAACCCTGGCGATGGTAGTGACCGTCGAAACAGTGGTACCGCCCATAATGGAGCCGCCCTATGGGCGATATCATGTATAACAATACGACCTGACTGTCTATCTGCTCCGTTATGTACCTAATTAAATAACTAGCACAACGAAGGAATGGTAATAAAATTGTACATAATAAAAAAACGTTTTTGTTTATAAAAATAAAGTTTATAATTTTTATAAAAATACTAGCTATGCCCCACGGTTTCTCCGTAATAATTTCATCCGACAAACACCGCACCGCCAACGCATCCGTGTTAGCTTCCCACAAATAAAAATTATTTAAATTTTTTATTCTCCTAAACTATTTGTCCAAATAACATGCTATGCAGGACAAAATCTACCTTCATAAAATAAGTTTATATAAAAAATCCATAATCAAATCCGAACTCTAACCATAAACTACTCGACATACGACATTGCGTACAAGTCTGATCGTCATACAGCAAAGCCAATAAATACGATGACGATCATAGTCTTGTAAATCCATAGATGTATGTATTTATCTCTTTTTAGTGTTGGTCGGTTCGGACACTTTTTCCAGTTTATATCCCATTCCTCGATAAGGGACTTCGTTCCAAAAAAGTCTTTTTTTAAAGCAGTTAAAGCGATGACGGGCACAGTGTCTGTTCGTAAGCGCAGTATAATCGAAAAACAACTGCGACACATCAGTAAATCCATCGCTGTCATGTTCGTCAAGCCTGTCGGCAGCTAGATGTACCCTGATTAATCACAAAACAACCAAGATAAGACTCTATGATCGGTTTACCACCAAGTGCATGGTGGTCGCGATCCTTACTCCCGAATAGATTGTATAGTCTAAAAAGAAAATCTTGTTCCTATTCAACTTTTCACCAAACTCCCTCTATTTTACAGTACATTCTAACTGATTAACAGATTTTAAGAAACATGCAAGTTGAAATATGGCTAAAACGCGAATGAAACCAGAGTTAGTAGAGCGAACGTATGCTCGCGTGATATGAACTAATTGTGATAGTTCCGTCACATTTGTAATTTATTTAAGAGAGACGATAAATTTACAACATTGTACGTAAGAGGTCACTGCAAATAATAATTAGATATGTTGATGTTATTATACGTATGCGACATTACGGTTCGTGATAATTGCACACCGCGTATATATTATTCGATATTACTTAGAGATTGATACCGTTATTTTTAGATATACAATCATAGTTTATTTAGACCAATTTTATAATTTTACCACAGTTTTACGCATAAAGTAAAACATAAATAATCAAACTGATATCTGTAAACAGGTTAAAACTCTATATAAAAGAAGACAAAAGCAGTCATGAGGACTGCCGAGAGAAGTGATAACTTAAAAGTATAAACAAACAGTTGTCATTTTTGGATATCCAAATTACTTAATTGTTTTTTTTGTTTGTTTAATTTTTAGGTTATATACGTCACGTGACCATGTCGATGACGACTTACATATTTTTACTTCCTTATCCAAACCTCCCTATAGAAGTTTTCACTTATCAATTTGTAAATAGCCCACTATTGGGTAAAGCCTCTTTCCGAGAGAAGGGCAAGAGATTAATCACCACGCCAGCTCACGACGTCTTTGCGATTTCAAACGGCGAGAAATCCACAGTTCTTCATTTTTTCCTACATGTAGTGATACTATAAGAATATTTCTCATACGTTCAGGTTTCCTTTCGATGTTTTTTATTGCCATCAATGCCGTCAATGCCGGATAATAAGTTCAAGAATCATGTTAAGCAGGTTTTATAGGGTGGCTGATTACTTGAATGATGGTGATGTGATTGATAGATAAACTTTAAGACATTGTTCTTTGTTTGTTTGAACGCACTAATTTCTGGAATTATCGGTCAAATTTCAAAAATTCTTTTTACAATTTATAGCCTGTTTATTGAGAAAGATAATAGGTTATATAATTTCACGATACGACCCTAAGTAGCGGAGCACTAACCATGAACATCAGGCAATCTGGCAGTTGTAGACAAGTACGGGAAAGTAAGAATAGCGATATACTACACAAGTACGTAGATGGCGGCGCAGTGCAGAGAGTGCATTAGAATAAGTTTAATACGAGTGAAACTTTGCTAGTTATTAGCTAGTTAATTAATATTAATCTCACAAACGCAATAAAAAATGAATACGATTAAAAAAATTTATAAATGTATAAAGTATATGTTTATTATGGGCTGAGTTAAATTGTTATTTATGCATCGATCCGTATAAGGTTCGGTTAATTAGTTACCGATAATGTTATACCGGGTTTCCGATATTCACGGATAACATCGGTTATTTTTTGCGCAGTCCGACCGACCGACCGCGACATGTACACGCGATATGACGTGCCAATGAGCAGTCGTTCGAGTCTGTCGGAGTTGTATTGCGTGCGTTATTCAAGCGATAACAATTATCAACTGGCTAATCCGGATAATGTTACAAGCAAGTTAAGGAGATAATATGCACCGGTATTTGAGTCCTCTGACGCAGCCGCGCGCCATAATGTGTCAACGATAATTTGTAGGAAAGATCCGAACTACCAGTCGGATTCGAAAAATTATTTTTTTATATGATAGCCAGACTCAAGAGGAATAGTATAGGTTATATAACATTAAGCTACAGTTTCTAGCTAGCCTTAAATATTGATTTTTGTTACGTAAGTCCGAAGTCCTCCCGAACAGTTTTATCCACGTGCGCTGGCGTTATCGTTAATGATACGAAAATACAATGTTCTACAAAAATATTAGTACTTAGTAAATCTAAAAAAAGTCAGCAATAGCATATGCATATCTTTTATACATAAACCACACTAAGGTACTTCGTAAACAAGATTTGTTAAAAATTAAAAAGTGATTTATAAAGATTATTTTTAGACATGACATATTAATCCTTAGGAACAAAAGTTACTTCATCATAAAGACCATTTTCTAAGTTAAATTTTTCTCTTTATAGTATGTTATGTGGATACATAGTTTAGGAGATAATGAGAAATTAAAATAATTTGTACTTGCGGGAAGAACAATTATAATAGAATATACAGGTGCGTTCGCGGCGCAGTGTTTGTCGTATAAAATTAACACGGGTGAAACCGTGGGGCACAGCTAGTACATGTATAATTCTCTATACATAGATAAATCACGACTCTTGACCTGACGTTTCTTCAGAACGTCCCCGATTTGATCGTAGAATGTTTGTCTAGGCATTCCTCTTCCAACGATCCCATTCACGCTAGTCTTATAAATATGTCTAGTCATTCTTCTTTCATTCATCCTCTCTACTTGCCTAAACCATCTAAGCATCCCATTTTCAATCCATGTCACTATGTCTCATTAGTTGAATATTTGATTAGTTAATAGTACCTATAGTGTGCAGATGCTGATGTACTTCCCTGAAAGTAATCTTTGTATTCACTTGGCGGAATCTTACCATTGCCGACTGAAATACAGGTTTACCTAGTTTAGGTGGTAAGTGAGCCTCTTATTGTAAAACCACCAACATGTATTTTTGTTAATATGATACTTTCTGAAACAAAGTTACATCTTTGTGATTTCTGTAACTTATGGTGAATAAGTTATTATATTAATTATTATTAATAATCTTAGCGCCGTTCATGAACGTATGATGAATAAGTTATGTAATATGTATGTATGTATGTATGTAAAAAGTAAGTTAGGTAAATAAAAATGTAGAAATATTGCTTTGAAAAACAAATGTATATCATTTGCAATACTCTATTCAAGGTCCCCATGTATTTAGATAATTTACCATATAAGAACAAATATATATACATGATGCAAATGAATAAATAAATATGTATTAATAAACCTACTACGATAACGATGAGAACAAAATAATACTTAGAATTATTATTAAACTGTTGTAAAGGAAAGAAACGAATACATATGTATTTAAAAAGTCGATAAAATTGACGAAACCAATTTACTTTTTAGTCTGAATCGATTTCGGATTTTTCAGTGATTGCCTAAGCCGTGATATTCATTCGCCCGGTATTTTTATTAAAGAAGCCGTCTCATTAAAGACGTGCCTGCCGTTCGTGTCAAGTCTGGTGACAATAATTAGGTTTATACAGACGGTGCCGCAATTTAATTCTTTGAGTCTTATTTATCTGAATATAAATGTCAAAATTGAATGAAAATTATTGGACCGTCGCGAAAGACCGAGTGAGAATTTTTATTCACTTGCCGCGTGTTGCGAAAGCTCTGAAAATTATTTCGAGCCAAGCAGCCGTGTATTGTATTGTGTACACCCGTTAACATAAATGTATATTATATTAGCAGTATTTATGTTCACTTAGTACTTTTAAGGTTCGGTGTTATTCGTTTAAATTATCTAGACAGTTTGTGTTTTTAAGAACTAAATAAATCCACAATCTGGCTATAGAGGATTTATTTGGAGAGAAAACAGAGAAATTTATTTGGAGAATTCTCTCTACTTGGGGCGGGCAGACTGGTATACCTACATCCTACAGAATATCACAGCCAAATAACCTATGTTGTATTCCTGCGGCGAGCAGGGATTCCATAGACCCTTGTGGAAGGGGGGTTACACAGTCTACAACGCGCTAGTGATATGTATGGTATTAATTACAAGCGCCCATAGGCTACGGTAGCCACTTAGCTTTCAGGCGGGCCCGTATGCTTGTTTGTCACAATAGTTGTATAAAAAACATATAAACTCAATCAAACAATACAATTATCAAAAGTCAATATCATACCATAATACTAAATACAGAAAAAACTATTACATCACTCACCTTCGATTTGCTGACGACATCGTAGTCATGGCAGAATCGCTGGAAGATCTTGGCACAATGCTCGATGGCCTCGACAAAGTTTCTCAACAGGTGAGCCTTAAAATGAACATGGACAAGACGAAAATCATGTCGAATGTCCATGTGGTGCCCACTCCAGTATCAGTTGGGAACTCTTGTCTAGAAGTTGTTGAAGAATATGTCTACCTGGGACAAACAGTCCAGTTAGGTAGGTCCAACTTTGAAAAAGAGGTCAGTCGACGAATCCAACTCGGCTGGGCAGCGTTCGGGAAACTGCGCGACGTCTTCTCGACCAAAATACCTCAGTGCCTCAAGACAAAAGTCTTTGACCAGTGTGTGTTGCCAGTGATGACATACGGCACAGAGACGTGGTCGCTCACTGTGGGCCTCATAAGAAAGCTCAAGGTCGCTCAGCGAGCTATGGAGAGGGCTATGCTTGGTGGTTCTCTACGAGATCGAATCAGAAATGAGGAGATCCGTAGACAAACTAAGGTAACCGACATAGCCAAAAGGATTAGCAAGTTGAAGTGGCAGTGGGCGGGGCACATAGTTCGGAGAACTGACGGCCGTTGGGGCAGAAAGGTTCTCGAGTGGAGACCACGCATCGGAAAGCGCAGCGTAGGACGGCCCCCCACTAGATGGAAAGACGACATAATAAAGGTCGCTGGGAGCCGTTGGGTGCAGGCCGCACAAGATCGGTCGCTCTGGAGATCTATGGGGGAGGCCTATGTTCAGCAGTTGACGTCCTGCGGCTGAAATGATGATGATGATGATGATAATATATGAAAAAACCCCATACATGCATAAGCCGACACACATTCTCTAACATTTAAATTAACGTTACATTCCACAGTTAAACACACATGAAAAACACTTATTCTCTCTAAATACTAAAACTTTATAACGCTTTTAATTGTGTAGTCAAACTTCTCCGATACACAGATCCACAAGACAGGCCTTCTGATGACGCCCCACTAGCATTTAGAAGAGTGTTATAATAAGTAGTCTTAATCAACTTTTGTAAGACTAAGATAAGTTATTTGGAAATAAACATATAAATTACTGTTATTAAATTGATATCATTAATTTTATTCTTTTAGATCGATCTTATAAAACTATTATGCGCAAACGCTCTTAGCATTTGTATAAAAACAAAAGGACATACAATCACCAGACGCCAACATAAGACCACCTGCATATTGAATGATGGTCTATATCGGTAGCATTGTCTGGAAAGAACACGCATTATAATATATTGTCATGTAATGTAAAATAGGTATTATTAAAGAGATGGTTGAATGCAAAATCGAGCCGTTATGAATAACAAATGAACATCGAACCATGAACCAAACAAAACGAACGAGAAAATATTATTATACGAACCAGTAATGTTTTATCAGTAGGTATCAAAAATCGGACCCATGTTTGTATATGTACATTAAATCAATGTTGCATGTTAAAATATAATTATCTTTATACTTTATGTTGTGATAAATTCCGTTTTTCAGTCTGTCGTGACCATATTTTCAAATTTAGAAAATTCGATTTAGCATTATCTATACAATTAATAAAATTGAAGTGTCTGTTTGTAATGTGAAAATAACAGTTTTTAAATAAATAATTTAATATCTCAATCCAATATTAGTTGATCAACTTAAACCTTATAGAAAATTCGAACAACATAGTTATTAAACCAGAAGCAGTAAAAAAAAAAGTTTTATAAACGAAGAGATAAATTCAATAATTAAAATTAATTTAAATATTTTGATAATTCATGTTTTACTTTTTCCGTTTGATAATTAATACCTATGTAACATGAGACAGCATATTTTACAATTCCAACTGTCGTATACATTACACGTTCTGTTCGCTCACTGATGAGTCAGCCCGTTTTGTGGTTTTATTTTTTTTTATCATTATAGGTTTTATTAGCGTTGTGGCCACAATCTCACCTGATCCTAAGTGACGATATAGCCCAAGTTGGTATCACGCTAAGCCTAGTGAAAAGTCTTGCCAGTCGGTTCTCAAGTGCAGGCTGTCGGAACACACCTATTGGTGATTGGCGACAGATTTTCAACCTGAGGTGTTAGTTAGCCAGGCTGGCATTAGAAAAAGCCCTACCACCATGCTATGGTTTCATTGCGATATTTCTTTGCTTCTCCGAAATCTTAGGCTCACTGCAGGGATTCGAACTCACGTTTATCGACACGGAGTCTGTAAACGCCACTACTGAGCAATCATTGCTTCAATAAATTACATTATTTCGCCCTATATTGTGTAATATAGGTTGCATTTTGCGTGATATACCATGGCTAACCCATAAATAACAACGACAAGTAGGTATTAACTACTTTTAAGTTGATACTAAAATTCTCTGAACAGCTTTAACAAGGGTGCCACTAATTTGTTAAAGCATTGTTTGAACTAAAAAATATAAAATTAGTTGCCAATTAAATTAAAAGAAGAATTATGTTATTCATAATTATAATAATTATCATATTATCATTTATATTATTATTATCATATTATAATTATAATATTTATCATTATTATAGAATAACAAAGAAGTATAAACAAGGAATCATGTAGGATATATTACAATATTGTTTATATTTATTCTTTAAGAGGTACATATGATGATTAACAAAGTTGTAAGACAACGATACGAGAGATGTTACATATAAATAAGCAATTAAGTCAATTTGTACGGTCGTGCAGCGGCTCTGTTTTATTTCAAACATTTATCAGAAAGCCCGTCACATTTCACGGTGCACGTTTAAATGTATATACAAAAATAAACTGCACACTTTATTTTTCACTCGCAGACCGACACGCGTTGTATGGATAATGATCAGTACAGCAAAACGGGTAATGGGTTCCTAAATTGCACTTTTGACTTATAACAAGAAAACTTTCAATACTGTATCACTTATATAGTAGTCTTATAATAGTAAGGTTAGACATATAAAAAAAATATGTTAGATTTTATATAACTGTTGTTCTTTTAATATTATAACAACTAGTGCCTGCGAGTTCGTCCGCGTGGAATTTCGTATGCGGCGGCGAAAAGGGGAGAGTGCGCGTGGTGCGCGCGCTATTCTGGAGACTGCTACTATAGTTTATTTTATTTGCGAGGAACCCTAATTACTTTAATAAAATAAAAATAGTCTAATTTCCTCCTTATAACATCAAATATCTGCCGGTAATAGTCCAATCAAAATCGGTTCAACCGTTTCGGAGATTAGCCGGAACAAACTGAAAGACGGACAAAAATTAAAAAAAAAAATATTTTTTTTAATGTATCTTATATACCCTTTCAGAATATGAATATATAAAAAGCTTTTATTTTGACATTACAAACGGACATTTGAATTTTATTAGTTGTAGGTATAACTGAAGAAATTATTCGTTGTAAATGCTCCAAAATTTAAATAATACCTACTCATAATATTACACTGTATCGCGTTTGGAGTAACTAAAAATGTATTATAAGCACAAATAACCACTATAACGTGATCGTTCTGTTTCAATTACCTGATAAAGGTCATCTAGATCGTCTTGGCATGAAATATAGCAGCCGGGTAATATGAAAAAATATCTATAAAACAAACCATAGAAATGAAATGAATCACCGATTTGATTAAACTTCATTGTTATTTATTTAGAATTCTATATTTTCTCTTATACTGAAACAGGAAATATATTATTTTCATAATACATCCTAGAAATTATATTATATTTTTGGAATATTATAATAGCAAAATAAACTTGAGATGTATTGTCTCTGTAAAGATATATTATTACTTCTAACTCTTTTATGACTGCCTTGACACTGGCAGAATTCGTATAGGAATATACAAGACGCTATTAAAAAAAAACTGAAATTAAACATGACCACCTAACCTAATGAAACGAACACAAGACGATAATTTCGCTTTTGAGATAATACAAGCATAAAAACAGACTTTAATGTCTTATTACTGTAGATAATAACAAGAATAAATAATTGAACAAACTAAACTGATTCGTTAAAGAGTAATTCTTTGTTATTAAACGCTAGCTGTCACCTGTCCGCTTCGCTGAACGTAAATTAAACATTAGCTAAAATGGACAGAAATTATGGAGTTCTCATTCCAAAACATAGTCGACTTTGATGACAAATTTCATTAGGCTCTGTCTAGCCGCGGCCGCTCGAGCGTGATTGAAAGACAAATACACTTATGATATATTCTATTTTACTTTAATAATTATACTATGTATTAATTAATTAATAAGATTGGTCCATTGTCATCTGTATGCGTTTTTAATTATTTAAATTAATCTTTAAAAAAATGTAGAATTCTCTATATATATATGTAATTCATAATCTGAATATTTACATAACATTTTAAATTAATTTATTACTAGGTGCAATGGAGCCGTATTCCGCTTAATTACGTCCAGTCCATTCCGACTATCATTCTAGTAATAAATAATATTTATTACTCAAAAAGCTGACGCAGTCCAACACTGGACCTTTTATTTAAGTTTTTTTTCCTTGCCCTTAACCTGATCCTAAATGTTATTTTCAAAACAGTACGCTTGTAGGTATGTGTTGTATGTAAATCCGTCCTACAAAAGGGTTTTGCAAAAAATAATGAATTAAAAAGAACTGGTAAATAGTCAACATGCTTAGGTGAGCAGTACTGATGGCACCTCTTCTAACATATAATACTTACTACCAGGGAAGTATAAATAAATAAAACAAACCTTTACAAAGTTCAACAAAATCTTAACAAAGTCTTACGAGTAAAACCAGTTAGGTATATCAGGCGGAAAATTGGAAAAAAAACTTGCATCACTAATATCTTTCAGACTTATTACCGCTATTTACATGTAATGATCATTTAATTATATGTATTGTTAAATTCAAAGAAAGAAAAAATCAAATGCGAGTACATTATACTCAATTTATAGTCCCCGCGAAAACACAAGTAAATACGTCAATACGGGACGTATAATTACGTTAAGTATACAGACAAAATATCTCATTTAGCCAAGTTTAGTCCCCGGAAAAACACCCATAAATACGTCAATACCACGACAATACCTTCCATCCGGAGAAAATATCTCATTAACCCTACAATAAATCCCGTTTTTCAAAGATAATTTCACTGTATATACTTAAACGTGTTACATTGCATTGTAAATGACTAATTAACGTGATAAAGAGAGATATAAATGGCTTCACGAATGCCAACGACGATCAACGTTTTTTTAAAGCAAGAGATTCACGTAAAAGACTAAATTTCTAAATAAATAACCGAGTTTCAATATTGAAACTTACACAATTACTTTATTACTAGCTGTGCTCGCTTGTACTACAGAATGCCGTCGATTGGCACACGCATGATTCGTACTACCCCCGCTCCCGGTTAAAATGCTTTTTGTGGGTGATCCTTAAAAGATATACATACGCTTTTGCTGATATTTTTGTAGATCTTTTAATGCCCATAATTGTGTAGTACATTAATTTGATATATCTCTTATGGTTTACTCAGCGTAAGCCATTTAAGCGCCCTAATTGATTTACCATGAGCAGTTTTCTTTTATTTGCGCGGAACCCTAATTCATTTTTAAAATAAAAGTAGCCTAAGTTATTCCTTATAACATCGGCTATCTCCCAGTGAAAATCCCGTCAAAATCGGTCTAACCGTTTAAGAAATTACCCGGAACAAACAGACATTTTTTTTAAATAGGTATTGTATATACTTTCTTATGCATTTAGTAAAACGCTGTATTTTGACATTAAAAACAGACACTTAAATTTTATTAATTGTCTAAATGAAAAAGCTTGTGAGCAATTCAAAATTAAACACTCTCTTTTACCTATTTTAATTAATTTTGTCCTTCCACTTTCCTGAACGATAAAACGATAATCTTATGTACTATTTAGGTACAGATTTCTATGCCAAATTTTATTAGAATCCTTTCAACCATGAGCACCCGAAAACATGTTTTTAAGAGAATGGAAACATTTTAAAAATTTGTTTTTTTTCTTCCAAATATTTATTTCTTATTCACAGAGTTTGATACGTATTACTCAAAAAAAAAGTTGGCAGCCCTACCTAGAAATGCCATTGGTATAGAGTGTGTGTGTGGGTATGGCTAAATATAATATAATTGTACCTTCTACATTTTACATTTCCTGTTTACTGCCACTGTATCATAATAATAATTGAAAACTGGAAGCGGGAAATGTATATAAAATAAATTCCGATAACGTAAAGAACTTTTTCCCTTACAAGTGTGTAAAGAATCCGTGTGAATTTCCACCTCACAGCGCGCTTGTCAACAGAATCTCGGCTGTTTGGCGGAGTGATACTCACACTCTTGTAAATAGATATATCTGTTGGCTCTCAGCTGTCTTTGATCAACACTCGACCGTTCGAAATAGACGTTTACGTTGCGTAGGCGGCAACACTATCGATGTAATTTTTATCAAGTTTAGCTAAAATATCTTCTGGTAATATGTTCATGGTTAATTATGCAAACAAGTCTTTTTATCATTTTTTTAATTGTAGTCTGTTTAATTTGTAAAAAATGAGTCGGGTCGGCTTTATCAATTCCCGACCGCGTAATGTGTATGCTGACCTGAATATTAATTAATTTTTTTAACCTTTAATCGCATTGATTAATAATATAAATCTAAAAACATTCATAGCTTGTTTGATTTCATTATGCAAATACTATGTGACAACTATAATATCACTTTATCAATTTGACAACGTATTTCTACTGAATAAATTGATTGATACATTTAAATATTTACGCACGCCAAGATATCGTAGACAGACATTAAAAACGTCTAAACTTAAAAGAGCCTATTAGAAGATTTCATTACGTTTTTTTTTATCGTTATTAACTGGATTTTAAAAGAGATTATTTTCAAAGTATAACACAAGATAAATTTTAGTTGTGACTACGTACACTGAAGATAAAATGTCTGATAATAAATTCTATTCGTCTATCATATTATTATATTATTGTAATGGGGATAAAATGATACCAGGCATATATATATAATATATACAGTGAATATGGAGCGGGCTTCAAGCGATAACCCTAGTTGTGTCGAGATTATAGCCGGGGAGCTTTGCGGCTTGCCGAATGAACGAGTCGAGAATCCTTGCTCGGTAATACCAGGGGAACAGAGCGCAGCCGAAAGTGGCGGTTCTGAATACACGCACACAGGAACAAAACACATAATCGATATAGAGGGGGGAGGCGCCGACCCTCGGCCTATCGGGGGGATGAATTTAAATTATTCACAGCGGGTATAACTGCGATGCCGTCTTTAACAAACAAATTACGTATGCGCACCTAATGATTGTGATACACGGTCCGAGCTTCTGGCCCACGAGAGCTTTCAATTATAAATCGGTGAGTAAATGACACGGGCCAAATTTGTAATTCGATTGCTGGATCCTTAGTATAATATAATTTTCGATAATTCTATTAATTACATATAATTATTACTACATAGTAAATGTTAAAACAAACTCAGTATTTAGAAAGCTATTAGCATAATCAATATACTAAATAAAGTGTACAAACACATCTCTAAAAAGATAAATCGATTTACAGTTAAGTAAACTTTTGTTTCGGAACCACAATTCACACAAACAAAGTTTAAGGGTGAAACAGATTTTCATACAAATGATACCACAGCATAATTTTCAACTATTACTTTTATCGTCGAAGTCTCCACTTAATTGATTTCAGTTGAAGTTTTTAATGAACGTTATTAGAATATTTGACGATATTATTTCACAAATGGATGTTAAAACAAAAAACCGCGAGACAAAAATAGACACTAAACACCGTTTAAGCGGCAGACAAATACTTGCCAATCTCAATCATTCGCCCCCTAAACACCAACACAAAGTAAGAAATGTCGGGACCGTATAAAATGTCAAAAGAGATTGAATATCGATTGTGAAGTCGACAGCAATCTCGGCGAAGAGGAAAGTCTGCAAGCGGGGAACGGGGACCGAAGTACTTCCGACCACCCGTTACAATTTATGTTATTGGCACCCGAGCTGGCCGGCGGTGATACGGGACCCTCACATGTAATTGTTAGTTGGATACCGCAGGATATTGGGGAATTAAACGAGAACGGTGATTGATTAACCGGCGCGGCGATAACGATTACGGATATTGCTGTACGATAAGAAAAATATGGGGAGAGGGTCATCAGGCAGTGTTCGCTAAAGAATAAATAGACAAACATTATAGAAGAAATAAGACGAACAACGAAAGTCAATCGCTGAAAATGTATCTTTAAATCCAAATAAAAACATTAACATATCGCAGCATATTATATGCACCAAAGTTTACAGATTAAGCCGAAAGATCAACAAATGTATTTTAATCTGACCCAACAGTATTCTCGCATTTCCGGCGGCAAAAACTCGCTCTTTACGACACATGGACGAGAAAAAAACCAGAGTTATTATCTTAAGTCGAACCCAGCAGAACCCATTAGTAAACAACACGAGCACAAAAGAGGGAAAATAGCGGCTTATAAAAAATGTAACAAAAAATCAGCTTTTGATCCTGAGCTCCCCTATATTATATTTGTAAGGTTTTATTAGTCGACAAACAAGTCTCCAGATACGGTTTGATCTCGGGTTTTACGACTGAAGCTTTATTTGATTCCTTCTTCTCTTACATTGTGAGATTTGTGAGTATACATATATTTCATTTAAAGATCAGATATCCACAATAAAACAAACACTGATAATATCAACTTACAAACAAAACCGTTTTACAAATTATCAAATTGTTTCTGTATATGAGTTAAAAAAAAACTTTTTACTTCAACAACATATCCGCCGTAAAATAACGGAAACTTCAGTACATATTTTCAAAAGCGTCAGAGTCCTGGGACAAATCTGTTCGTCGTTCAGTCTCTGCAAAAACTTTCCATTCGAACAAAGAAACGGCCAGGTAGTATACGCCAGCTGCGGATTACTGCCGAAACCGACGAACCAACCGACTGAGTCTTGCATCGAGTCGACTAAATGAGAAACCTCTCGACCAACAACCCAACACGCTCGTATAGCTAACTTAAATGGGTTTATGACAACTAAGACGGGGGAATTTATTAGAGAGCGAACACAACGAAATGTGTTATTTGGGCGACGACAGATTGAGTTTAGCGTTAATTGAAGTAATAACAGAAGAGACAGTGAGCTGAATATAGCTGCCGTCAATTAACTAACAAATATTACACAAGAAATAATATTCAGTTAGTCGAAAACTCGGAACCGTTAAATAAATAACTGTAAACGTAAACGTCGCAATGGAAGCGAAGCGAGAGAAACGTGACTCATGATAACTTACAGATCGCCGCAATTAACGTCGAATCAATTTGCACTGCCAGTACATTATTATTTATTATCATTTCAATTGTTCATGACATAATAAACGAGAACTTAACAAACCTCAGCGGAATATAATGCGAAGCGGAAATAATAATGGCATTTGTTAAGAGTCGAACGGGTCTGTCGGCGCCGCGGGCTTTGCCCGGCCTCACATCCTAATTACGCCAATAATAATTATACAGTAGCCGTCGCAGCTGGTTGGCTAGCTGCCTCCTTGTGCCTTCTGCCGTCTTCATCAATAATATTATTAGATATGCATTACGAATAATTACCGCAATGACGGCATCAGTTGTTGCTGTGCTGAAGGCATTTGTTTGTGCATGTATATTTGTTTACCTAGCTAATAGTTTTAACGATCATATTCCTTACGTTGTGTGGCCACGGTTATACAAGTTAAATTATTATCGTGAGCCGTCCATTCGTCGAGTAATTATTGCGATTCGTTCCAACCCTGCGAACGAATTAGAGCCGGTCCTGAGAGCCGATTTATTTTATCGCATCAATCAATTATTCTGATTGTAGGTTAAAATTTTAATTTCCGCGGCATAAACGACAAGTCGTGTTGAGATATATTTTTTTGGTTTAAGCAATAACGCTTTTTGAAGTGAATAATAATACGGCCGAAGCAAGTAACTCGATACGTACGTTCCGGTGTATAAATAAAGTCGTTGATGTGAAAAATTCAACAGAATTTATACCACTGTTGGTTCGGCTTTGTGCCTCGCCTCGTCTCATTGAACACTTTACGAAATATTTTTTTATATTACTTTTGATAAGCGCTCCAATTCTTATTAATATATATTTCAAAAGGCGAAATGTTTGTATTTCGTAATTTCTTTATATTCTACTGAAGTACAAGTATCTTTATTTTTTAAAGTTTCTTTGAAACGGACATAAGCTTATTCTTAGATTACAGCTTAATTACAGTCGCTCTTTATAAATATTGAGTTAACATATGAATTAAAAATACTTTATCTTTGGAAATTCCAGACAAATATCACATATTTTCAGTATAACATTTTAAGTTATTGTTATATGTTCATAAGAGAATTGTTTATTAGCTTACTACCCCGGTCTTTTGCTACGTTTCATAATAAAAGTATACTGTGCTACAGTTACATTAATTATCACCAAGTAGTATTAAACGAGTAAAGAATTTCAAGTAGAACAGCTAAATAGAAAATGGTTTTAGAAATCTCTGCAATTGCGGGACAGCCACAACGTATTTATTTAATGTAACCGACGAGGTTGGCAGCGAGTTAGCAGTTAGTTTAGTGAGAACACTGATCAGCAGGCAATCAACATGTAAATTTATTCGGAGCGATCTGTATAATCGAGCGGTGCCGTGCTATTAACCTCATTGTGGTGACGTGTGCCACTACCTACATGTTAAACATCATGTTACCCTGGTAGCTTTGACCAGAAGTCTTACATAACTTTCGTGTTCAAGTAAATATTATTGGTAAAAAAATAATAAATAATAATTAATACATATAGTTAGTTAGTAGTTAGTTTTATTTTACGTGTACAGAGGGTATAAAATATTTTCTATAACTTAAAATAATGAGATAAATATGGAAAATTTTAAACAACTGTTAAAAAAACTATTTCAATGAAGAGTAAAATATTATTTTAGAAAAATTTTACAACGCAACCGGAGAGTAACTATTTGGATAGAAAAAACGAGATTTTATAATTTCAGTTCTCACGTTTATTATAAGTACCTACCTACTTATCTTTCGCCTTGTAGAAAACTGTTTGCAAGGGTGTTGAATCATAACGATTTAGATATGATTGTTTTTAGATAAGAATAAATAAATTCATAATCCTCAAATTATCATATAAAATTATAATACCATCCACACAAGCAAATTAATGGTAATAAATTTAAATTAAAATTTAATATTTACACATGACGATAATATCAGCTTCATTTAAATGTTGAAAATGTTGCGTTTCTACCAAAATATTAAAATTGTTTTAATTTTATTTTCCAATCAAATTAAGAATGTATACTTTTACTTACTCGTAGTATTAAAGAGTACGCCCTATTTCGATTAAGTTTAAATAAATAAATAAATAAGTAGAGAATTTTAATATTGTAAGCCCTAAATATATAAGAAAAACAATAACATTAATTTATCGAAACAGAATCATTAAAATTATAGAAGTATCATGAACAACGCAACGAATTGAAAAGATATTTTATTGGTGTGGGGATCACCCATATCAGAAACTAAGTCGTAATAATAGTGTATTATGTGACAGTTTAAGTATCAGGGCAACAGACAATGGTCACAGTTGTATAGACAAAATTACAATGAAAGCAAATATAGGGTGAATTGTACGGAGCCCCAAAACGCTTTCATTAGAGATAAATGATTAAATCGCGTCTTTAAAATTATTATTATTATACATAATTATATGGATTATTATTTGTTATCCACTTATTATTTTGACGATACACTACGATTTTACAAGACGGTCTTCTTATTGGTTGATTTAAAATAAAATAATATTGAAAGTGTAACCAAAGATGAGCCACTTACAAATCTTTTACTTTATTGGATTTCGCGGATCTTTGTTTCAGAACATAGTTTTTTATGTACATTTTTATATTTTTAGTGTTTGATTACTTTAGGAATATATTTTACTAAAGCAATGTATTCCCGCAGAATAAACTTAATCTGGTATTGGTATTTATACTCTCGAGAGTTGTTTCAGTTCAAACATTCCAACAACTCCAATATCGTCGAAATTCAAACTTTGTTACGCGGTAACAAACAAATCGTACGTTGCTACTACGAAACTGGAACCTCTAAAGAGATATCTCTACATCTTTAATTATCACTCGCAAAGTTTACCAGTTAAGGATACGACGTTAAATTGATTCGGCAAGCACTTTAGAAATTTTTAAGACCCCTCCGACAGTGATTAATGAAGGGAATTTCGGAGACTGCCGATTTTACCGCCCCTCAAGGGAACAAGAAAACCAAAGGGAGACGAACCCTACCCTTAAACACACTCAATACAATCGCGCAGTAATTTCTGTCGTAAAATATTGCGGCTGCGGATATTGCGCAGCTGCCGTTTCTTGGATTAAATGTCTAAGGAAACTAAACAATAATTCAAAGTGGTATACATCGTCATGAATAGTAGTGTTAAGTTAAAATTATACAATGCGTTTTCAGACTGATTCCTTCAAAGATTTATATAACAAATATCTAATAAAAACGGTTCAGAACAAGTTTATAACCAACATAAATTTTTCACTTAGATTAAAGTACTAGGCAGTAGAGATACTAGAAACGCCTGACATGTAACAAAGTTATGATCCACACGGATATAATGTTTATATGTTATCTACATATTAAGATATATTTTTATACAAACGAGATTGAAAAGGTAAGACGACGATTAGTTACATTGGAGAAATCTCAATAATGTAACAATTTGGCGAACGTAAAATGAAGAAAAAAATGGAAAATGGGATTATGGAAATACTACTTCCGTTTTGATATTATAAGGGAGAGTATAAAATTTAATGGGTTTAGTCCCAATTGTGATTACGACAAATATAATAATATGTTAGAAAAATCTAAGCAGTTACGTTAAAAATATAAAAAAAAAAAAAAACAATAAAAAATATTATCTTTTATGAAACAATTTCTGAGTTTTTAATATTTCTAATCTTTAATCCTTCCTAATCAATCCTCAATAAATCTGTTTTATTGTAAACTTTTATTACTATAGCTTATTCTTATTCCTTTTTTTCTAAGAATATATTAAGATTTTCCATAGCAAAATAATAAATTTCTCTAAGTTAGGGTCTTTCAATATTATGCATTTAGGAGTAATATTTTCTACGGCGCGGCAAACACATTATTAAAGAAGAAATAATTATATCATCATATAACATGACTATGTTATAACTGAAAATACACCAGTATTACATTTTTTATTATGTTCATAAAATTATAAATTTAATATAAGTTTAATAAAGTTTCATTTAAGAAATTGAATGAATAAAAATATTTCAAAGCAAACTCAATTTTCGTTTCATAATAATATCTAACGATTTCTAGCAAACTTTCAAACCAGTAATATTTCTCCGTGTCGTCAGCAGAATTTCATTTTAAAATTGTTTTATTCAAATTGGAACAGTTTTTTAAATAATCGTGATTTACATGCTATTTTTTTAATGAGAATCATGTTATAGACATTTGTTTAAAAAATTGAGATGTTTTAAAATATGATTACTTTCTAAAACTAAATTAAAAAGTATATTAATACTGGAATTCGGAGACTTGTACAAAAAAAAAACTGTTTTAGCTTATATTCAATTTAGTTGTTTCAAAATGTATACAATTGTCAATATTAAATGTAATTCAATAATTTAATTATGATTTAAGAAGTTGGTTCAAGCCGAATTTAAAGTCTGTAAGTCAATATTTCTTAAAGCAATCATTTTTCTCTTCTCTATTATTTTAATAGATGTGTAATTTTGTCTGTACATTTATTTTATCCAAATGTTACGTTAGACCGCTGGTTAGAAAAATGCCGATGATTGACGTGAAGAAGTTTTATTCGAAATCCACACAGTTACAAATTTCAAGAACTCACAACACTGTTATTTATTTCACTGTGTGGTTTCGCTTCTTTTATCGCTCGTTGTTATCGGTTTGTAATTCAAAACTGAACTGCCTCGGCACCGTGCCTGAGTCGCTTAAATACCTACACTAAACGATCTCAGAAAAATCGTGAATCGTCGCTAACTGTCTTGACGTTTAATTTCTATGCCTACTCGATGTGACGTAATCGAGGCGATAAGCCCTATACATGTGTGTATAAACTGCGATGTTTACACAAACATGCGCCGCGGTTGTTTACGACGCGAACGTTATTTCGAAGTCCTGAGAAGTTTGTAATTGCTTTGAGATATTTCGGGAACAGGATTTTCTCTATCTTTTTAATCTGGTTGTAACAGGTCGTAACAATATCATCACACTATATCACAAAACAAAGTCTCCCTCCGCGTCTGTATATCTATCTGAATGCGATAAACCATGAAGGGATTTATGAGGACGGTTTACGTGTATAATTAATTAAAATCTAGTGTAAATTGGCTGAAATATGACGATGACTGTTGAATATATTGGAAAAAATCATGCCTCGGAGTTTTACTGGCGTACACCTCGGAAACTATTAGTTATATGTATTACTCTACTACCTGTGCGAAGCCGGGGCGGGTTGCTAGTTTTTAAATAAAATTACGAGACTACGTAATAAATAAGTGCGGAGCTTCGGGCACAGGTAGAGTTATAAAATTTCACATTTTTCTATTAATAACTCGACCTCAGTTGCTATATTATGAAATACATTTTAATCTTATTTATTAGAATACATTTCTGTATGCAGAAGAGTTTCGTTAATGCAAGTAGAGACTAGGGATGAAACGGTTATCAGGAAACTATCCGGTATCCGGCCTATACGGCCTTGTATTACTATCCGGCCGGATACTGGATAGTAATTCAGTATCCGACCGGATTCCGGATAGCAAACATAAAAAAAAATTCTCATTATTTTACACAAGGTAAATCATACCACAATAGGTTATGGACACCCTTTATTTTTATAAAAGCACGTCAAATATGTGTTTGTTTTATTAATTACTTTAGTACTCAAAATTAACAAGTGGCAAATTGTGGTGAATGAATACCAAATTTCCCGCATTTTTTGGTAAGAGGACACTCCGCTTGGCTTCGTATACCAGCCGTTTCTGAAAATAGCTTTTCGCTTTAACAGTACTGCCAGGTGCTTAAAAATAAATTCTAGCAAACTTTGACAACTGCTGGTACTAATTCAAATTAACTGACAATGGAATAAACAAATGAACTGAGAAACAAACACAAATTGATACGCGCGATAACACTCGAAACGCATATATCGAATATATACGCGAATATCCGGTATCCGGCCAAACCACTATCCGTTTCATCTCTAGTAGAGACCATTAACGCAAACTCTATGAGATTGAGGACTATAAAAATTTCAAAATAATATACTACACTAATAGTAAAAAGGTAAGCAGATAGAGACGCGTGTAATTACTATTATTTAGTATCGAAAATACGAATTAAGAAACAACTTCATTTAATTCTTCATATTTACATTTGTTTGAAGTAATCAATATTTAACAAAAAACCGTTCTACAAATTCGAATTAAAATGTAATAATGTTTAATTTGTCCGTAATTCAAAGCCGGAGTGTTTCGCGCAATCACAGAATCACATCTAATTGCCAATTCAAGTCTCTCGATGTATTGCACGCGGATAATTTGGCTCTTGCAATTCCGAATAGACGATACACAACCTTGTTTGCCACAGAGGCCACAATCGCATTAGTTTGTGGAGTGCACACGGGTATTGTGACGGGAGAGGAGCGGACCGAGGAGGGCCCGGGAGGCACCGGGGTGATTTAATGAACCGATGTGGTGGGCGACAGGCGCGGATTACACCCCACGACCGTTTGCACTCAATCAGGCTCGCAAACAGCCCTAAGCCCCGACAATTAAATACAGTGTTCCGAAACAATCGGATACACACACGATAAGAGCAATCTAACGATTAGCACGCGATTATCATTATCACTACGATTGTGTTATTGGTAATATATTAATATCGGGGAGTCATTTAACCACGTTCAGACCCACCATTTGTGAGTAAATACATATAAAAATACAAAGCTCCATTGTTTTCTCATACAATTGATAAGAATATATAATATTGACCAAAGGAACGTGTTTAATTTAATAACAATACTATAATATCTGAAATATGTTTACAATTTAAAACAAAACGAGGATAATAGAACAGAACGCTCTGAAGCCACAGCTTTACGGTACTTAATCTCGGTACGAACAAAAAAGTTCTCTTTCCCATATTGAGAAGTTGTGAAATTGTCTCTCGGCGAGTGTATTCCCTCCTTCCTATAATAGCATTGGGTCTTCCAAATACAACGTGCAAACATTTTTGAACAGGCCGGCAAGACAGTGACTACTGGTGATGGATTGTAGATCACTCCTCGGTGGTCGCCGATGTTGTTGGATTGCTTACCATCAGGTACAGACCCGTTAGGTTGCCTTGCCACGATAAAAAGAATTGAACTTACCTTTGATTCAGTTTTTTGCTTCTTAGCTGGCGGTGGCTGTGAATTGTGCATGTCTTGCCTTGAATCGTCCGGTTCTGGTTTGTTCGAGGGTGGAGGTCCGTGAAGATGTTGAGCGGGCGCAGCCGGCTGAGAGGCGACGGAGGATGTCACGGGCGGGGGCGCGGGGACGGGGGCAAGCGGTAGCGGCAGCGGGAGCGCGGGCGCGGGCGCGAGCGGCTTGCCTTCGAGGCGCGGCGCAGGTGGCAGCCTCGGGTCCTGTTTAGGCGGCGCGGTCGCCTGTCCAGGTAGTACTGGCGTCGCGGGCAGCGCAACGGGCGGGCACGGCAGACTGGGTGGTCCGGGCGCGTTTGGTGGCGGCGGTACGCGTGCAATACCGTTGACGTCGTGCGCCGGGTGTAGGGTGGTGGTGCTTGTCTCGTGCCTTGTCCCGGCGATGTCCGCCGGAGCCGCGCTTGGCGGCGGGCGGCAGGGCGGAAGCCGACGGCAGCTTCGGCTCGCCGTTCGTCTCGTTCGACTTGACGATCTCGTGTTTTGCCTCGGAGCTCTTTGTGCCAGGCTTGGTGCGCTTGATCTTCATCTTGAGCGCGGTGCGCTGCGCGTCCGGTTCGGAGCGCGCCGCCATGCCGCCCGCCTCGTCGGTCTTCTCTATGTCGGCATCGAGGTCTATGATGAGGTCGCCGATGCCGATGTCCCACTCGTTGTCATCGTATTCAAAATTGGCGGGGTGGTGGTGGGGCGCGGGGCGAGCTCCGCCGGGCGGCGCGCCCTCCCTCATTGGCGCCGCCATGCGCGCCGCTCAGCACCGCCCGCCCCCCGCTCCACGCCACGCGCACACACCATTGTAGACCTGGATGAACAACAACAAAACTCCATTAACTACATACTAAAATACAGGATACTGTATATCATACAAGATTGTTAAAAATACCAATTTTATTATTAAAGTTATCCTAAGGACTAAGGCGCCACCCCCACGAGCGAATTTATCGCGGCCATATATTATCGTCCTGCCACTTCATTCTATAACATATATATGAACGTGACTCCACGCGGCGTTACTATCACGGTGATGCGACGTGTAGCATTGGCGAAACGTTGCGCGCTCGCTGAGAGACGTGCCGCAAAACCTGACGCTAACTCGCCCCACTAAACTATTGACGCTTCCGATTTCGCTCTTGCCTGTCACTGAACTGAGCTCTTTTAAACAACTGTGCAACGGGTTGTTACGGATGCACTGCAAACAGTCGAAAGGATAAGTAATCGTCCCGTGGAAGTCACCAAATGACACCAGGATGGACTCATGGCGATACGCTCGTTCGTGGAGATGGCGCCTTAGATGTAGAAACTTTTTATTCGAACTAAGAGTTCTAGAGAAATGAGTAAACTAGCAAGAATAGATAATATTTTATAGACATGTTCTGATGTAAAAAAAATGCGATAAAACATCAATTAAATAATAACAGAACCCCGATCTTGAACCATAAAAATTAATACAGCACACTAAAACCACTTAAATGAACATGTCTATTTAAAATAATATACCTTTAAAGAAATTTCATATCGTACGGAGTTATAACCGATTCAAAGAGGCAATAATCGTAAAATAGTCATAAAACGGCAAAGATAAGCTCGGTTACTCTCACAGAACGTAACATAAACCGGGTTTGGGTGCGTTCATGTTCGTCGTGTTCAACCTATGCGTATTTATTACGATTTACTGCAGCCAACGTAAGATTAATATGACAACCGAGATAACAATTGCTTACAGAGATTAATCACTGGGATGTTTAGTATGACTCAAATGATAAACTGGTTTTCATAAATAACTCATCTAAACGTGTAAATTCTCCTGTTTTATAATACATTTGTTTACATATAAAAAATATCTTTTCCGTATTATCAAACAAAAAAAATAAATAACGGAACAACCTCTCAGCTCCTGTTTTTTAATTCGTTGCCAAGACGCACTTTACGAAATTTATCTTTTTTTTTATTAAACTTAGTAACTATAAATTTATCTGGACCTACCGAGTATTACATTTTGACCAACGTGCTTTTAGTCAGACGTTCAATGAAGCATTTAAAATGTAAAACGCTGTCGTTAAAAATGATCAAAAAGGAAACAAATAGAAAAAATTGTTGACTGAATAAATATATTTTTGCTTTTTATTTGATTCCACAGATGTCGCGTCATAATTAAATATTATATAGGCTATATAGCTTATACTACTCCTACAATTAACACGAATCTAACGACTCCTCGTATGCTAAAATCCATCACGCCGTTTAGCGTTTAGGCTACAGAGCGTACTACAAAAATAGACGATACAAACATGTGCTCAAAAAACATAACCCTCCTTTTTCGCAGTCGGGTAAAAACATAAAATATCAAGATGGACAGTGGATAAGTTTATTACTTAAACTCAGATATTTTAGCCACCCTGTTAACGCTTAGCACATCATTAAAAGCGTAATGATAACGGATGGTTCAATTATTATGGTATAAATCGACTTAACTGTCGCCGCCAACCCATCTGTAATTGCTGTACGCGTAGTAGATACCGTTGAACTGAACTTTTTGAAATAACTCCCCTCGGTGCCACTTTAACGGAAAATTTATGAAGGGAATTTTTTTAAAGGCAGGGTTACAAAAGCTCTCATTTCGTGTCAACATGCCATTTCGAAATCCATTACCGCGTTATCTATAGAACTAGGACTGTTTTATTTCACCGCAGCACACGAGCCGCAGCTTGGCGTCTCGTCTGCACGACACTTGTGTGTTAAATTAACATAGCATAATAATCAGATAACAGAATCGTAAAACAACTCACGTAAAAGATACAATCAACACCTTTATCCGACAATATACGTAATTCAAGGGCATTTCTATTTGTTCATCATTTCATTATAATAAGGTACAGTACTTCTTTTTCATAACTTTTTTATGATTAACAATTGACATACTTATAATCATGTGAATACCACTTAGACAGAAACATTAACCCTATTTAATTTAATTAAGTAATTATTATTGCTTTCATACAGAAGGCAAACGTATATTTATTTTTCTACACAGTATTTTAAAACTTAGTGCCTAGTTACAGCTATGTTTACAAACCACGACATGCGTCACGGTCCGTCACGAAGCATTTTGTACTTATTTAAATTTAAACAATGAATTTCTAAACGCAAACACGTCTCCAAGCTGATTTACCTTTTACATTATCCCTGAATCATAACGACTATTTTTTTATTATTATTAAATTTAATTTCGTAATTAATGTGAACGAATTCGCAGGTGATTGCTAGAAGAAAAATAAACAAACAATAAATCAGTTTTCACGTGTAATTTATGTCATACAATATTATAGTCGTATCATTATTTATTATATAATAAGTTAAATGAAACGGAATGAAATGTAGAATTGGTAGGATACTTTAGCAAATTATATCTATCTATGGAATAATTACCTGCTCTTCGTAATTATCGTTTTATTTATTGAACGTATATGTACAACAATATAGTCCATATATCGATTACAGTATCATTAATTGAATGTATTGCATACCATCACGTGAATATATGCAGTTATTCTAAAATGATTCACAAAAGTAAGTCACGGCCACTATATTTTCTTTCCACTCAGTTTTCCTGGTAGAGCTTGTTAACAACACACTCGGTGTGTTTTTGTGTTAGACGTGAAGATTGATAAAATGCAAGTTAATTAGTTTTTACACAACACCTCTTTTTATTTGTAACTTGTCAAGGTATAATATACTAGCGGTGTGCCCGCGGCTCTGCACTCGTTTGTACTAATAAAAAAAAACTATATAAAAGCCGCTTTTGAGTTAAATACAAAGACACAAACAAAAAATTGTTTATGGCATATCCTTTATCATTGTCGTTCATATGCCTATTAGGAATTTTGGAGAGAAAATTTAATGTACAGACAGAACTACAGATTTATTAATATACCTTATACAAATTAATAACAATGCTTTCTGAATATAATATATCAAAATAACTTTAGACTTAAATCCCACCTACATTTTACTAACAACAGCGTTTTAAATTCAAGATAACTACTATATAATTACTTTATTTTATTCTATTCGCATAAACGAAACATAAAAGACGTTAAATATATTTATTTACTGTATACACAAATATTGACTTTGTGTATTTTCTATAATGTGTGCCTATGAAAGAGAAGCTACGAGTTATATAAAAATGATTATACATATATGATTCTGACTAGTGTAACATAATCACGAGGAGGTAGTTTATTTACAACAGACATTCGCATATGAATACAAAATACCTATTAAATTGTCATTAATTATTTATATAGGTTAACTTAATTTTTTAATATAATAAATAGAAAATAATCTTTTTTTAAGTACTTATAAAATAACTACGTCAGCTTAATTTTGAAAACTAGGAAAACAACGCTTCAGTAGGGATGTAAATTTAAAGGAAGTCTTTCCTTCATTTATTTATTTTAAAAAAAAGCAAACAAATAAGGCCAAGGCAGTATCTATTGTTTATAAAGATAATTATTAATATTTTGCATAGCAAATTATCTTAAATTACATGCGTATGCACAACAACATTATTCTGTAACTATCAATTTACATTTTGTATGTGGATAATAATATACATTATATTATCTTGTTGAAGTAAAAAAAAAACTTCCTTTAATATATACAAATATGGCTATATTGGCTCCATTATCCAATTTCCTGTGATAGGGCAAGCGAGCGGGCAGCTCCCGAGGGTGTACCTTTTTTGAAATGTCCGATGTTTTCATCCGAAACTTGTAAGTGGTGTGGAAAACTTCTATATGGCAGCCCTACAACATACAGCGGACGGTTTATAGCGTCGTCGACGATGCCTAGTTTACTACGCCCTTTTGATAACTCCTCGTAACTTTTTTATGACGTGCGTGCATATGGTGAGCCTGGTACAATGTTATAGTGTTATATAGGAAAAATACGTACTACATGTCAAGTTAAACATAAAATAAAATTAATAATAATATTAATTGGAAGGTGTTTTTTTTTGTCACAAGATTCAATGTTTTTTTTAATACGTTGTCTTTTTGATGTAACATCCGTAAAATTTTGATACGATCTTCATTTTACCTTTTTATTTTTGGCCCCTTTTTCCTCTCTATACTTTAGCATGGTTCGATTTATTTTATTATTACAAGATTTTTTTTTATTATTACAAAATGCATCAAAGAAAATAAGCTATTAAATATTCAGCGTAGTCAGGAATAAACTTAAAAATAAAATTTCCTCAGATAAACAAGCAAACCAAAGCTATTAAAATATAGACAGTAATAAAAAAGTTATATATATAATGTGTTGTGTGTGTAGATACTTACGAAAGACGTATTACATTAATTTTAAGCACCTTATTATCTTTATATTATGATATTGAAGATAATCATGATCTGTTGACATTTTAAACTAAAGTAACTAAGTTTAAGAAGTATTAATTAATAAGTTTTAACAACCTGCATCAAGCAGTTAGTTTATTTAAAATGCGTTAATACCGACGAGACGGTAACGCGGCGACACACGAGGGATCATTAAGAGAAGCAAATGGAACTATAAATAACATTGGTAATTTACTTAATACTTTGTACAATTATACCTACATTTAACTACATAATTTACAGATATTCTGAATGTACTTTTAGTAATTACTGAATGTTGATCATTAAAGTAACTTCAATATTTTATTCTATAATACAGTAAAAAAATATTAATAAAAAAAAACCCCCGACTGCAACAATTATACTTTTCTATTTTTGTTTTTTATTTGATTCCCAGACATCATATTTAAATATTATTTAACTCCTACAATAAGGAGAAATCTAATATACCTCTTGTATTTTAAAATCCATAAAGCCATTTAGGCTACAGAGCGCGCCAAAGAAATAGACATACATATACATACGCTGGAATATCATAACCCTCCTTTTTCGCAGTTGGGTAAAAATGAAAAAAAAAACCTAAAGATCATGTGTGTAATTCACATGTGGTAGAAGTGAAACTTCACATCTATGTTTTTTTTAATTCAGAAAAAGATCAAATACACACTAGTTTAAAGTTTATGAAAATGTACATACAGTACTCGCAGTCATTATTCACAATATCATTTTCAATTAAGGCATCACCTTGTACATTTGAAATATCATTTGAAAAGAGTACAAACGTAATAATACGTACACGTATACAAAACACCGCGGTTGTTGTGATGCCTTTTCCCAACTAATAAATAAGCAAAGTGGGATCTTCTGACAAGATTTTCGCTCTCTTGTCAGAAATATATAGGGAGTTTGTTTGACGTCTCTAAATTCGTACTTTTCAATGTTCATACCTACTTTTGTAGTGTTGGAACTTGCAACTTACATATTTTTATTTTAGCGCCCTCTAGGGAGTGACAAAATGCAAGTTTATACTTTGGTAACGTAATTTGCAAAATCCATAATTTTATTTTAATAGAGTTCTCATTTTAGCGTCCTATATTGTTACTTCTGTACAAACTGGAAATGTTATAATTTCTCATCATTGATCATTCAAAATTATTCCCATACTGTTTTGTACAGAGGCCGCTAACCGAAATAATTTCATTTCTACGACTAAAGTAACCTAAAAAAATATCAATCAGTAACAGAATGTAATAAGTCATAACTGTTGTCTAAAACGTTTTGTTTCGTGCCTTTTTGGTGAGGTAATAAAATTCATTATTGCGTGGCAACAAACCTCTTTTGTACCATTTTACCATTGCCTAAAACTTTCCGGGGGTACTTATCTCATTTTCTCCCATGTTAAATCTTATGAATTTACGTGTTTGTCTCTTTTTATTGTCGCTTTTTTGTTTCATCGACTTTCAAATCACAGCGACGTTAAAGGTTTCACTTAAAAAAAACAACGTTTAACATGAAAGGAGAGAATCTTAATAAAAGTTTAATTTAAATAAAAAGGGTAAAGCTTCTCTTGTAATGTTCGAACTCATTTAAAGGTTACTATTTTAAAATAGAGGTTTAGGTAGAAACCAACTTTGAAATTCATTTCGTTTTATTCGCATTGACTTTTGAAATTTCACGAAGTTAAAAATAACTGTTTTCATTAAATTAAGTATCTACCTAAATCGTATATACAAACTTTGTAAATGTGGTGGAAAAAAATATATTATTTAAATAATTTTCACGTCATAACTATTTTTCATGTTTATTTTAATCTATAAACAAACAATAAAATAGAAGTGTCTGTTTGTAATGTCAAAATAACAGCTTTGTACTAAACGCTCATGAAAGTACATAAGTACGGTAATTATAAAAAAATAAAATAAAAAAAATTGTTGTCTGCTGTCTGTCTGTTTATTTCGGCTAATCTTCATTTAAACGGTTATACCGATTTTGACGGAATTTTCACTGGCAGATAGGTGATGTTATGAAATAGGCCACTTAAAATCTTAAAGTCATAACTTTACAAAACTTTTAATACCATGCGATTTCTCTATTAAAAAGCGACAAATATGTATGAACCAATCGTCTTTTTACACTGGGCTTATAGTTTAGGAGTAAATTGAAGAAAACTGTTTATAATGTATGGGAAGCATCATGAAAAAATGAATTCTTGTGATTTTAGTCGAGTTTCGATCTGAAACTTTCAAACTAATATCCTGACATTATGTGCTACAAATCTCCCAAAGACAATATAGAGCGCCATTATTTAACTTTATGAAAAAAATACTTAAAATCGTAGTCTTAATTTGACAAAACTTTAAATACCATTCGATTACTCTAATAAAAGCAACAAATATATAAGATACACTTTTTTAGACTGGACTTATACTTTAGGAGTAAATCGAATAAAACTGTTTCCAGTCGTATCACATACTTATCCCGTACAACACTAAAATATCAATATCTCGAGAATTCTGCGAAGTTTCGCTGTGTAAATTTCACACTAGAATCTTTTCATAATATGCACACACATTTCTTAAACATACATGGTGCAAAAGCAAAAATGTAGTAACTAAACGATATGACGTAATATTAACAGTAGACAATAGATGTTTGCAACTTTTGCGATAGTAACACCAACTTTTTTACTTGATTTCTGGTACACATAGTCGTTACTTTTACCATTACCGTCCATAAACAAAACAAAAAGCTTTTATTTAAATCCAGTCAAATGCCGGTACATACTAGATAACCATCGCATACCATGACATTTTCTATTTTAAACATATATACTTCTGGAAATATAATATAACCTCAGGCTAAGTCCTACACTTTAGCTAAATTTTAAAAGGCGCCAGAATGGTGACTCGCTAAGAATCAATTATCAGCTTTTAAATTTTGTTATCATGCATATGTTTGTTAATTAATATCCTGCTAAATAATAATTAGATTGTCTTGACATTTAACATGGAAATGTATGTATTAAAGTTTGAATCTTTTATAAAAATAATAAATATATCATACCTCGTTTGTTTTTATTATTAACATTTAAATTATACTACAATTTTTTTACTATGTTCTCATTACATACATAATGTCACTAAGAATTATTTACACATTTGATTTATTATTTATTAGTCCTATACTGTAAACGTTGACAGTATAATTCAGGAGTAATATTTGAATCCAAATGCTTACAAGTTAATTCCAATTTAATTCAACCCAAGAAACTAAATCTTTATGTTTTTTTAAATATTCAATAAGAAATACAGTTGTGTATTTTTAGTAAAAATAAATCGGTCTAGATAAGAAGGCATTAAATCTGTTCTCTATTTGGCTACGTTGATGTTAGTTCTATTTCCTTGTCAATTTAGAAAATGTTACCGAAGCAAGAGGGAGATAAGCTGCGAAGTTCCATTATACGCCGGCCATATGTTTGTCAATAGGGCGGTTGATTGGGAGCTCCTCGACGTCCTGGAAGCTTGGTAGCTCGGTATCATGCCAACTGCACGGAGTTAGTTTAGTTCGTTTTTACAGTACCTACCCATATTTTAAATAAATTACACTTTTTAATTTTTTTTGCGTAAAAAATGTAATAGGTAATGCAATTAAAAATATGAATCCAATTTTTCTCAATAATATTTACATCCAATCAATTAATTGTCTAAAGTATTTAATGTTGAAAATAAGTACTCTACAAAGAAAGTTATATAATTCATAAACTATTTTTTCAATTACAAATTTAAGGTTTTCATTGCATTATCATGGAAAAAGTAACAATATGCATGCTCGTTTAGACCACACTATACACACCATGTGATTTCAAACAAACGATTCAAGTTTTAACATATGAGATACACTAACTATCATTTCGCATATTTATCATGAGTCCCGACTTCCGAGCGAAGCGAGCTATTTATTGTTTTATTTAAGTAGGTAAATATACTATCAAGTTCCATAGATTTTATCTCATATTAATATTCACAAAACTTTCTTGCTTTTTCTTAATTTATACAGTGAACACACCAATTTTGCATCCGGTGTTTATAAGTATATATAGGTTAGTATTAAATTCTTATAATATAAAAAAAAAACATCTATGTTGAATAAGTCATAATATCAGAAATTTAAGATGATTTTTCTTTCTGTCAGTGCAAGATTCCACTAAATAAACTGAAGTTAGTAAATGTACGCAAATTCCGAAAATGTCATTTATACATACATACATGAAGAAACTCAAATCTACGAACATCGGACCGATATTCCGGCCTTACCATACAGTCGTCACGCCTTCTAATTCAAATGAATGCTAAACTAAAATTACAGATGAAAAAAGATGAAGAATATTCTATATCTCTAATATGTCATTATAAATTATAACATAACAATACAATTTCCTAGTAATTCTGAACATTCAACATGGATAACTCTCAGTCTAACAGTGATTTAGTGACCCGACGCTGCGCAACGCGCTACTTGGCGCATTGCCCGAGCATCGAACCCGGACCAGAGGTGCACTTTACCACGAGAAAAATTGCTTGCTCTAAAGGAAATACATTCGCCGATTTCCCGACATTAGTTTATTTGAATTTGAAAGTATCGGGAATGTAAATGTTGAAAGGAATAATCGGGATATATATCAAGACTTTGAAATAAATTTCTGCTTGGTATATTGTTTCAGAGCAAATTCTGTGCGTATCTGTGTGTAATAAATTAATAATCCAAGTTATTTCATTCGAATCTTGAATTATCGTAATCTGTGATACGTCATCGATCATTACTGATATGACTGCAGCGAATTAGGTTTGATAAAATATCTATTGAGAAGGTAAAATTTAATTAATTACCCTGGGAATTAATTAGTTTACGAGTTTGGACTAAAAAACTAATCATCTTCATTTTTATTTATTTGCGAGATCGATTTCTCTAATCGGACTGTCTCAAGTAGAGAGAAATTTCTAAAGAGATTTCTCTACGCCCTACTTCTCTAAAATTATTTATATTAGGATGAACTTGATTAAGATATTTAATTAAAAAAAAACTAAATATGATGGGTAAATATATATAAATATGTTCCATAGCATTTTAATAAAACCTTCTAATGAGGTTGCCAATGTGTTATGTGAAATAAATGATGATTTTGTGAAATAGGATGTATGAAAGATTTATATTTTAGTATCGCTGGGTTATGATAGGTAAATAAAATAAACGAAAAAAAGAATGAAGTTTCTTATGTCAAAATTGTTTCCATGAGAGTTTTTAGCTTAAACTTTGAGTGAAAGGATGAGAATATCTTAGATTAATAAGTAGTCTCCGCTGCGCTCCAACCTCAAGGAACAATCATTAATAAAATAAATCATCATAAATTATTAATTATTCCTCAAATAAAGTTATCTGAAGATTGAAAAATCAACCCTAAGGAGAATGAATAATAATATCTACCTATTAACTCAGGAAGCGATGACGGTTCAGTTCGATGCCGCGCTGGTTCTAATTTAAATGAGCCTGAACTTCCCTTTTCGGTGAAGGAAAACATCGTCATAAAACCATAGCATGGTGGGAAGGTCATTTAGTATTCGCCTGGCTAGCTACCACCCTCAATTTTAAAATGTATCGCCAAGCTTATATGTGTTCTCCGATAGCTGCACTTGATAGCCACAGCTGCACTGTATGTTTAGCGTGTTACAATCTTCGGTCACACTTTACTACTTTAGCTGCTTCGCGACCACCATAAACTAGGGGCCCAAGTCAGCTATTTCACATTTTATAATCTACCATTGCCATTATATCGACATTCTACTGATATATTGAAATTGTAACTTTGGTATTCTGCTAAAATTTCTATAGCGTTGTGATAGTACCTCAGTAGAGTCGGATAGCATAGATACGTCGTTGGTATTGTCTTTCAAAATCTATCACGGATTCTGTATCCTAATCGAAACTACTACTACTAAACTTATACAAATCTATAAGATTACGTAAGAAACGAAATTTTTTTAATTCAAAAATATGTCATAAGTCTTTTTGAAGTGAAATGTTTAAGAGAATACCGTTTCGACTACTATCGAGTTGCTAACATTTCTATCTTTCATCTATCATTGAGACGCCATTGTAGAGAAGAATACCAAATGTTGAGATACTATCGACACACTATTGAAACACTATTTTGTTAGCAGACTTGGGCACCAGGTGTAACACTCATTATAGTGGCACGCTTAAGCATATCGCATGTTGTATTTTCAGTGTTCTATCGTCTGTATCATGTTGAGTGTTCTGAAGAGGTGTTCAATCTAATTCCACAACAGAACAACACACGCTGAGCTTTGGAGTAACAGTTTTACTGTAACTAAAAAGTTCCCTATGACTTACCTTTGTCGTACCGTGAAGCTTTGGAACCTTCTCCAGGCCAGTGTGTTTCCTACTTCCAACGACATTGGATCCTTTAAGCGTAACGTGAAGAGATATTTATGCAGGCCGGATGCTACCACAAAAAAGACATATTTATCTTTAAAAAAAAACGCCCATCTTGTACCAAAACAAATAGCAAAGAAACATATTCTGGGTATTTCCACTCGATTCGTTAAGTTTTTACGGCTTATTTACCGCAATACGACTTATGTAAATAGTTCTATTCAACGTCTGCGATCGTGTGTTTGTATTTCGTAAATATTTAAATAACTAACCGATTTCTTATCGATTGAAAATCAAATTAATAATTATTAACATAACACGACAAATTAGATTAGATCTTGCCGTGTTTATGATTTCATTACTTGGAATAGCAACACGTGACACTACCAGTGCCTGGATATTAAATACAAATAATAATTAATGTTAATAATAAAACTTCGTTGAACAATATTTCATAAAAAATGAATTTACAATAAATCCGGGAGTAGACAAGTTTAAAAAAATTGTTTGAAACACCTTAAAGGTGGCAATTAATACTTGTGAATTCATATTTATCCATTAAAAGTTATAAATTATTGGAATAAAAAATATACGCCACAAAAACGCCGCATTATAGTCACGTGATCACATGTGACGTCATTGTTCAATAATCTACAAAGTCGATTTTACTAGAATTTCAGATATGAAATTTCTTAAGCACATATATAGTTTAAAAGAGTCTATTTTCACATTTAGTAGGTAATAATTACCCGACTGCGAAAAAGGAGAGTTATGTTTATATATATGTATGTATTGGAAGTATGTATGTCTATTTCTTTGGCATGCTCCGTAGCATAAAAGGCTTGTTGGATTTAAGCATTCGAGGTGTTGTTAGATTCATCTTAATTGTGGAAGTGACATAGGCTATATAATTGATAAATACGACATCTGGGAATCAAATAAAAAGCCAAAATAGAAAAAAAAAATGTTTGTCGAGTGTTTATCTTGCGATCGGGTTTTTTCTTTCCTTTTTAATAATCTAGCTTATTTTATGGTTAGTTATTAATAGATAACCTAATCACTCAACCGTGAATATTTATTGTACGTTACGTTTTCTGATTGACGTTTCCAATCACGTGACTCACAGACAAATAACTTAATTTCCCCAAGGTAATATGAATAAATGAACAATTTATTTTTCAGGTTCGCTATCAATGGACTAATATGATTAAATAATTAGCTTTAATTACCGAAAATTAACTTAAATTCTTTTCATTCCATTACTAATAAAGTAAAAATAGCAAAAGTTAAATGCTAACAGATGCGTGTTGACTTTGACATACATCTGAACAGCTATATATAAATGTAGTATCATATCAATGAAATCGTAAAATATTGCGTGGCTAATGGTACATGTATGTACACGTAGTTTATCTATACGAATATCTATCTAGGTATATATATATATAAAATGATAACCGACTGACTGCTTGATATATCAACGCAAAGCTAGGCTAGAACCGTAAAAATTTGCATACGGGTTTAAATATAAAAATTTATTTATTTATTTGTTCGTATCCTGTGCGTTCCTAAACTATTCATGGGTTTGTTTTCAATGCAATCGAAACTTTGAGAGTTGTTGTGCACACACTTGCGATTTATCTGTCTTAGTAGGTACACGACCTGCAGTTAACGATAAGAGTTCCGATTCGATGACAGCGGGAACCAAGTCGCGGGTAATAGCTAGTCTATTATAAAGTTATTGGCCATGTGCCCAATTGAGTTTCCCATCAGAGACATCCCAGGATTTATGCTTTTTCTATTCCCTTATTTAAACCCCTTTGAGAATTAATTTTCAAGTATCCTTTCTTAGCGCTCACATACTTTTATAAGAAGCTCGGATAAAAATTTTCACATTTTTAAACCCACCGATTTAAATTGTGCGTTGTCTTGTCAGTCAGCCGGATTTTATTAAGTATAGTGGCTGGGCCGCCAGACGTTGTTCTGACCTTTCCGGTAGTTAATAGCTCGAACACAACACCACTTATCGGATCCTAACATATCTATAAACCACCGTCTCCTTGAAACAAATATTGTTTGTAAATATGAGCTCAATCGGTCAAGTCGTTCAAAGGTTATAAAATCGCTAACAGACGCACACAAGATTTTTATTTATAATATTATAAACTCTGATTGTCAAAAGAAAGTCATGTTATCTGATTCAGTGTACAAGACGAAGATAAAAAAAGTGTACACATAGTTGGAGTAACAAAAATCTCTTAAGATAAAAAGACAATTTTTAACATAAAAAGAAACAACTTCAAAGATTTTGTAGAGTTCCATTGTATATCTTCAAAGTTCAATATCCAATGCCAAGGTCCACTCTAGTATCCCCTATCCAACAAAAAATAATCATCCAAATCGGTTCATAAACAAAGAAGTTATGGCTGATCATCCATAAAAAATATATATGTATATATACATACATTCGAATTAAGTAATCTCCCGTATTTTGTTGAAGTCGGTCAATAAAAAATAACATTGTCTATCGCAATATTCCATTATAAATTCGTCACGATGAAAGCATTGACATTAATGCCTAACATAAATCAAATTTGATGCTTTAAGACGAATGAAATACCGAAAAGTATATAATTCAGTTATCTACTGTCTTTATAGTTACAATTATTCGTATTTGATTTTGTAATTGAATGAAATACTTGTCTATTTCTAGAATCACGCACACAAAACCCTTTGAAGTAATTTGTTAATCACCTCTTGTTTTATTAATAAACTTTTATTTTTATTGCTACGTAAGAACAGACATATACCACGTTTTTAAAACTGTCTAAAAATTGAAAATAATTAAAATATTCTTTTAAATACTATGTAAGCACGTTTTAAAAATGGTCTATATATGAAAAAAAAAAAACTTAAATGTATACATACGCATGCAATAGATATTTATTGATGAATCAATAACATGAAGTCTTTAAGAAGGCAAGAAAGTGAGCTAATATTGCATTGTCATCCAATTCCAAGCTATATTCTTATATTAGCTATAGTTGTGTCACTAGCTCATTGGAACTTTTTTATAGGAGCTCGACAAGGTGACAACACTACGAGTATACTCGATGGTAAGCACCATAGATTTATATACCAACAATTCGAAAGAGAAAGAGAATATTATACGCTTGTGTTAAAACGAGATAGAGATACGAGATCATTATATGATAATTGTATTGTTATCGGCTTGTATATCGGCCTACGTAAATCATGACCAAAACAAATCTCGCTTATTTATGCAAAATTTAAGGTTTCAAAGTGTAATTTAATGTTGAGTAGACGTGTTTAATTTTGGTTACGTTTATTGTGTGTAACTGGATGTAACTTGTATGACAAAGAAAATCAACATGATTTTTGGAATCATCTTATTCAAACAGCCTCATTAGCCTAGCCTAATGGTCCTAAGCGCGACTGCTATGCTCGAAGTCGTGGGTCGATTCCCAGGTCGAGCAAAGCGTTATTGGGTTTTTCTATGAAATTTTCAGTAGCAGTTCAGAATTTGGCTTTATGCCTGATGAATGGCAATAGGCTCGCCCCTATTACATGGGACCTAAAAATATACCAGTGAACTGTGGGTGTACTTTAGTACACTTCTGCTTAACCCTTCGGGGATACAGGCGTGTTGGTATGTTTATATTATTCAAACTATCACCGATCTATACTATACTAAATCTATGGTAAGCACAATACAATCCAAAAACAACGGTCACCACCGAGAAATAAGCAATCAATCGCTGGTCGCCACTGTCATACAGACTTGCAAGCTCGAAACGTGACAATCCAAAAGAAATTCACAATGAAAGGTTTTCATTATGTGCAATGTGGTAGCGATCCAATCGTAAACAATTGTCGCGTCCTATCGCCTAATTAAAATCAGATGACAGACAAAATGGAAAACAAATTAATCAAAACATTTTAAAACAAAGCATTTCTTACCCGCCTCTGTTTCAATAAGAGTTACGCGATTAGCCATTCAAAGTCCCTGAAAATAATTATAAGAAAAAATACAAAGTTATGATCTTCAAAGCGATAATGAAATAAAACACGTCTAGAAAGTAAACTGTATAATACAGAAACCATTTTAATTGAGCAACAAAATTTTTATTGATAACTCAACTGTTTTACAACTAACATAACCAACTCAATTATTTAAATTTCAGATAAAATATACATTTATAGTTTGAAAAAGGTAAATTTATTGTGTAAGGCAAAAACATATTGGTACAACAATGTAACGATAAGTTGCGAAATAATGACCACATTCGCGATACATATGTTCAAACAATGATCGTACGCTATTCTTATTGTTCATAACGTAAGGCTATGTATGTATTATAGGTACTGTGTTAGCACATCATGTTGTGTAATCAACTGTTTTAATTTTAAATAACATAAGCGAAACTTAGGAAAATAAACTAAACTCATTTTTATTACACTCAACTCGGCCACAGACTATTTCTCACTGTTTACAATAAAACTTTTATTTCTAAACACAAAAATTTCGAAATACTTTTTAGGTTTTTCCCGTTCACTAAATAGTATTTCGTATTTAAGAAGTATAACATTACAGCGTCTCGGTTGATCGCAAATTGTTATCCAATCTCGTCCAGCGACACGCGTTGTAAAGGACAAACGAGCTAACCCAATTATGATTATAAAGAAAATATAATATATTATTTCAATTGCAAACTTTTATTTATATGGAGTTTTTGTCGGGATCTTGATTTGTCATATAGTTTTTATTTTAATTCATACTAAAGTTATTTAGCTCTCTATCATGTAATTTTGGCGTCATTTGCGTGATGTAGTTTGATTATTGAGCACAAATGAAGTGGATTTATTGCAGGAATATTCATTTTAAGCTGGCACAAAAACTCCCTAGACAATTTTAACAAGGGAGCCGCCATCTTGTTGGAGCTTTAGATGACTATAATTTAAAAAACAAATTATATTCACGTGTCATTGGCAGAATTGTGGATAAACACAGTTGCCATTAAATAAAAAGAAGAAGAAAGATTTATATAGAGTCGAGTTATCAGAACAAATGAATACATTAACTTGACATTCGGTCTATACACTCTTACATAAAATAAACCAAAAACAGAGTTCAGGATTCATTTTTATTGAAAGAATAGGCAAGTGATTAGACTGTGCTGATGAGCGACGGTAGAACACCATTACCTACTCTTATTATTTCAATTTTCATCTCAACAACCCTTAAGTAATATTGAAGGAGGGAAAATTCCAATACTCGCTTATTGGCTCTAAATAAAATAGTTTTAGATAAGTGTCTCCTTGGTGAGTTTTCGTTTCAAATTCTCAGTCCATATTCTGTAGATAAGTAGGTATTTCATAAAATATACTTATAGAGTTTAAAACTTTCGTTTAATAACTTAATGTTTCAATAAAATCAATCATTACCTATATTTTCTTTTTCTTCACGAATCTTAGTGAATCTTTGAATTTTAATGTTTTACAAAGCATACCTAGTGTGTGTAATAAGTAGCTCTCCAAATATTAACAAGTTGAATGTTTTAATGTAACTTGTATAATCTTTTTACGATTTACTACATTTACAAATTTGATCTCTTTGAAGAATCATGAAGAAGAAAAAGAAGAGAAAATATACTTAAGACGGCATATTAATTAAAATCTTGAAAGTATGACGTTATTTTTCTTTTATATAAATTAAGAGGACAATTATTATACCACATAGGGTAATTTGATTCCAAACGAAGCATAGCTGTAACTACGATAAGCAAAATACTCAGACACAAAACTGGCAAACGTTTTAATCAGACGAAAATCAGTCCTCGGTGGGGATCGAACACGAGACCTCCTGTAGAATAGTACAGCTTACCAATGAACCAGGAGGCCTGACAATTAATTATGTAAAATGTACAGTACAGTTGTCATAAGTTTCTTAGAAAATATTAATAAAAACATATTTTAGAAACAAGCTTTCTCCAATATTGCAATAATTTTTAAAAGTTTTATAACGCACAGGAATTTTATTTAGTTTAAATTCTCCTTTTCACCCTTTTTATTTGCGCTAAAAGCTTTTAGAATATTGAATAAAAGCTTGTATTTATAAGATTTTTTTTCCTATTCTTTCCCAGCAAACCTTGCATTCGATAACCATATCATGGGGGTGCATAAAAACTTACTGGTCTGCCATCTTTGGAAGTTCGTTTGGATTTCAAATGACATAATTTAGCTAACCATGCATTGTCATCCAAACTAAACGTGTATGCAAAACTTCAGCACAATCGGTTGGGGATAACTGTTTTGAAACTTAGTAGAAGATTTGAAGAATACTAACAAGGCAAGTTAAATAAAAGCTTGTAAAAAGAAAAAGCAAAGACAAAGTCCGTAAAGAACACTTTCTCCACAGGTGAAGAGACTCATTTCTCAGTTTGCTAAACTAAAGATACAGTTCGATATTCAATCAAATAAATGTTCTTAGTTATTTGTTCCATGTAATGCTTTTATCTAATCGTTCCGTCAAAATTTATTTAAATTTATGAAATCCTTACATCACTTGATATGCTTATTTTCGGTTGAGGACAATAAGTCATGAACACAATGACATTCATGAATAATGTATTGGCTTTTCTCAGTACGCTGCCCCACCCCGCACCCCGCGCCCCGCGCTGCGGCGAAAGGCCGAAACATACACTTTGTATTCTTATGAGTCCAAGTATAAGCGAATATTGATCAAATAATTGTGGCATTGCATTTCAAATACCTAAAAGCAAAGAGTTCCTGGGTTAATTGTAATAAAACAAACGCATTCTTCACAAAGGTAAAATTAACCCTTGAATATACATAGTTCTACGTCAATTATTGACAAGCTAATAAAATAAACCTTCACACTTCTTAATATTAATTTAAATGTTTTTCATGAAATTAAAAAGTCGTGCATTTATTACACAGTAATTATTTTCGTCTCGTAATTTAATTTTATTCAAATTTTTGAAAATATTTTGTCTATCAATTGTGCTTTGACATAATTATATATCGTAATTCCCGTGTACAAAATTTAATCAAATCTGGTTGAGAATGAATAAAAAATGTTTTTTTTTTACATTTTTTAGGAATAATGACCATTTAAGAATGTCAACTACAGTATATAAATTGGTCAACCCATTTTTTAGTTAAGTCCTTACATACATACAGACAGACAAAAATTATTTTATTTCATGTATTTTATAAGAGTTGCGTATTAGGAAATTTGGAAAGAAATACAATAAGTACAGACACAACTACAGATTTATTAATATAGATGTTACAATGTCTTATATTGACATTACAAATTAATCTATGAAGATCAAATCAAGAGAATTAATAAGATATCACTTTGAAATTCAAGCAATCACTTAGACTAACTTTAGTAAAATAAAGCTAACACCTGCTTAGCCCATGTACATAGTTCAATGCTAAATCAAACCAGATTACATAATATAAACGACGAGCGAGCGTTATTATAGTAGATACCTAAAGCTATTGAAATCGTCTGTACCTTCGTACGTAAACAGAATACAAATCTCTTCTATCTCCGTCTATCTATACTCTACGTGCATAAGAAGGAGATGAATTTCGAGATGAAACACCTCCGCTACCACGTAAGTTTCAATAAGGCACCTATTACTTTCTTTGCAAGGCGAATAACTTCAGTGAATTGATTACGACGCCGCGCCGCGCCGCGACGCGACTGGTGGAACTCTTCAAGTCGTCGTAACTATAATATAATAAGGATAATAACAAGTCGGCAAAAATATTACGAACATTATTTCAATAGTGTTTTGTAAGTTTTATTCGTTTCAAAGGAAAGAAATGTATCAATTTACCTTCTTCACTCCTAACTTTTTTAACACAAAATAATAAAATATTACAACAACGCACACAAAACATATTGTTTCTAATTTTCTATACAAATGTATATACTAGAGATCTTCGTGGGTAGTTTTGTTTCTTTATTGAGTAAGCAACATTTTATAGTATTTACTGGTAGGGAGTTTTTTGCAGGTTCATAACTTTTCTTGTGGTGGATTTTATTTCAATTCATAAACTTACGTTGTTTGACTCTATATTTTATATTATATTGGTGACATTTTGCGAGATATAGTTTGATTATTGAGTAGAAGTGAAGTGGATTATAAATAAGAACTAAAAACATGCATTTTGAGTTCCTACAAAAACTCCCCGGATATCTACAAGGGAGCCACCTAATTGTTAAGATTTTGTTTAAAGATTACAAAAATAATACGAAATTAGACATAAAGGTCAAGTATCCAGAGGACATAGCAAAAAAAAACTTCGGTTTTGCATTAGATACGCTTTTAATCTGGCGAAAAAAAAATCGACAAATTGACCGTACTGTTCCTGATGCTAAAGCACAGTACAATCAAACACAACGGCGACTACCGAGAGATCGAAATCCGTCGACGGTCACCGCAGTCACGCCGGCCTGCATAAATATCTCTTCACGTTAGGCTTAAAGGACCCGGATGTCATAACATTGGCCAGCAGACGGTTCCACAGTTTCACGGTACGACAAAGATAATAGAGAACTTTTAATAGTGTTATTTTATTCCTCACATTATCCACTTTCGAAATAAAATCCATGAGCTTTTATTCAGAGCATAAAGTAAATTATAAATTACTGAAACAAGCATGTGGACGTTACGTTATGCGAACGGACCGCATTCGTAATTATAGTATGAGGAGTGGACGCCACAATAAATAATGGCTTTACCGTTTGAAGCTGCCCACATAATGGTCAATTCAGTGTACGTTCTATTGTCATTTTCAGGTGTTCACTAATGTAAATATCACCAGTGTGGAAACAGGGCTGTCAGTTGTCACATTATTGCGAATATAACGTGTAAAAATTAAACCTGTATAAAGTGTACAAATAAATTACATGAATAACAAAATTAATTTTCTATCCTATTATACCTTAATATTCTAAATAATATTTAAGTGATGCGACGCGACGGTGACTTAAATTTTTTTTTAATATGTAATATAGGTAAATGAAAAATGAAGCCTCGCGATTCAGCGGTTACTAATATAGTATAATAATTGAGATATATATTATGGTATTTGAGCAAAGTATAAAAAAGAAAGGTTTTTTATTATTTTAGATTTTCGTTCATTGCCAAAAGTATGTAATTTCGACCTTACGCCCTTTGTTGCGGAAAGAGTCGATATAATAATTTAGGATCCGCAGCTGTAGACAGACGTGTTTGGATAATCTTTGCAGGATTTTAAAGAAAATGCTTTACTGTTGTTGAGGGGCGTGCAGTTAAACTTTTAATATGTTATATAATTTATTTTATTATTATTATTTATTTAAATTTCATTATTTGGTTTTGATAGGTGTTTTCCAAATTTATAATAGTGATATTATAATTGGTTGTTGATTTGTCAATGATTGTAGGTACAATAATTATTTTTATAGATATATGTATTATAAATTCTCTTTTAGTATATTACTAGCGGTGTGTCCGCGGCTTCGCACGCGTTTATATAATAGTTACGCAGTAATTATTACATACCATCATGCCTGTATTCCCCGAATGGTTAGGCAGAGGTGTACACTTGTACACCCACAGTTCGCAGAGTATGTTTTTTTAGGTCCCATGTAATAGGTGGTGAGCCTATTGCCATTAATCGGGCACGAAACCAAACTCCGAACTGCTCCTGAGAATTTCATAGGAAAAACCCAATAACACTTTGCTGGACCTGGGATTGGAACCCAGGGCCTCGCTCATAGCAGTCGCGCTTACGACCACTAGGATAACGAGGCAGTTATTTACATCCCGTAATTTTATTTTTACCCATATTTTTGACAATTCATATGCCGTATTAATGGAGGAATGGCGTGTATTTCTCGTGTACAATTTTCATCAAATAATTACTTTTTACCAAAAGCATAAATATGAATATCCCTAATTTGAGATATGACGGGTTCTTCATACAAACTTTCACCCAGGTTTTTCTTTCACCATATATGGAATAACACAATGAAATAATTCACTCGTAGCGCAACGGTATAATCCAGATAATTTACAATAGGTATATCGCTTAGTAAATATATATTATATAGAATAAACTGCCGCGAGCCAAGATTGACAGCGCACGTCATATTTCTATCATAAAATAAAAAAGTAATTATGCCGTACTGCGTAGTTAAACAGTTTAAAAACACTTCAGCCAATATTAAGAAGAATAGTGGACTACCATTTAATAGGTAATTATTACAAATACAATAGATTTCTTATTACGTATAACAATGTCAATAAATCAACAAACCAGATTGACAATCAACAAACTGGTTGGTATGGCAGCCGATGTCATTTCACCATTATCACGCATGCGCATTTGGTGTTCTCATATTTTGTTCATAGAAACTTTCATCCCCTATTTTCTACCCTTAAAGTTTTATTTTCGCTACAAAAAGTACCCTATGTCCATTCCCAAGGTCCCAATCTATCTCTATTCCAAAATTTATCAAAATTGGTTTACCAGTTTAGGCGTGAAAACGTAACAGACAGACAGACAGAGTTACGTTCGCATTTATAATATTAGTATAGATTACTCTTCTTATTTTTAGTTATAGAACTGGCTACTACATTATAGTGCATGCTGTGGCAGCCTTCAAAGGCCAAAGCAATAAAAACAATTAAAACCCTTTTTATAATTTAAAACTCGATGCATTGGTGGTGTATTGGCCACTTGCCGTCCTAATGTAAATAAATAAATACAATTTACGAAATAAATATTGTTGTTACTGTTATGTATTTATGTTATATATTCATATTACAATCTGCAAGCAATTAACAAATTATATTTTAAAAAGAACCTAGACGAGTTTACAAAAAACAATTACAGAATCGAAGTGAAATTTATTTTCGGTACCGTGATAATTTCCTTTCCAATAAATCTATAGGATGCTCGTTCACGGAACAGTAAGCCGTAATGGGCTTCGACCCTCCTTGATGTCTCAAAATAAACAAGGGGACACCCAACCGCCCCGCGCCGCGCTGCGTCGACATGCCGAGCCGAGCAAAAAAACAATGATAACCGTTTGTTTAATACGACAAACATGTATAACAATTCACTTAAATCTATTCGTTTTTACTATTAAGTAAATGCTGAATCATTTTCCTCTCAAACAATTAACTGACCCAACTCTTTGTGTTTGATACAAAACTAAGGCACCAATTTTTGTGATGAACCCTAAATTATTTTTCTAAAATAAAAGTATTTTAAGTTACTACTTACAACATCAACTATCTGCACTGACTTTCACTGGAAAGTCCCGTTAAAATCACTCCAACCGTTTCGTAGATAACCCGGAACAAACAGACGGACAGACAAAAATTTAAATATTGTTTTTTTTTGTTATAAGTATCGTATATACTTTCATATGCATGTAGTAAAAAGCTGTTATTTTGATATTACAAACGGGCACTTCAATTTTATTTATTTGTTTATATGACACATTCATCATTGTAATAATTTAATTGACAAATTATATACATTGAACTATTAAAAACCATACAATTTCTTAGACCAAGTTTAAATTTGACAATAATGTTTTTTGCTTTACAGCAGATTAATCGAGATATAACTTTTTGCATGACCGATACCAATAATGCAAAAAATAATCACAATACCAAAGCATTGTAAATTTTAAATGAAATTGTATTTTTTATTTATTTTATTATCACGACGCGACGAGTTTTTACGTTTGTTATCATGTGATCGAAAAGCCGAAACAGTTCCATTATCAACTTATAATCTTATTCAAAAAACCTGTCCTTTGGTAAAGTAAGTAATTTTTTTTAAAACGAAACTCGTAATAAATACTGCAACATTGTAAACATTAATATGCTAAAGAAACCGGATTTTCAACGTTTAAAAAACGCTGTAAGTAATGTAAATTTTGTAAAATTTATTTCTTCAGACAACTTCTTCAAATCTTTATTTACATTTATCACGATTAATTTAAATATCATCCTTATTTACCTTCTGGGACTTTACAGCGTTACACAAGAAGAGCTAACTATTTTATAACCTACTTTCTGGTACAAAACCTACTTATAATAATTGCATTGTTAAATGTTACAATTCCATTCGCTATTATATTTTTTATCATCTCTTTTAATAGCACATGTGGCCTTTCTGTTTTCTTGTCAGCTACTCATACATATATACAGCGTGTTATAGACTCGGCCAGTTTAATTTGCAGCATAGTAATTATTTACAAGTCGGACTCAAATTGAATTGTTTGAATAAAACGGTGACAATCGAGCCACAATGATTAAACGTCGTTCATTATCTATTCCGAGATATCCGATCCATAATTTACGCCCCCGCTATCTGTTATAGCGAGTCAACTCAAATTCAATTTAGAAATGTTTATATTTCGAATCCAACGATGTAAATGTTAAGAAACTTTTCTTGTTTACATATTAACTGGTAATATTATAAAATTAAAATTACATTAATGCCTGGAAATTCATTTAATCCCCTGAGGGTTTAAAGATTTAATTTTAATCTAATATCTATACAGTTAAATTATTGTTTCTTAGTTTTTTTCACTGTGTTCCTTAACCATTTATCCGATTTCAATGAAATTTTGGCGATTTTTTATTCGCATACCCGTGAAGGTGTTTGTATTAGTAATTAGAGCAAACATTTTACGAGTCAACGCTCGAGTCAACGGGAACAAAGTCCTGAGCAAAAACTATTATATTATAAAGTACATTAATTTGTTTAAATGGTAATCAATCACGCTGAAACGACTGGATGGACTTTCAATGAAATTTGGCTTACCAAATTAGTTGTGGATTCGGACGTAATATTATGATGATACTTTTAAAAATATATTTAAAAATCGCCAAGAGAAACGGGCCGGCTAAAGTATTAATTAAAAGAAAAGATCAAATTCCAGTTTATAATAGTTGATTGATCGACATCTATTTCTAAAAGTTTACCAATTTTCTTTACGCTCGAGTCAACGGGAACAAAGTCCTGAGCAAAAACTATTATATTATAAAGTACATTAATTTGTTTAAATGGTAATCAATCACGCTGAAACGACTGGATGGACTTTCAATGAAATTTGGCTTACCAAATTAGTTGTGGATTCGGACGTAATATTATGATGATACTTTTAAAAATATATTTAAAAATCGCCAAGAGAAACGGGCCGGCTAAAGTATTAATTAAAAGAAAAGATCAAATTCCAGTTTATAATAGTTGATTGATCGACATCTATTTCTAAAAGTTTACCAATTTTCTTTAACCGTAATTTAACGATCTCAAATATCTGGCCAACTAAATGATATTCAAAATTAACCAGATAACTTATGATTAAATTGAATAACTAATTGCAATTTATAAACAATTCATGACTAAATTAACTTTTTATCAAGACGTGTGGTTGTGAGCTTTGAGTGACATTCTGAGAAATTCTTCGTTTAAAAATGTATATTTTATTCACATCGAGTTGGTTAATATGGCCCGTGCGTATCGGGTAATGAGTGACAATAAACAAACACGTCTCTCTACAAAGAGCAGTATTCCCGAGTTTATTATAATTTAATTACATCATTACTATAATAAGTTGGCGTAAACAACTCATTATATCCAATCCTTGTAAATTAATTTTACATATGAATATTGAAAATATGAAGTGACCAGATATTAATTAATTATTTACTTATTATTATTTTCACTGCGTTTTTATTCGCCTTTTTTCTGTTTCGCCCAACCATCCTTCGGCCCTTGTGATACCTCGTCCACGCTCAGCGTACTTGCTGACCTACCCCCATTAACGTAGCTAGCGAATTTTCCTGGGGGAGGGGGACAGCCAGCCAGTTGATCAGCTCTATAAGCCATTTTTTTTCTCAAGATAAAAGGAATAACAATGGCATATTTCTTCAATACTGTTGATTTTTGCCCCCTTAATTACGCACGTTCCTCATTGTATGACAATTGCTCCGCTCCTAAGAATCGTAGCGTGATATTAGATGGCCTATAACCTTCCTCAATAAATAGACTATAAAGTGCAAAAAGTATTTTTCAAATATGATTGATAGTTTTAGAGATTAGCGCGTTCAAACAAACAATCTCTTGAGCATTATATTATTCTATTAAATACAGATGCTTGATGAGCGTCAACGAAAAATTAACATAAACAGCGGTGAAATAATAGCCCAATATTTGCGTATTGAAATTTCAATGTAGATAAATATCATTTAGTTTATAGACTAATGAAGCAATAAACCACGTTTGATATTCCAAACACTTGTGTATGAAAATATATTAGTAAACGGTTGAATACATTAATAATTGTATTAGGAACGGACGCACGTGGGTGTCTTTCCGGTTCTAAAATCTATTCTAAACATTACATCGTTTATTGCATTGGGTGTTTATTCTCTTATCATAATTACTATCTGATATCTTCAAATATTTTTATGATACGTTCAAAATAGATGATAACACATCTTGAAACAATATTTTATTATGAACATTTTTATATTATTTCAAGTTGTATATCACGATGTTTTTTTAGTTATAACTAGCTGTGCTCCACGGTATCACCCGTGTTAAAGTTATTCCATCAAATCTTCACCACTTTGCAGCGCTATGCCGCGCCCCGCGCTATCTCACCCGTGTAGACAGACTATCGCTGTTCGTCCTTCCCGTACTTGCGCCTACAGCTTTTCCGATTGCTTGACATTCATGGTTACTGCTCCGCTCCTTATTGTCGTGGCATGAAGTTATATAGCCTATAATCTTCCTATATATTAGGCTATAAAAATAAAAAAAAGTTTTTCAAATCTGTGTGGTAGTTCCAGAGGTTAGGGTGTTCAAACAAACAAACAATATAATAAACTAATTTAGCTTTATAATTTTATAAGTACCTATAGAAGATACTACCTTAGAATATAAAATGTTAACGAATACATGTTAATGTATTCGTTTATTTAACGAGTTTGTATATCCATTTGACATAATTAATGGCTTTCCATTCTCCCGGTTATAACTCATAGTCGTATTTGTAAGTTTTGGAATTACACCATTCGGACTAGATGTACTTACTTTCATATTAACATTCACATTCAAACGCCGCACTCTGATAATAATTATGTTGATTGAGATAGTACATACATATTAGTATTAGTGACATTGCGTAACATCTCTGCTCATTTAATATTATTCATCACATTAACAATGTAAACGTGTCTAATAACTTACATAAAATGAAGTGATAAAGAGGCATAAATAATTATTAAAAATCTACACAGTAATTATGAAATAAGTTATCATAAATTATGAAAAACGTATTAAGCTGATAAAAAAAAAAACAAATAAGCATATTATTATGGTTCATTAAATTAACATAAAATAATAAATTAATGTATAAAAAAATATCATCTCACCGTTCCCGAATTGATCTATTGATGACTCTCGGTAGCAATCCAAAAGAGACACAATGCATTCAGCACTAGGAAGCACTATAGTTAACACTGACACTAATACTTGTACTGGCACGACCTCAATGCACCATCACTAGACACACTGGCATCCCGGTTTCGATCCTCGTGCGGGTTTGACGCTCCTTAGCTCGACACACCTACGGAGAAACAAAGGAAGCTATCAACACACACTGCACACCGAAACATGAATTTTCTAGTCACTCGATATTATACAGTACTGTGTACAGGAGACGCGATAGAGCATCGAGTACAAACAAACGCGCGTCACTATCGTATGCCGCACGAATACTGACTATGACTAGCGCGTTGCGTTGAGTTGAGTTGGGTGAGTCTCGATTCTTGTACAGAACGATACCAGCGAACATAGCCTGTACGGCATTCAAATCGTGATACTCTGTGCGTACCACCAATCATTTCACGCTTTGCTAACTGGTAGAGTAAAGTGTAAATTCACAAGCAAATAGTTACATGTAATTTACATTTGCACGTATTGACGATGAAACTGTGTTTTTACATAAACCCCGACTATGATCCGCATAAATAACGATTGTGGTATTTCTACATATTTAATACGTGACTCGATTACCGGATAACGGAACGTAGGCGATTAAAACAAAAAAAAGATGACAAAGAAAAAATATTTTATCGAAATGAACGTGATGAGGCGGGCGTCACTCACCGCGCAGCGTGTTCACAAAGCTAAAGTTAGAGAGAGAAACATGAAACGGTGGCAGCCAGCTACGCTATGCAACCGGCATCGTGGCAAGAGGGGTAAAGGGGGAAGAGGTAGGGACACGGTTCCCAAAATTATTATGAAAACATTTATGCATGAAGGGATAACAAAATGTTACTGCTGTTATGCGGTTCAGATTGAAGTAGATTTATTTATACAACAGTATAATGATGGATCGTCGGATCACATTCGTGGGAGCGGATTTAATGAACAAATTATTGAACAGCATAATGAGACCGCGTGCTCAGCCAGTGGCGCGCGGTAGGTGGCGATAAAACAAATTTTTCCGCCGTGTGTGTGTGTTGAAGAAAACATGTGAGATAATAAAAAGTTATGTTTGAACGTTGGACTCGTAAAATTTATTTGTGTAATGCATTCTTTAAACAAACGGATAATTACAAAGCATTTTATGGCCAGTAACGTCAATCGTCGGGTACGAATAAATTATTGCCTGCAATGGATTACCTTTAAATAATCAAAATTTAGATGGGCAACCTGTACTTATCTTTCCTGGAAACGCTTGGTAGCTTATGTAAATAAGCATGAGTCAAAAACGCTGTCTTATTTATTTTCAATGGAATTATGTATTTAGATATTGAAAACTGGTTTTTTTCATTAAATATAATATTATTATGTGGTTTTGATATATATGCGGCAGTTTTCATTTATAAACGAGAAAACAAAATTATATTTTTGTGCTTTTATAAATAAGTAATAAAGATTTATTTTTCATAAATTGTATTAAAAAGGCAATATTCAACAGAACATGTCGCCTACAAACAAGAACAACACTTTAAACTCCCATTTTTGAATCTTTACATCAAGGATCACCGCAAAAAGACTATAACGAAGATATTATAGAGATAAAACATATTTAGAATTAAATCATTCATGTAACTGCATAAGAAAAGACTATAATAGAATTTGCAAAAATTCTTATTTAATGATGAAAAAGAATCATTTCAAGTACGTTGCCAAGCAGCGAGAAGTATCATCCAATACAACGAACGATACTGAAACGATTGTAGAGCGGCAAATATTTCTCATATTCTTTTGTTAGGGATCGCGACAGACGACTCTCCGTTGTTCGAATTAACTCAGACTTCTTGAATAAGAAAGATTGAAGTATTATTTATCATAAATTAACTCTATTATTTCGAGTAAATGCGACTTCAACTATTTAACTTTCATTTATTTAATAAGTTCCGGTAATAGACTTTAACAAACAATTTATTATAATAGTTATTATAGTAACAAAAGAATCCGGTTAGTCATTTCCAAAAACATTGAAAATGGTGACAATGAAATCGATAATAAAACAAAACTCTTCCAAGAACAAAGCGATAAAGAAGTAGTAGTAAAAGGAAATGATAAATCCTTCCAAACCTATTTAGTATTCGTAAATTGCTCAATGCTTGATCTAGAGAACATTGTTTAAACAAGACGTAACTTCTCGATGGGCAATGGGATTAAACGAAAGAAACGTCTATAGATACTGTAAAATCTTTAACTAAAGCACCAAATTGCTTTTAGGACTAAAAACAAGTTTTTTTTAGATTCAACCTTAAATCCACAGGATTAAGTGTATTTTGAAGATAAATACTAACAGTATAGACGAAGGAATGTAAGGGATACAGGAAATCACTATCAGCACGAATGCCACGAACTTTTTAATGTCCATATTGTCATGATATAGATTCATCGAGTAAGAAGCTTCATTGTTCTCGTCAGTTTTAGTAGTGTCTGAGCTATTGTCCATTGAAGCTTATGTTTTAGCATATTTTATAACACTAATGGTTATGGTATTTAATTGTTGATGTTACGTTACAGGTTTACGCCTACATCATCCTTTAAGTCGTATTTATGAAAGGCAGTTCTATTTTGGATCGTTTCAAGCTGATTATCTACGAACCGTATTTTTACCAAGTCATGCGTTAATTATTAGACCAACGGCAATTTGTAGCCGATAACCGCAGCAGTAAAACGATACTGTTGCCCTCCATCGACCGACTCGCTCTAAAGTGATTGATGATGCGGTGTCAATTCCACGTTATTACTAACACCCCAATCCAGCAGTTGCTTCGATGAAATATTGTTGCATAAATTTACGCTGAAAATAACATTATGGTGTAGTTTTAAGTTAACAAACACCGCTGTTGTCTATAATACTATGTAATGTTACAAGTGGTCCCCTTTTAGTCCCAAAAGAGTGTTGAAATTTATTAAATTTAACACTTAAGAGAAATACGGCACAAAGAAATTTCTTTAGAGAATTCTCTTTACATTGGGGCAGCTAGACTGGTGGAATATCAGCACCCTATAGATGATCACAGCTAAATATCTTTATCTTGTGTTTCAGCAATGTTTAGAATTTCCAGAGTTCCTTTTGAGGAAGGGGGTCAAAGTGGGCAACGTTCTAGTGATTCCTATTGAGTTACAGGCGTCCATAGCGTAAGGTATAGACCCTTACCATTAAGCGGACTGTAAACTTAGTTATATTTAAAAAACACTTCTTATCTACGCAAAAGTCTCGGTCGCTTTATCGAATAACAACAACAATCTCCACAGCTACATTATTATACGTATCCATTAATCGAGATGCACATACGATAAGATCGAATAAGCGATAAAAAACTAACAAGAATGATCTGAGCGCGTGGGATAATCGATTGAATGAACAAAGCGAACAACTTCTATCAGGTTCGTGCTTATATTTATTTTAATTTACACCAATGCGCAATTCAAATCAAATTGTGAACGAATAAAGCATTTTTTTCCTTTTTGGCTGTTTTAAGCACTTAGAAAATAAAATTGTTGGTCACGAAAATAACAGTTAGCGATGAAGTGAGGCGTGTGACGAATTATTAACGCCCCAAACAATTTGGACAATACAGCGAACAGCTTTCGTCGCTACCCTCCGTCGTCGGCAGTCTCGCTCCCCACAATACAGACTTCGTCGAATACATTCATTTTCTGTGAAATGATTCGTCAAACACAAAACGCTAGATTAAAACCAATGTATTTCATAAATAACTAGTAAAGTTATTAAAGTTAGTTAAGTTACTAATGTATGAAGTAACTTTATTCTAAGGCTCGTTAATATTTAGTCATTACGCGCTATCAAAGGGCTAGCTAGCAGCATTAGTGTTCGTATGGACGTTTATAATCCTTAGGTTATATGGACACATAACTACGCCAATTTCGAGTAAATAAGTTTTCCAACGGTATGTAGGAATCAGGTCGATCGGTCGCAGCTTCTTATAAAATAAATGCGCAGAACTATAAGTACAATTTAAAAAAAAATATAAATGTTCTTTTTCTTATTATTATATAATGAAAATATTCACCATTGTACCAACGTCGTTTGAATACAATATTTTCCTATTTTAATTATTGTAATCATCAAACAAAAATTGATAAAATTGTCCAGGGAGTTGTTAATATTTATAACCCATTTCACTTATGTACATTAAACAAAACTGCATCATGCCACCAAAATGATACAATATATGTCCAAATAAGATAAGTTTATGTATTAAAATAAAAACCACCACATACATGACAGGTCAAGACCCAGTGAAAAACTGTTAGTAAACAATAATGGATACAACAGAAATATTTTTAAAACGTCGACACATACGCCATGCAGCCAGTGTTTATTCGCTATTATAGTTACGTAGAACGTTGAAATAGAGCGTAAAAATTATAAATAACATTACGACGGATAAAAAGAAAATTACGACGTATAAAATGTCACCTGCGTCGCTGTAAGTGCGGTCTCCCCTAGGCGAAGCGCGACGGCGATCTCGCGTGTGCACATTGCATGTTGTTAACTCGCTCGTTATTCACGTATTACCGCGTAAAAAATAACGATAGCTCTTACATAAACATTCCCCTTTTTGGTTATTTACTGTAACTAAGATAAGCCGTACGTTACTGGCTTCCATAATCAATGACGCCAGCGCGGCGCGGTACGGCGGATATGAAGGCAATTAAATAAATATTTATAGTAAAGAAATATCTTCGCACTTTACTATTTACTTAAATATAACAGTTGATAGTAGTTAAAGATGTAATATATTTAAAATGAATAAAGTACAATTACGCACCTTTTCATAAATACAAATATGATAAATAACATATCGAAATCAGCTGTATGTAATTCAGTAAAAAATTAAAAAGAATTAAATTAATTTTTATATTTAAAATTCCATAGCTAATCATAACATATGTAACTATATATATCACCTATTTAAATACTGAGATTATAAATTATTAATAATATCGCACTTTTAATAATAAACTGACTTAACTTAAAAATAATGATCCACAAAATCAACAAATAATATAAAATTGTATGTAGGTTTTCAATTGAGTTTGTGAGTTGCATCACTTATTCTATTCTGAATCATTTAACATTTTATATCACTATCTAATCGGTGTCATCTACAACACTAGCCTTCGCTTTATCATCGTAAATAAAATACCGAACTCCAATATAACTGTCATTATACGAACGCGCTCTTGATAAAATAAATCAATTTATTAAACGTAGAACCGACGTAAAAATACCGACGGTATTACCTCTAAAGCCATCGTAAAACGTATTACTTATATCTGAATTCAGTATTCATATAACATTACAATATTTCCGGCGCGTAGCGACGCATCATATAAGTCATCCCGTAACATCAATGCGGGACTCGATAAAATCCCTCTTAGTTCCCCTTTTCCCCCTCCCTGTGCAAGATCGTGGTGTGCTCATAATATTCGCGAACACTTTTGATCTTCCCTTTGATACTATAAATATATATATATATATATATATATATATATAAATATTTTTTGCCTCCGAGGCTGAATACGTTTCGGAACGTTACGAAATGGAATATGGCGCTCGGGATTTCCGTGAGGTTAATTGAATTTGAATAAACACGAATCAGTTCCATGTTTAACTAAATAATAATTACATTTTAAAATATTCTTAATTTAATATTTAACTAGATGTGCCCGTGGCTTCGCTCACGTGGACTACAGAATGCCCGCGCGAAACTTGCTCCCCCGCGGCTCGGCTATTTTAAAGACAAAAATGCTTATTGTGGATATTCCTTAGAAGATAGACGTATACTCTCTAGTACTTTTTTGTAGGTATTTTTAATATATATGATTATGTAGTATATTAATTTGCTGTATCTCTATGGTTTACTCAGCATAATCCATTTAAGTGCCAGAATTGATTCAAGATGATGACCGGTGTTTTTTATTTGTGCGGAACCCTAATTATTTTTCTAAAATAAAAGTAGCCTTAGTTGATCCCTATATCATCAGCTATCTATCAGTGAAAGTCCCGTCAAAATCGGTCCAACCGTTTTGGAGATTAACCAGAACAAACAGACAGACAGACAAAAATTAAAAAAATGGGCGTTTTGTTATAGGTATCGTATATACATACTTTCATATGCATTTAGTAAAAAACTCTTATTTTGACATTACAAACAGACACTTCAATTTTATTAATTGTATAGATGTATATAAATAAGGTCATAATATTCAACAGATTAAAAGTTATTTTACGCCAAAACCCTTGAAGACAATTTTAAAAGCTTATAAAAGAAAGTCAATTCTGAAAAATAAATTAGTTGTTATTATGTTAATTACAAGTTTTAATGGATAGCCATTGTCTATCTATACAATTAATAAAATTGAAGTGTTTGTTTGTAATGTCAAAATAACAGTTTTTTACTAAATGCATATGAAAGTAAATACGATATCTATAAAACAAAACGCCCATTTATAAAATTTTTGTCTGTCTGTATGTCTGTTTGTTCTGGGTAATCTCCGAAACGGTTAGACCAATTTTGACAGGGCTTTCACTGATAGATAACTGATGATATAGGGAGTAACTTAGGCTACTTTTATTTTAGAAAAAGAATAAGGGTTCCGCACAAATGAAAAATAACTGGTTACAGTGGATCAATTTTGGTACTTAAATGGGTTATGTTGAGTAAACCATAAGAGATACAGCAAATTAATGTACTAGATAATCATAAGCATTAAAAAGACCTACAAAAAAATCCGGGAGAGTATACATTTATCTTCTAAGGAACACCCACAATAAGCATTTTTGTCTTTAAAATAGCCGAGAGCGAGGGAGCAAGTTTCGCGCGGGCATTCTGTAGTCCTCGTGAGCGAAGTCACGGGCACAGCTAGTTCAATAATATATTTAATTGTTGATCATTTTCACTAACCAAACCTTTCAACCTTAAAATAAATATTGAATCGAGATACCAAAATTTAATAAAATTAATTCAATTCGTTTTACTGGCAGCTATCATCATAGGTTTGGTGTATGATGAATTTAGTAAAGTTACTTATTAGGTATATGCCAAATAAGTACTATTTCATAAATTCACAATGATAAGAATATCTGGCCGACCGAAAAAAGAAACATCTACAGAAACGTCAACGTAAATTTGAACAGTCATTATCTAAACACAATATTTTGTATTCATCCATATCGTTAGAGCCGATGCAGAGAAACCAATTAAATATATACAAATACGTCTACATATATCATTTACATGTAGTACCTATTTATATAAGATTCATTTGTGCACTTAAAAGTATCAATTAAGCGACTACATACTCAAATTCAATTATTTATTACACTAAATCCTTTGTTAGGTCTAACCACTTTAATGTATGAAGAAAGCTGTTTCAACGAGATGAGATGCACCCACGCTCATCCTCTCGGCCACAAAACGATATTATTAAACCAAATTGTCCCCCTTCAGTTTTATGCTCGCCTGGTACACCAGCCTATCGTTACGATAGTCGTGCGTACAGAGATGATGATGATTGATGATTTTTTACAACATACAAAAAAATAAATATTGTTTTTTTACCCAAAATATAAAAAAATAAATTAAATAGAAAAACTGGTTCACGTGTTTGATGGGGTAACCTTGTTTTTTTTTTCTGTTGCATATCTTTTTAAGATTAGATATATAAAGGCTTTACAGAGTATTAACTTTATCTGAGATTGACTGTTTTACAGCAGTTTACTTACTATAAAAGGGATAATGGATAATATTTTATATCATCGACAGACGTCGTATCTTTTACGATTGTTTTTATCAAATATGTATTGTGAATTATTATAAGCTTTGATACATTTCTTCAGCCGAAATACTATAATTTTTATTTAAAATTCATTTCAGAACATAGTCAGTTATTGATATATTTAGTCTTTAGTTGGTAGTAAGTACGCTCATCAATATAATATGTATTATGTTTTAAGTAAAGTGATGGTTACGCTACTAACGGCTGTTTTCAATAACATATCTTAGATCACTATCCTCGATTAGTATATACATATAAGACGACTATATAGTCATTTACTTTGGCATGTAAAATAAACTGTAAGCGTTGCTCTGTAAACAAAGAAACGACATTAAAAGTTTATATTTCCTAGTTACATGTCCTTTCTTTAGTTTTACAATTCACTTTAATATTTGACACATCTGTCACCTTTTGTATGTCACAATATTCTTTTTAATAATAGATAAACTATATACAACCTACACTACTAAACATATTAAAACCTACAAAACTTAAATTAGAATGAAAGAAATATATTTTCTTTACATACATATTTGTACAAAGTAATAATTACCTGTAACTTAAAAGTGGTATCGGCTTCCCACTTACCTATCCAAGCTATAGGATATGGATATATATGCAGATACGAAATACTATCCATATATAATATGTTATTGAAACGAAAGTAAGTAAAAAAGGATAGATTTAGTAACTAAAACATCGAAAGATAGGTTATTGAAAAACGGCCATTAATAAGTGAGTAGCCAGCCTACCTACCTACCTATTTTCAAAGATTTTGAGGCAACTCAAAATTCACATTTCATGCATTTTTATTGGAATTCATTTATGCACAGTAATTAAACTACATAATATATCACGTAAAATGCCACCAAATGCAAAATAGCGCAACATTTATATGCTAAAAATAAAACCAACACATGACTAATCAAGTTCCTGCCAAAATTCTTTGTAGTATTAAGAAAAAGACGCCAAAATCTAAACAAACATAAAACGATATAAACATAAACGACTAATCCAGTGTATAAAAGGTGGCATAAAGTCCAAACTCATAATAGTATACTAAAATAATAAGATTTTCGATTTAAAAATAAAATGTAATATTGAAAAAAACAAGTCATTGTGTGCGCCGGTCACACGCTTTAGTAGTGAAATCTTCAGAGAACAAAATTAATTATTTAAAATCTCTTTATAAATCCTAATTCAGCTCGCCTCGAAGTATCGACCACTCGTATTGTACATTAAAAGCACGTACAAGTCTAGTCGTCACACCGCTAGGCCAATTCGACGACGATCATAGTTGTGAAAATCAGGACTTGCATTATCCGTGTATAATGTTTTCTATCTCATTCTCTTGCAAGCTAAATCCTATAAATGTATGTTTGTCTCTTTTTAGTGACGTTTTTTTTTTGTTTCATCGAGTTTCAAATCACAACGGTTCTAAAGAAGTTTTAAATTCAAAATAAAAAACCATTGAGGTGTATTAACCTCAACACTGTGCAGCTATTAGAGCTCTTGCTGAAAACATCAAGGATTATATAAAATATGCATTATCTTTAATGGTCTCGGTTGGAAGATAACTAACGTTGAATAATTCATTATTTAAAATGTTGTGTTTACTTTTAAGGAAAACGTTCAACGGCGCTTTCTAAATTACATCCATAAAACCTCAGCGGATAGAAAAGGTAAAAGTTTAAGTAATTATCCGTGAGTAGTTGCTCATTGTGAGTCCATCACCCGTCAGCCGCAATAAGAGGTTAATAATTCCGGCAGATTCCAACGCAGCACGTTCAACGCCGAACAAAAGTAATTTGTGTCCGCACGAAGTGGCTTTGTACGTGCGTCGAGTCGTAGGCGTTTATTAGCGCCCTCTAGCGGTATTAATACGTAGACGCATTTAGCGTGCACGCGGCCGAGCCAAGGCTGTTGTTTGTGCACTCAGCGCTGTGCCCCGCGATCAGCGGAGGTCACCCCGATGTAGGGTTGTCAACCCTACTATATAATATAGTAGTATCCTACTACTACGACCGGGGGCGCAGCGCGGCGTCCAACTACTATATTTGTAAAGAAAAATACAGTAGCCGAAACTACAATATATTTATTGGTTAAAAAAATTAGGCAACATTATTTATTCCAAAATGTTTAAACATAAAACGCCTTTATCTCTTTTTGAACGAGAGTTGGTATGTCATTTTTAATTTGATTATATGTCATTATCATCATAACCTGTCTATCAAATAGTAAAAAATATTCCTCTAAAAATAAAACATTAATTTGAAACATACTATAGGTTTCTTTTTTGACATCTATTTTTATATTTGATATAAAAAAAGTTGACAACCCTACTCCGATGTTATCGTTCCTCCGATCGTGAATTCTCCTTACACATTAATGACCCAATTATTTCGTCTAAATATAAATTAAAAATCCCACGTGCGAATTGGTATTTTACCATCGAAGAATACATTAATTCTATAGAAACAACAAAATAAACCACAGCATTAGTGGGTACAATTGAACAAATATTTTCACATGAGTCCAAAGTCTTTGCCAAACTAACATCATATTATAACTTTGTTTATTCGACCTTTGCTATTTAAAATAAAATAAATATAAGCTATACTTATAGAGTTATAACATATTATCTAGCTCTCACGATTCACATCAAAATCATACAATATTATCATTTAAAAGCGTAATAATTATGATATTATGTATATGTAGTTGGTAATTAGTTATGTACAATTTCAGTACACTACACTAATAAACTAAAACTCACTAAACAAGTGTAATATTCTATGTGTTCCTAAAGCATTCATCAAACTGCAATGAAATTTTGATGCGCTTTGTGCTCACGTCCGCGACGGTTTCTGTTAGTACAATCCGTTTACAAAAGATGGCGTGAAGTAGTTGCTATTTCAAAACAATGGAAACAAAGTTACAGACAAAGTAAAGATAAGAAATAAAAACGATTAATAAAAAGCAATGAACCAACGGCACATAATACTCTTATAAAAGCACTAATGCTGCCGAAACCGTATTTCGACAGAGGCACTTATGAATAATTTTCGTACAGTTGGAAACAAACTAGCATTGGCGGAAATCCAACGTTAAACGATTCAGATTTAATGTAGCTATAACTGGACGATCGTTTATAAAAATATTATTCACAAACATTTATCGATAAATTAATTTAAATTAGTTAATTACATATTAAAACTAGTCATTTATCATTGTAACCAAAGGTCGGTCGGTATATGGTTGGCGTAAATGGTGATAAATATCCTTAGTTTGAGAATAGATATGTCTATGATTTGGTAGCGTGCAAGAGACAGAATAAACGACAAAAAGAATTATGTATTATACATTACAGAGAAGCCCTTGGAATTTCAGACGAAGTTTTTGTTTCACACTACAAATTTGACGTGTTTAATAAGAGTAATTTAACTATCACTGCATCATGCATGATACTTTATAATTTTTCTAATTGTGTACATGGTTTTGGACTGATATCAATGTATTTTTATTATTTAGCTTAGTGAGATGTTTATTCTGTTAATTATAATCATTAAAATCTGTAGTTCTATCTGTTAATGTTTTTTTTTTTCAAATTTTCCGATAGATATCCTCTATAGAGGATTCTGATCACGAATATGGTCTTATTTTTTTTTATCTGTCTGTTTGTTTGTATGTACAGGTTTAACTCAAAAACAACTTGATTTCTTATGAAGCTTTGTATACTAAGATATTTTTTGTATACGGAAAATTTGTCATTGGTCATTTGATAGGTTATAAGAATTTTCAATAATAATTTTAGAAATCGAAAAAATAATAATCCAACAACTTAATTTTTATTGAATCTCAACCGATTTCGATGACATTGTGTACATGGGAAGTATAATACATGTCATTTCTCAACTGATTTACTAGGTATAAGAATTGTCAATAATAGAAAAAATAAAACTAAAGGATGAAAATAATTATTGCGTAATAAACGCGTGCGGAGCCGCGAGCGAACCCATAGTATAGCTATATTCTTTAATCACGCTATATCAATGTTGATGTAAGTATAAAGAAAAGAGAATAATTATATATGTATTTATATTCACTCATTTATAAAAACATAAACAGGGTATTTAATTAATATTTTTGACAGCCTTAGAAATAAAAGAGTAGCAATGAATCTAACCTGGCGCTATCAACAATCTCACTACTAAGTCACAACGACTTTCGGACTATTTAACATAATAACCAAACAAACGTGAATTATAATTAATGAAACTATAATAGAAAATGTAATAAATGCTCCTGAATCACTGGAGCGACATAAAAACATTACTCTCGGAATGTTTGTGGAAGCCGGTGTTTAACGGCTGGCCGCGTTCCAACAACTGCCTCATCACCATCAAGCGACACGAAGACATCATCAACGACAAATTTACTATGAAACAGAAAATACCTGTCAAACACAACAATTTACTATGCGGAAAGAGCCAATATTATGTTATACATCGAGATAACATAAGACAGATGATATGAGAATAGCCGTTTTCATTTCCACAATTTATGAAAAATTTAGTGATGTCATATTGCTAGTGTGTTGTGTTGATGAAAAATATTTTTATTTATTTTTAAATACTTAGTCTGTTTATGAAATTAGCTGTGTGTGCCATATGGCAAGTAGTAGATTTAGACGCTTAGGTTTTAATTGAGTTTATTGATCAATACTGAAAGTTTTATAATAAGGTAACTTTGTTTGCTGGTGTAGGTAGTTTTCAATGGGCTCATTATAAAAAGTTGTTAGAGGAGAGGGCCTATTTATCCGGCTGTAGAGTGGTCAGAGGAGGGTATTTTTTTAAATACTAAATAAAGAAAAACACCACACTTCTGGGCCTCTGTAGGTCAGGGGACGTGGTGTCATTGATATGTCTGATACGGCGATAGTTATGCCCTTGGCTTTGTGATATATTTACTAAAGTGGCGAACAAAACACTTGAGGTATTCTAAGCTCATTGGCATAGTTTGTACCTACTTTGACTTCCGCATTAAGAATTCCGAGTACGCTAATAATTTGCAGAGGAACTTCCGCTTCCTGGATTTAATTGTACGTTCTTTTGTCCCTCGCACTAACAGCAACTGCATTTAATTTATAATTAACTTTATGTCGACATTATTCGTACAAAATATAAACATTCAACAAAAATGAGGTTTCCCATTCACAAGTCTTTACCGCAATTTATTTCTATAATACATATTTATTTTTTATAGTATAAAGCTCAATAGAATGTTTGTTTGGACGTGCTAATTCTTGGAAATACCAGTCAGATTTGGAAAATACTTAGCGCATTTTATAACCTATTTATTGAGGAAGGTTATGGGCTATATAACTTCACGATACAACCCTATGTACCGGAACAGTAACCACGAACATCAAGCAATCTGACATGTTGTAGGCAAGTAATGAAAGCGAGAACAACGATATGCGAAACTGGTGCATTGGTTTGGCGGCAGCGCGGTAGAATAAATAGGTCGAATAAATTTAACGCGGGTGAAATCATGAGGCACAGCTAGTTTACTATAAATATACTGTAAGCGAACATCATAAAAAAAATAAAAAATAAAGCGGATTATTTTTTGATAAATATCCTTTCGTCGCTTTCCCTATTATCGAGGGAGACAAATGTGCCGTCCGCCTCGGTTTATTCGAGTCGGCATCTCATCGCTTCGCAGCAATCTCTCATTAAAATGTCCCAAGCGGCCCTGCTGCGGTCCCCTCGCGCGCCTCGGTTGCGGTCGCCACCAAATCGATTTTACACTCTAATCGATTTTATTGCCGATCGTAATAAAATCGCTACGTTTGTTTTTCGCGTTCCACGTTTGTCGTTTCTAATCAATCAGTGTAACGTGTATTTTATATATTGTTATCAAAGATATGAATTTGTTATAAACTCTTTTCAACTCTATGATTTAGAAAATAAAGTTTAGTATAACTAATTTTGCTATTTCAAAATGAATTGTAACATTTTCTGTTTTTTACTGATTGAGTAAAGTCTAGGATGGCTACTTTTTACGCAATTACTAAACATTCTAAATAATTCTACTTTTCTTGGTTTCAAGTTTTTTATAAATCATAATATCGTCGCGACCCGTTACTTCGCCTGGGTTTTGACCCTTCTTTGAATAATGACTTCAGAATTCAAGGTGTTCTGAATCGTGATGAATAAAATACGATTTTACTTATCTCTGGCTACCGTTGTATAGAATTAACTCTTTTAATTTCATTGCATAATTGGCTAAAAATAGCCCCCAAATATAGTAGGCGAAGTATGGGTATTATTCCCTAATTTCGCCTACATTATGCCACAGCGTCAATATAAACAATTTTTTGACATACATCTAGTCTAAGCAATATAAAATGTGACAGAATAATATGAACCTTACTTAGAGCACGATAGATCCATATTTTCTTTAGAAAATGTGTAGTAGGCGAAGATAGGTAGTCTGAAGATTTTTCACACATTTGCTATAATGTTGATAGGGCTTCTTAACTCTCAACCAGTGAGGCAACAGCGTAAGCTCAATGGACATAGATTTAAAAAATTTAGTTCGACATACCATTTAAACGGATTTCTAAAATAACCACATTTAAATGAATTTTAAAAATGCTATAAAAAGAAAACACGAACTGAAAGGACTACCTCTAAAGCTATAAAGTCCTGTAACAATCAGTTTCATTATCAAAGGCTCAACTCGGTAATGTCACCAACCACCATACACTAACTACATTTACATTTATATGACTAAACAGGATTGACAACCCTAGGGGCAGGCGAAGTTTGGCAACAAGATGGTCAACGCTACCACTTCGACAACATTTTATTAAATTAAAAGTTCTAAACGTAACTTAGATAAAAAATAATTACGTCATATGAATGTGAATTAGTTGTATGTTATAATGAAATTAAAAAAATTAAATTATCTTTCTTCTCCCACGTAAAAAATGCACTGGTCACTAATAACGTGAAGTTAGCCACAATTTCTCTGCAATATCTTGCCATAAATGAGAAATATTTAGTATTTAGCAGTTTTATGAGTGGCCTGTCCTAAACATATTTTGGGAACTTCTACTTATATGAAATTAGGCGATGATATGTAGCACAGGCGATGTTACGGGTATCGACGCTAATTAAAAAGATAAACTGGCTCCAAAAGATTTTACTAGAAAATGTAAGGAAACACAATGAAGCTTTATATGCTTTATTCATATAGATATAGACAAAGAATTTTCATGCCATAAATTAAAGTGTTCCTTGAACAACCGATATGAAAACTATTTAATTAAATAATTACAAATTATAATAATACTTTATTTGTTGTTCAAATTCAATTAATTGATTAATCCGCATACCGATTCGTTTAAATAAATCTTGTGCCAAATTTGTTACCTGTAGGCACTAATTTGCAAACAAGCTATTATATGGGGCGCAGTCAAAAGCGCGCCAATAGAATTAAAATACTATTACGCCAATACAAAGTTGATTGAGTCGAGTGGAGCTCCCCTGCGACCCCGCATGGCCGTGCCCAGCGGCCCAATACCAGTCGACGAGCATGCGGCCCATGCTAGCCGCGCTCGCTTGCTCGTGCTTGCTCCTGTAATTTGATTTGGAGTGGTGAGGGGAAGGGCGCGGGGTGGACCAGGATCGATACACTGCGGGGGCCGGGGAGGGGAGCGCGAAAGGGCCGGGGGCCGGAGGGAGGTAAACCACCAGGCGCGTGTTGTTATGGAAACCGTAGCTACCCTCGCGCTTTCAGATTTTGTCGGTAGTCCCAGTAAATTAAACAAAGAAGATCACTGATATTATTTTCAGGTAATTCACAATTTTAATGGGCTTTACGAGTTTATGTTATTATACAATCTTGATGCCTATAACAATGTTTGAGATCAAGTAATTTCGTTTACTCAAATTTAAGGCACGTAATTAACTAAACTAGAAAATTGTGAATAATAAAAGAAGATACATTAAAGTATATTTATTTACCAATAAATTGTAATATTCTAAATCGTAAATTTTAATATAAGTGTTAGACTCGAGTATACTTCTCCTACTTTGTTAAAAGCTTTGTATTGTGAAAATGTTAAAACTGAACATTAAAGTTTACCGTTAATTAAACTTAAAAGAAAATAAACTGGTAAAACTTAGAATTAGTCTTAATTCTAAGAAATATCGAGTTAATCAGAGTAATCAGATCTGACCTCACTAACCGTAAATTATAATTAACGTAATCGAAATACAAGCCGTGTTGAAATGGATTGAAAACAAAATATAGGCAGGCATATTATTATACATTATCTATAAATAGTATATATATTCAGCTTCTGTATGTTTGTGCCCGCAAAACTCGAAAAGTATCCGATGACTTGTAATTTTCACACAACGTTGCATTTCTATATATTTTATTATGGAGAAGTGTTTTATATAACCACTACCTACTTTTATCTCGAAGTTCCCACGGGAAAAAGAAATTCCAAACGTTTAAATAAAACCGTTATATCACATCTGACAAATGATTATAATTACATATATATCATATTTTTTTATATTACTTACATGCATTACTATTTTCACTCATTTGTTTTAAAACATATTAAATATGTACCTACTTATGATTTAAACAGCGAACATAATGGGGTACTGAATTGAATTATGTGTTTTGTCGGCGAATCTATGTTTACTGGAATACTTTTAATGTCCTAATGATTTTATTAATATCGGAGTGAGCCACAGCCAAGGCTACCCGGGTTTTGATAGTTATTAATATTTTTCATTATAAAATATAGCACTGAGACCCTCTGATAATCTTAATTGATGTACGAACACGAATACGCTGTGTGAATTAATTAGACTATAGGAGTAGGTACATACCCTATTTCTAGTATAATTTATGGTCTTGTTTAATTTTCTTTGTTTTTTATTTTAATATATGTAGTATACTTTAATTATGATGTAAATCATATATAGTCTTACCATTATTAAAACGTTAAGGATCTAATATTAATATAGCGTTGCTTTAATAAAAAGCCTACAAAGGATTCGTATGTAACTATATATTTTTTTAAAACAACTAGGTACCATGTTATCAAAACAAAAAAATATAAGAAATATTTCAATCACAAATATATATCGACCAGACGCTCGTTATGGTTGTAACGTGAAGTCGTTTATTTTAGAATAAAACCTTTACCAATAAAGCTTCTATGTAAATAAATCTAAAACAAAAATATTTTTAAATCGGACTGGTAGTTACTGCGCTGAGCGCGTTCAGACTTACAAACACTCCAGCTTAATAATATTAGTAAATACAATATAAATAAATTTATTACTTTCAGTTATAAGTAATGTCAAATATTATACATATTTGAATAAATAAATGACATTTATATTTTCTTAGTTTGACTTTTGTTCTTTGTATTTAAAAGGGTTTCGGATCTACGGGGTAGAATTCAATAGACTCATTTAAATATCCTAGGCCAAGAGATAAGCGTACATGAAAGGGCGGGCGATGATGCTAATACAGTGCACTTAACCTGGCCCGCGGCACCTTGTGCCCAGCCAAACAGGTTCCGACATCGACCTTCTCGTTCACTCGCTATCTCGCTCTTCACGTTTATGTTACCCTGGTCGTAATGATCTTTATACTCGATTGATTTTAATCGATTTTATTAATATCGATTGCATACACACCTACCTACTTATCAAAACATTTATAGACAAACATTATAAATTACATCTATCAAGTAATTAATTATCTTAAATAAAATTTTCCCTACCGAAGTTTTTTCCTCTTTATTCGTGCGAACTTTTCTACTGTCATTTTCATGTCTGGCATTCATTTGATATTCAAATGTTTTTCATTCATATTATAATACGAATATTATTACTGAAAAGTTCTCTGTAATAAATAAAGTTTGATTTAAATAGTAATTAAAACTAATTCATGAGGTTACAGTATTTATGTACCTATATAATTACTGCCAGATTATGAAGTTGAATAAATTTCATTATAAATGATTCTTGTACGTGTTTAATGGGACAAAAAAGTGCTTTTAATCTATTTTAAAATGAGAAATAGGCATAGGTATAACCAAAATTGTAAGTAATTCTCGCCTTAAGTAAAACTGTATTTATATTTTCGTTCGCATTAAATAAACGGTAGACAAAAAAGTCTGATAAAAATACTTTTAGTAAAAAATCTTATATTTTGTTTAACCCTTTTCACCTTTTATATGTTTAATATTTTTATCTAAAACTTTACACTTCTTAAAATTTTGTTATCAATAGAATAAAGACAAACATATACTTTTATAATATATAAAAAAATCTTAAACGGTTTTCATTTATCATTAAAAAAGTAGACGAAAGTAATTTATTCGAGCAAACCACAACATTAAACAGAAAAATGTAGGTAGGTAGACACAAATCCTAAAAAACCCACCCATGAGTTTAAATAATAAAACCTCAAACTTTCTTATAATAGAATACAAGAAAAATAACTCTTGAAATAAAGAAAAGCGGCATATTTCATGTAATTTATTACCAACTTTTCTCAGCATGAATACATTCTCGGTAATAAGTTAACATAAAAGTTATAAAGAGCTGGCCACAGTTTTGTTTTCAGTATCCTTGCGTAAAACGCAAATAATGATTACCCCAAACTTATGGCAATCAATCTTTAATCATAATTACGAACTTGCTATTTTGGATTTATACTATAACGATTTTACTGAAACTAATCATGTATTCTAATGTTCTTACATTGAATATGTTATAAATGATTAATTTTTACATGGAAATACGTAATTACAAAATCGGTTTAATGCATTTTTATTTTAAACTAGCTTGTGCCTTGTGCCCGCAACTTTGTTCATATGGATAATTACTACTTAGCACCTTATTAAAAGCGTAGGTAAAACGTAGTCACTAGTTCGCAAATATACACCTTTACTTCTTTATAATATTATTAATTAAGGTATGACAAAACTAAATTTTACATTTTCATATAGCACACCAATATACATTACTGGGATGCTTCGTTTGTATTGTTGCTGTAAGAATCTACAAAAGTATTGTTTTAAAATTTCAGCTCTTAATATGAACGTTCCTTTTACGTAGAAACATTTCCCATATAAATAACATGACATGTATACTTGAGAATTATTATAATAAAGCGGCATTTTGTGCTATCGCTTTGTTCAAATGCTCTTTTAGGATAATTTACTGATCTACAACAATGTCCAGTTTAACTATGTACAAAATTCATGCTTTTTCGCTATTATTTTGAAAATATAAAGATAATTTTCAGGGATAATACATGTTCGCTATTTGCAATTCTATAAAATCTTGAATTTTTTTTTTAAATCAATAAATATTAATTATTAAAGAAACGTAACACGTAAATAAAATAAGTTCTTTGTTTTTTAAATACTTTATAGGTTTCGCGTTTGATTACAATCTCACTTCATGTTAAGTGACGATGTAACCTATTATGGTAGCACACTGGAGCCTGGAGGGAGTGGCCCTCAAGTGCAGCTACCGGAACACACCTATGGGTGCTTGGTGGCAGATATTCAAATTGCGGGTGGTAGCTTGTATTGTAGTTGTAGTATTCGAAGTAACGTCGATGGATGCGATGTCCAAACACGCTATCATCGAGCATTAAATAAAATTACCTGCATTTAAAAAATGTAAATTAACTAATATACAGTCCCACAAAAAATTTATCACTTGTATATTTTCAATCAGTCCTAGCATAGTAGTAATAGAGCTACAATCGAGGCGAAAGGTCGCGTGTTCGATCCCCGCACAAATGGTCTGGCTTTCGTGTGAGGAGCACAATTATCAGATGTATGTCTGTATATTAAATATTTAGTATATCAACTGTTTACTTACCATAAAATATTTTTATTATTCTCAGGCCACGTTCAAACCAAACGTATTATAGTCAGCCGACTATAGTAGGGCCAGTTTAATTAATACCTCTGCTCCCGCGGATGGCATATATGCCAATTTCACATACTTTTTTGTTATGTAAGGGAGCCAAAGGGTTTTAGATCACATTTGAAATCTATCAGTCTTAGATATCTGCCTGTGAGCGAACGTTACGCAGTTTACTGCTTTTCCATACTTACTTTTTACTTTACACCGAATACACTATTACTCTAACCGAAGTCGTTGATTTTCGGCACTACACAGTGTGAACGAAAAATGCAGTCTAATTACACTTTCAGATTGGGGTTTACAGTCTGCGCCTAAATATACGTTTGGTTTGAACGTGGTCTTAATTGTATACATTGGTCGTAAGATGTCAGAGGCAATACCTACTAATAAAAACATATTAGTGTCCTGAATAAATTTAAATAGTTGAAAACGAGTTCCAAAGTTCATGATACATAACAGAGTACTTAATAATATTTCTGTAAGCGTCGACAACAGTAATTTGCCGGTTTAGAATGATGATAATGCGCCGAGACGATTAAATTAATCTACGCCCGTGGTCATTAAGCCTTCGAACATGGAAATGGCATGGCAATTCGTGGCATCGTAATGAAAGAGGCGTCTCTCAGGTCTCTCTCTCTCTCTAAATGGCAGGTTATTCGTAAATCGCGACAGTAATCGCGTGAAGACTGTAATTGGTCTTAATCAAGCGACATGGCGTGCTCTGACGATGCTGTGTCTGTTTTATGATTCCATTCTATTGCGATTTGTAATTACATGGAATTTTATTGTTTAATTGTCAATGTGCTTGACTAATGGATATGCTTTTGTCTTATTAGATAAAGAAGCTAGATTGTAATTTGGTTTGTATTTTACCGTCAATAAAATCCGCAACAATACAAACCGCCATTTCGATGCCAGGTATGAATCTAGAGAATTAATTATTTCTTTTACTTCAGTCAACTGTTCGAAGTGAATTTATCATTTCTAGCAGCAAATTTTTGCTTCGGGTTCACTATACCTAGGTAGGTATATGTGATTCCATGTTGGCCGATGCTATGTCTTCTGTAAGGAAATTTTTTTTATACTACAAAGGTGGCAAACAAGTATACGGCCCTTCTGATGGTATGCGGCTACCGTAGCCTATGGACGCTTCCACCAGTCGGGCTAAAGAGTCAAAGGCCAAGTAGAGAGAAACCTCTAAAGAAATTTATCTATGCCCTACCTCTCCGCACAGTTTTTGATCCGTAGTAAGTAATTATAGCCGTTAGTCAGATAAACAATAGCGAAAATGGTAACCAATGAAAAAAATTTAGGTAATTAAATCTATACTGCTTTAATATTATAAGGAAGTAACGTTTGTGTTTGTAGGAGGCAATCTCAGGTAGGTAATACTGCCCTGATTCTAAAAATTCTTTCGCTAATTAAATTACATATACCTAATACCATTAAGTGAGCAATTCTTGTATATTATATGTAAAAATATATATGTAATTGGTTTCTCGGAAACGGCTCCACAAACGATTTAGTTGAAATTTTGTATTTAGATAATGTTTTACATTGTAGGTTTACCTAGGTACAGATGTTCTTTTTTAGATACCGAGGAAAGCTCGGTCGCACGGATATTTATTTATCTTTATGTGACTTAGATTTTTTTTAAATGAAATTTTATATTATAAATTAACACAAACGTAGTCGCGGGCGATTGTTGTTATTTAATATTATAGAGCTCAACATATTGTATTTGTTTGTTTGAACGCGGTAGTCTCTGGATCTACCTGTCATATTAGAAAAAATATTTTTTTCCATTTTATAGCTTATTTATTAAAGAAAGGTTATAATATCTTAACTTAAACATGAATGAAGCAAGTACGGGAACTGAGAACAACCTATATATCGAACAACTATATATAGGCTACACAGGTGCGTTGACCGAATAAATTTAACACGGGCGAAACCGTGAGGCATAGCTAGTACAAAATAATTAGCGACCCCAAAAAATTATGACTATATGTCTTCTGAAAATGTCGCGTACTCTTATTGTAGGTCCATATGACAATTTATGCTGTAGAGTGTAGGTAATAGCTCATTACGTCATTACGTCGTGTGGTAAACGAAGCTAAGAAATTTCTCCGGGGAAATGGGAAAACAAATGAGAGAGCTCTTATCTACGCATTACCGGCGAGTACAGTGATTTACGAGCGGGCCACCGACTCCACACATGCGAACCTCAGCTCAGACTTGCATTATACCGGTTTCGCCCGTTCGCCGAGCGAAAAGACATAGCCTCGTTGAGAAACATACGTGAATTGAGTGTTAAGTACGCCGCGCCGGTTGGAAGCTTCAATAAATGGTTATACACACACATTATAAGCATTAGTTTTATCTATAAAATTAATAAAACTGAAGTGTCTGTTTGTAATGTCAAAATAAAAGGTTTTTACTAAATGCATAGAAAAGTGTAAAAGATACTTATAACAAAACACCCATTTTTAAAATTTTTGTCTGTCTGTCTGTTTGTTCCGGATAATCTCCGAAACGGTTGGACCGATTTTGACGGGGCTTTCACTGATAGATAGCTGATGATACAGGGAGTAACTTAGGCTACTTTTATTTTAGAAAAATAATTAGGTTCCGCACAAATAAAAAAAAAACTGGTCATGGTGAATCAATTCGGACGCTTAAATGGCTTATGCTGAGTAAACCATAAGAGATATAGCAAAATAATGTACTACATAATTATAGGCATTAAAAATACCAACAAAAAAGTCCGGGAGAGTATATATCTATCTTCTAAGCAACACCCACAATAAGCATTTTTGTCTTTAAAATAGCGGGGAGCGGGAAGCAAAATTCGCGCGGGCATTCTGTAGTCCACGTGAGCGAAGCCACGGGCACAGCTAGTCTTTAATAAACTTCATGTTAAACTTCGCCTAATATATTTTACTTTCCAATACCTACAATAATTATTTTATAGCTCGGTAAAATGATAGCACAGTACAATCCAAAACAAAAATAACGGCGAATAGCTAGAGATCAGCAATCCATCGCCGCTGCATCTCATGCATCTTATCAGCTGGATATACATTGGCTTAACCCAAAACGCGACAAATCTAAAGAGAGTCACTGTGCTATCACAACCTATGTTACCTAAACTTGTTTATCACCATGTGCATGGTGATTAGTGATCGCGATTCAATTGAGTACAATTTAGTATAATCTTGGTATACACCGGCTCATTCCGGAGTAAGACACACCTAAGCGTGTTTTACACAGTCGAATACAATACAATTGTCGTGTCTAGCAATACCAATAACAAATGTTTATTTTAGAGATGTAACATATCTTAAATTGGAAGTTGATTTTACGATTATCAATAGTTTTTTTAGAGCTGAATATAATCAACAATACGATTACGCTTTAATACAACGAAAACAAACTACTATACAATAAGTAAGTTAATTATAGAATGCGTGACGCCATACAACAAGATTATTTCTTCCAGTCAATGTTCTTCTTTGCGTATTGCTGCAGTAAAAGTGTAGCAAATATATGTAAATTATATATTTTTATTCAAAATTTAATAAGATACAAATAAGTTAAATATACAACGACATTCGATCAATTTGATTAATTATCGATTCCTTGGATTTATCATTTTAGTCTAGTCTAGTTTTAAGTAACATAGAAAGTAACGCTGCCACATAGTATGAAAAAAAAAAACATAAAAATCATTGTATAGAGAAAATTATTTAAGATTTTGTTATGCAAAATGTATTTATAACGTTTATCAGAATCAAAATGTTTTGAATTTATTCGAAATGCATATTTTTAGGTTATGTCATGAATTACTCGACATAACAATTTACATTCCGTGGATATGTCATGCAAGCCTTCGCACGATGAACAAGGTATTTTGTACTAAAAATACAGAAATTGAAATAAAGCAAGTATGTATTTAAATTTCACACTATAATGAGATTATTAATTTTTTTTTATAAAAAATATTTTAATAAAAATGCTTTTATTTATAAAGTATCGATCTAAAAAGTAAATAATAATTTGTAATTAATAAAGTCCCAGTAGAATACCATATCTTGTCGATAATCCGAGGTATATGCAATACATACTAAATTAAACTTATATAAACACAGAAATATTGAAAATTTGGAAAATATTTTTCCCCGAACTGACCATATCCCTCCTTCACTTACTAAATGGTATGCAGGCTGCCATAAAGCCACAACCTACCTTGCGGGCTGGCTTTGTAAATAATCGATGGTCAACTTATTATTGCGTGAAATTTTAAATAATAACCAGACAAACAAGTCGCACTTTATGACTATAGAACAAAACAAATTTGAATTAATAAAATTCACTGTTACCATTCACGAACTGAATTTGAAAGAACAATTCTACTGTCGACACATTCGTACTTGAGATTACTTTTACCACCAAAATAGCATTGTTTTACACGAATTAACAATTTGATATAATATGTTGATTTCAATACACTTGTCGAACATCTGTGTCTGTCTACCTTTATGTCCAACTGACACGAGTTAGATTTATACATTTTCAGTTTATAAGTTAGGACGCTATAAATAAATACCTAGCGGTCCCACGTGACATCGCACCCGTTTATTACACTGTAATGTCTTCGTCTCGTATTTTTACTTATAATATTTTATTAATGCTAAAAGTATTCAGCTCTCATAGACTACTAATAAGATATATTACCCGTGTATACTAATATAATCAACAGTTTCATAACATCAAACAAACAAATAGATTCGTGATCTTTGTCCTTTATAATATAAACGTCTATAATAAAATTTCTAAATTTCATTTACAGATAGATTTACAGATTTATTAATGTAAAATTTGTAAATAAAGCTATTCAGATATACTTATTCGAAATTTCATTTCATCTAACAAAGAGTCTTCTTCATATTAACGATTCCATTAATTGCAGTTCAGCATTAAAATGTTAACATTCTATTTATTAAATATTATAAAAACGATTTAAACTGAACACTAAATAGAATTCTACTGAAAAGAGACGCGCTTCCAAACAAAGTCATTTTCAAACATGAAACCACATCCGCAGAGAACAAAAACAAGCGAGACTAATTTACGGCACGTTGAGGCTAACAAAGATTTAGGGATTCATTGTGTTAGCAGTTAAGCAAATATCTACTACATTATGTGTCACTAGCAACAGACAACGCCTCGGCGGCGCGGCGCCACCAGGGTCGAATAGCCCTTAAGGTTCCTCTTCGGTGCAGTTAAGCTTTAATATAACCTGCTGGGCTGCCGCGGTAATAATCTTAACCAAGACGTGGCTAATCATCTATATTATGTGGTATAAGACCACTAACTTGCAAGCTAATTTCACTTTGAAAAAAAAAAAAACAAATGAGTTAGTTATTTTTCGGTTTATGTCTCTAATAAATATTTCTTAAATAAATAAATACGCAACAACAATTTCAATTTATAAAAAAGTTGTCAACGTTATATAAAATTTCTGAACAAAGTTGTTAAAGAAAAACGCGTGATGGTTAATCTAAAAGGTACCCGTAATTTTACATTGTAAACTGTGACAACTGGAAATCACCATTCTAAGAAGTCATTGTGATCTCAGATACCAGGTTGGTAGGTAGGTACACCCGAAATAAGTACAAAAAGAATCGACTATACTCAATAAATGACTCATAAACGTTTATCGAATTCTAAAAGGTGACGATATAAGAACGAGAAACATTATCATTATAATAATATACGATTCCATTAACCGAATTGAACAGCTCTCAACACTCCTGTGATCTTAATAAGCTTTACAGTTACAAGATTGCTTTAATAATAAATGTAATCATCTAATAAAGTTGCAGACACAAACGTCTCATTGAAAATTTCAAATTAACCGTGGGCTGCGATCAAATGGAGCCCCATTACATTAGCATAGCGTTTAGTTCAAGAATATGTCTTACAGACAAGTACCGAGCGCCGCGCCGCGCCGCAGGCGTACCGCGTACGGCAAATTGCCAGTGGGCGGCGCGCGCCGTGATCCCGCGACCCCTCCGATAAATATCCCGTATAAAATATAAAGACACAGTCTAATTGTACAAAAAAAAAACGTACAACAATAACAATAAACAAACAAGACTCTCGTGCCTTTGAATTAAAATTAATCCATCTGGGAAACCGAAGAATATTAAAAGTCTCATAAAGAGGGACACGAGATAAAGAATAAGAAAAATTGTATAAGGATGAACAAAGAGAAAAAAAACAAATCGAAAACGGATTCAGGCTGAGCGGTCGAGTCGGAGCGGCTTGTGTTATATGCCCGTGTATCCATACATACCGGGGCACATACCGCACGAGCGGAGCGTTCAATTAAATTGCGCTGAGATCTAATCAAGTGTGATTTTAATAGACTAAACCGGCGTTGAACGGCGAACCGAGAGCGTGCGCGCCCGAGACTATTTGGCAAGACAAATAGTCGCTTATCTAAATTGCATACCACAGCTTCAATATTTATCTGATGAATAGTTTAGGAACGCATAGGCGACAAACAAAGAGGCATCATATTTATATCTTCTTAATATGTATGTATAAAAATCTTATGTACACGTCTGTTAGTGATCGTGTAACTTCCGAGCGACTTTACTGATTGAGCTATATTCACATAATTTTTTTTTTTTTATCGAGACGATGGTATCTATTTTAGGAACCGATTGATGGCGCGTTAGTTGTTATCAATAAATTCTATATTTTGAGACTCACATTATTAGTATTCACATTCACAATATAATAACATTGTCTTAAGGCCATAAAAAAAAACAAAATCGGAACTCATTAACTAAGCTGTCGGAAAGGGCAAAACAACGTCTGTCGAGCCAGCAAATGTACTAGTAATGTATTGGCTAAAGTTTGACGTTTAGGTGTACTCTGTGGTTTGACCACAATAACAATGAATGTTAGCGGTGTGGTCGAACAGTCATCACGCTATACCTAAAAATTGGCCTAGCTTTCTCCTGCAGCTACCGGAACACACTGATAGATTTTCAACACGTGAATCGTGCCCAAGAAAATATTAAAAAATGTACTATATTTACTCTCATTAAAGGGTTTTCCTTCGGCGAAACCTCACCTCATACAAATATGCACCGTCCAATCGTTTCCATTGATCCAAGTAGATACTTCGATGGCATTATTACATCTCAAAATAAACCGTTAATGCCAACTCACATACGAGAACTCGAAATAATATTGCAAATCGAATAGCCTTTGAATAAGTGAGCTCGGAGCATACTTGACAAACAACTTGTTATAGCCCTAACAGCAACATGAAGAATGTTGTGTAAGAAAAGCCTTCGGGCAATACCATTCGGGAATACTTTCATCACAAAGAACAAGGCAATAAGTAACTTGTACAATAACCGATGCTATGAAAAGCGAAGCGAACAGAGTGGGCCCGTTCGTGCACAAAGCGAGTTGATTCGCGGAACTGCCCCCGCGCCGCGCGCCGCGCCTAGCCACGGTTCCCGGACCACTAAACTCTTATCATCGAAAAAAACTTACAAATTGGACGCCAAGAGTCACGGTTCATGCCGACCGTTTGCTATACTCGTGAATACTTTATCGTGTTTATATGTATTCAACGATTATTATTATACTGACGTAATTATAATTAACGCACATAGTACAAAGATAATTAAGCGAGTCACGGATTTCCTTTTTTTTATGTTAGCTGGGCAAATTGACGGCACTGTCCTTGATGGTATGCACGATGCACAGTGCAATCCAAAGAACGGCGACCACCGGTAGATTGGTATTCCATCGGCGGTCGCCGCCGCTATCATACCGACTACCATAAATTATATCTCTTAACGTTTCCCTTCAAGGACCCGAAAGCTGGCCGGAATGTAGATCCACAGTTTCACGGTACGGCGAAGACAGTGAACTTTTAGTTCGTGCCGAGATGGAGGTTACCGTATAAACTGTAGATCGGAAATCTAGCGCGTGATTTAGATTGGATTTCGCTGTGTCAAAAAGTATTCTTAGATATATAAGCGCAATTAAAAACTTATGATTTTTTTTAAATTGAATGTCAATTAAATACGGCATAATTAATGGTGGCATCGATGGATCGCGATTAAATTCTGGTAATACTTAATCAAACTAAAAAAATACTAATAGAAACATGGACTTATAAGTACAACGGGGTATTTAGGGAATTGTGACCCCCACTATCAAGAGGTAAAAAAAAGGCAGAGGATAGGAAAGAGCGGGGCTGTTAAAGAAGGACCACCATTTAGTGTAAGCTGAAACGGTAACATTCGTTACATCCTTTTTTTAAAATTCTTTATTGATATTAGTGTATTAGAGGAGTTAATGTCAAAAAGCATTCTCTCCCAGTCTTCCAGGGTTGGACGGAAAAGGTGTATACAGAATGCGCATGTTTGATGGTAAGTAAAGATGAGGCCGACGATGTTTCGCGCTTACCTATGAAATGCCTATTCACTCTTTGCTTGAAAACTCCCAAGAAACAGTTATGTTGGTGGAGTTTTAACATGCCCGAAATGCACTCGTACTTTCATCAACAAATTTGGGTACAGTAGTCACTACAAAGCACATCAAAGGGCAGAACAACAATGTCCTGATTAAGATATTTTATACATATCCAGGAAATCAAAAGTCGCTGTAGCTGAAATCGGCCAGGATGACACAATACAATAGGTTGGGACTAACAGACGAGGGGGGTGAAATTCCACTCCTTTGCCGTTCACTTAATGAAAGACGAAGCGTACCGCTTCGTGCGAATTAGGGGAAATTCTACAACATAAAGGTGGAAACCCTCACGGCTTGTAGTTGTCCTATAGTGGAAAGGGTTGGGCGGAATTAAATCGTGCAATTCCTGTGCACATTCTCCAAAGTGTAACTTGTAAAACACTGAGAGGCAAGCTACCTTACATCGATGCTCTAGACAGAGCATTTTTACCGTCATCAGTGCTTCATCGACAACAAGTTATCAATTGAGTCAAGAGACGGGCAGCTGATATTTGTCTGATCCATCCCAAGGGTGACAGCAGTATTCCACACATGACCGATGCACATGACAAAGTTTGTGTCTTTGAAAGTTTATAGCTCGTTATTACGTATCTCTCATACCTACATCAATTAATTTAATGTTTGATCTCGTTTATCAGCAAGATGGAACTCGTTAAATTTTATGATGAAACCTTTGCAATAACATTAAGAGCTTAGTTTTAATACATTTGTGTCTTTCAGTTTTCATTAAAATGAAAACATAATTCCATTACTTGGTAGGTAGGTCAAAATTATAAATATATGGCTAGGTTTAAGAAAGCAAATAAAATACCTACATAATATTTAATGTAAACAGCAGCATTTAAAGAAGAAATATAAAAATGTATGTAAAAAAACGTTATAGGTACATTTTTCTACAAACAATAAAAATGTAGTAAGTGTATGTGGGGTACATATTGAAATTACATATTTATTATTTGAAATACTTCGTTAGTCACATTAAATTATAGATTTAAATCTGTGCATTGAAGTATAATATACTTGACTGCTCGTTGGTCACAATTCCGACCTTCTGATCATTCCTGTGACCTTGATATTTCTAACTGACATACAATGTCATATGTGCTTGTTTTCTGAATAATGTATGTGGTCGAAGTATTTGGTTTGTGATTAATTATAATCATATATATTATTTGATAAAGGAGTCTTTTCCTGGCAAAACCATAACTCCATTAATTCTTAATCAAAACTAATCAATTGAAACATAATTTTAAAGCTTTTATTTACCACTATTAATGAAATATAGACAAACACTTGAAAAATATTGTTTTCGTTAACAAAAAACCATTAAGATTATCATCTGTTGAATGATGCTAATGAAAAAATAGTAAAGGCGTCATCTAATAACAGTTTGTTGAACCAAGCCCTTAGATTGTTTACATTCCGTAATGTGCGAATGTGCATATATTCGATCGGGTCAGCTAGTAATCTTTTAGTTTATATAAACGATCTTCCTTTGTAACTCTCTACACAGCGTCAACATACTTGGTCAAGTTGTCAATAAGCTAACACCTTAAGCGACGTTGAGATTATCCGTAAAGATTTATACTAAGATAACACAAGTACTGCTTTCCTGTTTAAGGAAATGAGAAAGCGGAATTCTCGTAAGGTAGGCGACAACGCACATCATACCATAATAACGGCAAGAAATGTCTTTTTTTGTATGTAATTGAGCTGTTGGCCTCATCGACATGTGTAACGTACAGAGGTCAAGTACCAGCTGTCTCTCACACCCTTATAAGCCAGCGGTTAAGTAGTCGAACGGGGTGTGTGAAAACGAAAAAATAATGTAACTGTTTACACAGATCTTTCTTGTACTATTCAAGACGGTTGGTGTTTGCTTATAATTTCTAAGTGCCGTTGAGGTCGACAACGGCAACGTATGCCATTGAGGTCGACAACAAAGTTTAGGGCTCTCTGAGCACCTCGTGCCCCATTATGAGTGTTCATGTCAATGTTTTCCCAAGATTTTGTGTGGTTCGGTGCAAATAGATACATTTACAACCTATTATTGCTTTAAGCAGATATTTACTGTTAAGAGGAAAAAGGACATCGCGTCGCGGTGTTTAGTTGATACAAACGTATTCATTTATTTTGTCATTGAACATTGGAGCAAATATTTTTATATCATACAAACTATATCTATCACTGTCATATGTTTTGATTTTATCCATAAACAAGCTGTGCCCCACGGTTTCACCCGTGTATAATTTAAAAGAAATCACTGACCGATAATTCGTAACACTTCAATAAAGACAATATTTTATTATTAATAGTAACTTTTTCTAGTTGTACAGAATAATATATTGGTTTTCACCGCAATCTGTAGGTACTACCAAGGCGAGTGATTAATTGTTTTAATTTTCCATTATCTCCTAAACTTTGTCCAAATAACATACTAGGGCAAAGATTATCTTCATGAAATTGTCTTAGTTTTGAGGGATTTTCGTTCGTAAAAAATAAAATGCTATGCCTAATAATAATGACACAAAATACTATTTAATTTTCACTAACTTTTTGTCATAAAATCTCTGATTGTGGCTATATATATATATATATATATAACAAATAGGCAAATGGTATCGCAGACTTTTTTAAAATTATGTACTAAGGATCAATATTTTTGTAGAACATTGTATTTATGTATCACACTACCCATTACGCCAGTGCACGCGGATAAAGCAGTTCGGGAGCGCTTTGTCTTCCCAAATTTTGGCAAATAGATAGCTTTTAACTCGGATTAAGAAATGGCTTACTTTTTATCCCGATAAAGACATATGGCATAGCCCAAATCATTCTTATAAATAATAATAACCTTCCAGATTATTCATTCATTATAATTGTTGAAGGTATAATTAATCAAAGCGGCAGTTGTCTCTCACACTATAATCATTCGTTCGAGCATAACTCGATAGCAATAGATTTATTTTAAAACATAATCTTCAAATGCCTTGCCGACCGCGTTTCCTCCATAGAGTAAAATATACATAAAGTAATAATAAATAATGAATATAAATAATATAATAAAGTAATACATAGTTTCCTCTTAACAGCATTTCTAACAATATAGGTGTCACGGGTTCGAACAATTTCCTGTACCGAACGGAAGAAAACAGGACCTCATGGAGCCAGAGTAACAATAATGACTTGTGTTCATGAGTAGCAAACAAGTTGTATACCGCAAGTGCGTTGGTACTATCAGGTTTGACAATATTAGCATGAATGGCACTCTGATCCCATATATTGAGACCAAGGCGCCCAGACTTTCTTTCTGTTGTTCCAGACACAATCCATTGTAGAAGAACTATTGCAAAGGGAGGATCCTCCGACCAGACGGGTGTTATGTCTGGCGGGCAGCTGCCCAACGGTTGTAGTCGGGTTCTTGTATATACACTCAATTGAAGAGTTAATTTCTATAGCGCGATGTAGAATGCGTCGTATGTGGCTCGATAGATGTCGCTATGTGTCGCTATGTAGATGTCGCCACACCATCAACACGTGATGCACATCTTTAACTTTATCCCATTTTTCACAATTAGTAGAAGTACATACGTTTTTTTTCATCGGATAGCAAACTTTATTCAAGGCCGTGTGTGCCCGGAACGTAACACACGGCCGATAACAATTCTGCTTCTGGTAAATTAGTTATGGTCTCGTAGTTTTATAATAATAATAATATGTTATTATCATTAAAATTCTGTTCAAATATTTTGTAGAGCGCTGTTAGTTAACTTCGACATATTTGCAGAGTTAAGAGACAACGTTTACAAATATTAGCTTAGTACACTCATCAATCTATGATCTCAGAGTCGCGTCGCGTCGGACTGATCGTTGTGTAAACGACTTATTTAAAAGTCAACACTAATTGGGTATTTAACCTTTGATAAAACTTAATTCGAAATACTCGTAGCTTCGTTAACTGCACGCATACTTTAGGTAATACTTAATATACCATCTACGGAAATGACTTGATAAAAAAAATTATATTATAACTTATAGAAATCTTTATGTAAATCTTTATCTGTACTTCTATACCAGTATTATTCATTCGTAATTAATTATTATTACAATTTCAAAATAAAGAGTGTGAATTTAGAAGTTTGTCTACATGTGGAGGGTAATCTCTAGAACTACCTGTCAAATTTCAAAAACTCTTTCTGCATTTTATAGTCTATTTATTACGGAAGGTTATAGGCTATATAATTTCACGCTACAACTCTAAGGAGCGAAGCAGTAACCAAGAACTTCAAGCAATCTGGAAATGTTTAGGCAAATATGGGGAGTGAGAACGCTTTGCGTTGGCGGCGCGTCTCGCTGGAGAGTTCATCGAATAAATTTAATACGACTGAAACCGCGGGGAACATCTAATGTATAGTAAAATAAGAATATTTAAAAAAATTCGTACAATAAATGTGAAGAAAGAAGTATTATGAAAACAGATATTATAAAAACAGAATACAATTACGTTATAGCGAGAAACGTGTTTAGTTCTATACCGCGCCTCCTTTAGTATAAAATGTTTACGAACAGCAATCCATCAATTAGTTTATTTATGAAGTTAATAATAATTATACCTACAATAAATTGTAAGCTAATATCGGTGAATATCATTAACTTGTTTTAAATTAAAACAATTCATTTTTTTTTTGAAAATAAAGTAAAATATGAATGATAATTATTATTGTAATAATTATAACGTCTACTGTATTGTATCCTTATAAATAAACTGTCATAAATCATGTCAGCATATAGGTATGTTAAATATCCATCGAATGCCACATTAGATACAGATCTAATGATGATAGATGAGACACAAATAATAAAATCGAAGTGTATGTTTGTAATGTCAAATTAACAGTTTTTTACCACATGCCTAAGCAAGTATACAGTACTTAAAACAAAAAGCACTTTTAAATTTTTCAGTCTGTCTGTTTCCTGGGTTCCGAACCGATGTGTGGTCGCCCCCTCGTAGGTAAAATCGGTGTCCTTCGGGAGTACCCAAGTTTTTACAAGGAAATAATTACAAATCCAATGAGGCGGTAAAAAACGCCATTAAAAAGTTTTGTTAAAGATCAGCACAAAGTTAATACTAGAAATAGAGATAAATTAGTCGTACCGTGTTTTAACTTAGTAAGACTAATAAAAGTTTTTTATTTAATAATGTTAGGTTCTAACAAGATCCCGAAGCACATTACTAATTTTCCGGACAATAGGTTCAAGGACCGTGTCAAGCAGGTTTTACTGTCAAAAGTTTATTATAGGGTGGATCATTAGGTGAATGATAGTGTGTCTGGAAGTTACTTCCTCTCTGTGCATCCACTAAATTATTAGTATTGGATCTAATATATATTATATCACTAGTACAATTGGAAAAAAAGGTCGAGTTTTTTACCGATTCTTCTCAATGTCTGGGATATTTTCCGAACCGGCAGTAGTGTTTTGACGTTCATAAGTACCTTCTTAGGACGTAGATTGAATAAAGATTTTTTTCTTTTTTGATTTCGAATGATGGCTCACTTGGTAGCGTGTACTTACTCCGCGTCGTTCGAAGTGAGTTCGAATCCCTGCAATGTACCTGCTGAGCTTTCGGTGAAGGACAAAATCGTGATGAAACCATAGCATGGTGGTAGGGCTTTCTATAATGCCCGCCTGGTTTAAAACTACCCTCAGGTTGAAAATCTGTCGCCAAACACCAACAGGTGTGTTCCGGTAGCTTCATTTGAAAGTTAGTCTTCCACTAAGCTTAGCGTACTACCACCATCTTGGGCCACATCGTCACTAAGATCAGGTGAGATTGTGGCCACAACGCTATACCTATAACGATAAAAATAAAAATACTATGAAGTGATAATGTTCCAGTTAATAAAATATCTTAAGACATTTAATAAATTACACAAACCTTTAAATATCTTTACTGATAAAACAACGAAATTAAAAAAAAAACAATATTGAAATATCAACCATCTAATTCTGAAGAACAATATTAATATGTTGCTTTAATTATATTATTATCCTATAACATTATGTTATTATTCTTATTTATATTAACTATTTAGGTTTAATATTCATTATATTATATGTATATACATAGTTAAATCGTTGTATGAGCACGTCGTGTTCACCTTTAACTATAACAGCATTTAAGTTTTACATTATGAATCGTTTTTATTTTAAACGTATAATGCTATGTTATGTTGTTGAGACAAAATAAATAAAATGAAGTGTGTGCATGGTGTTTGCAACCCACTATTGAGGAAGTTATAGATAGGCTATGTAAGTTCACATTACGGCCGTAAGAAGCGAAGCAGTAACTATGAACGTCAAGCAATCTGGCAAGCAGTAAGGAAGTAATTAAGTACAGGCAGGGAGAACGACAGGCTACACTGGTGCGCTTGCGGAGCGGCGCGGCCGCGGCTGCCCGCTAGAGAGTTGCAGTGAGGCACGGCTAGGTTCCAAATAAAAAATATAATAGTAATGAACTAATATTATTAGAATACCTATTATACATATTTCGAGATAGGATAAACTTTGTGCGTTGGTTGGTTACTTGTACTGATGCAGTTCAGTTCGCAGTTCGCACTGGTTACGTAGGCAACGACATGTTATCTATTGTTAAAACTAGTGATTTTTTTATCCGTTTACGAATGCCGGCACTTAGCATCACCTTATCGGCGGACAGACCGTTCAGAGTGCTCAGACCAGTGCCGCGCTGCCGTCTAAATGGGAAAGCAAACAACAGTCGGCCGCCTGTTGACACGGTGCGATTCGACCGCTTTATAAATATTTCGTGCGGCGAACAGGCGTGCCATTATCCCATTAGGGAAGGGCATTACTCACTCAGAATGTGAAGCTATTAGGCGATGTACGACGAGACACGTACACGCCGCGGTCGCGGTCGCCTTATATCATCGCACAGAATAATGAAAGTTATCCGGGTATACGGTAGACTCCCATTCACTTAATAGCTCTGTAATACGGCTTTAACTTGTGATATAAATAATATTTATCTTAGAACTTTTCAAATTAAAACACGATGTTAATCTATATAATATGTCACCGGATAATTGCACGAATCGTCAGATTATAAACAATCTAGTGAGATTGTATGTAAACTGTCGATAGATTGTGAATGGATACTACTAAAATTAGCAAACTAACGCTTACATATTCGTAAGTTTAAAATCTAAGCATGTCTAGCTGGTTGCTGCACACATGATCGGTAAAATTACGTTGAAACTGTGGCATAATGCACGAGTCGAGCGAGCGTAGCGAAAACGGGCCATGGGAGCAGGGACCCAAGTCTGCTAACAAAATAGTGTTTTAATAGTGTGTCGATAGTATCTCAATAGACATTTGGTCACCATTTGGTATTCTCTTAATTGTTTATCAGTCTATCGGAAAACCACTGACTCATTTGGTATTCTGCTCTACAATGGCGTCTCATTGGTATCTTGATAGTAGTCAAAACGGTATTCTCTTAAACATTTGACAGCTTTATCAATCGTACTTCTATGGTGTTTTGACTATTGAGTAGCCATTGAACTACAAGAAGCATTTCTATCACGATTGCTTACACTTTTCGTAATAATTATATCAATATAATATAAAAATGAATCGTTAACGTAATGTGGCCGTCTGTATCGCTACGCTTGCGCATTTTAGCGTTACGCAGACGCTTTAACGGCAAAATAAAAACAAAAAAGTTATTTTTTAATTCGCGCTCTACAAAATACTTTCAAAATATTTTCAAATTATTCGCATCTTTATGACGGCTCAAAGATTACAGTGACAGGTATTTATATTTTTTATTGGCTTTGCACCAACAATCGGCAATAAGTTTACAGAATATTTACAAAAAACCGAATTTATGAATTTTTGATTTTTGAATTAAAAAAAACAGAGGCAGTCATAAGGACTGCTAACAGAAATGGAAACTGAATTTTGAATTTTTGAATTAATTATAGTCTGAATTGTTGCAGAGCATGTCGGTGACGCGAAATCACAGGATTTTACCCAGCCAAAAAGTCAAACACGGATATGATACTGTCGAGTATACACAATGTATTAGTGTATATATGCGTATACAATGTACACATGCTACGCGTCGCTAGTCTGATGCAAGCGCAATACGTCACGAGCATGTCGAGGTCATCGGTGACGCGCGCAGGTCACTTGAACCATAAAGTTTTTCGCCTACCAAAAATCTCTCAACGCGGCTAAAGAATTCTTCACTTTAAAAATATAGTTTTTTACGTAATCTTATGGATTTATTGAAGATTTAACAGAAAAAATAACACTAACAAGTGTTGTTAACTAATGGTAGTTTCGATTAGCAACACTGAATCTATGGTAGATTTTGATATACAACGCCAACGACGTATCTATTGCCATCTCACTGACACACTATCACTACTATGATTCTATCGAGACACTAATTAAATTTTAACAGAATACCAAATTTGTTACAATGTCAATATAATATAAGTAGAGTGTCGATATAATGACAATAGTAGTAGATTATTAAATGTGAAATAGCAGACTTGGGCCCCTGCTAGACCGGCGAGCGAGAGAAACTAATAATTATAAATTAATAATAAGCTAAAGAAGAATACAAAGGTCTAAAACAACCAATAACTGAAGAAGTGCAGAGAACCTATCTCAACTTTCTATGGTTGATCAAGAAAGCCCAGTTGCACACGACATTTTTCAAACGAAATACTGAATGTCGACATGAGATGGTCACCGTTAAGATGGCGATAGTGGAAATCGTGATAGCTGAGATGGTGACCGTCAGGACCGTAGCTAATGAGACCGTTACAGTCACGATGGTGACCATTGAGTTGGTGACAGTCAAGATGTTGGCTTTCTATAAGCTTACAGTCGAGATAGTGACCATTGAAATGGTAACCGTCAAAATCCATTTGTCGGCGGGTTTGGTTTTTGCTTAAGATAAAGTATACTTATGTATGTAGAAATATTTTTCAAGGAAGAACCAAATACAACCTACCAACTTCTTTCCACTTATGAAGCGCGTTTCATTTGCGTTTGTATGGGTACAAACGTACCTATACAATCTGCTAATACGCGCTGATGACACGCAGAGGACGCGTTAATCAAAAACGCGCGTCAACCAGCTCGTTCGAAAAATGTCATGGGCAAAGACTCTACTTATCTAATTCGTTTCCTTTTATCACAAAGATATATTATTATGCTCTACGCTTCCAATCCCTGTTCTTATTATAATATGTTTTTAACTTATAAATGTCGATCATGTTACATAAGTTTTTTTACTTCATTTTAATTTAAATTGTCAAAGTATGGCTTATACCTCGTCAACTAACCGTCAAACAATTCATGAGCCCCGAAATATTGCGGTCGCCAGGTGGTGCACTGTCGTGCGTATGACCATCAGTCATATATTTTATCGTTATAAAATGAGTAATATCTATATGAAAATTATGATCACATTAAAGAATTTAAAAAAAAATCATGAAGTAAAGTAAAAATAAAAGTAATGCTCTTAATTAACCCACAATTAATTTTTTTTTAAATATAAATAAAATTTAGCGCCATTTTTTAACTTTTTTAACATTATGATAATAATTTTATAATCATTTATCAATCGCCATGGCGCTACTGGCTACTGGATAACGAATGTACACATATACATACACAGATAAAAAGGTAATCTATCTATACAATTAATAAAATTGAAGTGTCTGTTTTTAATGTCAAAATAACAACTTTTTACTAAATGCATCATAAGTTTATACGATATAAATAACAAAGAAAAAAAATTTTTAATATTTATATCTGTCTGTTCCGGGTAATCTCCGAAACAGTTGAACTTATTATGACGGGACTTTTACTGGCAGATAGCTGATGTTATAAGATGTAACTTAGGCTATTCTTTTATAAATTAAAGAAAAAAATTAGGGTACCGCGCAATTAAAAAATCAATTTCGAAAAACAACAATTTTGGGGTGCTTAAATGGATTACGCTGAGTAAACCATAAGAGATAATTAAACAAATTAATCTAATACATAATTGTAGCTCATAAAAAGATCTACAAAAAAGTGTGCGACACCATATTATGTCTATATTGTAAGGATCAACCACAATATGCACTTTTGTCTTTAAAATAACCGGGAGTAAGGGTAACAAGATTCGCGCGTACTCGATCGACAGCATTCTGTACTTGTGTAGTACACGCGAGCTCGGCGCAGCCCCGGGCACTGCTAGTAGGTAATAAATATTAAGTACATACCTACTTATGCCATCAAAATTTACGTGCAACATAAAATATATTTAGGATTTTTATATATTATACTAGCGCTTTGCCTGCGGTTTCGTTTCCGTCATAGTTATGTTCCATCTTTTTTACTTTCTAACTGAATGGCTAAGTACCAATTTTCATAGATCTATTTAAAAAAATGACTTTTTCATACAAAATGGTACACTACAGTGTAAAAGGAACCCGTATGCAAATTTCATAGTCCTAGACTGTGTAGTTTGTGTTGTGCGTTGATATATTGATTGAGCCCATTGAACGTCTTTCAGAATCTTGTAATCTTGGTTTACTTATATACTACATGCAATTGTATGTATAGACTTAAATACTCTTAAACAATATTCGCCCTTACATTAGCACTGAAGTTAGAATTTTGTTATGTTAATCTCTCATTCTCTCTAAATTAAACTATGCTGATGTCGTGTATAATTCTTGTATCCTTGCTAAAACAAAAATACTTATTCAGCGGATTCAGAATGCCTGTGCCTGTGCACGTTTTTGCTACCATATTCCACCACGTTAAATGTTACACCTTTTTTAAATCAAGGAAAACTGTTGAAAATGGAAAGTATGGGGCAGTTACATCTTGCTACACGTTTATTTGGTGTAATAAAAACAGGGATTCCTGAATATCACAATGATAAAGTGGTTTGTGCGAAAGATCAGAACCGATATGGAACCAGAGCCTGTAAGTACATGTTATGTATTCTCCGACATGCTACCACTTGTGCCCCTCCCCCTTGCCCCCCAATGCGTTACTTTAATATCGTACATTACAAATGTTTAAAATTAATTTCAAACGATTTTTGTTAATGGGGCAGTGTTTGTAGATTCTTGTATTGAGGATTTATTTGTGTTTGAATATAGTATTTTAATATCCTGCTTTATACTTAATATAATCTTAGATATATTGTTTTATATAGTATTATAATGCACCTTTATATCATTTTCCATTTGTTTATGTATGCCCCTTTTATTTATTTATTTTATACTCATTTGCTCAGCTGTACGCTCTTAATGGCGGACACGTAGCTGGAATATTTATATAATTACATTTTTATGTTTTTTTTTTGTATATCTTAATATTATTAAATTTATGTGCACAGTTTCCCCGATTGACTTTGTTTTTTAATTAGTCAAAATTATGTAATAGTGTGTTTTGTTCTTAAGAATAAATGTTTTCTTTCTTTTTTATATGTCAGTCAGTCAGTAGTTATCCCTTTATATAGGTACCTATAAATGTAGATATCATTTTAGTGTCGTACTCGTATTTACTTGTTTCAAACTGGCGAAGAATTAAAAATAAAAACTGTTATCCGTTGTCTAGCGCGATAGCGGTCAGTCTCTCAATGAGTTATACAGATTAGAAGTTCAGTCCCGTCGTACGTACTTCTGTAATGTATAACTCGGTGCATATAGACATTTTCTTACTTATTATCGAAAAAGTGATAATACTAATCAAAATTAATATTCAAATAATTCCCCCGTTCTTAACATTTCAAAGCTGGCAAGCCACTCAAATTTCCACTTTGTTTTTAATATTAATTTTTCTTAACGATTATACCTCATCAGATACGTTCCAACCTTATTAAAAAGCCATTGTGGTATCACTGGTTAAAACAAAAACTAAATTAACTGACTGGGGTGTTAACACTTCGCCTACTTGATGCAATTTATGATATGAATTTCTGTTCGAAATATGAGAGACAAAGGCAAGCCCGGCTTTGTGTTTCATGAAAGTTATTTGTAAAAAAATTGAACCTTACGTCTTTGTGTTAAGGTTAATTTGGCAATACAAATCTCCTTCTAGTTTTATTACATCAGAACACGATTGTATTACCTTTTTTTCTCGCGTCTGGATTACATTTTAAGGGGGCGTCCATTCATTACGTGAGGCGATTTTGGCGATTTTTCAAACCCCTCCTCCATTTTGTTTAGATTTCGTGAGATTTTTCCAAAATTCGTATTTTATACGCTAAACTGTGCATTATTGCATTCGGATTTATTTAAAAAAATATATTTTTATTTAAGACTAGTATTTAAGTATTTATGGCAGAACGTAACCTAAAATCACAGTGAGAAAATCGAGCAATAAAATACTTAAATAGGAATTAGTAAAGGAATATTCAATCTAATTCAGTCCATGGGCACTCATAAGTGATGAGTGGTCTTAAGAGTGACTGCAGGAACCAACATGTCCATGTGTTTTCAGTAAAATCATCTGCTCCGACTGCCGGTGTCGACAAAACAATCGGAGGGCTGCTGTACTACTTTGTAGCGTTCGCACATAACCGAGATAAATATTATATGTGGCTAAACATGTTGTTCTTAATTTAAACCAGTTATCTTTCAAATTTACAGTTTCTTGCGGAATTCTAATACAGTATTTATTATCATGCAATTATATTAAAAGCCAAAAATGACGTTTGCTAAGAACTATACTATGTATAAACAAAATACAATATTATTGTACAATTTAAAAATGAAAATCATAATTATAGAAAATATAGAATTCCAGTTCTCATAAATTTGCTTGTATAATTAATAATAAAACTTGTCCACTGAGTTCTTTGCTCTGTGGCTAATAGCACCGCGTCGCATCAATCGCATCCTCGCGCGCTCGTCCGGAGCGCTGCCGCACCATACCGATAAATACACTTACCTCGCGCTGCACCGGTCACTTCCACAGTTCCACCGAAACAAATCACTGGCTCTTCTCTTTAAAAGATCAAAAAAACACCGTAAAAACAAAGTAAATTACTTTTAATCAATCACCATTCAACATAAACACGGCCGACTCGATTCATATAGTAAGTATTTAGTCTCACACAAACACGTACAGTACCACCGCACAACGTAAACACAACGCCTATCAACAAATCCACGACACAATGCAATTGTTGTAGTTCAATAATTAAGAATATTGTAAATATTAATGAATAACATTGGTATTTCACTGTAGAATCACCGTAACACCGTAACGGACGTCAGCGCCGCGTCGTGTCGACGGACGACCGCGGAACTCCGTCGAAGTTGAAGCGAGGAACGCTACGTGTCCCCCTGCCTGTGAAGGTGTACGCGTGAGCGGGATACAACATTTTACGTTAGCAAAGTAAAAAAGGGACAAGTTTTACGAGGCGGGTGGCACAAAAATGTGAGAAGGGCGCGTATAGAGTACGCTCGTCGTCGCCACTCTACTGTTTTCTTGGATTGATCCAAAGAGTGAATAGATAATGATTCTTGTAGCGTTTGTGGCGGTAAGCGGCTTCAATACAGCCGCCCATTCATTACAATAATTACACGACAATTAAACGTCTCTAGTAAGTTGGTTGCCTGCTCATTATTTCTCTTGCACTAGCTTCGATGCGATCTGAACAATTGTAAAACATGCAATACTTCATTCCGATAATACATCCCATTATCCGATACTATTGTGCAGGCCGCACAAGATCGGTCGCTCTGGAGATCTATGGGGGAGGCCTATGTTCAGCATTGGACGTCCTGCGGCTGAAATGATGATGAATGATGATGATTGAATACTAAATTCACCGGCACAGTTTATGAGATATCTATCTATACAATTAATAAAGTTAAAGTGTCTGTTTGTAATGTCAAAATAACAGCTTTTTACTAAATGCATATGAAAGTATATACGAACATATTTAACAAAAACCCCATTTTTAAAATTTTTGTCTGTCTGTTTGTTCCGGGTAATCTCCGAATCGGTTGTACCGATTTTGACAGGACTTTCTCTGATAGATAGCTAATGATATAGGGAGAAACTTAGGCTACTTTTATTTTAGAAAAATAATTAGGGTTCCGCACAAATAAAAAAAAACGGTCATGGTGAATCAATTCGGGCGCTTAAATGGCTTATTCTGAGTAAACCATAAGAGATATAGCAAATTAATGTACTACATAATCATAGGCATTAAAAGACCTTTATAAAAGTCCGGGACAGTATACATCTATCTTCTAAGGAACACCCACAATAAGCATTTTTGTTTTTATAAATTTCGACTTATTGTTTATGTGGATTAAGTAGCAAAAGAATATTTATAAATAATCTTATTCTGTCGCATAAATGTTTCATGTGATAAAGTGCAGAGGCAGATAGAAAAATCTTTTATTGTTCTATATTTTCAAATAGGTATAGTATTCGTAACGCCTAATAAAAATATATAGTTTGTCATACCTCAGACCAAAAGAGTAAGTAAGTAAGGGTACTAATCCTGTGAAGCTGTCGAGCGTTATCGATAGTCAACAAGATAATTTTTATAAAGAAACTACTACAATGGTTATAAGGAATTTCCTGGTGTATCTTCGAGTTCGAAAGTCCAATGCCGATGATATAAACATGGGACAAATCTTGAGGTATCCCGTTTACATCGAAAAAAGAATGGTCTAAATCGGTTCATAAACAAAGTTATGGCTGAACAGTCATAAGAAAAAAACATTCGAATTGAGAACTTCCTCCTTTTTTTTAAGTCGGTTCTATTATAAAAAATATAATTTTTTTATAGGGAGTACAGTTTAATTTGAATCTGCTAAAGTGCGACATAAACATGGACAGTAATTTATTTGATTTTAAAATCGACCGTTTTTTTTCTTCTAATCACTATGTGACGTTTGTTTTTAATTTAATATCGATACTTTTTAAAATGTATTTTTGAATTGAAATGCTCTTTATTAATTCTTTCCTAGTTAATGGTATATCTATATTGTTTTTAAATAGTGTGAATGTAATTTTAACGATATTGGATTAGGTAGGTACCTACTTCTATAATATTACATCTTTTTTGTTTTTTATTTAATTAAGAGGCAAAAATCTTAAACGCGATCATTTGATTCCAAACTATGCTTGCTTAGTTATACTTACTAGTTAGTTAGTTGCGTACTTATAATATCTTGTGCCTATTATAGTAGGGCAGATCCATTAATTCTCGACGAAAGTGTGCGCACTAGGGTCGGCGATTTTGATGCTGATTTTTTCTTCGAAAATAAACCTAAAAAGGAGACGATCCATAAAATTTGAGCCCAGTATGTGCAAATCCGGCCGCTGGAGAAATTTATGAATTTTTAAAAAAGTCTATTTTTCACTAATATAAAGGAAATGACTAATGTAGAAAATTTGAAAAAAAAATTTTTTTTAATTCAGTTTAACTGCCTACTTTACAATCTTTTTCAAAAGAAGTCACTCTTACTTCTAAAGAATTGTCGTTGATAGGTACAAAAGAATGGTTAATTCGAGTGTCCTTGATGGTTTTCACACATTCAAATCGGTTAGTCAATTTTTTTTTTATGTTTTCGAATATCAGCATCAGATACCCATATTGCTTTGAAAATATAGGGCATTATTCACATTATGCAGAACTATGAGTTATGATTTTATTCATGTTTACCTTATGCTTTTCATTTATCTGGAAATTCTCCAGCGGCCGCACATTTGCACGTATCGGGCTCAAATTTTCGGGATCGTCTCCTCTTTAGGTGTACTTTCGAGGAAAAAATCAGCATCCAAATCGCCGACCCTAGTGTGCACACTTACGTCGAGAATTAATGGATCTGCCCAGTAATTAAATAGCTGATAAATCTCATCACATAAACGTCAATTTAGTACGGGGATCAAACTTACGACTTTTCGACTGTTTAGAAGGGTCAACTACCACAATGCCATGAGGCCCGTAAATTTAATCTATACAATTAATAAAATTGAAGTGTCGGTTTGTAATGTCAAAATAACAGCTTTTTACTAAATGAATATGAAAGTATAAACGATACACATAACAAAACACTAATCTTTAAAACTTTTGTCCGTCTATTTGTTCCGGGTAATCTAGGTTACTTTTATTTTAAATTAAAATTAGAGCTCCCCACAAATAAAAAAAAAATGGTCATGGTGAATCAATTCTGGTGCTAATTAGCTTACGCTGAGTAAACCATAAGAGATATAGCAAATTAATGTACTACATAATTGTAGGCATTAAAGAGACCTACAAAAAAGTCAGGGTGGGTATATGTCTATCTTCTAAGGAACATCCACAATAAGCATTTTTGGTTTTAAAATAGCCGCGAGCGGGAGAGCAAGGTTAGAGCGGGCATTCTGTAGTCACGTGAGCGAAGCCACGGGCACAGTTAGTATTTTTATAAAGAATCAATGTTCGATTATGGATTTCTATTAAACGTCTTCATACTTACTTGGTGACTGGGATTTTGTGTGAGTTTAGATAATTATCAATTTTTTTTATATCATACTTATTTAACCCTACTAGTAGCGCCTCCTAGCACATATGCGGAATAACTAAAATTAGCTGTACAAAAACTAATATGAAAACTTGATATCAAAACTTAAAATATGATTTATGTATGATTTTTTGTGAAATAATTTATCATAATCCTTCTTTTCCTGTAGGTATTTCAATTTCTTGACACAGGTATTTAATACAAGTTATTCATGGATTTTAAACAAATATAAATAAATACTTTCATGTCCCTTTCGCGTGTGGAATCCGATGTGAATACCCGATTCCTTATAACACCTTCATGCTCTTGAATATTTTACCCTAGAAGACAAAACTCTGTAACGGGAAGACTCGATTGTGTCAGAAACAAGGATAATATAGCCTAAAAGGCATTAAAATACAAAATTACTATGTACATTGACATTTATTATCCTACATTAATAACAAAAAAAAAAACACATTTATTACAGTGACAAGTGACATAGTCTGCTGTATCATTTTACTAAAACATGTCTTAAATACTACTAATACTACCTCTTAACCTTAACTTAATACTATCTCTTAAAAACTTTTGCGTATCAGATAGTTTAAGATAGAGAAAATTTCAAGTAGGTAAATAAATAATATCAATCAGACAATGATATTTTGATTTATTTTAAAACGAGACTCAACCAGTTCATCAGTATTCAATCATAATGAATGATATCTTATATATTTCATGATTATAGTAACATAGCTACATATTATATCATGCGCCTTGTCACGATGATACAATCAAGTCCAATTCAGCGGGTCAAACATAAGATTACTCTTGCCTACCGTGCACCGATGCACTCAACTGGTATCATTCATCATTCCTTGAACATATATTTTTTTTATTATTAACATATGCTAGCAAAATATCGAAGTGATATTCTCAATTATTCGTATTTTTTACTTATATACTTTTCCTAATGAGTAGACAGTTTTCCTCTATATATTTTTTTTTTTTATTAGGATTATACATAAATCTGAATTTTAAAAGGGCCAATATTTTTTTTAAATTACAGTATTAAAATAATAAACTAACACTGATATTATTAGTTTACATATAAAATTTGTAGCATGAAAAATATAGTTTCAGTATAGATTTAGTATAGTATAGATAGCAGTAGATTGAATTAGACGAGTTTAAAAACGGAGTACACTAGTGTGCGTATTATTTTGTTGATTTTCTTTGTTAAACGAGTTACGTACAGGTACATCACATGTAACCATAATTAAACATGTCAACTAAACATTAAATTACACTTTAAAACCTTACATTTTGAAACCAAAAAATAAGCGGGATCGGTTAACAATTTACGTAAGTACCTAGACCGATAGATCATACGAAAATGGTCGAAAATGCTCTTTCTAATAAAAGCGTATACTATGGCCTTTCGAGTTTACCGATTTATATAATTAAATGTATGGTTTTCAGTGGTTTATTACTAGCAAGGCAAGAGAAATATTGCCCCTTGTAAACCTGCAACCGTTTTACATTCATAAAATTCTATTTGATAACTTAGAATGACCTTTATGTCTTTGAGAGATTCTATTAGGCCCTATTACCAAAAATAAATAATTTGGGTAAAATTTAATTTCTACCACAAACGTACTTTGGCCCTTTTAGCACTAGTCCACATAAATAATTTGCTGATCTATTTTATTATTATCTACATGATTAAATAAAAACTGAAGTGTCCGCCTTTCATAACGAAATTAAGACTTTTTCTTAATAATAATATGGATATCATAAATAAATTTAAGGTAACGGTAGTAAATAACGTCCAATGGTTTCAACTACGCGTTTTCTCTGAGAATAGGGCGGCCAGTAGAGCTAACTTACAACTTATTGTATACCCTTGGATTCCTTAAATTATACAAAATCTTCTTATACAAACAAACGAGGCTTGTTATCAAAGGTTGATCGATTTCTTATTTCTAATCGAATTAAAAAAGGTTTCCCTATTTTTTGTAGTATGTTTGTATGTGTACACGACCAATTTTTATGATTCTTTTAATGGAGTAACGCACTCTAAGTTGATTTTGGAAAGCATTCGGAGTTGATCTTGGAACTCAAAAAAGTTTATTTTGGAAAGTATTCTAAATTAATTTTGGAAAACATCCTAATTTGAGTTTACATTGCATCCTAAATTGATTTTGGGAAGCATCCATAAGCTAATTTTGGAAAGAATCCTAAGTTGATTTTGGAGCGCGCACTCTAAATTGATTTTGGAAAGCATCATAAGTGGTTTTCGGAAAGCATCCAAAGTTAATTTTGGAATACAACCTAAGGTTTTTTTAACGAGTTAGTATGCGTATTGTCTCTGTCAAGAGGATTCCAGTCGCATGTAGAAATCATAAATGCTGCAGTGATGGGACGCCAATGTCAAGTTTATGTGCCGGTTCAGAAAAATCTATCTATACATATAATAAAAACGTAACTGAAGATATATGACAAAAACTATTAATGGCGGCAACGCAGCAGAACCCAAAACAATGATTGTTGGAATTTTTGTCTGTTTGCCAACGTTTGTACGCGCTAATCTCAGAAACGGCTTAACCGATTTGGAACTGGTTTCATTAATATATTGTGGTAAGGTTCACTTATCATTTAGTGTTTGTTTTACTTCAATAAGTTCATAAATAAAAAAGTTATATCAATTTAAAAAAATCACGTCGTACATTTGTTCGATAAAAATGCTATAAAATAGCTCTTCAGTTGAATTGACTGAAATTTTAGTTATCTGTATATTATGGTTTGTAAAAAGACGATGATTGAAACTTCTCTTAAAGTTAAAAAATGGAGTTACAAAAATTTTAAATTCCAATATAAGTTGACCTCAGATCTATGTGATAAATCACATTAAAAGGGGGTCAGCATAGGCTGGATTTTTCGGTTGAATATAGCCGCACCGCTGCTAGGGATAACAATTCATTTCGAAAAAGATCGATTCGAATCGAACTCCTATGAATCGATTCACAAAAAAAAATGAGGTCTAATACATCGATTTCCCAAAAATCTATCTTTTTTCAATTTACTTTCGGATTTGTATTAACAATATAAAAATCCCTAAAATAGAAAAATTAAAAGGAAACGACAACATTCGATCTTTTGCCATTTTTTTACCTTAGTAAAGTAGCAGTTATTATAGAGTAACATAGAAAGGTATAGAGAGAGATAATTTATTACAGGTATATAGGGAAAGAGAATTCATTTGAAAAATTTATTATTATAAAATGTTGTCGATATTTTGCTGTTGGGTAATGTACTGTTAGTATTTTAATTGGTAAATGACACCATAATGAAATGAATAATCCATACCTACTAATATTATTAATGCGTAAGTAATTCTGTCTGTCACGGCTGTTGCATTTTCACGCCTCGACCGCTGAACCAATTTTGATGAATTTTGGTATAGAGATATATTGGACTTTGGAGAAAGACTTTGGCTACCTTATGTGGTGAAAATAAAACTTTAATGGGTGAAATAGGGGATGAAGGTTTGTAAGAAGGACCCATCAAACCAATTTTGATGAATAATATATATTGGACCTTGGAGACGGACATAGGATACATTATGGCGCAAAGATAAAACATGAAGGGGTCAAATAGGGGATGAAATTTGAATGAAGAACCCACTATTTCTCAATTTAGGGATATGGAAATTTATATTTATGCTTTTCGGAAGAAATAAAAGGGTTTCGCGTTTGTAAAAAATTAATCCGCAAGGCGGTACTATAAGAAATGATTTACAATACCATAGACAGTGATTAATCCATCTATGATTTTATTTTGGTTCGTCGTGTTTAGAGAGCAGTCAGTGTTTATGCAGTAATATAGAGGTGTGGTAGGGATCGCGACCACCATACAAATAGTGATAAACCCATCTATGGGTTTCTTTTGGTTCATCGTGTTGAGAGATCAATCGGTTTATATGCAATAATATAGCGAGGTGGTAGGGATCATGACCACCATACATATAATAATAAACCCATGTATAACATTATTTTGGTATGTCGTGTTCCAAGATCATTCATTTTTATACAGTATTATAACGGGATGTTAGGGATCGCCGCCACCATACACATAGTGATAAACACATGTATGGTTTTCTTTTGGTTTGTCGTGTTCCAAGATCAATCAGTGTATATGCAGTAATATAGCGGCGTGGTAGAGATCGCGACCACCATACACATAGTGATAAACACAAGTATGATTTTCTTTTGGTATGTCGTGTTCCGAGATCAGTCGTTGTATTTCTATACTATCTATACTAATATAACAAAGCGGAAGAGTCTTTTTGTTTGTTTGTTTAAACACGCTAATCTCTGGAACTACCTCAGTCGGATTCTAAAAAATCTTTTTGTATATGATAGCGAGACTCACGACGAATAGTCTAGCCTACAGGCTATCTAACATTAGACTACAACTCTCAGCAATCCTTAAATATTGATTTTTGTTAAGTTGGAGGTGGAAGCCCTTCCGAGCTGCTTTATCCGCTTGCGCTGTCGTAATGGTTAAATTATGTATAATATACGTAATGTATTTACGTATCATAATGGTTAATGATATGTAAATACAATTTGCTACAAAAATACTGATCCTTAATATATAAAAAAAAAGTTTGCGATAGCATATGACATCTCCTATACATAAGCCTCAAAAAGCTATTTTGTAACAAACAATTGTTCAAAATTAAAAAGTGATTTATGAACATTATTTTTAGGCATGGCATATTAATTCTTAGGAATAAAAGTTTCTTCGTCACCAAGACATTTTATAAAGTTAAGTTTTGCTCATTAAAGTATGTTATTTTGACACATAGTTTAAGAGATAATAAAAAATTCAAATAATTTGTACTTGCGACAAGAACAATAATTATAATAATTATAATAGACTACACAGGTGCGTTGGCGTTGCGGTGTTTACTGTATAAAATTAACACGGATGAAACCGTGAGGCACAGCTAGTCTTAAATAAGATGCCGTAGAAAGCATTATGTTTAGCAATAGATTTCTTAACAAGCGATAGAGTGAAAGGCAGACTTGACAAATCTACAGAGAAACAAGATTTTTTTACTGTCTTGACGTGATAGTATGAAACTATGAGTTGTGGTCACTGATCTTAATTTTAATTTGTTTTCTCGACATTACGAAGTAGAGATTGAAAAATCCACGTCATAACATAAATAGCATCAGTAAGAAACGGTACGACGCCTTTATTAAGTCTTTAAAAAAATCACACCATATTAGAGTAAATATCATTTTTTTTTTTGAAGAAAATATGTTTTTTATCTATACATAATTAAACAACATTTATAGTCACTTCACTACGAAAATAATTATCGTACAGATCTGACTTATATGCCGGATACTTATTACCAGACAAGTTATCAAGAAATCTGTTAAATTTCCAAAGACTTACGTATTATTCTATAAACACGTAATTTGTCTTTATTATGATATACTAAAAAAACACATATTTCGATGGTGGCAAGGGCACTAAACCAGATTGGAGTTATGCAAATTTTCACCAATAGAATTGCATAAAAATCTAGTGATCTGATGCAATGCTTATTGTTCGAATTTGGCACAGCTCTACTCCGGACCAGTGAACAGGCAGCCAGCCTAATTGAGTAAAGTGCAATGCATTACTTAATTAGACTTACCATCATCAATATAATAAGTTTTGACAATTGGATTATATAATAAATACTAGGGTTTAAATAGGAGTGTTTTTTATTTTTTAAATACACTTATAGTACATACAATATCGCAGTTAAATGTATATATAAAATAACCATTTCAAAGACTGGTTATTTATTGTATTTTACATGCACATTATACTTTTATTGGATTGAAAATAATATTATATATTGGAATATTTCTATGTACTATATTACTATACAATAAATCACACAAAGATTTAATGTCCACGGACAAACACTACTGACAAAAAAAAACTTTATCAATTAAAATCAAATCAATCTCACAATGAAAGATATTTCCTTTTTTCTAGATATGTTGATGTTAACGATTATATACAATAAATTCAAGTAATCTCCTCATTGCTACCAATACTAATGTTTTAGTGGTTGAGGGACATATTTACCCCGGGGCCATGGCCCGGGGCGACGAGTTGCGACAAATCTCGCTTTTCAGCCCTTAGGCTGAAATCTATAGAGTGTACTCAGAATTAGCTTAGCTCAAGCTTTGCTAAGTATTTACTCAGCATAGGTTTCACATTTCATATTTATAGTCGAGTTACGATAAGCTTATGCATAGCTTTAACTGAAGTGTCTGGTAACTGTCAATTAAAATTTCGATACCCCACCAGGACTGTTAAATTTCTTCAACTCGAACAAATAAATTAATCACAAATTATGTATACAAAATTAAAAAGCTATATCAAATAGAATTTAAATTTTGTAATTATATAATATTCACCTTGCTTTAAAGTAAAAATGACAGATAATTCATACAAAAAATAAAAAGATTAAAACTTTCAAACCAATAACGAGAAATAACTGCAAACAACAGGAATAACCAAACGTATATGTAATAAAAACAGTCATTTCTATGTAGTAGCCAATAAGAATTAAGCAATACAGATAAATAAAAAAGTATATAAAATGACTGTTACATCACTATTTTTTTATTCATATAATACCCAAGTTTTACGTAAGTCGTCGAATTCGATGACTTGAGCTTTACTCAAGTAAAGCTAAACAAATGCTAAGCATGCGCATACAAATTTCAATTTCGGAACTTAAGGCTGAGTTATGTCTGAGTATGCTCTATAGATTTCAGCTTTAGAATAGAATAGAATGATATATTAGTGGGCTTTTTTTGAAATGTTTTCTCTAAATTTACGTAAATTCCTTTTCATTTTCGTAGTACCATTTACTACAATTCTTAATCATTACCATATTTTTTTGTTAATTTATAGGTCCGCAAAATTTATTTATAGACGCCAAATTTTAAAATACACCACTGGCCCTTGCTGGCATTTTATTTATGAAGAATAACGTAGAATTTCACTTAGCGTAACACTTGAGGATAGTGCGACGGAACTTAACACAATAATTTATATATTTCAACGTCAATAACACATATACTTTGTATACACAGATACCACCATGCAGAAACACATGCAATTTTTCAAAACACTCATTGCAACACTTTCACTCACACGTTATGTCAGTTTGATTTGGCTAAGACGTAACTATAGATTAATTTGACGACATTTATAACATAGTTTATACACAAGCGAGATGATGCCTACTGCTGCTGAAGCACTGGTACTTCAGGGTACGAAGGTTCTTCTTCATCTTCTGAAGAGTGGCGACTGGAATACGCAGGGCGGCCACTCTTCTCCCTTAGTCAGTATCTAGACAAACAATAATCATTACTAACAATGATGTATATAATAATCAAATTTAAACAAATAAAAGAGAGGTGGGGTACAGAGAAATGTCTTTGAGAGATTTTTCTACCTGGGGCAGTCCAATACCTCCACCCTACAGAAGATCGCAGCCAAATCACCTTGTGTTGTGTTCCTACTAATTAACTGTGCCTGCGACTTCGTCGGCGTAGAATTTCGTATTCGGGGCGCGCCGAAAGGGAACGTGCCCTGGGAGCGTGCGCGGTTCTGGACACTTCTATTTTAGTATATTTTACTTATAGTGAACCCTAATTCTTTTTGTAAAATAAAGGTATCCCAAGTTACGCCTTATAACAACAACTATCTGCCAGTGAAAGTCTCCTCAAAATCGGACCAACCGTTTTAAAGATCAGCCGAAAAACTGTCTTCTTGTTATAACTGTATAAACTTTCATATAAACATGCAGAAATAAGCTGATATTTTGACATTACAAACAGACACTTCAATTCTATTATTTGTATAGATTATGAATGTTTTACGCCGTAGTGCCATTATCAAGGGATAAAACAGGGGAAAACGTTTGTATGAAGTAAAAGCCACCCACATTTCTTCTTAATGTGTTCACACTGTAGAAATGCCTAAGTATCATTGATCAAATATTTGGACGATTTTAATTTTGTAACATACTTTCTATACGATTCATCTCTTCCCGAATCAGCGTAGGGGGCCCAGTGCGCTGGCGCTGCATCATTGTCATCTCTTTCAGCGTTATTACTGGTACCTGTGTGATAAAACAAGAAAAGATTAACAATTTTTTTTCGATAAACTAAAATTTTATTAATCTCTAAACTAGCTGACCCATCCCGATGTTGTTCTGCCCTTTCCAATAGTAAATATTAAAATGGAATTGAATGGCTAACTTTACAATGTTGCACTTTTCCATCTAGGGTCTTCGATTCGGGTAAATGAAATGTTTAGTACCCGGGTACGCGGGTACCCACTTAATCCGGAGTCTTTCCTCTTGTATTTTGGAAACTGCTTCCAGAAATGCAATTACAAAATGCCGAAGGACTGTTTGTCCATCTTTTTGCTGGCACAAACACTGAAGGGGGTGAAAATTTAGTTCAGCAAAACGACGACTCCGACGACAATGTTTCACTCAGTGACGAGGTTTTCAACAGTGAATTGGCTACATTATTTGAAGAAAAGTTAAAGAAAGCTTTAAATACAGCCACATATTCTATTTCAGCGTCCATGATTGCAGGCACGAAGTTGAGGTGAGAATTTCAGGTACAAAAGTAGTAATTTTATGTCTTTTTATTTACCTGTTTTTATATTTGTAATTCATTACATTAATTTTGTTTCACTTATTTGAGGTTACAAAGAAAATGACTCAACATTTAGAGCTGCTTTATAAAGCTCTATTATCTGTGAAAACAACATCAACTGATAGTGAAAAATCTTTTTCCACCGCCGAAAAGTTTGTAATAAAAAGCAGAAACCCGCTTTCGAACCGCTCATTGCACAGAGTAGTGTTCTTGAAAGCCCTTGAGAAAAAGAGCCCCTTACCTCTAATCTATAATAAGTTTAATGTGAACTATTTGGTTTACGTTAAGTTGATTTGTTTTAAAATTGTTTATACTTAGAAGAAAGAATAATAAGTTAAAATATTTTATTTTATAACATAACAAAAAGTTTTTATGATAAAAAGTATTTTTAGTTCTTAATCAGTTTATGAAAACAAAACTAACTGTGTGTGATTTTTGTTTTTCAACTGTGTCAGAAAAGAATGTTTACTTAGTTATATGTTTCTTATTGTTTAACAGAATTTATTGTAGTAAAGTCCTTTTAGTTAAGGAGACTTATTGACATACTTCACTTTGGTAATAAAGTATGATTATAAGAAAATTATCTATTTATCTGCAAAAATTGCAAATACCCTCGTGTACACGAAAACCCTACTTCCGTCACATGACACCCGAGCACCTTACAATTGGCAGCTCGGTAAATTAACGGTACTGTTCCTTATGGTAAGCACAGTACAATCCAAATACAACTGTGGACACAGAGAGATCAAAATCCATTGACGGTTGCCTCTGTCATGCCGTCCTCCATAAATATCTCTTCACGTTACGCTTGTAGGATCCGATGTCGTAATGAGGAAACACAGTGGACAGGAGATGATCCCACTAGACATGGGTAACACCGCGCAATTGTGCTAACTCAGTTTAATACACCGGGTGTGTTAACACACTTTTTGTAAATGTGGTGGCGCGTAGCGCACCTCCACGCAGCGAGAGGGGTATGGGACAGCGTCAAGCCTCGACACTCGCACCGGGGTTAGCTGACTCATTTAAACCTGTAAATCGCTTGCCTCGCATACTATTTTGGTGAGCCATGTCGCAAATTTGAGTTAACTCAATGCACCGGCGCAGTAAGCTGCGCTTGAGTTATTAAGTTTCTTCAAGAAATTTTGCTGTTTAGATTCCACAGTTTCACAATACATCAAAGACAAGACATCGTTTTTTTTAAATTATAGTTATATAAAGAACAATTAGCCTGAGCTTTCAGTGAAGGAAAACATTGTTATGAACATTGTTGTGAAGGTAGTAGGGGTTTTTCTAATGCCCGCCTGGCTATCTACCATCCTGAAGTCAAAAATCTGTCGCCAAGCACCAATAGTCTTACACAAGGCTTAGCGGGCTATCATCTTGGGCCACATCATCTCTTCAGATCAGATGAGATAGTGGCGCCACAACGCTAACACATAACGATAAAAAAAAACAATTCCAATTCTTATTTAGTATCCACATAAAAGTAAAACTCACATCTGTCTACGGGTGTGATAGAGAGGTGCGGCCTGTCGGGCAGCGGGTCCGGAACTGGCACCGTGGAGGGGTGTGGCGAGACCGCTGCGGGGGGCGAGGGGCTGTCCAGCGAGATGACCCCGCCGCCACAAGCTCCCGGTGACCTGTACCCACTCGACGACACCGTGTCCACGCCTGACACAAAACAAACAAACGATTAAATGCACCTATTAACTATAAAAAAAAACGTTTGCAGTTCACACGCGGTAAAAGTGAAAAATTCAGAAAACAATGTACACGTTACGTTCCTGGTATATCTCAAAATCCCGAAACAACTATCTATGCTTTTTTTTAATTTTAATTTATTTCAATCTCGAGGGTTTGGAGCCAAAAACAAGATATCGCAACGATTAATTGCACAGCTATATATATTGCGTTTTTTATTCCCACGGAGTGAACTGACAAACTTGAAAATAATATCTGAATCGTAATTCAAGAAACTATAAAAAGGAATAATATGGGGAATAACTGCAAAAAAAACTAACAAGACAATTTTTAATAAACAAAATCGGTTGTCTGTAAAGTCAGTTTACTGACGATAGTTGAACGTGACAACGTCATAAGAAAATACTGATGGAATGGTATCATTTTTCAAAAGAAAATTTTAATTTTATTTATAGTTTTGTCAATTATAGCATAACCTACAATCGCTGCACTAGCGGACAGATGCTATTTATTTTAATGATGAAAGCACGAATATTCGACAATATATCACTGAACATATATTTAATATCGAAAGAATCATTACCTTTATCGCCGCAATTATCGTTGCTATAAACAATTGAGACCACATTCACTTTTCACTGCACTTCATACTTGACGAAAACATGTACATAAATGTATTATTGTATAGCAGCTGTCCGCGCGGACGCATCGCTCACTCAAGTAGGAGAGAGACAGATGTTGAACGCAGCTGAACGCGGAGGCCGATTGTGCCTCTTTGTCACTCGTTCCGCGCTCTCGCTTGAACTTCAAGCCTTAAATGGGACGCCTCAAAGCGAGGTAACGCCGCATGAGTCATGTTTTTTCGTGCGTGCAGCCGGCTACATCGAATTATAAGACGTTGTCACGTCAAAAAAGAAAACCAACTTTAATTATCTTGAAAAGTTTCCTCATATATCTTCAAAGTTGAAGGTCCAATGCCAATGAAATTAAATTAAATGTTTGATCATTTTGATAAAACCTCTTGTAATTGTTGTTTTTGAACTGTGTTTGGGCCACGGGGCAAGATATCCACTTATTGCGGTCATTTGTTCATATTGTAATATTTTATAAATTTGTAATCTCGCCACGAGAAGAGTTGGTGTGAGGAAATGATGATTAAACCAACTGATGACGCTACATTTTCTTCCAATTCCTTTGACTATTACTTATTAGTGTGTATCTTCTCCTGTCAGCACCAGCGCCGAGAGTGGCGAGTATATTTGTATAATTATAACTTATAATAATTTGTAGGATGAATTGTTATAAATAAATCAACCCTGCGAAACGCATGCTATTGTTTTGTCAACTTTCACTCCATCGACGGTTCGGATGTCAATCTTCTACTGCGCCTAAATGGTAATCCCTGAGCCCTCGGTGGAGGACAGAACCCACAACTTAGCATCAGATGAAATTGCAGTCAGATTGCTATAGTCTTACAAGTTCGCGCGTGACCGTCATGTTTCCAACAGACGTTGGCGGGGGCGAGGTACTACTGACGATAACGGGAGCGGGTAATGTGGCGCGGAAGGAAAACAAGTGCAATTGTATGACGTAGGCGCACAGTTACAGTACACTAAAGTAAACAGTATTACGTCTTCATACAAACGGCCGAACCAAAATCTAGGTAAACTTCAGTATACAATATTCGCGAGTAAGCAATTTATAACTAATGAAAAGTATTGTATTACCTACTTCTTAGAATTTAAAATCGTTCTTGATTTATTCGAAAGTAAAAAAAAAATACAAGTAAATATGATTTATATAAAAACTTGCAAAATTTATAGTAATATATTTTGTTTAAAAGCAGCTACAGGTAATTCTTTCAAGAACACCGCCGTAAAGTAAACAGTATGTTTACTTTAGTGTAATGTATAGTGACATGCTTTCTCATCCCTGCCAACATATTCTGTCACATAGGATGGTCATACGAGAACGACTATAGTCGAACATCAAATGTAAAAAAATCTTACCATTTGAAGATGTGTAATCGTTTTGATCGCTTTTGATCACAGCATCAGGAACCGGTGGTGGGGTCTTCGGTACAGGTATCTTCCTCTTCAGAGGCAGTTCATCCTCTGAATCAGAAGTTAAGTCTACTAAGACCTCGGCAGCCGGCTTAACGGTGCGATTCTCCCCAACAATAGCCACTTTGGCTGCTCCATTGGTTCCTTCCACAGGTATCACTTCTACAATAAAATAACATAAGACTTTTAACTTTTCAAAAATACGAAATTGAAATTATTAAATAATTTTTTTTTTTTTATCCCTTTGCACTGTAGAGGCAAGTGTCTCAGTCACCACTCGACTTGACGCGGTATCTCGAAAGGCGACTGTCGGTCACCAGTCACCACTCGATTTCACGCAGTAACTTGAACAATAATGTTGTTTATTTACATTCGGTTTGAACTAAATCGCTTACTTAATGTATTCCTAAAAGCCCTTTTAGTATGTAATTTCATCAAGAATATTCATTAAACATGGCCATAAGGCAATGTACTGGGGCCATTACATTGGCTGATCCTGGAACTCAACATGCCTTAGCGTGCCACTATAGCTAGGGTTACACCTGATATATGGTAGTCGCAATCCATCAGACAGTTATTGTGTACTTATCACCCAGTGAACTACATTCATTAATTTATAATCAATGCCAAATGACAGTTAACTCCGCTAACCTAGGTCATCAGATATAAGCGTGACGGGCTCGGTGACAGGCTGGTGTTGCTGCGGGGCTCGGGGTGGGGGGACATGGGCCGACCAGTTGCCATCAGCGTGCAGCTGGATCTCGTTGCAGTCGCTCGACAAGCGCTGCGACGTCAGCACTTCTTGAAAATACCTGTCGAACGCGAAACAAGTAGCCGTAACTACCAGCTCTCATGGTAGAAAAGTCTTGGCTAGCTTTCATAATACAGTCTATTAGGGATTGTTTATTGTGACTTTAGCCTTAAAATTATTTTAAATGCCGGCAAGATCTGTTGACAATAAAAGCTGTCATGGGGATGGGGGATGTCAATAAAATACAAAATAATTAACATTGTTGGAAATGTAATTTAATTAGCTCGCATCGTAAGATGGCGAGATCGCGGGAAAGATTGTGATAGGCGGGCGAACATCAGGTGGAACAGTTTTAGACAATAATATGTTTTCTTTTACCCATCGACAACGAGAGAGTCGTATGGTGCGGGTCTATCGCACACGGGACAGAGCCAAGTAGGTTTCCTTTCGTTCATCTGTAGGAAGAGTGACGCGTCGAAGCACTGCAGATGTGGACAGTTGGCCGGACGACAAGGACAAGACATACGCATTTTGCCCAATGGACACATCAGAGACACGCGTAGTGATGTCGTCGCTATTTCACTGTCATAGTCTTCCGATAGCTTCTCTTTGACTGCAATTATAACAAGAGAATTTATGAGAAAAAAAAAACAAATTCAATGATTTTAGGAGTTCCCTAAAATGCAATTAATATGGAACCACCCTTGAGGTATCCCCTTTCCAAAAAAAAAAATCATCTAAATCGGTTCATAAGCAAAGAAGTTATGGATGAACATCCATTAAAAAAAAAACGAACTGATAATCTTCACCTTTTTTGAAGTAGTTTTTTTGCAACAAATTAATGTTAAACATTATGGGTTTTTCCTGAAATGAATAGAATGATTGCATAATGGTACGGGAGCTAGCAACGTTTGGGAAGTAAGAATTTTAGGTCAGCTGATTTTGTGATATGTCGTCCTTCTTGCACTTTCGGTTAGTCTGGGCTATCTGGCTGGCGGTAGCGGTTGCGTTCATGCAGATGATATGAATGACATGAATGACACTGACAAAGACAGTGACGATGATGATGATGATGATGATTATGAAGATGCCTCTTTTTTTTGTGACGTCACTATAGGCTGAAACAACTTGAAAAACTTAATATTAATTATTTATAATTTACATTTAGTAATCAGAACAATTTAAATAAAAAGTGTTGTTTTTTAAATTTTAATCTAATTTTATATTCCTTTTTATGCTTAAATTTTTTTCAAACTTGCTCTGAGTAGAATGATTATTATTTTTTTTTTTTTTTTTTTATTATATGCACAGTGAAAAGTCATTTACTTTCGTAATGGTTCTCTGTATCATTCTCGACTTATTCTGCAACTGACTCTCTCGGACTGCTAGCATTATACTGCAATACTTTTCATGACTTTTTCATTTTAATTTAAGACTTAACAATCGAATTAATGTCTGGCAAATTTATTTTAAGTTTTTCTTATCTTTAAATAACATAATATTAAAATTACAGACATTATAAAATACTTTGAAATTTTTATTAAAAAAAAAAAAAAAATCGCGTATGGCACATAGTTAGCATTGTCAAAAATGTCTGGCAATAAAAAAAGTATGTTAGGTAGACTTATTTAAAAACAAAAAATTAAAAATTACGCCTTCTAAAATGTTTTTAAAATGCAGGATTATTACCTGGACAGGTAGGATGCGCACTAATGAACGCAACCGCTACCGCCAGCCAGATAGCCCAGATTCTAACCGAAAGTGCAAGAAAGACAACATATCACAAAATCAACTGACCTAAAATTCTTTCTCGAAAACGTTGCTAGCTCCTATACTATAATATAATACTAAACCTATAACTAATGAACTAGAATTCTTCATTACTAAAAATAAATAATAATAAGCCTTGCAGAATAGAGAATAATAAATCTAATGTTAATTTGTTCCACTTTGTTTACTTTCTTTTTACTTTCATATTTAAAGTAATTACACTTATTTTCTTATTTATAGTTGAGATTTACCAATTAATGTTATTTGTTTAGTTTTATATTTGTTAAAATATAGTGATTGTTTTTGTGTAAATTGTGTTGGTGTTTTTAATAAATAAAATAACATATTCACATGTCTTCAACCATGACTTTATAATATTGCTTTAGACAGTTTAGACCATGTTTTTGGGGAGAAATTCAAATATATTTATTATTATTAATTCAAATAAAAATATACGTACTCAGTGATCTCGTGTAGTCTGGATTCTTGGTGCCTTTGTTCTTCAATCGCTGCAAGAGTTCTGATGACGTCAGCTTCCTCACCATAAACACGCTGAGAACGTACGCGCGCGTGAAGTCAGACGCCCAAGTTACATCAATAGTGTTTGCTACGGTTGGTGATAACTTGACTAGTGAAGAAATGTTCACTGGCCTCGGGGGCCGCTTTGGTTCTGGTGTAGGTTTGTTCGTTGGTATTGGATTCTATGTAACAAAAATTATAAATTATTTCTGTTTTTTTTTACTGGGAAATCAGAGATGAATAAGAAATTATTATGTGTGAGCAAGATGTTCCAGGACCGGAATTATGGGATGGGAGACCTGGGGACAAGGAACAAGTTTTACTATGAATAATTTAGAATACATTAAGAGGTTTAAAAAAAAAGTGATTTGTGAATGTGTACTTTTTTTCTTTGTCATCCATCACAGGTGTTACTTTTTATCTCATATTTGAAAGCTCGTATTGTGAAGACCGCTCTTGAGCTGATGCCCTTGCTACTCTCGCCTAAATCCAAGACTGTTATGTGTTAATAAATATGATATTTCTCATAATTTCATTTTATATTTTACTTCTACCTATCCATCTGCTTTCGGTGCACATAATATTTAACACTACTTAACTGATAATTATATTAATTTATAGTAAACTAATACTGACTGGTAGTGGACACATTTTATTGTTAACTTTGACGTTGACACTCGGTGGAAAATGGTCCTCTTGTTCACATGATGTCTCCAATAGACAGAATCTCAATTGTGCCTGTCGACAAAAATGAGTGATAGCTATAATGTTTCATATACATGTCACAAATCACAGTTTGAAATACTACTAAAATGACTCACATCAGAGTAATATATGAGTTGTATAAAATCAAAGTCTGCAGCCAGAGTAGATCTAACTGATAACCTGGTAATTCAAATAAAAGTAATAAATTTCAATTGAATCCATTACGAATATTTTACTGTTAGTATCACTAAAAGCTAATAGTGAAATAGTCGCTTTTAATGTATGGATTGTACAATTAAAATTTATCCGTTTTATTTGATTTACCAAGTTATGGGTGTGAACCCTACTTTGCCGCCTTTGATTTTATATGACTCATATAGTTTTCATTCTATTATCACTTTCAATAGGGTGATTTAGAAATCTGAGAGAGAGCCTTTTAATCAAAAAAGCGGCGCACAACAGTCTTAAGTAAAAAAATATATTGTCAAACCTTGTGGTTACAAGTATGTGTAGAGCTTGACGGAAGCGGCAATTCGCAAGACTTCAAAGACAATGTACCAGTCTATAGTCAAAAAACAATCGATAAATTTATTGTCGAAATAAAACAATCAATTGTTGATTTCCAATACATAATATGGGGGTGTATTATGTAATTTAGGTAAGGTAATCTGCGCCGAATAAACTTTTTTTATCTCCTTAAGTTACATAAGTACGCTGCCTAAGGAACACGTGAAACCTCTTGTTTTCACTGTCGCGATCGTCTCTCGACGGGCTTACATATGTATACATTCCGTACAACAAACGACCGATAGATAGTAAATCGATTTATTGATAATATTTTTTTAAACTAATGATTATCCAAAAACCGATGTTTTACCAACACTATCCGTCAATGTCTTGCTAGCAAAGAAATTGAAATAGACACTTTTTATAATAGTTCGGCGGCACATTGTCTGTACTATCCTATAAGGTAAGCAAAGTACAATTCAAACATAACGGCGACCACAGAGTTCTAAATCTATTTTTGCGCCTATTTACTATTGCTTTTGATATAACATTCTCTTCAATAATACTTCTTTTGAGGCAGAGTTTATGTTAAAAACTAAATATCACATATACTCACTTATCATCAAAAAAGTTATTACCAGTTGTGTGCATAATAGAGACATATAAATTGACCCGAAAAACATTATCCTCCACCACAGTTAGGTAAAAATGTGTAGGAGTTTACATACATTTTTTATTTAATTTATTACTAAACATTCGATATCGGTATCGCCAATTATTCGATACAATAATCAGTATCGTATCGGTAAAATTTATGTATCGTTAAATCCCTACTAAAAACCTGTTTCTACTATAAAGTACGATTTCAATGTCAATGACGAATATTAACATACTTTAATCACTTTACTCGCAAATTGTACAATTTGACGTCATAAACGAAATTTTTATGAAAAATACCCACGGCTATGATGTTCTCTGTAACTTTATAATAACTGAATGATTATTCAAATACTAGCAAATGTCTGGCATGGTTCATCCTTACAACTAGTGAAATTTATACATTTAAACTTACAACTAGCTATATTCTTATTCTAATCGTTTTAAAATACACATATTCACACATTCAGTTCATATTATTATATCTATTCCTAACACGTATTTATAAACCTTATTCCTAACACGTATTATTTCATTTATTTGTTCATTCTATACTATTAGACTATCGTTATTCGCTCGCCCCGCTCGCTGTCCGCAACAAAATGCTTTAACCATTTTTATATTTATTTTTTATTATGTTATACCTACCTGTATAACGTAATCCAATTTGTTGCTAGTACCGACGATATCCTTCCCGGAAGCTATTTCCGTTGCTTGTTGTGGCGTTAAATGGAATATGTATGCGCCTTCTTGCATACGGCCGGCTTGCACGGGTATCATAGTCGATGGCTTCATTAGTTCCGCTAACACGTCGTAGAAAGGTAACCTGCCGACATTTCAAATAATGCTTTTTAATAAACTAACATTTATCGGAATCTATTTCAGTTTTATTTGTACTGTTAATCACAGGATGCTGTCGATCCGGCACACGCGTGAATCTTGCTATACCCGCTGCCAGTTATTGTAAAGACAAAATTTACTCTCAAGTATTGCTACCGGAACACACGTATACAATATGTATTAAAAACCCCGTCGAATCCGAAAAGGGTACATAGGTACCCCAATGACAATACAAAAAAATTAAATCAAAATTGTATTTATTATGAAAATAAAAATGTTATTGCGATTTAAAATGAACATGTTTAGTTTTAGTTTCCCTAAAATTTAGCAAATTTTTAAAACGTGATAACGGTAGCAGCGGTACGTTTGATCGCATGGCGGTACCCTGCGCCGCGCCGCCAGTATTGCCATGTAAGTTTCCTCATTTAACTGCATATTTATTTTTACATTTTATTAAGGTAATTTTTTTTACTTAAAATCTGAGATAAATAACATAAACAGAATATAATCTCGATACCTATTAACACCTTCACGGATCCGACGTTTTTAATACACACTACAGTACTTATATGCATGGTGACAAACTTCCAACTTTGTTTTATATACCAGCGATTCCTAAAAATGTTTTAAAAATTCTAAAAAAAAGACATCTGGTTCACGAATCAGTTACAATTGACATTAAGCCGTTGAGTTATTTATCATTTTCGCTGTTAAAAAATCACTGTTACAAATATTATTTTAATATAGCGCAACAATTTTAATATTTTTGTACTTTTTGTTATAAATTGCACTGTTATTAATTTGTTATCACTTAATGAATCCTGTTCGCGACATTATAAAATAGTAACTAGTGTACTAGAATATAAGTGTAAATAGAATAGGTTGTAAATATCTTAATAATAAAGAGAAAGCGGAGAGTACGCGCACACTATATTCTCGCCATCCCGCTCTGATAGTAGTGAGTCTCGTTTAGTCACTATGCGGGGTAACGGTACACACTGTTGAGGGCAGCGTGGGCGGATAGATCGGAAGCGGGGTGGCAAAATCAGTTTTGTCTAAGAAATCTACCAAGACACACGCAGCAGGTACTCTCCGCACCTAAAATAAATAGTTTTTCATTTGAACCGTACGGTGAATAGCATATCGGAATCAGCATAAATATAAAACATATGTGAGTCAGATCGAAGGTGGCTTACAAATCCTAACTATAACATTGCGATAAAATATGCGAAAGTGAATTTGTTTGTTACACAATCACGCAAAAACGGCTAAACGGATTTGGATGAAATTTGGCACACAGATAACCCAAATTAATACATAAAGTACTTTTTATTCCGGTAAAACTAATTCTTTCGTTCACACCAGCGGAGCCGTGGGCACAACTAGTAGTTCCATAAAATAAAAACGATTTATCGAGTGTTCCGTAGCTTTAAAAGTTTAAAAACCGCTGGACTGGTCTAAACGCCTCTTTAGTATAAAGCTAATAATATACTTACGATGTGTTAATTAAACTGGAAAAAACAACAGAAAGGTATACAAACTTTTTGAACTTGACGTCGGGGTGAACGGGGAACGGCGGCAGCTGCGCGGTCGGAGACGGGGATGGCATCGGCGCGAGGGCGGGCGCGCTCGCCCCTCCGCCGTAACCGTGGTACATGCCGCTCGCGTACATCGAGTTCTGGCGAGCCTGCAACTGCACTTCTGTTCTCCTTTGCTTTTGGACTTGTATCTTAATGACAAATTACGATAAATAAACAAAAACAATACAGCAACAAAACTACTACTATCTAACAACCACCCTTCTCTATGCTTATTAATATTATTATGTATGGATGTATGGATATTGTTATGTATGATATAAAATTAACATGGGTAAAACCGTGGGGCACAGCCAGTACTAAATAAAAGCCTTATGTCTATTAGCAAAATAGCATAGAAAGAACTTCTTATTTAATTAATTTAATAGGCGTTATTGTATTAAACTATTCAATATGAAGTTTATGATAAAATAAGTAAGAAAAGTATGAGGTAGGCTGTAGCATCCATCTGTCTCACAGACAATATTTGTGAATTTAGAAAGTTGATCTTAACTACTCAATATAAGTGATATAATTGACAGTTTGGACTTTACATTTATCATATATTTATCTATACATCACATATAATTTTTTAAACGTTAAATTACTTTTTCCCCTAAACATTTACAATAACGTTGGTATTGTAGAGATGCGAAACAGCATATGGAAGAGCATCCCTACATTAGTCATCGTCATTAAATTCCTGGTTCTGAAAAGTATGATAACATAAGGTTATTTTTATATATATATGTATATATATTCATTTGTTTAATAAACATTAAATGGTTTATTCGAGAAGAGTGGTCAAAACAGCAAAGCCAAGGAATAGGTATATGGAATAGCAAATAAAAAAAGCGAATTACTACTAATAAAAAAAAAAACTACAACATACTTGTAAGCTGCTACATAATAATCAAATAAAGCACATTCAGTAAAACATCGCATTCTACATTCTCAATCTGGTTAACTCAAAACTTTTTGTCATTAAGACTATTTGGTGAAAACACTATCATTTAAACTTTATAAAATTTGTATATTGGAGGTATACTATCCTAAGTCTATTAATTGATTAATTAATTAATTAACAATACATATTTTTAATAAAATATTTTTGTAATAGAATTAAAAAAATGTTAACCTTTTTTCAAACAACAAATAAAATCTTACTCAGAATTTCACATAATTATGTACTCCAGTGACATACGTATTATCTATTGAATAATTAGCTTAATGGGGCTCATTTATGTGATTTTTCTTTTATTTTATTCATTTTTCTATTTGTGTCATATCCAAATTTTCCCTTCTTTTTCATTTAACAAAACAATATAAAATAATTATTAAAAAGGAAACAAAAAACCCGATTGCAACAAAAAACGACAAACAAAACATTTTTCTATTTTTTGCTTTTTATTTGATTCCCAGACGTCGTACTTGGGTATTATATAGCCTATGTCACTTACACAATTAAGATGTGCCAAAAAATATATATACATACAATACGCTCGAAAAACATAACCCTCCTTTTTCGCAGTCGGGTAATAATCGCAACAGTTGAATTAGCGATGAAAATATAGTATTTTTCGTACTATATTATATTTCTATATAATATAGTACGGGTGGCAACCCTACTTAGGATAGTATATCTCCCGTAAACAGAGAAATTTAAGCTCTATAAAACCATGCTCAATATAAATTAAATCATTACTAAATTTAAACCTAAATATTATTCTGCATGCAACAAAATAGTAGTATTGTTTGGCAAAAATTCCAGGAATCATGATCTTTAAACCCTTTAGCTCCCTTACATAACAAAAATGTACGTGAAACTGGTATATATGTCATACGCAGGAGCAGAGGTATTAAAAAAATACAATTAACTAGTGTCTAAGAAAACATTATTTTCTAGATTGTAATTTTCACTACAGAAGCAGATGATCGTAGAGCACTCTATTTAAAGGATTTCAGATAAAATGTAATGTAATGCCTAAACAATTAACAATATACATAATTTTATAGTTATTCTTACCATTTTTTCGAGAACTAAAAGGTCTATTTGTAATGGTTTGAAATGAATTTTGTCAAACAACATTACAGGCAGAAATGTTATATTCGAACCAATAAAAAAAAATGTAGGTACCATCAGTTCTGTCTACATAATATAATTCAGGTTTTACAATAATTATACAAACCTATGTAATAAAATCTAAAAATCTAATTACAGATACCGGCATGGCTTGGCCGCGAGTGTCTTGTGTGTTATAACCGCTGACGGCTGGGTGCTGGTACATGTTACGCGACCCTGCCAATGCTGGCGCCAGGGGGTCTTTTCCTTGGGAACCAGCGCCTTGCCTCACGCCGCCTGATGGCATTGCCTGACTGTTCCTGTTCAGAAATAATTATAAATGACATCTCAGGATGCTATGCTCACAACACGATACCACTGCATGGCAAAATCATATAGGCCAATCACTGCCTAGAAGTAAAGGCTGCATAAGTGACCATGCACCTTGAAATAATAATTTATACTTGAATGTTTTAAAACAGGGTTTCTAATATTTATAGCCCTACATACTTCAACCCCAATAATTCACTAAATGAATGTGAACCCTTTTAAAAATATCACTGAACCCCATTAAAAATTATATGTTTAAGGAAATAAAGCAGTAATAAAGAGCAATGCCCTGTGAATTAACTACTCACAAATAAGTAAATTGTTACAAAGGAAAAGGATCTTTACCGCCTTGCTGAGAGCCATGTGTATTCTTTCTGTGTAGCTGTCTAATAACCTATTATTATTAAGGACGCCTTTTTAAAATTAGACTGAAGATTCTGACCCGTTTGAGATTCCTGTTGCTTGATGCTTTTGGTTTCAATCAGAATTGGGTAACCAATTCAGTCTTTATTACTGAAATCTGAAAAGATTTGTCAGAGAACAGAGAAATATGAAGAATAATTTCAGCTTTTATTTCAGTAGGTATCTGCCGGTTTGTTGTGGGCGTAAGCTATCCTGTCAACCGACACAATGTAAATCATGTCATGAACCTATAAGAAAAAACTGAGGACCCTTAGGAGACAATTTGAGAAACCCTATTTTAAAACAATCATCGAATTTTCTTTACTCTAAACCCCAACACCGGAAGCGAGAAGAACCCATGCGACTCAATTCAAAGTCGAATCATTTCACAACCAAAAATGCTGTAGTTCTATTTCATGCTGGCTGCTGACGAGAACAACGCGACAATATCTGACACTTGCCTAGAATTATTGTAGAGTTTTTGTTGTTTGTGGCCATTTTCGGATGTTTTGAGGCGCGTCCTAAGTTCGGAAGACGTTCCATTTTCAGCGGGCGCAGACGCGGCCGCGCTTCCTACTCTCGCTGAAGATCGTGTTTTAACCATTGTTCACGAGCGATCATCTCATGCTAACTGAAATTCACGGGTCCAAAAATGGACAAACTATAAATCAACTGAAACATTATTTGAGGTTTTCTGGAAAATTTCTTCAACGTAGTGAACTCTAGTGAAGTTAAACACCGCGTCAATCCTTATTTCTCTTACGCCTTAACTGGAAGTAGGGGGGGAGGGATATTGATTTATAGAACATCTGCAATTGAATAATTTTCATTTTAGTCGTCAATGGTTAAAACAAGTCTTGCAGCTTTATATTATGTATCAAAACAAACCGTAAATCCTTTAACGAAGATATTGATTTGTAACAAATGTTGATGATCCTTTTAGTAAATAGAATTTGGCAAATTATTCCACTGCAGCTGTGAAGGAGAATTGCTAAGGAGAGAAAGTACATTAACCGATTTTTTCAATTTTATTTTAAACCGACCACATTGACACCTGCCTAGGGACAATGTTGTTGAAAACAATCACAAAATATGCCTAGATAAGGGACCGGCTTTCAAGTGTAACTGCTAAACACAAGGAATTGGTATTTGCAGACAAAATTACATCTTGATTGTGGTAACTAGCTAGGTAAGCAATCAAACCTACAACAATTCTACGGTTGGGTTACAATGTTTCCCTTTACAGAAAGCCCAGATACATTGATTTGAAACCAACATCTTTCACTAATGTATCCAAATGTACTACTGAGCCATCATTATTTCAAAAATATTGAAGTGACAGGATCTTTATGTAAGAGAAATATGGGATTGTCCTGTCAATGAAATTTTCCAGAAAAATAATTATTAATTACAAACTTATAATGCTTTCTTTGAATGGAATTAATTACATAAATAATCACTTGTATACAGGTATATCAAATTTTTTCAAATACAGTTGAAAATATTCCCACTATAAAACATTTTATAATAAATTTATTTACTGAATAGGCCCTAACATGGTATAAAAGAATGCAGGCATTGTTTTTATTATAATAATAATAAATGGTAATCTTTGAAGTGAAATTCTGTATAAATCATTTTGTACACTATATTATATGAATTTTATTAAGTAAAAAAAATATTATTGCTGTGAAATGTAACTTAGCCTTTACCATATTTATGATGTCTTTCATTTAAAAAAATGTATACATAATAAAGGGTTGGAGTTAGAATCATTTGGCATGAATTGGCAGTTAAGTAAAGATTTGCTCCTCGATTATTATTCTATCACTTTTTTTTTTATCTGACTTTACTGTTAGCCTTAGGGGCCTTGAAGCCACTGCGGCTTTTACATCTGCACCAAATTTAGGTAATCCTAACACTCTGATTACAAGGTTATATACTATTTTGGAGAAAATTAATAAAAACCGTTCTAACCTCAAAACTAAGTTGCCAAAACAAAAACTGAAATTAAATTCAAAATTCCGATTTTGTCTTGTTTGTGGTCCAATTAATATCCATGTCTACATATTAAAATAAAAACCCACTGAAATTTAATGCAAAAACCATGGAATGAACTGTGCTTGCTTAGTGTTTCAGTGAAATTTAACAAAATAGTAAACAAATCTGTAATTAATCAAAACTACAAATTTTTGTTTTATTATTATGTTGCTATACTTATGTAACTAATACCATGCACTTATTTTGTAAATATGTTGGAATTCCTATTAAAAATAAATATTATTAGTACTGAAAAATATATTTACAATAAATTTAACTAATAAAATATTATTTTAACGTTTAGTCATTGAACAGTAAAAAAGTACTGAGGAATGACTAATGAGGGAATTAGGTTTCCTTAGATTAGTACAACCATGAACATAGCCAACAAAGACATGGTGCCATGAAAAAGGCCAGCAAGAGCCACACCCAAATATTATCAATCATTATTGTTTTTTTAATTTCAAGTTCACTAAATCTCCAATGCGACCTTGAAACTTTAACTCTAAAATCTTCTCCAGCCAGGGAGATAATTTTTCCATGAGAGTAGTGTCAAAGGTTTAAGGGATGTCTCCTCCACCCTACCAAATCTCATCTATCAGACAGTAAATGTTGAAACTTAAAATCTGACCAGGGTAGTTACTTTATAATTGAAGTAGTGGCAGAGGGTTTAGGGCATCCTCCCTCCTCGCCTCCTTCCGCATACTAAACAATTCTACATTTTAAACAATATATTTTACAAATGATTGAATTAATGAATTAAAATTTTACTTTTTTACAAAAATATTCATTTTTATATTTTCTTTCTATGCTTAATCTTATTATATTAAGTGAGTAATTCTTGTATATATTATATGTGTAATTGGTTCTCAGAAATGGCTCCAATGATTTCGATGAAACTTTGCATTCTAAGTTTACCTAGATAGGTGTTTTTCTTTTTTGCCTATAAAGACACTGAGCAAAGCTTGGTGGCCCAGATATTGTATTATTAATGACTCACAATTAATTAATTAACAATAAAATAAAATGGCTATATTTTAAAAAGCGAAAGTGTTCGAAGGTAGATATTAAAAAATACCACTCCAATCAGATGTTCCTGTCAGAAATCAATAAACCTACCAAATTAAAATTACCTATTATAACAGAAATAAAAATACTTTCTGTCGCCTTTCAATGCGTTTCAATAAATGGGGATCTAATTTTTATATATTAGAATATAATTTATGTAACTAAAATTTAGGATAAAGAGTGCATGTTAAAATCATTAACAACGTTGATATTTAAAAAAAAACCGGCAAAATCAAGGCAGTCGGAAACATTATACATTTTAAATACAACTAAAAACATTTTAGATCCTTTCTATAATAAAATATAAAGAAACAAAAACGGGTAAAAACAATTGTCTAAAAGAAAACGTACACAAAATTTAGCAATATGGATGTCAAGAGAGAAGTTTAATGTTTACTTACCATGATAGCGCGTTACTGTAATCGTAATATCTACTCATATTAAATAAAGGTTATAGAAATTACACTGAAGTTTATAGTACGATTTAAAAATCATTTACAAATGTCTTTCACACCATAAAACAAAACATATCTTGACTCTGGCTACACAGCGCCACATTGGCCATAAACAATAACATTAGTTTTTACAAGGTAAACCACATGTGCGGCCACTGGGCTGCTTACCATATCTAGATCCAAGTATAATTTTAAATTGATGAAATGGACTATTATTTTTTGTACCAGTTTGAATTTGTTTAGCTTAAAATAATTTGTACGTCAGTATTAATAAAAGCGTTAGAATAATTTATTATATTCTGAAAGAAATAGTTTTGATTCTTTTTCCATTATCCAAAACAATTTAACCATAGACATTTAGTGTGTACGTCATTTCCTTTTCCTAATTTCTAGAGCTGCGAAATGATACATATTCGGATACACACAAAAACTTCATTCTATTAAAGATATCCAGTGCCTTCGTATCTTTAAAAGAAATTACATAATTACATTTGCATTGTTACATGAAAGAGATTACAATTTCAAATTATTGTATTTTGTTTACTTCTTATATATTATTATGATAATTACTTAAGTAATGTAATTGTTATTTCGATACTGTGCAACATTATTTTTTTAATCTTGTCTAAATACATTAAAACGGACACAATCGTTCTGGCCGTAACAATGTGCTACGCCAACGATGATAGTACCAAGCGGGCATGCACGGCGAGAGTGCAGCGTGGCACCCGATCAACCCTCTAACTTGGTACCACGGCGAATACGTACTACGGTAAGCAGCAGAGAGCTGCAAACCAGTGTACGCAAGCCCAACTCTGTTCACACCCGAACCTACCAGGCGTGAAGATAGCGAAACATCAAAAGTACACATGCAGTGAGGTGCCTACACGGAGGGGAGGCGTTGGCGTAGCTTCGGAGAACTTTCTCGAAGATAAAGACACACACGAACACCAAAATCAAGTCGCTGTATTCAATCTTCACACACAGAATGGCCGGTTACAATTATTCACAATATTTCTTGACACAGAGTTTCTTGCAAGTCTTCAGGGTCTTGAGTCTTCTTGTCTTGAATAGTGTTTGACACTCTGTGTGCCACACACTGGTCTCGTCTCTCGTCCCAAATGGGCGAGGGGATTCTGCTTTAGGGCGAACCCTCTTGCAGAGGCATCTCTTTCACCCGTAACTACAGGTGCTCTTCATCTCTTGAGGTAGCCTCGCGACGTTGTCAGCGAGGCACCATAGTGCTCTGGATTTGTTTGCAAAAACTCTTAAGGAGGCCCGCCCCATACTAGCTGTAAGGGCGAGCATTTACTGCGGTGCTCGCGTTCGGTTCTCTTGGGTTTCAGGCTATTTCTTGGCCATCTCTTGCAAGACGGCTCTTACGCGGGTCGCCAGCTTCTCGCCTCGGCTCCCACCAACGGCTTCAATGGTGCATTTGACTGTCTTCATTAATTGGGCCAGGATTTCTTCATCGGAAGTATTTGCTTTGGGTTCGGGCAGCCTTGTGGCCCCTAGGCTGCCTGTTTTCCTTTGGCTACGGCATCTACGGGTGGGCCGTACACTGTCGCCGCGCACCACCGGGTCTTTGGCCGGTGTCTTCAGCGACGACGGTGCCACCTTTTCCACGGTGGTCAGCAGTGGCAGTGTTCACCCACTGTGTTCTGGAGCTCTCTTCGACGTCCTCGACACTGTACCTCCATGCTTATTGCGTAGTTCCGCGCGGTACGCAGGGCACCGCGTGTAATTGGCAGGATATACACCGTCACAGTTGGCGCAGGTCGGGAGTTCGTCTGTCGGTCACCCACAGTCCTGCGCGTAGTGCGGCCCGGCACCGGACGCAGGCGATTTCCTTGTGGCACTTCTGTGAGCTGTGCCTGAATAGCTGGCATCGATCACATTGTGTGGGGCCCTTTTTGACCCGCCAAGCTTCTATTTGTATCCCCCTCATATACAGCAACTCCTCTTTGTTGTATATTGCTGGGGCGGTATCTTTGGGTTCTCTCACTGGACGTCTCCGGGTCCGACATGCACAAATCTTGGGCTAGCTGGGCTAGTTGATTTTCATCAACGGCGGGAACAAGTTTTCCATCGGTTGCTGGAGAGGGCGGGGAATGGGGGCATGTAGCTTTGCTCAATCCCTCCCTCCTCAATACCCACACATCGCTTGCAATCCGCCTCTCTGTATTGAAGACTCTCCGGTAATGATAGAGTTCCAAATGCCTCATATCTCATGGCCTCCTGTATTATGTAGAACATTGCCATCCAACAGCGCATAGCGATCGTCGCCGATGGACGTAATAAATCGCAGGGACAGAACGGCGCTACGGGGGGGGGACTAGTCCCCTTCACTCTTCACCGCTGGTGGCTGGTTAGTAGACAGTGAGGCGGAAGGTTGAGGATTTCGGCCTGTAGCAGCGTTCATTATTACGCCAGGCTTCTTATTGGTTTTGATGATTATCTTGTGGGCATTCTCAGTGTAAGTGGAACTAGCGCTTGCAGTCTTGGGTTTTCTTGTGGTTACGGGTTCTTCAGAGTCCTTGGGCTTGCTTTGGGTCGTGGTTTTCTTCTCTGGTTGGCCCTCATAAAGGGCCTTTGGCCTCTTTTTGGCCCTGAGAAGGGCTTTTTAGGAACTTACTACGTGGTTTGGAAGCCATGCAGCAAGTGGCAATCAACGTGGCGGACCGTGGTGTGAGCTGTGTAGCAGTCACATTTGCGTTACGTCGCGACGAAAACTAAGTTTACGTGGACAGTACACGCGTCTGGAGCTCCGAACACCAGCACGGACCGGGCGCTCTCTGTGTGCCGGTTGGCCGCAACATATTTATATCGGTGTTGGAGCGGGACGAAATGATGGCGTCTATTCACCTCCTACATTGCCTAGTAACACGGCATGTGGCGTGACGGTCCATATCTCTATGGAGATCTTCCATACGAACATACCGAAGAGCCCCGGTAAGGCGGTGAAGAAACCTATTCTGGATGGCTTGTAACCGTTTCCAGTTATATCTTGACATATGTGCGAACGCAACGCAACTATATGTCATTATCGGACGGATACATATCTTGTAGAGCGTAAGCTTGTGTCTCGTGGACATTTTACTTACAGAACATAACAGAGGATGCAAACGGGCCAGAGTCCAGGTAGCCCTTTTCCTAACTAGAGGTACGTGACATATAAAGGAGAGTCTACTATCTAGGGTTATTGAGGCTCTTCGGTATCTTTGAGGAAGTTTTGTCGAAGAGCACCGCTGCGCTCTTCGAGGCGCTCAGGGACGTTAGCGTCAAGGCTTTATCACAGCGCTCCCCGCCCCGCAGCTCCACGGCCGCCGCATAGTGCACCATGTTCCAAAATACCTATTATATTCCACTCGTTATATATTCACGTGAAGTCGTTAAAATCCACATAAAGACCGACTATCATTATGTTCCTAATAGAATCAATTAATTAAAAATTTATAATAAAATGATTTTTTTTTACTACTTTCTGATTTATTCCTTTGTATTCACCTATCTACCTATCTGGATGCCAAATTTCAACTCTCTAGGTCATATGGAACTGGTTTAGAGTTTTAATCTATAGGTCAATCAGTGATAAAAATGACGATTTATGGACTTTAATATCTTAATAACTGTTTGAGGTGTGTTTATGAAATTTGGAGCACATATGTATCTCGCAAGTTTCATTAAATGAGTCAAATTTGACATATGTTTTTGTGAATAAGTTTTGAGTTATGAGGGGGTCAATAATGGCTCCAAGTGGTTCGTCCATTACACACGATACCGCTCGCCATTCTGTTAGCTTGAACTTGGCTTGGTACTTACGGCGTATATAGAACTCTTGATTATATTTAATGAATAAAATTTTTTAACATCATACATAGAAAATCTTATAGTAGCTGATATAATTTGGACATTTAAAAGGAATTCATGCATAACACCGTTAGTGATAAGAGACAGTTTTTTATCAATATATCCGAACAAGTTTCATTCAAAAACCTAAACAATTATTTTTCAATGCGGTACTAATATTTCCTATTTATAACTGCTATGAAAAGTGTGTCTTAAAGAATGTAATAATTATCCAAAGTAAATGTTTTATTAGAGCAATGTAAGTAATATAAAAATTATAGCTATTTATTTCAATGATCAGGTATGTATATACAAAATACAATATTATTATTTTTTCTATACTAGTTTTCGAATGTTATTGATTGTGTGCATCCCAGAAACGGATATGAAGGAATACAATACGTCACTACCGTATCCTAACTTTCGGGTCCGCACAATAGCGATATGTTCAATCGATATCGATAAAAAAAAATTGGCATATAACGATAACTCTCTATAACGACAAAAAATGCACAGTCCCTTGAGTTTCGTTATAAAGAGTTTACACTGTAATTGTATTTATGCGTACAAATAAATGTAACTTGATCAATTCAATTGTCATTTCCATTTACCTCCTTCTCTATATCCATACAAAATATCTATCAAACAAATAAAATTAAAATTTTCTTTTGAAAAATGATACCATTCCATCAGTATTCTCTTATGACGTTGTTACGTTCAACTACCGTCAGTAAACCGACATTACAGACAAACGATTTTTTATTTATTTATCTAGACGCGTTCGCGGTCTGCTATATGTACATGCATATATACACACACACACACACACACACACACTATAGCTGCGTCTCGTAACGGTGTCGCGAGTTCAGAGATTTTATTTCATCTAAAAATACGCGTACCGCGCTAAAAGAAGTTTTCCCTTCAAAAATATTCAAATTACACCGTCTCCATTGCTGCTTGCTTTCACAGAGTACATTTGTATAAAGCTTGTGTTGGCGAGATGGACTTTTTGGTCAGGATTTTAGAGCGCGGGCTAGTATCCGTAACCGTATAAAAAAACTGATAAAATTAAAACTACCTTAATAAGGTTGAAACGTAAATAATTTTTGTGTAGAAAAAAGTTTTAAAAATTAACTATTTATGCTATTCCAATATATATAAAAAATAATTAACGAATTTATTGTCGTAGATTTTTGAAATTTATTAGATACTTAAAATATCCTCCTTTATTTTTGCAATTTATATATCCTACATATTTATTCCAATACCTCTAATTTCATAAGAAATTTATTAAAACTCGACATGGAAAAGCTAAATTATTAAAAAGGAAACAAAAAGCCCAGCTACAACAAAACCACTTGACAATTTATTTCTTTTATTTACTTTAATTTTCAGACCCCGTACTTAAGTATTATATAGCCTATGTCACTCCCACAATTAAAACGAATCTAACAACACATCGTACGCTCCATCATCCTTCGCTTCATCATCCATCAAGCCGTTTAGGCTACAGAGCGTGCCAAATAAATAGACATGCCATACATACATATGTTCGAAAAACATAACCCTCCTTTTTCCCGCAGTCGGTTATGAATAACGTACATTGCAATCTATTCATCTAACTGTATTTGTCGTAAGAGTGAAAACAACTAAGTAATGTTTCAACTTTATCTAAGAGTTAGTTTAATGATTTATTATTATTTGTGTTCTAACTACAAGTATATGTATTTTGAGTACACCATAAAGACCACAGAGGTGCGGCTTTTATGCCTCGAGCCGCTAAACGAGATAGATGGAAGTCTAGTCTCGCGTGAACAGGACGTGTTGCCCCTTCTGCTCTGTCCGTCCATAACCGCTCAGCTAGGGCTGCTGCTCGAGGCCAAATGTGAGCATCGAACCCTCCCTCACCTAAAGCTGACGACCATACCGTAGCCTCTCCGCCCAGAACAAGGTCGATACCATTCCGAGCCCATGGCCGATGTTCATACACACGTTGCCATGAGTTATACGAAGCACCTCCGTTATCTTCATACCATGCTCCCATTCCGTTATTCAAATCCCACGCATCCTCGTGAGAAAACACCGTTTGCACTCCTGTTACGTACTTTTGTGTCCACGCAGCGCTACGTATTTGTAACCCCAAAACAGGTATGTATTGTTTCAGAACGGATTTAATACGATCGTTAAGGTTTGATGACCACATTAGGGTTACATTTGGTAATTTACCGTACGCGTTTTCTAATCGCTGGAATTGTGTGCGCGTAAACTCGACCCAAAGCTCCATTGGATCTACATCGCTCAAATGTTGCGACCAACAACGATCTGAAATATCATCACCACCAAGGTGGAACATATCGTCAACACCAGTTAGAAATAAAATTTCAGCATAAATGTGTTCTAGAATTTCATACAAGTTTGGATTGTGCGGGTTTACTTGTACGCATGGAGGCTCGCCACAATACGTAGTCCAAGGTTCAGCATCAGCACAGAGCGAAAGGTTTCCTAATCCTGCTAGCAAACCCCAATTCCAAGCATGACCCACTCGAGCTGGCGTGTCAATCTCTATCAAAACTCGTATACCACGAAGTCTAGCTCTGTGAACCAAGACTTGTACTTGATCTGAAGTGTACACGTCACTAGTACTGAACGCCCCCCACTGCGCAAGTTGAGGTACATTGTTTAGTTTTAACGAAAATGCCTGCGAATCGCTCACGTGCCAGTGAAAAGTGTTTAGCTTTGAAGCCCCCATAGCATCAACAGTTCGCATGAGATCGCTTATGGGGAAATAATTGTGGGCTGTATCTATTAACAATCCTCGGTATTTGAATCGTGGAGCGTCGTCTATGTTTGCAGCTTCTAAAATAAGCAATGAGCATACGACAGGATCAAACCAAACTAACTGAGAAAGAGTTTCGAGTCCATGTCTTGCACCACAAAAAGATTGTGCGATGATGTCCACAAAAACAGATGTAGTACCGATATTCGGACGTATTGAAAGACTGTAGCTTTCATTTGTATCAACTCGCATTCGAGGATCGCCGCTGTCGTTGACAGTAACTCTAACCTCTACTTTATACCAAGATTCAAAGCGACGATCTTTCTTCTCTATGTAACGTAAATCGTCCTGAAGTATTTCAAAAGCACTAAGAAGATGTTCACGTACAGAAAGTGAGGGTACGGCCACGACTTTAAGCCGAAATGAGTCAGCTCGCACGGAGACTGCAGAGGTGGCAAGACTTACAGAGCCCGTGGGTTGCGGCCAAATTTGTATCGACGAGCACAACATATTGCATGTTTCAAGCGATTGTAATTTATCCATCCTTGAAGGTTTTGAAGGTATACATCTTTCGTTCGCACATTCCCAAGTCCATAACGGCAATTTGTTCCTTCGTAAATACAGTAAATATTAATGATGATATTGTACTTGGAAATAAAACTAATTTATAGTGGATACTTACTGAAGATCAGATTGGCAGATATATGTTGAATATACAAAGAGAAAAAACACAGTAAATTTAATATTAAACTTTTTATTAATCCGCATTACTATACAATTTAGATTTATTAATAATACACAAACACAAAGACAATGTTTATAAAATTCCCTCCACCTGAATTGTCAAGCAAATGAAGGAATGTCAAAGAGTGTCAAATATTCACATAGATTCAAAAAATATCTAAAGCTTTAATGTTTGTTTGCAAACGTTGCAGATGCGCGGGACTCTACTGGTAGCACGACTAGTGCCCTCTGTAGGCTAAGACGCCGTCACCGCTTTTTTTTTCTGACTGACTATACTGTTAGCCTTATGGGCCCCTGAAGCCTCTGACGGCTTTTACAGCTTCACCGTGACTTAGACTCGTCGTCACCGCGCTCAGTGAGTTTCTTTATCGTGCCGGGCGGCGTCTTACCGTAGCGTCCCTACAGAGGGCACTAGTTGTGCTACCAGTAAAGTCCCGCGCATCTGCAACGTGTGCACGAAAGTCTACGCCATTGGTAAGGTTCGGTGTCGGTGTTACAAAACTCTTTATTCCAGGTGTGCTTTAATTATAGTCAGAAAACTTAACGCTTCTTTTATTACCCGACAGCGAAAAAGGATGGTTATGTTTTTCGACTGTATGTATGTATCTCTATTCTTTAGCACGCTCTATAGCCTAAACGGTTTGATGTTTAGCATAAGAGTTGTCGTTAGATTTGTCTTAATTGTGGAAGTAGGTCCCAACTAGCAAGAATATGTGCAATAAATGTGGAGAGAACGTTTCTATTTTTGCTAATTAATGCTATTAAATTGGTAACAATACTCGAGTAAGAGTGCTATCAGCGCTCCTGCACATCTGCCACGTCCACCCTCTCTAGCGGCAACCCAAGCCTAGGTCCGTTCCTCGGTGTGAAGCCCTTGGGTAAGGCAGCCGCCCGCGCGATTCAAGTGATTTTTTGCGCTAGTTAGTCATGCTCCAGTTAGTGTAGAAAAACGTTTCCGATTACTAAATACACATACGCATGTTTCCCTCCTTTCTCCCATTATGCACTTTATAAAATTAGTGATATTTTTATACTTTGCCGAAACTGCTGTTGGCCCAAAACTGCTTTACATTATTATCTGTATTACTCCCACCACCATGGAAGTTATATACAACCACCACCACACAAAAGGTTTTGTACTTCTTGATCGTACTTCATTTGACGTCAGAAGAAATTCTTCATCAATAGCTTGTTTGTTAGTATCATTTATGTTCGGAAACTTATCTATAACATATATCAGAGATGAAAAGCTTACGTAAATATCTATTTGTGGGCCAATAAATTTTAATTCTGAACATAGTGTCTCTTTGAATGGTAGTCTATACTATTGCCAGGTAGTAATCCTTAAAAAGACTAAAAATGTAATGTTTTGTGTTAAATTGTACCAAAAAATAATAATATTGGGGTTTATACTAAAATGAAACCGAACAAATTTCACAGACTCCTAATTATACAAATTTAGTACTGAAAGTACTAAAAACGGTCACACTAGATAGCGTTTAACAGAGATAAATAACTACTGACTGAAGCCACAGACTTTCGCGACTATCTAACAGATCGCACCTTTCGCTATAGAGTGGAAGGTGAATTGTCCACGCCCCGTCCAATACGCTCAGGCGTTCCCCAAGGTTCGATCCTGGCTCCTAGCCTATTTAACCTGTACGTCAGTGACCTACCTCGACTCCCGGAGGTCGAGGTAGGGCTATACGCTGACGATACAGTCTTATATGCCTCAGATAGGAATAGATCCGACCTCAGACACAAAGTCCAACGCGCCGTGACCACTCTCGGGAAGTGGTTTAACGAGTGGCGAATAGCCGTCAATCCCTCGAAGAGCGCCGCGATGCTCTTCGATGCGGATTCGTCACAGATACCGTGGAAGCTTAAACCTGTTAAGCTCTACGATAATCCGATTCCGTACGTAAGAGAGACCAAATATCTAGGGGTAACCCTAGATAGTAGGCTCTCTTTTAGACCCCACATCCGTAAGGTTAGGAACAGGGCCGCGTGGGTCCTGGGCCGGTTGCATCCTCTGTTGTGTTCGGTGAGCAAAATGTCCACGCGACATAAGCTCACGCTCTACAAGACGTGTATTCGACCAATTTTGACATACAGTTGCGCTGTGTTCGCACATATGTCCGAGTCGAGTTTCAAACGGTTACAATCGATACAGAATAGGTTCCTCTATCGTCTCACCGGGGCCCCGTGGTATGTTCGAAGCGTAGATCTCCATAGAGATATGGAGCTTCCTTCGATACATGCCTACGTTAAACAGCTCTCCCGTTCGTATTTCGACACCGCGTCGAACCACGCGAATCCGTTAATAAAAACAGCCGCCACTTATGTTCCGGCACCCACGGACATCCGGTGCAAACGCCGGCCGCGCAACATTTTTATTGATCCCGACGATCACATCGAAAATGCGAATAAATATTACACATCCGTCTCTCCAAACAGAGCGTGCCAGCGCCCACGCCCGCGTAACCACCGCTCTCTCCGCAGAGGGCGGGCGGTCAACTTCGCTCCCGCACACCGTCACGTCCACCCTCTCTAGCGGTAACCCAAGCCTAGGTCCGTTCCTCGGAGTGAAACCCTTGGGTCAGGCAACCGCCCGCGCGATACAAGTGACACTGTACGTGCATCACTTAGCTACCTACATACAACACTACACACGTATGAACATACACACGTGCACACCACACAGGTACATAGGTTCTGTGAGGGACCTTTTTTCTTCTTTTTTTACGCTAGTTAGTTAGCGCTAGTTAGTGTAGAAACATTCCGATTACTGAATACACATACGCACGGTTCCTTCCTTCCTCCCAGGAGGAAGGGAACGTGCCTATGTGTATAAATTAGTTAGCTCGAATCGTAGGTGTAGGGATTCGATTAGATCGCGACCTATTTGCGAACGCGGCGACCGCCCGAGCCGAGGTCCGGCCACTTTGGCACCCTCGTGCGAGTCGTCCACAAAACTTTCGCGGCTGAGTGCCCTCTGCGCTCGCCCCCAAGTCCGGTGAAAAAAAAAAAGCCACAGACTATTAGATGTACTGAAGCAAGAGAAAGAGACGGAGGCCCGCGCACGCGACGAATTTATAACAACATAAGCGCCAAAACAATTTTAATTTTAATTTAATTAAACAATTTCAATAAGTGAAATTGTTTTTGGAAAATGTGGAAAATACCAATGTCTTTTTATAAATCAAGTCTCGAATTTCTATTATTCAGCGTTCAGAAGCTACAAGCACTAAACTTTAAAAACAGAGGCTAATTTGGATTTTTTTCTATGGAGAAAATGAGTCTTATTCGTATTTTCGCTTTTACAATAATTTCAATCATATGTTCAATTAACACTTATCCAAAACTCAAACTCATAATCTTAGTACTTTTTGATATCTGGGGCCTGTAAGAACCCTTTTTTTTTACATATCCCCTTAATTCGCCTAATATTTGCCGTATGATCTTTGTAACTGGCAAGTCAAAATATCAAATATCAAAACATCTACCTATTGTTAGTATTCATGTACCTAATGGTAGAATAAAAGCGAATTAGCTGTTTCATAGCTGATATAGAAAGAAATATTATAGAAACAAAAATGCTGTTTACAATCTAATGATTTGGTCACTTTAACTCAGCTTCTTTCAAAAGATAGAATAAAAGGGCTATAGCACAGTGCTTTAAACGTTTATTCGACTTGTTCATAGCACTGTTAGCGACCCGCTCCAGCTTCGCACGGGTACAATTTACAAAGTGGTGTATTTTATGTTTAAAAAAGCCTGATTTAGAGTTTATCGCTTTAATGATAGTTTTAAATAACTGCCTCATTAGCCTAGTAGTACTAAACGCGAATTCCAAGATCGAGCAAATGGTTATTGGGTTTTTCTATGAAATTCTCAGTAGCAGCTCAGAATTTGGCTTTGTGCCCGATTAATGGTAATAGACTCGGCTCTAAACATGGACTCACATGGGCCCTAAAACACACCTGGCGAACTATGGGTGGTACACCTCCGCCTAAAACTTTGGGGATACAGGCGTGATGGTATGTTAAGTAATTCCATAGTTACGAATAGTGTGCTTAGCTCGTGACGTGCAATTTATCATGGCAATTTATGATTTAAATGGTAGTAAAAACCGCATTAAAATACGTGTCGTACTAGTTTAAAAGATCTAAGCGTACATAGGGACAGACAGCGGGAAGCAACATAACTTTATTTAAATTACTTTACTTACTTAATTAACTTTAATTTACTTTATTTTTATTTTAATTATTTAGAGGAAATATTTGATTTTGTATTTGTTTTTTTATTTGTAATCGATAAACTCATAAACAACTGGTCCACTTTCAAACATTCTTCCACCAATATAAAGCTACAGTATCAGCGAGTAATATAGGCTATATTATAATTAAAAAATTAATTTATTCCTCATAAATATTTCTATAGTTTTACACAAAGTATAAAATTAACATGGACGAAACCGTAGGGCATATGTAGTTACTATATATAGATAGAAGATATATTGATTGATGATTTAGTGGAAAATACTAAATAGTCGAGTTAACCACTATTTTATGGCTATTTGGAGTTTTGGAAACGTTAACTTGCGTTTTAATCAACTATAAGCTGAGTAAATGATTTGTTATTTGACTGTTTTGTTGGTTGGGTTGGCTATATAATATTTAAGTACGACGTCTGGGAATCAAATAAAAAAACCATGATAATTTAACACAATATCAATCAGTAACAGAATGCCATAAGTGTTGTCTAAAAAGTTTTTGTTTCGTACCTTTTTGGTGAGGTATTAAAGTAAGTAGTAAAACTCATTTTACTCCCCCCTCCTCAAATTAAAAAAAATATACCACATTTCACCACCAACACATGAAAATACAAACAGACTTAATTACACACATAATTGCACATATTTTAATAGTCGAAGTAATGCATTAGATACTCTATTCTACTACTACTACTGGTAAGTACTGTATTATTGTTGATGCACTTTTGCCCTTTAATGGAAGTACCGTGAGGACGGGAACCGATGAACTCATTACAGGCATTCATAACATTCTCATTGGATTTATAATTTTTCTCTTGTAAAAAGTTTTATTACCCCCGCAGGACAGAGCTTCTACCCCCGAAGAGGTAAGAGGTAAGCACCCCCAAGTTCGGAATCCAGGCCATAGGCTATGAAATATGTCATTATCATTATAAGAATAATTCCAAAGTAAAGCTTATTAGTTTATTTCATACATGTTCACAATTATTAGCCGCAAACAAGAAAATTTCCAGTGTTACAGATACCGGAAGCATAAGATACGGACACCCAGACCCTTAAAATCCTCTCGTCAGCAAAAAAACTCCAGCTGAGGATTGAATCACAGATCCGTGATGTACAAGTAAGATATCTTGACAACTTCACCAATCCATGTTTTATAGAGGCAGAGGTACAATGCTTAATATTATCTCTGGAACTACTGATCTGATACCAAGAATTCTTTCTCCAATTTTTTATCATTGTGTAATTTTATATTGTCGTGCGTAGACTAGTCTAATATTTAATATCTGTGTAAATATAATATTTAAAAGAAAAAATTGGTATTTTTTATAATGTTTTATTTCACAGTAAGTACGTAAGTATAAAAACTTTTTTATAAGTACTCCGTTTCGTATATCGAGTTTATTGATAACAAACGAATATATATGAGATAGCCGCACAACACCACACCGAATATAAAGGATATTAACCCCAGAGTTATGATGAGTAGATTCTTAATTAGGTAAATGTTATACTTTCCGTAGGGGCCGGGGTACATTAGGCTCACTTCCATCATAGCAGGGAAGATAAGGGCTAAGAATGTTGTGCAAAGATTGCCAACAAAAGCTACAAATGGCCCTTGAAACGGTGTCAAGTAGCATACTAAAACTGAAAGAAAAATAGCATGTATAGTAGAAGTTTTCTTAACGTAAGAAGGAATACTGAGAAAACGCCTCGTAAACTAGTTCGTGTTGCAAATTACATCCTAAAATGGAAAATACAAGCAAAGATACTTTTTTAACAAAGAAGAAAACCAATTTCAACGATTTTGAGAATTCCCTGATCAATATTTCTAAATGTACCTACCGATGCAGTTTTTAAGTTTTTCTAATTATGGTAGTAAATCGATCGAAAGTACGTAAATTCATTATAATAAAAATATAAGTACGTAGTTTGCGACTTCTTTTAGCTTATTTTTGCTGTTTACAAGATATTGTTAGGATTTCAAATCTATTTGTAGGACAGCTATTTTACGTTCCTATGTAGTTGGTTTTTCTTACTTACAGTTTTATCTCAGGAAGGGTGTTACCTCGCCTTTATTACCTTATAATGTCATCAGAAACACCTAAACTATCATTACCTACCACCTCTAATTTATCAATTATTTCGAACAATATTTTACGTTAGAAATTTTGACTTCTTTTTCTTTCATCACTGAAACAAACTAAAACATATGTACTTGAAATGCCTGAAAAACAAAATGGCAAACCCCTAATTCACATAACCATGTTGTGTCACACTACATGGGTGAGTAGTAATTTGCTTGATTATTGTGAAAATGACGAGTACTTTTATTTTTTATTTTTTTAATGGTAAAGTCTTAGATAGTTTACCATTAAAATAAGACAATCTATAATAATTATATGAAATTATAACTATCCATGAATATTTTACAAGTCGCCACAAATTGTAACACCACTTTCCTCACATTCACATGAGCATGAACAAACACACCTGTAAAAACTCGCACTTTTCGCACGCAAAAGAGTTTTGAAGCCGTTAGTTATTATGTTCAACGGACGCATCTAATATCGATAAACAGCTCGTGCAGACAATAAGAATCTTAGTTGATGCTTCAAAAAAAAATGATCAATGAAACTAGCTTTTGCACTATAGTCACTTTTATTTTAATGGTAAAATAAACAAAAGTACGTTATCTAGTTGTTGAATCAAACATTCCATCCACCCATTCAGCCGAAACACGTTCACAGATAGACATATTATGCCTTCTATAAAAATCGTCACAACGACCGATCCTGCGCTACTCACATCCAACGGATTCTCGCAACCTTTTCCAGGTTGTAGGTAGCGAGATTGCCCACGCTGCATCTTCTGATATTTGATCGTTACCCGAGAATTTTTCGGCGAATCCATCACCTGTTAATCATATTATTATGTCTAGCAATTCTGAGAACTATATCGGTGACTTTGATTCTACTGCAGACATCCTTATTTCTGATTCGATCACGCAGATATACTCCCAGAATAGCACGTTCCATTTGCCTTTGAGTGATCTTGTGATTTCATATGAGGCCCATCGTTAGTGACCATGTCTCAGTACCATATTGTCACGAGTCACGATTGGCAACTCATACAGGCCAAAGACTCACAGGTCAAAGATCCTGAGAAAAGATACCGCACGTTGGGCGAAAAAACGTTACGTAGCTTCCAGAAAGCTGCCCAGCAAAGTTGGATTCGACGATTAACCTCTGTTTCGAAGTTGGACGTACCTAACAGGATAGTTTGTCCCAGATAAACATAGTCAATAAAACTGTACGGAAGTTGAACCTTCAACATGTCCTTCGTTTGGCCATGTTCATTTTATGACCAATTCCTTCGAAGAATCTACGGTCAAGCATTGCACTAAATCCTCTGTGGTCTAAGCCCTGAATACTATAACGCCAGCAAACCGTAGGTGAGTGATTTACTCGTCGTTTATATTGATGCGTAACCCTTCCCTTTCAATAACCTTGAAAACGACTTCCAGTGCCGCAGTGAACACTGTTTGAGAAATATCGCCTCTTTGTGTGACTCCTCGCTGCAAAGAATAAGTTTTATAATCTGGCTCTACGGTCAGGCTGACATATTAGCGTTTTCATACAAAGTTTCGACCGAATCGAAGGTTTTTTTAATATTCCACTAATGCTAAGTAAATAGGCACTCTTCGATCTTCTGTATAATTTGTCGTAGCGTATATCGATGGTCTACGGTACTGAAATCTTTTCAGAAACTGGCTTGTTCGGGTAGTTGGAAATCATCAAAACTGTGCGCGAGACCGTTCGTAATAACTCTCGACATCTTCTTGTAAATATGGCTCAGAAGTGCCCTATAATCTTTCAGCAGGGCATTATCGTCTTTTTTTAAAAAAGCACCTTCACACTTCTGATCCATGCTTGCAGAGTTTTTCCTTCGTGAATTAAATAGGGTCAGAAGGGCCCTAAGTATTGGTTTACCATCCGCCTTCAGAAGTTCGCCTGTGATTCTGTCATCACCGGCATCTTTGATGCTATCATCTATCTTCAGCTTTGTTAGCTGGCTTTTTCCAATACACAGATTTCTTGCTAACACTTTGGAGCCTTTGTTTCATTTTATTACCTTTGTTAGAGATAAGATACGTTTGATATGATCACTATTTAATTGGGTAGCCTTACCTTTCAATGAATTGGAGATGCGCCTATTGAGCTTCATAAACGTACCGTACACACATCACCTGAAGATTGCAAAATCATTTCACGCCCCTCCTCCGTGAGTTTAAGAGTAGAGTCAGAGAGTTTTTTTTGTCATGTTTGTATGTTGGATCTTAAAGAACTTAGACCCGACTGCAAAATCACATTACTATATCGACCATTATATTACGATATCACCATTTCACATAACCATGACTGTTAACATTACCGATTAGGAAATATTTTCTAAAAACCGGCCTATCAGTAGTGCCTTCTTCATTCCGAAAAGCAGGGTAGTCCACCATTCCGTAAATACGATTAAATATAAAATAGGTAAAAAAAATGTTCTCCTATAACTTCAAATTTCACCACGATTTTGGAGAATGTGCCTTCTATTCTTCAACTAAAAAATTAATCACTTACAAGTTGTCAAAACAAAAGCCGGTCTGGCGATTGTCTCAATAATCTGCAGAGTGTTCTCCGAAGGTGCCTCGTCATGATTCAAGCTCTTGTTTTTGATAACTTCTATAATTATATGTATAGCTGGGTAGCATTGTATAGGATATGCCATTGCTATTGCTATTAAATACAAGCCTATGGCAGCTAACGCTGTACTGGAATAAGTTAATTTGCTGTAAGCTAATATAAAAAACGTTTTTATTATTCTTATATTATACCAGCTAAACCCTGCCACGCTTCGCTTTGACTCAGTTTGATATTAATTAATCAGAGAAGTAAAGAAAAGTATTCAAGCGTTTGTCAGATATATATAATTGTTTTTAATTAAACTTTGCGAAACACTTGGAATTTCCTATTCCTGTGGAAACTTAGAACTATTAACAAATTCTTAAATAGAATAGCAACGCTTTGTAATTTTAAGTATATCCATCGAGTACTTTTCGAATTTTACGGACACAAATATACTGAAGATGAATTAATAATAAATTTTACCTTTCAGAAATATAAAACAATAAATCTTTATAATAAGAAAAAATAAGCACATACTCGCTATCAAATGGCAAACTCCTTAATATATTCTCTTCCATAGTTCCGAAGGACCAATATCCCAACGTTCCAAAAATTGTCGCAATAATGGTGGACACCATTATGCCTATAGTTATAACTCCAAACTTCTCTGTCATCATTCTTGGGTTTTGCATTGCTTTGTCTAATGATAAAACCTGTAAATAAAGGCGTAAGGGCCTGTATGAGTGTAAGTTTTCAAAATACCTACTACCATTTCTACCAACGTAGAATTAGCTGTTTCCCGGTGCAGAAAGAGTGCATATTGTTTTGATTGTCACAAACTGTATATCTATCTTATATTAAAAACCAGATAATTTAAGTATTTATAATATTTATATTAATACTATACTAATATTAAAGCGCTCAAGAGATTGTTACGTTTCTTTGTTGTTTGACGCGTTAACCTCTGCGCCCTTGAAAAATTTTGTTATAGGTATTGTTTGTGTCATGTCCTGGTCTGGTCATTTCTGCACCCCTCCAGAGTCTGTGCCCTGTGCCTGGGAACCACTGGCACCGCCTTAGTTACAGCACTGGCAGTAATCATGAATATCAAAAAACCTGAAAGGGTGTACGTAAGTACGGGTACGGGACGGGAGAACTACGATAGGCTACGAGAGTGTGTGGTGGGGTGGGTCACGGTGGACTGTTAGTCGAATATAATATTAGGTCCTTACATATGGTAATTAGCATTTTATATGGTAAAAGTAAAAGGAAAAAAATATTATGAAATTATACATTTAATCAATCGAAGTATGTACCCTTATTATCTATGCACTTTCGCCATTTTAAAGGTAGTACATTGATTCCATTGCTGAAAAAATTGTGGGAGCAAGAATCAATAAAATCTTTGAAGGAAGTTTGGACAGCCTCATCGGAATCGAATTTATTTTCCTTGCAAGAAATTGTACAAAATCCGAATAAATTGGTAATCTGTTGGAGCAATGTCCAGGGAATATGGGGGTTTCGGAGACATTCCAACCGCAGTTCCTCTAATTTAGCGACCGTCAGTCGTAAAGTATAGGGTCTAGCGTTGTTCTGAAGCAGCAGTGGGCTTGAGATAATGACCAGTCTCGGTTGTTTAACAGCTAGCTTTTCCATCATGGTTTGCAATTGTTGTCAATACAGATCTGCCGTTATCGTCTGGACAGATCTTACGAAGCTATAGTGTATGACACCAGCACTGGTCCACCAAACACTCACCAGTACCTTTTTCTGAGACGACTTTCGCTTGGGACAGGATTTGGCCGGTTCTCCTGGGTTCAACCACTGTGATGAGCGTTTCCGATTGTCGTAAAGGATCCATTTTTCGTTACAAGTAACAATACGATTCTAAATTCCCTCGTTATAGTGACGGTTGAGTAATGTAATGCAGAACTCAATAGGTGTTTGCTGGCGTGCTTCAGTCAATTCATGCGGTACCCATTTTTCGAGCTTTTTCACTTTTCCTGTTTGTTTCAAGTGAATAATTTTTTTTATCACTCACACCGAAGCCTGCCGCTAACTCTGATGTGGTTTGCGAATGATCCGCTTCAACGATCACCTTTCATTCTTCATTTTCAACTAGGGTCTCCGGCCATCCACGGGGTTTGTTTCGTAAGTTAAAATTTCCAGAACGAAAACGTTGGAACCAAAAACGTACCGTGTTTTCTTTTACAGTAGCTTTCCCATATACATCATTAATCCTTCGAGCTGATTTTGCAGCGCTGATGCCACAATGGAACTTATATTCGTAAATAAGACGATATTTTTAATTTTCTATTTTGTGAAAAGAACGTTGTCAAAGAAAAATAAAATGGTGCGAAAACAAATGAATCACTAAATTCGAAAGACAAATACACAAGCCTAAATTTGCAATAAATTTCAATTTGGAATTTCTATCCAGACAGCCAGATATTTGAGATCAAAATGACCAGTTCAACTAAACACCTATTTCATATGTAAAGACCTAATATTTAATACGGATGGTACGATCGGTGGGTGAAACGGTGAGGGCAGGCGCATTAGTTACGTGGCACAAAGATCTACTAGGTGGTAAATCATGTATGAGCGTAAAAGTATTCACTTTTCTAAAAGTATTAGTACCTACCTACCTATACTTTATTAGGTACCAACATAGAGGATAGAGGTTTTGTAAATTTGTTTTAATTTTACAACGGAGGCTGTGTTCCTTTTACTTTTGCCATTGTAACAATATTATTGTTAGGTATAGATGATATCACAATTGAATAAAAGTCTTACAACTCCAACAGCGCTCAGATTGAAAAGAAATGTTCCGAAGGCAAACAGAAGAGGTAGCGGTTCTATAGAAGCAATAATTAGTTCTCCGTGAGGCTCATCAAATATGTGATAGAAAACTAACACCAAACCAATAATATTCATAAAGTTACCTGAAAGGATAAAACACGATAATCTATACTTATATTATAAGAGTAAAGAATCGAAATGTGTACAATGAAGATATTTATAATATATTGAATTTAGAATCTTTGATACTACACATTTCGATAGTTTTGGAAATTTTTGTCTGTCTATCTGTCTGGATGTTTGTACGCCAATTACGCAAAAACTACCTATTGGATGGAATTTAATATAATTTGATGTGATTGTAATTTATAGTATGAAGGTACATTTGAATTTTTACATGCATGGAAACTTGTATGGTCTATAAATTGTGTTTAGGTTATGTACATATAAAAAAGAATGTATGTAGTTATATGTAACAATGTAATATATTTAAAATATTTACTGAAATAAAATGAAAAGTTACTAAATTAATCCAAATTATTTTATCTTTACATAATTTTTAATAAAATTAATAGATGGAAAGGTATGTACATATTTTTATTTTCCAACAATATTCATAGACGACGATGTACGATTTGTTTTAAATTATAACTAAATTGGTTTGATATTAACACGCTTTTAATAAATTCACATAAAACAATGTAAGCAAATCTAGGAAGTAATTTTAACCTATTTCTAATTGTCGAAATATTTATTGATTTATTAAAGAAGTGCCAACCGCAAATACCAGGTGTTTACAGGCCTCCCGGACAGAGGACTGAGCCTCCACCGTGGGCATCTGATTTCTTATCGTATCTATAACAATAGGGCAGATATCAAAACGTGGGTTGTCAGAATCACGTGGCTATATTGTGCATGACGTGATACCTTTTATTTGATGTACAGTATGTTGGCCTAAACCTGCTACGGTTATATTATATTCCGCATGTAAACCGAGACGACGAGCACAGGCGGTCGTCATGAAACAATTTTGAGCCCTACTATCAATGAGTTCCCTAATATTCATAATGCCATTAGGACCACGCGCGCGACTAGAGGGCGGCTATAACTTCCGTGTGCACTTATACTTGTAGAATTCATTGTAACCGCAGTATTAGTAGCAGGCATAAATTGTTCCAATTCAATGTTGTTACTAGCCGGGACTATAATATTGACAGGCTCATGCAATAGAGGTGTGTCTGGCATTGCATTTTGTACAGTTCGATTTCGAGAAACATTTATCCGCTTTATGATTCGGGCGTAAATAATTAATACATTTTTTTTTAAATTTAATTACATTTTGACGACCCTTTAAATTATAAGCATGAAATAACGGACACTTGTAAATTCCATGATGCGAGAAGCCACAACAAACACAATGGGGAAACTTATTCGCGTTATTATACGAAACTACAGCTGAGTACGTCCTTGTAGTCGTTTGCTCCTCATGCGAGTTTGATTCAAATTCTGAATACGGTCCTGAGTCCGAGTACGGCACTGAATTGAAGTGCATCCCTGTGTCCGAGTACATCCCTGATTCCGTGTACGGCCCTGTTTCTGAATCCAAGTGCTGTCCTGCTTTCGGGTTTGAACCTACGTTCCCCTGTAGTGCCGCGGACCGATATTGTTGATTATTATTAATTTTGCTACGCATGTCCACGTTTCTATAATTTTGCGGGCGCGACATATCTCTTGTTTGACTAGCCATACGAAATGAAACGCACGGCTCGCTCACCTCCAGTACTTTGACATAATTTTGTAAAAATTGTAACAAGCTGTCGAAAGTAGGTATCGACTATTTGATTTGAGACTCGAAACGCTTACGTGTGTCAGAATCAAAATTACGAGATGCTAAATGAAAAAGTACAATTTCGCCTAGGTTACAACTATCACATTAGAACTATCATCGAGAAAATACAGAAATGGAAATAGTATACCTCAATGTATTCCGATCGAATAAATTCGATACATTTGTACCTACTTTTAAATGGACTGATCTTCGACTTATCTTTCGCGATATCTTTTGACAAATCATACAATATTTGTATTTCACGAAAGATATATTTTTTCCGGGTAGTAACAAGCATTAACTGAGAACTATCGTCTACAACCATCTTTACAAAATTCAACACAAACTTATTTCAATGTACCTACGTAAAATAAAAAAAAAAAACATTAAATGCGGTTTATCTGAGCACAAGAATTAAAATACTTATTAAAGAGTTGGAAAACTTAATAAAGGTAACTAAAATAATATGAAAAAAAGTTTTAATATTGGAGTTTTCTAATGAATTTGAACCCAATTTATCCATAGGAAAATCGCGCTCGAAGTAATCACTAATTTATGGTGAGACTTGAACGTGAAGTCTTTGACCAGTGATATTTACATTTGTTTTTGGACCCTGGAAACTTGCAATTGGGAGAAGCGCATAGGGAAAGGTTCGGTATGGAACTTACTTCCGCCTTTGGTCTGCGTCGCCTCGATTCCTTGAAGTATGTTGTCGTAACCAACTGTTACCTGAACTGAACCATAGATTTACGGTAGCCTCCATCTCGGCATGACCAAAAGAAGTTGGTAATTTTTACTGTGGGCCATACCGTAAAGCTCTAGATCAGTATTTCAGTTAGTATCCCAGCTCTCTTATCATCATAATTCGGGTTCTTCAAGCGAAAAGAAGAGAACAGACTGATGCAAAAACAGTAGCGACAACCGAGAGATGAACAATCCAATACCAGTCGCTGTTTTCATGCAGACCTGCGTTAATAGAAACCGGATAAGCACCAGCTGATCCCAAAATTCACTATGACGGGCTTTACACTATAATATGCATGGTATTCGCGACCGGGACCCAGTCAGGTTGTACAGCCTTACTACCCATATATCACCAATTACTCGTTTGTTTAATCTCAGCAGAGAACACCACGTGCATCTAGGATTGGTTTGAGTTTCTCAAGTTTTATTATGTCATTTAACCCCTTATATCCCCAAAAAAGTTTCCAAGATTTTTTTACATTCTCTATATGAGATATTAAATACGTTTACCACAAGATAGAAAAGTACTGCAAATAGGAACATCGACAAACCTAACATAGAAACATAGCTAACGATTTTCAACGTCTTCATAAAGAATTCCAGTAATAAGTATGGCAGTAACAACGTCAACATAGCGAGCTTTGAAGTTTGCCAATCCATTAACTGAAACAAAAGCAAGTAGTAGTACCTGGTTATTTAATTTCTTAAAGTCTTTATGACAAAAGTTAAAATTAGTGATGTACAGATTGTTCAAATAATGGTGAAACAGCTTAGCATGTTTGCAGGAATTAAAATGTATTTTAACCAATTTAAACAAAAAGAAACTTTCGGTGATTGATTTCGAATTATGTAGTTGCAAAGTAAAGCAAAGCACTTTTTAGGTTACTATTACTAGCTCTATTTTCTTTTCTATTAAACGCCATTAGGGAATTTTCGATGGCTTCTTTAAATGTGTCTTTATATGTTTTTTAGCATTCGTGGTGAGTTTTGTTGAATTATTTAAAAGTTAGATTATTTGACCATATAATTTCTAATACTAGTGCCGTTTGGCGTGGTGTAAGTAAGTTCTCGTAGTTTGGTAAAAGTTGATTATAAATAATAAATAGAACTATATATTTTGAGTTATCACAAAAGCTCCCTAGACATTAGACCCCATTTCGAAGATTCAAGACTACGAAGTTAGGGTTAAAACCATTGACAGTGCCAAGCATTGTCAATTGCAAACAAACAAGCTTGCATTATTCTGCGGCGCCAAAACAAGAAGAAGAACGTTTAATAAAAAGACCAACAATAAAACTTTAGCTACGACCTAATAGTAGTCGTAAACGTGTCGAGACATTTTAGCAACTTAAAGAACAAAATAATCGCGAATAATAATCATAATAATAACATTTAATTGCGTGAACTCTAGCATGATTGTTCCTAGTGTTATTTCTATAAAGTGAACTGATTATTAGTGCCATAACTAAGGCGATGCCAGCGATGCCCAGGCACAGGGCAGAGACTCTGAAGGGGTGCAGAAATGACCAGAACAGGACCACAAACAATATCAAAACCTAAATATAAAAATTTCAAGGGCGCTGTTAAAGAAGCTCGCATAGAGAGCATAAAAGGCTAGTTACGGCACTGTTGATTATAACATACAGTGTTCTTAACTAGTAGATTACCTTGTGTAGACGACATAAGTCAAAAGTTTCTTTATTATCAGGGTCAATAAAAATTTTGCATATAACTTACATCTCTCAAACTATCTGTAGTAAATATTAAAAACACCGTGCATATTCCAACTTGACTTAATACCATGAGTACGGCTATGAGTGTTCTGGAATCAGAAAGATGCCGATTATGCCTGCAAAATCAGCTATGTAAAAATGTTACTTTTTAAGAGTATTTTAGACTGTTTTATTACGTGATAAAAATTATTTAACTCTCCAAAATAAAGAGGATTTGATTGCACACTTTCTCAGTTAAATATTATGAATTAAAAAATGATCCTTGTCAAAAGTTTGTATAATTATAGTTATTATAATAAAATTATAATTTATTATTATTATTATTATATGTTAGTATTATAATATACACAGCGGATTTTGAACATGCGGCTATGATAAATCAACTGTACTTCTTTATCCTTATATAAATGGAAGAAATCATTATTAATGTTTTTTAATTTATCACGTTCAGTATTTTAATTTACTTCTTGTCTAGTTATAAATTCCTTTCCAATTATTGAGGTGGAACTGTAGGTTTATATACACTGACTATGCTCAGTTAGTACAACATGGTTTCCCTGGTGGTATATTTAGTTAATTAAATTTAATGAACCGATTGTCCTAATCATCATCATTATATTAACACGTAAGAAGAAAACTTCGGACACCTTTTTAAGTGTATTGCGTGCATGTAAGTCTGTGAGATTTGGCATGGTTAAAGTTTATAAGGAGAAGGAGTGCAGAAAGTTATAATTTATTTATAATATCTGTTACTAATATATTAAATTCAATAAATTAATACTGCGAATCCTAAACCGACAAGTGCCATTGAACTTAGACCCCCCAAATGATTAACATGGTCACTCAATGAAAAGGACAGCAAGTAATATAAATATTCATTGTTTAGGTTCATACTGCAAATGTGAAACAGACAACAGTCTATGATTAAAAAGTCGCTGGTCGCACTGATTAATATATACAAAAAAATACTAAGACTAGATATACTGCAAAATCGCCACTCTGCTTAAGATGAATGCATGCAAAAGACTGATCGCGTATAGTGGTGACTCTTGAGGAAGACCTATATATATCCAGTAGAGGGTAAAATCTAGTTAAGTAGGTATATAAAATATTTTAATTGACACTTACGGGCCGCGTTGTCCTACCCACTGACAGATCCCTGGCCCGTGCATTAATGCTACACGGAAACCGTACCTGTAAGATATGTACGGAACCTTCAACTGTCGACTAACCTCGTTCAGTGATTTTAACTAAAACAATTTCATATTTACTGTATACGAATATAGTACTCTCCAGCAAAGGCTCAATTATTTTACCTATTATATAAGTTTCTTGGATATCAGTAGATAGGTTAATTACAAGTTTTTTTTTTAGGTTTTAGCGGTTTTTTTATAGTACACATATGGTGGCAAAATAGTCAGATCCAAAAAAATCTTTTTGTATACGACAGCCACAGACAGATCCAAGAGGAATAGTATAAGCTATCTAGCATTAGGCTACACTTCTCAATTAGCTATAAATATTATTGTTATGTAAGTCGGAGGAAATAGTACTCCCGAACTGCTTTATCCGCGTGCGCTTGCGTAAACGCGTTAGTTAGTGATACTTATGTATAATGTTCTGCAAATATTATGGATCCTTAGTATATCTAAAAAAAGTCCGCGGTGCCATATGCTCTCTTATCTACATAAGCCACAACTAGGTAACTTGCGACAAAAATTGTTGGAATATATAATAGTTACTTACGAGCATTATTATTCCGTACAAACGAAAGTTACTTAATTATCAAGATAATTTTAAGAAGCTAAACTTTGTCCTTTATAGTATATTAATTGGACGCATAATTTAGGAGATACCTAATGGAAAATTAAAATAATTTAACATTCGGCTCAGATTTTAATATTAGGTCCTTGCATATGAAATTAGCGTTTTATATGTAAAAAGTAAAATGAAAAAGATATTATGAAATTATACATTTAATCAATCGAAGTATGTACCATTGTGATCTATGCACTTTCGCCATTTTAAAGGTAGTTCATTGAATCCATTGCTGAAAAAATTGATTGTATTGAAGAAGCAGTGGCCTAGAGAGATTGTGACCAATCTCGGTTGTTTGAAGGCTAACTTTTCCATAATGGTTTGCAATTGTTGACAATACAGATTTGCCGTTATCGTCTGGCCAGATTGTAGGAAGCTGTACTGTATGACACCAGCACTGGTCTACCAAACACTTACCAGTACCCTTTTTTGAGTTAACTTTCGCTTGGGACAGGATTTGGCCGGTTCTCCTGGGTGCAACCGCTATGATGAGCTTTTCCAATTATTGTTAAGGATCCATTTTTCGTCACAAGTACGGTAACAATACGATTCAAAATTCCCTCGTTATTGTGACGGTTGAGTAATGTAACGCAGCACTCAATGCGTGTTTGTTGGTGTGCTTCAGTCGATTCATGCGGTCCCCATTTCAAATGAATCACTAAATTCGATACACAAGCTTAAATTTTGAATTTGGAATTCCTAACCAGAACGCCAGATATTTCAGCTCAAAGTGGCTAGATCAAGAAAACGCCAATATCATATTTAAGACCTAATAGTAAGGTAGTAATGTGCTGTATGACTCATCATAACCTTGGCCGCCCGGAGAGAATCGAGAATTTTTTTTATAACCTATCTATTGAGGAAGGATATAGGCTATTTAAAAAACTACTACTTAAGAGTCTAAGAAGCGGAGCAGTAAGTATGAATGTTAAGCAATCTGGAAAACTGTAGGTAAGTACGGGAAGTGAGAAAAATTATGGAAGGCTACAAGGGTGTTTGTCGGATAAAATTAACAAGAGTAAATCCGTGGGGCACAGCTATAAGCTAGTATTCTTATGAAGTATATTATACTCATTCTTACCAATATCAAGTGCGTGTGTGTTATCAATGCACCAGTACCGAGTGCTATCAATGGTCCTAAAATTAAACCGGCCTGGCTAATAGCCAGTGGTAAACCCAGAACCCCAGCGCCGAAAACTGTACGCAACAGGTTGAAGTACGCCATCCACAGTCTGAAACAACCAGACAAAAACGAACGTTAAAAGAGCAAACAAGGATCCGGTTTAAAAATGTAATGTTCTATGACCAATCTCGTTTCTTACCTCAAGTAGTTGTGTAAAGAGCTATATTTCACTAAACCACGGCATTTAATGTAGGTAGGTATAATTAAATTTAAGAAAAAATTCATTACAATCATTTCTAAACTTCGAAATTGCATACGTTACATATTGTATTCGATTGCGATTTCAAACAATTTCTCATAGTTAAATCAAAAGGAAACAAATAAAATGGGAAATAAAAAAAAATGCTTTGGTCCAATGGTAGTGTGCTGCTTTAATTAAAGAATAATGCCCAGATTAAGCAAAACAGCAGTAAAACATTTTTGAATACACGCCCAATAAGATACCAGCAGTCTTCTTCTTCTTCTTGTTTCGGTGCCAAAAAAGCACTTGCCATTATGCCAGATCAATGTTTTTAAACCTTCATATTATTTTCTAATATTCAATGTGTTCTCTAACAATATCTCAATATGCATGTTTGCAGTCTATATTTATAATCCACTTCACGTCTTCAATTTTAGGGTTTTAGGTATAAGGTTAAAGAACATACGTTAATGAAATAAAAACCACAAAATGGCCGTTCAAGATTCTGCCAAAAACTCTACCAGCAGTTTCTCATTGAAACACTATCGGGGTTTATCAGTGGGTTCTGAGAGGGCACTAAAGAGTTAGTCCTCTATTCAGGCTTAAACTACATTATCGTATCATCGTTTTACATGATATTTCGTAAAATACTATAACAGATTTTAAAGTAAGCGCTTACTTTATTGGATGTTTAGGTTCTCGGTGATCTTGAGGATTAAAATCATCCAACGGTGGTCTATCAGCAGGTAACGTAGCGGTTCGAAAGTCTATGAAAGACATTCGATTATGAGGTTGAACTGTAATTTTGCTAACAGCTTCGAACGCAGCCCTGGTTAAAATAAACCACGATTTAGAAATTACAATAGCTCGGTAGATTGAAAGTAACAATTCGCAATAATATTCTTGAAAAATATGACCACATGCCATAATAAGAAATATACAAACATTGATTCTGTATTATTTGCTTTAAAATATCAATTCAACTTATTCAAACGAGAATATTTATTAAAATTACGAAGTTTGCTTTGATGTGCGAAGTAATAATTTTATTTTCATTTCAATATGTATATCCCGCTATAAGTCATAAATTATGCAGGAATAAAAAAAAAACAAATGCTCTATGACATTGATATATAAAATGACAATTAAAATCATGTATGAGGTGTTCTATAAATCAGTGTTGCCAACTATATCAATTTTTGAGTAGATCTACGTACTTTAGGCCTTTCTCGCAAATCTACGAACTTTAGTCACAGAATCTACGTACCTAATTTCTATCAAATATTGTTTAGCTGATACGGCTGAATAGGATTTTATAATGGATCCGTGTCAATCTACTTATCCTAAAGCATGCCACGGCACATACATTCTCTCAAAAAAGTCTCAGGAATAGATGATTTGTTCATGGTTCCAAATTTTTTTTTTTTTTTTGGTGTTGTTAGATTGGCACAAATGTTTTTCATTTTGGAGCGGAGTTTGAGTTGCATCTGTCATTTAGATTAAATACAGTGCTGTTTTTAGTTAGATCATATTATCTAGTGTATATTGCGAATTTCATAATGTACAGAAACATCGAACAAAGAGTGTCTTAAATTTTGCATCGCCAATGGAATTTCGTTTTCGGAGACACTGAAAATGTTACAGAAGGCTTAAGGTGAATCGACTTTAACAAAAACACGTGCATATGAGTGGTACAAAGCGTTCAAAAGCGGTCGAGATATGCTGAATGATTTCCTTCGCCCAGGTAGGCCATCAACGTCTTCAACTGTAGTTAACATCGCAAAAGTGAAGGAAATCGTAACTGAAAATCTTCATTTAAGTTTGAGAGAGATAGCCGCTGAACTTTTTGTGTCTCACGAGTCGATCCGTATTATTTTAATTAATCCCTTGGGTATGCAACATATTGCCGCTCGGCTAGTTCCAAAAGACCTGAATTTTCTCCAAAAACTCAATAGCTGAGTCGCTGAGGACATGCTAAAACGAGTCAATTTCGACCCAACATTCATGAAACGCACTGTTACAAGTGACGAGACGTGGGTTTACCACTTTGACATGCGAACTTGTCAACAAGTTTCGGAGTGGCACCTTTCAACTGAACCGAAAGCGAAAAACTGACTATCGCGGTGTTGTGCTAAACTCAATTCTGGAAAAAAACGTTTAAAAAATGTTTTCATGTTTTCAATGGTTATTCGTTGGCGTAAGTTTATCGTTTCTGAAGAAGCATACTTTAAAATAAATTTGGGTGAATAACATAATAACATATTGTGTATTATTGATTATTTCCGGTACTTTTTTGACAAAGTAGTATGTCATTTGCACAGACTACTGAGAGGATACTACCTACGTATGTCATTTGGTTTAAAAACAACACTTTTAGTTTTAATTATAATAGTCGGCAACAATGTTCAATTGCGTGATATTCTATATAGGAACACGGTACCTATCGAATAATAAGTTTCGATACTTTACTCACGAGTAGTATCTCTAAATAGCTTGACCGTTGTAAGTGCGATCCTACAAATGGTCTGCGGGACGCGGGAGAGGAAAAACGCAAACAAAATTCGCTTAGAATTAGGAAAGTACGTGACAAGAGTCGTCAAAAATTAATGGAACAGTTAAAACAGAGTCTCACAGGTAACATTCCTATAGTGTATTTAAATAAAAACCGGTTTTTCTGGGTTCTACTACTGTGACGAGCGTTTCTGATTTGTCGTAAAGGATCCATTTTTCGTCACAAGTAACAATACGATTCAAATTTCCCTCGTTATTGTGACGGTTGAGTGACCACTCAATACGTGTTTGTTGGTGTGCTTCAGACAATTCATGCGGTACCCATTTGTCGAGCTTTTTCACTTTTCCAATTTGTTTCAAATTAATTAAAATTGTTTTATCACTCACACCGAAGCCTCCCGCCAATTCTGATGTGGTTTTCAATGGATCCTCTTCCAAGATCACCTTTAATTCTTCATTATCAGCTTGGGTCTCCGGCCATCCACGGGGTTTGTTTCGTAGGTCAAAATTTACAGATCGAAAACGTTGTAACCAAAAACGTACCGTTCTTTCTTTTACAGTAGTTTCCCCATACACATCATTAATCCTTCGAGCTGTTTCTGCAGCGCTGATGCCACGGTGGAAATCATATTTGTAAATAACGAGATATTTTAAGTTTTTCATTGATTTGGTCACTTTAACGCAGCATCTTTCAAAAGATAGAATAAAAGTGTTATAGCTGAGTTAACTACTATCATACGGATATTAATAAGAGTTCTGGAATCTACGCTCACGTGGACTACAGAATGCCCGCGAGAATCTTGCTGTAGGTCTTTTTAAAGCCTATAATTATGTAGTACATTAATTTGCTATATCTCTTATGGTTTACCCAGCATAAGCCATTTAAGCTCCCGAATTGATTCACCACAACCAGTTTTTTTATTTGTGCGGAACCCTAATTCTTTTTCTAAAATAAAAATAGCAACTAATAATAGTACTCCCTAAGTAAAATAGTTACTCCCTATATCATCAGCTATCTATCAGTGAAAGTCCCGTCCAATTCGATCCAACCGTTTTGAAGATCTCCCGGGACAAACAGACAGACAATAATTTTAAAATAGGTCTTTTGTTATAGGTATCGTATATACTTTTATATGCATTTAGTAACAAAACTGTTATTTTGACATTATAAACAGACACTTCAATTTTATTAATTGTATAGATAAGCTGAGTAAATCATTTCTTATTCGACTGTTTTGCTGGTTGGTATAGGCTATATAATATTTAAGTTGACGTCTGAGAATCAAATAAAAAAGCAAAAATAGAAAAATATATTTTTGTTTTTAGTCGTGTTTTTTATATGGTAATCACCCCCAGGTACGGAATCCGGGCCATAGTCAATAAAATATTTAATTATAATTTATAAGAATAATTTAAAAGTAGTTAAAGATTATTTGTTTATTTCATAAATGTTCACAATTAATAGCCGCAAACAAGAACCAGATCCCAGATCTATAAAACTCTTTCGTCAGCAGACAACTCCAGCTGAGGATCGAATAAGAGATCCGTGATATACAATCATATATTTTGACAACTACTCCAATCCATGTTTTATGGAGGCAGAGGTATTATGCTTACTATTTATTTTTGGAACTACTAATCTGATACGAAAATTATTTCACAATTTTTTTATCATTATGTAATTTTCTTTTGTGTCATTAACGCGAATCAAGTCTAGTCTGTATCTAGTATTTAATATCTGTGTAAATGTAATATTTAAAAGAAACAAATTGATATTGTTTTTAAAATGTTTTATTACATAGTAAGTACGTAAGTATAAAAACTTTTTTTACAAGTACTCCGTTTCGTATATCGAGTTTATTGATAACACACGAATATATATGAGATAGCCGCACAACACCACACCGAATATAAAGGATATTAATCCCAGAGTTATGATGAGTAGATTCTTAATTAGGTAAATGTTATACTTTCCGTAGGGGCCGGGGTACATTAGGCTCACTTCCATCATAGCAGGGAAGATAAGGGCTAAGAATGTTGTGCAGAGATTACCAACAAAAGCTACAAATGTCCCTTGAAACGGTATCAAGTAGCATACTAAAACTGAAAGAAAAATAGCAAATATAATAGAAGTTTTGATAACGTAGGGGAAAGGTGTACGAGATAATCTCTTAAGGGATCTTAAGGGAGAATGTTCGTAGTTTAATAGATATTATAGTTAAGTCAGATGTAAAAGCGTGAAATGATAGCAAACTGTCTACCTGTTTACCTGTCTACATAATGTCATACTCAAAATGTTTCATTTATTGATCTTTAATTTTTTGTTTGATTATTTTTAAAACCCTACTAAAAGATTATCTTGGACACCCCGGTATCGGAACGGCAATGGAAGATTAAGCTCTGTTACATTCGCAGTACGTAAGATTCACCAATTAATAGATAAAGCCACTGCTAGATTAGTTTACTTCGCTTACATAGCTTAATGTCTTACGGTATTTTGCTGTGGGGCTCAACAGGTGAAGTAGATACCATATATTATAAAAGTGGGCAATTCGTGCAATTTATACAATACATCCTTGATAACATAATGTATATTCGTAAAACTTAGTTAAGTTAGATTTTGTCAAATACAAAATATAAAAAAATTGAGCTTTATACGTTAACGAATGTAAGGTACTATTTTATACACCTTTACTACCGGTTACCTGCCCAAGTAACCACAACCCAAACTATATAGTCCCTGGTCGTTCTTACCTGTATAGGGGACATGCACAGATGAACTTTCAGCTTTTATAAAATAACGAAGGTGTGGCCCTCGTGGGCTCTTGCTCTAATAGGTTAGACGGGTGCGTAGGCGGCGCGCGGTGGACATTTGGTCGAATAAATTTAATACGGGTGAAACGCTGTAAAATCAGTAAGTATTGTAACTTTTCTAAAACTATCGGTATATACATAACATACCATCACGCCTGTAATTTCACCCTTTCCGATTTGTCAAATATCCTGATATTACGACGCCCGTTTCATTTAAAGAATCACCGAAACACTCTGTTTACCATCATATCGAAACCAACGAACCACCTGTACATGCTAGGAAAAGCTTATTATTTAGTGAGTGGCCGTAATTAAGACGAAATACTAATTTAATTGTATAGCGGTAAGGTTTTTATTTATATTAAAACTTTAATTTAATTTAAATTCAAAAGTGTTATGTAGTTTTGATAAATTTGGTGTTGATTTTGATAAATTGTTATTTATTTAACATAAGCTGAAATACAATTTATGATGTGAAATCGTCGAACAAAGGACGCCGAAAGACAATCTCGCTTTAACTTCATTAAGGGCTAGCGCCGGCACTGTTTTTAAACTCCTAAAGCCATTAGAATACGGAGTGTTACATAAATAAGTGATATCCTTTATCTTAAAGGTTTTAAGAGTGTATATGTGCTCTTCCTATTAAACAATTTTGATCTTTTTCCTAAGAAACATGAACCAAATGCTTTCAGATTTTGTAACTAATATAGAGGCGCTATCTAGTAAGGATACATCGAAATCCTTTTAAAGTTCCTCTTTCTCAATGCGCAATAGTATCTAATGTATGAATAGTATTGAAAATTTATGTCACTATACCTTATCGGTCGCGAGTTGGAGAAAAAAGTTTTCTAAGCTTAAGCTGATAAAAACCTATCTGCGATCGATAATATCTCAATTGAGATTGACAAATTTGGAAACTTTCTTAATCGAAAATGAAATTGCAGAAAACATAGACTTCTAAGCCTTATTAAGAAAGTTTGCCTATAGAAAGGTTTAGACAATATATTTATTAAAAAAAAGTTTAATTGTTATAGACGGTCGTTTATTTTTTGAAATTTTCCCTTTGTTTTTCTTTTATTCATTTTTTCTACATGCGTGATTTGGAGAGTAGAGAGGAGGAGTCATAGAAATCTCGCCCAAGGCGCCAGTATTCTAAACCCGGCACTAGATACAAACATACCTAGTGAAGATGAATAATTTGTATTTATTTAGATTTAGATGTACGCTTAGATCTTTTAAATTACGTAACGGATCTTAATATGGTTAATACAACCATTTAGAGAATTTTTGACGGAAGGTTATATAAACAATACATTCCAATCAAGTTTTTTTACAGTAGAGAAAATTCAATTATGATTCGTTTCAATTATGATATGATTTTCGGTCACTTACCTGGCTTATGCTGGCTAAACCTTATGAGATCAAAATAATGTTCTAACGATTTGTAGTTCTTCGAAAAAAACATTTTTATCTTCTATACAATGATAAAAAATAGTACGTTATTTGGGAAGCTATTTTCTCTAATTCAATATCAGTCTTTATCCAAATAAATTTTATAATTAACCTGGGCATTTGATGTACATTAAAATTGGCCAGTACAGTTTTCCATTTAAATGAATACCGTAAAAGATATAAAAATTCAAAATTACGCGCGATCTAATAGATACCTTTTAGCAAAACCGGTCGCGATCGTTTGGCCGGCACTTCGCACTTATGATAACTTGCGCGTCGCCAGCTAAGCGCACTATTCATAAATATGAAGATAGATGATATACCATCACACCTGTATTCCCGAAGTGTTAGGCAAAGGTGTACACCCACAGTTCGCCGAGTATGTTTTAGGTCCCATGTAATAGCGGGCTAGCCTATTACCATTCGCATACCATATTACCATGACTATATCACACCTCGAGCATAGCAGTTGCGATTAGAACCACTAGGTTAATGAGGCAGAATTCTAGTTATGAACTTTCAATATTAAAGCGATATACTCTAAATCAGGCTTTTTTGAACATAAATACACCACTTTATAAATTGTACCCGTGCGCTGAAATATCTTTCCTAATTCAAATTTTATGATAAGAGAAAATAAGCACATACTCGCTATCAAATGGTAAACATCTTAATATATTCTCTTCCATAGTTCCGAAGGACCAATATCCCAACGTTCCAAAAATTGTCGCAATAATGGTGGACACCATTATACCTATAGTTATAACTCCAAACTTCTCTGTCATCACCCTCGGGTTTTGCATTGCTTTGTCTATTGACAAAACCTGTAAATAAAGGTGTAAGGGCCTGTAAGGTTATAAGTTTTCCAAATATGTACTACCATTTCTACCAACGTATATTTAGCTGTTTTCCGGTACAAACAAAAATGTATATTATTTTGAATGTCACAAACTGTCACTGTACAGCTATCTCATAATAAGAAACAAGATAATCTAAGTACATAGAACTTTTATATTAAATCTATACTAATATTAAAACGTTCAAGAGATTGTTATAATACGTTTGCTTGTTTGAACGCGCTAACCTGAGGAACCAGCAGTCAGTTTGGAAGTTTCTTTTTGCATTTTATAATTTAATTATTGATGAAGGTTATTAGCTATTTAATTTCACGCTGCGACACTATGGAGCGAAGTAGTAATAATTAACATTAAGCAATCTGAATTGCTGAAGGTAAATACGGGAAGGGAGAACAACGATATAGACTAAGAGCCCTCGAAGGCCAAACATTCGTTATTTTATAAAAGCTGAAAGTTCATCTGTGCATGTCCCCTATACAGGTAAGAACGACCAGGGACTATATAGTTTGGGTTGTGGTTACTTGGGCAGGTAACCGGTAGTAAAGGTGTATTAACTAGTACCTTAAATTCTTTAACGTATAAAGCTCAATATTTTTATATTTTGTTAAAGATAACTTTAGAAATCTCGTCGTCCATTGCCAGACACTTATGACAGTTGCTACCCCCTGCCAGACACCCCTAAACTTTAATAAATTATAATTATACTTTTGTTATAGTATAAAAGCTAAATTTTATATATGTTACTTGGGGACCTATGAAAAGACGTTACCTCAATAGCCAGACAGTTTTAATGGTTTTTACATCTTGCCAGACACATCGAAAGTCTGCTGTAAGTGCAAGCGCGAGGGCTTAGTCGATTACGATCTGTTAAGATATCTAATAATAAAATAATTTTATTACATTTATAGCTATGTTATACAAAGTAAAAAATATCATTTTAATATTATAAAATACAAAAGAAAAGTACATTATTGTCGTCGATATTTTCATTTTCTTCGTCACTACTCTTCCAGTCGATGTCATGATCGTAGTCAATATCGCGTTCTTCGTCAGTTTCTTAAAAAAAATAAGCAAATTTATACAATTAGGAATAATTAAAAAATTATGTACAATAATTTGTCATAATAATTATATACCTGATTGAGTTTTGAGCGCATCACTAACATAACTTGGTAGCTGATCCCCTTCAAACCATTTGAACTGGTATTTGTTATCTTTCAATACCCAGCCGTTATTGTCCGCACAGACTATTAGATGTACAAGTATTGTCCGGTTGATATGTGGTTGGATTTTTCAGATGAGCATTATTCCAAATGGTACATACATAATTTGCTCGCAAAAAATTGCTGCAATAGCTCGCTTTTGCAAGGTGGTAGATTGCTAGCGTCAAAATTTCGCAACTTCTTTCAGTCAAAAGCTTCGTTTACATCGGAGACTGCTGATTTTCAAAACAGTTTTAAATTTTTTCAGAGTTTACTCCGAGAACAATATTATTTTACCATCACTTTTATTACAAACGAAACAAATTAATATGTCTCCCATGATAACACTTTTTACTAAAATTGTACTTTTATTTCACAACAAAACTGCACAAATTTCGATTATAAAACATGGTTGCATCTGCACATATTTGTTCAATACATCACTAAAAGACAGATGATGCGCAGTAAAAGATCGCAGTCGACTAAGCGCCCTATCTCACTCGCACCCGCTTGAACAGTTGTAACCTCGCGCTCGCACTTACAGCGGACTTTCGATGTTTCTGGCAAGATGTAAAAACCATTAAAACTGTCTGGCTATTGAGGTAACGTCTTTTCATAGGTCCCCAAGTAACATATATAAAATTTAGCTTTTATACTATAACAAAAGTATAATTATAATTTATTAAAGTATAGGGGTGTCTGGCAGGGGGTAGCAACTGTCATAAGTGTTTGGCAATGGACGACGAGATTTCTAAAGATATCTATAACAAAATATAAAAAAATTGAGCTTTATACGTTAACGAATGTAAGGTACTATTTTATACACCTTTACTACCGGTTACCTGCCCAAGTAACCACAACCTAAACTATATAGTCCCTGGTCGTTCTTACCTGTATAGGGGACATGCACAGATGAACTTTCAGCTTTTATAAAATAACGAAGGTCTGGCCCTCGTGGGCTCTTGCTCTAATAGGTTAGACGGGTGCGTTGGCGGCGCGCGGTGGACATTTGGTCGAATAAATTTAATACGGGTGAAACGCTGTAAACTCAGTAAGTATTGTAACTTTTCTAAAACTATCGGTATATACATAACATACCATCACGCCTGTATTCCCCGAAGGGTTAGGCAGAGGTGTACTAATGTACACCCACAGTTCGCCGAGTATGTTTTTAGGTCCCATGTTATAGAGGGCGAGCCTATTGCCATTAATATATACCAAGTTTATTAGCAACATACAAGCATAATTCCTGTAACTAATATAAAATTTATGTAAAAATGTAAAATTAATCTCGGTAAATTAATTAAATTATCGTAACACAGAATATTCATGCGGTGTTCGTCTGTAAGAAATTGTTACATTTAGCGTAGTCCATAAGTCACAGTATTTAATTGTAATATTAGTGTAAGCAATTGTGGACTAACGATTATAAATAAATATATAAGTACCTATAAATGTTTTGTATTTTTTAGTTATTTTACAAACAAACGTCTGTTTCTTTTAATTTTGCCATTGTAACAATGTTATTGTTAGGTAGTGATGATATCACAATTTAAAAAAGTCTTACAACTCCAACAGCGCTCAGATTGAAAAGAAATGTTCCGAAGGCAAGCAGAAGAGGTAGCGGTTCTATAGAAGCAATAATTAATTCTCCGTGGGGCTCATCAAATATGTGATAGAAAACCAACACCAAGCCAATAAGATTCATAAAGTTACCTGAAAAAATAAAAAATAAATACTATACTAGCTGTGCCAGCGGCTCCGCTCGCGTGGACTACAGAAACACCGTAGAAAGGTGGTCGCCCGCCGGATATTTTAAAGATAAAGATGCTTTTTAACGCAGTACCCTTATTCTTATTCTAAAATAATTGTAGCCAAGTTAGTCCTTGTAATATCAGCTATCTGCCAGTGAAAGTTCCGTGAAAAACGGTCCATCCGTTTCGGAAATTATCCAGAACAAACAGAAAGACAGACAAACATTTTAAGAATTGTTTTTTTTTTAAGTACCGTATATAGTTTCATATGCATTTAGTAAAAAGCTTGTTATTTTGACATTAAAAACAGACACTTCAAGAATTGTATAGATTATAATATGCGTGTTAATGTGATATTTTTAGCTTTTAATTATAGCGTATAATTGAGGAGAAATAAGAGTAAATTATTCCTGAGTAAATTCATGAAGGAGTCCTGGTTACATGACAGTCTATGCCCATTACCCAATTTGCTTCGTTAAGCGTGCCCTATCTTCTGTATATTGGCAAGTGTTCTGAAGAACTTATATTATTCAACTTTCTCTTTTGAATTACAAAACACCACGCGCTGGACTCCGTAATCACAGATTTACGGTAACCTCCATCTCGGCTCTATCATACTGTTGGCCGTACCGTGAAGTACCTTATCACCATATATCGGGTCCTTCAAGGGAAAAGAGGAGAGCTTGACTAGAAGACACCGAAGGTAAGTATAGTAGAATCCTAAAACAGTAGCAACACGCAGAGACATCAACAATCCAATACCAGACACCGCGCCGTTGTTATGTGGGGCTGCGTTAATAGAAACTGGATTAAGATTGGTTTGGGTGGCTCAAGTCTTAAAATATTATTTGGACTCTTATATCCCCAAAACACTCTCCTGAGATTTTTTTTACATTCTTTATAAGAGATATTAAATATGTTTACCACAAGATAGATAAGTACCTACTGCACACAAGAACATCAACAAACCTAACATAGAAACATAGCTAACGATTTTCAACGTCTTCATAAAGAATTCCAGTAACAAGTATGGCAGTAGCAACGTCAACATAGCGGGCTTTGAAGTTTGCCAATCCATTAACTGAAACAAAAGCAAGTAGTATTTGGGTAATTCATCTCCACCTACCTATACTTACAATTAATGATGTACAGATTGTTCAAACATAGAAGAGACAGCTAAGCATGTTTTCCTGCAAACATGCAATAAAATTAATTGTTATCAATTAAAACAAAAAGAACCTATCGTAATCAGTGATTGATATCGAAATGGTTGAATTTTTTTTAAACGACTTCAAAAAAGGTGAACTTTCTCAATTCGATTATATCTAGTTAGATAATTTTTTATAGATGTTCAGCCCTAAGTTCCTCGTTTATGATCCGATTTAGATGATTCTTTTTTCGCTGGTAAAGCTTCAAAGGTGATTGGCATTGGACCTTGGACTTCGAAGATACACCAGGGAACTTCTCAAAATCATTGAAGTTGGTTTTCTTTTTTGTTATAGTCTTGCTACTAAATCTATTTTCTATTTTAATAAGCGCCATTACGAAGTTTTCGACTGGATCTTTATCTGTCATGTGGTTGTTTTTGTTTTATTTGGTTAACTTTTATTTCACCTTATACTTTGCAATATTGGTGGCATTTTGCGTGATATACCTACTCGTAGTTTGGTAATTGTGCTTACATGAAATGGTTTATCAATAATATCTATAAATGTGCATTTTGAGTAGCCACAAAAACTCCTACACATTAGACCCAATTTTGAAGATATAACTACGAAGTTTGACTTTAAAACATTGAAAGGGCCAAGTGCTTCTGCGGCGCCAAAACAAGAAAAAGAAGAACGTTATTTCGTTTTGTTAAATGGTCGTATGATATAACCTTAGTAGCAACTTATTAACTTTCAGCAAAATAATAATTTTGAACTCTAACATCATTTTCCACAGTGCAGTTTCTTTAAAGTAAACTGACTCCAGCAATTAGTAAACAGTGTTCTTAAGTAAAAGATAACCTCGTGTAGAGTACCTTCATTATCTGGGTCAATAAAATTTAGCATAACTTACATCTCTCAAACTACCTGTTGTAAATGCTACAAACACCGTGCATATTCCAACTTGACTTAATACCATAAGTACGGCTATGAGTGTTCTGAAATCAGAAAGATACCGTCACCATCTACACCTGCAAAATTCGTTAACTAAAAATCTTAGTTTTCAAAAGGTTTACAAGCAGTATTATTATTTATTAAAAATTCCAAAAAAAAAATTGCTTTCCAATACGAAGAGGATTTTATTGAACATCTTTTCAATAAAATTATATGAGTTAAAAAATGACCCTTCTGAAAAATTTGTATAATTTATATTCACATAACCGATTTTACACGCACAACGATGATATTATATTCAACTGTACATACTTATAATGTTACATAGATCTTTAGTATCTGTAGTGTACTGACTTTAAGAGATAGTGTATTGACTTCGTCTCACGTATCTACGATAGAGTTAAGCGCCTACGAATGAGGTAGTCGCAAACCGAGCGTAGTGCGGACTGCGGAGCGGACGTATACAGGTGAGGTGTTTGTGATTTGATATAGATCAGAAGAATACGAGTATCACTTTTAGTTTATTACATTTACGTCTTGTCTAGTCTACGTTCAATGACCTAGCTATCCTAATACTAATTAATTGGTCAAAAAAAATGACTAAATAATGAAGGTTTTTATATCTAAGGTTCATATCTAGGTGGATCCTGTTAAATCGCCACTCTGTTCAAGATGACTGCACGCGAAAGACTAATCACATAAAGCTTGGGGAAGACCTATATCCAACGGAAGGAAAAACTAGATAAATAGGTACATAAAATATCGTAATACTTACGGACCGCGTTGTCCTACCCACTGACAGATCCCTGGTCCGTGCATTAATGCTACACGGAACCCGTACCTGTAAGATATGTACGGAACCTTCAACTGTCGACTAACCTCGTTCAGTGAATTTAACTAAAACAATTTCATATTTAGTACTCTCCGGCAAAGGCCCAATTATTTTACCTATAGTTTTTTGGATGTCGGTAGATAGGTTAAGAACAAGTTGTTTTAGGTTTTAGCGGTTGTTTTTATAAACCCATGGTGGCAAACTGGCATATGGCCCGCCTAATGTAAAAATTCTACCGTAGCCTATGGACGCTTGTAATAACACCATAGCTATCCCAAGCACGTTACCGACCTACCGACTCACCGCAGGAACACAACGCAAGGTTATTTGGCTGCGATCTTCTGTATGGTGGAGGCACTGCAGGCGTTCGAATTCATATCGATAGACGCCATGACCGTACCTACACGCTATCACTAACCATCATTGCTTTAGTATAGAAAACACCTAAAGAGGCAAAAGGAATGATATGGCACTAGGCGATGCGATACAATCGTATTATGGAATTAAATTTATAATAACCCAATGTGAATTGGATCCAAATTCTAAGATACAATAATTACAGTAAGTAAATAGAGAACTGAGGCTGCCAAATGACACACACGAGACTGATGAATGATTAACGCAGAGCATAAATTGCTAAAACTACAAAACATTTTGATCTGTTGAATTCTAAATGGGGGATTCGGCGGAAGTGCCAATGCCATACAGCTAAATCAGTTGGAAGACGCTTTTTTGTTTGTAGTTGTATACCGTAGGTCCGTATAGTATACATGTAGGCAGTGTATGTACGCTTGTCGTTAGTGTGTGAGGCACGCGGTAACTACTAGTTAGAGCAAACTGGTTTATTGCGGGTTTAGTCACCGTGTGTATTTATTACACTACTACAGACGCAAAAACGTCTCCAAGCTAATATTTCCATCGCAAAGCAGTAACGCTGACGCCGCGCTGATGTGTTCCGAACTCCAGACCGAAAGTTGTGGTTGTCAACACACATTCACAAACGAGGCGTTCTTTTTGAGATTTTTTTTAGTTTTAGTTCTTTTTGAGGTTCATAAATAACTATAGGCTGCATAAAATTGTAAATATCAGGCTGTAAGTATCCCAATCCTGGGCAAAAGCCTCTTCCCAAGAAAAGGTACGGTTTTAATCACCACATCAACTGACGACGTATTGCTGATTTACAAAGTCAAAAATCTACAGTTCTATATTTTTCATACATAAAGTGGTACTATAAAACATTTCTCAAGCTTTGAGGTTTCCTCACGATGTTTTTCTTCACCGTCAGTCGTTACTATGTTACCAATTTAAATTAGTAAAGTACGCGAATTCCGAAAAATTCGTTGATCGAATCGATTTTCCGCCGATCTAAACCACTGGACCACCACGACTTTTCACTGCTGCATAGACTACATAATGACCGCATGTTTACTGTTTAATACCATTAATAAAAACAATTACATTTCAGCAACTTTAAAATTAATTTTGAAAGTAAAATTAATTTATAAAGTGTATCATACTCATTCTTACCAATATCAAGTGCGTGTGTATTATCAATGTACCAGTACAGCTCAGCTATGAGTGGTCCTAAAATTAAACCGGCCTGGCTAATAGCCAGTGGTAAGCCCAGAACCCCAGCGCCGAAGACTGTACGCAACAAGTTGAAGTACGCCATCCACAGTCTAAAGATAAAAACAACAAGACAAAAACAAATGGTAAAAGAGCAAACATTGGACCAGTTTAAATATATAACGTTCTATGACCATTCTCGTCTCTCACCTCAACAAATTATGTAAAGAGTTGTATTTCACTAAACTACGCCATTTAATGTAGAGGAACTCTGGGCGGTATGGGAAAGACGATTTACAGAAGATAGAGGGGTGAGCGGATTGGTTCACTCACTCTCCTACACTCATTTTTCGGTATTTTTCCACAACGCGTCAATGTGAAAGTGGTTGCCGTAATTTCAGCGTTAGTCCTAAAAGAGTTAGTCCTAGTCCTAGTTCAAGCTTTGCTCTCTCAAAGGCGTAATGGCTTGTGCTGGTTTTCACAGCGACGATGACAATTCTGTGCTAGTTTACGAGTTTTAATATTTAAGTACCTTATACTCCATTCTGCCCCGACGTGGTTAAATTTTTTTTAATGACGTGTAGCGGCACTCATACTACCTACACAGTTGATGTGTATGTGCCAGAAATAGAAACATTAAATATCGTACTGATAAAAACGTTTTTAAGCAGCAGCGATCACCGTCGTTGATGTGCCAAAAAATGTTCGCACTTCTCAACTCAACTGCTCTACGAGAAATCGAGAAATGACAAATTACGGCGCGCGGAACGCTTGATTCATACAGTGACTCGCCATGCACTTATGTCCACCAGTGTCCACCAATAGCAACCCACAAAACCACAAAGGCTTCTACATACGTAGCATCCTCTCACTAGTAGACATTTCCTTTTTCATTTCCTTTTTTGTTGAAGTGAAACTTCTTTGCGCGCATGAGGATAAATTTTTTACCGATGAAACGCGTTACTAAGATGTGAAACGTTTTGAGAGAGAGAAGGAGAGAGCGATTGAGACCGATTGAGAGAGAGCGAGAAAGGGCGAACTTTGCATAAAGCACGTAGCCATGGAGACAATGTGTAAACAGCGAGTTAAATTTATATATAAACATTTTGTGATAAATTTGTAAATTATCCTTTACTACTAAGCAGTTGTTCAGAGTAAGTAATATATTTGGTATCTTTTTGTTAATGTTAATTCGTTTGAAGGTTAGGAAGTTTTAATATTTACAAATAACATGTGGCATTTTAATTTGTTATTTATGAATTTAATATACTATTTTTCATAAAATATAAAATATATCATAAATTCTCTTTTCGAAATATTAATTTTAAAAAATCAGTAATTTTTAATATTTAGTCTACAGTTAAATAATAATCCAAACACACCAACTACAAATTCAGGAACGACAATAGATGCTATTTTTACAAGATATTTAGATAATGATGAAACACGAACTTTTAATGCATATTTTACTTACAAATAATGTAGATATCGATGAAATAAATTAAAATTAAATTTATAATTTGTATTAATTTTCGACACTGTCAATATTTTAATGACAATTAAATTCATTAAATTCCTTACATATCTTCCTTTTCTTTCTCTCTAAGCCTCGGAAATCTAAAGCTTTAGATTAGTATAAATATAAACGAGATTTAAAAATTAGTTTGCCAAAGAAGTTTCACTTATTAATTATTATTATTCTTCACCTTCTTCCTAACTTGGCAACCGGTCCTCTTTAATGAAGATCATTACTGCCATTATCGAGTGAATTATATTGTCATGTGTTATGACGTTTCAGTATCCTAAAAAGATGGTGGCTCCCTTGTTAGAAATTTGTAGGAAGATTTTGTGGGACCTCAGAATGAATGCTTTCAGCTTGTTTAGGCTAGAATGGTGCAAAACGGCGTCCTGTCCTTGACAATTAAATTCTTGCCTTTCTCTTTGCTTACCCCTTCCACCCTGTGACGTGTTTGTCACTTCGCTCGAAGCCACTCGAAGCATTTTCTAAACATATATATAGTATAGATAATACTTTTAAAAGTTTAAAGAATATTCCTACTTATAAAACCAAATTCCGAGGACAAAAGGTCGTTAAATAATATGAAAAAAAGCATAATTTACTTTTTAATGAACCTTATTAAACAACAAAATTTGCTACAAGAATGGGCATTCTCCGTGATTAACAATAATTTTTGTCTGTTTATTGAAACTTGTTTATTTAAATTGATTAAGAAAGTTAAGATTTTCAATATTTCAGGGGTATATTTCAATTTCTCAAGAAAATATGAAAAAATCGTTTTTTTTTAGAAATTCTAATCCCTACTACCAAGGAATATAGTACTCTCTTACCCAACTTATTAAACCCTAATAGAGGCTTTGCAAAAATTTTATTTCAAAATTCATCAAATTCGTACTGCCTAAGCATATCACGTTGTGGCGATCGTCGTCGTTACGAATTTTTTTTAGAACTGACTTTACTGTTAGCCTTAGGAGCCCTGGCGCCTCTGACGCAAAGAGTAAAAGCTACTCTAGCTCTCATTGAAACATTACAGCATTTTATCAGTGGGTTCTGAGAGGGCACGTAAGAGCAGTGCCGGTTTAACAACGTAGCAAGAGTAGCAATTGCTACGGACCCCGCGCGAAATGGGGCCCCGCATATTTAAACCCACTCATCTCTGCCTGAGCGTAATTTTTTGAGTGAAACTTATTAAGATGTGGTATATTGAATTTAATTGATGTCACAAAAACGTGAAACGTTACAATTGTTCCTTCTAAGACAATCTACGTCAGACACTCGGTAACCGACTATTTCCTTGGCGTAAATAAAACACCGAATTTCATACTGTAAACGCTAAAGACTATTAATTAACCACAAAATACCTATAGATAGCAAATATACGTATTGAGTATTGAATTGTTTTTTTACCAGTTTATACTTAAGAACCCATAGTAGATCAAGATAAAGAATTTACTACGGGCCCCGCGCTTGCTTAATCGGGCACTGCGTAAGAGCTAGTCCTCTAAATATGCTTCAACCACATCATCGTATCATACTTTTACATAATATTATCTGTTACAGTACAGTGCAACAAAAGTTACTTGGGTATTTCATAATATATTATATCAAATTTTAAAGTAAGTGCTTACTTTATTGGATGTTTAGGTTCTCGGTGATCTTGAGGATTAAAATCATCCAACGGTGGTCTATCAGCAGGTAACGTAGCGGTTCGAAAGTCTATGAAAGACATTCGATTATGAGGTTGAACCATAATCTTGCTAACAGCTTCGAACGCAGCCCTGGAAAAAATAAACCATAATTTAAAAATTACAATAAATCGGTAGATTTAAAGTAGGTAGGTAAAACAGTTCGCAATAATATTCCTGAAAAAAAAAGACTACATGCCATAAATACGAAATATACAAACATTTTTATTTCTTTCAAAATATCATTTCAACTTATTAAAACGAGAATATTTATCAAAATTACGAAGTGCATTTTGATGTGTATGAAGTAATAATTTTATTTTCATTTGAATATTTCCGTTAAAAGTCATAAAATACACCAGAATAAAAAATAAATGCTCTATGACAAATAAAATAACCACAGGTTTACGACAAAGGCTAAAATCTGTGAAAATTATAACCACAGACTATTAGATGTACATGTAATTATAACAAAAATTGTCTACGATAAAAATCGCTTGAAGTGTTCTTCAACTTCAATAAAATAATATCAAAGAATATACAGTCAAAATCTGTTATAACGACATCGAAGGGACTGCTCATATTCAGTCGTAACAACCGGTGATGTTTAATGTGTATAGTGCAAGTACAAACAAATCGATAGGGAATTATTGGAAAAATATATTTAATCAACTATGTACATTTTGTTTATTACACATAAGTACAATGCATATTATTTTTATGTGAGCATAAAATCTGTAATTTTGGTCTGTTTGGAAAATTTCTGTTGTGCATAGATATTTTGTAATTCACGTTGGATTTTAATTAACGTATCGAAATAAAAAAAAAAAAAAAAAATTGCTATGGATATGGAAGTGTTCATTAAAAAGAACAATCCTTCTTAATACACTAACAGCATTGATACCATTGTAGCCCTCGCCCAGGGTCTACAACTTGTGGAGAGAATAAATTAGGCGTGTGTGGAAGTTAAAATGTTGTTTATTAAAAAGTATAAACAGGGTAGGCACACGTGATTATAAAACTTGCACGGAGCTATATAAAAATGCGCGTGCATTCGCCGTCAGAGTAGGTAGCGGACTGGCGCTTGTGACCGAGCGATCGCGACTTGCCGCAGAGCTCGCATTCCAGCGGCGCGGGCGCAGGGGTGTGAGGTACACACCTGCACGGCACAGCCACGCGCTGTTATCTTCGCCACACCATCATTCAAAGTTGGTGCTCTCATTAAAGGTATCGCGCTTCGGTTACGACTCATTCGGGTCGTACACGAGCTCGACTCCGACCACCGTCCGGTCATCATGCAGCTAGGTCAACCAGACGACTCTAGCCCTCCTTCGGTCCAAGTGGTTGACTATGCTAAGTTAAAACATTATCTTGCGGACAGGCCGTCCTCGTCCAGTTTAGATAGGATCCCGGACGTATTGGGGTCCGTTGCGGATGTAGATCTCGCGATCGATTCCCTGGTCGACCACCTGCAGATCGGCATCGGAGAGGCCTCGAGAGAGGTCGAAGAGGCGAGCGATCGCCGCTTCGTACTCCCTGCCGACGTGCGGGCGTTGTTGACGGAAAAGAACGCGGCGACTCGTGCGCACGACCACTATCCGACCGAGGAAAACCGCGCACGCTTACGCGCGCTTCAGAGAGCGGTTAGAGCCCGCATATTAGAACTCAGGAGTCACAGATGGGACGCCCTCGTCGAAGGGCTAAGGCCGTCGCATCTGGCTTACTGGAAACTAGCTCGCAGCCTCAAAATAGAGGCTTCTTATCTTATGCCCCCCCTCGAGAGGGGTCCCGGTATACCGCTCGCCTTCGATAGCAGCGACAAGGCGGAGTGCCTCGCCACTTGTTTGGAGAGCCAGTGCTCTCCGAACAGTGTCGATGCAAATACCGACCGGGTCGAGGGTATCGATGGATGCGTGCGGGAGCTGGATAAGCTCCCCGCGACAGCCTCCCTGTCCCCAGTCACGTCTGAGGAGGTTCTTTCCATTATAAAAAGCCTTAAGCTCAGAAAAGCACCAGGTCCCGACGGGATCAGGAATAAAGTACTTAGGCTTCTTCCTGATCGCCTCATAGCTCTATTGGTCTGCATCTTCAATGTAGCCATAGTCCACTGCCATTTTCCAGCCGCCTGGAAAAAGGCAATAGTCATAGGTATCCGTAAGCCCGGCAAGAGCGCGTCGCTTCCCGACAGCTATCGCCCGATCAGTCTCCTAAATACGTTAGGGAAAATTTACGAGCGGATCCTTCTGAACCGTCTCAAGCCAATAATAGAGGAGAAAGACCTCTATCCGCCTGAGCAATTCGGTTTCCGTGCTAGATATTCTTGCACTCATCAAGTGCACCGCCTCACGGAGCACGTTGCATTTAATTTTGCTGAACTTTATAAACCCCGCCGTACACTTGCGGTCTTTTTCGACGTGGCCAAGGCCTTTGATAAGGTCTGGCACGAGGGATTGATTTACAAGTTGTACCGCTTTGAAGTCCCCGATAGGCTAATTAAAATAATTCGCGACTATTTAACAGATCGCACCTTCCGCCTGGCTCCTAGCCTATTTAACCTGTACGTCAGTGACCTACCTCGACTCCCGGAGGTCGAGGTAGGGCTATACGCTGAGTATACAGTCTTATATGCCTCAGATAGGAATAGATCCGACCTCAGACACAAAGTCCAACGCTCCGTGACCACTCTCGGGAAGTGGTTTAACGAGTGGCGTATAGCCGTTAATCCCTCGAAGAGCGCCGCGATGCTCTTCGATGCGGATTCGTCACAGATACCGTGGAAGCTTAAACCTGTTAAGCTCTACGATAATCCGATTCCGTATGTAAGAGAGACCAAATATCTAGGGGTAACCCTAGATAGTAGGCTCTCTTTTAGACCCCACATCCGTAAGGTTAGGAACAGGGCCGCGTGGGTCCTGGGCCGGTTGCATCCTCTGTTGTGTTCGGTGAGTAAAATGTCCACGCGACATAAGCTCACGCTCTACAAGACGTGTATTCGACCAATTTTGACATACAGTTGCGCCGTGTTCGCACATATGTCCGAGTCGAGTTTCAAACGGTTACAGTCGATACAGAATAGGTTCCTCTATCGTCTCACCGGGGCCCCGTGGTATGTTCGAAGCGTAGATCTCCATAGAGATATGGAGCTTCCTTCGATACATGCCTACGTTAAACAGCTCTCCCGTTCGTATTTCGACACCGCGTTGAACCACGCGAATCCGTTGATAAAAACAGCCGCCACTTATGTTCCGGCACCCACGGACATCCGGTGCAAACGCCGGCCGCGCAATATTTTTATTGATCCCGACGATCACATCGAAAATTCGAATAAATATTACACATCCGTCTCTCCAAACAGAGCGTGCCAGCGCCCACGCCCGCGTAACCACCGTTCTCTCCGCAGAGGGCGGGCGGTCAATTTCGCTCCAGCACACCCGTCACGTCCACCCTCTCTAGCGGTAACCCAAGCCTAGGTCCGTTCCTCGGTGTGAAACCCTTGGGTCAGGCAACCGCCCGCGCGATACACGTGACACTGTCCGTGCATCACTTAGCTACCTACATACAACACTACACACGTATGAACATACACACGTGCACACCACACAGGTACATAGGTTCTGTGAGGGACCTTTTTTTTTCTTTTTTACGCTAGTTAGTTAGCGCTAGTTAGTGTAGAAACATTCCGATTACTGAATACACATACGCACGGTTCCTTCCTTCCTCCCAGGAGGAAGGGAACGTGCCTATGTGTATAATTTAGTTAGCTCGAATCGTAGGTGTAGGGATTCGATTAGATCGCGACGTAATTGCGAACGCGACGACCGCCCGAGCCGAGGTCCGGCCACTTTGGCACCCTCGTGCGAGTCGTCCACGAAACTTTCGCGGCTGAGTGCCCTCTGCGCTCGCCCCCAAGTCCGGTGAAGCTGTAAAAGCCGCAGCGGCTTTAGGGCCCCTAAGGCTAACAGTGTAGTCAGTTCTAAAAAAAAAAAAAAAAAAAATCAAAGTTGGTACAGTAAATTATTCTTCAGAGTCTTCCTGTTCGTCATCTTCCTCTTGAACATCTCGTACAATATCATCTTCCGTAGCTCGTGCGCAAATTGCAATAGAGTTATCTACATCAATGAACTCTGCTGCTTCAGTAGTAGATAAAGCAGGTCTTAAATTTTGGGCTAATTTTGCAAGAGAAATATTGTCCTCTCCATCATCATCAGTCACATCATCTGAGGTCTTTAAAACCAGCATGTTTAACGCAGTTAGCTATGGTGTTTTGTGAAACGTTTTTCCATGCTTCTGATATCATCAAGATGGCATCAAGAACCGTAAAGCTTTTTTGGTCGCTACTGTCAAGGTTTTGTATTAACTTAAACACTTGCAGTCTTCTATAGTGAGATTTTAAACACCTTATTACACCTTAGTCCATTGGTTGCAATACAGATGTAACATTTGGTGGTAAGAACACAAGTTTAATGCATTTTAGATTAGTGACAGCCGGATGAGCAAGACAGTTATCAACCAAAAGTAGAACTTTCTGTTTGTTTCCTTTCAATTCAGCGTCCCAGTTTCTTAACCATCTCTCAAAAATGTCCGATGTCATCCATGACTTCACATTGTTTTCATACGTTACCGGCAGTGAGTGTATGTTTTTAAAGCATCTTGGTTTCTTAGATTTGCCAATAACTAAAAGCTTTCTTTTACAGGATCCTGTCATAATTGCTACAACCATGATCGTTAATCTTGTCTTAGACATTTTTCCTCCCAAACAATTCTCTCCTTTGAACTTTAAAGTCTTGTCTGGTTTCATATTGTAAAAAAGTCCAGTTTCGTCTGCGTTAAAAATTTCATCTGGTCCGTAGCCTTCGAATAATGTAGGCCACTTTTGCGTTATCCATTCTTCTACAGTATCCTTATCAACACTAGCAGCTTCACCACTCATTTTCCCGCCGACAATACCGTGCCGAGCCCGGAAACGTTGAATCCAACTAGACGAGCAAACAAAATCTTCGCCTAAACGTTGCGCAAAATCGTTAGCTTTTTGTTGAAGAATCGGTCCGTTTATTGGCACATTAATAACCCTTTGATATTTAAACCACTTTAACAAAGCTTCCTCAATATTCGTATGCTTCGTTGTTCTGGCTCGTTTCATGTTCAAAAAGTTATTGTCATAAAGCGTTTGAATTTTTTCTCGCTCTTTCCAAATGGTTGAAATTGTCGAGTGTGATATACCATATCCTTTGCTAAGTCTTTGTTTGAAATTCCGCTCTCTAGCTTGGATATAATACGCGATTTTTCTACAATATTAATTTGTTTTTTTTTTCATTGCGACATTTTGAAAGTTTCACGAATAACTCCACAAAGTTTTGGTGCGTCTTGTGTATAGATAAGTAACAAACTAACTGAAGAGATATGAAGAAGCGGGCTTTAACTCTACTGCATGCACGTGTTTTGTTTCTATGAATTAGAAAAGACCCTACACTAAACTAAATCCTATTGTTTTCTTTCCTGATTTTAATAGCCATTGAAGACAAATGTGGATACCTATTCAAATTGTTTACAATACAGCTTAGCCGGTCGTTCTAACAGATCTAATTCTCCGAAATATTAGTTAAATGTGGTCGTTATGTCGTTATTAGCAATGTCGTATAAAGCAATGTTTTTAATAAGGCGGTCATATAGCATTCAGCCGGGACCTTTGTTCTAGGTTATTATAACCGGCATGTTGTTCTAAACGATGTCGCAGTAAACGGTTTTGACTACTCTCTACCGAGAGAATAATATTAAATTAATGCTAACAAGTTATTGCACACTTGATTGTTAGTTACTTTTTTTATTTTATAACTATTTACATAGTTTGACATAAAGAAACATTCATGTTTTTGTAATGTAACAACAAGTATGTACATATTTAATAGATTTTAATTATTTCATAGCAGTATTCATAAACATACACATTTACTACTTTGTCTATTATGGAGTGTTGGGTCGTTTCTGTTTTTTCGTAAAACGAAACGAAACGCTTTTTTACACTCAAGGAACCGTTCTTCCGTTCATCGTTACGAACCAGTTATAAAAAACCGCTTTTTTTCCAGTTCGAGAAATAAGTTTATTGAAAAAAACGAAAATTTGACGTTTAACCAAAAACCAGTTTTTATTCGTTTCTTCGCTTTCGTTTTTCTTTTACAACCAAATTTGTATTGTACAGTTTTGGTAATAAGATTCATTGTAGCTTGTTCGTTACTTCCAATATAAAGTAGTTTCTTGTAACGGTTTACTGTTCATTCAATTATAGTCCTTATAAATATTATCATAGATCTGTTACATCAAAAACGATCTCGTTCGTTTCGAAACTTGTTGTTCTTAAATAGAGAACAGTTCGTTCGTTTTTCATAGAAGAACTGGTTATTAAAAGCGTTTCGTTCAGAAACGCCCAGTCCTTAAACAGCGTGACCAGATTTAGCAAATTTCTACTTTTTTGGTAGATTTTGAGGTACTGGTAACAGAATTTAGTATGTAAAAATTATTTGGTATATTTTAGTAGAATTCACGGTTTTCAGTTATTCTAATACTTTTTGGCATATCAGATATATGCGGGATATTCCCCCTTTCATGGAATGAATTGTAACTATTTAATTTTCATTCTTTTCGTTACCATTCGTGCCGTAAACTCAGAGTGTGATAGACTAGTGGGAATCCCTTTAATGAGAATTTTTTATAATCGAGTTTAAAATGAAACCTAAATATACACAAGGATATCGTGATAAATGGGAGCGAGATCCCTCATTTAAAAGTTGGTTGTATAAATCTAAGGTAAACACTAAGAGTGCTCATTGTAAAGCATGCAACTGTGAAGTACTAAGTAGAGTGGCGTCTTTGAAGGAACACATGGCTACATCAAAACATATAAAAAATATGAAAGGATATTCCGGTATTTCTGAGGTATGTAAGTTACTTACGTTAATATGTGGAATGAAATTCTTATTTAATTATTGTTGTTAAGACTTTTTTTTAATAATTTCAACTTACGTAGTAGTGTGAACCCGTATTATGTTCTAAAGTTTATGAATTTGATTTCCACTCAAAAGCAAACATTCGCTGATTTATGTACGTTTATTACCTACACATTTTCATAACTACTACTATACAACTATGTGTGTTAATTCATGTTAAGTGGTATGTAAAAATTTCTTAGTTTTTGATACTTAGCGCTATATGAAATGTCCTGCATACTTATTTTTAACTTCTTTGGTTACAGATTGATACGATTTTATAACATCAACCATTTCGGAAGAAGTAAAAAAAGCAGAAATCAGCATTGTAGCTGCCTTAGGTGAACATAATATTCCTTTTCGCGTAATGGATCATGTAAGCGAAGTTATTTCAAGGGCATTTCACGACTCCGAAATCGCAAAACGTTTTTCCTGTAGAACTAAATCTGCCTCAATTGCCTACAAAGTTTTAGGCAATAATTTCGAAGAAAAAATGTTTGCAGAATTACGTCCAAGACTGGAAAATGAAATTGAGAGAAGCCCAGTATTTTCGCTCATTAGTCATTATCGACGAGATCACAGATGTCATTACTACCAAGGTAATTGCAGCAGCAATAAAGGACTACTCCGAAAAAATGCAATCTCCACAAACAAAGTTTTTGTTTATGGTGGACTTAAAAGGCGGAACTGCGCAGAATTTGTTTGATAGTTTAACATGTTCTTTATCTGAAAGAAAGCTTAACATAGCCAATTTAAAAGGGTTCGCAGCTGATACCACGTATGTTATGTTCGGCGAAAGGAATTGCGTGATATCTAAAATTAGGGAAGTCAACCCAAACTTAATTATTTTTTAATGTATTTGCCACTCAACAAACCTTTCAGTGAGTTATGCATGAAAAAAATTACCTCGTTCTATAAAGTTGTTTGTCAAAGATGTTTTTTCATACCTCTCTCACAGTAGCCAACGACAAAGAGAGTTCGCCGAATTTTAAAATTTTACTGACACTCCAACTCGCCATATGCTTCGTCATTATGATATCAGGTGGTTTTCTCTACATCAATGCATTCACCGAATTATAGAGCAGTGGTCAGCATTAAAACAGAAAACATACAAATTGTTGACAATGAATATAGGGAATTAAAATTAGATGTTTCCGTGTCTAATTTATTGTCAACTTCTAGTTCGACGTCTGAAATTTTATGGTGGATAAATTTTGGAGTGAAGTCCGCCAAATCAGTGATGCGAATAGCAAACCAAAGTATGGCAATTTTTCCCGATTTGTGAAGCAAATGACGATACTACCTTTGTCAAACGCCAAAGTAGAAAGAATATTTTCCGATATTAATAGGATTAAAAATCAAGATCGAAATCGATTTAATAATAAGAATGTTGCTGCAATAATGCATGGAAATGAGGGGCTACGACAGTTGGAAGGAGGATGTAGCAGATTTGATCCTGACAGAAGTATGATCAAGTTAATGAACTCAAAACAGCTTTATTACAATGTTACCCAACATAAAGACGAAGAATCTTAACTTAAAGTTTCAGTTTTTTTTAATTATTATTATATATTTATTTATAATTTAATTTAAAAAACAACGTTGGTTTTTTAATTAATGGTGGTTTCTTTGTTATTTTTATTATATTATCGTTTAATCAAGAAAACATTCATGTTTTTAGGTTGTAACACGACAGCAAAAAAATATACTACATTTTTAGTAATTTCTCGTTCTCCTTTGGTAGAATTCAGTAGCTTTTAACCTCCACAAGCAGTAGATTCATCAAATGAAATCTGGTCACAAACTATTAATTCCTACTATTACCAAAAATGACAGCATTACTTTACTCTATGAATGACAGCCAAAATCAAAAGAAAGTGAATAAAGGCGGAATTTGTTGTTTTCGATAATATACTTTCATGTTATTTTCTTTTTTATCATTATTGAAACCTCATAAAGGATGTCAACAATTGAAGGAGATCTGGATGTCGAGGTGTCCAATGATCGAGAGGAAGGGGAGGTTAGGACGCCGTTTTTATGCTATCTTTTTATTTCACTTTGTATGATAATAATAATACAAATGGCATTATAATTTTACGTATAACAGCTGAACAACTTAATGTACGGTAAATGTGGATTATAATACGTTCTGTAAATAGTAATTTTCCATAAAAAATATAATGTCTCTAAGGAATTTTAAAGGCGTACAATCTTATGTCGCACGCGAATGAAAAGACGAATTTATTCAGGGGTACCTACTCATTATTTTACGTTTGTGTACCCATTCTAAACTTAAGTTATTGTAGAAAATTGATTCTGTTTAATTTTATTGCATTCAAAACCAAAGAATTTGCTTCGTTACGATTCGGCGATGTTATTAAAAGTTCATATTATCCACAGTTAGAGGATTCTGATGTTGAAGAAGGAACATATATCCCCCTAACAAGACCAGAAAATTTCAACCCTCCTTCTCTGGTTCATATGCAAATACAAGATGAGCAAAGTGATGACCCATCACCCCTTGAATCATCTGGTTCTGAATCAGATGATGAACCCCATCGACATCCCAAACGCACAAAAATAAGACCAAGGCGACCTCAACAATCAGGAAATACTAACAAAAAAGAAAAATATAATATATGGTGCAAAGCTTTAGAGGTATGTTCAATTCAAACTACTAAAAAGAAAAGTCACTAATGCAAAATACATTTTTATTTTATTCTCACAGATTTTTGCATGGTAAGTCTATAAATTAAAATCAAATAATTCTTTATTCAATATTGGCCATAAGAAGGTACAGTAAAAGCTCTTTATTTGCGCTTTCTTCATTTGCATTTTCACTATTTGTGGATTTTAAAAATGCGAACCAATTTCTACATTCCCTGCTAAAGATTTCTTTATTTGCGGATCTAATTGGTACATTGACTGCAAACATAGCCGAAATTGCAAATGGAATAGGACGAGATGGATTCGAACATACAGAATTGTCACATTTAGAAGTTGCTTGAATCGTAAGATGAAGATTTGACTGAAACTGACTTGGAGGAAATGTTAAATTCACAGTCCATTGAAGAAGAGGCTTCAACAAGCACAGGAAATGTGACATTTACTTTGAAAAATGTTAGTGAAGGTTTAAGAATGGCAAATGATCTTTCTGATTTCTTTATGAAAATTGATCTGTCTATAGAACAAAGTCTTATTTTTAAGAGGCAAATTGCTAATGCCTCTGCTGAATATCAGTCTGAATTGAAGCAGCTTTTAAAAGTTGCCAAGCAAGAAAATATTACAAAATTCTTTAAATGATTGCCTAAGCCGATATAAAGATTATTGATATAAGCCGATTGAATATGGTCAATAACTTAATTTTTTTTTTAATATACTTTTTTTTTATTTTGTCACCTAGGAACATATTCCCTATATACAGTGTAAACTCTTTATAACGTTATCCTTTATAAACTCCCTGTAATGTTGAAGTGAGCCCAACTTGGTTGGTTTGCGTTAAAACCCACATATTGAAACACTCTTTATAGCGATACCCCATTCTCTATTACGAAGAAATGTGTAGGAAGACGATTCCACCACATATCTAGATATGAATAGAATACATAAAATAATACAAAACAAGTACTGGCATAGCAAAAAACGTCAGACAAAGTTATCAGACTATACAGGGTATTAGTAGACCGCTCCCGAAAATGAAGACAGACAATAGTACTAATGACACCTTTGATGATGGGATGGAAAAAAAATTAATCCTGATAAAAAAAAAATCATATTATTTAAACTTTTTATTGGCATTATTTACGCTCCATGCGTGTTAGTACAGCTAAATGAAACGATAATTTCATAAAAAATACATTACTTTATTTAAAAAAAAACCAGCAATGAAACACAAAATCAAAAACAGCTGATGCTCGGATCAACGAACGCCCGGGCGCAGCGTCAATCTTGTGCTGCACGCAACTAACAATCAAATAAATACTTATTTACAACATTTGTCTAAATAACTAACTTATCTACTTTGCCACTGTGCTAGTCTTTACCTAGCCACTTTCTTTCGAATTCACCGGTTGAATAAGCTAAGTACCGGGTTCGATTCCCTGCTTATGAAAAAAATACTTGAATGAAATTTTAGAAAGGATAGATTCATGCTTTTTAATCCGTCGTGTAATTATGTTTATTACTCTGATGTATTCAGTTATGTACGATCTACTCAGATCAGTTCAAAAATAAGTTATAAAAAAAAAAAATGGTATGAAACAGCTTACCGATCTAAATCCTCCGTGGCCTTATGAGATGCGGCTCAAATTGTGCCCCATTCATTTCGAGGCAGATTTGAGCTCGGCGTTGCGTCTCCTTATGCAGTCGGGGCATCATCGTGGGGTCTTCGACACAGTCCGCACGTAATTTGTCGAAAACATTCACGATCCTTTGGCGCATTTGGTTAGCACTATCACACTCACGATTAAAAGCCTTTCTTTCACATACCCCACAGAAAGAAGTGTAACGGGGTCAGATCGGGTGACACGAGGTGGCCAAGCGTGTGGTCCTAGTCTGCCGATCCAGCGATCATCAAACAGCTCGGTGAGGTGCTCACGGACGAACCTTGCCACATGTGGAGGTGCACCATCATGCTGAAACCATGTGCGGCGATATTCAGTCAATGATAGGTCGTCTAAAATGTCCACTATTTGTTCATTTATAATGTTTAAATATCGCTGTCCGTCAAGTCGCTGTGGCAGAAATACTGGCCCTAGTATGCGATCCTTAAATAAACCTGCCCATACATTAACCGACCATCGGGTTTGGTGCCCGGTTTGTAGAACTGCGTGCGGGTTCACCTCGGAATACACGTGTGTATTTCTTCGGTTCCACAACCCGTTTCTGGTAAATGTTGACTCGTCCGTCCAGATGACGTGTTCAATGAAATCAGGGACACGTTGTTGCTGGTATAATAACCAACAGCAGAAAACTCGCCGGCGGTCGTGATCGCCGGGTACCAAAGCTTGCACTTTGTGCACTTTGTATGGCCGCATTCGGTTACGCTTTAACACCTTATGAACTGTCCAGTATAACACACTTGTTACATCTCGAAGCCTTAACAATTTAGCAATACCTCGTTTAACTAAGTTCGGATTTCAGCGAACGACATCAAAAATGCTCTCCTCGAACTAAATAGCCACTTGACTTCCACCTGTCGCTACTGGAGCAATGGGTCGATTTTCCAACACTCGCTGAAATGCTGCTGTTATCAGACGAGAGTCAGCCGGATGTCGAGCTGTCGGGAATCTCTCTCGGTAAATTCGCAATGCACGGGAAGCATTCCCGCGAGCTTCTCCAAGGCACATTAACATGTTACCGTATTCACGAGCACTATAAACGTACGCGTTAGGCATTATTAAAACAGAACAATAATAAAAACAACACAAACTTAACAAGATACACAAAATGTAACAATAAAATATTAACAAGAATTTAAATATCAATACGATTGAACGAATATCTGTCACTCATGCGCGCATGAAAGTCTAAATGAAACTGTCTCAAAAACTAAAAATACTAAATTTAATAATCAATCCCGCCAAAACAAACCGCTCCTTTGGCGGTGAGCCGCGGCCGCCGTTGACGGCACTTTGTACATTTCCACAGATCGATAAAGCGTTAGACATTCCCAACTTTTATTTTATAAGCTTAGCTGTTATTTATAAAAACTATTTAATCTTTTTATCTTTGATTTTATACAAGAAAATAAAAATGAAATGGTACAGAATAATTTAATAGTTGAAATTAATTGCAATTACGATTGTCAATTAATCTATCAGAATGAATTTAAAATAGAATTCTTATACTTTATGTTAACACACTTCCGTTTTTAGTCCGGCCAATACTTTAATTTGAAAACAGGTAGGTACTTACAAAAATTACTTGCAAGTTTTATCGTGAACGCCGGCACCGCCTCTAATTCTTTTATGTCGCTTGCAAATTTAGTACCTACACCAGCAGGCCGCGGCCGCGGCCGCGTGCCAGTGCTGTGTTGGCGCGCTGGCACGGGGAAAGCGCGGTGACGCGGTGTCACCGCCGGTGTGTGTGTAAAATGAACGACTAAAATGAGCGAAAGTACGAAAAACCTAAAGTGTAGTGCTGTAATAATTCATAATGCATTGTTTTGTACAGAGTTAGATAGAAAAAATGAGGAAAATTTTACGGTGTGTATTTCTGAATCTTACAAAACAAAACACAGTAGTGAAAATAATTAATTTAGTATGTGCAGATTCTACGTCACAAGGTTCCTTTAGAATTGACATTCCAACTTCGTCATTGCGTACTTTGAAGGAGAATCGAACCCGGCACTTAGCTATCTCAACGCCTGGCCCAAATCAGTACTGAACTGATCTGATACATAACTGAATACATCAGAATACTACTAAACATAGACGATGGATTAAAAATCTTGACTCTACCCTTGCTAAAATTTAATTGAAGTATTTTTTTAATTAGTGGGATATCGAACCCGGTACTTTGATCGGATTGAAAGCGGCTAGGTAGAGACTAGCATAGTGGCAAAGTAGGTATTTAGACAAATGTTGTAAATAAGTACTTGTGCGATCGCCAGCTGCCGGCCGTAATTTTCGATAGATGTGACGTACCTACCTGTTTTCAAATTAAAGTATTGGCCGGACTAAAAACAGAAAGTCTGTTAATATAAAGTACAAGAATTCTATTTTAAATTCATTCTGATAGATTAATTAATTGTCGATCATAATTGCAAATAGTTTCTTCAACTATTACATTATTCTGTACCATTTCATTTTTAATTTCTTGTACAAAATTGTAAATTTTTTAATTGTGTACGTGATAATCCAATTAGGTTAATTTAATATTCTAATATCATTTTTGTAGTAGCGAGCTTCTTGTTACGTCAGGGTACAATTGATTGTATAAATGTATAAAAAAAAATTGAATTATAACTTCTAAATTCCATATGAAGACTAGTCAGTAGGGATAACTAAACTTATGAAATAATAGTCGTGAATGTAGGTATAACGGTTTATCGATCTGCGGAAAAGATCAAAGTGCCGCTTTCGACGCTAACGAGGGGCTACTGCAAGGAGGCGGCCCGCGGCGCTTTATTTCTTTTGGTGGGGTTGATTATTAAGTTTAGTATTTTTAGTTCTTGAGACAGTTACACTTTGACTTTCATTTCATGTGCGCGTGCGTGGGCGACAGATATTCGTTCAATCGTATTGTTAACTAAGTTCTTGTCATTATTTTATTGTTACGTTTTTTGTTTCTTTTTAAGATTGTGTTGATTTTATGAGAGTTTTGTTTTAATAATGCCTAACGCATACGTTTATAGTGTTCGTGAATACGGTAGCATGTTAATGAATAATGTGCCTTGGAGAAGCTCGCGGGAATGCTTCGCGTGCATTACGAATTTACCGAGAAAGATTCCCGACAGCTGGACATCCGACTGACTCTCGCCTGATAACAGCAGCTATTCAGCGAGTGTTGGAAAATCGGCCCACTGCCCCAGTAGCGACAGGAGGTGGAAGTCAAGTGGCTATTTAGTTCGAGGAGAGCATTTTTGATGTCGTTCGCTGAAATCCGAACTTAGTTAAACGAGGTATTGCTAAATTGTTAAGGCTTCGAGATGTAACAAGTGTGTTATACTGGACAGTTTCCAAGGTGTTAAAGCGTAAACGAATGTGCCCATAAAAAGTGCACAAAGTGCAAGCTTGGTATCCGGTGAGAACGATCACTGGCGAGTTTTTTACCATTGGATAAGACCCGCAACAACGTGTGCCTGGTTTCATTGAACACGTGATCTGGTGGAACGAGTAGACATTTACAGGAAACGGGCTGTGGAACCGAAGAAATATACACGTTTATTCCAAGGTGAACCCGCACGCTGTTCTACAAACCAGGCACCAAACCCGATGGTCGGTTAACGTATGGGCAGGTTTATTTAAGGGTCGCATTCTAGAACCAATGATTCTGCCACAGCAACTTGACGGACAGCGATATTTAAACCTCATAAATGAACAGTCGGAGGACATTTTAGACGATTTATCATTAGCTGAATATCGCCGAAAATGGTTTCAGCATGATGGTGCACACCCATATCCTCAGATTCGTCCGTGAGCGCCTCACTGAGCTATTTGATGATCGCTGGATCGGCAGACTAGGACCATACTCTTGGCCACCTCTGTCACCCGATCTGACTCCGTTAGTCTTCTTTCTGTAGGGGTATGTGAGAGAATGTGCTTTTAATCGTAAGTGTGTTAGTGCCAACGAAATGCACCAAAGGACCGTGGATGTTTTCGACAAACTACGTGCGGACTGGGTCGAGGACTCCACGATGATGCCTGCATGAGGATACGCAACGCCGAGCCCAAATCTGCCTCGAAATGAATGGGGCACAATTTGAGCCGCATCTCATAAGACCACGGAAGCTTTAGATCGGTAAGCTGTTTCATACCTACATTTTTTATAAATAACTTAGTACTGAACTGATATGAATAGGTACATAACTGAATACATCAGAATAATAAACATTCTTACACGATGGATTAAAAAACATGGCTCAATGCTTGTTAAAATTTTATTTAAGTATTTTTTTCATTCGCGGGGAATCGAACCCGTTACTTTTTTAATTCAACCGGAGAATTCGAATGAAAGTGGCCAGGTAGACACTAGCACAGTGGCAAAGTAGATAAGTTAGTAGTAGTAAATAAGTATTTGTGCGATCGCCAGCTGCGGGCCGCGCGAGAATGGCACCGCGCCGCGCTCGCGCTGGACTGGCGCCGCAACGCGCCGCGCCTGCGCGTTATTTGACCCGAGCAATCAGCTGTATTTAATTTGGTGTTCATTGCTGTTTTTTTTTTAGTAAAGTATTGTATTTTTTTGTAAAATTCTCGTTTCATTAAGTTGTACTAACATGATGGAGCGTAAATAATGCTAATAAAAAGTTTAAATAATATGATTTTTTTTAAAATCAGGATCAATTTTTTTTCCATCCCATCATCAAAGGTGTCATTAGTACTATCGTCTGTCTTTATTTTCGGGAGCGGTCTACTAATACCCTGTATGTGTAAACAATAATTTATAAGCATTTATTATCTAAGACATACATATTAAAAATTCTTGTTAATTTGGTTGTTTTTTTGTTGACTCCATATAACGATAACTCTCTATAACGACAAAAAATGCTCAGTCCTTTGAGTTTCGTTATAAAGAGTTTACACTGTATTTTATATTCACGGTTTTTGTATTCACGGCATATTTATGGAACATATACTCCACGAAAAAAGAGCTTTTACTGTATTATGAACTTTAAATCAATTCAATCATTTTGGAAAATATCCCAGAGTTATCGAGATGGACCGGTAGGGTAAGTAGGGTTTCCAGAGCTCTTTGGTGTAGGAGGTTCTGAACTTTTAGGTTTCTTAAAACAAAGGAGTAAATATTGTGTAATATTAAGTATTTGTAGTAAAGATAATATAGTAAATGTGATTCTGGCTCCTTTTAACTAAGGCTCTTAGTATTATACTAGTATTGCAACTATATTGTGTTACTGATAACAATATCTCCATCCTAAGTGAAGGATTAGCAGGCAATTAATTTTATATTGAAAATATACATGAATATGTAACTATATTAAATTATATACCTAAATTAATAACTTTGGCAATCTCTAGATAAGCCCTTATGAGTACTAAAAACCATGTAAATAACTAATATTATTTTATTGCATAAAAGTTGTATAAAAGTTGCATAAAATGTCATCATTATCTTCTAAACTAAAGGATAGAAATATATAAATCAATATCATAATGAAATATATCAATTAACCCATTATTTATTTCAGGAAGATCTCCTTACAGAAGACATGGTTAGCTGCGATCTAACTAAGAGAAGTCGTTATGGTGTTGAATCTTATGATTATACAACTAAGTATAGATTAAATGATAATCAAGTATCTAAAAAAGTGTTCACTAATGACACTACTAATTATGTAATTGATAATGCTACAAATAAACGTAAGCACACAGACAGATCTAATGTAAAGTTACGATTAGGCAAGAGAGTGAATAGTAATCAGCAGAAGCAACGTAAACAAGAACCAAAGTATTTGTCAGATTTGTCAGTAACCACAAGTGATCCCATAGACATTATAGGAGCCGATATAGCTGATAAATTATCTGAAGAAAAGAAAGAGTTAGTAGGTAAGTTTGAAGTCTGTATTCATGGTTTAAATAATCATATATGGGCAACAACCGGCCCCTGTAACATATAATCCAACCCGCGAGAAATTTTGAAAAACACCCAATAAAAAAAAATTATATTAGGTACTTATACTTATGGGAGTGACAGTTCACTTCTTGATCATCACCGCCACTCGGCTTGCTCGATCAAATTCTCTGAGATTTGCCGCCTCACGGGCGACACATCGAAAGATTTATTGCTTCTCAATTATTCTAAACTAGTTTATTTCAGATTATTCCTTCATTTTGCCTATATAAGCGGGTGGATGGCCCGAACGTTAGTTCAGTTCTATTTGAGCTACCGAGGTGATAACTTGGACAAACGATATCCTAGCGAACTGCTCGAGCCGTCAACTTGCTTTGTGACTTTGCGTGCATCTTGAGTGGTTCCTAACTATAGTTTGTTATTAAGTTTATTGAACGAAAAGTAAACAAAAATGATGTCTGGTGGAAAGAAACGAAAAGTAGATACAGAGGGTCGCCAGTTTCAAGAAAAATGGACTGAAGAATTCTTTTTTATCTTGCACAATGTTAAGCCTATTTGTTTGCTGTGTAATGAATCCATTTCAGTAATGAAAGAATTCAATATAAAGAGGCATTACTCAACCAAGCATGCTACGCTGCACTCACTGACAGGTCAATTAAGAACAGACAAAATCCAGAAGCTTACCGCAAATTTGGAAAAACAGCAACAAATGTTTCATAAACAAAGAACACAACTTGATAATGTTGTGAAAGCTAGTTTTATAGTTAGCTCAAAATTGGCAAAGGCATTTTAAAACCATTTGCCCAAGGAGAATTTATCAAGGAGTGTATGTCAGAAGTCTGCAGTATTTTGTGTCCTAAAAAGAAAAATTAGTTTGTCAAGGCGAACTGTTGTTCGACGTATAGAAATGATGGTTAATGATATAAAAACAACATTGACTGACCATATGGCTGGTTTTGAATCATTTTCCATAGCATTAGACGAGAGCACCAATTTGTCTGACACAGCTCAACTGGCTATATTTATTCAAGGTGTTGATAAGGAGTTCACTGTTACTGAGGAATTGCTTGCTTCACAGCTGCTAAAAGGAACCACTACAGGAGAGGATATTTTTTTTGAAGTTCAAAAGGTATTCACAAGTTTTTGCTTGCCATGGTCAAAATTAATTGGAGTATGCACTGATGGTGCACCTTCTATGGTCGGCTTACGTAAAGGTTTATGGGAATTTTGAATGAAAAAGCAACAGAATTAAATGTGCAAAAAGATGATTTGATAGTCCTTCATTGTATTATCCACCAACAGAACTTGTGTTCTAAGTCCATTCGACTCCAGAATGTTATGAATGTGGTAGTAAAAACCATCAACTTTATTCGATCCCGAAGGCTTAACCATCGTCAGTTCAAGGCGTTTTTGGATGAAATATCAGCTGAATATAACGACGTAACATATTATTGTGAAGTCAGATGGCTGAGCAAAGGAAACAGATGCTGTCTGGTAACAATTACCATTCCAACACGCTCTCTGCGTATGAAAATATTGCTTATGCTCAATATGCTGAAGAACTCAAGTTACTGTCGGAACAGTTTTCGAACAGATTTAGCGACTTCAAAAACATGGAAGACTGTTTCAGTTTATTTGCTACTCCTACAAAATGTAATGTACAAAATGCTCCATTAAACTTACAAATGGAGTTGATCGAGATTCAAGAAAACTCACTCCTAAAATCCAAATTTGAAGACGTAGAGTTGTGCGACAAAAAATACCTAGAAGAAGACAATTTTCCGCGGCTTAGAAAATTCGCAAGAAGATTGATTTGTGCGTTTGGCAGTATTTATAAATGCGAACAGTTCTTTTCATTGATGGAAGTTAATAAATCAACACATCGTACAAGACTGACTGACGATAATTTGGAAAATTCTTTACGTTTTTGTATCAGTGGAATTAATTCAAATATCGATGGATTAGTTTCCCAAATCCAAGCTCAAATGTCTCATTGATGTCGGTGTATTTAACTTTCGTAGTTTGTAACAATTGCAAATTTAACGATTTAATTATAATGTACCATTTTTTTTTATTTCATTTTATTATTTTTAATATATTGTACTATAATAACATTGTCGTATTGTTTCATGTCTAATATCTATCGCAAAAAATATTATCACTACTTTAAAATGCACTAAGTACTTTTAAACGAGGCCCCGAACGTATTTGCACGCTAAAGTTGGCCCTCAACATGTCAAAGGTTGCCCATACCTGGTTTAAATCTTATTTCTCTTCAAATATAAACTATCCATTAAACTTAAAACATAATAAACATTTAATTGTGTTTAATGCATTATTCTTCGGGTTAAACTTAATGTAGTGCTATGTGCCGAGACTCAGCAACCATGAATTCAGAGGCAAAACAAAAAGAAACAAACAAATTTTTTGTCTTCCTAAAGTGTAGATTAAATTTACTAGTAAAGAAAAATGTTAATAATAATGAAGAAAAAGATTTTATAAAGAAAAGTGAAGGAGCAGTTCAATTTCGAAATTAAATGAAAGTACCATAGCCATAGCAAATGGAATTGTAGACTGTCCAGAACTTCTCCCGAAAATTCAGCTGTGTGAACCTACAATAATATAACATTAACAAAACCCAAACTGTTATATGTAACATTTGTAAGGACAACATTAGACAATCAATTTAATTCTTTAGATGATAGTGTTGATATATTTATTACGAGTGCGTCTTCTAAAGTGTCTGTCTAAAGCGCAGTTTATGTAGAGATAGAGAGTGTTCACTAATTTTTATGTAATCTTTGTAATAATTTTAGTGTTTCTCTTCATGGATGATTGTCTTTCTTTTTTGTTTATACTTACTTATCTTTTCTATTGTGAAATTTGTAATTGGCCTTCTATTTCGATTATTTTTACTACTCTTTCTATTAGCTGTGAGTTTTCCTAACAATGTAAAATAAATAATTTAGCAGTCACATACCCATTATAATCATTATTAATGGCCACAAACGATTATTAATAAAAAGAAAACATTTGATGTGTGTAATTTTTATTTTATTAATAATCATTAGTGGCCATTAACAACCACTAGGGCCTACTAAGCTTAATTAGACAGCTAATTATAACAGTGAATTAATAATTTTCTCATAACATAAATATGTTTTGACTATAGCAACTAGTAAAATAATTATTTTATTTAATAGAAACTAAAATAAAATTGATGTGAACATATCAACCACTGCAAAAGTCACCAATACAAAGGTTGCCCAAATAAATCAATCTCACTCTTATTTTAATACAGGGAAGTAAAGTTTTAAAACACAGTGACATTTATGATTACAAATATTGCACTTCATATACTTAAGGAAATTTGGCCTGATAGTATAAAAAATTGCAATTGTAAAAATACTGCAGAATTGGTGGTACATAGGTTAAATTTTATGTTAAAAGATGAAACATGTAAAAGTAATAAAGTAAAATATTACTCTGTTGTGTTAATAGAGAGGACCGTGCAAGTGCTTGGAGCTAGTAAAGCCATTGAAATTTACAAAGAAACACAGAGGGTTGAGGGTGGAGGAGGCATGCTGGTAATAGTAAGTTATCATATAGTCAAATCATTAACCTAAACTGTGTAGAATAAGTATTTTAAAAAGAAAAATGTTTCATTTCACAAGTTAATAAATAAACTCTTCAAAAGACAATTTAATAATTATTAATAGAATGTTAGCTTCATACAAAAAGCGGTAATGGCCTAAGTGTCCATGGTCATCCAATATATGCTATTGAGGTAAGACCGTACTGAGTGGAACTGAACTATACTGCAGCAGAGCGGCTTGGTACGATGCCTCATTATTCAGTATACTGCACTGTAACTGCAGCGATGTGAAAATTTCTAGCAATTTTTATATGTTAGTGGTTCAGTAATTTTGCATAATCTTTCAAACTATGCGTCCATATAATATGCTGTAAAATATAAAGTTTATCTTCATTATAATTTGTCTTTATGATGAAGTAAATTTTTTTCGTAAGGATTAATATGACATGCTTAAAAATAATGCTCCTATGTATATTGATTTTTAATCTTCAACAAAAAAAAATAGCAAATTACCTTATTTTGGCTTATGTATAAGAGATAGATATATGCTATCGCTGACTTTTTTTAGATATACTAATAACCAATATTTTTTTAGAACATTGTATTTCGGATGTAGGACTTCGTTTTCCGATTTACGTAACAAAAATTAATATTTAAGGCTAGCTGGGAATTGTAGCCTCATGTTATATTATATCCTATAGGCCTATACTATTCCTCGTGAATCTTGCTACCATATAAAAACGATTTTATTAAATCCGACTGGCAGTTTCAGAGATTCGAAAAATTTCCGCTTTATTATATTACTAGTATAGAAAAAAATTAATTTTATAGGTTTTAGCGTTTTGCCGAAATCTCGCCTGATGTTAAGTGACGGATGGTGACATGCTAAGCTTAGTAGGGGAATTGGCCCTCAAATGCAGCTGCAGTTTTTGTCAGAATTACTTTCCATATTATATTGTTTTGCTAGTATTATTCATGTTATATCCATTTTGGAGGTTATTTAACTTTGTTAAAAGAGTTTTGACTTGAATAACACGCAGTGTTGCGCTGTTTACTATATGGTACCGCACTAGAGGCAACGGTACTGCGCAACACGGCACGTCACGGCGCTACTTAAGTTGGCAACTTTGCCGCGTAGTTCCGCTGAAGAATATTTGGTCGCATAGTTATGCGTCGCTCTGCTGCAGTGCAGTTCCGCCCAGTAAAGTCTTACCTTTATTTTTTGTGTATGATACTACTTCTGAATTGACAGTTAATTAACGATTTAACGAATTTAATAATACAAAAAAAAAAACTAAATAAACTCACATTTATTTTTTTATTTTTTTCAGTAACCAATTTATAGATACAATTAATTTATAATACGTTTTTATTGAAATTCTCAAACGGAAATTTTCATAGAATAATGTTGCTGCCAGCCCTAGTGCTACAGTCGATCATAGATAACTAAAGTCAAGGTTGACTGGAGCCGTCTTTCTGTACCTGTGTATTACCTATATTGTATGTCTATTGTGTGTACTTAAATTACCATCAGAAATTATGTGTGATTTAAAATAATTTTTTTTAGAAGGGTAATCGACGACGAACGCCGGGCGGTGTATATTTCTATTTATTGAAACACAATGATGATGTCACTCCAGAGATGGTCAGTCAGATCTTCAATGAGGGACGCAAACAAAATTCGCGTAGAATTAAGAAAATACGCGCGGAGAGTCGTCAAAAAGTAATGGAACAGTTAAAACAGAGTCTCACAGGTAACATTTCTTTACTGTTCATGGATAAAAATATAAATATTTTTAATCTGTGTTAACATAACATACCATTACGCCTGTATCCCCGAAGGGTTAGGCAGAGGTGTACTAATGAAAACTCACAGTTCGCCGGAGTGTGTTTTTTAAGCCCCATGCAATAGGGGAGCAAACCTATTGCCATTAATCGGCCAAAAAGCTAAACTTGAGCTGCTATTGAGAATTTCACAGAAAACCCCAATAACACTTTGTTCGACCTGAGAATCTAACCCAGGACCTCGAGCATAACCGTCGTGCTTACGACCACTAGGCTAATGAGGCAGTTAGTTTGTATTATATCATTTTCGAATATTGGGACAAATTTCTGTCAGGGCCATTTAATTTCAAACTAAGCAAAGGTTGACAGCAGTAACTAAACAGCTGATATACATGAATATATATAAGAGTCAGACTATGTGAAAAAGCCGTTGGAGGGTTCGAGGTAGCACGTCATTACGTCACTATACTACACAATACACTAAAGTAAACAGTATGTTGTCTCGGCAGTGTTAGCCACTCGGTAGATAAACACGCACACAGGCTACCCTCTGGCTTCGTTTCTTAGGTTACCTACTTACGTATTTGACAATGCTGTATTAAATTGTCATTATTGATATCTTACCAAAGTATATCACTGCAAATTTCGTAAGTTTTAATTTAAATTAGTTCTACTTGGGTTTTATTTCTAGTGATTGTGAGTTAGTAACGGAATATATAATAATTTTTAAAAAATAAATATAATTTTTTGGCTAAGTTTAATAAAACAAAAACAATTTTAAATCCTAGGAAGTAGATAGTATAATATTTCGACATTAGTTATAAATTACTTAACTGCGGCGCACTCGCGACTATACTAGACTAGACTGCCGAAGTTTACCTAGATTTCCAAGCACGTATCGTTTCGATAGTTTGTATGAAGACGTGATACTGTTTACTTTAGTGTATTGCGATTGCGCTTCTACGTCAAGCAACTACACTCGTTTCCCTTCCCTGCTACACAACCATGCCCCCATTATCGTCTGTAGTTCCTCGCCCCCGCTAATGTCTGTCGCCACATACGACGGTCGCGCACAAGTTTGTACGACTGCAGATATTAAACCCCCAAACACAACTGTAAATTATTATGCTCATCACACAAAAATTAGTCATGTGCTGGAATCGAACCCACCACTTCTCGGCTCAATAGTAAGGCTTACTACCACTGCGCCATAATGCTTGTCAAGGCATACGAATGTAGGGTAATTGAGAGTCTATTTTCAGTACTCATCAAGTTATTGCAGTTGAGAACTGTAGTGGGGGTTTAAAGAGACTTCTCCAATAAAAATTAGATACATCATTTTTAAAATATAAATTAACGTTTTTAAAAGGACTAAAAATTATAAAATATACGTGAGGTCCATGCAATAGATAAATAAATACATGAGTAGCATGAAGTCACTAAGAATTTTATTAAGTGTGTTGTCTCCGCAGATATCTTCTAACTAAACTACTAATGTACCATTATCATCTATTGTACGCATCCTCATGTGTTTCGTAATTTTATATTTAAATTATTTTCTCATTTTTAGTCACATATAGAGTGGTATTATTAAAAATACAATGGTTTATTGAAAGAAATAAATATTATCTCCTTTTTAGCCTCGTTTATGTAAATATTTATATTCAATTTTAAACACCTTGATGAGATTATGACTGAGATTCTAAAATTTCTACCAAACATACGGACAAGAAAGCAATGGAATATTGTATTGTTATACGGTTCTGAGCTATGTTTAAAGTTTGAAGTCTCAATCTCACGGGGAATGTAATTAAAAATCTGTTGCAAAATTTAAATCGAACAAATCTCATAACAGAAACCAATCAATAAAAGATTATTTTAAACGACTTCAAAAAAGAAGGTTCTCAATTCGAATTTTTAATATTTTTTATCAATGTTCAGGCATAACTTCTTTGTTTATGAACCGATTTAAATGATTCTTATATGGTCGGAAAGAATATACCTCAAGGGTGGTCCTATTTTAATGTCATTGGCATTGAACCTTCGACTTTGCAGATACACCAGAGAAATTCTAAATAATTGAAGTTGGTTTTCGTTTTTTTTTTCTTAAAAAGTCTTGTTATATTGTTTTGTAATAATTACAGATTCAGAGTTACCATCGCTTCTGTCACGTGGCGAGGCGACGGTTCAATCAGAGCATGGGTCGAATCCTCCACCATCACCAGCAACGGATGCGCGCGAATGTTCGAGCGACAGTGAAGCGCACTCGAGCGACCCTACTGACCCATCGGCAGGTGCACGCGCGCGCTCTTCCTCGCCCCCGCTTGATCGAGACCCTCGCCAAATACAACAGTACGAGGACGACGATTTCCTTGAGGTTATGTGCAATGATGATATGGATCTCTTCTAAATGGCATTAATTGGTGTCACCCACGATTCCTGTACAAGACTTTACTTATGAAGTTCCGGTCTTGTTGTCAATTGATTTTGATATATCAGAGATTACAATATACGCAACGTTGGTGCACTGAAGACTGTAATTAACACCTTATTTATTGGTAGACCAGTAAGAGTTTTATAAGGAAGCGTTAGTGGTCAGTATCTCGGTTACAAAATTATAATCTGGCTAATGTGTAAATAATGTGAAGAAAGTGTTTACAATGGCACACTGTGACTACTAATTTATATGACAAGTAGTGAAGCTATTGGAACAAAAACTTGGTACGTATGTTAAACCCATATGGCCAACGTTGCCAAGCAACATTGACGCCAACGCGTGGACGGGTCGAAGGCGCTTAAAAATGAGTGTTAGATACCGCCACGTTCTGGCCAACGTATAGAGCCAGGGGGTATACAGCACGATTGAAAGTATTGTGTTCCAAAAATGTATAAAGTTAAGGTTGCAACACATGATTGTCTATGTAAATTTTGATTCAGATTCTTAATTTTTTAAAATTAATTCAGCATTCTATTATTCATGTATATTGCTCCAAGGAGATATATTCTAATTAGTTACACACTTTTATTTCTTTGAAAAGTCCACACCCAACCGTGTAATAAAGAATGCCTGGGGTACACTTGTATTCTGTTATGTCTATCAGCGGCGGCCTTAACCATTGCGAGGCTCCGGGCGGCAGGTTTTTGCGAGGTCTTTTGTCCTACGGAAAAGTACCTATGATATGCGAAAGTAGGTCTGGTCGTTTGGGAGGTAATCGTTATGTTTGACGAGAAATGCTAAAATTATACAAATAAATAAAATTTGAGTTTTAAAATATTTTACTTACATTGAAAGATTTACAAAATTAACAAATACAGAGATGATAAATTTTAAATTTGATGTTTGCGGCTTTTACTGAAACTAAAATCTTTAATTAAAGCACAATAATCTAACGAATGAGCTACGTCATTTTCGATTGAAAGAATAGCAAGGGCTGAAAGCCGATCCTGTGTCATTGAATTCCTCAAATATGTTTTAATAATTTTAAGCCTCGAAAAACTCCTTTCAGCAAACGCAACCGTAACAGGTGTGGTGGCAATAATTCTCAGAACTATTTCGATAGTAGGGTAAACTTCAGTTAATTTTTTTTTCTATTATGTATTTCATAACCGAGATAATGTCATTGTTTCCTTGATACACACCGATGAATATATTTAGTTCTTCGTACAATTTATGCCCATCAATATCACATGATTCTTCTACTGTCATAGATATTTGCAAGTCGCTGCATTGCTTCGAAAGTTCACTATTACTAATTTCCTTTAATCTTTTTATATTATACATGAAACCAAATATGCCTTCATTATGTTTAAGTGCCTCAAATCTAGGATGGCAGCTTGCGCGTACATTGTCGACAATAAAATTAAAATAGTTTATTTTGAAAATCTCTTCCGCATTCAATACATGAGCTTCATCTTCCCCTTCATAATCTAAATGCCTTTTTTTACGTCGTCTTCTGACTTCTTTAAAGTGTCTCTCAATATCATTTTCCTCGACTATTTCTCTCGCTGTTTGTTACACGGGATGACTGAAAACCATTTTCTCGATAATTATCGAGCCAATTTGTGAATGCGTCTAGGTGTTGTGTAGCCACATCTAAGTGCATGTTTTCGCTTTGCCACATTTTACTGATAACATTTATATTTGTAAGAATGCCATAATACCATATGACAAGTGAAACTACAAATTCGTAGGTAGTTATTTCCTTTTCTATAGAATGGCATTCACTGACCAACTGACAATCTGTTGTATTTTCTGCTAAATCCTTTAAAGCATTACGTATATCGCTTAGTTGGTATTTAACGGTCTTCACCGATGCTACCCTGCACTTCCATCTAGTTTGAGAAAGTGGTTTTAGCGATAAGGATTTTACATGAGCATTTAAAATAGCCCACCTCTGACTTGAGCCGACGAACAGAGTGTACAACCTTTGTAACAAACGAAAAAAAGATTTTGATTGGACACAAGACGATGCTGCATACGTTTTTGGACACCACTTTTTTCACCACGCATATTGGCACCATTGTCATATCCTTGGCCTCTGCAGTTTTGCAATGATATAACTAACTGTTCTAATTCTGTGATTATATAATTAGTCAAACTCTCAGCTGTGGTTTTTTCGACGGCTATGAAACCAATAAAATGTTCTTCAATTTCAGCTGATTTTGTATTAAAAAATCTTATAATAATTGATAGTTGCTCAACACGAGAAACGTTGCGAGTACAATCAAGAATAATAGAGTAATATTTATTATTAATTATTTTTTTAACAATTTACAGTTTTCATGTGACTTGCAATTAATTGTAGGAGCTCATTTTGAATATTTTTTCCGATATAGTGGTCATTAATCGTTTTATCTTTTACTTGTTGTAAGTGAAGTCTTAGCACGGGATCAAATCGGGCTATTAACTTTACTAAATCTATAAAGTTGCCGCTTGTCTCACTCGAACCTAGTCAGATGTCAACTTCTCTCTATGACCCCTGAACGCCAAATTGTGAGATGCTAAAAATTTTACAATTGCCAGCAATCGTTCTAAAATATCTCTCCAACGTTGCAATTTGTGACTGAGCCAAGAAGTCAATAGTGTGTAGCGACACACAACGACATCTATCGAGCCACATACGACGCATCCTACATCGCGCTATAGAAATTAACTCTTCAATTGAGTATAGATACAAGAACCCGACTACAACCGTTGGGCAGCTGCCCGCCAGACATAACACCCGTCTGGTCGGAGGATTCTCCCTTTGCAATAGTTCTTCTACATTGATGACCCCGACGTGATGAACGTCAGCGCAACCTTCTTCGCAAAAAGCTACGTCATCGTGACGTCATCATCACTTCCTCAAGCATTCAAGCGGTAAGTCATACAGCCAGCCAGCATCCTCAGCTATTTCGGGTATCCTGACCACCAGCATGCAGCGGACGCGCATTCCTGGTCATCACCCACAGCCTTCTCAGCGACCTTGGCACAGCACACTGCACTTCGGCCGGTCAGCAAGCAGAGACGCTCTTCTCTCCTGGTCGACTCAGCAGCCAGCCACTACGCAAGACTGCAACACTCCGACTCACTGGAGCATTCTTGCAGCATCACCCCGACTCACTGGGGCATCACCCCGACTCACTGGGGCATCACCGCAGACAGTTCCGACTCACCGTGAACTATGCGGCATCTGGTTCCGACTCACTGGAACATTCCACTGGCCTGGCAAGCATCACAAGATGCATGGACGACTCAACCTGTTATCGACCTCCGGTCTCGGAGGGGAGTGATGTAGCGACACAGCGACATCTATCGAGCCACATACGACGCATACTACATCGTGCTATAGAAATTAACTCTTCAATTGAGTATATATACAAGAACCCGACTACAACCGTTGGGCAGCTGCCCGCCAGACATAACACCCGTCTGGTCGGAGGATCCTCCCTTTGCAATAGTTCTTCTACAAGTGGAACAGCTTTTTAAACTATTCTCTAAATTAATCCATTTCAGCATAGAATCTTTGTCTTTGTGCTGTCGACTGACTAGATTCGTGTGACTTTAGGTAATCACCCAAGTTTTTCCAATCACACACTCCTTCACTTGGTCCAATCTTTGTATTTTCTAGCCCGAATATTCGACATGGAAAGCAGTAAAAGGCATCCTTTGTTTGTGAACAAATCATCAAGCGCTTGTTAAGCTTTTCACCGTTAACTAATATCTTATTATAATGATATTCACTGAATCGCCGTCCATTATCATTTACGGGAAATAACTCAATTTTAATCCGGATTGGACCTCTTAATACAATCTCAGTTCGGTCTACATTAGTAATTGTTATGGGCCACAAACCTGGGTCATTTTAAGGATTCAGATTTTCCATTCCAGCAATCATGGATGTAGACGTAGACTTGGGCTCAGATTCGTGTTCTTGACTGGATAGCGTTGACGGCGGCACCGGTGACTTAAGAGACAATGATGTAGTTAAATCATCATCATCCTCGCCGTTTTTACTTGATGACGGCGGTGGCACCCATGATGATGTGGAAGGAATGTTTTCAGCTGAATCAGGATTAAAGTCACTTTCAATCAATAAATGTTTCGTATAGGTTTCTTGATCATCACTTTTTATATATTTATATAAACATCCACGTAAAGTTTCTTGTACCTGCTTTCTTTTGATAGCTCGTTTCCTTTTAAAACAACCTGACTCAAATTTTCTACCGGCATCACGATCACGCAAACTCATTTCGTAAATCTTGTTTTGTTTCGCACAAATAGTCAGAAATAATTTTTAAGTAGGTGTCACACAGTTTTTTTACACTTTATCAGCTTACTCAATACCTAAAATACTATAATTTACACCTTTCCAGCTCACTCAATACTCGAAACACTATAAGAGCGTAATATTGAATATAATTGAAAGATATGTACGGTACAGCAACGATTTTGTAACTCATACTGCAAACAAAATAATTCCAAGGTGACAAAAGGTGACGAACGAAATGAAACAAGGGAATTCCTCTAGCGACGGGGATTCCCCGAGCGATAGACGAGCAGAACATTATGTCCCGACTCCCGAGTCACAGACTATATAATACTATACTAGTCCCGAGTGCTATGCGTTTAATAAACCGATCTTTAAGTGTTTCGAGGCGCGATATTCAAGTACTACAAAATATATTTATCAATTACGATTTGAATGAATGAATTAGTTAACTTTATTTTAATTTACCGTTATGTCATAACCTTAGTAAATAATTAAGAATCAAAATCAAAAGTTTTAAATTAAAAAAAAATAGTTAAAAAAATGTATTTTTTGACGCGAGGCCCCTGCAAGAGCGAGGCCCCGGGCGCCACCCCCTAAGGCCGCCAATGATACTACCTGTCACGAGTCATGAGCGCAAGTGGATGATATTGCAATATGTCTTTATTGAATAAAAACGTTACTTCGAAATGGGGACAAAGTTTTCAAATTAAAAAATCTAGTTATTTGGTAAAAAACAAAAACTTCTAGAGCAGCGATTTTCTAAAAAGTTCACTATTTTACTTTATCCCTATGAGGTATGTAAACAATATTAATAAGTACATCATTATAATATAACAAATGACGGTTTGTTTTTCGATATATTTTTTTTGCTTAATTAAAAACCTTACAATTATACTTATATATTCAAGAGTATGCATAGCCTTAGTAAAGAATAAAGTTGAGTGTTGGGTTTGGTTTAAGCAACTATATTATTATTACCATGTTATAAGCTGACTTTTGATGACAATCTATCCTCGTATTAAAGAATACTGTGCTTAGATAAGGGACAGGCTCTCAAGTGTCAACTGTCGAGTATTTGGCGAAAGATTTTCAATTTGAGAGTAATAACTAGGCAAACGAGCAACAAAAAATAGCCTGCCACTATACTATATTATTAGGTCCTTACATATGAAATTGGCGTTTTGTACGGGAGGAATATAAAGTCAATTTTATTTTTTTGTAAAACATATTTAATTAATCAAAGTATGCACCGTTGTTATCTATGCACTTTTGCCATCTCATAGGTAGTTCATTCATCCCTTTACTAAAACAAACATGGGGGGGGGGGGGGGCAAGAATCAATAGATTTTGTTTAAACACGCTAATATCGTAAAGTAATTCTGAAGTCGAGATCCTCCCGAACTGCTTTATCCGCGTGCGCGTTCAACAATAATAAAGATATACATATGCCTACCTCTTAAATTAAAAAGTGATATTTAAGGATTATTTTTAGACGTGGCATATTAATCCTTACGAACAAAGTTACTTCATCATAAAGACAATTTTATGAAGTTAAATTTTGCTTTTTATAGTATGCTATTTGGACACATAGTTTAGGAGATAATGAAAAATTGAAATAATTTGTGTTTGATACAATAAAACGGGCGCAACGAAGCCTAACAGCGCAACGGTACGCTCCTAACAATAATTAGCTACGCGCAACGGTAACAGTACCGAGCGGACCTGCACAAGCGAGAGTGCAGCGCGGCGCGGTGCGACGCCCGATCAACCCTCGGACTCGGTACCACAAACACGGCGAATATGTACTACACAAGCCCAATCCACTACGTGCGACCAACTCTGTTCACACCCGAACCTACCCGGCGTGAAGAGAGCGAAACCGAACGGCACACACGAAGTGAGGTGCCTACACGGAGGCGTGGCGCTGGTGGATCTACGGAGATCTAAGTGGACTGGGTTACTGGCGGGTGAAAGATTTCTCAAAGATAATATAACACACACGAACACCAAAATCAAGTCACTGTATTCAATCTTCACAATGGCCGCTTACAATGCAGTGTAAACTCTTTATTACGAAACTCAAGGGACTGAGCATTTTTTCTCGTTATAGAGAGTTATCGTTATATGGAGTGAACAAAAAAACAACCAAATTAACAAGAATTTTTAATATGTATGTCTTAGATAATAAATGCTTATAAATTATTGTTTACACATATAGTCTGATAACTTTGTCTGACGTTTTTTGCTATGCCAGTACTTGTTTTGTATTATTTTATGTATTCTATTCATATCTTCTTCTATCAAACTTTTTCGTCAACACTAATCGCTTTCCGTTTACTGGCCATGTTAACAGTTTCAAAGTAGGTTTACGACTGATAATACGATAGGTACCCAGTATACTTGGTCGAAGACCATCACTTCCGAGAAAACAATGCGTCATACTGCACGTGTTCAAGGCAATTAAGGATAACAAATCTAGACCGACCTCGAATGTTTCGGAGCTTCAAAGTCTTTTGTTACCTGATAACATAACATTAAACAATAATACCGATAATAAATATTTACTGTCTAAAAATATGAACACATTTCTTCGTAATAGAGAATGGCGTATCGCAATAAAGAGTGTTTCAATATGTGGGTTTTAACGCAAACCAACCAAGTTGGGCTCACTTCAACGTTATAGGGAGTTTATCGTTATAAAGGATAACGTTATAAAAAGTTTACACTGTAATTGTTATCACTATTGAGTGCTTCGGTGTTCATACACACCTTCAGAGTCTTGAGTCTTCTTTTCTGGAATTGCGTTTGACACTCTGTGTGCCGGTTGTCCGCAACAGCCTCATATTTATACCGGTGTTGGAGCGGGACGGAACGATGGCGTCTATTCCCTTCCTACTCCAACATTTCCTAGTAACATGGCTTGTGGCGTGGCGCCATTATTATTACATACAATTTCACGTAATTAGATAATATCTCATAAGATTATTATTGGAATGTTACAAAACCTATTCAAATCTATTAAGAACATTAATATCTACCTAAATACACACAATATTATAACATTAAGTAATAGTAAACTTCGTAAATATTAAACTTTAAACATTACAACACAAACGGCCTATAAACACGTTATGTATGAATTATAAACTTTACAAACACGATAGAATTCACTTAAAAACCTAACTATTCCTATAAAATCACAAACATTACACATAACTGGTTTAAAACCATGATTATCAATGAAATATAAGTTCAGTACGTTTCTACGCTATTCTTACGAAATTATAAGCTTTATTTCTACGTATTTACTATCTTTAAATACCTACACTTTATTTATTTAATACATAAACAGTAAATCAACGATTGTTCATATGTAAATGCTTATTCCTTAAGCCTAGCAACTTATACCTACAACTAATTGTCCATGTTATTTCATAAAACATCATGTCTATCCCTATGCGTCGCTTACATACAATTATGATAGATTACATGGGTACCTTGGCGGTGCGGTGTTTGTCGGATAAAATTAACACGAGTAAAACCATGGGGCACAGCTATTGAGAGTTTTTATACCTACTAATTATTAATATTTTTGGTTGTCTGTTTGTTTGTTCCGGTTAATCTCCGAAACAGTTGGACCTATTTTGAAGGGACTTTTACTGACAGATAGCTGATGTTATAAGGAGTAAATTAGGCTACTTTTGTTTTAGAAAAGGAATTAGGGTTCCGCGAAAATAAAATAATAGGCATTTTTAACTTCAAAATTGTCGGCGGGTTACAGCCGTGGGTGGAAGCGCGTTACCACAATACTAACGACATTTTGTAGTTGACGCGAGCGGAGCCGCGGGCACATTGAGTTTGTAATAAAATTTAAGCGTAAATATTTGAAAATCTTAATGATATCTGTTGAGTGGATTGATTTGGTAAGTTTAATCGTAATTGTAATTAATTCAACGAAAAAAAACCCTTATGTGTACTTTACAAATAGTTGATGAATCTATATATTATGGGCATTATAGTGTTCATATCCGCCTATAAAAATATTTTTGTAATTGTAAAACCAGTTTGGGTCCATCTTTAATTAACTTGTGGTGAATTTTGTAATTTGCGCCTCGGCCTCACACTTGAATATGTAAATATTCTCACCTATTTAATGCCTTTCGAAAAAAATACTGAACTCATTTGTGTGACGAAACATGTGGATGGACCCTTACTTTTTGTTTAACTTGGCTGTATATTTAGCTGTAGTTGTAGACAATAATATCTGGTATTTTTGTATATTATCCAGGTTTTGAAACTACTAGTTATAAAAATCAGGTTTATCCGATATTTATTATAAAAAATATTTTATAATAAATACATTTCTGAAATAATTATATTAATATTTAGGGGCTATATTCAAATAAATTTTTGGTTTAATGTTGCTTAATTTGAGATCATTTGGTATCGGTATAAAAGCACTCTAAGGTCTTTATCAGATCAATGTTGGTGTGATAAGGTGAATAAATAGTTTAAAAAATTAATCAAAATGTCGATCTCCTCAATAGGTTTTTGTTTAAAACTTTTTTGTTTTTTTTTTTTTTAATATATTTAATACAATATTGGTATCGTGATACCTTGTTTACTTTTAAATGAAAAAGTATAAGAACACCAGTCGTCCTGAATATGCTTAAAAGTAGTTTGCGTCATTCGGATCCATAATTTGTCCCATAAATTAAAGACCATTTAACAATGTATTACAGCAACAGAACGGCGTGAAACATTTATCAGATAATTATGTGAAACAAAAAATTAAATTTTTACCGAGTTAAAAAAAAGAGGTTCTCAATTAGATTGTTTTTTTATGGATGTTAAGAGCCATACCTTTTTTATTTTTGTACTGATTTTGATGATTCTTTTTTTCGTTGGAAAGGGGAAGCTTGTATAGAACGACAGATCTATTTCCAGGTTTTATTTAAAATGTAATTTAAATAGATTTATTTATTTAAATTACTGGTACATAGCTGACCAAGGTTATAAATTTTGTATTCGAAATACGAATATATTGACTGTTCATAAGTACTGATTGTATTTTATACAAATTGAATGCTTTAGTATTGTTGTGAAGTTGGCATTGTATAGTTGGTTGGATTTTACAGAAATGGTGTCTCAATATTTATATAATAAACTTAAAAAAAAAAAATGTGTTTTTATTACTATATTATAATACGCTATCTTTTCTATATATTTATGCAGGATGGGCCAGAAAGATTTGCGAATTAAAAAAAAAATACAATAGGTACACATACACAACTTTATTTCAATTAAAATAGACATCTGGGAAATTTATTTCTTAAAAATTACATCATTCAGGTGTGCACCATCCCGCTGCAAACATTCCTCGAATCTGAACCTCAAATTAGTAAAAACTCGCTGACACATTGCGCGAGGAATAGCTGCCATTTCTTCTCGGATATTTATCTTCAACTGGTTAATCGTGGCTGGTTTATTGGAGTATACTCTACTTTTCAGGTATCCCCACATGAAAAAGTCCGGTGGCGTTAGATCCCGACTTCTAGGCGGCCATGCAATGTCACCTCGGCGCGATATCAGTTTCCCAGCAAACATCTCGTTTAGGGCCGCCAACAAAGCATTAGATGGCATGTCGCACCATCTTGTTGAAACCACGTCGCACGATTATAGGCTTCAAATTGTTGCAGTTGCGGAAAGAAAAATCCCTTAACATGGCTATGTATCGGTCGGAATTTACAGCGACAGGTTGCCTTTGTTGATTTTCAAAGAAATAGGGTCCGATAATTCCGTGTGCTGATATGGCCGCCTAAACGGTTACTTTCGGCGAATGCAGAGGCTTTTGACGTTTTGCACGTGGGTTCTCTGCAACCCAGTAACGGCAATTCTGTTTATTGACATGCTCATTTAAGTGAAAATGGGCTTAGTCGGAGAACAAAATATTGTTGAAACTCTGAAAGCGTTCCAACAAAAGCTGGTCGTAAAATTTGTTTTTTTGGCAGTAATTCCTGCAGAAGTTGAATTTGATACATACGGGTGCAAATTCAAATCTTTCAACAAAATGCGACGCAAAGATGTCCTGGACAACACAAGTTCAGCTGATCGCTTGCGAGTCGATAGACCAGGATTACGATGAACTGAAACTCTAACTTGGTCAATTGTGTCTTCCGTTCTTGTTGACCATGGGCGTCCCGCAGGCTTCTGTTTGAGAATCGAACCAGTAGCTTCGAACTTTCTGACCCGCGATCGAATCACACTTTCCTTCGGACACTGATTTACGTCATATAATCCAAACTCACGCCGAAATGAACGTCGAACAATAGCGCATGAATCGCCATTTTTATAATAATGTTTAACGCAGAATGCACGCTGCACTCCAGTGAAGCGATCCATCGCGACTAAATTTCCAAGAACCAAGCTTCTCATCCTCACCACCCGCGCAGCCCCCGCTCATAAGGTTCAAACGCAAGAGTGTTTTTAAAACTCTAGGTCCGTTCCTCGGTGTGAAACCTTTGGGTCAGGCAGCCGCCCGCGCGATACAAGTGACACTATACGTGCAACACTTAGCTACCCACATACAACATTACACACGTATGAACATACACACGTGGACCAAGGGACCTTTTTTTTTCTTTTTTTGCGCTAGTTAGTGAAGAAAAACCATTCCGATCACTAAATACACATACGCATGTTTCCCTCCTTCCTCCCAGGAGGAGAGGAACATGCATATGAGTATATATATGTTAAGTAGCTCGAATTTTTAGGAGTAGAGAATTAGCCAGATCGCGACCTATTCGCATGCGTGACGACCGCCCGAGCCGAGGTTTGGCCACTCTGGCACCCTCGTGCGAGTCGTCTAAAACTTTCGCGGCTGAGTGCCCTAAGCGCTCGCCCCCAAAGCTGTAAAAGCCGCAGCGGCTCTGTTTTTGAATAGGGCCCCTAAGGCTAACAGTGTAGTCAGGTAATCAAGTCGTCAATATATGATTTTCGGGCGCTTACATGGTTTACCCTGGCTAAACTTTATGAGATACATCAAAACTCAAAACAATGTTCTACAGAATTGTAGTTTTTCAAAATACGTAGAGAAAAGTCCGCGATGGCATTATGTTTATCTCCTAAGGTTTACTCACAGTAATCATTTTTATCTTCAACACGATAATTAAACCAACCAGTTATATTATAAATTGTAATACTGACGTTCATGTTAAACATAACTGAAAATATTAATTTTAGAAATAGACTTCGATAGATAAACAGGCCTCGTGGCGCAGTGGTAGTAAACGCTGCTATTGAGCCGAGTTCGCGGGTTCGATCCCCGCCCATGACTGAATTTTGTGTGATTAGCATGTCAGTTGTGTATCTGGGTGTTAAATATCTATACATGTATGTATATCAGCTGTTTACTTACCATATTACAAGCTTTGCTTAGTTTGGAATTAAATGGCCGTGTGAAAGTTTACAAAAAAAAGAAAAATTATGCAGGCCGGTGTGACAGCGGCGGTCGCCAATGGATTTAGATCTCTCGATGGTCGCTGTTGTGTTTGGATCGCGCTGTGTTTACCACCAAGGATAGTACCGTCAATGGACCGAGCTATTATAAAAAAAGTTGTATCCGCGACTCTGAACGCGTTAACTAACTACAGAATTATTGTTTAGGAAGATATTGTGATTTCTTTTTAAGATAAGGACCATGATCTAGGGAGTAAAACAAAAATGTATTCAGTGGTTTTTGCGACACTAACAACTGCAAACCTCTATCATTTTATTTGTACTAGACCATAGATGTAGTTGTTATACTATATCTATGATATAGACTATTGTTAAGCATAAAGGTTTCATTGTAAACCAAAAACTTGTATTTGACAAGAATATGATGCCGCTGAACACGGTATTGAGAAATTTGATCTAAAAATATTTATTTTTTATTCTCTATAGCCTTAGTCTTATGGCTACAACTCATTTGATTTTAAGTAACAATGGGCCCAAAACAGTACACACCTTTAGGTGTTTGGTGAGAGATTTTTAACTGGAGGGTTGGTAGCTAGACATGTGGATTTAAGATAATGCCCTATACCACCATGCTATGGTTTTATCACAATTTTTTCCTTCACCAAAAGTTCAGGCTCATTGTAGGGGTTACAACCCATACTGATCAATGTGGTGTCCATACAACCTACCATTGCAACATCAATGTTTCATTATCATCTGGTAAAAAATAAGGATTTTGTTCTGACATAAGACTACACACAATAAGAGCATAATATCATATAAAGCCTGCTTTTATTTAAACTTGTACGAAATAGGATTCATAAAATACATTTTATTGCTGCAGAAAAAATAATTTTACTTAGAACTTCAAAAATTCAACAAAAAAACATATTGGAGACTCAACATTATACAGCTTCTTCAACTAGTTCACGGGAAGTCCAACATCTGAAAAATAAAACTTTATTAATTATTGACAGATTCTACTGCTTCTTTACTGACAATGTTAGTTTTTTGTTTCAGCTCTGGGTAACAAATTATTTCCTTAAGGCCTATTTAGATGGAGAGAGTTTATCGCACGTTACCAGGTGAGCAATCTATCGCAAGTATAATATGGCATACTGCAACTGTTTAAACTGTGAAATACAGTATAGTACGAAGATTCTTGCTTACAAATTCTCGACTTGTATAAACACTATCTCATATCTTACAAATCATTTTGAACTGTTTTCAGTGCAAGAATTGCCTTTTGAGTTGAGTGATTACTACAGTATTTTTCCCAAATTATACACAAAAATCTTTTTAAATTAGAACAGCTGATAATAGAAGTTATGAGTATTTCTAAAATACGGAGAATGAGAATTATTATTTGAATTTAGAATGAGTAAAAGAACAAAAAGTATCAGATGCTCAAAAGGGTTTCTGCTCGCTATCCATTTTTTGACCAGATATCTTATTTTGTATTCATTTTATAAATTCTTGTCTTAGAAAAGCAGAAATAATTAAAACACCTTCACACACCGCACTCATGGTAGGGACTGGCACAAAAACTCGAAAAACAATTTTTGTTTTCCAGTTCTGTTTAGACAGAGGTGATGATAATTCAATGGCGAGGCAATTCTCGCCCACGTGGAAGGGCAACAATTGCGAATGTTTACATGAAGAAACTTTTGTATGTCCTTTGACAATCATATATTCGAGTCGAGAAACTCTCTCCATGTAAATGGGCCTTTAATCTTTTAAATGAGAAACCATATTAATAAAAACTCAAATATCATTTACTAGTCACAAATGTAGAAATAATACTCACTTTTTTATTACTAAGATACATTGATGTATACGAAATAATTGTGGACGGCTGCAGAAACAAATACCTACTTTTATTTATTGAAAAATAAATCAAAATACAGTGATATCATTATTATAAAATTTTCATATTTATGGTAGATCAAAACATGTGAGGGGGGGGCACACAAACATAAAGTGTGATCCAAAATTTAGAGAACTGGTCTAAAAGATGTGAATATCAATATAATAAGGGTATAAAGAAGTTAATAATTTATAATATTTTTATTATTATTTCCTTACCAATTGAGGTAAACACTTTTCTATGTGTTCTATATCTACTGTATTACAACTCTCACATAATGCTTGGTTGGATGCTCTCAAACATGTCTCCATAACAAGGCACTTTGCTACCTCAACAACTAATAATAGGGCGTCATTACCAAGTTTTGTCTTGTTATCTTGAAATGAATTGTTCAAAAGATCCTTTATTACTTGCTGGAAAGAAAGTATGAAATATAATTTGCTGAAATTAGTCTTAGAATTTTTATTTTGTTCTATAAATATGTTTTGAATATTTGAAATGAGAGTAATTTGATTTTTGTACAGCGTTAAATAACTCACTTGTTTAATCGTATTTTTCACATTAGCTGTTATAGAAGCAGGATCAATTTTGTCTTCATTTTCATTACTATTACGAGCCATACTGTCTATTTATTATGACTCCTTATTTATGTTTTTTTTATTTAAATGAAAGCTTTCTCTACAATAATTTGAACACGATCTCCTACTTTATATTTAAACAAATCAACTATGAAATCAACAATCCACAACTAGCAAGTGCCAGCTCTGTTTGAGTGTTGGGCGTTAGATCAGTTCAAAAAAAGCGCTAGATACCGCTAAACAAGTGTGATAAAAAAGCGCCAGATTATAACACTATTTATAAATTAGGAGTTAATGTTACACATTACCACCCTCTAATAACAACCATATTCTTTGATTGACTAACAAAATTAGTTATTTTACGTATAGTTTTTCTTAATTTCAAGTACCTATCGGTTACGTTCTGAACAAAAATGAGTTTGCTTATTTATAACGCAAGGCACGTTATTGGAATTAAAACATCAAGTACTTTAATAATTTTTCATTTATTAATAAACAAAAATGAGACAAAAAAATTATTGAAATGTAATCAACCGAATCCTCATCCTCCGCGTCGTCGTTGGAAATGTTTGAAGAGCTCCAGAACCAGATGGACCTGGCTGTGGCTCTGTGATATCCACATACCGTTGGACTATACCTTATTTATATTTTTAGTTACTTCCAATTTGCTTAAATACGTCATTAGGAAGATCATAATCGAAACATGTGGATTGTTTAGAACTCAAGCCCATTGTTATCCGTAAAATCACATTAATCGTTACTACGTTAAGAGCATTATGTAACTTATTTTGCACAATATTCATTGTCCTAAACATTCTTTCAATTATATGTGGAAGTGACATAACTTTTAAACTTATTTAGAGGTTTCAAAATGTTCTATAGAAATAAGATTTGTTTTGAAATGGTTATAAATATTAAGTACCTATGGTATAATTTAACCACCACTTCGACAAAGCGCTAGATTTTCCGCTAGAGTCGTAACAAAGTCTTTAGTTCATTCGCCATAGTATCAACTACTTTATGCTGAGTTTATTTAGCGTTAACAGCTTCAGATTTTATTAAATTGCCGCTGTTTTCTTTGGACAGCTTTCAATGGCCAGACTCTAGGAGTCAACTGCTAATAATGAGAGTCGATTACCCAAAAATTCCGCTTGATCTAGTACCGAAAGCGCTAAAATGGCAGCACTGCAACAAATGTACCATACCATAGACCACTGCACTGCTGCTAGCTCCGTTTGAGTGTTGGGCGCTAGATCACTTCAAGAAAAGCGCTAGATTCCGCTAAACAAGTATGATTAAAAAATCGCAAGATTTTAAATTAGTACTTAAATAGATTCGTTCCACGTTACTTACATAATTGAAACATATGGATTGTTTGGAAGTCAAACCCATTCTTACCTGATTCAAATCAATATCACTTTAATCTTGTCTGCATTGAGAGCATCACGTCATTTATTTTTCACTATATTCATTGTGCTAAATGTTCCCTCAATACCTGCATTAGAATGTGGAAGTGATAGAATTTTTAAACTTATTTAGAAGCTTAAAGACATTCTGTGGTAATAAAGATCTTTTTGAAATGGTTATAAAAAAATAATAAGTATGGTTTAATTTAACAACCATTTCGATAAAGCGCACAATTTTCCGCCAGGAGTCAATTGCTATTAAAGGGAGTTAATTACCCTATAATTCCGCTAGATCTAGCGCCGAAAGCACTAAAATAGCAGCATTGCCATAGACAAATAACCAAAAGAAATGTACCAAAGATAAATAAGAAAGGTAATCTGCTGTTCTGTAGTACTCTGTGATCTCCTAATCGCAGTGTTGGCAGTGGCCAAAAGCGCAAAAGTTACCAAAGGCTGCTCAAAAAATAACATTTTGGTCACAAAAGTAACGCATACTCATAATAACTGTCGAAAAAATGCAATTTTATCCTTATTTATGTGTCAAATGAGTAGGTACTTACATGCACTTCTTTACATAGATAACAATTTTATTGTCTATATTACTAAAGTAAGTAGTTTTATGCTGTCACTTTTGCCTTCCGCTATTAGACGTTCATACCGCACATACACTGGTTATTTGTCTATGACACAAACTATATTATTGTCAATGCTAGGTTGCAATATTATTGAACTATTTATCGCCCCGCATACTACGCAATATTTTTGTCAATTTTTCATGATAGAAACTGACCCAGTAATGCGTTGTAGCTTGATTCTCCAGTATACTTTATTTATCTATGGCTTGATCTATGTGCAAGTGAGTAAGTATGGAGAAAAAAGCGGTTGCATTGATTACTGTACCAACATCAGTGAATAAAAAAAGGCATTCAAGAAGGAATCGTTGGATTAAAAATTGGATAAGAAAAATAAAACTGAGTTAAATCATTTTACTCTAATAAATGAACTTTCATGAACTTATGAAAGATATTGTAGCGACACCTCTCGCCACAACTGACGCATCAATGCATCGACACAACTACGTAGCGACACATAGCGACATCTATCGAGCCACATAGGACGCACACTACTATCCTACATTGCGCTATAGAAATTAACTCTATCGTTGAGTATATATACAAGAACCCGACTACAACAGTCGGGGGGAAAGAAAAGGATTACGGTTTCGATCGTTGGTGTGAACGGACGTGTCCGCTCGCGCTCTCGATCGCTGTCTGAATTTATTTTCATTGTTGCTTGAACTAGTTTACGACTTGTTTGCTCTGATCCACGGACTCGGTCCTAGGCCTGCCGGTTCAGAGTACACAGTCTAAAGCTAGTTTTTTAAGCTTTTTCATACCGCGTTTTATAGTGAGGTCGGTGTTATTGTTGTGTAGCGAGTATTTAGGTACTCGTTGCGCGCATAGCGCCGTCTCGCTCGCACATTTCGTGTAGCACTTCGGTGCAAACGAAAACCCGTACTTTTCAGTACGACAACAAACGCGCTTTTCAGCGCGAATCTTGTTTCAAAAGACACGCAAATCCACGTTTCAGTGGTCGTTCGTCGGATACCTAGCGGTGTTAACGAAGACGAACGGGGCGTGACCCGAGCGCTCTCCGGTTACCTCCTTCTGAGGTAAACGATAACTCGGACGGGCCTGGGAATCTTAGCCTTTGCCTTTTTGCATAGTTAAGCCCCAGGTGTCTCCTAGCCAACCCTTCCTATCATTACCATCCATCCTCGTGGTTATTTGGGCGGAGCCACGGTTTATACAGGCCTGTGTCCTCTGCCACGAGACTGTTAGGGACTCCCCTAGGGAAACGTTAGGTCCTTTTCCTGTGCGTCATTACACCTCGACACACAGGTCTCATTGCTCCGGGCTCGGATAGCCTGTTAAACTCATTCGGCGTACCCCCCTGCCCTCCAGGCAGGGAGGTGAATAAATTCACTCCCCCGTCCTCCAAACCGCCACCGCGATGGCCAATAGTAAATACGCGGAATTAGAAGTGCGATTTAGGCAGCTGGAAGCCGAAAACCAGCGCCTTATTAATTTTATGTCTCTACATATGCCCGAGTTCAGCAATGAGTACGTTAGCAGGGCACAGATGACGGACTCGCTACGTCCGCCATCAGGCAATCAGAGCGTCATTACCGCGCACGCCATCCCCTCCACCTCCGCCGCGATCTCACCCGCCGCCGCGCCACCCGGTTTCACGCGGCCCGCCTCGGTACCCGCGACCGAGTACCCCCACCCCTCTAGCCTCGCAAGTAAGAGTCACCCAAATAAGTCCCGAGCGAAATCGCAACAGCGATCGTTCACCCCCGGCCCCTATGGCCGCCCCGCTAAACCCGTTGCCCCCGCGGCAACAACACCCCTCACTAATTTTTTTTCGGCCCTCCCAGTCGAATTGGAAATGGACGCCCCGATTAGCCCAACCCCTTCCTCGGAAATGGAGTTTTCGCTCCACTTCCGAGAACCGGTCATAATCCCGACCGAAGCTGCCGCGCCGCGGACGACGACGACTTCACAGTCGTCAAATCTCGGAAACGCGCGTCCCGAGATAGCCCCGTCGAGCAAAATGCAACAAAAACTGCCAAAACGACGGTCGTCGGTAAAAAGTAAAGACCCCCGCCAATCATAATCCACGACAAAACTGTCTGGACAAAATTAACCAATGAGCTTAAATCGCTCAAAATAGGATATAACAAGGCGCGTAATATCGCGACCGGAATCTCCCTTACGATGAGCTCGCCAGACTGCCATCACCCTCGAAGAGGAGCGAGTCCTACGGGTTGTGCTTCGACGTATCCCCGTCGAAATCACACCCGAGGAAGTCCTCGCCTCCCTCCAAGAACAAAAATTCCCCATCCGAGAAGTACATCGGATGTACAACAAAGACATACGAGCCCTTCAAACGCTCGTACTAATCCTTGATAAGACGCCTGAGGGCAAAAAAATCTTCAACCTCGAGAAGGTATGCGAGCTCTCCGGCATATCCGTATAGCCTCCATACAAAAATTCTAAGCCCTCCCAATGCCACAACTGTCAGTTGTACGGGCACTCCGCTCGCAACTGCTTCTTAAGTCCGAGGTGCGTTGGGTGCCCAGAGGACCACCCAACCAGGGAGTGCACGCGTCAGCGTGACTCTACCACCCCCCCGAGCTGCGTACTATGCAGGGAGGAGGGACATCCCGCGAACTATCGCAGATGCCCCAAGGACCCGCGCACCACGCACCCTCGCCGCCCTTGGCAGGCTGCCCCTCAGAGCTGCTCAATTCAGAGGTGTTTCCGTCCCTCCCGACCCCCCGCCGCACTCAGGTGACCGTAGGCCCCCCCGCACCCCTTGTGCAGCCCAAACCCGTGCGTTCGACTCAGAACGCATGGGCCCCCAAACCACAGCCCCTCATGGCTATGGACATCCCCGCGCCCCACGCTCCAGCGCCCCGCACCTCCACAAAAGATGACCTCATGTTATCGCTCCTTCGTGAGCACGAGAAACGCGAGGTCCTCGCATACAAGGCCCATATGGAGAAGTACGGTTTGTCGAAACCATATTTGCCTTTCCCCGGCTCGTAGAGACGCTACAGCGTCTCGATCGCGAAGCCGACTGTTCGTAGAGTGCAACGCAGCTGTCTACTTTTAAATAAACCACTTTTATATTATAGCGAGACTTTTATTTAATTAAAGCATTAGAACACATTTATAATATTTATATCTAACACAGAAAAACAGACATCTTGTATTTTATATAATAGTGTTGTGTCACTCTAAATAGGGATGTGAGTGGTCAATTCATATACATAATTTTTCAACACCGACAAACTCAGGCCTCTCAATGGCTAGGCTCAAGCCGAGAGGCCTAAACATCTCCTTTTTTAATGAGCGGAACTTATATCCGCAGCGTGATCTCGTCGCGACTTTTCTTAAAGATCACCAAATAGACGTTCTCTTAGTACAGGAAACGCTCTTAAAGCGTGGTAAACACAATCCGAGTATTGCAAACTACAACATTGTTAGAAATGACCGTGACGGCCGAGGGGGCGGCACTCTCATTTACTACAAGCGCTCGTTGTATTGCATGCCGGTAGATCCTCCGATACTTACCAATATGGAAGTATCCGTGTGTAGACTAGGAATGACCGATCATCCGTCCTTAACGATCGTATCCGTGTACCTCTCACCGACGAAAGTACCTCTCAGGTCTTCGCTCTCGCTCGGCACATCGGTCATTATCGCAGGTGACCTCAACAGTGGACACACGTCCTTCAACAATTGGAGAGACTCCAGCAATGGGGTTATTCTCGAAGGGTTGTCGGACGAGTTAAACTTTGACGTCATAGCGCCTCCCTCTCCCACCCACTTTCAAGATCACTGTACACCGACGGTGCTTGACATAGCCCTCCTGAAAAATATCGCGCTACAGGTACGACTCATTCGGGTCGTACACGAACTCGATTCCGACCATCGCCCGGTCATCCTACAGCTAGGACAACCAGATGACTCCAGCCCTCCTTCAGTCACAACGGTTGACTATGCCAAACTGAAACACTACCTCTCGGATAGGCAGTCCTCGCACAGTCTCGTTAGGGTCCCGGACGTATTGGAGTCAGTTGCGCACGTAGATCTCGCGTTCGACTCCCTAGTCGACCACCTCCAAGTCGGCATCGGAGAGGCCTCGAGAGAGGTCGAAGCGGCGAACGATCGCCGCTTTGTACTCCCTGCCGACGTGCGAGCGTTGATGACGGAGAAGAACGCTGCGACTCGTGCGCATGACTCTTATCCGACCGAGGCAAACCGCGCACGGTTACGCGCACTCCAGGGAGCGGCTAAAGCCCGTAGAACCGAGTTCAGAAGTCACAGATGGGACACCTTAGTCGAAGGGCTAAGGCCGTCACATCTGACTTACTGGAAAGTAGCCCACGCTCTTAAAATAGATCCCCAACCTCGTATGCCCCCCCCCCCCCCCCCCCTCGAAAGGGGACAATATTTTACTCGAGAAAAAGAAACTAAGCAGGGGCCTAACCCCGATATTATTGAAACGAAATCAGAAATTCCAGAAATATGCAATAATATTGTCAATGTCAACAATACTGCCCGCAAATAAACAATAAAATTGTCAATATGCGTGTGTGCGTGTAACCTATGAGTATAACGATATTGGTTGGGCTTTGTAATGTATTTAATAATCGCTTGCGCCAAGTATTTACGTGTCGCTTCTCTTCTGTTTCTCACACTCAGTGGAGGCCGCTATTTTGTTGAGAACAGAACCTCTTTTTGTATAACTTTTTCTTCTAAATTGTATTCTATTTTTGAACACTTCGTTTTTAAAAATGACTATTGTCGGCGAGACACCGGTGCTGAGTTACAGGTTAATGGTCTCATTTATTTAATTGGTGTTTGTTGATGTTGGATTTATTTATGAGGCAAGACCGCATACGCAATTCGCTCCTATTAATACCATTTGTATTTATTGTCTCTGCATATTCATTCTTCCGCATCCCCATCCCTGGTGGGAACTATTTACACGTTCCCATCAACCAGATATACTACAGTAGTGGCACGCTATGATAGCCGTATTAGCCGTTTTGACGTTTGTTCTAATAAAAATAAAATGGTGGACTCGAATATGTATGTGGAAATCTTTGGAACTCCTGATTCGATTCTAAAAATGTCTTTTGAAAATCGCTTAAAATTACTGAACCAATTTAAATGTAGTTTTCAGTTTATAGGAATGAACTAGACGAAGCATCCAGGCTACATATACATATAATTTCTTGATGCAGTAATAATAAAATTATTTCGTGTGAACGAAGTTGCAGGCACCTGTTGGCTGTTAATGTGAAATAGAACGATAACATTTATTGTGGATTAAAATAGTTTATTACTGAATAAATTACATTTTAAAACATATTTTATCACATACACACATACTGTGTAATAAAAATAATTTATGACTTTTCGCTTAACACTAATATTTCTAATAGATACAGAATCCTCTCATGTATCTCATCAACTGTTTTATCTACTAAACAATCCGAAATCACTTGTAACACATTTTTTTCTTCTAAATTTTCAATAATCGTTTTGTGATTCCTTTCTTCGGGCGTTAAGGAATCTTTTAACATCTCGAGAATGAGTTTATCTTCGTCTCTTTTCCACTCGGCCGGTTCACATTTTATGTCTTCCTCTATAATGACCATGGGCGGGTCTGTGCAGTCACTCCGCATGTCTTCATTTTCATTTGTTTGCGGTTCAAAAATTTCATCGTCTGAGTCCTTTGTCTGGAATTTATTCTTTATGGTTAATGATATTTTTGTTACTTTTAAAAATTCGTCAAATGGAAACAATAATTTTACTGGGGAAAAAAACCTTGAGTTTATTTTCTTCGTAAATTATACCTATAATGTTAATTTTATCGGGCATATCTTTTAAAAATCCTTAGAATTTATACCTTAGATTAGTCACACCCGATTTTATGTGACTCATTACATCAAGTGTGACTATCTTTATCACAATAACACAAGAAATTTAGCTGGCAATTTCATGGTGTAGATTTTTTGAAAAAGCTAAATCATAATATGCAAGGTGCACGTTCACCGGGTTTGCCGCGAAAAACGATCCGCCTTGCCCCGCCAGCAAAACTAGCACTTGCTAAAATTATGTTCGTAGCTTACTGACGAAAACCCGCGCGGGAAAAATCTGCTCGGATGTGCCTCCAGCACAGTGTGTAGAAGAGCCTTTATAATGTACGTGCGCTTCGTACAAAATCACTCTTAATCATTTTTCATAATGAGCGTAAACAAGAAAATACCTTCATAAACAAATCTGCTCTATGTAATAGACAACCGAACAGTAATCATAAAAAAAAATTTTAAAAAAATGTTCATATACTATTTGCCATTTCTTTATTTTCCTCGATGACAGTTCTAATTTGATGGTTGTAGTGTTGTGACCAAATAAGTAATTATATCGATCGCATATATTTATTATATTTTGAACAAACAGATTTTGATTAAAATAAATTAATAAAGATTACTTGTCGTAATAATTATTTTGTTTCATTCTCGAGTACCTACCTATACCTACTTATTTTACAACAGGTTTGAAAATTTTGAAGAAGTTGGCATTATCAATCAAGAATTAATACGTGTAACATATTGTAATGAAATATAATATTAGTTAATAAATTTGTACAAAAGTATCCGGCAGTAGTTTAGTTTCTTACATTTTGTAAAAAACATTTATTTTTTTGGAATTAATATTGATATATAATTTCTAATTATTAAATAAGATCGAATATTTTACGTGCTGTTCTCATGTCAAACGAAACACCAATAACAGCGCATGACGTCATTCGTGTGTAAGCGAACATTACCCGATTAGTGTGCTGACATCTGTTGACTCCACGTATGTATGACATGACGCGATCTACGGTATTGTTCACGCGGGAAGTTTTAAAATGTATAGATACAGACGATATTTCAAATACATAAAATGAGTTATTTATATAATGCTATATTTTTCCTAGCTTTATAAATCTACTAGCGTTGTGCCTGCGGTTCCGGACGCGTTTGTTACTATGCAGTAGTTATTTATATCCGTAATTTAATTATACTCATATTATAGACAGTTCTTATGCTGTATCAATTATGGAGTGGCATGTATTTCCCGTGAACAATTTTCATCAAAATCGGTTAAAAATTATTATTCCAGTTTGTAATTTTTAATGCATTATTAACGATTCTTATAGCCTCAAAATTATAGTATGATGTATGCTTCCCGTCTACAAAATTTGATCAAGATCTGTTGGGAATTGTATGAAAATTAAATTTTTTCTACTACTTTATTTTATTTCTACAAGTAATATTAACAATTCTTATACCCATAAATTATGTAAATATTTAGAATTCCCGTGTAGAAAATTTCACCAAAAGCGATTCTAATTTAATGAAACGTAATATTTTAAGGAATTCATTTTTTTAATATTCCTAAAAGTGTAATTGAAAATTCTCATAATTTATCATTGATGAAATGACTTATATTCCCGTGTACAAAATTTCATCAAAATCGGCCTAGAATTAACAAAATAGATTGTTTTGGAATTATAATTTTTTTACGATTTCTAAAAGTAATAATGTAATTTCTTATACCCCATCAATTGACCCATGACGTAAGTATCCCGTGAACAATGTTTCTTAAGGATCGGTCAAGCCGTTTTTGGGTTAAATCCGGCCATACAAATAAACATACAGACAAGATTTTTTTTAATGGCATATTCGTGGTCGTTCGGTAAATTTTGCAAAAAATATTAAAAGTACAGACATACAGATTTATTAATATAGATAAGGTTTTATAATCAAGGATTTTTGAAAAGACGTCCGGTTACCTCTTGCAATTACGTGGCAGTAAGTTAGTCGCATGGAAACTAAAACCGGACAGTCATTGCATTAAGCAAATTCCCAAAAGATAAATTACCTTCAATTTTTTTTCATTATTTTTATTATCTTCTACAGTATTTTGTAACGGATCACAAAACGTAGTATATGTACTTACTATTTTATTCATCATTGTACCTTCACAGCCTGGTTGTATTATGATACACATTGAATCACATGTTATTTGCATATTTCTGGAAAAAAGGGCATACTTATTAAAATAACTTTTCTGTGATTGCAGTCAGCGACATTATGATATGTGTTAGAGGTATATGGGTCAATCAACTACAGTACACCAGAGGAAATACTATCCGAAATCCATTGTTTAATTAAATAATATTTTAATAACATTTTTTTTTTTAAACAAACTACCTATTAACCTTTTCTCAAACAAAAACTAAAAATTTACTAAGAATTTCAAACACATTCATAAAAATTCTGTGTATAAAAATTGGTAGCGATCTGATAAAAAATAATTCTGAGCCACAGCAATGCTTAGCCGAGTATGCTAGTAATATAATAAAGTTTAAGATATTGTTTGTTTGAACGTACTAATCTCTGGAACTATTAGTCACATTCGAATAAATGTTTTTGTATTTTACAGCCTATTGATTGAGAAAAGTTATATGCTTTATAATTACAGACTACGAAACTAAGGAAAGGTGAATTAAACAAAAATGTCAAGCTACCTGGTAGAGGTACCTGGAACAGAGATAGGCTACACGGGTAAAACCGTAGGGCAAATAATTGAAAGATGGAATTAGATACACATCAATAATTATGTATATGTATAAATAAATATTGGTTCACTTACTCAGATGCCTGGATAGCTGATGACTCTTCATCATTCATTGCAGTTACCTGATTATATTCATGTTTCAATGTGACCTCAGGTATTGGTGATGGTTCTGGTTGGTTACTGATAGTAACTTCACTGTCTTGTTTTGTGCATCTATAAAATTTTATAGTCGTTATGGGCCAATCAGCTATTTTGCATACACTTTGATGTTCCTGACATCTCTATATTTATTTAAAAAAAATAAATTATAATCTCTTTATTTAATTAAAGGATTTGGTCACAAACGACCATGCCATCCCTATTGGTAAGCATACACATAATAATTATTACAATACACTAATCTTTATCTTCTATCTATACCTATTTGTACTAACCTGTACAGCATCCTGGCTTCTTCCGACAAAGGTGAAGCCAGAATACTGTTACAGACCCCAACAGAACGTAAGTTTTTATTTATTACTAAGCAGTGGTTTTTTCTTTCTTGCTCATTCCGGACACATTCCACCATAATATGATAAGCATCCTCTATATAATCGCATTCAGTGCACCGAGGTGACTGTATTTTTTTCATTAAGAAGGCAAATTTATTAAGTGGAATATGTCCAGAACGGAGTCTCAAAGCTGTAATTGTTTCAGCCCTCGTCCAATCAGCTTTATCAATCCAGGGAACATGAGGAGGATGAGGTTCAATTGTTCTATACCAAATGCCTTTACTGAGAGACCTCTCGTTAAAATATTCCTTCCACAATTCCATACAGCGCCTTTTTACGATATAAAATACCTCGAAAAAAAAAAAACGGCAGACATCCAAATGGAATCCCATCAGTGATGGCCTCTCTTGCCAGACGATCTACCTCTTCGTTACTCCCAAGCCCGATGTGAGATGGCAACCATATGCTTTTGCGATCTCGTATCGCCCCTTTAAGACGGCGGATGGTACACCGTGGAGTTTTAGTGAGTAGGTGTCTAACAAAACCACTCGAGTCTTTCCACGTCAAAAAAGGGAGTTTACCCAGTACCCAAAAATACGACAAGTGGTCTAAAACCACTAAGTGGTCTTTAGTGGTCATAAATATGTGTACCCTTACTCAAATGCCTGGATAGGTGGTGACTCTTCATCATTCATTGCAGTTTCCTGATTTTCTTCATGTTTCAAAGTGGTATAAGGTGTTAGTGATGGTTCTAGTTGGTTACTGATAGTAATTTTATTGTCTTGTTTCTTGCATCTATAAAACAAAACCGAGATTATTATATGGGATTATAATAAACATATAATATGTATCTGCTTTAAGATTTGGTCTCAGGATTGTAACGCACAACGTTATGGTACTGTTATAAGGGACTTAAAAAAAAAAGAATTATTTTAATATATATATATATATATATATATATATATATATATATATATATATATATATATTAATTATTTGACACTGAATTATGGAACTGAGGATGAGTTACGGGATCGTGAGAGGACTGGGCAAAGTACTGACACTAAATACTGGGAATGGTCTAAGGAGGATATGGTTTTGTGGTACTAGAGAAAGGTTGGAACTTTAGGGTACATACTTCGGGTATAACAGTACGCAGCTCCTGTCTCAAGACTTGTCGTAGCTGTCGGTGCGGATTTGTATGTGATTTTCCTGTAACTACCAAAGTAGTCATGTCAACGAGAACAAAAATAACATAACACCTACAACAGCATCTCCCTCAAGCAATTTTCTTTCATTATTAAACTTTAATAAGTTTTGTCTTTATTTCGTTAATTTAATAAAATTATCATCAAACAAATCCATGTTGACCTATGACGCGCACCGCAGCGTTGGAACGAGCACGACGGAACAAAACTTTTCTAGACGTTTTTTAAACGTATGCGATTATGTATCCCGTGCCGCGTATCGCAGCGTTGTGCGTTACGATCGCGAGACCAAAGCTTTAGTAGTTCGTTATGGAACATTTACATTACACATACATTTATATATTCACACACTGGCTAAAAGATAGTTTTATTCACTCAATGACTAAAAGAGTTTTATTCACTGTTATCGAAGAAACAAATGCCCATTTTGGAGTGGCAATGGTAATAAATTAATTTATATTATTATCATTGATGGGTAACTATAATGCGTGGGATAAAATTTTGGAGTTATTTTCTTTGGTTACGCCAAAGAAGCATAAGTTCTTTTACGTCTATGTATATAAGAGCACATTTTATTTTGCTAGACACCCGGTGAAGTACTGTTGTTGAAACATTGTATCTATAATATAAATAAAAAACCCTTACCTTGCAGCCCGCGTGTGAGGGAACAATCCAAACCAGTGTTTAGCGATTCGCGGAAACCCTTTTAACTTCAACAATAAAGCACTGCACGTCTGACAAGGTGCTAAATTTTTATTCGTGAAAATTGTTTTAAGTTGATTTAATGCAGCGTCTCGTTTATCCATATCTGTCATTTCTTCCTAAAACAATATGGCATTGACCCCTTTGCTTATCCTTACATTATCCTAAGGCTGCAAATAGTTTCATCTCCAGCAAAACACTAAAATGGAACATGAAATGCTGGAAATTGCAGTAAATTAACTAAATTGTTTCAACTGCTGGACATAAGCAGACAATACCGACGAGCAAACTCATGGAAACTGTTATACCCCTAGCGTGATAATTGCATTATCCTAGATTATGCTTCGTCGGCATTTTTGTCTCTAAACAAACACCGAGAGTGTTCCCATCGCAATCAGTTCGACTCCATCATCCATCCGTATTGCTAGCCCAAAAAATTGTGTATTCTAAAGTACAGTGTCCTTCATAATTAATATATTTTTTAAAGCTATGTTATCATTCGTGTACTTATAAAAAAACATAACTGCATTTCGATTTATTACTATAAATATAGGTATATTAGTCTTTCTAAAATCGAATATAGGCACGGTACGGTAGATGCATACCGTCATCTCTTTTTAATTAATACAAAGGCCGCTAGAGAGAGTGAAAGGTGTGATCGCAAGCAGATAACGACTTGATTTTGACTTACCTTTACTCGCGGCACCAATTGAAATTAATTAGAAAAAAAAAGTGAATCGAACAAATCATAAGTTCATTTTAAAGTAGCATGCTAAAGTGACGGCATTTTGTCTGATGGTAAGTTAAGTATAATCCAAATGCAACGGCGACTAGCGAAATCTATTACGAGGAACACTGGCTGTCTCCGAAACTAACACTAACAAACTAAAAGTGGCACTGTCACTGGTTTATCAGCATGTACATGATGCCATGGTTGTGAGTCTCGGACCCAGTACATTAGAAATTCCATTATGGTTGGTATTTAAGCTTGGAACATTTCTATGCATCACTGCTATTTTTCATATGAAAAAAAAAATCATGTGATAATTATAAGTTCGTGCCACTGCTATTTTTAAAATGGAATGAAAATATTTGATGTGATATGAAAAATCATTAGGCACTTAAAATCATACAAATATTTTTATATGAGGTTGATAAAAAAGCTCGCTAGGGTAGCTTTCAAAATCTATGAGGTAGCACTGGAAACCGCATTTGCTCTCACGTAGCGACGCAGATACGTACATTGTATGAGCATGAACGCGCGTGACGCGTTAGTGATCTCAGGTCTGAGACACGTTTTTCGAATAGCAGTGGTGCTAAGACTGCTAGTAAATATGTAGAAAAAATTAACTGAAGCTTTTCAAAACGAAAAATGTTTGTTTATCCGACGTAAACACCCATGAAACTTTAATAACATGATTATATTTGGAAACGAATCGCTGAGGAGCTAAATAACAATAAAAAGGGGGGGGGGGGGGACTGCAACAATACCACTTGAATGATTTATTTTATAAATTTGCTTTTGATTCCTACACGTCGTACTTAAATATTACATAGCCTATGTCACTCCCACAACTAAGACGAAGAGCGTGCCAAAAGTAACATACGTTAGATAAACATAACCATCATTAAAAGAAAAAAAGAGTGTGTATTTAGCAAATGTTTTTCTTTTCGACACTTAATAGTTGATACCAGAGAGCCAGATACTTTTTTACTAACGGAAATCTATTAAGTATTCGTTATCATTATCGGATTATATCGCTTTCATGTTTCTTGGTTTGCATCCACGAATATCTCTGATGTATGTTTCAGGTCGGCAAATGCGGATGCACACGTGTCGACCAATGTTAGTGTCACATAAGCATATGCAAGCAAAGTTCCAGTGTGAGCATATGCAGCGGGCGTTACACCGTATGGTAGTTGCGGTCCAGTCGTACGTAATAAACAACCGGACAGTAATCACATCTTATATACATAAAATGAAATTTAAAATATCATTTCTAATATTTTATGATCATCATTTAATAAATTTTTTCAAATAATATTGTTTTATATTTTTCAATTAACCTTTCGAATGTCACGAGGGCGCCAAAAAAAATTACGTCGTCTGTCGCGGCGACCGAGAGTAAAGAAGCGGGATGCGCGCGCCATTGTATTTTTTATGAAATTTGCCTTTTAATGAATGAAATTGTTCACACTGACGACTGTTATTGAAAGCCAGATAACTAATTACGGTTATACACTGGATTCCGATAATAAATAATGTTTTGATAACATTTTACAGCCCAATAACCACGAGTCATGGCCTGAAAGCGTGTTCGCCGTATAAACTTACAGATTTTTAGAATTAAAACTTATTTTACAATAACATATTTTCATTTAGAAACACTGACGAATAACATATACATCCACTGATATCAATAGAATTGAAAGTATAGAACAAATAATATACTAAATTCTAATTTGAAAAGTACAAATAATATTAGCATAATTCTCCTTTGAGGTTAACTTGAAGGTCGACAACTGGCTAGTCCCAGGACCTGATTACTTGGTTTTAGATATTGGAAAGCACTAATTAATAAATAAGATCGAATATTTTGTGCTGTTCTTCATGTCAAACGAAACACCAATAACAACGCATGACGTCATTCGTGTGTAAACGAATGTTACCCGATTGGTGCGTTGTGCTGACATCCGTTGTTTTCTCTGCATTTATATATTACTAATTTAACGTATGACGTCACACCCTCTGCAGTGTCGTTTGCGCGGCAATTCAAAAATACGTTTAGAAGTTATTTTAAGTACTTATAATGCGTTATTTAATTTTATCTGAAATTATATTTTTCCTAGCTTTATAAATCCTTATTGATTAGTAATTAACGCTTATTGAAAAAAAAATCTTGTCGCCTATTGTACTGTCCTACCACCACCCAACTCTAAAGCATATTGCTTACTTACGTCAATCATCTTTATCAGGTCCCTGAGATGGCTTGATAAGTATGCATTAAACACATCCTCGGTTTCAGCTTGTTCCGCCGTCAGGAAACCAAGGAACTCGGTGTATATTTCGATGAGGTTCCCATTGACCAATTTGTGTAAATTTTTCGCCAGGTCAACAGGATTGTCCATACCAATGTTAAAATTTAAAAACAACCCGTGACAGCGATTTTTAAAATTATTGGTAGATCTGCTGTTTCGCCTTAGCAACCTTAGTTGATAAAGAGTTACAAACGCTGAAAGAATATATATTATTTCTGACATATGTTTTATCTGGCAACGCCATAATCGCCCTTAACTCTTCAACAAAATTAATGATTCAAACACTATTTTAAAGCTAACGTTCTCCGCTATAGATAAAATAGAGACAAATAGTTAAATATCAAAATCTAATAGTAATGAAATCGATAGAGTTCGAGTGACAGTGACGATTCATCAGATTTTGATTAAAATAAATAAATAAAGATTACCTGTCGTTATAATTATTTAGTTTCATTGTGAGTACTTTTGTACAAATTTATTAACTAATATTATATTTTATTACAAAACGTTACACGAATTAATTCATGATTAATAATACCAACTTCTTCAAAATTTTCGAAGCTCTTGTAAAATAAGTAGGTATAGGTAGGTACTTGACAATGAAACGAAATAATTATAACGACAGGTAATCTTTATTTATTTATTTTAATCAAAATCTGATGAATCGTCACTGTCACTCGATGAGCTCTATCAATATCATTACTTATTTGGTCACAACACTACAACTATCAAATTAGAACTGTCATCAAGGAAATAAAGAAATGGAAATACATAGTATAATTGTATTTATTGTTATCCTTTTATATCATTAATATTAAATTCTGATTGCCTACTTGAAACGTAAAATTTTAAATATTGAATTAAGGGTTCTTATTTATTAATAATTGAAAGATTTTTATAATTACATATTTTAGAAAATTAAAAAATGTACAAAATATGGCAAATTACATCCTAAATACAAGGAAAAAAGAACAGTTCGGTTAGCCCGTGACAATCACGATTTTGTTTGCATAATTTGGTCTTCACCTTTGGAGCATTGAGAGTTATTTCAGAAAAAACATAATTATATCAAAAATAGTTCCGATTGGACACCAATATTTGTAAAATTCAATGAACTAGCAACACTTGATACGTCATTCTCAACTAAATTTATGGAGGGCAGAGGTAAGGAGAACCATATTATATTAGAGACAAGTTGAAAGAATGTCCAGGTGTTACCAATAAATTACAATTCAAAAACCAATTCAGCAAAAGGGAATGATATTTTTTTGTGATTTTATACTCTTTAGTATTGTAAAACTTAAAAAAAAAATACCAATAATGGGAAAAAAGTTTGTGGAGTAAAAAGTTGTCCAAATAGGCGCAAATAAAAAAAAACTGTTGGCTATCTTTCAAATTTAGTCACTTGTTACCGTGGCGTTACCCCAATCTGTCGCTTTTCGACGGATACTTTTTCATACATAGAGAACGTACTTCTGGTCCCTACACTTCATGACTAAATGGAATGATTTTCTCATTCGAATTATATGTATATGTCAATATATTTCAAAATTAAACATTACAGACAATAATAAGTACTCACCCAAATCATTTGCATTAAAAAAGTCACCATTCTCCCTTTCAGACTTTTCTTCACTTGTTAACTTGTTCTCTATTTCTTGATATAACAGTTTACTTTGACACTTATAATTACTAAGAAAAAGTTTTAATCTGTTCGATGTTTTTGGATGTTTAATATCTTTACAATAACAAGACCTTTTAACCGGCTTATTAGGTTTGAAAAAATCCATCATTAAAGTCTGACCACCATCACATATTTTCCTTAGAATTTTACAACATTCACAATGGTCATTGTCCATTGCCCTTTTCGTTTTCAATGTAACTTTCTCACTTCTTGGTTTGGTATCTCCTTCATTCTTCACTTGTAGCGTGACAGAATTTTCAGGTAGATTATTGCCAACTATAGTGCCTTGTATGACAGCGGAAGAGCATATAGGTGTATCAGTGCTGTTTACTGTATTGGTTGGCAATAAATTCAATGGTACAAGGAAGGCGCCTGTACTTGTCTGTACAACACTATACAAGTTCGCTGCCATCAGGACATTCTCCTTCGTAACATCATTGTTAATAATATTAACGTCGAACTTATCAATTAGGTTCGGTTTGGGAAGTTGGTTCGGTCGATGAGATATAATCTCTTTCGTGAAGTCGATGGGGAGTGGATTCTTTATCGGCATATCTATAATTTTTCCGATTTCAACGACTACACCCTCCGGAGCTCGTCCGCACAGTTGGGTACTGCGGTGTAGATGTGCCTGGAATTTGTTCGAAAATGTTTTATTTTTATTTATTAGTTTTATATAATTTCCAAATTAATGATCAGACCTAATTTGACGCTTTTGATTTCATACCACTGATATGTCGATATTATTGATTTGAATCGATTTTCATATAAGACCCCCGGTATGGAAATTTTATGATAAGTGAAATTAATACAAGCGTTAACTAAAAAGCGTTACGTTTTTCCTTTCATTTTGAAATTATATATGTGTATACTTGTAAAGGGTAAACTCCCGTCGTGCGTCAGAGCTGACATACACTTTTTACCCAACAGCGAAAAAGGAGGGTTATGTTTTCCGAGAGTATGTATGCCTATTTCTTTGGCTCGCTCTGTAGCCTAAACGGCTTCATGGATTTTCACATACGAGGTGTCGTTAGATTCGTCTTAATTGTGGGAGTAACATAGGCTATATAATATTTAAGTACAAGGTATGAAAATCAAAAATAGAAAATAAAAATTTAGTCAAGTGTTTTTGTTGCAGTCGGGTTTTTTGTTTCCTTTTTAATAATTCAGCTTGTTTATTACAGTTACATGACAGCACTATACACATTGTATACTATACTATACCTATACTATACTATATTCATTTGCGATAAAAATTGAGCTATTACTTACCTTAAACCTTTTACTGGTTTTAGCCAAGTACCTAAGCCAGTTCCGCGGCATTTCGTTCTCCGGTTGTTCATACAAAGACAATTTAGGATTAAAAGGTAGCAATCTGTGTTTGACCGGCTCCACTTTGCGATTTTTGAAAAATTTCTGAAAAGGACAACAGAAGTTTACTTTAGCATTGTTTTTTTTACGTACTGGATGTACTAAACGAGGATGTTTTTCACATATTACTACTGAATAGTCACCATTTTAGTCAAACATTTGTATTCAAACTCAAAACTTTAATCCTATATAAATATAGACATAGACGATACAGTGCATAAAGTCCACAATCGTTTTAAACAAATTGTTTTAAACGCTTTATGTATCGAAAAATAATACATATGAATTAATTTTTTTTTCATTAATACACCATAAAAAGTGATTTAAAAATACATTTTAATCTAAATAAAAAGTACGCCACAAAAACGATGCTTTATGGCACCGTGACGTCATCATTCATTAAACAATATGTATTAAAAACCCCGTCGAATCCGAAAAGAGTATATAGGTACCCCAATGCCATTACCAAAAAAAATATCAAAATTTAATTTATTATGAAAATAAAAATGTTATTGCGATTTAAAATTACCATATTTAGTTTTAATTTCCCTAAAATTTAGCAAATTTTTAAAACGTGATTACACCGACGCCATCCCCAGCGCGGTGCAGCGGTATGTTTGATCGTATGGCGGTAGTACCCTGCGCCGTGCCGCTTGTATTGACATGAAGTTTTCTCATTTAACTAATTTTTTTTATATTTTATTAGGTTTTTTTTTACATTTATAATCTGATATAGAATACTTAAACAGAATATAATCTCGATACCTGATAACACCTTCACGGATCCGACGGGGTTTTTAATACACACTGTATATGTCATTTTAACAGTGAAGTTTGACAATTCACGAAAGAGTCTAACATTCATATTTCCTGAATAGTGACGTCACGTTTTCTAATCGTCGTTTCATATTACGTGACTCATAGATAAAAAATATTAATTTTCCAAAGGGAAACTGAAATAAATAAACAATTACTTTGTACTGTTTTAGGCAGTATAGACCGATATTACTCAATAATTTAGTTTAATTTTTAACCATACAGACAACTCGCGGATTCTTCAAATTGTAGAATATTTTATATAATTAGGGTATCTTATTTTACACAATACCTAACAAATGTCTATACAAACTTCCATAAAAAAATCTCTAAATTAGTATAAATATTCGTTGCGTCGTTTACAAGAAATAAACGGACAAAAAGACAGACACTGATAGCGACTTTCTTTTACACTAGGTATAGATAATGAATAACCTAATATGTAACCAAATAAATGAAAAAATAAAATAAAAACAATAAGTTGATGAAGGGATGTGAATAACTTTTACAGGTCTAAATAATTAAAAAAGAATTAACGCAACATCGTGTGGAATCTGCAGGATACCCAACTCATCATCAACTTACGTATTTGGGTCTATAGGAATAGTCCCAATGAACAAGGTATTAGTGCCAGGGTTTTTAAAATTTTATGCTTCATCATTATCATCATCATTTCTGCTGGACATATGTCTAGATATTCTTAGGACTATCTCGGTGACTGTCGTTCTACTGCGGATTCTCCTCATTTCAGATTCGATCACACAGAGAAAGTCCGAGCATAGCCATCTCCATCGCACTTTGAGTGACCTTGAACTTTCTTACGAGGCCCATAGTTTGCCACCACGACTCAGCACCATAATATGTCCTTACTGGCAACACACACTGATCATGAGACACAACGGTATCTTGGATGAGAAGATGTTACGTAGCGTCCCAAACGCTGCCCAACGAGCTGGATTCGACAATTGACCTCTTTCTCGAAGTTTTTTTTGTTTATTTTCGATTTTCTTTCTGATTATAGAAGACACTATATTTATAAACATACTTACGTTAATAGGATTCTCGGTGTCTCCGTTTTTTCTAATATGAAGTATATGGTTCATGAGGACCTTAGGGAATATCCAGGGGAACATGTGCTTGGCCATTAGTTGTACCGTTACGAAGAGGCCAGGTCTCCGCTTCGACGTTGAACTCATACGGAGCTTGAATAACTTCGAATTATTATCCACATACTGCCAAAATTCATCTAGACCTATAGCTATGAGCCTGTAAAACAACATATTACAATATAGTACCAATACATACCACAAATTTTCTTGGTAAATCCTTCACAATTTAGCCTGCAAGCCTATGGAATGCACTACATATTTCTGTAAGACGCGCACAATCGCTATGCATATTTAAGAAATTTGTCAAAGAGTATTATTTGTCACTTTAATGTTATGTATATGTAATTATATAACATTTTGTTTGTATTATAATTATAAAGTAGCTGTGCCTGTGGCTTCGCTCACGTGGACTACAGAACGCCCACGCGAATCTTGCTCCCCCACTCCCGGCTATTTTAAAGACAAAAATGCTTATTGTGGGTGTTCCTTAGAAGATAGATTGTATACTCTCCCGAACTTTTTAAACCCAATAATACATTGCTCGACCTGGGAATCGAACCTTGGATCTCGAGTATAACAGTCGCGCTTACGACCTCCAAGCTAATGAAGCAGTTGATGAGTTAGGAGTTGTGTTTTTGAATACGAATAAATTATTTACTACGTGAAATATAACGGCATTTTCTTTACCCGTGATCGTAACAGTACCGTCATTGAAATGTAATTAAAACAAAAAATAACTCACTCATCCTCTGATCGCAGATACTGGAACTTCTTCGAGAAAGCGTCGCCTCTAAATGGCGACGGCGGCAACAAATACGGGTACAGGAAGACCGTACTGTTCGCTACAACGTTCTTATACATGTCATGGAAGTCGCCGTTGTATAAATTGTTGCATACTAATCGACGGCGGCTAGATAAGTTAAACACAAAATATATATTTTCGCTCAGTTTTTTTTAAAATAATGTAGTAAACAGATATTCAATCCTGATGGATCCAAGTCATGCTAAGTGGTTACTGCAGCAGTCGCGAACTAAGGGTCATTACAGAAGATCTGCATTTCGGCTGCAAGCAACTACATAATTTACTTTTTTCGATAAATTGACCTATTAACATATACATAATCTAAAATGTGCTTTTACAAAACCACATTGACCTAAAGTTATTTACGTGATACTAACAAAGACGATAGCATGAATTTAATAACTTTTGACTAGTGTGGTTTTGTTAAAGCACATTTTTAGATTATAAATACGTTAATAGGTCACTTTATTGAAGAAAGTAGATAGGCCACTCTGGGCCCCGTGGCCTTAAATGCAGTTTGGATTGCGATTTTGGTTCAGTTGACGTAACTGCATCGAAACTGTCAACCGAGTGCGCAGTCTGCTTCTATATTCTGCTTCTGCGGGCATTCTTTGATTCACTATTATTTAACGCTTCTGCGGAGTTCTAACGAATGCACGCAAGCTGTCGTTTATGGTGCAGTCCTAATGCCGTTTGAAAAACTATAATACTACTAAATTTTGTTAAATTTGCTCAATACTGATGCAGAAGGGCGACAATTGCGATGCAGTTATCTCAACTGTACTGAAACCGCATTCAAACTGTAATTTTGCAGTTAGCTTGCAGTTTGTCATTAACGAGTCTAAGCGATCATGTTTATATAAAATGGGCGGAAAGTGTGTAACAAACTCTAAAACACTGTTGGGTGATTTCAGTATAAAAAGACGGAATACACAGGAATTATATGAGATTTACCAAAAGAATACTTACGATTTTTCACAGTCGGCTTGAACGAATCTGAAAGATAAAATAATTAATTGTTTTATGGTTATTCTTTCCATGTTTATGCTTGTTTTGATAAAATGAGTAACAAAGTACGTGAGGCTAGATCGGAACCAAAAGTTAACCAATGACATCTTGTTTTGATTTTGTAGATTAACTTGAAAAAAATATCATACAAGGTACTGAACGCCGACCTTTAGGCTGCTTATCTACTGAAGCGGAACGGAGCTGTGCAAATGTCAACCAATAGAATTGCATATAAATCTAGAGATGCAATTCTATTGGTCGAAATTTGCACAGCTCCACTCCACTCCGCTTCAATGTACAGGTAGCCTTAATCTTTGCAGATACAAAAAAAAAAAAAGGCTAACGCCAGCCAACCAGCATTATGCTGAGCTGGGGCCGTTTTGTAGCAACTGGCATTTGATTTTTGTTAAAGTAAGTAGTTGTAAATATTTTTAAAATGTATGTAATTTGTAATGTCTTTGCTACAAACAAATCTTTCTTCCTTTCTAATGGTAAAAATTACACCTACTTGATCATTTCTGCGTTCTCAGGTGTGTCCTCTGCGACGGACTTCTCCCATGAGGTCATAAGCTCTAAAGCCGGTCTCAAATTGCAAACGTTTACCACCGAATGAGGGTTCGAGTCAGACATACTGACGAACGTTTCCTATGAAATAAAATAATACAAGATTATAGCTATAGTGATAGCAACAAAGGCGTATTTTGTCGGTGCAAACTGATTTATGATGTTAACAACGTCTCTTGAAAGAATGAAAATCAACCAACATTCTAGCCCATGGTAATAGATCCGTCAGACTCTATTTTGGTTTCTTGCATTTCGAGATTAGTGAGTGTATATTCAGCTGCCGAGAGGATTGCAGTTCGGCATGACAGCGACAATCAACGATGGATAGCCGATCTCTCGATGTTCGCATTTGCTTTTGGATTGTACCGTGCTTACCTTCACGAACAGTACCGTCACTAAACCGTGCTATAATAAAAAATAAATATCATATCATTCCGAATCAGAATTTTAACGACATTCACCGATATCAAGTGATACAGCGTAAAGTAATAAAGAAGCCGATTAATCAAACATTTCGATAGATATCGATTCCATCGCAGACCGCTAATTTCCTGATTTAAAGGTAAAATATATTAATTTAATGGTTGAATTTTAACCAGATTCTCCGATATCAAGTGGTGTAGCATAACGTTATAAAGAAGTCTTTTATTAAAACATTTGGATAGGTATCGGTTCGATCACCCACCGCTACTCATATCTAATAATATGTATTTTCGGATTTAAAGGTAAAAATAATAATTTGATGGTAGAATTTAAACCACATTCTGCGATATAAAGTGATGCAGCATAATGTAGTAAGGAAGTCGTTTACTCAAACATTTTTGACAAAACTGAAACGATAATAACAAATAGGAAAGAAAATTCCAGATTAAATCTACTGTGGCACATACGAATATTACGGGGTAGTATAGTAAAAAATGTACTGCACGAAAAAATCAATGTTATTATTTTTATAGTACTCTTATCCCAAAGAGCTCTGGAAACCCTACTCATCGCAGGAAAAGAACACAATGTTATTTGGCTACGATCTTCTTTAAGGTTGAGGCATTCCACGAGTCGGGCTGCCCCAAGTAAAGAGAAAACTTCAAAGAAATTTCTCTGTGCCTTATCTCTCTTATTTCTTTTATCATTTTAAATATCAGCAACGAATTAAAGAAATAAATTGCAGTCATCTGCAATACTTTAAAAACGCCTAAACCAAATACGCATAAAATCGTCTTGAGTTTCTATTTCGTAGAAACGGAGTAGATCTTCAATGCAAAGGGTTAATTCGTATTGCATTTACTTATTTAATCCATAAAAAGATGAACTCACAATATACTTCTTGTACGGAGGACCATAACTCCAATGCATAGGATGGACATACAGCTGTAGAAAGTTGGAAGTTGCCAACTGTATATGCTGCCTTAGTTGCTGCTGCAGTATTTGTATTTGTTCTGGTAAAATCTAAAAAAAAGTAAAACAATATTGTTCATAGTAAAGGTTTAGCTTTTAACCACAATCTCACGATTGTCAAAGATGTTAATGCACTGAGCCTAATATGCGAGTACTGGCTCTGAAGCGCAGTTAGCCGGAACACACCTATAGGTGTTTAGTGACAGATTTTCACCTTGAGTGTGGTGGCTAGGCAGGTGGGCATTAGAAAATGCCCTACCACCATCCTACAGTTTCACCACTATGTTATCTTTCACCTTTCGGCTCAGGCTCTTTACAGGGATTCGAACCCACGTTGATTGGCGCGGTGTCCGTACACGCTACCTACTGAGCTCTCGTTGCTTAATTAGATGTCAAGTGTAGCGACAGATTTTCAACTGGAGAGTGGTAGCTAGCCAGGCGAACATTAGAGTTGAAACCTATTAGAGGTGTAAATACCTGACTCCGTATAACTTATTTCATATTGGCATTTAACTAAAATGTTTTTTTTTATTGAAACAATCAGACAAGTTTTGGTACATACACATTTACTGTTACATACAATAACAACAAAACATACATACAAGGGCGAATACGTCACCAGGCGTCCAGACTAACACTTTTGAAATCTTTAACAAATGCATGAACGCTACAATGTCGCTAGGTTTTTAAATAATATTCCTTACCGTAAACTCAAGGCCGATTTCGACCCGTATAACTTCGCTTTTTGCAGACATATCGCTGTTCAGCTTCAGGTAACGCAGTATGGGCGGCGCGGACACTTTATCAATACGTTCTGGTGTATCCGGTTCAGTTTGTTCCTTCACTGCTATTTTTAAGTGAGGCGAAGCCCTGCGTAACATCATGTCAATTATAGTCCAACAAATTCGTGCGCGACCGTCCAATATGAGAGACGTTGGTGGGGATGAGGTAGCACGACATTACGTCATTACAGTAAATAGTACGTTGTCACGGCAGTGTTCTTGAAATAATAAATGTATTATCTACTAGAATATTTTTGTATGTTTTAATTTAATTTATTTCCACTTGGGTTTTATTTCTAGGTTCAAAAGTGATTGTAAGGTAGTAAGTAGAGAATGTATATGTTTTTAATAAAATATCTTTTTGCTTATAGTTTAGTAAATCAAAAACAATTTTAAATTCTAGGAAGTGAGTAATATAATATTTTGTCATTAGTTATAAATTGCGCAATCGCGACTATTGTGTACTGAAGTTTACCTAGATTTCGTTTCTGCCGTTGGTATGAAGACGTAATACTGTTTACTTCACAGTGTTCTGTGACTTGCGCGCCTACATCACGCAATTTCACGCGCTTCCCTTCCCGGAACACTACTTGCCCCCGTTGTCGTCTATTGTACCTCGTCCCCGCCAACGTCTGTCGGAAACTTTGGACGGTCGCACACGAACTTGTACGAATATAATATTTATATATTTCCTTTTTTATAATATGGGGACAATTTCACACACGGATATTTAATTCCAAACTAAGCAAAGCTTGTATTATGGTACATAACTAAACAGTTGATATATATTAGATCGGGGAAAAAGTGTTTTCGCAACACGTAGGTATAAACTTGTTATAAAATTTCTTTGGTTGTACTATTTGTATGTGGCTGGTTTTGGTAACATTAAAAAAGTTAAATTAAAAAAAAAAATTCTCTTTCTGTAAAATATGAGTGAATCTATATACATAATGAAGAAATTCGATACATTTTAAAATATTATTACAAAAAAGGCAAAAATGCAACTCAAGCAGTGAAAAAAAATTGCCACACGAGCTCACTGAATAAAGGTAATGAATCGTGTACTCATTTGCGATTCATTATAGAGACGTAATGAAACCGAGCCGTTTTTGAAAAGATTGATAACTGGCGATAAAAAGTGGATCACGTACGATAAAAACGGTCGTGGTCTAAGGTCGGCCAGGCTTCACAGACTGAGGCTAAACTAGGGCTAACTCGAAATAAGGTGATGCTGTGTGTATGGTGGGACTGGAAGGGCATTGTTCATTATGAGCTTTTACCGCCCGGCAAAACCATCGATTAAGATCTCTACTGCCAACAACTGGTGAGATTAAAGGAAACAGTTGAGAGAAAGCGGCCGTAATTGACCAACAGGAAAGGTGTGGTCTTTCATAACGATAACGCTAGACCACACACATCTTTAGCCACTCAGCAAAGATTAAGAGAGGTTGGCTGGGAGGTGTTAGTGCATCCACCATAAAGCTCTGACCTTGCACCTTCAGATTTACACCTGTTTCGGTCTCTTCAGAATTCTTTAGGTTCTGTAACATCAAGAAAGAATTGCCAAAACTATTTGTTGCGTTTTTTTGATCAGAAGTCCCAAAATTTCAACAGCAACAGTATTATGTCTCTACCTACAAAATGGCAGAAAGTCATCGAACAAAACGGCACATATATACTGTAAATAAACTTTGAAAAAAATGTTTTAAGTTTTCATATAAAAATGTGAAGAAACTTTTTCCCCGACCTATTACATACATATATAGATAAACTAGCGATGTGCCCGCGGCTCCGCACGCGTTTGTTACTACGCAGTAATTATTTTCATCCCGTAATATTATTTTTACTCATACTATTGACAATGCATATACCCTATCAATTGAGGAATGACATGTACATCCCGCGTAAAATTTTAATCTAAATCTTTTTAAGATTTCTCAAAATTGTTTTTTTTTTTACATATTTGTGTAATTATTATTGACAATCCTTATAGCCTATCATTTATGGAATGACTTATACCATATATCCCGTATATAAAATTTCATCAAAATCAGTTAAGAAATAATGAAATCCCCCCTAAAATCCTTTAAATCTAACCCGCAACCTCTCAGCTCAATAGTAGAGCTCACTACCACTGCGCCACGAGGCCTGCCAAAGCTGATCACGATTCCCAATTTTTGCAGTTATACCTCTTTTGGCGCGCTTAGTTAGAGGGTAAAATTAATAAAAATAATCGTGTGACATGCATCATTGTTTGGATTACACTAGTACGAGGGGTGATCGAAAAAAGTAACAATAATGAATATGGTAAAAAACCATGGTTATGGCTTTAATTTTTTTTTTATTTGTCTATGTAGTTTAGTTACATTTAGTTCGTCTTCTTTCTAAACCATACGAACGAAGCATACGAACAAGATATCTCTGCTGTAAGTTGGTGACGAGTTAGGTATCCTGCAGATTTCAGATGATACTGCAGCTTCAGATCAAGGTTGCCATAGTCTTTTATTGTTATTGAAGTAACAGAATACCAAATTTCCACTTGTTCAAACCCATGGAAGATGTTCAGATCCATTTATCAACTAGAAAAGAGCTGATAACCTTCGAACGGCTGAACAAATTTTGTTGAATCGTAGCTTCTATGAAGAACAATCTCTATGAATTCACCTTTAAAAAAAATTGATCAAAATCGGTTCAGCCGTTTGGGAGCTACGTTGACATAGACAGACAGAGATGCAACCATGTTTGCATTGGAGGTTAAAAACTTACCTTGGCCTCAGTAGTGATGTTTGAATCGGCTGAGATAGTTGTTTCTCTTTATGCTCACTGCGTGTTTTAGAAATTTCCGGATCTTCGCCATTACTATCCTCATCTTCCAGTCCAGTCTTACCAATGGATAATCCTGTGTTTGTTTCTCTTTTCTCAAAGGTTAATTTATCTGATATTTTAATAGTTGATTCTTCTTCGTCTGATTGAGGTTCTTGTTTACCCTCCCAGCATGGTAGCTAAAAGTATAATTTTATTATTATTACATATTTATTTATACATTATTATTGAAGTTAAACTTATTTTGGCGCGATAAAAAAATCGATAGGTGAATATTTATGTCATGTATGTATATGCCCATATATCTCGGCGACCAAAAAGCAACTATATTTTTTTTATTTTACTTCTCATATGAAAATATGTTAAATTAACAGGTTCTAAGAATTCTCACCAAAAATCTACTCGATAAATTAACATCAAACATTCCAAAATTGTTAAAAAAAAAAAAAAAAAATTCTCGTCATATAATTATGATCTACGGATGACATTAAAAGTATTCTGAAAAAAATTGCAAGATATTTCCTTTTATAGTGGTCACTCACGATTATTTTCAGTATAAAGCACTTTTTCTTTAGGTCTCATGCTTTTTTGCTTTTATATGTAGTAGACATCTTAAACAAAAGAAATAAAGCACGAAACGTAAAGAAAATACCATGATTAGGTACTGTTGAACTTCACTCAATTTAACCAATCAAAAATAATGGGTTTTTATTTAAAACAAATTATATAACATGTACATGTACATACATTAGTTTGGCTGTTATCTGTGAGCACGGTGGTGGCGAGATTCTCCGCCAGCTCATCATTCGCTATCGCTTCAGGCATTATACCGAACAATTCAGTCACTAAGTCATTCAGTTCCTTTTTCGATATCTTAATTATACTTTTACCAAGATTTTCGTCATCTTCGTCTGCTGCAAAAATTAAAATTTATACTGAATATTAACTCAATATTGTTTTTTTTTTTTTGTTTTAACCCGCTATTCTCTGGAACTACTACTAGTCAGATCTAAAAAATACATATTTGTTTTTTATAGCCTTTATGGAGGAAGGTTTATAACTTGAATTATTATTTCACACTACGAGTCTATGGAGCTGAGCAATAACCATGAACGCCAAATAATCTTGCAAGCTTTATAGAAAAGTATGGGAAGTGAAAACAACGCGTGCTACTCGGCTGTATTGGCGACGACGCAGTAAAAAGTTGGTCGAATAAATTAAATGTTGCATCCCATAGTGAACCTTGTCAATTACTATCTTACTCTGCAACCATAAACATAAATAGAAGAGATCGCCGAGGAAACAAAAAAAAAAAACATTACGAAACAAGTGAAAAAAAAAAGAATTTAATTCGAGGAATATAAGGACTGAGGTTTTTTTTACATGAGTTATTTACTCTACTTTTTACTATTGACTGCGAGAAAACTTCTTAGGCGGTGATTAAAAAAGAAAGAATAGAAAGAAGGAAGAAAAGAAAGAAAGATGACAAAGAGCGCGACGACCATACACATAGTAATAAACCCAACACTGATTTTATTACAAGTTTCAAAAATATATTTTTTACCATTGTCACTCGAAAAGAGGCATTTTATTCATCCATAACAGTGGAGAAAACACTCTTACTCACAAGGGAATATTTTTTTTAGCACGAATCATATAAATTAAGTATAAAAAATTGCACGTAGACATGATAGATAAATAAAACTCAGTGATGGGTTTATTGCTACGTGTATGGTGGTCGCGATTTTTTTATCATCTTGATCTTCAATTTTTTATCTTTAATTTTTAGTATTCAATGTAATATTTCTTTGTAAAAACTGTCTGCCCGCATTTTAACGACAATAAATGTATTTATTTTCTTTTTTATAACCCGTTTCATTATCACATTAACACCGACTGATTGATCTCTAAGCGCGGCAAACCAAAAGTATCACCGCCTAAGAAGTTTTCTTGCAGTCAATGGTAAAAAGAAAAGTACATAATTCATGAAAAAAAAAACGGTGCTTGTGTCCCTCGCTCAGCTCAAGATTCTACTTTAGGATTCCGTCGCTATACTCGGGATCCAACTCAGTCCCTCGAATTACATTCTCTCTTTTCTATTCCTATTTTTGCCTATTATTTGATTTGCAGACGTCCTACTTAAATATTATATAGCCTATGTCACTCCCACAATCAAGACGAATCTAACGACACCTTGTATGCTAAAATCCTTCAAACCGTTTAGGCTGCAGAGTGTGCCAAAGTGATACATACATAGATTCGCTCGAACAACATAACCCTCTTTTTCGCAGTCGTGAAAAAAGGTAAGAACATACCAGCATCAGCGTCGGCAGCCACATTATACTCCGGATCGGTTTCATCATCATCCTCGTTCTTCGAAGTTGACGCCGGGTTGAGACACTCATTAAGGAACTGGTTCCATAGGTCATCGACATCCGGCATAGGTAGCTCGTCGGGTGGTACGAACGTACTCTCGATGTGTTCTATTGAGGTCGATGAGAGCGACAGCTTGGATCTTGTACGGCGGGCTATAGTTGCATCTTCTTCATCTAGTTCAAGTTTCCTTTTTATTCCCGAAACTTTCTGTTAAAAAACACAAATCACTTGCAAATTATGTTACACAAGTTACAAACACCTTTGTTTCGTTAACCTGAAAGGTGCAGAACGAAGTTAACTACCTGTCCATGGTAGTTAGAATGGTGGTTTCGCAGTCCTCCCACTAGGCTTAGCGTGTTACAATATTGGGCGGCTTTGTCACTTTACATCAGATGATATTGCGGATAGATCGCTATACTCGTAAAAAAAAGGCCCAAGTCGAAAGACGTGAGTTTGATTCCTAAAGTTGCCTGATCTTTTGGTGAGCAAAATCATCTTGATGAAACCATAGATAGTAATTCTGCATGTTCTAATGCACCCCTAGCTACCTACTACATTATATCTGAAATTATTTTAATGCACTTATTCACAGCATCAGTGACGAACTAAGTATAAGGGGGTGGAGAGCAGAGTAGTGGAAATTTGATTTTGAAACACTAACAACTGATGGTGAAGAAAATAATCGTGAGGAAAACTGAACAAAACTGAAATGTGCTTGTACCACTGCATGTGGGATAAATATAGAACTGGATTTGTCTGCATTTGAAATTGCCAATACGTCGACCATCACTAGATAAGGCCCAGTTCTTCTCTCGGGAAGAGGCCTTTGCTCAGTATTGTGTATTTAAGCTCACGTTCACATGATCGCGCCTTGACGCCAACTTCAGGAAAAAGATCTCCAGTCGCTTAAAAACTAGGTAAAGTCCATTCGCTGAATTCGCTGTGCAGTTATGTGTAGTTATTATGTTGCATAGGATTTAAAACCTAAATGATTTAAGGAGCATCATGAAGTAATAATAAAATTGATTTACTGTCTCTCAGTGACAGATATACGCCCGTTTTCAATAACCATTGTTTCAGTTACTTAAAGATCGACAAATATAACCTTATGTCCGTACTTTTTTTTCAATAACCTATTAATGGATAGTTTTTCGTCCTATAGCTTACATAGATAAGAAGGAAGCCGATGTCTGTCTTCAATTAAAGATAGTACTTATTACAAATATGTACTAATCGGGGATAGTAAACTCAGATATGTTATTGAAAACGGCCGATAATGTTGTAATCAAACTTGTAGAGTCATTCTTCAAAATAGGGTGGACTCAAAGTTTCCGTTTTCTTTTTCTATTTTATTATAATATAACCAGAAAATAATAGCTTCTTCTACATCCCTTTCTAAACTCAACCAAAATACACTGTGATACAATAAACCGCAAGAGCTTGCGCGCGTTATCGCACGTTTCATCTGAACATAGCCTTACAGGTTGGTATTATTATTAAAAGCCTATTTCTTGTATATAAAACTAGAAATATCACCTGAGGTACGACAAAAGGTCCATCTTTGACAACTTTAGGGCTGGATGTGTGCTGACTCTTGGGTGTTGCTGGGGTTCGAGGTTGAGATTCTATATCACTACATGATTCCAGTGTTTGATCATCATCACTCTGTATCAAGAAAGACCAAACACAAAATCATAATCAGGATCTTTATGTATGCCTAAAGTTAAGGCGTAAACACGATTAGGCCTATGCCACTATTAGGTTTTTTAGGAACTTTAAATTTTGGTTTACAATATTAAACTGGTAAAATATTTCATGAGCCAAAAAAGTTTCAGATTTTCTCATCCAATACATAGTATAAAGTAAAGACTCTTTCCGCTGTCTGCCCCTCTGTATGCTTAGATCTTGTAAACTACGCAACCAATTTAAATGCGGTTTTTAAAGGTAATTAAAGTTTTAAGAAGCTCAGATTTTTTTTATAAACTTTCTTCTATCGTTCACGCGTGTGGCACCGCACAGCTAGTACTTGTTCTATTAAAACGTTCTAAGTTGTGAAACCGTGAGGCAAAGCTAGTATCACAGTAAAATTAACCTGAATAAATAAGACACAAGGAATGTTCTCTTACTGGTGCATCGTCATGATTTGGTTCATATTCATCATCATCTTCGTCTTCAGGAAGATCTTGTGCAATTAAAGCTGTAACTTCTGGCCTGGTCTTGACTGGTATGTGTTTAATTGGTGACAGTTGCAAATCCCAAGTTTTCCATGATGAAGGCTTTGGTGATCCTTTCATTAACTCTCTGTAAATTAGAACTTTAATTGTTGGCAAAAATGCAACAATACTTTTTAAACAAACACAGAGTTACTCTGTTGTCCGTGGTTGTTATGTTCCAATATGGTGTGTTGTTGGTGCAAAGTTGTAGTTAATATAATAGTGTATTTTTTTTCACAATAAATTATCTGAATCCTATTGTCAAAGCCTTATTTGCCCTTAAAACCCAATTTTAATCTTTTAGCATAAGACTCTGAGACTTTAGGCTTAGACAAAAGGATAACTTACCTACCTTGTGGACACTGTAGATTTTTTGCGGGCAGAAGGCTCAGACAAAATTATGAGACATTAAGAAGCTCATTGTAGTTCCTGCACTGGCAGATTACAAAGTGCATTCCTGATATCTGTTTAACAGCTCTACGAATTTAGAATCTCCCGTTTACTATAATTGCATCATTGATTTCATTCCTTAATCCTACAATTTTTTCTTTATTTATTGTCTTTCTTAAGTCGTGCGTCACATCACGCCACGTGCCATGCCTGTACCAATCAAGTTCTAAGGAGATTTTGTTAAACAAATCGATTTTTGGAGTACACTAGAAAAACATATATTTGCAATGTGAGCTACGAGGCAAATAAGTTTGAGAGCCTATGCAATAGTTAATGGAAACAGTCCTTTTCTTGTAAGCTAACAGTCTGTTGTCTTCATATCAATTATTTTTATTAAATTGATTGGTCAATAGTGAATGTCATTGATTGCATATAAGTACCTAATGTGAATTTTAAATGCGAGTTGACAAAAAATAATTATACAGATTTTCGTCAAAGAGTTATTTCAAAATAGGCAGGACTTTGTACTGAAACATAAAATTGTAAGACAGTAGAATTTTTACTTGAATATATGAAAACACAAAATTCGCAGAAACAGTTGAATATTTGTCTGCTCTCCATTGTGATTATTTCAAATATGTATTTTAATTAAAGCAAGATACGAAATACATTTAATATATATTATTTTATTATGTAATAAATAAATTATTTTTAATTCAAACGGCAGTCTCACATGGCTTGTGATCATAGTACAAAAATACCATTACAAAATTTTTATGATTTCATTCTTAATGTATTTTTTTTTATACAACAAATTTGACAAACAAGGATACGGCCTGCCTGATGGTAAGCGGCTACCTTAGACTGTGGCCGCATGTTATACCATAGGTATAACTAGCGCGTTCCCGATCTTGAACCCCCTTCCCTAAAGAACTCTGGAAACACTACTTACCACTGGTACACAATACAAGGTTATTTGGCTGCGGTCTTCTGTAGGGTGGAAGTGTTCCACCAGACAAACTGCCCCAAGTAGACAGAAGCCTCTAAAGAAATTCCTCTGTGTCCAACCTCTTATCATCATCATTACAGCCAAAATAAATCCAATGCTGGACATTGGCATTTCCAAAAATCTACACACCACATAATATCCTAGCAAAAGTAGAAAAAACTTAATAATATAACGATTGATTATTTATGTGCACATACTTTATTTTAGATCTTGTGAGTTTGGTTGGTTTGCTCTCATTAATATCCAAACCTTTTTCCTTCTCTTCTTGGAGCTTGACATGTGCCAGTACTCGGTTATTTGTCACAACTTTCTGAAAATATTAAATTTTAGACATTACTCAAATGACTTTATCACTTTACTCAAGAAATCCGGTAACATAACAATCATAATGTAGGTACCTTAATAATTTTTCTAACACTGGTTTCATCTAAATTATTTTTAACAGCTGATGCATGGAGATTTTTCTCTGTTTCAAGAATATTCTCAGGTAATATGTCTTCAGAATCGCTACTGCTAGTACTTTCAACACTAAAATAATGAACACAATAAATATTATTACATTTGTAAATACAGAATTTTTATTATGTTTGTAAAACAACTCATTAGAATTGGGGAAACTTTAATTTTTTTAAATTATTAATAAACTTAAAAAGGTTTCAATTAAGTAAATTTGCCTTAATATTGGATACAAAGATAATTTTACAGTACTTTTTGATTGTATGTATTCATTTATGAAACAATTTTACGACTCTGTAAAACAAATTTTTCATAATTATTTTTACATGACATTGATATTGTATCTTAAATATTTAGGTAGAATACATACAAACATTACATTAAAATGTTTAGTAATAACATAAAATACAAGGCCTAACAGTACTTAAATCTTAAAATTTATCTGTAACTTATTTTTTGTTAAAATCATTGCATTACAAATACTTAAAGTTTACTATATAAACTTAGAATGTAATTGGCAAAATAGTGTATAGAAGTAACATTCAAAACACTAATTAATTTCTAGACTTTTTTGAATTATGATTTCGTAGACATGAATCATGATTCTGTAGACCAAGTCATACACATCATAATTATTAAAATAAGTTAAAGAAAAAAATACATAGGTCAGTAAAATTTATATTTCTGATATTAATATTAGATAAATACTTTTGTACTCGTAGGATCTCTTACTCTTGTATAAAGGTGAATTTCAGTAACATCCCTAAATACTCAAATGTTACTATAATAATTAAAACTGTTTAGTTCAGTCATCATTCCGAGAGAAATGGGAATATGATTATCTATTTATACTAATCAGTTGAACATCACGCAAGTATTTTATTCAAAGAGTACAATACATCATTAAAAAAATCACAATTTTTTTCGAAATAGTTTTGTGCATACATATATCTCTTCTTCACTAGGTTAGGTTTTTTTTTAAACAGAAACACCTAGTTCTGGATTAGTTGGTTTCATATATAGTAGTTAAAATTAATAAATGATCACAATAAAGGTCAATAGCCAATATATTACTTTTTTGTATGAGTTAAAAACCAAAAAAATTGTTAAAGCTTTCTTTTGGCTTATATCCACACCACCAATTTATACTATTTACACTACCCTAACTTGAAATTTGACCCATTTCCATTTTGTGTCATTTCTAGTATAGAATAAATTAAATTAAAATTCCAATAAATAATTAAGCTATAAATTAAACACAAAACTATGTTATCAGCCAATATAAATTATGCTAAATACTTGCAGTGTCAAATCAATACTTTCAAGTTGTCATATTGTAAATTGCCATGCTTCCCTACACTGCACCATGAAATATATTCTTTAATTATGGATAGCAATCCAAACTATTCATTTCTCTTTTTATCCAACTGAGAAAAAGGAGGGTTATGTTGTATGTATGAATGTCTATTTCTTTGTCACACTCTGTAGCCTAAACAGCTTAACAGATGTAAGCATACTATGTGTCATTAGATTTGTCTTAATTGTAGGACTGACATAGGCTATATAATATTTAAGTATGACATTTGGGAATCTAATAAAAAGTAAATATAGAAAAACATATTTTTAGTCAAGTATTTTTGTTGCAGTCGGGTTGTTTTGTCATTTTTAATAATTTTACTTGTTGTATAATTTCATTTACCTTATATACTTTCAAACTTTCGGAATGGTATTTGTTTATTTATTATTTTAAGTTTATTGTGAATTTATTTTTAAAAGCACCAAATACAATTTGCTAATTATCTATTTATTATTTTTAATATCATCAATCATATTAATATCAAAATCATAGTTTTGTTATTATATATCATCTTGCTAGACATTAAAACATACCCAAAATGAGCACTTTTTAAACATTTTTATGGTTTATGGGTTATTAAATAATATAGACAAATTGTGTTTGGAATGAATATTGACTAACAGCTTCACTTGCAGAGAGCATGTTCCTCTTATTATACTGCATGTTTTATTACCATGGAGTAAATTGACATTAGTGATTGCTGTAAACAGCACAATTATTTGAACCGTAGTATTATAAAAAAACACTGAGTTTAAGGTTTTTATTTATTAATTTAAGTATTTTGTGTTATTCAACATACCCGATAATTTGCTATTATCATTACATAATTCAGGAAACTATAAAAAAATATATGGCAAACTACTGCAATAAAATACTTACTAAAAAAATTACTTAGGTTGGCCCAATAGAGATGCAAATTTGTCTCCCTTATTCAATATTCACATTTGAAAGTTTCAATGTTTTTTGACAAAAAAACATACCAATATATTTATCTCATACGGTTTTACAACTACTGCAGAGATGGTACTAGTTATGATACTATTTTTAAAACACCATAATCTAGCAACACATAAAATGTAATTTTACTCCGTGAAAATAAAAAATGCACTATAGCTTATTTAAATCTAATATATGTAGTAAATAATCAACGTTACAAACTTTAAATGTATGTATAGGTATATTACAATTAAACAAGTTTTTTTTTAAATTGGAATATTAGTTAGATATAAGTAAAAAAATAAAAACTAACATATCTCTTTTTATAAGTTTGTAACTTTAGATTCACCGTGGAAAAAAATATAATTATATTACCATTTTCGTTTCGTACTTCTATATTTCGGTTTAGGCTTAGCACCGTTTGTTTCACTGGCAAAAGTACCAGTCTTATCCTGTGTTTTAACTTCATTATTTGATTGTTCCATTCCTATGATTCATTTATTACTAAAACAAAACATTCAGTTCGACAAAATACTTGAAAGCGTTGAAACACAGTTACGCGTAGAAACAAGTTTCTGTAACAAATCAATTTTGACATTTCTCATATCTGACAAAAAAAATAGAGATGGGCAACTAGATTCACATGTTCATTCATTCGAACTTATTCCAATCATCATCATCGTCATTTTAAAGTGATTGCTTTTTAACTTGATTTTGAAATGCAAACGGAACACACTATAGTGTTTAGCGTCATATTTTAAAGTGCTCTACCTAATGTATTCATCAATGTTTACTATATCGAAAGATAAGGTTCCTCCATATGCCCATTAAATACTACTACATACACATTTTATAGCGCATCGAGTCTTCACTACTTCCTTTTTCATATTTTGTAGTTTTTTTAACGTATATAATTACATTGACGGTACTGTCCCTGATGGTAAGCACAGCACAATTCAAACACAACAGCGACCACAAAGAGATCTAAATCTATCGGTGGTCACCACTGTCAACCGGCCTGACGTGAAATTAATGAATAATTGACCTAACATGAAATTATTATTTGAAAAATACCTTAATGTAATATAATCTAATTGAAGTATTTTTATGATGAATTTTGAACATTATATAACGAATTCTTAAGGATTTAATAATTACTCACCTACTATAACATCGACGATACCAGTGCTATATATCAGTATATAAACGAGAACTTTTAATACTTAATTATTAACAAAGTTGGTTTATGGTGAACCCGAGGATTCGGAAGATGTCTTCGTATTTCGTCTCGTGTCGTCGTATGATGAATTTTGAACATTATATAACGAATTCTTAAGGATTTAATAATTACTCACCTACTATAACATCGACGATACCAGTGCTATATATCAGTATATAAACGAGAACTTTTAATACTTAATTATTAACAAAGTTGGTTTATGGTGAACCCGAGGATTCGGAAGATGTCTTCGTATTTCCTCTACTAATAAAACATACAGTATACATTTCTTTTTATTGGAAAAAGGTAACTATACTGGTCTGACACATAGATGTAGTACTATACCTCTTGGCTCTGAAAAATCGACAAATCGATATTGTCAGGGCCGGCCCTAGATTATAACGCGCCCGCCTGCAAGTATGAGTTGGGTGCCCCTAAAATTTATTTATTTTTTAATCATATAACTTAAAAAATTTTGATGTAAAGATTATTTTGTCCATGGTAAAATAAATTTAAATTAAATTCAATCCATAAATAGGGTAGATTAAATAAACCATTCGTTTTTAAAACATATTATACTATTGTATTTTATAAACATGGTATTTATTAATATTTTAATTTTCTTTCTTCATAATTTTAATTACAAAATTATCAATAATAGTTATAATTTCCGGCGATCCGGTGCAGGTTTCATCCTAAGCAACCATGTACCAATAGCACCTCAACCAAAAGAAATGTCAGGGAGCACTTGCTGCGCCCTCTAATGAGGACCGGGTGGACAGCATCTATGGTCTGCCCCATAGCACGCATCCACCAGGTCCCGTGTTTATCACAACATGACTTCCGCTTGGACCAGCCGCCTCAAATTTTCAACTTCTGTGGGAGCTGAGGACTTACCTTTTTCCTTCCTCCTATAAATCGATATACGAAAGCGAGCAATTCCGCCTCAAACTTCCATTTCAGGGAGCCAGTGAGAGCGAAGGCCGCTCCCGCGGATACCGATCGCTAACCATAAGAGAACAGTCGATTAGCTCCCTACGCCCTCCGCCCATGTGGTCCAACACCAATGCTAGGAACAGGCCTGGAACTACGTCCGATCCAGGTATACTCCGCTTATTGCACTTAGAATTTTTTTCCACGAACCTCTCCAGTAACTCCAGCTGGAATGTCTCTGAATAAATCAAATTTGAGTTTTAAAATATTTTACTTACATTGAAAGATTTACAAAATTAAAAAATACAGAGATGATAAATTTTAAAATTGATGTTTGCGGCTTTTTACTAAGACTAAATCACAATCTAGACTAAACTAATCACAAGACTAAAATCTTTAATTAAAGCACAATAATCTAACGAATGAGCTACGACATTTTCGATTGAAAGAATAGCAAGGGCTGAAAGCCGATCCTATGTCATCGAATTCCATAAATGTGTTTTAATAATTTTAAGCCTCGAAAAACTCTTTTCAGCAGACGCAACCGTAACCGGTGTGGTGGTAATAATTCTCAGAACTATTTCGATAGTGGGGTAAACTTCAGTTAATTTTTTTTCTATTCTGTATTTCAGCACCGAGATAATGTCATCGTTTCCTTCATACACACGGATGAACATATTCAGTTCTTCGTACTGTAGCGACATCTCTCGCCACAACTGACGCATCGACGCATCGACGCAACTATGTAGCGACACATAGCGACATCTATCGAACCACATAAGTAGCTTCCTACTATCCTACATCGCGCTATAGAAAGTAACTCTATCGTTGAGTATATATACAAGAACCCGACTACAACAGTCGGGGCAGCTGCCCGCCAGACATAGCACCCATCTGGCCGTAGGATCCTCCCTTTTCTATGGCGGATGAGGAACTTTACTCTCTGTTCCTCACCTCCGCTAAAGTACAATTCATGTCCATCAATATCACATGATTCTCCTACTGTCATAGATATTTGCAAGTCGCTGCAATGCTTCGAAAGTTCACTATCACTAATTTCCTTTAATCTTTTTATATTATACATGAAACCAAATATGCTCTCATGATGTTTAAGTGCTTCAAACCTAGGACGGCAGCTTGCGCGCACATTGTCCATAATAACATAAAAATAGTTTATTTTGAAAATCTCTTCCGCATTCAATTTATGAGTTTCATCTTCCCCTTCATAATCAAAATGCCTTTTTACGTCGTCTTCGGACTTCTTTAAACTTTCAGTCAATATAATTATCCTCGGCTATTTCTCTCGCTGTTACAAGGGATGACTGAAAACAATATTCTCGATAACTATCGAGCCAATTTGTGAATGCGTCTAGGTGTTGTATAGCCACATCTAAGTGCATGTTTTCGCTTTGCCACATTTTACTGATAACATTTATCTTTGTAAGAATGTTATACCATATGAAAAGTGAAACTACAAATTCGTAGGTAGTTATTTTCTTTTCTATAGAATGTCATTCACTTACCAATTGACAATCTATTGTATTTTCTGCTAAATCCTTTAAAGCATCACATATATAGCTTAGTTGGTATTTAACGGCCTTCACCGATACTACCCTGCACTCGCATCTATGTTTCAGAAAGCGGTTTTAGCGATAAGGATTTTACATGAGCATTTAAAATAGCCCACCTCTGGCTTAAGCCGGCAAACAGAGTGTACAACATTTTTAGCAAACCAAAAAAGATTTTGCTTGGACACAAGACAATGCTGCATCTCCTAGGATGAGATTCCAGCTATGACTCCCACAAGGTAAAAAATAAGCAAGTGGATTAATTTCAATAATACGATTTTGGACACCCCTTTTTTCACCACGCGTATTGACACCATGATCATATCCTTGGCCTCTGCAGTTTTGCAATGATATGTGTAAACTGTTCTAATTCTATGATTATATTATTAGTCAAACTCTCAGCTGTGGTTTTTTCGACGGCTATGAAACCAATAAAATGTTCTTCAATTTCAGCTGTTTTTGTATTAAAAAATCTTATAAATTGATAGTTGCTCAACACGAGAAACGTCGCGAGTACAATCAAGAATAATAGAGTAATATTTATTATTAATTTTTTTTTGCAACAATTTCAGTTTTGACGTGACTTGCCATTAATTGTAGAAGCTCATTTTGAATATTTTTTTCCGATATAGTGGTCATCATAGAATTATGAACTCGGCGTGTTAGAGTATAGAACCAGAACAACGGTCTCGCCTGTCTTACCACCTATACATGAATTTTTCATGTATGTCTTCCCCGACGCCTGTACCTACGCTCAGTCTGTTCACGTGTTTCGTCCAGTGCTTATCTCTGTCAAAATAATACTTTTACGAAGCAAAATGTCTAATTGTGCAGTGAAAACTTGTAAAAACCATTATAGAAATAAAAAACTTGAAATCCAGTGGTATCTCTTTTTATGTGTAAGTACTCATGGAATATTATTTTGCGTCAAAATAATTATTAATTAGATGACACGCCGCCATGGCAGTTCAGTTTACTCAAGACGCTGTAGTGTTGTGCCTACTCTTGATAGTATCGAGTGACTATTACCGCATTTTATGAATATAGACTAGGTCCTACCTTATTTAATTAATATTGTTTCTTTTAAGTATGATTCTAAACATAATTTCTTTCTAAATATTCATTAGTAAAGAATATTAATTTGTCATATCACAATATTTAGTACCTAATATAATGTTTTCGATATTGTAATGATAATATATGATATTTAAGTTATTTGAATTAGTATGAATATAATTTATTTACTTATATATTTTTAGAAATTTACTCAGTGAAATTTTTTGTGATCTTGCAGCTTTCCTAAAGACCCAAAGACAAAAGAGAAATGGATAGATGTAGTTCGTAAAGATGGATGGTTTCCAGGGCCTCGAACTACAATATGTTCTCAGCATTTTCAGGAATCATGTTTTGATTTGAGCAAGAAAAGGCAATATTTATTACCAAATGCAGTACCTACGTTAAAACTTGATGTGAGAAATGTTATAAAAATATTGTATAATTTATATTGTCATTAATTGTTCATGGTTAGTGTCACTATAAAACTATACTTACTTTAATTTTTATTGTATTTATTTTAGATTGAGGAAACTGTACAAGAAAATGAAATTGAAATGGATGCTGAAGTCACTGCTAGTTTTGTACCAGATATGATTATTGATTCTCATCGCATAAAAAAACTAAAATCACGTATAGAATGCCTGGAACGTATATCGTATCAACGTTTATTAAAAATAAAACGCCTACAGTGCCATCAAAGGCGTTCGAAGCGTAAATTATTTCGCATGGAGGATTTACTTCAAGACTTGAAAAAGAAAGATTTAATGAACAAAACCGATGTCCATATATTAAGCGGAATCAATATCTCAAGTGCTGAAATAATTAAGAGACAGTTTATTAAAAGTAAAAATCTTCCCAATGAAAAGAAATACTCGGAAAATCTTAGGAAAAGAGACAGACTTACAATAAATTAATTTTATTTGAAGGTTCTTGAAAAATGTTTTAACTTTTTGTTATTATATATATTATGTATTTAGTGATTAAGATAATTATGTTATCATTATTATAATAAACAAGTAAAATAAACATTTGTCGAAGTTATTTTTAACACCAACGAATATATCGATATAATGTCCGTACCGGCGGACAACGCACATCACTTTAGAGATGAGGGACAAACCACGCCCTACCCCCGTGCCCTTCCTTACACCCGCGTAAATGAATCGCATTGTTTCGATACTTATAACAAGTTTTGCACTCTCTAGGTACAGTGAGCGGACTTTATTACTCTATGGTGGTCATTAATCGTTTTATCTTTTACTTGTTGTAAGTGAAGTCTCAGCACGGGATCAAATCGGGCTATTAACTTTACTAAATCTATAAAGTTGCCGCTTATCTCACTCGAACCTGAGTCAGATGTTAACAGCTTCTCTCTATGACTTCTGAGATACCAAAAAAAATACAATTGCAAGAAATAGTTCTAAAATATCTCTCCAACGTTGCCTTTCTTGTTCAATTTGTGACTGAGCCAAGGAGTCAATAGTGGAACAGCTTTTTAAACCATTCTCGAAATTAATTCATTTCAGCATAGAATCTTTGTGCTGTCGACTAGATTCGTGTGACTTTAGGTAATCAGTTTCCAATCACACACTCCTTCACTTGATCCAATCTTTGTATTTTCAAGCCCGAATATACGACACGGAAAGCAATAAACGGCATCCTTTGTTTGTAAATAAATCATCCAGCGCCTGTCAAGCTTTTCACCGTTAACTAATATCTTATTATAATTATATTCACTGAATCGCCGTCCATTATCATTTAGGAGAAATAACTCAACTTTAATCCGGATTGGACCTCTTAATAAAATCTCAGTTCGGTCTACAACAGTAATTGTTATGGGCCACAACCCGGGGTCATTTTGAGGATTCGGATTTTGCATTCCAGCAGTCATGGATGTAGACATAGACTTGGGCTCAGATTCGTGTTCTTGGCTAAATATAGTTAAATCTACATCATCCTCGCTATTTTTACTTGATGACGGCGGCGGCACCCATGATGATGTGGAAGGAATGTTTTCAGCTGAATCAGGAGTAAAGTCACTTTCAATCAATAAATGCTTCGTATAGGTTTCTTGATCATTACTTTTTGTATATTTTTTATATAAAGTTCCACGTAGATTTTGTTGTACTGGCTTTCTTTTGATAGCTCGTTTCCTTTTTGAACTACCTGACTCAATTTTCTACTGGCATCACAATCATGCGAACTCATTTCGTAAATTTTGTTTTGTTTCACACAAATAGTCAGAAATAATTTTGAAGTAGGTGTCACACAGTTTTTTTACACTTTATCAGCATACTCAATACCTAAAATACTATAATTTACACCTTTCCAGCTCACTCAATATTTGAAACACTATAAGAGCGTAATATTGAATATAATTAAAAGATATGTACGGTACAGCAACGATTTTGAAACTCATACTGCAAGCAAAACAATTCTAAGGTGACAAAAGTTGTCGGACGAAATGAAACAAGGGAATTCCTCTAGCGACGGGGATTCCCCGAACGATAGACGACCAGAACTTGGTCTATGACCAGAACATTATGTCCCGACTCCCGAGTCACAGACTATATAATACTGTGGCGCCTCATTCGCCACTATTTTTGTGCTGTTTCTTATTGTTAATAAAAATACTTAGGTGATGACATATCAGATAGATATATGAAATTCAGACGGTTGGTTTCACGTCACGTTATGTACTAAAACATGTATTATTTTATTACAAAATAAATGTGCTATAGCCCTACTGACTAGCATTATTATTGAACACACCAAACTGGTGACCCCGACGTTTGTGACTGATGCTCGAATACAATAACAACATAATTATATTCAAAATAATATATATTGTCGAACTGTCACAGTCGCAACTAATCGTCGAGAGCTGGCCGTGACAACAGCGGCCAAATTTGTGGAGGACAAGACCACCACCTGGCATCGCTTTGGTATATCATAGTGCAGTGTAAGTGCATTGGTGCGTGTTTCCATTATTCTGAGAGTGCTTATCAACAATCTATAACCTTATTTTTAATTTTTAGTTTTCCTAAAAAATATTTAAGAAATCATGTGCAACCAGATGACTACCATCTTGGCGCTGCCAATGGTAGTTCAATTAAAACTTATGGTTGCATTCAACTTCGTTTAGATCTAGGTTTAAGAAGGTTTTTTGATTGGAATTTTGTCATCGCAGATGTTAGTACAGCTATAATAGGCTCTGATTTTCTTCGTTTTTATAACTTATTACCAAATTGCCGACACAAGTGTCTAATTGGCGGCCTTGCCAAGTTGTCTGTCTGTGCTTCAATTGCACAATCCCAACAAGATAGTGTCAAAGCTGTGTTTTCTGGTAGTTCAAGTTTCGCTAATATTTTAGCAGAGTTTCTAGACATAACTCGACCTCCTGGTGTGCCTAGGATTGTAAAACACAACACGGTGCATTTTATAAAAACCACTGACGGACCCCCGGTTTCATGCCGGCCCCGTCGGTTGGCTCCTCAGAAACTCCATGCAGCCAAGCAGGAGTTTGAAGCCATGGTGCATTGCGGAACAGCCCGACCATCTAAAAGTGCTTGGTCATCTCCGTTACATATGACCACCAAAAAAGATAACACCTGGCGTCCATGTGGCGATTATCGCGCTTTGAATGCCAGAACAGTACCTGACCGATACCCTGTTAGTCACATTCATGACTTTGCTAATAGTCTCGCTGGCGCTACCGTGTTTAGTACGTGTGACCTTGTAAAAGCATACCATCAGATGCCCGTTTTTGATGAGGATATTTTAAAGACCGCTATTGTTACTCCATTTGGCCTCTTCGAATTTCCCTTCATGACCTTTGGTCTTCGTAATGCTGGCCAAACGTTCCAGTACTTTATCGATGAGGTCACACGAGGTCTCGATTTTTGTTTTCCATACATAGATGATGTACTCGTTTTTTCTCCAGACGAAGCCAGTCACGCAAGACATTTACGCACCCTTTTTAAGCGTTTTCAAGAATATGTTGTTGTTCTCAAACTGTCTAAGTGTATTCTTGGTGTTAGCGAAGTAAAATTTCTAGGTTACCTGATCAATGCTGAAGGTACAAGTCCTCCTAAGGATCGTGTCCAAAATCTCCTAGATTTCCCTCCACCTGAAACCGTGCAAGGGATGAGAAAGTTTTTGGGAATGATAAATTTTTATCGCCGTTTCATACCCAAAGCTGCACAGTTTCAAGCGCCATTTATTGAAGTTCTTATTTCCACGCACAGCAAGGGTGCTAAACCATACCCCTGGACACTTAAGCTGCGGGAACAGTTTGAAGCCTGCAAGAGGAGCCTTAGTGATGCCACGCTTCTTCAACACCCAATATACGGTGCTGAACTAGGCCTTTTTACCGATGCCTCTAGCGTTCACATTGGTTCTTGTTTGCAGCAGCGAAGTAAGGGAAAATGGGTCCCGCTTGCTTTCTTCAGTAAGAAGCTTACCCCAAAACAGTCTCAATGGCCGGCCTATTACAGGGAACTTTTAGCGGTGAACGAAAGTGTACAACACTTTCGACATATTTTGGAGATTCAGCATTGTACGATTTTTACTGATCATAAGCCACTGTTGTATGCTTTTGTACAACGGAGAGATAAACTACCTCCATCCCAACTTAACCAATTGTCTTTTATAAGCCAGTTTACTACTGATATACAACATATCAGAGGAGAAGACAATGTCGTAGCCGACGCTATGTCACGAATCAGTGCCATTACTCTTGAGCAAGAGTACGAAACCCTTGCCAAGTTGCAGGAAACTGACGAACAGCTAGCAGATTTTATAAGATCTGGCTCGTCTAGTTTGAAGCTAATCACGATTGCAGTTCCTGGCACTAGTATTTCCTTAATATGTGATACTACTACTGACAAACCACGTCCGTATGTCTCTCCTAAGTTACGTAGTGTTATTTTTAATAAGTTACACTGTCGTAGCCATCCTGGTCCGAATGCTACTTTACGTATAGTTGCGGAACGGTACGTTTGGCCTTCAATAAATAAAGATTGCCGTCAGTGGTCTCGTACATGTGAGGCTTGTCAGAAGAGTAAAGTTTCAAGACACAATTATGCTCCACTTGGAACTTTTGACACACCATCTGGTCGTTTTTCTTCACGTCCATATAGATATAATAGGACCCTTACCTGTCTGTGACGACTACCGCTATTGTCTCATAGCCATTGATAGAGTCACCAGATGGCCAGAAGTTTGGCCGATGCGCACTACCACCGCCGAGGAAGTAGCGGATACTTTCACGAGAGAATGGATACCACGATTTGGTGTTCCCTCTATTATTACGACCGACCGCGGTACACAATTTGAATCCGACCTTTTTCGAAGACTTATGTGCAGTTTCGCCACTAAAAGAAATAGAACTACAGCTTACCACCCAGCAGCGAACGGAATGATTGAACGCATCCATCGTCAACTTAAAGCATCATTAATGTGTCATGGGAGTTCTTGGACAAAAGCTCTTCCATTTGTACTTTTGGGAATGCGTTCTGCTTTTAAAAAGATATTAAAGCTACTTGGCAGAAATGGTTTATGGAGAAACTCTTCGGCTTCCTGGTGAGTTGTTACCTGATTTTCCTGGAGTGAGTACTTCTGGAGAAGTGTTTGATTTTGTTGTGAAACTACGTCAACATATGTCGCAAATTCGACCAGTACCAGCGTCGCGTCATACGAAGACAGGTTCTTTTATTTTCAAAGATTTAAATACGTGTTCTCATGTGTTCTTGCGGGATGATGCAGTCCGGCGTCCTTTGCAGAGATAATAATAATAATAATAATCCGCCAAAATACTATACTAGTCCCGAGTGCTATGCGTTTGAAAAACCGATCGTTAAGCGTTTCGAGGCGCGATATTCAAGTACTACAAAATAAATTTATCAATTATGATTTGAATGAATGAATTAGTTATCTAACTTTATTTTAATTTACCGTTATGTTATAACCTTAATAAATAGCTAAGAATCAAAATCAAAAGTTTTAAATTAAAAAAATATAGTTAAAAATCTTGTATTTTTTGACGCGAGGCCCCCCTGGCGATTGCCCTGTTCGCCACCCCCTACGACCGACACTGAATGCAGTAGACAATTTTAAGTAGATTTAAAATAACAAATATTTACAATGATAACACTGGTCAATAGTAGTTTTGTTGCCATAGAAAATTTACTACAGGGGGTTTGTTGCCTTGATAATATTAATGGTTTCGGATAATTATATTTTAAGTAAAGACAGTTTCGGATAGTTTTTTTAGGGCATTATAAATCATCTTGGGGTATTGGCTCTACTTTTTTAAATATGTAATCGTATTTTTGGTATTACAGTATGAAAAATCATTAAGAGATAAAACAATGATTCAATTATTGTTTTATCAACTTTTAATGAAAAATATCACTATTTTATTTTATCTGCATAAAATTGAAAAAACTATGAAAACTTTATTGCCATTCAGAGAAATGAATTTTAAGAGTTTTTCTATAGTGGGATTTTTGGGAGTAATTGTGTTGTAAAAACCAACAGTAAGTAATATGTCATCATTTAACAATTCCATCTACTCTGATATCGTTCCTTCGTCACTTTTAGATCTTATTGGAAGTCTGCAGTTATCTGGTTGTCTAGGATACAGAGCTATAAATGCATGTTCCAAATTTGTTTTTCTAAAGGTGACATCTGTCTTTTTCTCAAATATGTGCGGAAAATATGCATTTTGGGATTTCACAAAAACTCCTTAGATAGTTCTAACAAAGTCACCGGATATTTATTGGAAAATTTTATGAAAGCTTAAAAACATTGACACTGGCAAGTTTTTTTTTTCAGCTCCAAAACAAGAAGAATAGTGGTGTAAGCCAGAGATAAATAACAATTGAGATGGCAATCTTCATACTAATTATTTAACACTATAGTGAAGGTTTGTCTGTGGTTGTGAAATAATCTTTATATCTATATATTTCATTCATAATTAATACCACCGTCTCTTTTACTCTTGTGCAAGTCGTATATATAACCCCTATTGCATCCTTTTCTTTCGGAACTTATTATATGAATATGTAGTTTCGATAGTGGTGTAAAACTGGAATACGTACCGATAACGTTTTGTTGAATCGGTAAACTAGTGGGGTACTTTACGATTTATTTTTGAATGATTTTACCGGTTCTTATTAAAGTTCTTTTAGAATTTATTTTCATGTATTTACTCACAATAAAATAAAAAAGCACATATAAGAACTCATTAATTATTTTTATTACAATTATAATATATACATAGCATAATGGATATTAAAAGTTTCATTAGATTTTGTAACAATTAGCAATCGACCGCCAATTCTTACGCTTTAATTACAATAAAATATAGTATTAAAATACGGTACTCATCGAAAAAGTAGCTATATTGTATTAAAATACAATATAATATACATAATATAATATGTAATATAATACACTATAGTGAAATAATGTTTAGAATCAAATCCGTAATTGAAATTGAACCTTTTCGTAATATTAGTCATAGATGATTGTTTATAAGAATGTCGAGTAGGTAATCAAAAATGGTTAAAGTTGAACAAATAAAATGATTAATTGTTACACGCAAATCAACTTTTCCTTCATACTTTACGGACTTAGGACCGACTTTATGCATTCGTTTTCAGAACCGTATGTATTGTATTATAGGATGATAAAATGCATGAAGGTGTATTTAAAAAGAAGACTGCGTGTTTGTTGATTCCTAGAGAATCAATACGAATTAGACAAATATTAGCAGTATAAAAAATAAATATTTATCTAACAATATACAAGTAATTAACAAATTAAAGAAATTGCTATATATAAATAATAAGCCAATGTACTTCACACCAAACAATTACAAAGGAAATTCCGCTAGGCTTTTAAATATTACAATAAACATTATTAGGTTCTATACAGATTTTGACTTATGTGTGTCATGCATTTACAAAATTATATATATTATAATAATAGTATTAATGATATAACAATATTGTTTCACATTAAATGATATTTATTTATATAAAAATAAACTTAAAACCTAGAATTATTAAAATAATATAAACTAGATAGAACTTATGTATTTGAACCAAGGCATGATAAAAAAAAAATGAAGACTTAATCTACATTTACTATAAAAATATTTCTTAAACATATCTTAAATAGCAAAAAAAATTGATGTAGTTTGATTTATTAAATTGTATATTATACAATAGGCATGATAATTTTGTTATGAATTTAAAAAAATATACTATAATAATATTACTGGTGTAACAATATTGTTTTACATTATATTTACCTATATGTAATTTACTTATATACAAAAATCATATACAGTATAATAATGCTTAATATTCGGACGCCGACTACGGCAACCAGGAACAACACAATTGGAAACCATAATTTTAAGTCAATACTTATTTATCAAAAAATAACACGTTCAACTGATAAACACACAAAATTTCGAATATTTACGAAAACATCTATAGTACACAATTAAGTAATTATATGGAAAATAAAAATATTATAAAATTGTAAATTGTTGCGTCCACGCTGTCACAGAAACGTCGCCACAAGAATTTCTCCACAATCCACATAAAAAGAGAAAAACAATGGCGGCTAGCTTCGAAACAGCTTTGTTGTAATTTACAAATTTAGTCTGTTTGACAGCAATGACAGCTAAATATGAATGAATTTTTAAACTTAAACAACCAATGAGTATGTACCTTTCCATGTGTAAATTATAACGTGTGCGAAAGAAAGAATAAAGGGAAGGACTAATACGATTATGGATTATTGTCAGGTATAAATGAGATAGATAATTATGGATATTGGGACATAAAAATTCTTTGAGCTTTACGAGCCTGTATTGTGTAAGCATCATAGACCAATAACCAGAGGACTTTACTCTATGTGTAAGCATGAAGACAGTTTTATCCTTTTTTGACAACAGAGTTTCCGCCTTACATTATGATTACCTATCTCTTTTGTTTCAAAATGCTGATAACAAAATTCGTTGTTTTCAAATTGCTTTTAGTGAGAATATATTGCATGTATTGGTGTACTGTGATTGTAGTCCAGAGACAGACATTGTAATTTTTGACATTTCACATTTAAAGATGCTTTCCAATAAGTAAAACTTTTTAATTTAGTATCTAGTTATTAACTTTTTAAACCATGTGACTGTTGCCCGACACTATGTACATCTTTTAATGATTGATTGATTTATATATATGGAATACACTAATTCTTGCATGTACCTTTTACATTATAACTAAAAGAATCACACAATATAATATCACACCTTTATATTATATATTAAATAATTCCTTACAAATAAAATTTCATATAATATAAACAACAATCATTTTACAACTTAATTTAAAAGTATAACATTAATAATGAATTATCTCAGTATGTAGGTCAATGTATTTTGCAAAAGTTATACTAACTATGCACAAAAAAAAGAAAAAAATTATAGCAATTCCTGGGCTTTTTCATTAAATTCGGCCAACAATTGTTTCATATCATTATATCCGGCTATCTCCTGTGCTTCTTGCAATGGCAACCATTTTAAATCTTGATGCTCATCAGACAACAAAACAGATTTTTGAGGATCTTTCAATTTTGCCAGCCAATATACAACTATTTTTTGTTTCCCTTTAACTTCATAATTCAATATTTTAGTAATATCTTTATAGATCTGGAAAAAATATGCACACAGCCAAATTATTTGAATATTAAAAGCTTCCTGTGATTTGACCTAAGAAAATTTTATTTATATGTCATGTTGAACATTTTTAGAATTGAGTATAGTTATTGTAGTGATTTAAAAAAATATTACTTTGTTTATTAATAATGGACAGACAAACATATTATTCAGTCATAATTAAAAATAAGAGTATAAAATATAATATATAATTGTAGATTATTTATTATAATTTTAAAATAAACATTATATTATCTTACTTCTAAATCATATTCCAATAATCCAGCCTCTTCTTTAGTTTCCCTTAATGCCGTTAACCAGTCAGATTCTCCTGGATCTACATGCCCTGCAGTCAAATAAGTATTATCAAACATTTTGTATTGTATACAATATACTCCCATTATTTTATTGCTAGTTCCAGACAAATATTTATGAGGATTTTCTATTTCAACAACAAGTAGTAATCGTCATTTCTGCCTACCTCAGGAGTAATGTGGTGTGATGGTAAATAATTAAATAAATCACATTAAAAATAGTTTCTACCAATTTGCCTATGTAAATATATTTTTAAACTATTACTGAGGTTTTTATTGGTCTTCACAATAAAAGTAGTTTTATATTATATTAGACTAAATAAATAAATATACATTACATAAAGAATCCTACAATAATTAATGTTTGTACTATCAATCAAAAAAAACTAAATAAAATGCCAAGAATTGAATCCTATTTTTATCATAATCCCTAATACCTAATCATAATTTTGTTCAAAAATAAACAAACAGTACATAACCTTTTGGAGGTGTCCAATGGTGTTCACCGTAGGAAGTTTGTAATAATAAAAATTGTACAGCTTGGTTGTAGTTTCTAAAAATAACTAAACCTGCTGCGCGCGTTGGTGACATCTTCTGCATAGACAAATATCCCTATGTATTACTATACTAGCAAATAACCAAGGGATCTTCTGATTAATATTTGAATGTTCTATACAATCTATACAATTGAATATTTAAATTACATAAATGTTGTGATTTCGGTATAAATATGTTCACTACTAGAGGTGTAACGAATATATTCGTAATAGGTACAGGTATAACGAATACAGAATAATAGGTTACCAAATATTAGTCAAATAATAGGCACGCGATTCTTGGTCCGCGCGGCGAGTCAAGACATCATTATACACGTCGGGCTTCGTATGAAAACTGCATGGGTTGGTAGCACAGTAAGCAAGCAATGACAACAGAAGCACCATATTAGGCACCATTTTTAACGAATATCAGTGTATTAGCTAATACGGATATTAGTTAGATTCACAGATTAGTTAATTTTTGTATTAGGTATCTGTTGGTATTTCGTATTATAGAATCACTATATTAGGCACCGTTCTTAACGAATATCAATGTATTCGCTAATACGGATATTATTTAGATTCATAGTTTGTAATTTTTGTATTAGGTATCTGTTGGTATTTCGTATTATGGGACCTATCTCAACTAGCGCACATCTGATAGTTGCCCGGTTATTTATCTCTGGTTGCCCGCCCCATTCCCGATATCATTGAGACTTATCTCTGATTTGGACTTCTATATTATTACACTTTTATAGTTACATCTCTGTCTTCGAGTTGAAATACTGCGGGGAATAGTTTTTTTTTTTTTTTTTTTTTTTTTTTTTATGAACTGCTTCACTGTTAGCCTTAGGGGCCCTATCCAAAAACAGAGCCGCTGCGGCTTTTACAGCTTCACCGGACTTGGGGGCGAGCGCTTAGGGCACTCAGCCGCGAAAGTTTTTGACGACCCGCACGAGGGTGCCAGAGTGGCCGAACCTCGGCTCGGGCGGTCGTCGCGAATGCGAAAAGGTCGCGATCTATCTAATTCCCTAATCCTAAGAAAATTCGAGCTATTATAACTAGCATATACTCATATGCACGTTCCCCTTTCTCCTGGGAGGAAAGAGGGAACCATGCGTATGTGTATTTAGTAATCGAAATGGTTTTCTACACTAACTAGCTCATTAGTCAAACTAGCGCAAAAAAAGAAAATAAAAAGTTCCCTTACAGAACCTATGTACCTATGTGGTGTGCACGTGTTTGTGTTCATACGTGTGTAATGTTGTATGTAGGTAGTTAAGTGTTGCACTTATATTGTCACTTGTATCGCGCGGGCGGCTGCCTGACCCAAGGGCTTCACACCGAGGAACGTACCTAGGCTTGGGTTGCCGCTAGAGAGGGTGGACGTGACGGGTGTGCGGGAGCGAAGTTGACCGCCCGTCCTCTGCGGAGAGAACGGTGGTTATGCGGGCGTGGGCGGTGGCACGCTCTGTTTGGAGAGGCGGTGTCATAGAACGCGCTTGCTGTTTCGATTTGGTCGAGCGGGTCAGTGAAGATATTACGCGGCCGGCGTTCACTCCGGCAGGCATTGGGGTCAGGAACATATGAAGCTGCCGCTTTGATTAAAGGATTCGCGTGGTTCGACGCGGTGTCGAAATAAGAACGAGAAGGGGAATAGTAACTGGATTGGAGATTTTATGTGGATTGGCATTAAGCGACGAAAATGTGGGGATTTTAACATTTTACCTTTTTTCAAGCAATTGATTGATACATCGATAGTTTCATTCAAATACTTCTTTAACGGAGTTGAGGAACAGAGAGTAAAGTTCCTCATCCGCCATAGAAAAGGGAGGATCCTCCGGCCAGACGGGAGCCATGTCTGGCGGGCAGCTGCCCTGACGGTTGTAGTCGGGTTCTTGTATATATACTCAATGATTGAGTTAATTTCTATAGCGCAATGTAGGATAGTAGGATGCGTCTTATGTGGCTCGATAGATGTCGCTATGTGTCGCTAGGTAGTTGCCTCTTGCGTCGATGTGTTGATGCGTCAGTTGTGGCGAGAGATGTCGCTACACTTCCTTTGAAAACAATATTTTGAGGGTAAAGATACAGATGATAGCCGAATGACGAACTCCTTTGAATAAAACAAAAGTATTGAAATATTGATAGATTTTCTAAAATATGAGATATCAACAAACCAATCCCGATAGAATAAATTGTTCCTTCGAAATACACATGTCGCACACACGCAGTGATATTCCTACATGCCATTTCTGTATCGCCATCATGACTGTTTATCTCTTCATTAGATTAACTTTAAAAACATAATATTCATCGAAACTAGTATGTTTTTACGGCCATGCGTAACCAAACATTTCGTGTAGTGCCAAAAAAATGTATTTTAAGACAGGAACACAGAATACAGTATACATGCACTGTAATTAATCCTTCAATTGTTGAACACTCTTTAGTGTCGTAAAAAATTAAAATAACAATAATTAAACAATTAATTTGGATATACAAAAATGACAACTGTTTATTTATTGTTTTCAGTTTTCACTTTTGTCGGCAGTCGTCATGACAGCTTTGTCTTTTTTAGTTTATTTGGAAATCTTTTTTCTTTTAATTGTGGGAAATTTGTGGGGAGTCAAGAGCTCACGTTGCAGTTGCGTCACTTTCCTCACAAATTTGGGGAATTTGGAGATTGGACATTGACAACGCTGTTTACAGTTGACTGTTGAAAAAAAATTGGAATTCAAACTGCAACGGTAAATACTGATATTTTACACACTGTTATAATTATTTAAATTAATTGTTGGTACCTAATTGAATTTAATTGAATATAAGTTTGTAATTCACATGTAATTGAAACGAAACCTTTGGATCTTGTTCAGAGTGCTCAACATGTTAAAGAAATGGAAAAGTATTTTGTTAAATTGGGTAAGTGACAGGTGTGCAACAGATGCTCATAAAAATGTTCATCCCTCATAATTTGTAATCTTTTTTATTCGTCTGTTACTTCCGATTTATTTGAAATATTTTTACTTTCCAGATCAACTGTTACTTTACTGAGAGTGGTAAAAATGAAGAAAACGTACAAGTAGAGTCCCTTCATATTATTATTTCTCATTTGCGAGAAAGTTTCAACTTGGACGAGTCAAAATCTTCGATTCTAGGAGCACGTACTGTTGAGGAATTTCTTCTGGAAAAGTATCCGGAATTTAAATTTGTAAATGGTACAGTTGAAGCACGCAATGAAGATGAAGTTTGTATAGCAGCCTCTTTGTTGCTGTTTTTTGTATGCGTGAATTCAAAAGAGATTGATATCAAAAATGCTATGTGCAGTAGATTGAGTAGAGAGGACCAAGAGATCATACTAAAATTTAGTAAAAATCTAATGGAGTGTTCACCCATTTTTTGTAGGGATGTGCAAGCTGCTATTACAGGTAAAATATTATATTTATTAAGATCCAATTTACTTTTATTATGATGATAACTAAGTGTAGTTCACTTTGATGTCTTGATTAATGATATGGGTAGGAATAGTAAAAGAGGCCTGTACTATCAGTGAGTGAATTTATCATAATGAAATCATAGCAAGGTAGAGAGGCTAGAACAGCTTCTAATAGTCACTGACAGGTAGATAGAGACTGTGCAGCATATTTTAAATTTATGTGTGGTTAGTCATGTGGTATGATTTAAAATATGATGCAATGCACTAATCATCTTCTCATATATATCCGTACAAGGAGTGAATAGGTTGACAAGTAAACAAATATGAAATTTTAAAATTATACAAAACTATCAACCTGAAGCAGAACTTCAGGTGGGTAGCAAAGTAATACATATAACATAACTCTATTGGTTAGTAAAGCTCTCAGTCGGCTTGATTTTTCCTGACATCTTCAACTGTTATTGGCATATTTCAGGTAATTTACACTAAACCGTAATTAATTATACATCTCAGCCTTCCTCATGAATCAATCTGTCCGTTGATTAATAATGTATGAAAATATGTTTGGTAGTTTTTGAGTTTATCGCGTTCAGACAGATAGGTATGGTGGGGGACTTTGTTTTATAATATAGTACTGGCATCTGGATTGCCTAATATATGTGGAAAATAAAAGAGTAAGTCGATAGGTTGATTTATTTTTGGTACACCAGACTTGTGAATACTTTTGAAAATAGGTGTTACCAATAAAATGTAAACTTTAAACTGGACACCCTGAAAAGTATGCATTTTCGCCTTGTCAATGTATTCATGCTTTGTGAATGAAAACTGATTACAGAGGCATGTGGCAAATATATAGTTCCTGAAGCCACTAGGTCTCAGTTAGCTGCAGCAGATACACCACCAGTACTCCGTTCCCTACACAGTGAAGTTAGAAGATTGCAAGCTGCTCTTGATGCAGAACAGTTTGATCGTAACTATTTGCAAGAGGAACTTAGTAGGACTAACTTACGTGTTGAACAATTAAGTAAGTTGTTGCTACTGTAATTTTATTTGTCTAGTATTTTGCACCTGTATATAGAAGATCTGCTGATGCTGTGGTTTGGAATGGTATTATACATTTGGTTACCAATTAAAGCTATAACTTCATTGTCATTCCATTTACTAAATTATTATATAATTGTCTTCTCTGTTCAGTCATCAATCACTGAACATAGATTGTGTTTTATTCTTTTTTGAATTTTTTGAGTTTAAAATATTTCTTATTCACTTAAAATGAACTAGGATAAAGAAAATAGTTTAAAACCTGTAATTTTAAACTTAGTACCAATTTCCCATCCCAATAAATATGGCTTAAAAGGTAGGAGATTTCTGAAATATGTAAAATCATTGAATTATATATCATACACCAATATAAATATTTAGTCATTATTACTAATAATATTATCTATATGGAGCCTACATATAATTCAATAAAATGAGATACTATTTTTTTATATTTCTTACTCTTCAAAATCTGTTGCATTACATATTATATAGAATTACTTTAATTATAGAAATTTGTTTTATCGATTTTTGCAGAAAAAGATAAAGAACAATACAAATTGGATATTGTGAATCTAAAAGCAAAATTATCACAATGTTCTAGACAGGAAGAAGAAGTGTCTAATTCAGAGACTGACCCTGATCATACAACTAAACTAATAAAAGAGTTGCAAGAGATAGAACATCAATTAATTCAAACACAAGCAGAATTAAATGATGTTGTATCTGATAGGGATATTTACAAGTCAAAGGTAAAGTATATTCTAGGGTTAAAACTTGCAGAACCAGTAAACATTAGGGTGGGCCAAAATAACATTTTTTTTTATTTTATTAATTACCATGAAAATATCGTCTGAGATGACGAAAAAAAAATTGTGTTAAAGTTTCAGCCCTTAATATTAATATTAAGAGGTGGCGCATTAGAGTTTTTCTTTTTTTCTTTAATCCCATACAAAAAAAATCATATCTAACCATTCGTTGTTCGTACAGCAAAATTTTTCAAGAGTTTTTTGTAGGAAATTGAACGTTCTACAAAAAAGTTTTCCTACATTTTTTTCGCACGCCTCGCCATTTTAAAGATATTCAAGATTGAAATTTAAAGATTTTAAGGTACATTTCTTTTTTGCTTCTGAATTTTGTAAGTCGTTGACAAATGAACGTTATGAAATGCGCAATACATATTTCTGCAGGAAATTAAATGCTCTACAAAAAAGGTCTCTTATGCTTAGTCTATTAGAATAAACGTTTGACAGATATTTATGATCAAAGTTCAATACTTATCGCTCTTTTTTTTTTCTTTTTTTTTTATTAATTGGTCCACAAAACTGACTACAACCTATGTATATAATTAGAAATGAGCAATATTGTAAAATCATGCAATGATTGTACTCTTCTAGATGTTGATACAGCATGCACATAAGTTATAGAAAAAAAAACACATTAGGCGGTACAAAACTAAGTAAACTAAAATCATAGAAATTACATTATTTAAGTATTTTAAGAATATTTTTAATAGAGGAAACAGAACCTGATAATATATCAGATTATGTTATTTTTTATTATTTTTCATTATTTTCAAACACTCTTACTAATTTTTCAACATTTTCTTCGGAAAATTTTAGTATAATTCATTAGTTTAGAAAAAATTAATGCAAATAGAAGTTTTTATCAGCAAAATATTTTTTTGGCCCACCCGAACGTACATGTATATAAAAAATAATATAAATAATAGATAAAATTATTATTGTTCTGATAAAAACTTAAATTTGCATTAATTTTTCGAAACTAATGAATTATATTAAAATTTTCCGAAGAAAATGTTGAAAATTTAGTAAGAGCGATAAGTATTGAACTTTGATCATAAATATCTTTCAAACGCTTATTCTAATCGACTAAGCATAGAAGCCTTTTTTGTAGAGCATTTAATTTCCTGCAGAAATATGTATTGCGCATTTCATAACGTTCATTTGTCAACGACTTACAAAATTCAGAAGCAAAAAAGAAATGTACCTTAAAATCTTTAAATTTCAATCTTGAATATCTTTAAAATGGCGAGTCGTGCGAAAAAAATGTAGGAAAACTTATTTGTAGAATGTTCAATTTCCTACAAAAAACTCTTGAAAAATTTTGCTGTACGAACAACGAATGGTGAGATATGAATTTTTTTGTATGGGACTAAAGAAAAAAAGAAAAACTCTAATGCGCCACCTCTTAATATTTATATTAAGAGCTGAAACTTTAAAACAATTTTTTTTTCGTCATCGCAGACGATATTTTCATGGTAATTAATAAAAACAAAAAATTAAAAGTTTTTTTTGGCCCACCCTAGTAAACGTAATGTGTATCGTTGTTATTATCTTTTTTATCTAACTCCTAGCTTTATGGTTTTAGTTGTCACCAAATTGTAGAAAACTTTATGACTTGGTACTGACTTAACTAGTTGATATTTTTTAGCTAGAAGAGCTCAAAAAAGATCGTGACAAATGGTTAACACTTAGCCAAAAAGAGGCGTCACAAGTAACTCAGCTTACAGAAGAACTGGAGACAGAGCGACACAATGCTACATCTCTGAAAGAGCTTATAAGGGAGCTGCAACTACATAACAAACTGAACAGAGTAGATTCCAGCCTTTTGGAGTGCGATGATCCAGATACTAGCATACAGTCTTTTCAGCGCAACTCATGTAAATACTTTTATCATCACTTTCTTCTATATATTTTTTTCTATTTACATCCTCTGAAAGTTGTTGTATAATTTTTTATAGCTGTTTGTAGTGAAGCCTGTACTAATGTCATTGAGCTACAGTTGGGAGAAGAGAGGGCCAAGATCACCGTCTTAGAAGAACAAATTAAAATATTACAGGTAAGAGGATATGTATTTTTTATTTACTGTATACCTTAATTGCCTAATCATAAATCATAATATTGTAATATTTCATCCTTATTGTTCTTTGAACATTTCTGTAGGATCAAATAAAGGACTTAAATGAAAAATATGTTACTGACAAAAAAACATATGAAACTAACCTAAATGAAAGAGAAACTGACAATTTAAATCTCAAACATATTATTAATGAGGAAATAGAGGAGAAATCTAATTTAAAGGCTTATTTTGATAATGAAGTAATTAAATTAAATAATGACATTAATGAATTAGAACAAAGATTAAAAGGTAATAATGAAAACTCGAGGTCTATAATTGAAAGAAAAATGCAAGAAATTAAAATATTACAAGAAGAAAAATTGTCATTATTACAAAATTTAACTGATGAAACTACTAAAAATGAAAAGATATTCAAATGTTTAAGAGAAGAAATAGATTGGGAAAAGAGGTCAAAATCCAATATGAGGGATGGTTATGAAAATCAAATAATGAAACTGAATGAAAAAATACTAAATAGGAATAATGAAGTGGTTGAATTGCAAAACAATATTTTGGAAAAAAGTGAAATTATAGAATCATTATACTTCGATTTAAGGAAACAAAAGGAAATGAGAGAAGAAGAATCACGCAACTGTCATAGTGACTTGCAACAATTAAATGAGCAGAAAACTGTTATTGAACAATATTTACAACAAAAATCGAATGAAGTTGCAGAACTTAAGACAATAGCTGAACAGAAAATAATAATAATTAATGATTTACAGAAAGAAATGAGTAATCTTAAATTGTCATTATCTAATATGAAAGAAGAATATAAGTACTTAGAAGATACAAAGGAAAAAGTACTCATTGAAATTCATAATCGTGACATCAAACTTAAAGAAATGCATAAAGATAATGACAGTCTCAAAAAATTATTCAGTGAAGAGAAAGAAAAACTGACTCATGATTTAGACGAAAAAAATGCAACAATTAATGCATTGAAAAAACAATTGCAAGATGAGATACATTATAAAATCAGTATTCAAAATGAATTTACGCATTTACAGAAAATTAACATAATGATTTCAGAAGAATTGAAAGTAGCACACTCAGAGGTATCTGTGTCGAAATCTATAATACAGAAAAAAGACGAAACTATTAGAGAAATGGATATATATTTACAAAAAGAAAAAGAAAATATTAAAAAGTTGGTAACTGATCATGACACAGTCAGTGAATGTCTGAATAAAGTAACTGAAGATATGAATAAAAAGGAAATTGAAATAAATTCATTGAACGGTAAACATGAAAATTACTTGAAAGGTTTAGAAGATCAGCTTCATCACAAAGAGAAGATTATAGAAATCGTAAATGAAAAATTAAAAATAATAATGGCAGAAAATGGCTCACTGCAAGAAAAAAATAGTTTAATCAACAATGAAAAATTTATTTTGGAGAAAGACATTGTAGAAAAAAATGAAAAGATTATGCAGTTGGAAGCAGATAGAGAAAATAGGATAGATGTTATCCAAGAAGACAAATTAGGTATGTCAATCTTAATTGTATTATTTTAGAGTTAAGCGGCTAACAGGCCTGGATGACCTTGAGCAATCGATAAAATATTTGAAGCAGCGTCGCCTTGCTTTTAAACTACGTACTATTTACAACTGACCTTAAAACTGTCATAGAATGAATGTTGATCCGCAAAAACGTAATATTATGCCTAACATCAACATGTCTCTACGAAACTCTCTAGAATTAAATTTTAGTGAATAACAACTGTCGAAATTAATTTATTGAAACAAGTGATTATGATTTGAGCGATTATAAGTAATAGGATTTTTTTCCATTAGGTTTTTTTATTAATTTTTTTCTTATAATAATAAAATATATAAATAGGTAAGTACATTATGATGTATCAGGGCATAAATGACGTAGTGTATACATTTAGATATGTGTATATAATTATAACACTAGTCAATAGTGTTTTTGATTTTTGAGTAGTCCAAGAAAAATCTGTACTAATATTATAAAGCTGAAGAGTTTGTTTATTCGTTTGGTTGATCGCGCTAATCTCAGGAACTACTAGGTCGAATGGAAAAATTATTTTAGTGTTGGATAGCACATTTATCGAGGAAGGCTAAAGGCTATATAACATCACGATATGACCAATAGGAGCTGAACATAAATGAAAAATGTTGCAAAAACGGGGAAAATTCACATAGTTCTAAAAAAGTCCGCAGTAGCATCAATTGATTTCAATTAATATTTTAGGAGATATCACAGTTTTAAAATAACTCTGCAGCAAAATAATAATCAAGTACCGCGCGTTCATTTTAGTGGAATGATGTGGGAGTCGGGCGGCACCTATAATTGTCGCGAATCTTGCTCCCCCGCTCCCGGCATTTTTAAAGACAAAAATGCTTATTGTGAGTGTTGGCGACAGAACAGTGACTTTCGTGTCTTGTGTTAGGGTATTATGTTATATTATTGTGTTTATGTGTTATGTACTATGTCTTATGATAAAATAGATTGATATGGATGATATTATAGAGAAATGTTAGCGACTACGCTACATTATAACTGGAATATTTATTTTTTATTCCAAGGTACAAAATCTTGTTTGTTTTTTTTTTCAATGCTGCTGCGCCAGACAAAGCTGAATAATTTTTTTTATAACAATGTTTGCTCCAGCATCCGTCTACCACCACATCAATAAGCGGTATACCATCTTTGGATATCCTTCCTTCGGAAATAGCCAACATTTTCTCTTCCTTGCCAGCCTTCGTCATACAATTATAAGCTTCAGATTCCCATTTGATTGCTACATATTCCTGCTTATTTAGAAAAAGGGCATCCGTTATAATTGCCAGATTTATTGCAGATGCCAACTCAACTAACTGAGAATGTCCACAGCCTATTGCAATTGTTCCTGCAACTGCTGCATGATTTATATCAAAATTGCTTTGATAGTCACTATTTACAAAAAACGTACATTACACATTCTGCATAGAAACTGTAATTTTTATTGGAATCCAGTACGTTTCTCTCCAATCAAATTTAGACATTGAAAATCACATCTCAGCATCCCATGTTTGGAAATTTCTTTCAATTGTTGGAAAAGATAACTAATGTTGACAATACGCCTGCCCACAAGTTCCTGTTTAGTTTCGTCTTCTGTTTGGTATTCCAGAAAAACATCTGGTGTTTGGGCCGCATTTTGTCGCACCTAAAACAAAATTAATTAATTATTATAATTTTTTGGATAGTAAAGAACTGGGTCACGGCCGCCATATACAAAGAAAAAAGAAAGCACATTTATAAGATGTTGAAATCAGACATAATAACAAACTCGAATATAATCCAATATATTGTAGTATTACTTATTTTTATAAAGTGAAATACCGCCGTATTAACTCAGGGTTATAAAATATAAATAACAATGCCTCTGACGGCTCTCGCTCTGCACTCGTTTGTAATTTTGCAAAGAGAGTTTGAGTAATAATAAAACAAAAATTAATTACCTGTTCACTAGAAGTTTCATTCTCTTCATTTACTATTTGTAACATCTCTGGACATCTGTTAAAAAGCAATAAGAACAAAATAATTTTTTGACAAAACTTTTTCAAACTAATATAAAAATAAAGAAATAAATTAACTAACTAATAATAATAGTTTTATCAATGTAGATAAAAATCTTTATTCCTGAAAGATAAATAAAATTGTGTTAGTTTATATTGTTTTATAATTTTTATCCGTTTTTAGATGCGTTAAAATAGTAATCGTACAAGTCATAGAATGGTCCTAATAATTTAGTTCACGTATTGCCATAAAGGTACATGATGTCTCAACACAGAGGTCGGACTTCTGTGTGACTACCATTATGGTTTTAATATTGTATAATTTATTGGTTTGTTTTCGTTGATTACATAATTAATATTGGATAATATTTATATATACTAGGAGTGGGTGATATGAATCGTATACAGGTACAATGATTATATACCGGTTCATTTGATTTAGCGCAGATTCACCTATAGTTTCAAAGTCCGATATCGAAGATCAATAGGTATATAGATTCTATGTGATACGCTGCAAAAGTTATATTACCGACTCCTAGTATAAAATAAACCTATTCGTTTTTAATGTTCTTATAAATCTTATCCTTTAAAAGAATTTTTAGAAGTTTTGAATAAATATAAATATTATTACGATAAAATTATTTAAATTTTACAATTAATGAATTTGAAAATTCAATTAACACATTCCACATACATTCAATTCTATGTAATCGTTCCGGTTATTATAAAAAAATACACAAATCATAATAATAAGTATTTGACATATTTTACTTACCACAATGCTAAATTGCGTCCCCGTTCTCTTAAAAATTTATTTTTGTGTTTGATTATAGCACTTTCTTCACTGTATGAGTTATCGAGTCTACATTTCTTACTCTATGAAGACTATTAAGTACAACACTAACTAAGAAGGTCTTAAATATGAAAAATACCTATATATATAACTATTTAAATATTATTTTATAAATAACTACTTTAATTACAACAATTTTTAATTGAAGAAAAAATAATTTAACACAAGATAATGTTTAAACAATTTGCTTGAAAATTCGCGTTCGTCCACCCGTTACAAGGTGCCGCGGCGTAGCGTACTGGCGCGAGCTTCCATTAGACAATATATGAAAAATCGCTTCAAAAATGTTAAATATTGCTTAATATATTTAGTTCTAGTTATTTTAATTAAAAAACCCCAAGCGAAAATGTTACTTTTATAATTCTCTTACTTCTGGTGTAGGATTTGAGTAAGTCGTAATAACGTTTACAGAGAACTTTTGATTTAAATGTACAGTTTAGGTCTTTGCAAATTATTTTTTAAATTAAATAGGGCTTAACATAATCCAGTTTTACTTAATATAAATTGTTAAGAAAATATAGCTCTTTCATTTGGTATATTTTTTATGTAGATAGGATCAGTAATTGTTTCAACAACCTTATTTAAAAATACACATAGTTGCTAGTTTCACCTATGTTAAGGTCTTAATCACTCACAAAAATTCATTACTACTTCTTAATACTCAACATAGTATGGAAATTAAAGACAAAAGAATGAAAGATAGTCAGTCTACTCATTAAAATACAGCTCATTAAAATACAAGGTGTCCAGAAAGGGTATCGGGTATTTGTAAGTTCAATGAAACAAAAATTATTTGTATGCAATAAAAAAGTTTATTGTTTATTATTAGCATATAAATTGGAGAATTATTTGGAAAAGATGATGTTATCCAAATGATGACCGTTACGTTGTTGGCACTCTTCTAAACGGAAACGAAGATTGGCGATAACACGTTGACACATAGCTATCGATATTTCTGCCATTTCTGACCTGATGTTTTGCTTTAACTGGGTTAGATTCGTCGGATTGTTTTGATAAACCTTACTTTTAAGGTATCCCCATGCAAAATAGTCAAGCGGGCTAAGGTCGGGGCTTCTGGGAGGCCAGTTGATGTTACCCCTTCGCGAAATGACTTTATTAGGGAATAATTTGTTAACAACTTCCATTGAGTCATTTGAGGTATGGCAAGTGGCCCCATCTTGCTGGAACCACGTTCTTGAGTTGAAACCTGCAAACTCCTGCAACTCTGGGACCAAAAAATTTCGCAACATATCGTAATAACGGACACTATTCACATTAATTGCTCGGCCTCGTTGATCTTCATGAAAATAAGGACCAATTATGCCTTTAGCAGACATAGCGGCCCAAACAACGACCTTTGGGCTATGCAGGGGTCGTTCATGCTTTCGTCTCGGATTCTCCACTGCCCAGTACCGACAATTCTGCTTATTAACATGACTATTCAGGTGAAAATTTGCTTCGTCACTGAACAGTATGTTGTTAAAGTTGTTAAATCGCTGCAGCATTTCGTTCGCAAAATTCAGTCGATTAGCATAGTCCGTATCCTTCAATTCTTGAACCAATTGAATTTTATAGGCTTTTAGATGTAAGTCTTTCTTTAAAATCGAATGTAAAGACGATTTTTTGATGTTCAACGCATGGCTTCGCTTTCGGATGGATAAAGACGGATTTTGACGAACCGACGCCTCAACTTCTTCAATTGTTTCTTCATCGCGAACTGAACGAGGACGACCAGAGTTTTGAATTTTAACTGTCGCACCTGTATTCTCGAACATCCTGATCCATTTCCTAATGCTATCGTCACTTGGCGCGTGGCGTGTACGATATTCCGCACGATAGAGACGTTGAGCAGTCACTATTGAATCGCCATTACGATAATACGCTCGTACGCAAAATGCGCGATGCGTCCCCGAGTACTGTTCCATCGTGACTAAAACTCCACAAAATGGCGGACGCCACGAACCCCTCCCCGCACCCTTTAGACGCCCCGTTTCGAATATGGCGCGAAAACAAATACCCGATACCCTTTCTGGACACCTTGTATATAAACATAGTAATTTGTTTTCAGCTTTAGAACAAAAACTTATGCAAACTAATAAAAAATACAAAGAGTTGGAAAAGAGTTTTGATACAGAAACCTCGAAAATGATTGCAAAACTCAATCAAACTGAAAAAACCATTAAAGAATTGAGTACAAATTCAAAAAATACGATAAGAAATAAAGAGTTGCAAATTCAAAAGCTTAGTCTCGACCAAGATAATGCTACAAAAATTATACAAAATCTACGAGATATAGTGTCAAAAACTGAAAGAGAGAGAGATGCCTTGGTTCAGAAGCTGGATGAAGAGGTAAATTATAAAAACAACTTTGAAAAAGAATATCAGAATCAGTGTCTCCTTTTCGATCGGATCACTGCTCAATTGAATGAAGAAGTTGGTAAAAAGAATGAAGAGGTAAATGGTTTAAAAACAAAAATTGCATCCCTGGGTCAAATTACTGAAGAAAAAAATAAAGGTAATATTCTTGTGTAATTTAATTTTCGATATTTCGTAATATGTAATATGTATATTATAAGTACGATAGAATTTATACCTTTGTTTTCACACGGGTTGTTTTTTGAATTACCAGTTTTACCATAAACAATTTTATCCATTTTTATTTAAATTTCTTGTTCTGAAGCATTTTTTTTTTAGATATACAATTAATAAAAGATAAAATGATCCACGAGGTAAACGCATTAAATGATCTGGTAGTACAAAAAAACATAGAAATAAAAGATATTGTGGGTAAACTCAGTGATGTTGAATCGTTAAACAGTGAATTAGAACATATGCTCCAACAGGAAAAGGACCATAATATACAAGTATTAGAGGTACTAAGAAAGGAGAATGAACAGCTGCATTTTATTACTGAAGAGGAGAATAGTAACCATGAGGTGCTGTTAAAAGAGAAAGACAATATTATAGATTCTATTGAACAAAAAATAAAAAATGGCACTGCTCAGTTAGAATGTATAAGGAAAAATTATGAAGATTTAACTTTGAATGTAGAGAAATCGAAATTAGAATCACAGGAAAAGGAAGGAAAAATTGGTAACTTGATGCAGGAAATTATAGACTTAAAAAAAGATCACAATAAAATTGAGAAAGCTAATCATAGAATTAATGATCAAGTTAAAAAAATATCAAAGGAGAAAGAAGAAGTTGAATTACAGCTGAAAAGCAGAATGTCGATGCTGCAAGAAACCCTTTCTATTACAGAGGAAAAATATGGTCATTTAGTAAAAGAAAAGGATAACATAGTGTTACAATACAATGAAGAAAAAGCATTAAGAGCTTGCTTAGAATTAGAAAAAGACAATCTTTCACATGAGAATATGAAAATATATGATGATAAAAAACAATTGTGTAATGCAAAAGCAATACTTATGCAAGAACTTTTAGAACAAAAATCAATCAACAAGATGCTAGAAGAGTATAAAAATCGTTTGTTGGAAGAAAAAAATTCCCTAGAAGAGGGACTAGCTGAAGTGGTTAAAATAAAAGATGCGCTCTTAGAAGAAAAAGATTGTCTAACCCAACAATTGATTGAAAAGAAATCAGCAATAGAATTGCTTGTGAAAGAAAAAGAGAATTTGTTCAAGGAAAATAACATTCTTGCGCAACAGTTAATTACTGGGGAAGAAAATAATTATAAAGATAGGGAAGATTTAAAAAAAATTTCAAAGAAACATACTGATCTTAATGAAGAATACCTTGAATTAAAAGCTGAAAAACAAACTCTAGAAAATAAATTAGAAAGTTTAAATGTAGAGTTAAAGAAAGAAAATTCACTAAAGAATGAAATATTTAAAGTAAAACAAAGTTTAATTTTCGAAAAAGACTCACTTGAACACGAAATTATTAAGTACAAAGCTATAAATGATGCTCTTTTAACTGATAAAGGATTGTTATTATTAGAAAAAGAGGCACTATCTAAGTCTTTAGGAGATAAAACATCTGCTTTAGATAAAGTGGAAAATGAAAAAAACACATTAAGAATTATAATTGAAGATATGTGTAAGAAACATGAATTGGAACTTATAAAAAAAATTGAAGAATTACGAAACAGGACCGAGGAAGTAACACATTTGAAAATTGACTGTGAAGGTTAGGAACACGTTACTTATTTTTATATTTTTTGTTTCAATAATTGTTTTAAATAATATTACTAGTGGTTCTTTAAGGTATTTTTAATGGCCAATTGTTGTATCTCATTAAGCAATGAGGAATTGATGCGTTGATATCATTGCAATCTACAAGCGAAGTTTTAGAGTATAAAATTATTTCACCAAATTCAAGTTCACATATATAGTTATCGCAAACTTGTTGCAATAATTATTATGCTGATTTTAGCAACATCTTCATTGTTGTATACCTAAATAATGGAGCTTGTAATAAAGAAGGAAGCTTACAAAACTTGTGCGTGCATTTGTTTATAGAAGTTTAAAGCAAAGTATCATCATTTTGTAACTGCAAAAGAAGTTCACTAGATTGTAATTGGTGTAGCAGACATCCCACTGTCTAACTAGCCTATGTGCGAGCTTGGGGGTAACGTTTGGCAGCACTGCCTGTGGGTATTTTTTTAAGTCGCAAACTGATCGCCGACCACCGCGTGCGCTCAATTACTGCTGCGCTGAATTTGGATTTTATAACATTTGAATCCATCTCCATTCTGGAGAGCATATTAATATATTTAATCCCGCAAAAAGCAATATCACATAATATAGCCTTGATAACATTAGTGCTTAGTGTTATCGAAAACTGGTGGCCACCAAGAAGAAAGCTACAGTGCCGCGTACCTTGCTGGAGGATTACGAGCCGCAGCCGGAAGCGTATCGGTAAGCGATTTCTTAATTTACCTACTGGCTTTGATGTTGGATGATCCCCTCAGGTTTTGAATAGGCTGGAATATACGAAGTTGGACAGACACGTCTCCCCGTGTTAGTCGTATAGATTCTCAACCCGCTGCAGGAGCACGGCTATTTGCACGCCTGCCCCTTCAGTAATTGTTAAATTTCAAGATAAAACTTTACTTTTTGCAGATCAAAAACATAATAATGATAAAATATCTATGAAATTGAATACTGCTCTCGATAAACTTATACAAAACCTTAAAAAACAGGAAATAAATATTGGAATACTACAAGAAATATTGGTAGATAATATTTCTGAAATAACTAGTTGTGACAAATGTGATTTCTTGATAAACATTGCGGACACTTTGACTACTGAGTTGTCAATGAGAAATAATTTAGACAAAGCTTTAGAACATGAAAACTCTGCTTTGAACGAGTTAAGAGATATGTGCAAGCAAAAAGAAATCCAAATTTTAAGTCTTCAGACGGACGTCAAACGTCTTGAGCAAATTATTCATGAGCAAAAGCTTGGTAAGTATTAGGAGCTATCAATAAAAGAACATTAATTTTGAGTTAGGATATCTAACCAGTTTATGTATCTCTTATAGGTAGATAATATAGGAAATTTCAGTTTAAAATATGAGTCTATTTAATGTCAACTTCTTAATTATACTTTTTCATCAAGCTTCTGTATTTGTTCTTACATTAAAATAGAAAATTCGAATTAGTAGATATCAACAGACTTTTAACCTGGATAGCAGATTGGTAACTGTAAAGCATTATAGCATAGAACACATACTAATTAAAGCCAAAAAATATTTCAGAGTCTTTAAAACAAGCTGAAATAGTTTCCACTACAGTAAATTCAAAAGTTAAAGATATCCAGATACTAGAAAAAGAAAATGAGACCCTTACTAACAATTTGAATGATGTTAAATTTCAATTGGAGATAAAAGTGCATTCCCTTAAAGAAAAACTTACTGACAATGAAAACTTGACAGATAAACTTAAACAAAGTTACGAATCTCAGATAGATAATTTGAATCTAATGATTAATAAATTAACCAATTATTTGAAAGACAAATCTATAGAGTTAGAGGCAATGAGGAAGGTAAACGAAGACTTACAGCAAACTGTTGATAACAACATAAAAGGTATTTTTCACTGATAACTTACTTATGATTTATACATTCTTTGTCACCTGTGTGTTGTCACATTTTTTATTGTGTCTTTCACTTTGTGCGGTTTAACCAATGAGCTTAGCAACATAAAATTTTGCTGTTTGTGATTGCATGAAACATGATTTCATACAAAATTTGATGAAATAATTCCTATTTTATCGAATTAAAATTAAATTAACTTTATTTTTCTTTAATAGTGATAAAATCTTTAGAGGATGAGGTTAAAATTGATAAACAAAACCAAGAAAAATTAATTAGTGACTTTGAATCTGAACACCTTGTACTTAAAAATATGATAACTGTCACTGAATCTGTAATGGAAGATCAAAAAGTTAGTCTAAATAACATAATATCTCAGCACATGAAAGCAAATGCAATACTACTGCAGGAAAAAGAATCTTTAAAGGAGGCTATTGAAAAAGAAAAAGATAATTTAACATTGAAAATAAAACAGAAAGATGCGGTCCTTGAAACAATACTTAATGACTTGTCTAATATTAAAGAGGAAAGAGATAAAATACGTAAAGATGTTGCAATACAACATCAAAGTATGATTAATGAAGTGAATTTATTAAAAGATGAACTCGACATAAAAATATTTACAATGCAAGCATTAGAAACTGGAAATAATGATAAAACAGAATTGAAGAAATACAAAGAGGGTAAGTGTACAAAATTAATCAACATTATCATTTTATTTATGTGCACCATACTAATAGCTGTAATTGAATATTCTAGACGTAGATTCATTAGAAAAACAAAATAATGAATTAAAAATAAAAATTGATTTAATTGAGTCTGAGAAACAAAATCGAGTTGAAGATTTGACAAGGTTGTTGGATGAACAAACAATAATAAACAAAGACTTGGAAATTACATTGGAAGAGAAAATAAATTATTGTCAAGATGTTGAAAAAAAAGTTGAACAACTTACTGATGAAATAAATAACTTAGTTAATGAGAAAAATAATATAGAATTGGAATATAAAAAGGATTTAGCAAGACTTGACAAAGTTAATGTTCAGCTTAATATAGAATTAGAAAATCTTAACAAAGAGATTGAACATAACAATACAGGTAAATATGAATAGGAAAATACGTTTAAAATTTTTATTTCATATAATTTAGGACAATTTAAAATAATTTATATCATTACTTTGAAGAGAGAAAAAGTTAAAATCCATTTTGCTTTTGCACTCTGTTTGGTTGGGAAGTCCGTAATTTATTAGATGTAGGTTTCCCATGTCAACTAACTTGGAAAATAATTCAAATGAATTGATTGTATTAACTAATATATCTTATGTTTCAGAATTAATCAAATTAAAACAACAAGCAAAGGATGAAATGGAACAAAATGTCATACTCACTGAAGATATTAGAAACGACAAAATGGCTTTAATTGATAAATGTACTATTCTACAAGATTATCAGGTCAAAGCCGAAGAACTGCTTGAAGAACGACAAAAAGAAATTATTCTCTTACGGAAAGAAATTGATACATTGATGTCTAATATAGGAAGATGTCAAGAAGATCTTATAGCAAAAGACGGATTCATATCAAAAATAAGCAGAGAAAAAGATGAAATAATTAATACTGTTAGGAAAGAGCTGTCTGAAGAGAAATCAGCTAGAGAAAAAGTTGTAGCTTCTTATATGGCAGCTATAAGTGCAAAGCAAAATATGGAAGATAATTTAGTTTCAGCTGTAGGACAACCTGAAACTTGTAAGTTTATCACAGAGCATTTAAAATGTTCTATTTTTTTTGTATTTCATACATTCCTGCAGATGTATGATCCTCGCCTGTATTATATTGTAGTTAGAGTTACATATTTGTAAAATAACCAAGGGAGTCCATATTTCTATTGTTATTTATTTTATAATGGTTGTTTTGTTAATGATGTTTATTGTTTTAATAATGCAAGGTGCCTAATTCTTTTTTTGTTTATAATAGTTCTACTTTAACTTGTATGAACAGATTTTACTTCAAAAAGTCACATATGCAATGGTTTCACTAGATAATATTAAATTCATTTTTAGGATTAACTTATATAAAAAATTAAATATACCTCATTCTTTTAAGAAATATGCACATGGTAGTCCTTTTAATGATAATTACTGTAAACTATACAAAAATCGAAAAAAAAGTTGATAAACCCGATCAAGTTTCTTGCTTACTCTTCTTGATGACTAGGATGTTTTCTGAAACGGCGGTAGTGTGCTGACGCTCATAAGAGCCTTCTTAGGACCTAAATTAAGTAACATATTATTGATTTAAATAGATTATGAACTTTAACCTGAGCTCTAAGAGACAGTGCATTTAGTAATGTATGTGTAGTGTGCTCAAGTCATGGATTTCTGACAAGAACTAATAGTAACAGTAGAATTTTAAAGCCATTTTCTTTAAATTCATTCGTCAACTTTTCAACAAGTATGAAAATAAACTCCTTTAGTGTACATTTAAAAAGACAGTGTTTCTTTACACCATACAATCTGCCCAATTAATGTTGCTTAATGATGTTTTTGTTGTGAATTTAGAATACTCATCTTTTAAACTAAAGTAAGTTGTTTTAAATTTAACATACAATTTCAAAACTGTATTTATGTGTTCCCAGGTTTGCTACAAGATCAGGATAAGAAAAATACAAAACCGTGCTCCGGAGACGACGATCGACTTCTACATCAGGTAGATAACACATCAACAGATTTCGCACAGTCATCTACAGACAGTTTAAAGACAATTTCGGATTTAGAAAAGATATTAGATGACAAAAATCGTAAAATTACCACACTACAATCTGACATTACGCATTTAAGGTCTATATTGGCCGAATCGGAAACACAATTGATAGATGTTAGAGTAGAATTAGACATGAGCAAGGAAAATTGCCAACAACTCTCTAGCCAGTTAAAGAAAATAGTCCATCAGAAAAACGAAGAGATTGCAGAATTGAAAAGACAAATTAACAAAATGAGTGTGACTGAGAATAGAGCGACGCAAATTATAAAAGTCTCTGCCAAATACCAAGCGATAATACTGAAGAAAATAGCGGAAATCAAATCTAACACAGTGTTAAAGGAATTGACTAACTTAGGTAATTCAAACTCGTGTGACGAATTGCGACGTAACCTTCCTGGTTCCGTAACTATGGAAGACTTGGAAAACTTCCTGGAGACAACTGATCGCCATTTAAAACGTTGTGCCGAGAAACAAGCATCACTTCAGAAAGAAAGAGATAGGTTGTACGAGGTGAATCGGATTAACGAATCTGAAGTTATAAATTTGAGAAAATATTTGACAGAGATATCTCTCAGTTACCAAACATTTCATTCCGTGAAGGATATGTACGCGCAGAAGTTAAGTAGGGTGCTTTCAATACAAAGGACTGTGCGACGGGAAATTTTCAATTTGGATGGGCATATCACACCTGCTTCTATGTGTAAATTGGAGAGAGGATATGCAGCTATTATGCAAGACTTATCAGAGTGTACTATGAATTTGGAAAGATGGGTCGAACGTTGCATAGCTCAGACTGTGACGCCTGAAAAGATAAAACAAGTTTTATTAGTGAGTTGCAATGAGCCGGTATCACTGTCCTGTACGAGTCTCCAAAATACTAGTTTAGAGGTTCAGATAGAGGAATTAGGAAATTCCTTCCAGAAGCTTTTAGAAGAAGCTGCACGCTCTTCGAAAAGAGAAAGTGCCGTGGACGCGCAGGCGATTACCGTGACGGAGGTCCGAGCTGAATATGAAGATAAACTCAACAGAATGAAATCTAAAATGGTCAGTATCATACCCATAGTGTCATTGATATTGTTCTATCAAATCGTGTGGTGGTTTTATCTCCAAACGGATTATTGAGTGGCTTTTCACTGTTTGACTTGTAAAGTCAATTTATTTATTTAATAAAGTATGTTTTACAACATGCTTTTGTTTTATTTCATAGTTTCAAGTGTTGATTGATGATTTTGTAGAATTAGTCACATTGCTTGTATTTTGAAGATGTGTTTATAAGGTAAATTTATTTATTTAGTTTGTGTGTGTGTGTGTGTTTAATAATGTGCATGATTAATATGCATGAGAAATAAAAAATTGCATGGAATTTTAAAACTCGAAAAGTATTTTCGTATTAGTTCTGCTACGAATTTTAAGAAGCTCTATGTTAAATTTTTTTTGTATTAATTGTAATTACAACTTTCATTTTCTTTTTGTGAATCATAAAGAAACTGTAGTATTATTAAAATGATCTAAAACACTTTTCCAGAATCAACTCTATCATGAACAGATTGGGGTGTTCAAAGAGAAGCAAAGAGAAGAGATAGCTCTATTGAAACGAGAGTTGCAAAAGACTAGAGATAAGTTAGCGAAGTCGAGCGAGGAGTATGAAGAACACATAAGGAAACTCACCGTTGAGCTGTGGAGAGTCGGGCAGAAGTTTGTGGAAGAAAAGGCTGAGGCTGACGATCTCCGTCGTAAGAACCGCTCCGGATCGCTTATGTCTTTACAGCATGTTCATTCAGTTAGTGTTAACACTTTTTTCAGTTACCTTTTTAGTACTAAAACGGTAAAGTCAGGACTTAGGGTACATTTTGTCCTTCAAAAATAGATCGTATAGTTCTGCGCGGTTTTGTACTAGGTAGTTTTGTCCGTCGTGTGCGTTATGCGATTCAGTTCTATTTTGACGGACAAAAAAGTACCCTGAGGACTGTCCCTGGTCTGCGCAGGCGCTTAAGCGATGACGCTGTGCCTGATGTTCAGCGCAGGACAATCTAAAATCAATGACGACGAGAGATGGAGAATAAATAACAGGTCATTGCTGTCATGGCGTTCCTGGATCACACCGTCTGATATCGAAACGCGATAAACCAAAAGAGAGTAATTGACGGGTTTTTCACCATGTACATGGTGGTGGCGATCCAGTCGAGTACAGATTCCTATCACCATCCATGATTACTGAATTTACACCGGCTGATCCCAGAACGCGACAAGCCAAAGTCTAACCCTATCGCGAAAAAGTAGTTTTCAAGGAACTTTATCCTTCTATTAAATAATCACTTAACAGTCAGCAACATGACTTTCTAAAAGGAAGATCTACTACATCAAATCTTATGCTATCTAGTTATTACATAACTCACTACATGTCAGGCCCAGGTAGATGTAATTTATACTGATTTTAGTAAAGCATTTGACAGGATAGAGATCACAAAATCTTGCTTTGCAAACTGTGCATTTTTTCTAAAGTATTCGAAAAAGAAGTTTTCAAGGAACTTTATACTTCTATTAAATAATCACTTAACAGTCAGCAACATGGCCTTGTAAAAGGAAGATCTACTACATCAAATCTTATCCTATCTAGTTATTACATAACTCACTACATGTCAGGCCCAGGTAGATGTAATTTATATTGATTTAGTAAAGTATTTGACAGCATAGATGACAAAATCTTGCTTTGCAAACTGAAAGATATAGGAATTCGAGGTAATTTGTTTAGATGGTTCTCATTTTACGTCAAAAACAGATGCCAAACTGTAGTTCTAAATGGCTATACATCTTCACCGATGCAGATTCCTTCTGGGGTTCCTCAGGGATCTTTATTGGGTCCTCTGTTCTTTAACATCTTTATTAACGATATACCATCCTAATTTACCACTTGCAAAATTTTTCTCTACCCTGATGACCTTAAAATTATATGTCCTGTTAAAAGTATGTCCAATGCAGTTTGTTTCCAACATGATTTAGTTTTTATTGTACTCTCAATAAATTAGATTTTAATGTCACGAAATATCAAATAATAACATATACATTTAAACCAATCCAATCTGCACAATAACTTTCTTATAAGTACTAAATTATGAAGAGTTAATACTGTTAGAGATTTAGGTGTTCTTTTCGACTTCAAGCTGATACTTGATAAGCATATTGACAATTTGTCAAAAAAGCTTGTAATGCATTATAGTCTGTATTTCGATTATCCAACGAATTGAAATGTGTCAAAACTTAAAATTCTTTATTGTTCTTTTGTTCGAATCCATCTTGAATATGCGCCTCAAATCTGGAAACCCAGTTATAATATAATATAATATATGTCACACTCATTCAGAAAATACAATAGCGGTTTCTTTGTTACTTACAGTTTAAATCTGAAATAATAGTACCAGATTACACATCGAGCTGTAAAAAAAATCATATGCTCCTTCTGTATACACGGGAGAAATAGCTGATGTGTTATATCTTATGTGTAGGTATACTAAATGGCTTATTGACTGTTAAGAGATACTGAGCAAAATTAATCTACGCGTACCAGCAGCATCTTCTGGATACCCTAACGTATTTTTATTATCATATTGTTAAAATTACTTACAGACAAAATTCCAATAAATTGGTTAATGATTTAAACGTTGCTTTATTTGATACAACTGTGCAGAAGTTGAAAACTCTACTAAATTCTTGTTTCTTTGCTAATATTTTTGTGTTCTTCCGTCTACTTTATTTTTTTTTCATATACATATCGCTCATCCAAAACTGCAATGACTTAGTAATTACAAAAAAAATGCCGAAGTTGACATTTTGGTGTCATAAGTTCCCGTTACAAAACTATCTATAGAAAAAATATCACAATTGTTCTTACAATAGTTTATGATATAGAGAGTGAATGTCGTTAGGAAATTGGCTTAAATTCGCTAAATATTCATCAATTCAAAACTTTTAAATGTTTCTATTAAAAAAATTACTTATATGTAATAATGTAGTTGTTCTGTTGGATGAGCGATATATGTGAGAACTTGTAACTGGCCTTCATTAATTTATACAAGTAATTGAAATATGTACTTAGTTGTAAGTTTTCTTAAAATATTAAAATAAAATAAAAATATTGACATATTGTTTAGTAAAAACTTAATTTAAAAGTAACGCCAACAAGTATTTACTTAAAAGTTTAGTAATTTCACTGTGTAAATTATAGAGCATTAACCGACATATTGGCTTTGTTACACACACTACATCCACTCTCACACACAAATTCGCGCAATCATTTTCAAACACAAACTTTCGCTCACAACATGGACAGTTCCGTGCGAATTATTGGAACTTAGGCCTTAATTTATATAATATCCCGTTAGTTTTTACTGTACTTTTATTTACTGAAAACAATTTTTCATTATTCCAGTCTGGTCTCGCACCCACTCTTGAGGAGATCGAGCGTCCATCTGATACATATTCTTTGCGTTCCTTGCCATTAGACGTCAATGCTAAACGAGGTTAGTGTACTTCGTTTTATTTATTTACACGATATTCTTGTCACTTTATAGGTTTAGCATCTAAATACAATTTCAATGGTGTTAAGTGTTCAATAGGTGTTTGACAGAATTACAACTGAGAATGTTAGGATAGACGGAATAGAATATTCGAGTAGTTTAAAGCTTCAAATATATACATATGTTATTAGTTGTTGTATATCCGAATATATGAAACTATATGCGGCGGCAGTCGGTAACAGCTTTTTCTCTTTAAACCATTTCTGCACTAAACATTATGTTCAAGACTAGCTGTGTCCACAACTTCGTTCGCGTGGACTACAGAATGCCGTCGATCGGGCATACCTGTGAATCTTGCTACTCCCGCTCCCGGTCATCGTTATTGTGGGTGATCCTTGGAATATAGACAAATGCACTTATTACATTTTTGTAGGTCGTTTTAATATCTAAAATTATGTAGAATATTAATGTGATATACCTCTTCCATTTACTAAGCGTTAGCCATTTAAGCCCCCGAATGGTTTTTTTTTAATTTGTGCGCAACCCTAATTTTCTTTCTAAAATGAAAGGAGACTAAGTTACTCCTTATGATATCAGCTATCTATCAGTGAAAGTCCTGTCAAAATCGATCCAAACGTTTCGGAGATTACCCGGAACAAACAAACAGACAGACAGATTATTTTTAAATTGTGTTTTGTTATATGTATGTATCGTAAATACTTTCATATGCATTTAGAAAATGACTTATTTTGACATTAGAAACAGACACTTTAATTTTATTAATTGTATAGATACGCCACGAATTTTGCTGGCGGCTCCTCTTCACTTGCGCGGGTATTTAACGAATAGAGGCGAACACGAACGTGTACAGAGCGTATTTGACTGCATACGTAGGTATTTCCTCTATTCGTCCACTATCCGTCATTTAGCGGTTTGTGTTGAAACACGAATTAAAACACCCTCTACACGTTCATCGTCCATCCAGTCTGCTTTCAACCGCAAGGACCGTGTGGCAGTATTATTATTGGATTTTATGCAATCATAGAGGAACTACTTAGTCTTTAGCCAAACATTGCCGCAGAAGATTATGGCGTTAGGGTTATATCACGTTGAATAACGGGTTGAATAACAAATTCGTTTATTTAACACGAGGTTGTATTTTATAAAATGTACAGAGGGTCGCGACCTGCACATGTCGGATGAAGGTGAAGTGTTCGACAACCGATGCTTGAAGGAGCTGTCGGCGACACCGCGCAGGGACGCCAGGGAGTTCAGGGACTCGCAGCCGCCAGGGCTCAGGCTGTCCGAGCTGCGTTGGCGGAATTCGTTGTGTCCGCCGCATCTCAAGAGCTCCTATCCGGCCGAGACACAGTTCGCTCAGGCTATTGACGAGGAAGATATCAAAGTAAGTTTTTGATGTGAAACATCTATTGGTGCGCCTTGGCAGTCAATTTGAACCGTTATGCTGTGACAGTAAATGACATGATGCTCTCTCGTGCCTTCACGCCCCCTCTACGCTGCCGCGCTTGACTCCCTTGCGTATGTGCGTGCGCATACTAAACTTTATTATTTTACTTCATATTTTTTATTGGATTTTGCTTTTTATTTATTAGAAATTTTGAATATTCACATCTGCTGGGCGTCCTGCGACGGCCAACATTTATTTTAATACAACTAAGGCACGCCTGATTATAAGCGGCTATTAGGGTAGCCGGCATAGGTTACGACCTATGCGCACTTGGAACCTCCCCCCGATTTTCTATTATGAGACGTTAATGTAATAACAATAACCGCTTGTAAGTATCCCAATAAGGCCTCTTCCCAGGGGAAGGTACAGGCTTAACCACAACACCTGCCCACGATGTATTGGCGATTTCAAACGCCCAGAAGCCATCCGTTCAATGTTACTTAAAATCCAATTACAATTTCTCAAGCGTCCCGGATTCCTCTCTATGTTTTTCTTATCAGTCACCCCGATAGTGTTACCAATTCAAATGAGTAAATATAAACGAAATTCGAATAATTCTTCAAAGTACTTGCCGAGTTCCGAACCTGCGGATATCAATCTCAGAGCTATCATATTAGTTAAAGTTACAAATGATGTATAAGTATTGACCAATCACATTCCTATTTTGAGTGTCACAACACTATTATAAAAAATAAAGATGTCTGCTTTCTGTGTTAGATATAAATATTTTATGTGTTCTAATGCTTTAAATAAAAGTTTTGATGGATAATCCGGAAGATAAGGGTTGCCACAAAAAAGTCCCTTTTAGAAATAATATATATAGAGATTATTTTTGTACAGTGCGCAGGTTCAATGGCACCGGGTAAACAACAACGCAAGGAAGTTGGCATTACCGCTTATAAGAAGCCAGGTCCACCGACGCCAAGCAAACAAGCCGGGAGGCTCTCTGCTACGGTATGCTTATTGTTATTGACTCATACAGGCAATCATTATTTATATAAGAATATAATTATTTGAATTTACTTTTAATAGGTTTAGCGTAAAAGACTTCCGAGAGTATCCGCGGCATACCAAGGTGTTTATAAATTGTTTGACCACACTCTCATATGACGTTAAGTGACCCAAGAGTAGAACACTAACCCTAGTGGAGGACTGGCCGAAACACCTATTGGTGTTTGTCCACAGATATTTTTAGTTACGGGAGGTAGCTAGACCATGTTAGAAAATGCACTAGTGCTTACCACTATTATAAGGTGTCATCTTTATCTTTCACTGGTATGGAATGGAGAAAAATGTTACAAGCTCAAATTTTCAGGGAATAATTTTTCCAATGTCTACCATATTTTAGGGTGTTAGAGAAAATAAAATGTCGTTCGTTAAGTTTTTCAGAAGAAATTACTTTTAAAAGAAATGAGTAACCTGAAACATTTATTTCCGTACAAAGGGTGAATAGGCAATCAAATTTTAAAATTACCGAAAATTCGCAAATGGAACCCCAGATGGGTTGCCTGGGTTATATGGTGAATAAATAAGTCAAATCGATAGGCTTATGTATATTTTTTAATACGATTAACCAATAAAATATAATTTCTAAAATGGCCGGTCTGAAAAGTATTTTTTTTGACTTGTCATTGTATTCATGCTTTGTATGAATTTTAAGTTTTCTACTGAAGATGGCTCATGAAGTGAGATTTGAATGGAAGCAATGATGGCTCAGTGGTAGCATGTATAGACTCCGCGTCGATCGTCGTGACTTTCGGTGGAGGAAAATATCGTTATGAAACCATAGCATGGTGGTAGGGCTTTTTCTAATGCCAACCAACTAGGTACCACCCTCGAGTTGAAAATCTGTCGCCCAAACATCAATAGATGGAGCACATCTGCTGCACTTGAGAGTCAGTCTTCCACTAGGCTTAGCGTGCTACTCTTGGGTCACATCGTCACTTAAGATAAGGTGCGATTGTGGCTGCAATTCTAAAACTATATCGATAAAGAAAACAAAGATTTGTCACTCCGGCCGTCACCCACGCTAGTAGTTAGCAACCCTAATATTTATAAATGTTGTAATTCTTATCTTGTATAAACCTAAATAACATATCGCATAGGGATCCGAGCTACGCGAGTCGCTCCGTGTAGAAGCCGATCCTCACGCTTCACGGAAGACTAGTACCCCGTCAAGGCTTCGGTCGTTTTTCCGTTCCAGTAGGCATGAAACTAATGAAGTTAGTATAATATTCGTTAAATGTTGCGCTAGGATATTAATATTAAGTATATCAGATTACCACACTTCGAGTAGTTAACATAGTACTATATTGAAATTGTTTTTTTTTTAATAAATCCAGTGTTAACTATTATTTCTGCCATAAAGTTCAAGATATGCATACCATATTGATGGAATGTATTCTGAACAAAACAGCGGGATAGTCTTGCAGGGTGGGTGTCTTGGTTTCAATATATGGGATCAAAATTCCTTCTAAGCTATATTGTCAAAACCTAATAATATACAGCTTGACTGCTAGTTACTTGAAATAAAATGCATGAAAACATAGGTCGATATAACCCTATGCCCTAAACCGTAAGACCAAGAAAACCAGAAAAAACTATTATTTCTATTATGAACACATTAATGTACATTTTCTATATGAACAATTGAATTGATAAAATCTCGATATTGTTGACGAAATTTGTAAAGTTACGTGTCTGTTTTTTTCAGTGACTTTGTCGATATATTTATAAGTTATATTATTATACCATTTTCTTTTCTAGGGAACTCCTCGCAGCAGAAAACTGAGTGGTTTCTTCAGGAAGATGTGATTATTTTATAAAAACTTGCGTGTTTTAATAATTATTTATTGTCTTTGAATAAAGTTACCTTTGTATGAATTATTGTCATATTTTATTTAAAACTAGCTTGCCCGTGGCTTCGCTCACGTGGACTACAGAATGCCCGCGCGAATCTTGCTCCCCCGATCCCGTTTATTTTAAAGACAAAAATGCTTATTGTGAGTGTTCCTTATAAGATAGACGTATAGTATCTTGACCTTTTTTTAGGCCTTTTTAATGTCTACCATTATGTAGTACATTAATTTGCTATATCCCTTATGGTTTACTCAGCGTAAGCCATTTAAGCGCCCGATTTGATTCACCATGACCAGTTTTTTTTTTAATTTGTGCGGAACCTTAATTCTTTTTCTAAAATTTAAGTAGCCAAAGTTAGCCTATAGCATCAGGTATCTATCAGTGAAATTTCCGTCAAAATCGGTTCAACCGTTTCGGAGATTACCCGGAACAAACAGACAGATAGACACAATTTTTTTTAATTGGTGTTTTGTTATGTGTCATATATACATTCATATGAATTTTGAAATTCCAAACACACACTTCAATTTCATTAATTGTATAGATATATAGATTACCTTTGATAATGAGACATATCATTTAAGGTTTAATCCATTTTTTAGGTATTGGGATTAGTTATCGTTTTAAATCTTGGTAAAATTAATAGCTTACGCGATATTGCACTATTCTAGTATTAAAGAGAGATTAAATTTTACTATAATTAGTGTAGTAAGTTATATTATTTGTTGTGGTTGTTAATGAAAACTCAAAATGCAAGTTTTCCTTGTTTTTTATTTCATACAAGTACACAAAAATCGCTGTAGCACCAAACATTACATACAAAAACGTATAAAATTGTGCTTATATATCGATCACATTCTAAGGAATTAAATTCACATCGTAACACGTATTTATTTACATCATTGCATTTTTACTTCGAAATAAACACATGAATAAAAAACAATAAACATTATAATTTAAATAATACAATATAATAAAAGCAATAATAAATAATCAGTTATTGGCATATACAAAATAATAATATTATTTACAAAAAAATATACTTATTGAAAATCTATATTTACAAATAAAATAATTGTGTAACTACGTATATTTTTACATTATATGATTAAACAAACAACTCATATCACCACGGTCTAAAGAATTACAGTAGACCAGCAAAACAGGTCACACGTCTAGACAGTGATCGTGAAGGGCGAGTGCGAGCCCAAGGTGCCATACACTGGCTTGGGACACGCCATTGCGGGATGTCACATTTTATTACTTCTATTATTTACCGGGAGTCCACATATATTAAATTTACGTCTTTCGAAAAACCTCTACTAGGGATCGAATGAATCAAATTTCACCGAAGATTATAATAATATTGGTTTTAAAAATAAACCTGTTTTCGTATCTTCCTTATTATGTACTATTTTTGTATATAATGAAACGATTTAGCATAAATATTTGTATTATTTATGTACCTGCTAACCGCCACTCGCATACAAATTACAGTACATAATGAGATAACCTCATATCAATATAAATTTTTTTAATTTATGTTATCATTACCAACAAAGATATGGAATTCTTAAAAAGACTTTTAAAAAGAAAAGGCACCCAAATTGTCCTACGTAATAAAATATAAAAATGTGGCAACCGGTGCGGTATATCGTATGGCTAAACAGAAGACGCATTTCTTAAGACTGAAGGCGATGGTACCACTGTGTACAATTTAAACTGTGACAATATTATATATTAATTTAACAACACAAGTAAATAATTAATCTAAAATCTAGTAATTGTGTTACTTCATTGTACTGTATGTCTTTCAGCTTATATGTCTTTGAACACACATTTCATTTTGTATTGTCGCTAAAACATATTCATCTCAGAATCTCCAAATACAAAATGTTAAATTAGTGGTAATAATAAAAAAAAAAATGTATTGAAGTGAAAATTCAATAACCCCTTTGTACTCCCAGATACAAAACTGTCATGGCATTTTATTGTGATGTAGAGAATGTTACAACTGGTTTCTGATCTCAACCGTATCAAATTTAAAACTTCATTTTAAAACACTTGGTACCTTATGTAATGTGTTTTAAGCACATGTATTATCTTATAATTGTGTGAATGAAATAGAAGAATACATATTTGGAAAATACTAATATTCAATTAAAAACATGTAGTGATGATATAATACTCGTAAGACTGATTCGTAAAATATAAGCGCCAGTGAAATGGCTACGAGAGGCCAACTGACTATCATTTTGAAACAAAATCCAAAGTTTGTAAGGCATTCTTAATTGGCATAATAGTCAGTCTACTTGAACAACACGTTGAATATCTGTCAAGTTACAACGATATTTTTATGGCAGTAATAAATTAAATTTATTTATTTGTAAAATGCATTACACTAATGATGTACAGGCTCGATTATTTTTCATATCCGAGTACGTACTCGATTCTTGTATAAAAACTTCTTGGATATGAACATGTAAAATATTTTGAAATTTTAGTTAGTTTTTATTAAATCATTTTTTTTCATGAATAATTTTTTTACTTTTGTAAGAAACAAAAATGAAAAAATAACTATAGCATACATTTTCTTTTTCTATCTCAGGCCAGCATTTATACACATTAATGCCTGACGATATGTGATCAAAGATAGATGAAGGTAATAAATAATCAATAAACTGTGCTTACAAATAATTTACGGTGCTCTAATTCATTACCGGTACACAATAAAAAGGCTCTCACTCGGCAATAGATTTGAAATTTTACTAAGTGAATAACTACAAAATCAATAAAAGTATGGTTGGACTACAGTTTTATTTGTTTTATATCACGATGTTTTACTTCACCAATAAGTCAAACCTACTGTATTATATTCAATAATTGATTTTGAATTGATTCATGATTGTTGAATATAATCGATTCTGCACATCATTAGTATTTTGGAGTACACACGGATATCGCGGATAAAGTAAGCGTTGCCGCTCTGTATAAATTACCTATCTACACGCCTATTACTATGCTTACAATAATATGTACAAGTAAAGTACTGCTGTGATCCTGTTGTGATACCTGGCTCCGGAATTTCATTCGTGAATATTCTATTGACTAATTCTTAAGTGTTGTGACAGGTGTGTTTGCCCGCGGATCGGGTTCTGCCGCTTTCTTACGTAACGACCGAACTCGATTGCGTCAGTTCGAACATGCTCGTCGGTAAAAGGCAACTAAAGGCAGGCGGCCGGGTTATGAGAGCACCAGCGCGGCCACAGCGGAGCGGCGCGGACACCGCGCGCTACAAGCCTTTGCCGATGCGTGTCCAGCCGTAAGTAGACGTCTGCGACGGCACCCTCGCTCCGGTCCGACCAGAGTCGCTCGGCCAACGCGGCTGTACGTGGCCACACACGTGCGTCCAGTCCGCCGGGACCTAGTTGCTCGGTCCACTGGCAGGCGGCGCCGCCCTCGACGAGCCACGAGCTCGTACCTTCGCCGCCTGGCACCTGAGGTGGCGCTTCCTCCGTCCAGGGCCGATGCTCGTAGATCTGCTGCCACGAGCGATAGGGACCACAGTGCCCGTCGGAGCTGTCGCGCCATGATCCGAACCCACAATCAAGGTACCAGGCATCCACGTGAGAAATCACCGAGCGAAAGCCAGCGTCGAGTACGGCACGTGACTCCGGCCACCGAGACGCGCCCCACACCTGGATGCCATAACGCTTTGGGTCGAGTCGTTCCAGATAAGGCGATCGCGTCAGCCGGGAAGACCATAGCAGAGTGAGGTCGGGAGCGCGGCCGCCGTTGGCACGCTCGAGAGCGGACATAGCGCGCTGTGTGAACTCGAGCCACAGGTCCATCGGGTCAGTGTCGTTGAAGTGTTGCGACCAGCACCGCTCGGAGACCTCGTCGCCGCCGAGGTGGAAGAGGTCGTCGACACCCGTCAGCCGGATGATTTCCGCGTAGATGCGTTCTAGCAGTTCGTACACGTGAGGGTTTCGCGGGTTAAGTTGTCCGCAGGGTGGTTCACCACACCAAGTGCTCCATGGCTCGGCCTCGACGCAGTGAGCAAGATGTCCGAGCCCGGCGGCTGGTCCCCAAGCCCATGCGCGACCTACGTGGGCGGGAGTGTCCACTTCTATGAGTACGCGAATGCCACGGAGGCGTGCGTGTCGTACGATGGCGCGCACGTCCTCAGACGTGTAAATAGCGCCCGGTCCGTACGCACCGTGGTCGGCGAGTTGTGGTGCACTGTTCAGCCTAAGCGGGAAGGACTGCGAATCGCTTACGTGCCAGTGGAAAGTATTCAGCTTGCAGGCGGCCATAGCGTCTATCGTTCGCATTATCTCGCCGACAGCAAAATAATTACGTGCAGTGTCGAGTAGGAGACCACGGAATGGGAATCGAGGTGCGTCCGACACGGTCGCCGCCTCCAGCATGAGAAGCGAGCCTGCGTAAGGATCGAGCCATACGATTTGCGACAGGGTCTCGAATGCGTGTCGGGCGCCGCAGAACGAGTGCGCAGAGAGTTCAACAACGAGCGCAGTGCCGATAGGGCGGAGGGAGAGCTTGTAACTTTCATCGGTATCTAAGCGCAGTCGCGGGTCGCCAGTGCCGTTGACGGTGACGTGGACGAGCACGTCGTGCGGGCTGCCTATGTCCGCGCGACGCGTGCCGAAGCCGATGCTACGCTCTAGGGCGCGCATATCGTTCTGCATGAGGAGGAACGCGTCGTTGAGATGGTCGGTGACGTCTCGTGATGGTGAAGCGAGCACTTGCAGCTTAAAGCGGTCGGCGCGGACGGGCACCGCGGCGGTCGCGAGGCTAACAGGCCCGGTGGGCTGAGGCCACAGCTGTGTGGAGGCGCACAGCATGTTGCACGTCTGTAAAGACTGCAGCGTCGATGTCTCCGACGCGAGGAAACGTTCACACCTATCGTTTCGACAGACCCACGACCACTGCGGTTCCATACCACTGCAAAGGAGTTAAATAAACCTTTTACAAACATACTTAAAGACTTAATTTAGATTGTTTATAGATCAGAAAATATAACTACTTTATTTGACTTAATCAAGACAAAACTTGTGTCACAACGATCGGCCATCGCATTTGCTATAATTTATTGCTCGTATTAAATTCTTAAAAATGTATAAAAATCTGGGATGGTTTTGCAAAACTTGCTCGTGAAATTTAAAGGTACCTTCTTAAGACCTTGTTTGAGATTGTTTCACCTTACAGAAATACTCAGTAATATAAAACAACGGTCATTGGTTTGCCCAAAGTCAATAGGTTTGGATATGCAACAAGATTTAGAATTATATTACGTGTTAACCGTGTTAAATTTACTCGACCAAGTCAGAGACTGCGATGCTGTCAACATTACTCCTATCGTAGTTCTTACTTTCCCGTACTTGCCTACAGACTCTCACATTGCTTGACGTCCATGGTTACTGTTCCGCTTGTTATAGTCATAGCTTATGAAGTTATAATAGCATATAACTTTGTTTTCATCTTGGGCCACATCGTCATTCGTCGATTAAGATCAGGTGAGATTGTTGCCACAACACTAAACCTATAAGGATTAAAAAAAAAAAATAGTTTAACATACGCATATAAACTGTGCAGTGGTCTGTGCGTGCTATCATAGCTCTGCTGACGCCAGTAGAGCAGCGCCGCGGCTGTACACGCGACGGCAGCTAGCAGCACCATAGCACGACGCAGCCGCCCCACCGGACCAAAGTGGGCGGACGCGGCGCGCCCCAACGCTTCGCCCCATAACTTCATCGTTACTACTTATCGACACACCTAGAACAAAACGAATTTAATAATAATGACAATGCTGTACTATATAATTTGCAATGGATTTTTAATACATACAACACACACAATGTTTTATTTTATTAAGTACTAGCTGACCCGCGTAACTTCGTCTGCGTCACATAATGGAAGCTCTCAAAAAGAAATAAATTATCCCAGTTTTTGCAACATTTTCTATTGATTCTCCGCTCCTATTGATCGTAGCGTGATGTTATATAGCCTAACCTTCCTAGATAAATGGACTTTCCAACATTAAAATATTTTTTCCATTCGGACCAGTAGTTCCTGAGATTAGCGCGTTCAACCTAAGCAAACAAACAAACTTTTCAGCTTTATAATATTAGTATAGATTAGATGGGCCAGTAGACTTTATTCTGTCCTATCCAATAGTTAATGACTCGACCACAGCGCCACCTATCGGATCCTAACATAGTTATTGACCATCGTCTTGATAAAACAAATATATATATAACGAATATGAGCTAAATCGGTAAATTCGTTCAAAAGTTATACGATCACTAAGAGACGGACACAAGATTATTTTGTATAAAAGACTAGCTTAAACCCGGGACTTTGTTGTCCTTAGAGAAACGTTCGCACAAACCTAACTCACCAAAGTTTCATCGCAATCGGATGAATGGTTTAAGGATGCTTAGGGAAGAAATAAAATAAAGAAACACTCATTGCTTATTTGATTTGAATATACGTCATAAAGTATCAACTTTAAGACATATCAATTTAAATATTTAATTACTGTTTGTTTTCGTAAAACAAGATTGGAGAAGTATGAAATAGTTAAGACACAAACAAGTTAAAGGAAAATGCAGAACACACCTTCCCTCGGCATCGGCGTACGTTCCGCGAGACATCAACGTGTCTATTTCTGAAGTGAGTCGAGTTAAAAGCCGCTCCAGACGTTCGGGCTTTTAGGTCACTTCACTCAACTACGTCTCCCTTATAGGTGTTTCATCTCACACTTTCACACTGTAGGCCAATTTACTGAGTACATCTCGGTCTAAACAATATTCTTTATTGCACTCGCAACGAATGCTTTTCTTTATAAAATCAGTTTCGTCAATATGTATAATTGCAAATGTTAGTACCTATAATAAGTTTATTTAGAAAGGTTCCTAGTTCCAGAAACAAAAATATTTGCCACGAACATTGTAATAACTATCAAATTGTCTATATATTATACATAAATGACGTATTGCATTAAACAAATCAATAAGACTTCGATTTCTCACACTTTTAAGACTATGACTTAATTTCCCTATTACAAATAGGGCATATTATTTAATTTTGATTTATCGTCCTTTTTAAGTTAAATATAACGTTTAAATTATTATAACACTCGTTAACTAAAAGTTATTAATCAAGTGATAAAGAAAATGTTTATTTCATGGGTTGTTGAGATTATTTACGATATAATTTGTTATCTAGATTATTAGTACAAGATAAAGAGGATTAGGTCGCAATTAGCTTGAAATTAGTTCACCAATGTTACTGATCGATTAATTCAGATAAAAATATTTTAAAACATAAACAAGCACGGTTATATTACTATTGGTACGAAAGAAAACTAAAATAAGTTAACGTTTAAAAAAGAACAAGTCAAGGAAGTTGATAGGAAATTTATGCCTTTCTTCATTCTCTCATGCGTTTGAAGAACTTTATTCCTATTGATTCAGAGATTCTTCTCTTCTTCTTCTCATTTTTTTTCTCTAATCTTATTATACACTATGAGTATACTGTAAAACTTATTTTATAAGTAATAAAAAAAGAATGTGTTTCAAGCATTAATTTTTTACATTTTAAGATAACACATGTCAGTTTTGTTCCTTCTCTTTCTTCTTCTTTAATCACACACTATAAGTATATACTGATATTAAAAATTATTTAGATAAAGAATCTTTTTATATGTGTACATGACTCTATTTCTCTATAATTTCGTATCGTATGGTATAGTTTTCTATATTTACCATAACTTGAAGTATATCATTATATTCTGATCTCATATTTCATGTTCAGAGACATCATCAACTATTTGTTATCATTCATCATCAAATAATTCATGGTGTATAGTCGCAGAAGAAAATTATATGAAATCGGAAATATGTTCGCGACTGTACCACACCGTATTTTTTTTTCTGTTATTGCTTTATTTCATTTGAACCATAACGTCTTGTAAATATCATAGAAAATGGTGAACAAAAACGTAAAAAAAAAACTATATTTCTAGATCATATTGCCCAATCATCATGCGCAATGCGTTTCTTTCGTATTCGCTAGTTTAATTAAGAAACTGATTACGACAAATGATAACATAATGTATAACATTAATAGCCTTATGTACAACAACACATTTTCCTCGTGAAATACCCGCGATAAGTATTTACCTATCGCTATCATATATATGTCACTTCACTAAAATTAAAAACCCAATTATCATTTTTATAATCCCTTTTTGCAACATTTCGATCGCTATAATGTACCTATGTAAATTAATTGTATCATATCCGATATTATCTTTCACTGTAATTTGTAATAGATAAATAATATAAATGTATAAATAATGTATTTGAAATGATGTTCTGAAAAGTAATAGTGAATAATTTAATTCCATCTGTCTACTTTGTTGGACTCTTCGTTTAATAATATATATTCATATTCATTCAAGTCGAGACTTCATATGAGTTTTAAACTATTTAGGATACAGACTAACGTATATTCGTGTGTGTTTGTAAAGTTTCGGTACATCTGTACTATCTGAATTAAAAATTACGTAAAAAGGACACGCCGCCTCATTCTCGTAAATTGTTTTTCAGTACAACCTATGTACACCTATGCGTTCATATTACTGTTATATGTATGTATAGTTGGTAATGCATTCTTTCTTTACAGCCTACCAATACAATGATAAATTTGTAAAAGTACATTTAATAAATAACATTTTATGCACTTGATCCCTTAAAAGCTACTTATTATGACAGTTAAAAAAACCTTGCCTTTGTTACGTAGTAATTATTTTCATCCCGTAATTTTATTATTTCCCATATTGTTTTAACAATTCAATCGAAACAATTCTATCAATTGAGGAATGACATGTACTTAAAGTGTACAATTTTCATGAAAATTGGTTGAGAATTATTAAAATGGTTTTTTATTACATATTTCTGCAATTATTGTTGACATTTATAGCCTTTCAATCATGAAATCGCGTATGCAAATTTTGACAAAAGTGGGTGTCCCTACGGAGCGGAACAATGATCATGAACGTTAAGGAACCTGGGAAACAGTAACTACGGGAAGTGAAAACTACGATTAGCTACACAGGTGAAACTGTGAGGCAAAGCTAGTATTATAATAGATTTAATAAAAGTTTCCACGAACACCGTTTCTTTGAACCGCGGTATCAAAAGGCACGGCACATAGGGCTCCGTCGGGCTTCACAATAGACTCGTAAGGATATAAAGTATGCAGTCAGTGGGAGCTAGTTACTGCCAAGTGATGGAGTGAATGCAATATTTATTACACTTATGTAGGTCGATGCGCAACTTATTGGGATTTCTATGTCGTCATATTATTGTTCGGTGTTTAGGAAAGAAAAAAAAAAACTATTTTCACTTTTCATATTCAACAGTGACATGAAATTGTATTAAGGATAAACAAATATTCGCTTTTGTAATAATAATTTATGCATTATTCACTAAAAATATATGGTTAGACACATTTTAGTTCCTCGGACACTATTCCCAGTCCGCTACTCGAATTAAAGTGAAAACCGTATCATAAAACTACTTTCAACAAGATAGAAAACGAATATAAATTGTATTTACTGTAAAGAGCAACCTTTGTGGTTATAACATATTTATAGACACACACATGAGCGCACGTACAACATACAAACGTGGTAAAAGAACTTTTGCTAATAATAAATATTTAACATGTTACTTTGTAATACATTTTTTTATAAATACGATTGCGTATGTAATAAGAGTGGCACTGGAATGCGGGATACAAAATTCTTTCTAACCGGATCCAATGGACCTACACAATGAAACCGTGATTTGTTTAATATCTTTCTAATTAATCTTTATTACTATTAAATTTTATGCTTACTTTAAGATGAATGTTAGCGAAAAGTAGATATATGAAAAAAAAGCTTGCATTAAAAAGATGAAACAAAGGAAGTAAAAAAACCCGCTTTTAAAAATAAGTGTTTAATTCGAAAGTTGTGAGAGCTGAAACATAGTTGTATTTAATTTAACTTGCAAATACCACGGCGACATGAACGATATGGCGGTGCATTTGCTCTTTATGATTATTTTATGCATCGCGAAGAAGTCTTAGTCGCTGCTGGTAGTATTCCCGAGGGAATCGACATGTGTCGCTTGTCAGTACTTTGTGACGTTGGAAGGCTTCTGAACGTAAAATCTATCTGTATATATAAAAGGATAACTGACTGTCTGACATACCAACGCACAGCCTAAACTATTGGGGCTAGAACCGTGAACTTTGCATGCGGGTTCCATTTGGGGTTCCTTTATATGAACACTAAGGTAGGATTTTTGAAGATAGATCCATGAAAATTGGTATAACTACGACGCGAGCGAAGCCGCGGGCAAAGCGCTAGTGTATATATAAGCGAAATACCACTCACTCACTCATCACGAGATCTCCGAAACTAGGTCCGATTGACTTAAAATTTAGCATAGTTACTCTTTTCACGATGTAGACGCTCAATAATAACGGATTTTACGAAAATTCTATGCAAAATTGTAACACGGGTGAAACTGCGGGGCACAGGTGATAGATAGCTTCATAAGACGCTTGTTAACTTTTTAGTGAGACTGGAGGTAAGCAATGGAATTAGCAATATCTGTAATGTGCAATTATTTTTCTTTAAGAAGAAATACGGCTTACGAGGCTTCTGAAGAATAGGTTTTAACAGAAATTAATTGCTGTCGGTCGCGCTATGCCGGAACAACCGAATAGAGCGCCAGAGAGACAACTGTAGTTCGGACTGATTGTATCTATTTATGTAAAATAGACAAAATCATAATTTCGTTTTCACTTGTTTTCTTCTCCAAAACATTGTTTTATACTAGTTGGAAAAATGACTGTACAGGATCTGATGGTAAGTACGGTACAGTTCACAAACAACGGCGACCGTCGGTGATACTCGTCGATGCCACACCGGCTTGCTAAAATGCTCTTCACGCATCGTTTGAAGGACCCAATATTATTGAAAGGAGGGAACACATTGGCTGGTAAACAAGATGTAAGAATTTGCGAACTTTTTACGTGCCATGATGGGCGCTAACGTGTAGCTGGGTGTTCGTATACCAGACCGCGTGATTTTGTAGTGAAAGGGAGATGATAGGATAACACCAAAGAATTCTTCAGAATATTCCCCATGATACAGACGAATAAAACACTCTTAGAGATGCAATATCTCTTCGCAGCTGAAGTAATTATAAATACTTAGTGATGGAGCTGCACATTTGAAAACCCTTGACATTGTAGTACTCTTAGTAAACAGAATTTCGGCCTTCTACAATAATCCAGTGCTGCTAGAAAGAGGCGTGAAAATACGCCGAAATACTTCAAGTAAAGATGGTGCGGCCGTGCTTGCACTCGACTTGGGATGGGATTCGTTTTCGGGACTTTCCATTTTTGTAAGTCTGCTAGAAGTACCTTAGAATGTTTGAAGATCGGTGAGTGGCTGTGACTGGCGATATTCGTGTAAACTATAAGGTATATTACGAGTATAACCAGTTAATGTCCTCTTGATCTCTAAAAATTCAAACTTCTTGTTTTATATAATATAAACGAAGTTACAGCGAGGTTAATGTGCCGTAAGACGCTTCGAGAAAAGAATGTTACAGCCGTGCCTTACGCTCGACTTAGCAGGAAAAACTTAAGATATAATGTTGGCAAAACCGTGCAAAACAGAGTATTAACGAATCTAACATTCTACAGTTATATGTAAAAAGTTTTAAAATAGCCGGTAGTTTTCCTGCATTCAACAACCAATAGGACGGCAAGTCGTGGCCTCAGGCCTGATCGAACGTGCTGTCCGCTTCTCTATAATTCATTTTATCGATTACATATTCATTATTAGACCTATTTTAGTACTTGTAACAACGTATGACTGTTACTTTTAAAATATCGATTGGAATTTGCAACTGTGTAGAGGATTTCTATGTATTATAACAATTTTAAACAACGCTCAAATGCTTCGTTTTTCTATTGACAATTTTAGTTCGTCCTAGTTTTTGCTAAAAGATATATGAATGAAAAATAAAACATTTAATCGTATTTAAAACTAATAAAACTCATATTAAACCTCCAGAGTTATAAGCACTAACGTAGTGTTCAAAATGTAAAAATAGAATAAACTAAACGCGAACGTAATAATAGATTTTAGAAGCCTTTTACTTTGCTTCTATTTTAGTCAACGGAGTTAAATAAAAGTATTTGAGTTAGCTTGTATGAAGATGCTGCCACTGTTCACACGATATACGTTACGTGATTTACTTAATATAAAACACTCGAAAATGTCCTTGTTGATTTCTATAGGAGTGAGTATCTGTTCCTTACGCCTCGTCCATACGCTTGCCACAAACAGTTTGAATTTGTGAATTATTTAGCCAAGGTTTGGCAAGCATGTGGACGGGACTTCTGAAGTGGGAAGGCGCGTAAGTGACAAATCAATTCATAACAAAAAAAGAAAACTAACTTCTTCTGTATCTTCAAAGTTGAAGGTCCAATGCTAATTAAAATAAAATGGGACAACCCTCATGAGGCATCCACTTTGAAACGAAAAAAGAATCATCCAAATTGGTTCACAAACAAAGAAGTTATGGCTAAACATCCATAAAAAATATACATTTGAATTGATAACCTCCGTTTTTTTTTAAAGTCGATTGAAAATAAACTAGTTCCAGCTTAAAAGTTAAGAATACAAATTCACAACGACTACTACTACTATATAGATATCTTATATGGATTGTTTACAACAATATTTGAAGCACCGCTATCAGCTGCACCGTTGTCGTTTGGTCTTTCCATTTATCGCATTACAAAGACATTTTTTGTGAGTTTTATAATAATATTTTTTTTTTTATAATAATACTATTTATGATCATTATTAGTATTGATCGATACATCACGATCCATTCCGTGGTTTTAGCAAATACTCGTATAACCGTGTTGCTAGTCTGTGTCGTTGACACTGAAATACAATACGCCGACAATAACGGGAAATTTATGTATAAAACTATATTGGATGACGCTACTGAATTTTGTGATTTAAATTCTATTTCATAAATGTATAATAAGGGTAATATGAAAATCGACAGACATAAAAATAATACGCGAATACATACATATAGAGTAGTATAGTGTTTATTTTATGTACGTTTTAACGTTTTCTAAGTTCGGAAAATCTACTGTCTGTTATATAAAATTTATTTCCAACCGGCAATCGATCGCAGAACTTACATCACGGAAAGAAGAGTTTGTAAATCTATATTTATAGTAATATTAAAGTTTGTATCTAATAGGAAGCTTCATTATCCCTCACTGCTATAGACTATTTCATTGTTATTAATCGCGGGCGGTTTCTATTTTTCAATAGATTAATTAAATTAACGGTTTTGATTACTTTACCACTAAAAAGTTATAATTTAATATTTACAGGTACTAGAAGCGTCACTGTGTCTTTAAGTGTAATTACACTATGCTCCATAAATTATTATTCAAAAGGTGAAAAAAGAAAATTTTGAAACTAAATAGCTACTCTGTGAGAGGTGGTACACTTCGCTTCCTGAATCCCGCAAACAGACGACTATTGTTTGACAAGCTGTTTTAAGAAGTTAGTAACCACATTATACATTACTCTACATGGTTATATCTATTTTATGATTAAATTCTAGTGTTATTAATTATAGAAATAATAAATAGTAACACCACACGTTAGAACAATCTCAATTGACTCGCCGCGACGATTACGCCACTATCGTATCATAATATGACACAGCACCTGACATAAAATCGATCGTGGTACGACGGCGGCGGTGCTCCTATAAAACCTAAGGAGCTGAGTAATGGGAGGCTATTTGCGGCTGAATGTCTTAAACGCTCGTCCCCAAGCTACGGTGAACCGCCTGAGGCCCTAGTTTTTAGGGCCCCTCAGTCAGGAAAAAAATGATGGGAGGCATTGTAGTTTTGTATTTGTATAGCAACGTAACGTTGTTAGTGTGATCAGACATTACGTGAAGTGCTTATGGGAAATAAATTGTTCAAATGTGTATGTAGTATAATTTCACGGTTTTTACAAAATATGAGAAAATCCACCTTTTATGTAGATGAACCAACAGTAAACCTGCCTAAAAACGGCGCGACATAAATTTAAAACTGTCATTTCATTATCTGTAGTAAATTGCGAGAGTAATACAAGATTTATGTGATCTCATCACAACCTGCCCTTTGTGTTCCACATAATGTTGTTACATAAAACATTATAGCGATGTCTGGTGCGAGCGTAGGCCTACACAAACCTATTTTTTTCTCAAACCAACAGAAGCTGTTATTTTGTAGTAAAGACTTTTCAGCATCAGTGGACTTGCCATGTAGCTCATGTTAGATTGGTTAGTCCGTGTTAACAAAAAATGTAAGTATCGCGTTGATGGTAGTGAACTTGTAGTCCACGATCGTGGCCAAAGGACTGTCGACTGCAGTATGTTGTTGATTGTCATAGTTAAAATTAATAAATAAAATTAAACTAAAAATAAATTACTCAATTTAGGCCCTAAGACGGTACGGTACATACAATGTTTAAAATACTAACAAGTTATCAGTGTTGTAATTACATTAGCTGGTATCCTGAAACGTAACAAAAAGTGGGACACGAGAAGCGAGTTTTAACGGTTGTTTTGACTGTGTGTATGGTGTTCTTGCCGTGTACAACATAAATGTTCTAAAGCAGAGGCTCTAAAATTTTTTTTGCCAACTGAAACTGTTTCGGGTAGCGGTCCTCCGTAATACAGATAAGGGAAAATATAAATTTTACTCAGATAAGAATTATATGAAGAGTAGTTATATATAATTATATAGTATAGTTATGAATGTAGAATTAATTTATGTTACAACCTTTAATTATAAGAAATAGCTGTTAGTTTTCAGAAGCATTGAATACTAGCTGGTACCCGCGACTTCGTCTGCGTATTAATGGATATACACAGATAGATCTCGGAACACGACAAACCAAAAGAAAATCATGGATGGGATTGTCTCTATGTGTATGGTGGACGCGATCCCTATCACCCCGCTATATTACTGTATATGCACCGGCCAATTTCGGAACACGACAGCAAAAGAAAATCATACATGGGTTTATCAATATTTGTATGGTATTGTCATTACAATAACACATTAACCGTCCCAATAAAACTTACAACAGTACAAACAACAAACATACAATAAACTTTACATATAATACATTTGTAGGATAACACCCTATGTGTTATTCCAGGTCATAAACTATCTGTCTGCCAAATTTCATTCAAATCCGTTCAGCCGTTTTTGCGTGATTGAGTAACAAACATCCAAACATACACACTTTCCCATTTATTGTATTATTAGGATGTATTATATTCAATTGTATGCAGAACTCTGAATTTGCTTGTTATAAGTATTGAAAATAAATAGTTGTAATATTACCATCCCGAACCATAGAGTTGATTTACGAATGTCTCTGTTTTATTCACATTAGAAGAAAACTGTAATAACTTTTTATTGGATGAAGATATCGTGATAATTTTTTTTGATAAGGACCAAGTGTCTTAGCAGTAAAACAATTTTTTTTAATCGAAATCTATATAGTAGTTACCTCTCGATGCGCGCACAAAGGCAAACCGCTATCCTTTTATTTATACACTAGCTGTGCCCGTGGCTTCGCTCACGTGGACTACAGAATGCCCGCGCGAATTGTACTCCCCCGCTCCCGGCTATTTTAAAGACAAAAGTGCTTATTGTGAGTGTTCCTTAAAAGATCGACGTATAGTATCTCTGACATTTTTGTAGGTCTTTTTAATGTTTACAATTGTGTAGTACATTAATTTGCTGTAACTCTTATGGTTTACTCAGCGTAAGCCATTTAAGCGCCCGAACATTACCAGTTTTTTTATTATTTGCGCGGAACCCTAATTGTTTAAAAAAAATAAAAGTAGTCTAAGTTACTCCCTATAACATCAGCTATTTATCAGTGAAAGTCCCGTCAAAATCGGTCCAACCGTTTCGGAAATTATCCGTAACAAACAGACAGACAGACAAACAAAATTTTTTTTTTGTTTAGGTGTCTCGTATATTTCATATGCATTTACTAAAAAACTGTTGTTTTGACATTACAAACAGACACTTCAATTTTATTTAATTGTATAGATCAGTTCATATATCAATAAATCAAATATTTTCAAGGTTACTTTTTGTATTGATAAGAGATGGCGCTGTCGCGATTTTTGTACTGGGTATTATTTGATTTTTTATATCGTCTATAAGGGTTTGTTTATTTATACGAATTGCAATTTTATTTATTTGTATAGGCATAGAAGATAGGTTTAGCGTTTGGCAAGAATCTCACCTGATGTTAAGTAACGACGTGGCTCAAGCCAAAAAAGGCCCACTCCTACCACCATGAAACCATACGGTTGCATCACGATGTTTTCCTTCACCGAAAGCTCAGACACATTGCAGCAATTCGAACTCACGTCGATCGACGCGCTATCGAACTGATGACCTGTTCTTTAAGTTGGTTTCGTTTCGGCAGAGCCCTTGCAATTTACTTACACTTTAAGTGTGGCTGTTCTAAAATTATAAAAGAGGCGGTGTAGGGTGTGTGTAACGCGTTATTACATGACGTAGGACCGGTAGGGGCTGAGTGGGCGCGGATATCTGTACGCTCTAATGAGCAAACAGCGGTTTCGCGTTTCAATTAAGATAAAACTGACCCCGCGTAATCAGCTTCGAGTACGTGCACACGGATTAACCTACTATCAACATACAAATAACAATTACTTTTTTTATTATAATCCTTGTCCAAATTCTAGTATTTAAAGAAAATGATCATTATTGATATAAATAACGCTCTATTCTTTCTGCCAACCCTAATAGGAAAATGAGGTATTAATAAATATGCAAACATCAATTACTCAAAATAAGAATTATATAGTTTGTATTCTGAGAGTTACTACCCCTATTTTTTTTGTAGTACATTTCAAAAGTTGCCTAGAAGGAACTTATTTAAGCAATACGGACACCCTATGTACATATTACAAAATTCAAAATGTATAACTACAGTCTCTATATGGGGAAATAACGCAAAGGTTAAATATACGTAAAATTTTGATTTATTCCTAACCTTTTTAGCAGTGTTATGGTTTTTTGATTATACGGCAATCAAGATCATAGCGTAGCCAAATTATAATACAGAAAAATCATTTTACAACTCGAGAAATTATTTTAATAAAAAAAAACTGTTTATATGTCCAAAAATTAAAAAAATAAACAACTACAAAGATTCTGAGTTTTCGGTGAAAGAAAACATCTGAGATGAAACCAATAGCATCGTGGTAGGGTATCTATCTATAGGTGTGTTCCAGCAGACGTACAACGCCAGTTCCTCAAGGCTTAGCGTGATACCATTTTAGACCACATAGTCACTAAATACAAGCTGCGATTGTGGTGCACGCTAAATATTTTTTTAAAAGAAAATCTCACAAATAGCGGTAAAAGCAATTGTTAAAACAATACAGCAAGCGGAATCATGGGGTAAAGTTAGAACAAAAATTATATTACGTCTAATCAGTTTAAAAAGGCATATTCTACGATACACACGAGTAATAAGGTATAAAATGGCATGGTGTATTACAGTTAAATAAGTTTCACGTACCTCGCAGCGGTGTTACGGCGCGGCAGAGCTCGACAAAGTGACGCGAAAGAGCAAAGGTTGGACCGATATATTTGACAAGGGATGTTCCACTTGGGTCCAATATTTGAAAGCCGTTACCAGTAGCAGTTTGTTAATCATAGTATTTTTCTTTTTAAATTAAAATTAAAAAGAATCCGCATATTAAAACGTGTTTCAGTCAAAAATTCTTTATCATCATCTGAAAAACTCTTTTTCCCAAGTGTTATGTAGGTACATGATATCTCAAACTATACGTGTTCAGTTTTTTGTTTAATCGCAAAATAGAATTCCTATGTATAGATCTAGTTTCATTAAATATATCAATATAATCCACATAAATTCATAGTTGTATAGAAGATAAGAATGAATAGCAAACCTTATAATTTCGAATTTTATGACGTGTACAGAAAATTAAGACTTGTTTCATGTGTGCGTTATTATAATATAATTCCATAAATTGTGTAGAAAGAGTTTTTTTGGACAAGAAAATACAGTTCAAAACTTAAAAGAAAGGACATATCTTGTAAAAATTGTAATCTCTAATTTACACATATATAGAACTAAAACGCTTATATTAATTTTCACTGCAGATAACATTAAAATTATTTTTATTCACGCAAGTTATAATTAGTTACAATTAATATAGGTACAGGGACAATATCGCTATCGTTACATACTGTAGAACAAAATTCCTGAGTAAATCTTATCTTATATAAATATTCATAAAAATTGAATCAATGTAAATACTGATAATTCATATAGAAAAATAGGATGTTTCTTCCTTTGAATAAGATTTAATTAGGAAAAATATACCTACTTGAAACTGGATGTGAAAACTCTAGGAAAGTTTATAGTTACACTGCGACCATGCTAAAGAAACATTGGATCAAATATTTTTATATTGGTGGAAGGGTGAACGGTATCCAAACCACCCTACAACCGCTCCCTACGCTTCACTCCGCCGTAGTCTTTACAAGGGGTACGTCGCGTAAAAGCCTCCTGCAAAGTTTCTCGTGTGTTCCGGAACTTGTAGTGTGTGGTAACTTTATTACAGTGTTATTGATTGTTGATAAACACTAAGATAATTTATGTGAAATTGAAACTGTGATATTTGGAGAAAAAAAGTTAATTTGAATATTTTACATAATTTAAATTAAATAAATAGTGGCACATAAATCTAATATTTATGGTAAGTTTTTGTACATACATTGATTTATGAAATTACTTGATACATTTTGTAGCAAGTAAATTTTGTGCATGTTCTGTAGGTCCGGTATAATAAATAATGTAAGTTGTGATCATTGATCAATTTTCTACCAATTAGTATTCCATTTAATAGTAAAATATCATTTGAATATTAAAACAGATAAAAGTATTATTTAAAATAGTAAATATTAACGAAATATATAATAAAATAAAATAGTAAATATTACGAATATATTTTTATGGTAAAATTGCTGCAAACACATTAAATAAACCTATATTCAACACTTAAGAAGTTTCCCGTGATAATAATACACGTGTATAGGAATATGGCTTCACTTTTGAATATTCTATATCTTCATTAAATATAAGGTAGGGTTTTTCTGTTTATAATAAAATATTTCAGCTTTAACTTTCAGCTAGCTACCTTCCTTATTAACAGAATTAGATGTCACAATTCGCTACGTTTACGCTATTACATTTACTATAAAAGAAACATACTTTCTATTATCTTTATCCGTAGAAAATAAAACAATATTAACTTATAATTTATTTCACGGATTACAAAAATATGACAAATTAAATTAATATATAAATAAGTGGTAAATTGCAATGAATGTTCTAGAATCATGTATGAAATATGGAATGAAAAAATATTTCGTTCTAACGTAAAAGTCCGTGATTCTTAATTTGTAATATTAAATTCTTATTTTGTAATATTAATTATTGTTGCAGGCTTATTTTACCTTTATTAATCCTTTACCAAGGGTATCAACCTACGAATTTTCTCTTGTCCCAAATCAAGTTGCTCTTGATTGTTATTATAAGCCAAAGCATCCCGAAAAACAATAGAAAATTAACGTATTTCACTATAAATACTGTAGTGTGCAAAAAAGTAATAAATTTATTTATTCGTTCAAACAGCAGATGTTAAACCATAATGCCAATTCTTTTTTTCATTTAATTTAAGGTGAAGATGCAGATTCAGCAGATTACGTAACTAAGACATGAAAATATAAATAACTAGCGGTATCCCGCGGCTACGCACACCTTATTACCTTAATATTACTCATATTATTGACATTTCAAAGCCTATGAATTAAGGAATGACATATGCATTCCATCTACAAAATTTCATCAAAGTCGGTTGACAAATATCAATTATTTTTCTTGATTTCAGAAAATATTCTTATAACATCAACACAAGCTCTTCAAAAAATTTAAAAAATCATATTTGTTATCATTGTACTTTATAATCTAGGTCTATCAATTAAATAATATAAATGTCGTGAAGTATTATTGACTGTTCTTTTAGTGGAACATTCATTTATATGAAAAGTTTGAAACAAATCGATGCTTGCGTTATTATGCTCGAGTAGTGAAACTAAGGGCATCATATTAAAGGCGCGCACATTAATTATGCCCAATGACCGCCAGTCGAAATGCCACGTCGCGTCGCAACGCGGTCCAACTTCACCGCCACGCCGCGCCATAACACATTTATGATTTACACGTATAATTTTAGCCAGGAAATTGTTTTTCACAAAATTGAGTTAACAAACAAATACGGTAAATTACATAATAGTTGACCATGTAAGACTATTTTTAGAAATTCAAAACAAAAACTGAAACATCAAACAGGTAAAAGGTGTTAATGTAGTGTTAAACTCATATAATAACATACTAAACAACTTTGTAAATACGGCCTTTCTTACTTTAAAACTAAAACCCGACTACGGAAAATATCGCGCTCTAAAAAGTACGAAACAAGAAAATATACTTGTCCGAAATTGTATGGATATAGTGATGTTCAGATGATAGTCGTGGTCACAATTAGCCCTACTCGAGAAGGAGGGGTCGTTTAGGAAACTCATCCATTGTATTACTTGATGAGGTGCATGCTCTTTGAAAGAGTCATTCGAGCCGCCTCTAACGTACGTGGATTCGAATCAGACAGCAAACGTGTTCGATTTTCGCAAAGAGCGCTCTGTCACAAACGCTATAGCGCAATTGAGGAGTGAAAGCTGGTGTTGACGATGTCGCTTAATATTTTCAATAAGTCCAACACCTTGCCCTGAACCTACATTAGGGAGGCACTCCGTTATAATGGAGTGCCGAACTACCTTCGCTGCATTGTGGAGGCGTGTCTCAGTAAGACTTGATGATCTTTTCGGATCAGAGAAACTGCCAGTGAGACATGTCATGCTATATTCCACAGGGGTTGATCTCTGTCCTCTCCAGTGGGATATTGGATATGATTGGGTGTTGTGCTGTGCGCTCCTCGGTGCCCTCGGTTTCGCCCATTATGCGGAGTGTTAGGCACCCTGTTAGTCTGTTAAGCACACTCACTTTCTGGCTGACACAGGGACTCTTGGGACATGACTGTGTTATTTGTAACTACGCGATTGTTAATGCGTAGCATACACTTGCCTTCTGCGATCGATTCCGATCTCTCATTCCTATCCGTAGCGTAATCTATGGTCTATTGTGTGAGCGAGTGGGACTCCGTTGTCTCGTACTGCAAGCACATAATGCTCGTGAAAGCGGTAGTGAGGAGAAGGAGCTGTACACCTCGTTATCCTCCCGAGGTTGACGAAACGGGCGCCAGAGCGTATGCGATGATCTCCAGCTACCGTTAACAGACTTGCGGGGGCCTGTAAGAAACTCGATCGGGTTCACCTGCATCTATGCAGCCCAGCTAATTGGCCAGTTCATTAATTACCGATATAAAGTCGATTATTTAAGTATTATCATTATTGAATTATAAATGATTAAATATGAATAGTGTACTTGGCGAGAAATCAGTATGATAAAACAATTCCATAGCATAGAGTGGCCAGAACAGTCAATGGATATTAGATATCTGCAGGTCATGCGGCCGGTATGACGGTATCGACAGTCGCTCGATGAATTTTAATCTATTAATGGTTACCGCTGTACTTGAATTTAATATAAGTACTTATAAAAACGCTAAGCATTTAAACGAACTCGTATAAAAATATATGAAAATGTTCTCTGAATTTGATAAAATATGACTACTGACTATATATAATTCGTTTTTGGCTCAATGGAATAAAATTATGAAAATAATGTTGCTACATAAATTTTTGTATTCTGTTGCTACCGTTTATTTTACTTTCCTATTATATGAATAGTAATATTTTAAATATACAATTGAGTGTTTATATTAATTAATTGAAATATTTTGTATTATTCAAGATACCCACCCGATAATATAATTTACTATAACCCTAATATAATTTAGTAAATTATAAATTGTACTTATGGCAATCTACTTACAAGAAAAAGATCACTTCAGTTGACCCATGACATACAGAATTTGCCTACCCTATTAGACCTTCATCTTTAGAAGGTTCCATATTATTTAAAAAATAAACCTAACAATATGAATGCTTCCTGGAACAGTTTTACGATTAGTACGGATCGGTTGACATAACTATTTTTAAAATTCAATCACTTTTACTTGGAGCAATTGAATATTGTCTAGATTTTTCTTTTTACTGAATATTATGCACACCTTGGATATTATACATTTCTCTTGAAGTCCTCCATTTGTACTTTTTTTAGTGCAATAAAGTATACACATATAAGTTTCCATTACATCATTTTAAAATTCTATTTGAAACATCGTGTTCATTGAAATAACGCCTTTCATTAGTTAGATCACGCACCGTTTGACAAAGAAATACGGCGGACGTACGTTTTCGGCAAAATTGTTTTTGAATGTAATTAAAAACCCTTGAGCCATTGAATCTTCCTAATGGACAACGTTTTTCAACGCTGGAATTATCTTTGTTCCAGATGCGCCGCGCATTCGACTATCTCCTCAAAGAGACACCTAGCTGATAAAATCCTGGTGCGTTTTCAATTGAAACTGACTGAAAAGGAGGGTGACACTCTGTAAAGAGGTTTTCACACAGAAGCCAGAAAAAGAAATATCTTTAAAAGGAAAGCGCGATATTCTGGTCGCGGCAGTCGCGCAGGCGGCGCCGCGCGGTGCGGTTGTGGCTCGCTGGCGTCGCTGGTGGCTGGTAGCGGGCGTGGGTGCCGCCGGCGCTCAGCGGAGCCCACTCGGTTGGGCCATGGGCAGTACGCAGCGCATGGCCGCCGTAGCGGCTGTGTCACACGCAAGACATTACTACAACCATACTACATCAGAAGTATCGCAGACTGAAGCAACAGACTACTCGGTCAATTTATTTTTTGTCAGGTTGGTAAACAATAAATCTTCCACACAGACTAAATTATTCATTATTTGACAGACCTCGTGGAGCAGTGATAGTAAGCCCTACTATTGAGCCAAGAGGTCGCGGGTTCGATCCCCAAAAATAACTGACTTTTGTGTGATGATGACAGTTTGTCTGGGTTGTACTTATATGTATACTCAGTTTAGAATTCAATGGCCGTTACTGAAATTGTGTTTCCGTAATATAATATTACGTTCGTTCTGCTTTAATCATACTCGACGTGTGATCGAACCATAATTTAAAACTATAAAACTGGTATATGAAGTTCGGTTCTTTCCTGAGCGCCTCATAACTGCTTTACGATGATAACAAGACGTATTCTCTGGCAGCTATTTCACGACTGTCCGAGAGCTATAACGTTTATATTTCATTTTACTTACGTTTCCCTGAAAGATTAGAATTTATCATTATAAATGAGAGATTAAACGAAAGGGTAAGAAGGGAAGTAAATACCATTAAATTAATGTAAGTTCTTGGTTAAATAGACCAGATGCGCATTGCGAACTATACAAAATTATACTCTCAGTAAAAATTCTTTCTCAGTTTTCTGAAGTACAACGTATACACAGGTTAAATTAAAATGACATCTTTTATATGGACGTCATAAGAAATAAAGAAACCAACTTATTTTATCTAAATTGTAGTAAGTTAACAAGTTATGTTGATGTCTATAAACAGGCCTCGATGGGAGTCCAAAAGATAATCTAATTAAGCATGTTTAACGGCCGTTTTCAATAACATATCTTAGATCACTAACCCCGTTTAGTTCATATTTGTACTAAGTAATATAACTATCCTTAACTTAAAAGAGACATCGGCTTCTCTCTTATTTATCCAAACTATAGGATATATTAAATACTATCCAGAAATAGGTTATTGAAAACGCCTGTGAGTGACGTGCGTGCGTTCGATTCCGACAATGAGCTTGAGCTTTCGGTGACGCAAAATAATGCGGCATCGTGATGAAATCATACTATGGATGTACTAGGTAAGTGGTAGGGCCTTTTCTGATGTCCGTCTTGGTGGCTTAAAAACTGTCGCCAAAGATCTTTATGTTTGTTCTAACAGCTCCCTCTAAGCTTAGTGTGTTACAATCTTTGGCCACACTTAACTTAAAGTGAGATTACGAGCAAACGCTACTAAGCCAATGAAGAATATAAAAGTAAATGTTTTACTCCGAATTGATTAGAAAATACTAATATAACACAATAAATAACTTATCTGAAATTTCTTAGCTACTTCCGCCTGCATTAATTAGATTAACAGCAGTTTTAATCTTTCTAAAACATAACAATGCTTGATTTAAACAATGATAATAATCAAAAGTAATAAATAATAATAGTAATAAAATAATAAAAATTATAAACTAAATTTCATAAATACAATTTAAAAAGCCGAATAAGTTATTTACGATAGATTTCCGCAAAATAAAGCGTTCGTCAATCAAACAATCAAATAACGTAATAAGTAAACAAATAAGTCAACTTTTGATATTGCCTAAGAAATTCTTAATATCGATTAATGTGAGGAGTTTCTCACTTACGAGATACTACTCATCTACGTGTGGGTTGTAACGTGAGACTAGTCTAATTTAATTCTGAAACCTTAATCAGTTCAATACTGACATATTCGGAATAATCTGAGATAGCAACAACTTGATATAACAATAATTATCAACTGTCGTAAGTAACATATAATTAAGACGCGATCCCAAACTGTTTACTGTTAAGCACTAAATTACTATTAATTCGACATGCGAACTCCGAATACAAAATAATCAGTGAATACAATTAAATATCTTAAGGTACCTACAAGTTTACATCAATACTACCTGCATCATAGTGTTTTATAATAAGGTTAAAATATTAATCACACAAGTGGTAACTATCGTTTGAGGTTATCTTTTTGGAGTGAAAACTTCTATAGGCGCGCTGAGCACTTTATTTTGTGGGTATTGAATGAGACTGTATTGACGTCACTCTAGGCTATGTAACGTTCGTTCGGGTAAAGTCGGCTCGAGTCGACTAATTGTATTTCGTATTATTAACCTTGCCTTGACGAAGTTTTCACTTCAATTTCAAACAAGATAATTAAAAAATATATTAAAAAGAAAACAAAAACACAACAACAAAAAAAAAATCTCTATTTTTGCTTTTTATTTAATTCCCAGACATCTTACTTAAATATTATATACCCTATGTCACTCCCACAATTAAGACGAATCTAACGACACCTCGTAAGCTAAAATTCATCTAGCCGTTTACTCTACTACATACTACTCTACATACATACATGTATGTATACACGCTCGAAAAACATAACCCTCCTTTTTCGTAGTCCGGTAAAAAAAACCAACTTCAATAATTTTTATTGATATAAAATTATAATAAACAAGACCGAATACTTCGTTTCTGAACAGAATATTTTTTTATTTCATTATTGGCCCGACGTGTGGCGCCACTTCCCTTGTCGTCGTATCTAAAATATTGGCAAGTCTCGTTTTTCATGTCACCATTAATTGTAACTACAATAATTCAATAAACCAAGTTTAATTACTATCGAGGTATAATTCCTACAATTTTTAAGAGTTTCCTTGTGTATCTTCGAATTTGAAGGTCCAATCGCAATTAAATTAAAATTTGGTCCCATTTTGAGGAATCCCCTATCCAACAAAAAAGAATCATCCAAATCAGTTCATAAACAAAGAAGTTATGGCTGAACATCAATTTAAAAAAATACATTCGAATTGAGTAACCTCTCGTCTTTTGTTAGTCGAAGTAGGTTAAAAAGCACACACCGTTTTTTGATAAATAAACACGGCAAAATGGTGGCACTATGCGTGATGGTAAGCACGGTACAGTCCAAATCAGTGGTGACCACCGAGAGAACGATTCATCTCCAGTCGCCGCTGTTATGACGGCCTACGTAAAAAAAAGCTGGATATATAGCGGGGCTGATCCCGAAACGCGACGCGTAAATTTACTATATATGACACTCTTCACCATATATATGCATGGTGGTCGCAACTCATTCGGGCTGTACAGAAGCTATCGTCATTTCCTCGTTCCTTACTAAGCACGTGTTAGTTAGGAAAGTTGAATGTCTCAAGTATTGAGATGTTGTTTAACTCCCCTTACCCAATGTATGCGTTAAAAGAGTTAATCAAAATAGCAATGAATTATGGACATTAGAAAATAAATTCAAATTACAGTTAGGGACTAGATTAAACCGTGTAGATTATTTATCTATATTATCTTATAGTTCTAGAAAGAAAAGTGATATTCAAATGCAATTGCTGGAATATACGGATATCATTGCAAATTACAAAGTAATAATGCCTAAAAAAAGGTGTTTTAATTTTATCACAATTTTTTTTTCGCCGAAAGATTAATGGATAATTAATAAAGGGTAATGACACCCAAGTGCAGCTGCTGGAATATATGGATAGATTCCTAAATTGGGATACAGTTGGACAAAGTAGAATAATGTGTTAAATAATAATTTCATCACAATATTTTCAATTACCGAAAGCTTAAATTAGCTGTAAATATTTCTGTCCCTCGACGCTGCGTTCGATCGCTCTACACTCTTCATCGGTTGGAATCCATTTAATACTGTTTGTCCAATAAATCATTTTGTATATGTATACAGACATAGTTACTGTAATATATAATATGGCTCAGCTATAGATAGTGGTGTTAATTAAGGCATCGAGGCAGCCGCGGCTGTTCGGGGACGCGACGAGCGCGGATTTATCGCGCTCTGTAATCTGCGCCGATGCCGATATTCATTTACAGACGGATGTGTAGTTAAAAATTTAATTTCACGCCAAAGATTAACTACTGCATCGCTTAATGGATGCAAATAATAAATATATATATAAATATTTTTGTTTAATTATATATCTGTCGCCAAGTACCTTATAAATATGTTCCGGCAGCTACACTCGAGACAGTGCCCCAACTAGGCTTAGCCTGTTACTATCTTGGGCTACATAGTCACTTAGCAGAAAGTGAGATTGTGGTCAAATACTAAGCCTACGAAGAATACAAGCTAAATTATTAAAACGGAAACAAAAAAACGCGACTGCAACAAAAACAATTGTATAAAAAAGTATTCTTGCTTTTTATTAGATTCCCAGACGTCGTATTTAAATATGTTATAGTCTATGTCACTCACAGAATTAAAACGAATCTAACGACACCTCGTGGACTAAAATCCATTGTTTGGCTACAGAGCGTGCCAAAGAAATAGACATACATACATACGCTCGAAAAACATAAGCCTCCTTTTTCGCAGTCGGTTAAACAAAAATGAAGTTTATTAAATCGGCATTTTGTTAAAACGTTAAAGTTAATTTGAATTATATTGATATTATGTGAAGACTTCGAAGCGAAGACGGTTCTGTGGTAATCGTTCAGTCGTTTTTAGAGATCAATTTCCAGAAAAGGAACCCTATCGCTAAGTCTACGCCTTCCGCCTTACCTTTAAAACCTTTATAGGTAGCACAAAGAAATTTTCATAGAATGTGCCATAATTGGAGTATATATATCCTAACAAAGTCACCATACAAAAAATTTCTTTTTACCCGACTGCGAAAAAGGAGGTTTGTGTTTTTCGAGAGTACATATATGTATGTCTATTTCTTTGTCACGCTCTGTATCCTAAACAGCTTGGATAGCTTTTAGCAAACGAGTTGTCGTTAGATTCATCTTCATTGTGAAAGTGGCATAGGCTACTTATAACATTTAAATACGACGTCTAGGAATCAAATAAGAATAGTATTTTTTTTTAAATTAAGTAAGTGTTTTTTTGTTGGAGTCGGATTTTTTATTTCTTTCTAATAATTAATTTAGCTTGTTTTAAGGTTATTATTTTTTGGTATTTCGTAAAAAGTGTAATAATGCAAGCTTTAAAGTAAAACAACAAATATTAAAAACCAGTAGTGTGAGTTAGATTCGCAAATATACTTCTTATATAGAGTCGCACTTAGCCATTAAAAGTATAAATTGTGCCGTTGTTTTTCTGACAGTGTAACACTATGCGGAGTCCTGGTGGCAGTTTGCGCTGCCTGCTGGAGGCGACTACCCTCGTCTGACAAGCCGGAGGACTCAGTTGAATGCCACGGTGTTTACACAGTCAGCGGAGATTCTAGACTCACTCAGGTATGAAATCTTGTTAAACTACTTTAAAACGTTCTTATTGTTATGACTAGCTGTGAATGCGACTTTGTTTGCGTGGAGTACAGAATGCCGTCGATAGGGCATACACGCGAATCGTGCTAGTCCCGCTCCCGGTTATATGTTTATTGTAGGTGATCCTTAGAAGATAGTAATATATTCTTGCTAACTTTTTAATATCTATAATTATATAGTAAGTACATTAATTTGATATTTATGTCTTATGGTTTACACAGCGTAAGCCATTTAAAGCGCCCAAATTGTGTCACCATGACGAGTTTTTTTTATTTGTGTGGAACCCTAATTCTTTTTCTAAAATAAAAAAGCCTAAGTTACTCCTTATAACATCAGCTAATCTACCAGTGAAAGTCCCGTAAAATATAGGTCCAACCGTTTCGGAGATTACAAAGAGACAGACGAGAATTAAAAACAACTGCTGTTTTGTTATGTGTCGTATATCCTTTAATATGCATTTAGTAAAAAGCTGTTATTTTGACATTACTAACATACACTACAATATTATTAATTGTATAGACGGTAGGGGCATATACCCATATGTACGGACCTGTACGGTGTATCTGACTGGGTCGCGATCACCATGCACATAGTGATAAATCTGTCGTAGTGGCTCTCTTTTGGATTGTCGCGTTTCGGGATCAGCCAGTGCATGCCTGGTTGTCGAGAGGCGTGCAGGTCAGCAAGACACCGGTGACCAGCAATGGATTGTTGAACTCTTAAAACGTCGCTGTTTTTGTATTGTACTTTGCTTACCATTAGGTACAGTGCAGTCACTTTGACCTGACGACATGTCTAATTAAGATATTTTAGATATTAGACCGACTTTTTTATGTTACAATATAATTATGACTTTATACACCTAAGCATGTAATAAGCGTAGCGATAAATTCGTGACTTAAAAGTAGTAAAAGTATACAAAACACATTAAATGTATTAGAGTAAGCACAATTTTTATTGATCGTGAACTATGGAACTTTCGGCTTGTTCGAAATTGCATGTACACTGTACATGTAAATTACTACCTATAAAGAGGTAAAGTTTGTAGGAAGTAATCTTTGTTATTACTGATCCGATTCTAAAAATTCTCTCATTGATAGAAAGGTACCTTCACGTAGATAGTTATCGTCCTGTTTAATTAAGTTTCAAGTTGTAATTAACGAGTACGAAGTCGCTGGCGGTTACTTATTATTAATATTAAATGAAGTAATAATGTTTGAAGAGCTGTCGTAGTTGCATCAAACGTCTATTTTAAATACGCGTAGCTCGTAACATAGTAAACAATACAGAGTTTATTATTACACAGTACCTATCGCTGTATTATCTGAGTATAAAAACCCATAATTATTTTATTACAGATAGATAACGGTTGCATAATGATATTGCTTACAGAGGAAAATAGGAATAAGAATATTATAGAGAATAGGATTTTTTTTAATTTCTTACGTTGTATTGTATTAAAAGTTTTTGTGTTTTGTAACCTTTCAAAATCGTAATGTGGGTGTGTGAGGAGAACTTCTAAAGTATCAAACTATGTGTCACTTGTATAGTAGGGTATGTGAATTATTCGAAATTCAAATTGAATAATTCGGAAATTAGAATTATTAGTTGCGAATTTCGCATCGAATGGTGATTAATATTCGATTCAATTCCAATGTTATTCTCACACGCTTTAATATAAAGAAATCTACATATAAATACTTCTGTTTAGTGTAAAAATAATGTTAAGGTTAAATAAAACTATTGCTTTAATTAAAAATCAATAGCGCACAATTTATCTTAACTTTTTGAAGAAAAGCTAAGCATGTCCGTTATACTTTAAAGACTTCTTTGCTTTTAAATTTCCAGAGTTTCATCAACAAAAGGAGTTTGGAACTTCTCGCAAGAACACTGACTTGTTTCACATTAGAACTTTTCAAATAAAGTTTTAAATCCTTATCGTATTTAGTTAGTTGCTTTATGTAATGTGATAGAACTATCTTTATTATAGTTAACGTTATTTGATATATTTAAAAATACTACATACGTCTTCTTAACCCTATCCCACTTAAGTAGAGTCGGCAAAACATGTTTTACTCCTCCGCTATACTCTCAACTGTAATCTGTGTTCACGCCTTTTATACGCATACTTATCATTCCTTACAAAATCCATCCATACCTTCATCAGTCTTCCTCTATTCTTGCATCCGTACACCTTCAATCTTAACATTCTACTAGTTACTAGTTATCAAAATAAAAATTAAATTAAATTACAAAAATACTATGCAAATATTGAACTTATTGTACACAACACAACATAATTTGAACAATAGTAAAGAAATTGCTCGCATAATATCGTACGTCACAAACAATTATCTTCAAAAGCCATGTTAGAGATAATCGCGTTTTGAAAGTTTGAAATCTAAGTACTAAAGGTTGAATAAATGTCCTTTATTATATTTAGTTATGCAGCAATGAATTTTCAAACTTTCAAAGTGCGTTATTTCAAACATGGTTTTTGAAGTTATTAACCCTATTGTTTGTGACGTGCGATATATAAGTACCTAAGGCTTACGGATCCTTTGTTGTAAATGTACGAAAACAAATTGAAGCCTTCGTGAAACCGGAATGTTATCCTCAGACAAATACCGAGACCGCTTGCTTTATCAGCTCGACAATGCATTCTGACGTTCAGTACGATGTAAATCCGTACGTAACAAGCAATCGATCAAGTGAAATGCATTCACTCTTGACAGTTTTGATTGATAAATAAGGCGTATCTGTTACAGTTACAGGCTGCAATGTAATAGCTATTAATGTAATTCATCTCATAAGAAGTTTATTTTAAAACAAAAATATCAAATTAGAAATATAGGGTGAATTATAGGAAGAAAATCTATTGAAAAATATTACATGTATGAAAAGAGTTTTTATCTTATTTGAATTATCATTATTAATTATATATATTATTAATATTTACCAAAAATAAAAGATTTAAAGGAAGATATAAGGGGGCACGTCGCGTCGGTGCGCCCGCCAAGTCGATTACGGCCGTACCATCCTTTTCTCGAAGCGACGACTTACGTCACTTTTGACCCCCTGTAGCTTCGTTGTGTACAAAGCAAGAAGTTTGAATTTTTAGAGATCAAGAGTACATACTGTAACTGGCTATATTGCCCATATACCTAATAAATATACCTTATAAGTTACGAATTATTGCTAGTCAAAGTTCTTTAATTTTGTCAATGACACCCTCACAGATCATTAAAACTCTAGGTACTTCTAGTAGTCTTACAAATTTCAAATTGTAGTTAGCGTGTGGCCTATTAAGGAAGAAAAAATGAAAAATCCTCATTTTCGAAGATCTGACCCTACCGTGAAACCCAAGTGCCCAGCCAAACTATTAGAGATATCGAAATACTGCCTTAGCAATCTGATAAGCGTTTTCTGATGGCATATAAAAATCTAAGATCTAGAGTAACTGATGTGGAATCCAAACAGTCCAGCCAAACTGTAAAAGATATTGAAAAAATGCCACTTTATTGAAAATGAGTTCTGTGGAACACGAAGCCCCCGTTCAGACATATTGTTTTCTAAGTGCAGCGTTAAAGTGCTCTGACGCGTGTTCATATGGACAGGGCTAGGGGCAAACATTCAGAGCAATAAACCCAATCAACATGACAGTCATTTTCTGTTTATCGATGTTATGAAATTCCAGTACTTATGAGATTTAGAAACTTCATAATAAACAACAAAAAGAAGTGAAATCCCAAGAAAAACATGCTGTAAAAAACGGCGATTGAGATGGTTTGTCTATAAAAGTAGTGAAATCTCATAAACAGCCAAGTGCGGGAGGAGGTGGATATAAAAAAAAAAGTAATTTTGGCTAAAGTCTGGCTTATCTTTTACACGTTAAATTCCATTCTTTAGAATCGACTGTGCCTAATTACATGAGCCTAAAACATTCCAATTCATGACAAGTCATATAAAATTCCACAACATGTAAAACAAGAATATATGAACCTTATTGACTTGTCATTAATTAAAATATTTTAGGCTCATATAATTAGGCACAGTATATTTAAAAAAAAATAGGGCACAACAACTATAATGATTAAGTCTGATCAGTACTAAACTTCCATAGAGGAAGTAAAAAAGCATTTTATAAATGGGAATCTGAACAACGTTACCTAAGAATATTTCAGTTTAGTTCGTAGTCAGTCTGTAACGCAGTTAAAGCGTTTATCCCAGCTACGGGGTTCCGGGCGCGGGGATTGTTGTTCCGGTTTCACGTCCGTTGTGTTTGTCGCTCGGCGTCAATACAGCCATTTACTACGACACGACAAACGGTTTGCGGTTTGATTGCTCCGACATGACTTTGTATTTTTGTATATTTCGTTGCGTGTCATACAATAATGACCGATTGCTTTTCTATAAGTATTTTATTTAATTATTTATAAGTTTGATGCCAGCGTTTTGCCACAATCTTATCTGATTTTAAGTGACGATGTGGTCTAAGATAGCCTAGTCTAGTTAGAAGTTTAGCCTAGTCCTCCAATTTAGTACCAGCCATAATAATTAATTTATTTATGTACCAAATATCTGAATTTGTCATTTTGAAGCCGATATTGATGCTATCGTGCTCCTGTGAAATAGGTAAAATTATGTAGTGAGCGATATTTAATAGCTTGCTTATACAATCCAAACAAATGATTTGGATGTATTCCATTGTTTTGATGATTAGTCATCAAATCAAGGACGAGGGGATTTCTTTTATCATACGAGTGTTGTTTTTTTTTCTATGGTAAATAATTTTGTTTTCTCGACGGGTCAAATTATTTTCAGTTTTTGTATCGCTACTTATTTGTGTTTATTTATTATTTAAAGGGCTGCGTGGCGCACGCCACTGACGGTTGACCTCGTTAAGCTCGCCTGTCCGGACTATGTTATTCCAAAAAGACACGTAATATCCTGCTAATATACTTTTACCACAGCCCAAGAAAGTATACTGCTAGCGTTTTATGCTTATGAATCCGAGGTAAAAGACAGCTTTACCTACTAAAAGTTTTTTTTTTCTTACCAAAAAGTATTTGCTTATATAAATAATCCATTATTTCAGGTAGTTACATTTATGTAGGTACTATCTCTCAACAGTTCCCTTTGCACTCCGAAACTAATTTAAGAGGAACACTCAAACTGTAAACTTTGTCTATGAAAACATTCGTTTTATGACGAGGGGAAACTTCGATAACATGGGCGATCTTTACAAAACGTTTACAGATGTTTTTGATGTTTAAGTTAAGGCGAAAGCAGGATTTTAATCATATTTTATTGGATGACAGAGACCAGTTAGAGGGCCTATCAGTGGCCGATATAGTTTATATACAATATTTTATTAATAGCTATACTGTAAACAAGCTAAATTATTAAAAAAGAAACAAAAAAAACCGACTGCAACAAAAACACTTGACGTATTTTGTCGGGTTTTCTATTTTGCTTTTTATTTGATTCCCAGACGTCGTACTTAAATTTTATATTGCCTATGTCACTCCCACAATTATGACGAATTTAACGAAACCTCGTATGATAAAATCTTGCCTTGTAGGCTACAGAGCGTGCCAAACAAATAAGACATCTATACTAATATAAAAAAGCGAACACACTAATCTCTAGAACTACCAGTTGGATTCCAAAAATTCTTTTTGTATATGATAGCCAGATTCCAGGATTAAAATTAGGCTTCAACTCCCAGATAGCCTTTAAATATCGATATTCGTTACTAAAGACGAAAGTCGAGGCCCTCCCGAACTGCTTTAACCATGTGCGCTGGCGTAATCCTTAATGATACGGAAATACAATATTCTACAATAATATTGGTCGTTAGTTTATCTAAAAAAAAGTCAGCGATAGCATATGCCTATTTCTTATACATAAGCCCACAATAAGGTATTTCGTGACAAAGATTTGTTAAAAATTAAAAAGTGATTTATAAGCATTATTTGTAGACATGGCATATTAATCCTTACAAACAAAAGTTACTTCATCATGAAGACAATTTTATGAAGTTAAATTTTACTCTTTAGAGTATGCTATTTGGACAAATAGTTTATAAGATAATGAAAAATTAAAATAATTTGTACTTGCGAGAAGAACAATTATGATAGGTTACACGGGTACGTTGGCGGTCCGGTGTTAGTCGGATAAAATTAACACGGGTGAAAACGTGGGGCACAGCTAGTGCATACACATACGCTCGATAAACATATCTCTTCTTTTTCGCAGTCGGGTAAAAAGCGTCTTAATTACAAGACAATTTTTAACAAAAAAATAAAAACCAACTTCAATGATTTTGAGGAGTTTTCTGGTGTATCTTTGAAGTTCAAAGTACAATGCCATTGAAATTAAAACGTGACCACCTTGAGGTATCCCGTTTACAATAAAGGAAAAATCACCTAAATCGATTCATAAACAATGAAGTTACGGCTGAACAACCATTAAAAAAAACATTTAAATTGAGAAACTCCTTCTTTTATTAAGGCGGTTAAAAAAAAACCATGAATGTTATCGATCGCGAATTGTTCAAATGCTATTTAACAGTTAATTACCTACAATACCTAATTTGTAATGAATACATAACAATGTAGTAATTATTAATTACACTTTATGCGTTTTATAATACTTAATTCATTGCCAATTCCATTATCGTCAAGTAGTCGCTAATCAAAGCGTAGCGTAATTAGCGGTAATGTGGTTTTTATCGGCGGCTACGTGTACAATATCGGACCCGCGAGAAGGTATCAGTGCGAATTATTATTAGCCTGGGAAATCTTCTGACGCCGTTACATGAAATCATAATGCGAGCGATATCTATTATTTTATCAGCTGAGGTATGAAAGCTATTGCGGGGAATAAAACGATATGGCGATGTCGATTGTTTAATTTATTACAATGGAAAAATAAAAAAAGTTAACGTTGAATATTTTAATGTATTAAGTAATGGAATGGATTCAATGAAATTAATAAAAACAGCGAAAAGCGTAATACTAGATGATTTAGTACAATTTTAATTTCACCTAATAACATCAGAAACAAAACTAAAGGTAACCAAAATTTTGAATTTATATAACCTATAGTAATTACTTTTAGTGTATACAAAATCATTGACTAAAGACCTAGCCTTTACTACTACAATAATATATTAATACGAGAAACGAAAAGACAATTCTCAGCAATTGGGCAAATTCGAAAGAAAAAGAAAACAGATTAACAATGTTCGCATTTCTACTATCACTTTGCTTTTGCGAAATACTTATTACTGCAGAACTATTTCTAAATGATATTTAAAAACACACAGAACAAACTTTACTCTCCGCCAGGGGGGTAAAAATGCGTCGGAGCTTACATACTTCATTCGCGTGCTCTAAACGCTCGCCCCCAAGTTCGGTGAAGCTGTAAAAGCCGCAGCGGCTTCAGGGCCTCTAAGGCTACCAGAGTAGTCAGTAAAAAAAAAACAAAAAAAAACTTGATTATTTTATTTTATTATAACTAAACTTTCGATATCGGTAACGGTATCGTCGATTATTCATTACAATAATCGGTATCGATATCGTTTCGGCAAAACTATGTAACGTTACGTCCCTAATTAAAATAATAAGTTAATTGCATCTAACCCAAATTACACTCGACAAACAAATTAACTTCAGTTATTCGCTTCAGCTCAAACTAACAGTTAACATACTACTACGTCTGTCTCGCTGTTCAAGATCTATAGCCAGACGGCTCATAACTTCATCAAAACGGTCTAAACGCGGACATTGTTAATCTGTTTTGTTGCTAAAGCTTGCCTGATTGCCGAGAGTTTTCTGTTCGTTGCATACTAATAATCATATTATTGTAAGAAAGGCTAGGTTTCAGTCGATATTATTTCAATTACATTGTATGCAATTACTTATATTAAAAATTCCAGAATAATCATTAATTACATTAAATTACGAATGGTAAATCAATTGTAAACAAAAATCAACTTTTGTTTCCATTGCAAGTATATAAATAAGAATATTTGTACAGCTTGATTCGCATATGACGTATTATCAGCTGTTATAGTAGTCTGTTCACATTAATTTGTAATAATCATTTTAAATTTATTTTATATGCATAATAACTAATATCTGGGTGACGGGAGTTTTGCTTAGGGTCTTCTTACAACAAGAAAATTTTTAACAAAAAAGAAAACCAACTTCAATCATTTCGAGAAGTTCCTTAGTTTATCTTCGAAGTCCAACACTGATGTGATTAAATTGGTACCGCTCCTGAGGTATCCCTTTTCCAACAAAAAAAAATTATCTAAATCGGTTCAAAAAAAAAAACATTAGATTAGGTTATAAAAATACTACTACTACCCATATCGTTCTAACATATTCTTCCGGCTACATTGGTGTCAACAATATGTATTTTCCAATTTCAGGTTAATCATTTACGGTCTTCGTGTTTAGTAGCTCAATTCATCCTTCCTCTGATACCTTACATGACGAATGAGTTTGCCCGTGATAATATTCTTCCCCGTCATTAATAACGATATGATAGAAGACGAGCTTACTACTTATTTAATAATAACAGATGTTAGTATCACGACTATTTTTGTCTACAGACAGTGATATATTCCATAAAGAATTATCGATAGATATGACTGAGTAGGGAGGACTTACATCAATATGTCTAGACTAGTATTAGGGACCTTTTCACCTACAAGCTTTACGTCAGTTTCAGCCACTAAATCCAATTGAATTGCATGAAACAGAACCGGCGTTTCGAGTTGCATGACTCTATATATAAAATACACAAACGAAATCTGTCCGACTAAAAATCTTCCTTAATTATGGCAATGGATTTTTTTTAAAGCAATTAAAATCCATGTAAAATGTACTATATAACTCATATTTGTTTCTTTTACGCTTTACTCTCTTTTACAATAACACGCACAGTTTTAGCATTACTAGTACCTAGTCTAAATTAAATGAAAATTAATTAATTATATAACATATACATATTCTGATGACAGTATTACGTTTGTCTAAAATAGATGATAGCATAATATATATTAATAAATTGTAGTTCTGTCTGTACACGTAACTTTTTTGTCTGTCTGAAGAATGATCAATAATACTATCAGAAAAGGTAAAAAAATAATCAATGAATTCTCAAGCGATTTTAAGAAAGATCTTTAGACGAAGATATCAATTCGTTATTCGATAATTGATAGGCTATAGGAAATATCAAATAATACTTTTAGAAAGCGTAAAAAAGAAGAAAAAAAATCTCAAACGGTTTTGATGACATTTTGTACATGGCAGTATATTATGTCGTTCCTCTATTAATAGGCTATAAGAAGTGACAGTAATATGACTAAAAGTAAAATGACGAGACAAAAGTAATTACTGTGTAATAAACGCGTGCGGAGCCGCGGGGCACCGCTACTTGAATATAAATTCCAAGTTTATTGAGCATTAGGTTTTATTTAGAACATTTTTGCATAATCAATAATACCTTTTTTTCGATACTTGTCCGTATTCTGGTCTCAGGAAAGCCAATAGATACCTTTTATGCGAAGGAGAAAGTGCTTGAGAAGCTTATTCCAGTACATGTATTAGATAATTGGGAGAAGCTTAATCGAATATGACTAACAGTACTCACATATCGTTACTTCGAGATATTATTATTGTTATCTATATCATCTATACGGAATAGATAAATTATTCTCACATTTGTTTTGTTACCATATTGTTTAATATTATAGACGTTGTGTACTTACTTCTTTTTTTATTTAATGGCAACTGTGTTCATCCACTATACTGCCAATGTTCGGTAAATAAAATACTTTTTTGAATTATTCTTGTAATCTTCAAACATAATTCTAACAAGATGGCAGTTAAAATTGTCCAGCGATTTTTTGTGGCAACTAAAAAACGCACGTTCCTAGTTATTGTTTATAATCGACTTCACCAGTGCACAATAACCAAATTACATCCTGTAAATTGCCGCCAAAACTGCGTTTAATAGTTTCAAAACAGATCATGAAATAATTTTTTTTTTTTTTTTTTTTTTTTTTTTTTTTTTTTTTTTTTTTTTTTTTTTGAACTGACTACACTGTTAGCCTTAGGGGCCCTATCGTCAAACAGAGCCGCTGCGGCTTTTACAGCTTCACCGGACTTGGAAATAAATATTATAAAAATGATTTGTATGTGGCTAAGTATCGGCTCCAAAATGGAAAATTCAGATTTTGTGGATAGCAGAATGCCTAAATAAGTAAATGTAAGCGAATTCTGAAAAAATAACTGCAGTAGGTACTTATAGAGACTTAAATCAGTCGACATAGGTTCGATATTTTACAAGTTTACTCAGTCAACCACCATATTTCTAGGACTCTAGAAAGTTAATGTACCTTCCTTTTAGGGTTGCCATCCATGCTTTATAATAAAGTATTGTTGTATATTATTTCTGGAAATTATAATGCATATTTTATAATACATAACAATTAAGTACATGAAAATATTTAATTTAACATAATTTTATTTTTTATGATAAATTATTAAAACACTTAATAAGTCGACCGTAATTTTAGGTGTAACTATTAATAATTATTTTTTCCGCATTTTTTTCCTTCACAGGGGGATTACCTGCCCCACTCCTTCGCAGTATCAAATTTAGCAGTAGCAGCGATTCTAAATTCCAACCGAAACTGGATATTCACCAGTTGATCCCAAAACGTGATGCGCATAGGTAGATGGATCACTGACGGGATTTTTCAACATAATATGCATGGAGGTCGCGTCTCAGTCGGGCTGTAACTATAGCCCAGGTTTGCCGCCCAGAAAATTCGTAATAAACAAGACAATTTTTAACAAAAAAAGAAAGCCAACTTCAATTATTTTCAGCAGTTCCCTGGTATATCTTCGAAGTCGAAGTTCCAATGCCAATGAAATTAAAATGGGACAACCCTTCAAGTACCCCTTTCCAACGAAAAAAGAACCTCATCTAAACCTGTTCATAAATAAAGAAGTTATGGCATAGAACATCCATTAAAAAATACATTCGAATTGAGAACCTTTTTTTGAAATCGGTTAATAAAAATAGAATAAATACATGACTATTTACTCTCTGGTGTCTACTAATATTTTACATGACATTCTTCAAAATACAATGAACTTTATTTGCTGAAATAAAAGGTGGCAACCCTAAAACCGATAGTGAAAATTTTATATTTTAAGTAATCAATCAGGAAAACCATTTAATGTTTTAAATGTATTGATTAAACTTTCCGCAATTATGAAGTATTGACGTCATAGGTTTGAGGGCATTTAACTAGTTGAAAGTCGTTAAAACGTCCGTGGAACTGAATTAAAAGCTGGCGACAAATAGGTCACCATTGGACGTTGATAAACTGTGAAATGTTTAAGTTTATGCAGATAAACTGGTGTCGGCCACTGAGCGTGAACGGTCACAAAGAAAACCTTTTAAATTGTACTCATTTGTGGAGATATAGGAACTTTAAAAAGTTAAGAGCTTAAAAAACGATAGATAAAAACTATGTGGTGAAATGTTTGGTATTATAGGTTATATTGGAAAATTCATTTTAAGGTTTATGGAGTTTACTTTTTAAGAATCGATTTTCATAAATAGCCCTGGGTACGTAAATTAGATGGGGAACAAACAACACGTGATAGTGATGTCTGGTCATTTAAAATTTACTAGCAACCCACCCCGACCTCGTACGGGTAGCAGAGATAATACACATAAACTCTATTGGTTTACGCGGCGCTCGCCGGCTCATGGCCAGTGGGCATGGTTTTTTCCGACATCTTCAAAAATCCTCGTCATATTTCACCAATTTACACAAAACCTTTAACGAATGATAACCTTAACCTTCCTCATGAATTCCTCCTTCGTCTATTGATATAAACCGATTTTTTTTGAGTTTATCGCGTTCAGACAGACAGACAAACGCCGCTGGGAGCTTTGGTTTATAATATAGTATGATAATTTAATATATGTACTTATATATTTCTTCCAAGACAATCGGTCTCAAAGAGTAAACTCCAGTTGGGCGTTAGAGCGGACACGCACCAGGTTGCAATATCAAAAAGTAGCGGTTTAAATTTGGGTGGATACGTAATAGAAACCACCTATGATTGAAATTACGACAATAGTTGTAAAGATTTCAAAACATGTACAATTAGAAAATAAGCTATGTTAATGAGAACCATGAATTGCCATATAATATTTTAAAAGCTTACGAGGTCGTAGGACGCTATTGGTTAACCAGACGGTGACTATACATTTATATCAAATCGAATGTAGGTATATGAAACAACTTACTTAAGCCGTGGTCGGAATAACAACAGTGACTCTATAGGTATGATACTCGTAACCCGGATTTTTATAATATATTTTTTTATAAAAAAACTATTAACCCTTTTTTCAAACAACAAATAAAATTTTACTCAGAATTTCACACAATCATTGTACTCCAGTGATGACAATTGAATAGTTATTTTTCTATAAAAATATATTATTAAAAGTATGTAATTTAATTAATAAAATAATGGACTTAGGATGGTATACCTTCCGTATACATTGTAATACACAGTTTAGGCTATCCCGCGTCTCCAGTTTCACTTCTATTACGCAATTTTTTTAAAGTTATTCTCCATTAAAAGAAAATTATTAATTGAAATGATAAATTAATGTATAAAATATTAATTAATGTGTATTTATTCAGTTGTAAAACCAAAAATTTGTCAAGAAATATTAATTACTGCATCGACATGACGTCATTAATCATATCACTCGCACCATCGAATAAATCAATAACGAAACCAAGTTTTGTATTCACACCCCAATCAGATATCAGAGAAACCCCCGCGGGAACAAAGATCCTAGATTCAGCCGACCGATGCGAACGACTCGAAATAAAAATCACATTTGCGATAATTGGTTACGGCCCGTCGAGCTGAAGCGAGCGCGATTTTATATGCTCCAATAGCCAAATGAATGATTCTCGCCGCATTTTCTATCAATCCTTTCCTTAAAATCTAAAAACTAGTAATAAAATTGTGGGAGTAGTAAAGAGCATCTATGATATTTTTTTCCTTTACAATTATTTCACGTCCTACAAGTCCTCTTATCAAAAATAATACATTATTAACCTATTTGTTGAAGTTTAATTTAGCATTCAAAAAGTCTACACAAGGTACAAGTAAAAATTTTGCTGGTGTAGAGTTGGTTTCGGTCTTTAATTTAAATTTTATTACGGGAAATGAGTGCAAATTTTATAATGGTTACGATTGAGAAAGAGAGGTAGGACATAGAGATTTTTTTTTGGAGATTTCTCTCTACTTGGGTCAGCCCAACTGGTAGAACACCTCCACCCTACAGAAAATCTCAGCCAAATAAATTTGTGTTGTGTTCTTGCGGTGAGTAGTAGTGCAAGGTCGGTAACGCTATGGAATTACAAGCGTCCATAGACTACGGTAGCCGCTTACTATCGGCAGACTGTGTGCTTGTTTGCCACCTTTGTGGTATGAAAAAAAATTCTTTAAATTTTGTGTCCTATGTAGCTTAATTTATAATTGTCCTACCAGCGTACATAAAGTTTATTTCGTGTTTTGCTTTGTTACCAAGATAAATTGCGAGTAACAAGGAATTCTTATCGTCGCGTCGAGTTAATAAATAAATATAGTGTATAATGTAAAATATTTAAATACGCAGAAAACCACGTTATAATTGGTAAAACTCGCGGATACGGTAAAAACCGTTGATAAAGGTTTATTTCGAATATCAATTTTATTATACTTATCCTTAATAAAATTAAAAACAAAGACAAAGGTAACAAACAATACGAATTTAAATAATATTTAAAGAGTCAACATGTGTAATTCATCGTTGATTTTAATTTAAATGGAGTTTCTATGAAATCTCTTGAATTTATAAGTTGGAAGACACTTCGATCTATATAGGGTGAGGCTTTACATAAACTTACATGCGTCTAACGTATCAACTAGCGAACCGTTCGTACGATGTACGACGACCATCAGGTTTTAACTCAATTATTGGACGCTGTCCGTGTACTCTGCCAATAGGTTACATAATTGAATGCAATCTATGGAATATAAGTAGTATCGAAAAGTGTAATTAAAACGAAACCTAATTGAAAAAAAAGAAGGAATCTTTTACAGAATTTTGATATGAAATTTCAAACCAGTCATTACTTAAATTTTGAATTGCTTTGGCGTCTTTGCCTTTTGAAATAAAAAAAACCTTTATAGTCTTATTAAATCGTTGTATTTATTACCTACACATTATTAAGAGTGCTAGGTTTAAAAAACTAGCATCGCAAATATACTCTGGGGTGTATCCTTTGTTTTTATAAAGAAGTGGTAGGTTAAAAAAATCCAAAGTTACAATTAACTTGAATCAAACTATTTCCAATCATCAATCTTATCAGAATGTCAAATAAATCCTGAAAGTAGCTCTATGTATGGTCGGTCTATCTTTCGTCAGACAGAACATTAACTGTGCCCACAAATATATTCTTCATATCGGTTTTCGACTAAATTATACCAGACTTGCGTCATCGTCAATCATTTTAGTTTACAATTCTACAGAAATGGATGCCTATGATTGGGAAACCCTGATATTGTTCTGTTGTTTTATTTACAGAGCAAATACAATTGCGATAAGTTTTTTGACGTCACAATCATATTATACTTTTATAACCGACTTCAAAAAAAGGAGGAGGACCTCTATTCGATTGTTTTTTTAATGGATGTTCAGCCATAACTTTTTTGTTTATGAACCGATTTGGATGACTTTTTCCCTTGGAAAGGGGATACCTCAAGGGTGGTCCCATTTCAATTTCATTGGCGTTGGACCTACTTCAACTTGGAAAATACATCATAGACCTCCTCAAAAACTTTAAAGTTGGTTTTATTTTTTGTTAAAATTTGTCTTGTGCTTGTTAAAGTTGTTAAAGTGCTTGCGGTTTTGTAAACAAAATATAAATTTAATATCGGCCTCCCGTTTACTTATACATACTATTAATTTCCTGTTTCTACCGTTCACTTGAGTGAGATTTATTTAATGTTATTGTTTTTTATGTTTTACTCATTATTGGATTGCCTGAATATAGGTTTTTATAAAATAAATTGCAACTTGAGATTTTTGCTACATTAAATTTATACTGTACTGTTCTACACGCTGAGATTTACTATCTCAGATAGGCTTTACCTAGTCTCTAATCTATACATGATATTATAAAATAAAGTCCCCCGCCGCGTCTGCCTGTTTGAACGCGATAAACTCAAAAACTACCGAACGGATACTCATTCGGTTTTCATCAATACACGGAGTGATTCATGAGAAAGGTTTAGGTGTATATATAATTAATTACGATTTTGTGTAAGTTGGATGAAATAACGATGATTGTTGAAATTGAAATCACGCCGACTGGGAGCTTTATGGGCGTGCGCCGCGTAAACCAACGAAGTTATGATATTATGTATTGCACGGCAAAAAAAAAAGTAGGCATATATGCTCTGCTAACCTTGCGAAGCTGGGGCGGGATGCTAGTATAGAATAATAGAGTTCATGGAAAGATTGACTGATGTAACATCATCGTGACAATTTTTTGAGGAATGGGTTTGGTCAACAACACACTGACGACGTTCCAACTTATTTTCAGGATTATCCACCTATTAGTAACTGTCCTAAGTTAGGATTGTGGTTTTGATTGAAATTTGTTATAGATAGCAATGGTCGCTTGGCATCAAATGGACTGCATACTTGTTCACTACTATCTTTTTATATAGGGTATCCCAGAAGGTGACTATAAGCCGGAAATGGGTGTTAGCCCACGTGGTGACAGTGATCAGAAAAATATGAAAAAAAATCCAGAAATTAGACACCTTGCGATGATCTTTGAAGTACTGTGACGACACACGTTCGCTTGTTCGCTCATATTTGGCATAAGTGTCATTTCCGTCTCACTCATACTGGCACCTTAAATTTTCGCACTTAGAGAAGGTCTAGCTATTATTAGAAGCATTTAGTTGCTCTTAGAGAACATAGAAAGGTAGCCGTCTTACCGGAATACAGTGAAATGTCAGGACGTGGTGTATTCCGTGTGAGAGCTCCCTTGGTGGGCACGGCCTTTGCGCAAAGGTTTGGCCCGTTCATTGGCCCCTATATTTACAATAACGTACAGAAGCTGTGTTCAATTGGAGACTGTTTGCTTTACGAAGCAAGAAGGAAAATTATCGGCTGGCTAAGTACCCTGACATATAACACAACTGAGGATGTACTTACAATTCAAAAATAATTTTACATTTTACTTCTTCTCTGATTACTAAAACTATAAGTAATTTTCCATGATGGTTTTGGCTGTTGCATTTATATTTTGTGTTATTTTATTTATGATAATATGTATGTAATTATGTTTATGTAGTATAAAATATGTGTCTGTATTGCATACTATATAACGGTATGGTATGTAGTATAATGAATAAGTAATGTGTAATGTAATGATTTGAGATGTTATTATGAGTAAGTATAATATGGTAACTCGTATGTAAGGTTCCCAAGACACAGGCATGCCTAGTTTGGGGCCATTGTTAAAATTTAAGTTGTAAATTTAAGTTATAATAAATAAAATAATTTCTTTCTTAATTTCTTAAATAATTTCCATTAGGTAAAAATAATTACATAGAATCGGGTTTCTTTAGATATTTTTTTTTCTTTAGTAAAGAAATAATCAAGCAACTGTATAATTTTGGAATATAGACTAAATGCGCCAACTTTTAAAGTTACTTACTGGCCACAAATGCGTAGTACATTTTTTACAATATGTTTAAGATGGTTAAAGTTCGTCTATGTAATATAATCTTGACTATTGATTTGGCAACAAAAGCGATATTTTCTTTGAAATTGAGGTAGAGTATTTATTTTAGTCTATAATTTAAAGAAGAATTATCCAGGTTTTACATTATAAAGATAAAACAATACGAAAAATATATACTTGTTAGTCACAGTACTCGAAAGATCATTACAAGGTGTCAAATTTCTCGTTTTTTTAAAATTATCTATTTATTTATATAATTTCTAAAGTACTTGAATTACATTTTTTTTCATATTTTTCTGATTACTGTCACCACGTTGGTTAACACCTAATTTCGACTTATCGTCACCTTCTAGGACAACCTATATAAGAATATAATATGATGTCAGTCGTTGTTCTTAGCAATGCCCTTCGTCAGTAACGAAAAGGCGTGAAAGAATTTATAAGCTTTTGAAGTTTTACTAAATCACCCATTGGAGTTTCCTGTAACTTATCTGTCGTTCAACAGTCATACTTGCTTAAATATTTGTACAAACTTTCGGCATTCAGTATAATATATCTGTTAAGTCCAATGGCATTTTTTTCTATACCAGAATTATTTTTATACTCACCATTACAAAAAGTAAAATTTTTATGTTAGGGCTTTCGAAGTCTTCAAGTGCGATGGTACATCTGTAACAAAGAAACGTTTAGCGTCATTTTTTTTTTCATTTATACAGCGGTACAAAAGACCTACCATGGTTTTTATTCGTACTTTATTCAACTTTATTCTGTGTTTATGAAAAACATGCAATGTTGAAGAAATTGTGCTATTCTTAGTAACTATAAAAATCGAGTTTCTAATGGAAAATCATCATCACCATCATCTTCAGCCCATAATCGCCCATTGCTGAGCATAATCCTCTCACCTTGCACTCCATTCATCCCGACCGTGAGCTGATCTCATCCATGTTGTCCCAAGATTTTTAGAATATAACTTTTATGGAGAATAAGAGTACTTAATTATACGAATAATATTACAGGTACAAATGGATGCCCCTGGACCGCCGCCTGCTTATGAGAGTGTTGTGGAAGGTCCGTCACATCATAAGGACTGCATATACAGCTTACAGGTATATTTCTAATACAGTTCTACAAATATCCGTTATTACATAGGCCTTGCCACGGACCACGATCTCATGTTGAGTGACGATGTAGCCGAAGATAGTAGCACGCTAAGCCTAATGCGAGTACTGGTTCTCAAATGCAGCTGCCGGAACTTGGCTTGGCAACAGATTTTCAACTTGAGGGTGGTAGCTAGCCAGGCGAGAAATAGCGAGCGATAGAAAATGGCCAATCACCCAATGTGATGATTTTGCAAGATGTCAACTTTCATTAAAAGCTCACGGACATTTTATAATTCGAATTCATGTATATATCGATAAGTTTTTCGAAAATGCTACCACTGAGCCCTCATCCCTGAAAGATTAAGAAGGTGAAATAGTCGATAACGTTTATCATGTTCTGATGGAGTGCGTCCGGTTTAAGTAAATCGGGCAGGATTTAATAGGTGCTTTAGGTTTGCATAGACTAGATGTTACAATTTATGATGAAATATTAGATGAAGATACGTCCACTGGAACGTTCGCGGCTAGACTCTTGAAATAAATTGCGTCTTATTATTAAATACCTTAACGGCCTTATTTATAAAAATCTGTGAAAATTTAAACACCGATTAAAGTATTTTCCACTTGTCTAATGCATAATATTAGAATGGAACAGAGGTTATAAAGATATTTTATTAATCCAAATTTAATACTAGGGTTATGGGTCTACAACGAGGATGGCATGTGTGAATTCTATAAAAACCTCTAAAACATAAGAATGAAAAAAAAATAGACCAGATTTGTTTGAAAGTAGTAAAATAATATATACCTTAGTAAATTTACGGCCCTATAGATTCATTTCTAAAAATCATTCTTTGTGGTAATTTGGTATAATCCGTATCGGTTATCGTGTGTCACTTTTTTCATTATGACCTTATATTAAATTGAATCCTAAGGTAACACATATTTTAAACTTATTAGCTGTTGCGTCTGCAACTAACGAATTGAAGATTAGAATGCAATTCAAGATAAGAACACCCATTTTTCTTCAAATATCTTTTATTTTCAGGAGGTTGTAACAGAACCCTGCCCTCGCTGCCACGCCCCCTCGGGTTGCGATAACGGCCTACCCTCTTATGAAGCCGCAGTGATGTTACGTGACACTAAACTATAGATGCCTTGTTCCGATCTTGTAACACCAAAGATGTAAAAAATAAGATTTTCCATAAAACTTTTGAACTTTATTTGTATTTCTAGTCATTATTTCGAGTATTAGACATGCACATTATTGCTTGTATTTATTATTTTCACACACGTTTTAATTGATTTGATTATTTAAACTCAAACTTAAAATGTATAAAATACATTTTGAATAGGAATTTTTCTATAACCTTCTATTTAAGAATGTATTTCCATTTACGTGTAGGTATAGCATTTTAATCGAACTTTAAGTCAAAATTAATGTGTGTTTATTATATTATGCTATCCTTTTTGAATGGGTTCTGTTTAAATACTGATTTGTTTGCACAGCTTAACAGTGTAGTAATATATGATGTATTTATTTAATATTGCCATGACAGAGATTATTTATATCTAGATCAAATTCATAACAATACGGCAAATGTATAAACGTTAAAATACAACAAACAAGTAAAATGCAAAAGCTCCGTAAACTTGCAAACCGATGAAGCAATGATATTCTTAGGCCTATGGCGATTATGGCCACATACTTCACGCGATGATTTATTATAATAAAATCCTTTGAACTGCGGGAGTGTACTGACATCGAAGCGAAGTTCATCCCACTTATTCGCGTTATCATGATGAGTGTGATCGAGCCATTATTATCTAAAGCAAGGCTGCCCAATTAATTTTAGCAACGGGCCATAATTTCGAATCCATATTGACTGGTGGGGCACCTAGCGAATAATACTTGTTGATAAGCCATGTTAGATTCCTATATATATAAATACATAGATAGATATTTAAAATGAATAAAGTTTTCAGTTAAAGATGGCCACTTAATGGCCTGCGGCCCAAGGTTTGGGCAGCCTTGATCTAAAGCGTTCAACAATAATTATTATAAAAGGATAATAAATTAAAAATAATAGTAAATTTTGTTAATAATAAGCTCATAGGCTTAACGGTTGAATTTTAAAGTAAATATAAAACATATTTATAGCCAGTATTTTTAGTGACGAGTGAAAAATAGTTGGATACAAAAATGTGTTCGCTCCTTGCACATTAGTTCAGTAAACTTGCGAAGGCGCGTTTACAAGCATCTCGAGCTTTACCCTATCCTCTGAGACACTACCGCCCCGCCATTCATCAAAACTGTCGGATAGATGACAGGTTACGGATTTTGGAAGTTACGAGCCCGGAATGCATGCTTTTCGGTTTGACTGATGACCATTGCGCGTGACTCGTGCAACTCGTTTCCTAAGAGAGTTAAAACGAAGAGTTCCTTAACTTAGTAAAAACAAATAAAGTTTCTTATACCCGCATGTTCAATTACATAGTATTTAGATACATTTTATTGGAGTTTACTCCATAAGAATCGATTCACATATTATGAGAACCCCGGTATGGAAATTTTATGAGGAGTGAAATTTATAAAAGCGTTACGATGTGTATACCCATACATTATATTGCTTTTAGATAAATTAATAACCACTCAATCAGTCAGTCATTCCGTCATTCAGTCAGTCCATCAGTCAGACAATCACCTCTTACATATTCAAAGATAGTCGTACTTAAGGAGTAAACTCCAGTCGTGCGTTGGAGCTGACACACACTCACTCTTGTTCTTTCTGTAGATGGATGCTAATATTCAAAATAAAATAAACACTAAACACATATTCATACAAATGGGTTTTTAATGTGAACAGAAAATTAGTTTTGTGTTTATCTATGTAACAAAGATAGATAAACAATATTGAGGTCACTAAAGTTAATCCCGTTTATGGACATTTTCATTCAGTTACTTCAGTGTAACTTTGACGAATGTATCTTGCCAGAATAATTATGTTTACATACATACTCAATCGTGTCGTTAATTATCGATCCTTAAAACCTGTGATAAAATCAATAGATTTTTTTTACTAGAGTGTGATTATCTCACTATAATAAAAGCTAGCAACATCATAGTGTATAGACTCTTTAATAATCCACTGTTACCATTTTGTTATAACACACCTAAAAAAAAATATATAACTAAAAAACGCTATAAAATATGATTTATTTTTATTTTGAAATGACATGTGGGTAAGACCCGTTGCATGGTTGACAGGCGACTTGGTAAATGTTGCGGAATCCGGTGGATGCAAGCAGCGCAGAATCGTTTGCTGTGATGATCTTTGACGAGACCTATATGTCCATTAGCGGTTGTTTTCCGTTTAAATTATGATTTTGTATCACTTTATATGAATATTTATAAATAAAAGCTTGTAGTAAAACGGATTCTTCAAACGATTTTTCATTGAATAAAGATTATATAAGTAGTAAAAAACACGTAGGCAATGGAAGTATACCAATGCTATGGAATGAAATTTATCAATTGTATAGATAAAGTCAAAGTATAATATGAATTTGGAAAGGGTTTCAAGGACCATATTTTTGTAAATGGAATTGCGATTATAAATCTATAAATATAATAAACGTAATTGTATTTAATGATATAAAGCACAGGTTTGTTTTTCTCAAATCTGTAACTTCAATTATATTATGATTATACTTAGGCTTACCTAAGCTGTGAACCGGGACGGGAGACTGAGAAACCGTGGATTTAGAGTTTATATTTAATTTATACGTATAAGATAACATGTAAAATGTACATTGAAGACGTTCAAGTATTACGTATGCGAATCTATCAGTGATTATAAAATGTCTATCCCGCAGTATACGAAAAATGTAATCACCTCTTTCCCACAAAAACAAAGAATTTTTTTAAAACTATTATTGAACATTATTACAAATATTCGATGAAAATCAGTATAATTTTAAAAGATTTGTAATTTCCCGCCGCCCTCATTTCTATTGTCAGGAAAAGTATGATTGACTCGGACCTGCTTACAATTGAAATTATTTCTTACGTACGCAGTAAAGAAAATCTAAAATAAACTAATCAACTAATCTTCATGGTTGGCTTACCTAGTGTAACTTTTAAATATGTTACATATCATTAGCATTCCACAAACCATATTCGAGTTCGTGTGATTTGCAATTTCATCACAGAGCTTTAGATTATTTGGATAATGTAGTATCACAATATTATATTTACACTTGCCCTACCGCAGCCTGCAAAGTAATAATAATATTTGTAAAAAAAAAATTTATCCGATAAACTTCAAATAGCTCAGTTCTCAACTATGTTGCCCTTTAGAATTGCTCACCTAAAGTTATGAAATTAGAAATCAATATTTTTTATGTTGTTTATTAAATAATTAAAATTGTTATTTGATACCTAGGACTAGAAATATACCTAGAAATATGAATTTTCAACGGCTTGTTTTTGACACACGCCAGCCCAGCGGCTGCCGAGACGCTCTCGCTTCGCTAACTCGGCTCATACGCTATGAAGTATGTTCACAGGTTTATCTTATTGTAACTGGTTAGATTACAAATTTTAGTGGCCGTTGGAGTCAATAGACTGTTAACATATTTTTTTCAAAGTTCTTATTGATGTTTAATTACGTAACTTGAGGTTAAGCAATTGCAAAGGTAAATGTAAAGGTAAGGGCGACTTACTTATAAAAAATCTCTCGAATACAATTTTATTTCATGCAAATACAACTATTTTGCAGGCCGGGATAGGGAAGGTTATATTTACTGTAAACACACGCGTGTAAAGTTCATATTGAGTCTTATGACTAGAATAAGTAAATTATACATGAATACAAATGATAAAATGTGTAGTACAATGATTGTTTTTTTTTTCCTACAACTATCATCTTTACAAACTGACCTTTTTTGCAAGATAATCATTCTCCGGTTATCTTGTGTTAGGTTCAAGGCAATGGAAATATTTTTAACTCATATACTGACGAGTCACCAGTGTATACAAAATTAACTTTGTGCGTAATAATTCAATTTGTAATAAATCTATAATATAGAGCAAGATTATTATTAATAATTATCTATAATTTCGTTTTTTTCCTTGTAGTTTGTTTATTGTAACATTAAAATTCATTATCGCCCCTTTTACTACCTAGTAGTTTTGTTAAAAATATATCGTCGCATCATTACGCTTTCAAGATCCGGGTATGTTAAAAATCTAACTTTTATAGACAGATGTAATTTAAAAAAACGAAGTAAAACATCTAATGGCGCGCTTTGGCAGTAAAATTAAAATGTATGCCGTGACGGCAAACGAAATGGCGCTCTCTCATGCCGCCATGTCTCCTCCATATTATTAATTAATTTTTAATTTTAATTTATTAGAAATTTGCAGTCGGCAGTTTTTACGTAACACCGCTGACAATCGCCAAGGAACCAAGCTACGTTGGTTTGGGCACATCAAGAGAAGGTCTCCAGATTATATTGGAAATATAGTGACCAATTCGAACATCGTTGTGTTAACTTAACACTCTGGGCTTCGAGTAAAAACCAGCGCTCGAGGACTCACCACCTCCAACATATGCCGACTCGAGACCCATTTATCTTCTTAGCCTTTAAATCTTTAGTTTATGTTTTAACTTGTTTTTTTTTGCTTTTATCATTATTAATTTATTAAGAATAATTTACTTTTATATGTTGTGTAACAAATACATGTATTTTCTTTCTTTCTAAAACTAAATGGATAGATGTGGTAAAAAGATCATAGCTCCTGCAATTTTACCGAAGACGACATGTCCGATAGAGTGAAGTGGAAGCGAAGCACGAGGAAGGCAGACGCCACTATCAGATAGGATTAATAATTGCACAGGAGAGGCAGAGAAATTTGAATATTCACTAAGATGACTCGCATCTGCTGAGCGTCCATTGACGGATAACTATTTTTTTTACAGTGAAATCATCTTAATTTACTTATAGTACAATCCTTAATCCAGTATATTTTATTCAACCTGAAGTATGCGAAAAGGATTTATACGATAGAGAATAAGTCTGTAGTGTTTCGTCCTTCCTGATTACCTTAGTAGAAACATAGTTCGATAATATATATATTTAAACTATGCTGAGAAGTTGTTTTGAATTTTCCAGACACAATAAAGATTATAACAATTAATTTTAAATTTAAATGTATGACAATAGCAGCTACATTAAATTATAATATTCTTCTTCCCAGCGCGGCATGACGATGTAAATACAATTTGCTTAATCCTGATTACCTGATACAGTCTGCAAACATAATTAACTCATAAAATTTCATTCTGTTGATTTTCATACTTTTCCTTCTATTTCGCAACGGAAAAAAAAATTATGCGTGGATTAAGTTTGATGGATAATATAACAAACAACTATAATATGCATTGATGTACAGATTTTTGAGAAAAACAATTTACATAAATCCCTTACGGTGTGAGCCTTCTCGTACACTCTGGTGTGTTATGACACTTATGACAGAGATTTGGATATATTCCATCAAATAAGTATAAACATTTAATTAAATTGAGACAGCCAATTCTCTGTGATGTTTATTGTGTTCTGATGGAGTGCGTCTGGTTCAAGTCGATCAAACGGAAATTAATAGGGGCCTTTGGTTTGAACAAACAAGACGATTGAATATATAACCAAATATTAGGTGATACGTCGTCCATCCACTGATGAGGCAGTTAGTCAGTTCAAATCAATTGCATTTTGCACCGACATATTATGCGAATTTAAGAATGCAACAAAAATAACGTATCCGATTATGGACATGGTCAAATAAAAGAAGCGTTGATTACTTTTGTATAAAAGAAAAAATTCCAGACTCTTGTATAAGTTTTTTTTAGAATCCATGAATGCAGTTGTTTTTCTTATCTTTAAATTCGATGTCATAGTTCTTTATAACATATTTCTCTATCTCTTTTTATTTCGATATATTTAAATCTAAGATGCATCAATGCATGCGGCTAATAGGATTCGTAGGAAGTACACCAATATATATGATGTAATCAGAATTACTTATAGAACCCCTACAAATTCGTAGATACTATCTTGCAGGCAAATATATGTTTAAATTAAAATCTTTAACAAAATAATAGTTACATAATTGGCCTATTAGAAGAGTTATATAGGCTGTGTCAAAATTATTACTGGAGACGGAAAACCAAACCGCTTTTAACTGCAATTTATGAATATTTTATAACAACACCCGTATATTTACCTGCCAACAATTACAAATATTTTCATTGGACACGTGGGTGAGCAATGTGGATTTATCTCAAATAATTACAGTTCACATAGAAGGTTTTATGTGAGGAACTTATATTTCACGATTTTAGAAAATATAATAAAATTTTTACTGATGGCTCTAAAGAAAAAGAAAACGTTGGAGGAGCTTGGTTTGATCCTCAATTAGACATTCATGTTAAATTTCGTATCGAAGCTTATGCACGCAGAATTAATTGCAATTGCTGAAGCACTAGCATGTATTGCATCCTTTAAAGATGGATGTTATGTTGTTTTGACAGATTCGAATAGTGAACTCCAGTATTTGCTCGGGGTGCAGTGTTGCCAAGTCAAAGAAACAAGAAGTGGCCAACCACTTTGATGAAGTTGCTAGAATGTTAAAAATTTCGTACCCTAAAAGTGGTCAAAACTTAGGGTTGAAAACAAACAAGTTCATAGCTTAAAAACGTTTTATTTGTTAATTATACGTTGATTTCACATAACACTCATTAGACGTTGATGGTTCTGATTTTTTTAAAACCAGGAAAGTAGTTTTTAAATAATCTCTTTTCTTAGTAAACAATTAAGTGCATATAAACTTATCTTATTTCTATACCTACTTTTTCTTTAATGCTCTCAGGATGCTAAATTTTAATAATCTTTACCCCTCAGCATTTGAGATAGAGGAATAGAGCCGTCAGAGGCCCATCATGAAATACTGATTCTCCGTTGGCATTGTAGATGTGTGAAAACAACTGATAGGATATGGAAATATAAAATATTGTGTATTATTATAAGAGTTGCTAAACTCGTGGCTAAAATGTTTAGCCACTATTATTTGATATTTTTGGCTAAACTAATGTTAAATGTTACCAGATATAACCACAAAATAGCCAACTTGGCAACACTGGCTTGGTGTACCTCGCGAGTTCGAAGAACACCGATAGCATACAAGATTTTGCGACTATTACAAAATTGAAATTCTAAAATGAAATATATTATTTGACAATGGATAGTACCATCCCAAATAGGATTAATAGAAAACGAACAAGTGGATGATCGATTGGCAAAAGATGTTCTTATTAATGGTATACATTACCAATGTAAACCATACTATACTGATCTTCTATATCAAATAAGAAAACAAAGTCGTGAAATGTTGAAAGAATAATTTGATGAGTGATCAATTAATAAAGGCATATGGTACAAAACTATACTACGGCCAACTTTTATGAAATTAGTAAAACTGCCTTTCGACTGCGTTCAGGACACATTCCATTGAATATTTTTTATGTTCGATAAAAGTTAAGTCGTCTCCTAACTGTGAATTGTGTAATAGTATAGAAGATGCTTATCACATAATGGTAAAATGTGTGCGGAACCAACCTGATAGACTAGTACTGCAAAATAAAATTAATAATTCATTGCGTTGTATTGGGCTATGTAATAGCATCCTTGCTTCTCCGACAACTGGGGAACCAAGGGTGCTTTACAAACTGGTAATGACGGGTTTTAGAAACCGTTGGACTTGAAGATCGTAGTACTTAGTTTGGAGAGTGTGTTTGTATTGTATTTACTTTATTATTATTGTTTTTTTGTGATATTCACTGGGGTGTCATCGTCACTGATAGATCAAATCCCTAATAAAATAAAAGAAAAAAAAACCTAATATGATTACAAGTGTGGCGCCGATATTTCGGTCTCAAGTGTCGCTGTTATCATGTTGATATGTAATTAGATTACAGATAATATTTGTACCGTTACATAATGTCGTAATACATAGGTGTTGTCAACTTCACCTCCATTTAGCATTTAACATGAATCGTATATTTATAATTAATTTTATATTTACATTCAGTTGAAAAGCAGCACTCAGATAACATAACATTTTTGTAACATTTTATTAATAAACAAGTTTATCTAGCTCAAAACTTATCTTTCCGCAATAGAGTTATGACTATTTGTAGGACACAGGACTCGCTCCCTACCCCCGACTTACCCTATGTAGGCTTATCGCGACAATAATAAATACTAAAGTATGTATTTATTTTTACCTCGAATGGCGTTTGAATAAGTCACGTGAAATATTAGCGGGTTACAATAGTCGGACCACTACCTTTCAATTATATTAGAAAATGCACGGACGTTTGTGAGTGAATACAAATATAGATTGACGCATTGATGCGTGAACAATAAATACTGAAGTGCACGGATTCAATGATGAGGTACATTAGGTAATGAACACCGCGGTGTACGTGTAACTTAAACACCAACCTCCATCGATACTGCTGGTCTCTACTGTTATTGCAAATAGTAAAAAGGATTTCAACTCTTTTCAACATTCTTACTGCAATCTGTGTGTTTCCACTGAATAAACATTTCCGTGTTTTAAATTCTACTCTCTTACAATCTAATGAGCCATTTTACCACTATCCTACAAAATGTTAATTTTAGCCAATAAAATTTTGTAAAAACGTTGGATATTATTAAATATATTATTTTAAATATATTTATACTACTGATATAAAAAGGACGTAGGATATATTTGCAGGAGGTAGTTTCTGGAACTACTTACTGATCCGATTTTAAAAATAGCTAAATAATAAGTTTTGTGGTGGAGAAAAGGGTCGATAATAAATTAATAATAACATAGGAATGTTAAGAAAATGATAAATTATACGAATAATAAAATATATAATAGAAAACTAAGCCTAATGGTTCGTTTTCAACGTATCCTTACGAGTATTCAAGAACCCGGTCAACTTCGGAGCGCTTTAAAACCCCAGATAAATTTATAAAATTAAACAAATTTGTAGTGCAAACTATTTGCTAAAAAACCTTGTATGTGATTTCTCTGGTGTCATTTTATAGTAAAATGACCAGAAAAAAGTTATAACGCCCAAAAGAAAATTTGTTCAAAAATGTTCACTTATTTTTGTTTATAACATTTTTATTTTCCATTTTACTATTTAAAGTAATAAGAATAAAGTTGTAGACAATTTAATTTGCTACAAATAATGTCTTATACATTTTCTACATAGTTCATAGTTTACGAGATACAGCGCGAAAACATTTTGCACCCCCTTTTCCAAGATTGCGGTCGGAGGACAAGGGTTGCGATCCTACAAACTTGAACTTAAGCTTATACTAACGCCCCCTACACATTAAAAAATTAAATTAAGTCCTTTGAAAAATGCAACCCTAAATGTAACTTTTCAATGGACTAGAGATGGACTGACAATCTTGATAAGTTAGTGGTGAGAACTTGGATAAGAAGTGCTTTAGACAGAAAGGAATGATTGCAGTGGAATAGAAGATTTAACGCAAGCGAAGTCGCGGATGTCGACATAATTTTTAAATACGAATGAGAGGACGCAATTTTTTTATTACATAACGATAAATGAAAATCAGTTACTTTGTCTTAGCGTGCAAATATTAGAATTTCACAAAAACACATTGAGAATTATACGTGATTATTCAAATTACTATGAGTAAGCAAGGGCCACAATGCCGTTATGTTACCCTTTTCTTTGAGTTCGTGCTGGAATTATAAATTAAGACAGAAGTCAAGAGATATTCCTCTATTAGTGTCTGTGAAACGACACTTTGAAATGGATAGATGGTCAGTTTAGTTTCTTTGTAACCGTAGGCTATTCTTCAATAGTGACACCACAAATGCTTCGATGATAAAGCGTTTTTCAGTGTGGCAATTATTGGAAACTTTGTATATAGAGTAAGAATGCACTAATTAGTTGTTTATTCGATTACGGCTCTATCACTAAAATATTTGACGCAAAAGGCGCAATAGTATCTACTATTCTATGACGAATATTATATCTGACTGCCGTGACAGACTGATCTATTAACGCATAGCTCAAACCACTGATCGGATTGTGTTGAGTCTAGGCACTCAGATAATTATAATGATCAGCATTTAGTAAGATTTTTGAAAATTCATCCCCTAAAGGGGTGTAAGGAGCGTTCAAAATTCGTATGGAGGAATGATATAAGAATTATATTTTACAAACTTGGCTCGAACGAAGCCTCTAGCAAAAGCTAGTTCATTTACAGTCAATAATCATGATTACATAATATATAGCATGGTATGGAATCCAAACTGTGGAAATCAAAGTTGATATACCTACACTATTTACAATACTACATACAATATTTCATGACTTTAACAGGGTTTATTTTATCTAAAGTTAATAATAATAACTTTAGCTACAAGTAAAAGCTAGAGACAGATACAGGCGGGTATTAGAGCACCATCCCACTCGAAGGCTCTTCACTTCTCGGAAGCGTTTCGAGCGCTGCTTGAACAATGTGAAGCATTCGGGATATCCATAGCGCGACTTTCTTTACATAACGTCTTATGGAACAAATATTTCACCTAACTTGGTTATATTATCTATGTATCCATTTGTTGTAATAACTTTCGGTTAGGAAGAAATATCAATTAAAGAAAACCTACCATATATTGGACAAATAATTATTTAAAATCGGCAAAACGTGTATATTTTTGTTTCCATTCAAGAAATTGATAGGGAATTTTTAATAAAGATATCAAGATAAAGATATTTATACAATTACCAGTAGTGTATTATGCCATAGTCACTAGCAGTATTGACTACTGACGCTTAAATACAACTGAACGTTAGAACAACGTGCATGCCGTGCTAGTTGGTTACATCTGTCATTAATGTCACCAGAAGACAATAACTCTATAGCTAGATAATACCATATAATTACCCCATTACAAATGGCAGTAATAATATTTAAGAACGAGAGTTGATTGCCAAAATTAAGAAGCCAGCTTCAATGGTTTTGAAGAGTTTCCTGGTGTATCTTCGAAGTTCAAAGTCCAATGACAATAAAATGAAAAGGTGGTCCACCATTGAGGTAAATCCCCTACCGAACAAAAAAAAAAGAATCATCCAAATCAGTTCACAAACAAGGAAGATAAGGCATAACATCCATAAAAAAAAACATACATTCGCAATGAGTAACCCCCCCCCCCCTTTTTTTTTGTTGAAGTCGGTTAACAAAGGAGAAACAAGATCTGATATTGTAATTCAATAAACGTACAATTCCAATGTTTATGTTAACATTATATAATTATTGAAGTTTATTATCTATATTTTAATATATTCCTGAACTCTTAATAACATATATTAGGTCCTTACATATGAAATTGGCGTTTTGTACGGGAGGAATATAAAGTTATTTTTTTTTTGTAAAATATATTTAATTAATCAAAGTATGCACCGTTGTTATCTATGCACTTTTGCCATCTCATAGGTAGTTCATTGATCCCTTTAATAAAAAAACCATGGGGGCGAGAATCAATAAACTCTCTGAAGGCGGTTTGAACTGCCGCATCGGAGTTGAATTTTTTCCTTGTAAGAAGTTGTCCAAATTCCGCAAAAAATGGTAATCTGTTGGAGCAAGGTCCGGGGAGTACGGTGGATGTACTCTGGGGAAAAATAAAGGAACAATATGCATGATTCTTAAATTTACCTTTGCAATTACGTTTTTCTTTTCGGTATGTTTACCAGACCGCACGGCTCTCTCGGGACTGAAATGCGTTCTAGTGTTGATAAACACCGCTAGGAAGAAACCTCATTAAGAATGAAGAGACGACATGTCTCTACCGAAAACAAACCTAAGGGCTCTTACACACGGATTAAATCATATTGAAGAGTGTTTACACAATTATTTTTAAGATTTTCTAGCGTATTGTATCAAAAGGAACCATAAAATTATATTAAAACACAAATTAATTATAGTAATTTTTTAAACTAGTTTTTATTTTATATAAAACGTTATGAATAGATAAATAATAATACTTGCATCTATAAGTGTTGGTTGTTTATGTTGCATGTGTTGTGTGTTTTCTAGGAGACGACAATTTATGTCCGACTGGATCGCGACCACAATACACCATCCGATCCAGTGGCCCGCTTTGTCGTGTCGCGTTCCGGGATCAGCCGTTGTATACCCATTATTCAAGCGGGATGGTAGGGTGTATGTATCCAACCACTCTGCACATTGTGAAAAACTCGTCTCAGCAATTCTTTCTCACTTTTGATTTGTCGCATTTCGGGATCAGTCAGTATGTATCCAGCTGCCGAGAGGCTCTTAAAATTGACCAGTCAAACTTTACATTAGATATGGGATTTAGTGAAAGGCTAGGCCTTTACTAGGTAATATTAAGGCTTTCCTGTCTCGTTTGTAGCGATTTTCTTTTTGTGTTTTGTTATTGAGTTTGTCCTATGAAATTCTCAGTAGCAGATCGGAGTTTGGTTTCGTGCCCGATTAATGGCAATAGGCTCGCCCCCTATTACATGGGACCTAAAAACATACTCGGCGAACTGTGGGTGTACAAATGTCACCTCTGTCTAACCCTTCGGGGAAAACAGGCGTAATGTAATGTATAATTCCGAGATTTGACGTACTAAATGTCAGTCAGTATTAATGATATCCGAATTTATCGGATGTAGGTACGTGGGACTAGTGAGCACGCATCTTTACATTTACATTTCACGTTAGATTCTGTTGTCATTACTGGTATAAATGCACACAGAATAACGTGTAAGATTTTAGCGTTGTATTTTTTAATGACACCCTTCCGTGTTGTATTGTTATTTGTAGTAGTTACTAGTGTATTAACAAATTTGCTGGGTGGTAGGATACGACAATTGTGTCTAACTGGATCCAGATAACCGTACACCAGGTGTAACGTCCACCATAGTGGCGTGGCACGATTAGCTTTCAATAATCATGTGGAGTGTGGTGGGTATATATAAGTACCCACCATGTACATGACTCTAGTTTGGTTTGTTGCCTTTCGGAATTAGCCAGTGTACATGAAAAAACCGATTAATAAATGCTAGCTTCCTAGAAGGCGGTATGATAGCGAAAACCAGCAATAGATACGTCCAGGCATAGTGCCGTCACTTTGCAATGCAAATGCATTATAGCAACCGTCTAAAATAATTAGCAATCGACAATGACGAGTACGATAAAAATAATGTTCAATTTTTGGTTCATCGTCATCATGATGTTATCCGAAATACGCTCTGGACATAGGCCTTAATCTTGACGGAAGTCTCTCCCATCGTTAGTATGGATATTGTGCTATCATTTCGACCACATTTAACAATTTTGTAGTGTTTTATGGAATCCTTGATATCAGGTTCACGTTAATAGAATAGAACAAGTACTAAAGCGTTTCTTTTAGTTTCTTTCCTTTTCAGACAAGTGCCGTACAAACTCTTAATACAAACGTCTCCCGTATTATTAAAAAAAAAAAAAAAATCATACCAGACTTGCAAAAAGGTGGCGGATATAATATTTATATATAAATTTATACACAGTATTATAAAATCACCAACTTCCTTCAAAAATTATCTTTCATTGTCCCACATGTAGGTAATCTTTTAACTAATCACCAAACCTTCAATTTGCCACTAGTAAGAACCAATATAGGCATACCACCGCATGCTTTCTTTTTGCAATAGTATACGTTTTGAAGTTGATTTGTTTTTGTGATTCTCTGATTTCAAATAGGAATAGATTGTATGTCTATTATTGTTTGATTTTTATTTTTTTGTTTTTCTTTCCTTAGTTGCATCTTAGTTAAAACTTTAGTGTTATTTCAATATAGGTAATCCTTGTGCATGCTGTGATTACACATTGGAAGAGTTTGATCGATATACATTAAAACAAATTAAACATACATATTCTAAGAAAGTTTGATAGCTGATATTTCGATTTATTTTGCAGGTAATATTTATATTATTGGTAAGAACAAGAATAAATAGTATTATTTAGTAGGAATTTTGACCTACATCGCTTAGGGTTACGTCGGCCTAGTTGGTTCACATATTATTTATATATATAATTATATACAAAAAGGCGTCTATACTGTCAAGTTTTGACAATATGGGCAAAGAAGGCATTCTGATCCCAATTGTATTGCATCTAACACAAAATAATGTACCCCATAAAAATTACATAAAAGAAAACATCAGTTTAAATAGCTCGAACATCTTTGTTACGAGTATTCCTTGTTATTATGAATTTTAATTTAATTAGACATTCCTGTGCGTCGCTATCATAAATTCAGTTTGCAGTGATTCAAATAATTCCGACTTAAATTTAATACTGAGAGTACTTACTGTGTTCAGTTATTTTGCATACATTGTTGATGTTCGTTTTTGCCTGAAACAACAATTTAGTTTAATTTATTTATACATATTGATTATAATAAATACTAGGACACAATACAAGATCTGACTGAGTCGCGACCATGAACACCCGCCATATAGTCGCGTTCAAAATTCAGCTGGTGTATATCCAGTACAAAATCGGGGTGGTAAGGATCTGTACCTGAGGGAGTCGTGGTCATCATGCATATGGTAGTAACCACCCCGCCACAGTGACTCTCTTCTGGCTTGTCGCGTTTAAGAATCATCCCGTGTATATCCAGGTGTCCAGTCTTGCACATTTCAGGCCGGTATGACAACGGCGACCACCGGTGAACTGCAGATTTCTCGGTGGACGCCGTTGTTTTTTGATTGCACTATGTTTACCATCAGGCACAGTGCAATCACTTTGCTGTAGAATTTTTTTTTTATTTCGATTCGGAAAATATACGCATTACTAGCAAAACTGAATATAAATATACCTCTGGGCTTACGTTCTGATAATATTCGACATAATAGAATTGTGGGCTGATAATGGCCTTAATCTCTTTGTAAGAAAATACTTTAATTCATGGGATAAAAATATAGATTTGAGATTTTTCCTCAAATCTGTGGTTCAAACGATGATAGCTCAGTGGTAACATGTTTAGACACTGCAAGGATCAATCAATTCGAAGTCTACAATGAGGTTGAGCTTTCGATGAAGAAAAATATATTGAAACAATTTGGTAGGGCATTTTAGCTAGATACCACCCTTGAGTCTGAAATTTGTCGCCAAGCACTCATAAGCTAAATAGCATTACGATTTCTCTTAGAGGAGCTAAATAATATTACAGATATATTGAAAAATGTTTTAACAAAAAAAGAAGACCAACATCAATGATTTTGAGAAGTTCCCTGGTGTATCTTCCAAGTTGAAGGTCCCATGTCAATTAAATTAAAATGGGGTCTCCCTTGAGGTCTCCCCTTTCCAAGGAAAAAAGAATCATCCAATTCGGTTCATAAACAAAATTATGGCTTCATAAATTAAATGATGGCTGAATATCCATAAAAAATATACATTCGAATTGATAACCTCCTTTTTTCCTAAGTCGGAAGACAATAGTGATCAGAGATTGAAAATTCTTTTTGGTATATAGGTAACGTATTTCTTTAAGATCCCACGACGTTATCATGATTCCATTGACAGCGATTGTTTTGTTTGTTTGCTCTTTTACTTTGATTAGCATAGTATCAACATCAGTCCTTATCAATATACTGCTAGATATAGACCTCTCCAAAGGTGCGGATCCGATCACCGGCTTTCTGCACCTAGCCTAATATTCAAGGAGCCTTCTCGAGTCGTCGGTTCATCTGGTTTGAGTGTCGGTTTGCCTAGACCGCAACATAATATAATATTCTTTAGGCTGTATATAATATAATATGAATCTACTATTATTTTGCTTTATTTTAAATAAGAAGTTAATATTCTTTCGCCACTCGCTCCTAAATAATTATATTAAAATACCCACTCCATAGTCCTTCCCTTTTCTGCAAATAAATCCCAATCTAATTGGCTTGAGCACTTCACAATACCTCCATATTCTCTAGACATACGTATTCGATCATTTAATTTACACAAAAGCCCAATAAACTATGACCGAGAAGGTTATTTCATAGGAAGCCGTAAAATTAGTATTGTGGCAAATGTCATGGCTGAAGCACGTAGATCAAGCGAATTAAATAGGGTCAAATGTATAGAACAAAGACCATAGATTTTACTGAACATTCTAGGAAACTTTAAAAAATATAAAGATAAGATACTTGGAAAAAGATATGTTATGGAATAATCATTCAAAAGAAATTAAATTGTTCTCCAGATAGATTATATAGATAAATATTTTGATTAAGCATTATTTAATGATGACTATATATTATATTAAATGCGATAATGATGTAAATCGAACTGTACATTGTGTTAGGGCATTTTTAAACACCTACCTGACGACCACTATCTAATAAAAAATCTATCGCCAAACACCTATACGCGTAGCGTATCACTATTCACCACTTCATATCAGGTAACATTGTGTTCAAACGCTCTATACCTATAAACTTAAAAAGTCTTAGAAATATAAAAAGCTTACTTAATATAAATTCTTTCCTTTATATAGCGCGTCAATGTTTATCCAACTAAAATTGACAGTTACAAAGGTCAGCAATAGGGCGCTCAGCTCAGATACTGATACTGAGGACCTAAAATAATAATCTAGATATTATCGTAGGTATGTATTTCTTAACATTATAACAAAGTAAATATAAGTGACACTATTATATTATAAACACTGCAATAAATTCAAAGTCGTTGGTATACTATTTGGTATTTTAACCAAATTAAGCTTTTTTGGTTCGTACAGTGGTGAGCTTGATGCCACAAGGCATTTTCTAGTGGTTAACATAGAGGTATTGTACAAAATAAAATCAATGTAGGTCAGGTAGTGCAATAGGAGAATTTATACAAGACAATTTTTAATACAAAAGAAAGCAAACTTCAATTATTTTGAAGAGTTACCTCGTGTATCTTCGAAGTTGAAGGTCCAATGACAATCAATTTAAAATGGGACGACTCTTGAGGTAACCCCTATCCAAACAAAAAAAGGAATCATCCAAATCGGTTCATAAACAAAGAAGTTAAAAAGTGTCGCTGTGACCCAACATAGTAACTCGCTAAGGCTAGAGGGCCTAAAACTACATACATAACTAATCGTACATAATCATTACGAACGTGTCTATCGTAGTTTCATTTAGATTCCACTATAAGCTACAAACAAACAGTCTCAGTCTGGAAGCTCTAAAATACATAGAGGATTTAATTATACATACGTATAGTTGTTAAGTAAGATTTCCTCGATTTCTCACGTTCCGGAAGTGATTGCGCAGACAGGAACTACGTAGGATATAAGCAATTTGAAATTTCGCGCTGTTGTAGGAAATAGATAAGATATAATTTTACGGTAAAGGAAATTTCTTGCGAAAAATATTTTCTTTTATTATCACACTTTTATAAATTATAAACCTTGTTTATGGCGTATTCATAATATTTAATTTTTGTAACTTATTCTAATACGTTAGTAATATTTAATTAATTAATATCGTCTTAAAAATGAGTTCTTGAACGGACAACTAAATTTTATATGGTTTTTTTTTTTCATAGGTTTAGTCTTTTCGGGACATTTATGAATAAATTTATCTAATTATTATTATCACATAGACTTAATATTCTTGGTGCTTATACTAAATATGTAGACTTCAAATATACTACCAATTATGTGGCTCAAAATTGTAATAATATAGTGTAAGTTTATGAATATGATGCAACTGTGAAACAAAGAATTTTTTTCTATATATGCAACATGAAAAAATGCAATGTTCATATTCATGCATTTACGTCCATTTGATAAAAAAATTTATTAGATCCCAAAAGCGTCACGGTCAATGTATTAATATCTGAACCGTAGAAGCGTTAAGATGTAAATGGGGAAAATAGTTGTTGTAGTATGCTACCTAGTTGAGGATACTTATAACGATTTCTTTATAGTGGATAATTAATAATTATAAATGCCGTAAGTCTAAAAGTATTCAAAAAATCTCTTTAAATGCGTATCTTGTTTCTCGTCACACCAGAACACAATGCCCCTTTTCATAGTATAGGAAGCTTGTTTATTAAAATTCAAGCAAAAATTTAAAAAGGATCAAAGTTGTAGAAGTGATTTGCTATATGTATGCAAATGAAATATTGTAAGTAAACTGGTGGGTGGCGTAGCCCGCGGCATAGCCCCGGATCGCAGCGCACTAGCCGAAGCACCGGGCTTTAGATGCGCATATTGCCAATTTTCTGATCCGATGCACCGGAGACGACGGACAATGGGCCCGACTTCTAAATTAAGTTCCAATATTTGTACATACATACTCGTACCGAAACGCTGCATTATAAAGAAATGCCATTCTTCCGTTTTGAAAGCATTGTATATAATATTAGCGACTTTGCAAATATTTATGTAACTAACTAGCAACCGCCCAATCTATACAATTAATAAAATTTAAGGCAAAGTTCAGTAGAAACGACGTTCGGGTTAGTCTTTCTCACCACAAATAAAAGAGATGAGATCTAACGGCTCCTTAGTAACGGGTGCCAAGTTCCATAGTTGTTCCTTTCATTATAACAGTAGGAATGTATGTTCTTCAATTTATTTACAAAAGAATTCGTTACTTTCTTTGATATGAAATTTGTAAGATGGCAAGTCTTGATTGTCCATATTAATCGGAAAAACACAACGCTATATCATCTAAGTTGGTGTAACGCCATCTATTAGTTAAATAATGTTTTTTTTCCTTGTTTCCTTTGTATATTATGCTTAATGTTCTACCTTGATGCCAAATTTCAAGTTTCTGAGTCACCTAGAAGTGGTCTAGGTTTTTCACGAGTGAATGAGTCAGTGAGTGATAAAAATGCAATTTTTCAGACCCTAAGGATTCAAGAACTATAATAGGTTCATTCGAGAAATTTCGAATTCTAGGTGATCAAGGGAGGTTTATAAAACATACAAAATTTCAGGTCTCTAGATCGTGTAGCTTTTGACTTATGGATGGGTCGAAAGTAGTTCGAAATAGTTCGTGTAAATTTTGTGTAAAAATACACACTGGCCGGTGTGTATCGCTCTTTTATTTTCGAAACTTGGCTGACACACCGCCGTGAGTCTAGATAAATATCTGCTTTGTTTCAGAGTTCTTATATTAGCGCTAAACCCATAGGCACCATTTGCGCTAACTCTAAAATCTGAAAATGTGATACGTATACGTTTTAAAGGAATATCCTAAAATCAGGAGCACACAGCACACTGTACTTTATATTTAGTAAATATTTTTTTAATATTTGTTAGCCCAATATAATATAACTACTACTCTAGAACCATTTATTGTAATATTATTAGACGTTTAAAAAGTACTTCAATTTTAATAGACTTTCATTCATTTTCATAATAATATTAGATAAAAAATGGCAAATGCAATGTGATAAGTTATGTACGTAATATATTACTTAACTAGCAGACAGATCGTTTACCAAACTAATTAGCTGTTAAAACTTCTAGCCGTCCGCGCAGTTTGCGTCAGCTCCGATGATTAGTTATATCAGTGGTTTTAAATTAACTCGTCGCAGTTTGAAAACTATTCGTTAAATTATCTTGTTCTTATTGTATTTTGTTTATAGGTATGGCGTCAAATCTATTTTTTCTCTGTATTTTTGACTATATTCTATCTTTATTTTAGTAAAGTCAAACTTCTATATGCGCGACTTGAGAGTAACACAGATCTTTTTCATTCTTAATAAATTAAAATAAACAAAATGTGCGAGTAACCTTTAAGCACGTATTAAGTAAAATTCCTTTGACTAGTCATGTTAAAATTAAGAGATATTTATTGTTAGTATAATTATTAATATAGTCACATTTCTAAGCTTAAAAAAATATTATATTAAGAGCGTAAAAGTAACAAGCACAATTCAATAATAAAATCATTTTTATATTATGACAGGACAGACAGGCCACATGGCGCAGTGGTACTAAGCCCTACTATATTTAGCATGATGAACGCTATTGATAAGCATACTTGTCAATTGTGTGTCTAGGTGTTATATATATACATACGTATGTACTAGCTGTGCCCGCGGCTTCCTTCGCGTGGACTACAGAATGCCGTCGATCGAGCATACGCGCAACCCGTGCTACTCCCGCTCCCGGTTATATGCTTATTGTGGGTGATCCTTAGAAGATAGACATATTCTTATGGTTTACTCAGCGTAAGTCATTTAAGCACCCGTATTGAATCACCATGACCAGTTCTTTTTAATTTGCGCGGAATCCTAATACTTGTTCTGAAATAAAAGTAGCCGAAGTTACTCCTTATAAAAACAGCCAGTGATAGTCCCGTCTAAATCGGTCCAATCGTTTCGGAGATTACCCGGAACAAACAGACAGACAGACAGAAATGTTTAAAATGGGTTTTTTGTTATAGGTATCGTATATACTTTCATATGCAATTAGCTGGTTAGTTACTATAATACAAGAAGCACTGCTTAGTTTGGAATTAAATGGCCGTGTATGAAATTGTGTTCCCATATTTATTATTACCATGTGTTAAATAAAATCTTACATTATGTTTTATAATGTAAAATAAATTTCAAAAACCACTTCAGTTTGAAATGACTTCACTTCAATAAATAAATAGTTGCCACTTATACGAGTAAATATTTTTAATAAATCTTTCAGATGAAATCCTATTTGTAACTTAGCGGAATTTTGAGTAGGGACCACATTTCTTCTATCTTTTAATTCAGTTTCAAAATAAGGTTTTATTAGACCAAGACGCGAAACGAAAGCATCACAATGAAGTATTGTTAGAATTGTCATGAAAGATTTCATTTATCTCCCGTGTTGTCACAGCGTAGCTAACAATATTTGAAATTGTGCCTTTCATTTACAAGTTCAATGTATGTTCAAGTATGTAAACGATAAACTCAAACACCGTTTGACCGATAGCCATGGAAAGTGGTTGATTTAAGTGTTTTCTCACGGAGAAGGTTTTTATTTTATGCTATCCCTGAATGCTACAGCGATGTGTTCGAGTATTCACTACTTGAATTAATTTTTGGATAATCATGGATTATCATTTAGCGGTTATTGTTTTTTGTTCACTTTGTCTTGTTTGGCCTTATATTGTGTAATACAGGTGGCATTTTGCATAATAAAGCTTGATTATTAAGCACAAGTGAAATGGACGGGAACTAATAACATGGATCATTACTTATGAGATGCCACAAAAACACCCTGGAAAGTTCTGAAAGGAAGCAACCATTTTTTTAGGATACTGGAATAATCATATGACACTATTTACTTGATAATGGCAGTAAAAGTCTTCAATTAAGAGGAATAGTTGCTAAGTTAGGAAAGGGAAGAAGATTACATGAATGGTTAGAACGACGTTTGCGGGCCCAGCTGCTATATTATATACGTGAACGTGTATGAGTGTTTGAGTGCCAGGTGGATTCTAATAAAATTTGGCATAGAAGTCGATTATACCGTGGAATAGGTTATAGGATTTTGATATCGGCCGTAAAATGCTAGTATATGTATAAATTAAATTTTACATAAAAGTCGTAAAGTATTGTGAAAAAGTTATATTTCATAGTGAATCATGTTGGTAATATACGTTGAGCATTTCCCATTTAAACTACTTGAACTTCTATTGAAAGCTTCAATTTAATCTATACTTACATAAGTACCTATATGTGAGAGAAAAATATTATTTTAAATATGTAATCTATTTGTTGTATGTAATGTACAGTTGTGACTTATGCACTTTCCCACTAATGAAAAGCCGCTTTGACAAGCAAACTGTGGAGTAAATACGATTGTAGGGCAGAAGTTGTCCAGTCCCGGACACGACACGACAGTGCACTAAATTGGCTACACAGTTTATTGTTTGCTCCGACATCTTTTAGATAAAAATCTCGTGCCGCAGTGTTCGTGGCTGCACTCCTCCGAAACGGCTGGACCGATTTTTATGAATTTTTTAATGTATATTTGCTAGGTATGAGAAAGGTCGTAAAGTATATTTCATACAGCGGTATGAAAAAGCGAGGTGATGTGGGTGTCCCTATCAAGAATATTTCCCATTTTATTTTCTCTCGGTTTGTCGTGTTCAGAGATCAGAGTAATAAAGTGAGATGGTAGGAATCACAACCACCATACACATAGTGATAAGCTCACTGATTTTCTTTTAATTTCTTGCGTTCCGGTATCACTCTGTGTGTTTCCAATAATACGCAGACAAAGTTGCGGGTACCACAGCTGGTATACTTATAATACTATATATTATTATTATTATAAAGCTAAAGAGTTGCAGATTCAAAAGGAACAGTATATAGGATATATACATTGAAGCTACTATCCTGAGGAGCGGAGCAGTAACTATGAACGACAAGCAATCTAGCAAGCTGTAGGCAAGTATGGGAAGTGGAATAACGAAAGGGCAACATGGGTGTGTGATGGCGGCGCGCGGCGACGTAGAGTTTGTCGAATAAACATGGGTGAAACTGTGGGGCACATCTAGTAATATTATAAAGTCAAAGTGATTTTTTGTTTGAACGCGCTGACCTTTGGAAATAATTTATAAAGGAAAGTAAGCAGGGTTTGTAGGCTATATAAGGAACGAAGAAGTGACCATTAACGTCAAGCAATCAGGAATTGGGATGTAATAACAACGATAGTCTAACCGCGCATTCCGCTACAGTGGAGAGTTAAGTCAGATGAATTTAACACGGTTGAAACCGTGGGTCACAGCTAGTATGATAATATAATATATGTACTGGAGTCGATTTACTTGGAGTGTCATTAAAAGTATTTATAGCTACTACAGTTAAACATGGCCGGCGTGCGATGTCATGTTTATTATATTTGAAGGAGCATATAAATACGGGAAACCGTCATAGATTACGACCGGTACTAAACCAGGGTGAATTAATCGGCGGCCATCTAACGCGTGCCACAGTGTTTATCAAAATTAAGGTTGGTTAGTTTTGAATTTACAGGAAGTTTTTACACTGTACAAACAATATAATGAAATAATTAGATATAATTATTTTCGTTAAGTAGGCACTTACAGCCCCACAAGCTTACCTGTTTTCTAATTTATCTGATAAAGCCACTGGATGCATATCCTTTAAGCCAAGATTATCTGATACGATGTTAGTGTTGCTAACATCTATGTAAACTTAAATTTCCTTAAGTTTTGTCAGCTGGGTCAAGTAAGTTTGTGGCGTTTCAAATGTAGGTAATTGGCGACTGAACGTTAAAGGAAACTGTATTGATTTTAAGTTTGAGTTATTCTATTTTTATAACCATATACTTAAATACAACTTTTCTAAATAGCTGAAAAAAAGGAACGAACTTACCTAGTTTTTAATTTAAAAAAATTTAAGGTCACATAAATGTATAATCATGCTGATATGATACAGAACTATCTTTATATCAGTAAATTAGGCAAGATCGTACTTTACAGTCTATAATGATTTATATGATAATATAATAAAAATGGAAAGATATTCTTTTTTCGGATAACGAAGATTAAAACACAAAGTTGATAGCAGAACCAACAACCCCATAGTCTCCAGCCAGATTTGAATCCACACTATTTAATTTTTAAATATTGAAGTTTTGTAAATCCTGTCGTTAATTTGCGTTTTATATTATTTCTCAAGTATTGTGGTTCCAGACTCCAGAGAGATCAACGACATAGAGTAAAAATAATAATAATATGGTTAAAGTTTGGAAATTTCAATGGTTTTAAAATTATGTACATAAAAAGGTACAAGGTGTCCAGAAAGGGTATCGGGTATTTGTTTTCGCGCCATATTCGAAACGGGGCGTCTAAAGGGTGCGGGGAGGGGTTCGTGGCGTCCGCCATTTTGTGGAGTTTTAGTCACGATGGAACAGTACTCGGGGACGCATCGCGCATTTTGCGTACGAGCGTATTATCGTAATGGTGATTCAATAGTGACTGCTCAACGTCTCTATCGTGCGGAATATCGTACACGCCACGCGCCAAGTGACGATAGCATTAGGAAATGGATCAGGATGTTCGAGAATACAGGTGCGACAGTTAAAATTCAAAACTCTGGTCGTCCTCGTTCAGTTCGCGATAAAGAAACAATTGAAGAAGTTGAGGCGTCGGTTCGTCAAAATCCGTCTTTATCCATCCGAAAGCGAAGCCAAGCGTTGAACATCAAAAAATCGTCTTTACATTCGATTTTAAAGAAAGACTTACATCTAAAAGCCTATAAAATTCTATTGGTTCAAGAATTGAAGGATACGGACTATGCTAATCGACTGAATTTTGCGAACGAAATGCTGCAGCGATTTAACAACTTTATCAACATACTGTTCAGTGACGAAGCAAATTTTCACCTGAATGGTCATGTTAATAAGCAGAATTGTCGGTACTGAGCAGTGGAGAATCCGAGACGAAAGCATGAACGACCCCTGCATAGCCCAAAGGTCGTTGTTTGGGCCGCTATGTCTGCTAAAGGCATAATTGGTCCTTATTTTCATGAAGATCAACGAGGCCGAGCAATTAATGTGAATAGTGACCGTTATTGCGATATGTTGCGAAATTTTTTGGTCCCAGAGTTGCAGGAGTTTGCAGGTTTCAACTCAAGAACGTGGTTCCAGCAAGATGGGGCCACTTGCCATAGCTCAAATGACTCAATGGAAGTTGTTAACGAATTATTCCCTAATAAAGTCATTTCGCGAAGGGGTAACATCAACTGGCCTCCCAGAAGCCCCGACCTTAGCCCGCTTGACTATTTTGCATGGGGATACCTTAAAAGTAAGGTTTATCAAAATAATCCGACGAATCTAACCCAGTTAAAGCAAAACATCAGGTCAGAAATGGCAGCAATATCGATAGCTATGTGTCAACGTGTTATCGCCAATCTTCGTTTCCGTTTAGAAGAGTGCCAGCAACGTAACGGTCATCATTTGGATAACATCATCTTTTCCAAATAATTCTCCAATTCATATGCTAATAATAAACAATAAACTTTTTTATTGCATACAAATAATTTTTGTTTCATTGAACTTACAAATACCCGATACCCTTTCTGGACACCTTGTATAATTGATTGTACGTTATAAATAAAAAACCACTCACGGAAAAATAATCCCTAAACGTACGAAAATGCCAAAGTATGCGTGCGGGTGACTAAAATAAAATCATTCTCGCAGTAGAGGTTGGCCACATAAAATCAAGCTACATAATAAAGAATTAGTGGTTCGTGCTCAAGAACGAAGGGAGCGACATAACGAGTCGCAATATATTTTACTTAGTGCACACTTATAAGACGCATCCCTTGTATACACATAGCTACAGAAATAGCTTTTGAAATTGGGTGTCTAATTATTATCAAAAGTGTATAAATAAATCATTAAAACTATAGTTGTGCACTTGTAAAATTGCTGGAATGTAAGAATCTTAGAAATATTATGAATAAACAAGGATCGTCTGTTAAAGTTTGCTTAACTTAGTTATGTAATATAGAACTAAGGGGCCGTTCAAGTGTTACGTAACGCAATTTTTGACACTAAATGTTACGCGCTGTAACATCATTCTTAAACTTCTTTGTCTAGCGTAATTTTTCGTATTTAATTCCGTGTGTAGCGATTCCTGATTTTTCTCATGAGGCAGTTTAAGAATTATTTTGGAATTCAGAAGTGCCCGTAACTGATTATATTGATAAGGCTGTACATAAGAATGGTACTTAAAATTATATAAATAAATAATAATATACAATAGTTATATAAATTTTAGCTTTCACCACTGCTTCTCCTTATAAACTTTAACCGCGCCTAATCTCGCGTTCCTCAGTGCGCGTAATATGCTTAAAAAGGAGTGTGAAGTTTTTACTTCACGTATTAATATATAGATAGATACACTAAAACCGTCCCAATAGTAGGTACATAGATTACCCCAGAATGTTAAATATCGTATCTGAAAAATCGTATGCATACAAACGTACTAAGCCCTTTTTTGAAGTCGGTTAAACTAGGTCATAAAGTCATAATCAATCTTGTACAGTACATTTTTCTGGGGTTACCATTAAGCCAAACCTTGTCTGTATTTACCAGCGACTATTATCAAAATTATATTGTTCCATGCTTAAAAGTAATTTATATGCAATATGAATAACCATGAATACATAAATGGCAGACGTAATAAGCCAAGGTTAGGTGATCCATAAAGGAATATTAACGTTAGTATGTCGTGCTGAATATTCACAGAATATTACTTTAATTATATGTGAAACTGCTTTAAACCTAGAAACTTGCACAGAGCAATATTTAGGAGTTCTAATAAATTGTAGCGCAAGAAGTAATTTACTTGGAGCACATATTTAAGTAGTGTGTAACTTCCTAGTGAATTATACAGCAAATGCGTTTAATTAACTTTTTAATTACATTCTGTTTAATTTTTTTAACTTTATAGATTTAGCGTTTGACAAAAATCTCAAACTATACGGGTTCCTTGTTGACTTTGGAACCTAAAAGTTAGTTAAAAATAAGTCACATCATAAGGAATTCTTTTATTTGGTAATTATGTTCTGGTCTATCACATCTATATCTTAGAACAATAAAGGCGGAAGTCATAGCAAGCTAGCTCCATCTTATACCCTATTATTTTTAAGATAAACAAATATACTTTTAGTTAAGTAAAAGAGAATAGGTACACGACGTATTGAAAACATGATGCACTAATAATAAACAATCACTTTTTCTGCAGTAAACAATTAATTATTATTCAGTGCACTGTCACCGCTTTTAAAACAATGGCCACTTTACAATTGTTATAAACCACTGGGGGGATTGTCTAAATTGCAGCCAAAACTAGTTTTATAATTTGCGGTCGCATCACGGCACGGCGGGAAATCGCCCGTTTTAGTTTTGGAGCACAAGAGGGCCGAACGGCGCTGACACTGTCCACAGTTCTCATTAAGCGCTGCGACAACATGGGAACAGACTAACAGTGTTAAAGTTTAATCAGAAAACTTATATAAAACTAGTAAACCGCCCGGGACTTCGTTCGCGTTTATTACAACATAAAATGTAATAAGAATGGAATATATAGCTTATGTCATTGAGGAAAAACGTAGCTCTATCTTAAAGTGGGTTTCCACGGTCCGTGGTATTGCGGATTATCACGCACGGCCAACGACCACGGACAGCCACGCATCGCACACCAAGACTACGCTTCGTCAGACGACACTCTTCGCATGGTGGTAGGCCACCTTTACAGTGTAAGAATTTTTTTAGATTCGGATCAGTAATTAAAGAGATTATCCTACAAAACATACATACATTGTCTAAAAATAGTTTATGTAAAAAAATTGTTGGAGTTTTACAGTGTAGCGACATCATCTCGCCACATACGAACTAAGAACTGACGCATCCTACATCGCGATATTAAAATTAACCCAACAATTGCACATTTAAATAAGAACCCGACGACAACCGTTGGGCAGTAGTAGCCCGCCAGACGTAAGACCCGTCTGGTCGGAGGATTCTCCCTTTTCAATGGTGGATGAGGAACTTTATATCCTGTTCTTCACATACCCCAAAACAGCTTTATTAAATTACACTGAAAGTCGTCGCTAAGAATGTTTTAGAATAGGGATAATTAATTGTATGTGCAAAAATTTTACAACTGTATAAAATCCTGAATTAAGAATTACCACTTAAGAGTCGCTAAGAAAGTTTAAGACCCCCTCTGGAATTAACGGCAGAATATCCACTTATCCAGCAGACCTGAATACCAGATAATATCAAAAATATGATAAAACTTTAGGCAGTAGAAATAAAAATAGAATAAGAAAGAAGTGTAATGGATATAAAAAATAAACTTGAATATTATAATATGTATAATAGTAAAATACTTGAACATTAGGAGTATTTAGTTCAATCAAGTTAAGTCAAGAGTTTTCCTTATCTATGGCATATCAGAATTGCTGATTAAAGTTGAATAATGCATATTGTGATTAAATTAATCCAATAGTCCGTCTAGCTGATAATATGCATTTCGTAGCTGATAAAATTGTTTGACTTACATTCATGATACTAGGAAACAAGAAGTATGAGTATGGGCAAATTTATTTTAACTTATTTGGCCTGTTTTATATTTTTGAGGATTGAATGTGTTTGGCCAGATCACCCTACGATAGGTAGCTACTAAATAACAACTCGGTTAAAAGGTGTACAACTGTAATGTTCGTTTCTTCACGTTTTTTTTTAGAACTGACTATACTGTTATCCTTACGGGCCCTGGAGCCACTGACGGCTTTCACAGTTTCACCGGACTTGGGGGCGAGCGCTTCGGGCACTCAGCCGCGAAACTTGGTAAGATTAAGTAGACTACGTTTTATATTAAATACGCATGGGTGAAGGAAGTTGAGGGGGGGGGGGGAGAGAGCAAGGCTGGCCATTGCACACCCTACGGAACATCGTCAGTAACGAAAGAATATTTTTACAGGCTTTTTATTCTTATCTCGAGAAAAAAAAATTGGCTTATAGTGGCTAATTCTGAAAATTCGCTAGCTACGCCAGAGTAAATCTATAGTTTTTATTATTATTTAAGCGGAAGAGTTTTTTTGTTTGTTTAAAAACTCTAATCTCTGGAACTACTAGTCAGATTCAAAAAATTCTTTTTGTATATGACAGCCAGACTCTCACGAGGAATAGTATAGGCTACAACTCTCTTAGCCTTAAATATTGATTTTTGTTAAGTAAATCGGAAGTGGAAGCCCTCTCAAACTGCTTTAGCCGCATGCGCTGGCATAATGGTTAATGATACGTAAATACAATGTTCTACAAAAAATATTGTTATTTAATATTTCTAAAAAAGTCCACAATAGGATATGCCGTTTTTGTTGATGATTAAAAATTGATTTATGACCATGGGACATGCATGCATGAATGGAGCATGGTTTTAGGCATGGCATATTAATCCTTATGAACAAAAGTTACTTCATCATAAAGACAATATTATGAAGTTAAATTTTGTCCTTTAGAGCATGTTATTTGGACACAGTTTAAAAGATAATGGAAAATTAAAATAATTTGTACTTGCGAGAAATGAGAACAATTATGATAAGCTACATGGGTGCGTTGGCGATGGAGTATTTTTCTATAAGGTTAATATTAATTTAATAATTGAAAAAAGCAATAGATATATTCACATAGGTACAATATATTTTTTGAATGTTTCTCTAATAACATATAATAACAGGATGCATAAAAAGCTTAAACTGATAAGTACTTATTAAAAAACACATTCTGATAAAGTAAAACCGTATTTTCGTTTTTGTTGCTAAAGGTATTTCTACTTTATTCATAAAATGCTTGTTTTGGGTGATACTTAGAAGATAGGCATATGCTGGCGCTGACTTTTTTGTAGGTCTTTTTAAGATCTACAATCATATAGGACATCAATTTGATATATCTCATATTATGTTTGCACAGCGTAAGCAATTTAAGCGATCCAAAAGAGTATTTTTTCCGGATTGATTCACCATTATCGTCACTGATTATTTCGTATGTTACTTTATACTTGGCCAGATAACATAGTTATAAAAGGAACCATGTAAAACGAATAAGTGGTTCTTGCGTGAAAAGAACATAAACGGACATACAGACAGAGAAATGTTCAGTTTTATAATATGTATAGATATTTTAACGCGAAAGAAGTCGCGGTCAGTTGTCAGTTATTATGAAACGTAACGATCGATACCTATAATCAATTTATCAATGAAGAACAACACGAAGTTTATTAATGTAAAATAGTTTATCTATAGACTTCTATGTAAATAATTATCTGTGATAATTCAGTTATTTCGGAATGCAAACCATGTACCTATTTTTTATATTTTTGTTTAAAACTCATTCCTCCTAACTCGTAACCTTTTATCATTCACAGTAATTATTATTTATTTGTTAGCAAAACTATAATATAAGTCTTTACATTTCCAAAACCATGAACGCCCTCTGTGTAAAGGTTCCAAGACGAAATAAACTTTCAGAGCTTTGGGCGTCCTAAAGCGCCATACTTTGTAATAGTTCCAAACGTGATTCAAGACGTAGCTTGTAGATGGCGCAATTTAAAGATAAACTACCCCGAACAATGAAAACTTATTTCGGCTATCCTATGATTTAACTTTACGTTATTTTTACCTATAAAATGCAATAATAATAATATGGAGCTTTATAAATAACTATGCACGTTAGTACAGTTAATCTAATTATAATAATTGTCTTGGCAAATGCATCAAAAATCAATTATGGAGCTGAACCAGCTATCCAGAAAGGTCACTTGAATGTTCTAACATGATAATACGATGTAACAATATTAAAATTTATCTGTCCCTACGGTTAAATCATTTACAAACAAACAACGCCCACTTTGAACTAAATGCATAGCTGATACATATTATTTAGTTCGAATTTTTGTATAAAACTTGTATGAGCTTATAATTAAAAAACAACACCAGCTCAGATGCATGATAGAAATAAGAGATTCAAAAGAATGTATTGAAGTGGACCTCCATTTTCTCTGCTTACTCCAGAAGGGATATATGTGATTTTAGATAAACAAATAAACTTAGTTATAAACTCTAGGTTTACATAAAACTAGATTATATTAACTTTCACTTTAAAAAAAACCTATGGGTGTACAAGGAGTGTGAGTGAATAAAACAAAAAAATACATCAAATTTTTTTTGTATTCTTTGTATATAACTTTATTTAAGTAATTTAGTACAGCAATATAAATGCAGCACATAGTCATGCCTTTATAAAAACCGTAATTGTTATGTTTACTGCGGATGTAATAAATTGAATTATCTCTCGTAACATCACGCAAACGAGCACACTGTAAAACACTTAAAGGGTAATTGTATTCAAATGTCTCTTTAAATACTCCCAATTTAAAATTTTCGTATCCCAAAAATCGTAACTACCGCATGTGCAAAAACTTACGATCACTGACGCTTGTGATGTCACCTCCTACAAATCGATTCGCAATAGATAAGGTAGGTGCATTTATATACCGAGTGAAATATTTTATAATATAAAAATCAATTTTTTTTTGTTTGTCCCTTTAGAGTTCCGAAATCAATCATCCGAATGAGATCAAACTTTGTCGAGTAGTTTTGCGCACATCCATGAAGATTCTGTATTAGTACAATCACTTTACAATAGACGGTGCACAAGTAATTTCGAAGACAACGGGAAAAAAGTCGCCGGAAAAAGCCAGTTTCAATATAAAATTTAATAACAATAACATATAGCCTGGAGGTTTCAGGGATAAAATTTATTGCGATGAACTCCAACAAACATACGAACTTTACTTCTTTATAATATTATACTGTAGACTAGACGTGCCCCATCGTTTCACCAAGGTTCATTTTTCCTTCCCTAGTGTAAAGTTATATTGCAGGTTATGAAGTTATGTTATATATTTTCTTTGATAGGTGTCGCTGTTTTTGTGAACATGGAAAAGTCGAAATTAGCAATATCTTCGACTACGAAATTCGTTGTGGCACTAACGCAGCACAGACTGCATGCAATATCAACAACTTGTATGGACTATACTGCAAGTAAACGCACGATACGTTTTTGGTTTAACTGTCCTTCAAAAGTGAATTTTATAACAACTACTTAGAATTGATATTTGTATTGTCATATTTACAAAAAGTTCTATTTAAAAAATTTAATTTCTCAAAAACTATTTATTTCCGCAGTCTGAAAATTTATATTTAGCCTAATTACAGAGTGATCTACCTGTACAAAAAATTTGGAGACTGAACTCGACGGCAGCGATTCTAAAGCTGAGCCAATTTTTCAAAACGAACTTAATAGTTCTTTAGATTATCATTTTGAAATGTACAACTATCCAGCTTTACAATTAAAAGTATAAATATTAGTATCGTTTTAACTATATTATGTGAAAATATTATATTTTGCACTTGAGATATTTGATGATTATATTTGACTTTTCAAAGACGTTCATCGTTCCGTCTTTTTATATAAAACTAAAAGTGACATACAATCTTACAGCTCGTTGAATGCCAAGCGGTTACCGTAACCTATGGAGGAAACTTGTAACACAAGAGATATCTATCACTAACGCGTTGCCGACCTTGAACCCCCATTCTTTAAGGAGCTCTGGAAACACTGTTCACCACAGGAGCACAGCACAAGGTTATTTGGCTGCGATCTTCTGTAGGGTCTGTAAATACTTACGTATTTCACTAGTCGGGCGTCCCCAATTAGATAGACATTTCCAAGGAGATTTCTATGTGCCTTACCTCACTTAATACCGTCTTGACAATAATCGGTAACAATCAGCAATATTATTGTTGGCAATTAAAATTTGTCCTCTTAATTGCTGATAAATAGTCGTCGTGCAGTGGCATAACGAGTGGGATGAGTCACCACGTCATCAGTGTCACTCACTGGATGACCCGTAATCGAGCTGCGAGCTGCTGATAACGAGTATCATTTGACATTGCTACTTAGTACTTACTGTTCAACAGTATATTAATTAACAAATATTTTGCACACGATTTTCAGTCAAATAGAATTATTCCAAGATAGATTTTGTTTCCTTTTTACGTTTTTGGGCCTGTATCCCTTAGGAAAATCGGAAAATTTATTGCTATTTAACCGGAACGCAACCTACCGGCGACAACAATTTGTCTTCTGGCCATTTACACATTTATATAATAACCCTCGGTATATGAAGAGGCTTACTTTATAGCAGAACAAATAATTAGCATTGATGTATCAAAATAGCACAAACACCGTACATTATTAGGGGAATTATGAGATCATTGGTACTAATATATTTTCTATTTATTTAAATTCACAAATATCATTTGGTCTAAGGAGTCAACTCACGATAAATTACATTTACCTTTAATAATTTAGGTACCTAATAAAAAAGAGTTATGCTATGCTATTATGGCTTAGGTATGATATGAAGAATGATACGGTTCGTAGTTGATTTTAATTAACAGACTCACCTTGAAGCAGCGACTGATCTATGTCATTAAAATAATCTTATTTTCCATACAATAACCACAAGATATAGTCAAGTATTGCTGAATAATCCGAGAAGAAACGTGTTACGATTTATTTCTTATACTGTACGTATTTGATTAGAATTGTTGTACATATTAATTTTGTAAAAATTTTCTTTTTACCCGATTGCCCCAGAAAGAATGTAATGTTTTTCTGGTGTATATATTGTAAGGTTAATAATAATATATATGAATATTCGGGTAGTTTGCAAGTAAACATGTTAACTAATTATTAAATAATACGTACATTATTAAAATATATAAGATGTTCAATTAATAACGTTTGTTGTCGACCAATCATTGTAAGGTTAAAATAATAGAATTACCGGGTAGTTTGCGAGTAAGTAAACATATAATAAAATAATAATGAAATAATGCGCACATTATTAAAATATGCTAAATTTATTATAAACTACCTAAATCATTATATTAATTGTACAATTGATCGTTTGCGAGTTAGTCGTCAACCAATCGCAGTCGTTGACCAATCTTAGGCTTGGGCTTCGGCCAATCATACGCATTGACAAAACATAGAATGGAGGACATAAGGGTGATGCGGATGGAAAGAAAGGGACCAAGTACGATGAAGCTGTAAAAGCCGCAGCGGCTTCAGGGCCCCTAAGGCTAACAGTATAGTCAGTTCAAAAAATAAAATAAAAATAAAAGACAGGGACTTTCATTAGAGCGAGGGCATAATAAGAGTGTGAAAAGATACTTAGAGCAAAAGTAATGTGATTGTAAAATGGAAATTCTTACTCGTAGATACTTTTTAAAAGACCAAGTTAACCTCTCCTAAACTCCAAGAAAATTATAGTCCAAGATCCCAGTCACCTCAAACTTCGTGATTTTAGGAAAGATGAATTTTTTAGGATTGGTAGAACCGTAAACATAGAAAGGAATGGATACTCGCTAAGCTGAAAGCGGGGCCGCTTACGTCATTTTAGGAATGTTGAATTTTATATACAGTGTAAACTCTTTATAACGTTATCCTTTATAACTTATTTCTTTAAATAACAGACGGATTTTGCTTAACATGATTTATTTATATAAACTTTTTAATAACCTCATTGACGATTCAGAACTTTTGGAGAAATTTAACATTAATGTACCTCTTAGGTTACCTAGAAATCCAGTCCCTTTATTTTGTCATAAATGCTTTAGAACCAATCTTGGACACTACTCAATAGTTGCTAGATTATCACGTCAATATAACGAGCTGGTTAAAAAAGATGACACCATTGATATATTCGCCAATTCACCTTCTCAGTTTAAAATAAAAATTTATTCTCTGTTAGCTTCATGATTTTTATTTTATGATTATGTAGAGCGAGCTTTTTTATTGTATTTTTTTTTAATCCAAAATTTCAATTGTATTTTAACTATGTATATAGTTTAACTTATTTTAAATCTTAAATCTTATTTTCATTCTTTAATAATAGTTTTTTTTTAAAGAATTTATTATGGTTCTTTATTATGACATATTAAGTAATAATTTAATAATAATTTTCTAGGTAGATAAATTGAATTCTTATTAAGTATAACCTTTAATTTATTGATTCCACGCAAGCTGTGATTGGCTATAATTAGTTATTCATTAATCTTATTACTTATCGACTATTATTTATGTATCTTTAACGAATTACTGTTGTCAATCCAAATAAATAAACTCTCTATAACGTTGAAGTGAGCCCAACTTGGTTGGTTTGCGTTAAAACCCACATATTGAAACACTCTTTATAGCGATACGCCATTCTCTATTACGAAGAAATGTGTAGGAAGACGATTCCACCACATATTACAATAGTATATTACAATAGAATACATAAAATAATACAAAACAAGCACTGGCATAGCAAAAAACGTCAGACAAAGTTATCAGACTATATGTGTAAACAATAATTTATAAAAATTTATTATCTAAGACATACATATTAAAAACTCTTGTTAATTTGGTTGTTTTTTGTATACTCCATATAACGATAACTCTCTAAAACGACAAAAATGCTCAGTCCCTTGAGTTTCGTTATAAAGAGTTTACACTGTATATTAATATTTTCCAATGAGGTAGACAAATCTGGCGGGCAGCGCGAGAGCATTATTCAAGTCAATTCAATATTATTTGTATTAATATTTTATTATATTTTAAAAACCCGTCTTTTTATACTGAAAGTGAAGTGTGCTTATAAGGTTAAAATAATATATTAGAATAACTGGGTAGTTTGCGAGTAAGTAAACATATAATAAACTAATATTGAAATAATGCGCACATTATTAAAATATACTAATTTTATTATAAACTACGTATATCATTATATGTATTAATTGTACAATTGATCGTTTTCGAGTTAGTCGTCAACCAATCGTAGTCGTTGACCAATCTTAGGCTTAGGCTTCGGCCAATCATACGCATTGACAAAACCTAGAATCGAGGATATAAGGTGATGCGGATGGAAAGAAAGGTTCCAAGTCCGGTGAAGCTGTAAAAGCCGCAGCGGCTCTGTTTTTGGATAGGGCCTCTAAGGTTAACAGTGTAGTCAGTTCAAAAAAAAAAAAAAAAAAAAGGGACCAAGTTCCGTGAAGCTGTAAAAGCCGCAGCGGCTTCAGGGCCCCTAAGGTTAACAGTATAGTCAGTTCAAAAAAACAAGAAATAAAAGACAGGGACTTTCATTAGAGCGAGGGCATAATAAGAGTGTGAAAAGATACTAAGGGCAAAAGTAATGTGATTGTAAAATGGAAATTCTTACTCGTAGATACTTTTTAAATGACCAAGTTAGCCTCTCCTAAACTCCATGAAAATTATAGTCCAAGATCCCAGTCACCCCAGACTTCGTGATTTTAGGAAAGATGAAATTTTTAGGATTGGTAGAACCGTAAACATAGAAAGGAGTGGATACTCGCTAAGCTGGGGTCTGAAGCTGAACCGCCAGATTTGTCTGACTCATTGGAAAATATAATATGTATATATAAAATTCAACCTTCCTAAAATGATGAAGTCTGGGGTGACTGGGATCTCACTCTATTACATTTTACGTTACGTGCAAACAAGTCGTTAGTTACGTTACTAAACCTTGATTGGTATAGATTTTTATGGCATTATTATATTTTATCAGTGGAACGAAGTATTTGTTCGCCGATAGCTTTTTGTTATCGTCAATAATTTCATTTAAGTAAATGAACTTTTTATACAGCTCATATTATCAGTTCAAAGGACATACATGTAATTATATAAACCTTCTTTTAATTATCAATAATATGTATATAATATAGAACAGAAACATTTTGCTCTATGATAAATAGTTATACGTAAAATAATACAAACCAAGAATCTACAATGCGGATCTAAAACATATTGAAGGATATTTTTTATCGTGATTACGAAAGATTAATTTTACGTTACTAGCGAATTTTTTTTTTTTTTTTTTTTTTTAGAACTGACTACACTGTTAGCCTTAGGGGCCCTAAAGCCGCTGCGGCTTTTACAGCTTCACCGGACTTGGGGGCGAGCGCAGAGGGCACTCAGCCGCGAAAGTTTTGTGGACGACTCGCACGAGGGTGCCAAAGTGGCCGGACCTCGGCTCGGGCGGTCGTCGCGTTCGCAAATAGGTCGCGATCTATTCGAATCCCTACACCTACGATTCGAGCTAACTAAATATACACATAGGCACGTTCCCTTCCTCCTGGGAGGAAGGAAGGAACCGTGCGTATGTGTATTCAATAATCGGAATGTTTCTACACTAACTAGCGCTAACTAACTAGCGTAAAAAAAGAAAAAAAAAGGTCCCTCACAGAACCTATGTACCTGTGTGGTGTGCACGTGTGTATGTTCATACGTGTGTAGTGTTGTATGTAGGTAGCTAAGTGATGCACGTACAATGTCACTTGTATCGCGCGGGCGGTTGCCTGACCCAAGGGTTTCACACCGAGGAACGGACCTAGGCTTGGGTTACCGCTAGAGAGGGTGGACGTGACGGGTGTGTTGGAGCGAAATTGACCGCCCGCCCTCTGCGGAGAGAACGGTGGTTTCGCGGGCGTGGGCGCTGGCACGCTCTGTTTGGAGAGACGGATGTGTAATATTTATTCGAATTTTCGATGTGATCGTCGGGATCAATAAAAATATTGCGCGGCCGGCGTTTGCACCGGATGTCCGTGGGTGCCGGAACATAAGTGGCGGCTGTTTTTATTAACGGATTCGCGTGGTTCGACGCGGTGTCGAAATACGAACGGGAGAGCTGTTTAACGTAGGCATGTATCGAAGGAAGCTCCATATCTCTATGGAGATCTACGCTTCGAACATACCACGGGGCCCCGGTGAGACGATAGAGGAACCTATTCTGTATCGATTGTAACCGTTTGAAACTCGACTCGGACATATGTGCGAACACGGCGCAACTGTATGTCAAAATTGGTCGAATACACGTCTTGTAGAGCGTGAGCTTATGTCGCGTGGACATTTTACTCACCGAACACAACAGAGGATGCAACCGGCCCAGGACCCACGCGGCCCTGTTCCTAACCTTACGGATGTGGGGTCTAAAAGAGAGCCTACTATCTAGGGTTACCCCTAGATATTTGGTCTCTTTTACATACGGAATCGGATTATCGTAGAGCTTAACAGGTTTAAGCTTCCACGGTATCTGTGACGAATCCGCATCGAAGAGCATCGCGGCGCTCTTCGAGGGATTAACGGCTATACGCCACTCGTTAAACCACTTCCCGAGAGTGGTCACGGAGCGTTGGACTTTGTGTCTGAGGTGGGATCTATTCCTATCTGAGGCATATAAGACTGTATCGTCAGCGTATAGCCCTACCTCGACCTCCGGGAGTCGAGGTAGGTCACTGACGTACAGGTTAAATAGGCTAGGAGCCAGGATCGAACCTTGGGGAACGCCTGAGCGTATTGGACGGGGCGTGGACAATTCACCTTCCACTCTATAGCGAAAGGTGCGATCTGTTAGATAGTCGCGAATTATTTTAATTAGCCTATCGGGGACTTCAAAGTGATACAACTTGTAGATCAATCCCTCGTGCCAGACCTTATCGAAGGCCTTGGCAACGTCGAAAAAGACCGCAAGTGTACGGCGGGGTTTATATAATTCAGCAAAATTAAATGCAACGTGCTCCGTGAGGCGGTGCACTTGATGAGTGCAAGAATATCTAGCACGGAAACCGAATTGCTCAGGCGGATAGAGGTCTTTCTCCTCTATTACTGACTTGAGACGGTTCAGAAGGATCCGCTCGTACATTTTCCCTAAAGTATTTAGGAGACTGATCGGGCGATAGCTGTCGGGAAGCGACGCGCTCTTGCCGGGCTTACGGATACCTATGACTATGGCCTTTTTCCAGGCGGCTGGAAAATGGCAGTGGGCTATGGCTACATTGAAGATGCAGACCAAAAGAGCTATGAGGCGATCGGGAAGAAGTCTAAGTACTTCATTCCTGATCCCGTCGGGACCTGGTGCTTTTCTAAGCTTAAGGCTTTTTATAATGGAAAGAACCTCCTCAGACGTGACTGGGGACAGGGAGTCTGTCGCGGGGAGCTTATCCAGCTCCCGCACGCATCCATCGATACCCTCGACCCGGTCGGTATTTGCATCGACACTGTTCGGAGAGCACTGGCTCTCCAAACAAGTGGCGAGGCACTCCGCCTTGTCGCTGCTATCGAAGGCGAGCGGTATACCGGGACCCCTCTCGAGGGGGGGCATAAGATAAGAAGCCTCTATTTTGAGGCTGTGAGCTAATTTCCAGTAAGCCAGATGCGACGGCCTTAGCCCTTCGACGAGGGCGTCCCATCTGTGACTTCTGAGTTCTAATATACGGGCTCTAACCGATCTTTGAAGTGCGCGTAAACGTGCGCGGTTTTCCTCGGTCGGATAGTGGTCGTGCGCACGAGTCGCCGCGTTCTTTTCCGTCAACAACGCCCGCACGTCGGCAGGGAGTACGAAGCGGCGATCGCTCGCCTCTTCGACCTCTCTCGAGGCCTCTCCGATGCCGGCCTGCAGGTGGTCGACCAGGGAATCGATCGCGAGATCTACGTCCGCAACGGACCCCAATACGTCCGGGATCCTATCTAAGCTGGACGAGGACGGCCTGTCCGCAAGATAATGTTTTAGCTTGGCATAGTCAACCACTTGGACCGAAGGAGGGCTAGAGTCGTCTGGTTGACCTAGCTGCATGATGACCGGACGGTGGTCGGAGTCGAGCTCGTGTACGACCCGAATGAGTCGTAACCGAAGCGCGATACCTTTAATGAGAGCTACATCAAGCACTGTCGGCATACAGTTGTCTTGAAAGTGGGTGGGAGTGGGTGGCGCTATGACATCAAAGTTTAGCACGTTCGTTAGCTCTTCGAGTTTAACCCCATTACTGGAGTCTCTCCAATTGCCAAACGAAGTGTGTCCACAATTGAGGTCACCCGCTATAATGACCGATTCACCGAGCGAAAGTAGCTTTTCTAGGTCAGACCTGAGAGGCTCTTTCCTCGGCGAGAGATAAACTGAGACTAACGTTATGGACGGGTGGTCGGTCATTCCTAGTCTACACACGGATACTTCCATATTGGTAAGTATCGGAGGATCTACCGGCGTACAATATAACGATCGTTTGTAATAAATGAGAGTGCCGCCCCCGCGGCCGGCCCGGTCATTTCTTACAATATTGTAGTTCGCGATTTTTGGATCACGTTTAGCACGCTTTAAGAGCGTCTCCTGCACTAAAAGAACATCTACTTGGTGATCTTTAAGAAAGGTCGCGACGAGATCACGCTGCGGAAGTAGGCTTCGCGCGTTAAAAAATGAAAGATTTAACGCTTTCGGTTTAAACTTAGCCATTGAAAGGCCCTAATTTTTATTACTACTCGCCTCGCGATCGAGACGTTGTAGTGTCTCTACGAGGCGGGGGAACGCGCAAGCGGTCTTGATGAGACCGAAGCGCTCCAAATGGTCATTGTATTCGATGAGCTCGCGGATATCGTGCTCGCGGGTGAGCAGTATCATTAGGTCGTTACTATTGACGACAGTGTTAGCGGGCGCGCGGGGCGCAGGAGCGCGGGGCGCGGGAATATCCATAGCCATAAGGGGCTGTGGATTGGGGCGGCGGGGGCCCCATGCGTTCTGCGATGAACGCACGGGTTGCGGTTGCACCACGCGGGGTGCGGAGGGGCCGGCGGCGGCCGGGAGCTGGCGCGGGACCGGCAGCGCGGGAAATTCCCCTGACGCCAGCAGGGGTTGCGCTTTGATGGCTGAGGCGGGGGGCGCCGCTCGGGGGGCCGCCTGCCTCTGTGTACGTGGCCGCGTGGTACGCGGGGCCTTGGGGCAACCGCGATAATTCGCGGGATGCCCCTCCTCCCCGCATAACACGCAGCTCGGGGGGACGACGGAGTCACGCTCGCGCGTGCACTCCCGTGTGGGGTGGTCCTCTCGGCACTTTACGCACCTACTAGCGAATTCAATATAAATTCAGTAAGTACAAGCGAGACTTGGAGACTAGTACTTCATACGCATTATTTTTCTTGTTATTTGCCAGAAATACATTATGAGTATCTATGGAGTTGAATTACTTACATTTTTATTCAGTAATAATTGACTTTTCATGATAAGGAATTTTAAATCGAGTAATACGACGATAAGATTTATCTTGTTTCTCTAATATCAAATTTACGAAGAAATTTTTTAAAACATCTGAGAGCATATTCATATACAAATTTCTCGGGGCTTTGACTACTTCGTTTTCCGATGCCTCCTAACCTGTAAATTCGACCTTGCCCAATTATATTAAGTATTCGGGATAAAAAAAAAAAATATTTGCTAGGCACTGACGACTAAAACACAGTCGAAGGCTACTGAACAAAGTTAACAAATAGGAACGCGACGCGTGTGAAGCAGGAAGCGAAACGTTTCACGTTCGCTATTTGGCGGCGCCGCCTATTGTTGACACTATTATTTTTAACATGTTTCTCCTTAGTCAGAATCTTAGTTTTTATACATAGAGAGAAGACATGAATGAGAAATATGTAAATTAAGTAACGATTTATAGCAGCCGACATGACTTTTCATCTGTAACAATGTGATTCCTGGACTTTTACGTAGTGTGTATGTCTCCTGCGTAGTTCTCAAGGGTCAACAATGTGAAGTGCGAATACTATTAATTATAAGTAAAAACTCTCTAACATTAATTAAATAGTAATTAAGTAGATATCGTTAACACTGACGAAGTATGAATATTAGAAATAAGGTCTTATAACATTATAATTAAAAAAATAATTACACTAGTAATTCGTCATCAATACTTGTTGGTTTTTCTATACCTAAAGGATTTTTTTTTATGGTAAAAAGGAGGCAAACGCGCAGGTTGCGCACCTGATGGAAAGTGATCACCACCGCCCACAAACATCGGTAACACCCGAGAGCTCGCAGATGCGTTACCGGCCTTTTAGGGAAGAATAAGCTCGCTTCTTGAAGGTCACCAGGTCATAACGGCTATATAAATAAATAAATTGGGATAAAATCGCTCCAAATTTTGTGATGTAGTCAGGAATGGTATTTTTGATGTGTAGCATCTTTTCTCTCGCCTTCCTGCAATCTTTGAGAATAATTTCCGAAGCCGGGGAAACGCGCGCGGTAGTAGTTGGCTGTCAGCTGGTACAAAGCCATTTTCCGAGAGGTTAGTACTCTCAGCCACCAGTATGTGCGTGTGTTTGACGAGAAATAGAGATGGAGAACGTATCAGTAGAGGGCTTAACCTACATGGGTATAAAGTGAGCTGTTATATAAAAAAATTTATATGTGTAAACTATATTAAGTCAAATGTTATATATACATATGCGACTACTGTAAAGCTCGCTCGTCTTTTTCTTTATTGGTCTGTAATCATTAAAAAAAATGTAGTAGATAATATTCTTTTTAATATTGTAATTATAATTAAATTAACTTTTTGTGAGTATTGATTTATATTTATATATGAATAAAAAAATCCAAAATTTTGTGCTGTTCTTCATATCAATCGAAACACCAATAATAGCGCATGACGTCATTCGTGTGTAAGGGAACGTTACCCAATTGGTGCGTTGAGCTGACATCGGTTGTTTCCTTATAATTTTCAGCGTTTAATTAGTACTGATTTTACGTATGACCTCATGCGCTCTGCGGTATATTATGCGCGGTAATTTAAAAATGTTTACGTTTATACGTTATAGCTGAGCCATACAGTTTCATCCGTGTTAAATATTTTAATGCAAATTTAATGTACATGCCCAAGTTAACTAATTTATTTATCTGGAAAAAGATTAATAGTGAATCGGAGAAAATAGCTTCGCAAATGTCAACCTTAACCTGAATAAGTCGTAAATGAGTCAACCTTAGGAGATAGACATATGCCATCGCAGACTTTTCTATAGGCTTTTTGAAGAACTAACATTCTTTAGAACATTATTTTGGTGTATCTCATAAGGTTTAGTCAGCGTAAACCATGTAAGCACCCGAAAACCATTTTTTGACGACTTGATTACAAATATTTGAATTTTCTCTACTATACAAAACTTATTGGAAAGTATTGTACATATATATAAACCTTTTGTAACAAGCAACATTATTAAGAAAAAAAAAAAACAAAAATAACCCGACTGCAACAAAAACCACTTAACAAAAAAAATTTTTTTTTCTAATTTTGCTTTTTATTTGATTCCCAGACGTCGTACTTAGATATTATATAGCATATGTCATTCCTACAATTGAGACGAATCTAACGACACCTCGTATGCTAAAATCCATCAAGCCGTTTAGGCTACAGAGCATGCCAAAGAAATAGACATACATAGATACGCTCGAAAAACATAACCCTCCATTATCGTAATCGGATAAAAAGTTATCTAAATGATAGTGAAAACCTCATTACAATCTGTTTTGAGTAGTTTAAAAGATCTAAGCGTACATAGGGACGGACAGCGGAAAGTGACTTTACTATAAACTACGTATAGATTTTATTTTTCCTAGCTTTATAAATCTATAATGATTAAACATTAACGCTTTTTAAAAAGTTGTCCGATTGCCTATTCGTTGTGTTTGCGCAGATTCAGTAAGCAAGTCGCACATAACGGTGCATATACATAAGCTCGGTCACCTAGATAAGTGTGCAACACTTCAAGGTGTAATTAAATAATTATGATCTTATGAATAAAATACTTAATGCTGCTTAAAAAATGTAAAAGTTGGTGTTTTGTTATAATTACCGTATATACTTTCATACGCATTTAGTAAAAAGTTATTATTTTGACATTACAAACTGACACTTCAATATATGAATTGTATTGTTAAAATGACAACTAACTGACATAACAACGCACAGCCCACACTACTGAGGTTAGGACCGTAAAATCATTTTCATGCGGATTCCTTAACACTGTACGTAAGCTATAAAGGTTTATGGAAATTCAATCCCTAAAAAAGAAAAGTGGTGAAAAAGGGAATGAAAATTTGTATGAAAATTTATCATGTTTGAAGATAAATCTATGAAAATCGGTATTTAGCCATTCAGAAAGTAAAAACGATGCCAACTATACATTTATCATGGGAAGTGTTCCGAGGAATTGTTTGGATTGATCCCGGCTGCTGAATTTCACCATCGGACATCGCGCCAGAATCGTAAATTCCATCCACACCACCTCGATGTCCAGCGTTCCACAACAGTGCGTTTCTTAACGCACTTTCTGCCTCGCACAACCACTCTGAGGAACCAGCTGTCGCCAGAGGTCTTTCCGGATGACCTTCAAGAAGAGAGCTTATTCTTCACTAAAAGGCCGGCAACGCATCTGCAAGCCCTCTGGTGTTGCGGATGTTTGTGGGCGGCGGTTATCACTTTCTTTCAGGTGCGCCACCTGACCGTTTACCCCTTTTTATCATAAAAAAAAAAAATTGCGTAGCCACGGATAAAGCACTAGTTACACGAATATTATAAAGTTATACTGGTTAAATTAAGTAATATTATCATTATTATTAGATATATCAAGTTATTAATATAGTACAAAATCAAAAATAAAATATATATCCAATTTAAGCCCTAAGAAGGCATTTATGAACGTCAAAACACTGCGGCCGTTTGGGAAAATATCATAGACATCGAGAAGAACTGGTAAGAAACTCGAACGGGTTTATGTTTTCGTTTTCCAACTATACAACAGTGTTAATTATAAAACATTAATAATAATTTAGTGGATGCACAGAGAGGGAGACATCACTATCATTCACATAATGATCCACCCAATAATAACCTGCTTGACATGGTCCTTGAACTTGTTGTCCGGTAAATCAGTAATATGCTTCGGGATCTTATCATAAAACCTGACACTATTACCTAAAAATCTTTTAATGGACCTACTTAGTCTAAAACACGGTACGACTAATTTATCTCTATTTCTAGTATTAACAGTGTGCTGATCTTTGACAAAATCTAACTTGACTATGTTTTTACGAATATATATTAAGTTATGAAGGATGTATTGGGAGGGCAAAGTTAAGATATTATTATCCTGAAATTTATTCTTTAGTGATTCACGAGGTTTTAGGTTGTAAATTGCAAGAATTTCCCGCTTTTGTAATATAAATATTGTATCTATCTCAGTTGCTGAAACCCACAGCAAAATGCCGTAAGACATTAAGCTATGAAAGTAAGCTAAGTAGACTAACCTAGCAATGGCAATATCTGTTAAGTGACGAATCTTACGTAAGCGAATACAGTAGAATTTAATCTTCCCGCCAAAGTTTCAATGTGCGGACCCCATTGTAATTTTGAATCAAGAGTAATAAATACCCAAGAAAACAGTATTATCCACTAAGCCTACTAAATTCCATTCTATCTTGATACTACTATCAACACGCCGGACATTGGGCAAGGCAAATCTCATACATTTGGTTTTGTTTGCATTTAGCAGTAAATTATTTAAAGCAAACCTCTCAGAGATATTAGCTAAAATATTGTTTTATTGACTAAGCTCCGAATTTATTCTTTTCACGTTGAATATAAGTGAAGTGTCCGCAAAAAGAACCATGTCAGCGCCGTTATTAACCACTAAAAGTAGATCTTTTATATAAACGAGAAACAGAAATGGTCCCAAAATCAGTCCCCGAGGGACGCCAATTCTGGCCAATGATCCAGAAGATGTTGCCCCATTTACACTTACTTTTAGACAGCGGGGTGTTAAATAGGTGATTAGGAAGTCGAGAGAAGGGCCACAAACACCATAATGTTTTGGTTTAAAAATCAGCGTGGTGTGATCAACGCAGTCGAAGGCTTTTGAAAGTTCGCAGAATACACCGATTGCATCCTGCGACTCTTCCCATGCCCCAAATATATGACTTAGTAGTGTTGGACCAGCGTCAGTGGTGGATTTCGATTTCGTGAATCCAAACTGTCGACCATCCAATATCTTGTGGTTATTAAAGTATTCTACTAACTGCTTAAGCATAATTTTCTCGAAAATCTTACAAATCGAAGGAAGTATAGAAATTGGTCTATAATTACCAAGATTACTTCTACAGCCTGATTTAAATAATGGAACTAGTTTACTTATTTTCATCATATTAGGGAAAGTTCTTGTTTCTATGCACTGATTAAATACATGAACCAGATATGGTGAAATATTGATAATTATGGATTGAACTACTACTACTGACATTCCCCAAATTTCTTTAGTATTTTTTAAGTTTAATCCTTTAAAAGCTCTTATTATTTCACCTGCACTAATGGATGTAAAATTAAATTTAGAATTCAAAGGTGCAATCAGCTTATCCAAAAGTGATGCCATGGGGTGGCGATATTATATTTTTGGTTACTTATAAAGGTATATTTGTGAAATAATCTTGGAAAACAGTTGCTACCTCTCGAACCGTTTGAGTTTTGTTATGTAGATTAAGCAAATTATAATTTTTTCAGTTTCCTTATTTCTTGATTGACAAACAGTTTTGGTCTTATCACTAGATTAAAGAACTTAATTTCTTAATAACATCACTTTTGCAGCAGCACAAACATGTTTAAAAACTGTATGTAAAATGGCTGCCATGGAGGCTTAAACTTTCAAGTTTAGCCAATAGGTAATAATAATTTGCAGGTGTTTAACACATTTTAGTACCTAAACTTTATATAAAAAAATATAAAAATAAGATTTTTTTTAATATCTTTTGTGTTTTACTTAAATGAAACAAAAAGAGAGTGACGAAAATACTTTCCTCGCCTATAAACATAAGCAGGAAGCCATTCATATATTCACACCACTCAAAATAAAATATCCGTATTCTAATTAAATTATAGAGGTTTGATTTACTTTTTAGTTAATCTATAGAAGTGCCAATTGGCAGATTTTGTACATTTATTTATAAGCTATTGTACAAAAATAATTCTCAATAAAAATTGTTGTTTAATATTGTTTAACAGAAATATTCATATAAAAATAGTATTTTTTACACTTCAAACAACATCTACAAACAGTATCAACTGCAAAATTTGCCAATGAATCATTAAAAATGTCAAAATCACATGACTGTAATATGTAAAGTATATATTGGAAACAATAAAACTCAATAGCTCATAGTAGAAGTATGCCAAACTTATAGTCTAGAATTATATTAGGACAATCAAAATTAATGTAAGGACTTACCAAGTGTTAGCTTGCTTTTCAAGAAATTATGTAAAATTATATTTCAATGTAACAAAACACCTGCTAGCAGTATATGGAATTCATAGGAAATGTATAAAATTCCCTATTGATGTATTTTACCAGTAAAATATATATCAATAATTACTTAATGTCTTATAAATATTGAAAAACTGAAAACACTTTGATATACATTAATAATTCATTTACCAGCTATCTGGAATACATTAAAAATTCAAACATAAAATTGGACAAGTTAGTTCATTTTGATAATGTTTAAATAAAATTCATATAATTATGTTTAAAGGATAACCCTGCTCTACTGTATATTTTAACCATGATATGTAATATTCTGTCAATTCTATATTACTGATATGGTGCAGGACAAGGTGTTAATAGGTTAACAAGGTGTTATAATAAAATACATGTGTTAAAAATGTAATGTAATATTTGATACCAAATTGTGTAATACAATAACAATATTTAAAATAATTTTCCTTAAAATTATTATTATTTTAGATGTGTATAAATTGATATTTTATATGCACCTATACAGCATACACTTAACTGACTTTATCTTTGTTTAAAAATGTTCATTTATATATTTTATATTAGATTTGTAATGTATTTCTGGTTATTTTATTTTAAAAAGCCTAAGAGCAAAATATAATAAAATGATTATAAAGACTGAAAAAAATGAAGACACTAGAATGAAATAACATTGATAAGATTAATAAATAAATCATAACTTTGGAAATAAAAGAAGTTAAGAGTTTAAACCAAGTCACAAAAATATTTTTGAAAGCCTCAATTATTTGTATTATATTATACATGTGTATACTTATTTGTATCTAATAAAGGCAAATCAGCAAGATTGCTACTTTCATTGTCCTATTAAATCTTAAGTGTACATTGTATACCTACACAAAGTCACAGTGTATATACACTATGTCAATATAAAAAGCCCTTCTATACAAAACTCTTATTTTGTACAAGGATAATATTACTTACACTTAAATATTTTCAAACATAATACCATATTCAGTACAAAGCTTAACAACTATAATCAATTATGCTAAGAAATTATTTTATTTAATAAACTTATCTATAATTAAGCTATTATTTAATAACAGAGTAGGATGATGATTTTAGTTTCTCCACTAATATATTGATCGCTTAACGTTTAAAATACTTTTTTAATAGAAAATATTGTAAAAGACTGGGATTTCTTAGAAATCGACGTTATCTTGATGTTTTGCTGTAATTATGTTTAACTAAATATATTCGTAAGTACATGTGACGACTTTGGTCATAGACACTCACCTGACGTAAAAACTCCGAGGCTTTAATCCAACACACTTAATTGTAGCACCCACAACTGTAGAAAATTTATAAACTTATCTCCGAGTTTAAACGCACATTGACTAAAAATATCCAACACAAATCACTGTTCCATTCTTATAATTATTAGGTCATTCATACCTTTATTTACTCAATATATTACAGTTTTTGGTTGTTTTCTAATGTTTTATGGAGGTATAAAAGCAACTAAAAAAAAACAAAATTCGTAAATAAAGTCATAATAAAATAGGTCGAATTGTCACCGTACAACTGAGAAACCGTATTGGTAGGTATTAGAAAAGTGAAAGTAACAGGATCAATTTGGTTTCTGAATAAATTGACATTGTGACAGTTGGATAATTAATTTTTGGAGCTTTCAACTGATCTGTAAAAATAATTATTTTGTTAGTAGAAATCGTACACACGCGAAAACAATATTTTTAACTGGATGGGCGGCAAACAAGAACAGAAAGAACGATCGAGTGAGCAGGACAAATTTAGATTTTTAGATGGCCATCAACGGTTAACCTGTCATCAGTGTCAACTGAAGTCTGAATTCTGAAGCAGTGTTGCCATATGTCAAAGTAAAAAATCTTTATTAAACAGTTTAGAAATCTGTATGAGATCACTACACAAAAATATCTAATTTTATAAGCTGTATAAAATGTAATGGATTATAGTAGTTAAGGGCATTTAGCCCCATAGATATAATTGCAAATCTGTTTTAAAATATATAAAGAGTCAAATAATAAAACGTATTGTGTTTCTGAAAAGAGTTATTTTTATTACCCGTAAAATTCTTTTAAATATTACGTGTCATGTCAAAACTCCTATATAATGTTCGTACTAAAGAAGTACGAACGCCAGACCCCCCACGGAGAAGGCAAACCGTAGAAAGCAAAAAAAAGGCAGCAGGCGGAGGAGATACACAAGGACGATGAAGGAAGTGAATGAAAGCTGTCATGTTGGTGCGAGTCCTGTCAATGAAATGTAATACGATTCGATGCAACGTGATGCAATGCGGTGCGAGGCAATGAGATACGATGCAGTATGACATGACACGACACTTTCCACTACTTGAAGCGCAACAGACAATAAGGCAGCTGGCAAGAGTGACTCCGCGCGAAGCGGTGTGCAGCCAGCTACAACGTTCCTTTGTAGAATTATCATGACTCAGTCCAGGATGTCATGCTGGAGTAGGCCTGTATAATTTGAAGCTGCGTCCAGTGTAGTGTAGAGGCTCCACGACATGAAGAGTGATCACCATCGTAGTAGCGCGAAATAGGGGCACAATTTAGGTGGCGCGGCGCGTTGCGAAAACTACAATATGTGTCTCTAAAACGCTGTCACGGGTCACCACATGAAAGTGGTGACAAATGCGACAATTTGCTCTGAGTCTCCTAGGTTGCGCAGTCGTCGCGGACACCAAATAAGGGCATTAAAAGCCTCCATGGTGGTAACGATGAGCTCGTTGAGTAGTCCTTGGGGTCACCAAATATGGACATTTAAGCCTCCATAGTGGTGACGATGGGCTCCCAAGTTGCGTAGTGTTCGGTTTCGCTTGGAAGTTAAGAATTAGAAGGTTGCGTGTCATCTGCTTCAGGGTCACCAATTAAGGGAATTTTAGAGTTTTCCAAACCTTGTAATTATGAGGAGCCGTCGGAATTTATTATAAATTTTAAAGCAACAAATATCTAAGTTACGTCCCACTGCAGTTCTCGACATAATAAACCATCTCCATTTTTTATAAAAATCTTAGTACTGCTTCTCATGTCATGCTCGCAGATGATATTGTTCGGTGTTCTTTACAACCACCCTACTCTGGTCCTTATAGGACAGAAAGACTTTGTGGTTAGAAATTAATGGCAAGCGGATAACCATTAGCGTTGATAGACAGTTACGCAGCAGACAAGTGTGGCGCCACGCGGCGCAGTTTGCACCCAGCTACGACCTTCCCTAGTAGGAAGTATAAACTTATTAAAAAAACTTAACTTACTATAAAAAGTTCGTACTAAAGAAGTATGAACGCCACATAGTTAATAAAAAAATTATGTGTTCAGTTCACACGTGGTAGAAGTGAAATTTTCACATCTATGTTTTTTTTTAATTCAGAAAAGACGAAGTAAAAAGTTAAAAAAAATAAGTTGTATTAGTTTATGTGTGTAAACAAACTTACAAAGTGAAAGATCAGTCATTTACGCACTGGCTAAACAAATAAATGAAGTTATCATTCGAGTCGGTGGACCTCTTAGGTTAAAAAGTATTCCACAGAATGGTCAGTGCCCAACACAATAACAATAGAACCCACACTAATAGTAAAACGTTTTTTTACATAACTACCAAATGTGAATTATGTTTGAATGTATGTTATCTTTCAATTTACCATAGACTATGACCAATTCCAAAAATCTGTACATAAGTGGAGTGAATTTTGTGCTCTGCTATGATAGCATAAAATCTTTTTAAATACAGATAAATCTGTCCTCGGTGTGAAGCCCTTGGGTCAGGCAGCCGCCCGCGCGATACAAAGTGACACTATACGTGCAACACTTAGTTACCCACACACAACATTACACACGTATGAACACACACACGTGCACACCACACAGGTACATAGGTTCTGTAAGGGACCTTTTTTTTTTTTCTTTTTTTGCGCTAGTTAGACTATTGCGCTAGTTAGTGTAGAAAAACCATTCCGATTATTAAATACACATACGCATGGTCCACTCCTTCCTCCCAGGAGGAGGGGAACGTGCATATGAGTATATATTAGTTAGCTCGAATTCTCCTAAGATTAGGGAATTAGTTAGATCGCGACTTTTTCGCATTCGCGACGACCGCCCGAGCCGAGGTTCGGCCACTCTGGCACCCTCGTGCGGGTCGTCACAAACTTTCGCGGCTGAGTGCCCTAAGCGCTCGCCCCCAAGTCCGGTGAAGCTGTAAAAGCCGCAGCGGCTCTGTTTGACGATAGGGCCCCTAAGGCTAACAGTGTAGTCAGTTCAAAAAAAAAAAAAAAAAAAAAAAAAAAAAAAAAAAAAAAAAAAAAAAAAAAAAAAAAAAAAAAAAGATAAATCTGTATATATGGCAACACTGCTCTGATGGCCCGCTTTCCGCCGAGTTCAACAAGCCAATATTTTGACTTTTGACACTGATGTTTTGGGACTATTATTATGGGTTGCCAACTCTAAAAAAAAAACAATTTATTACCAAGCTAAAGCTAAAGGTGTTGAATTAAAAGTTAAAGTTGGTTTATCCAAGCATTGTATGAGTGTCGCACTTTAAGTCTGGACGAGGTACTTGTCCGGATTTCGGGACGTCAGCATCGGCATCTCAGACAATGAAACGGTAGACTCCTGCGCTAAGAACGCTATCTATTCTGGTTTCATGGACCACTACAGGATTTACACGAGTGATATAGGCTCATTGACTAATTTGGGAATGATTGATGCATGGCAGAGAGATTAGAATTTGTCCAGAAAGTTATAAGCCATACACTATGGCCCTATGCAAATTTATATCCCCCAAAAACCATGGTTCTAACTTCCATAATCTGAAGCCTTCGCCTTGGTCACGCCTGAATCTCGGTTCATCAGGCCAAAATAATGATCTGGGATCATTCTCTATGTGAATGTGGTTTGAAGAAAGGCGCACTACAATGTGTTTTATAAATATGAAGAGAGTATGAATGTTAAAATGTGTGTAAAAAGGTCCACTTAAAATATTAAATAATATAAGTAAAATTCTTTTGCATGCATTGTATAATTTTCTTTGTTAAATATTTTAATGTTACTCAAGTAAAAATAGAATAAAATAGGTATTATAAAGAAAATTATGCTAATTGCATGAAAGACAAAAGTGACCCTTTTTACATAGAATGAAGTATGTAGATTTTCTATTCCATAATGATTATTGTTGAGTGTAGAAGCACCTACAAGACTCACAAGTACACCTACTTACTTAAAATCTAATTATCTAATTATGAAATAAGGGTTCTATAGATTACCAGAATATCGCTATTAAAGCTAGACGGTTGACCTGAAATTTTTTATAAAGTGAAGTATGTATAGAGGGAAACATCATAAAACCATGGACATATATTAAAAAAGGCGGACGGAGTTCCGTTAACGACAAAAGTGAAACAAAAACAGCAGTGGCGGACACGTACAGTATGTGAAAGTTTTTAGGGGTACTTATTGTCATGAAAAGAAAATTTTCCCATGTTTTAAAATAAAAATATACAAAAGTTTTTGAACTTTTGGAGACCTAAATAGAGAGAGTGAACATCGCTCTGCTGTTGGTAAATTCTCACACATCAAAAGATTTTAACCTCCAAACAAAAAAAGTTGTTATAAGTTTAACATGTGCATCTGTGGGATCGTAGTTCACAAACGGCTGAACCGACTATGTTTTTTTTTTTTTGAAAGGCGACTTGTTCGAGAGTATTGTTAATTATGACTCAAGAAAATCTAATCAGCCGTTTCAAGATTATAAGCTCTTTTCTAGTTGCATCTTCTAGAGCATCTTCCACAGGTTTGTTTAAGTCGAGATTTAGTATTATATTAATTCAATGATATTAGTAAAACCTTGATTAAAAGTATGTAGGATAGGTACCTAACTCCTTACCAACTTACAACAAAGATGTCGTACTGGGGCTCATGTGAATGAACTCAATGAATATCTTACTTATATAGGAGGTTTATTAAATTTTCAATTTATTAGGACCAATATTTTTGTAGAATTTTGTATTTAGGTATTATTAACCATTACGCCAGCACACGCGGATAAAGCTGTTCGTGAGCGCTTTCACTTCCGACTTACTTAACAGATATCAACATTTAACGCCATCCGAGAGTCGTAGCCTAATGTTACATAGCCTATACTATTCCTCATGAATCTGGCTTTAATATACAACAATAATTTCGAATACAACTGGTACTTCCAGAGATTAGCGTGTTTAAACAAACAAAATCTTTTCCGCTTTATTATATTACTAGCTATGCCCCGTGGTTTTACTCGCGTATAATTTAAAAGACACCTTTAAAAAATCCATAAAGTAGCCTATGTGTAAATCCAGAGTGTCGGCTACCCCAAATTTCATCGGTCTAGCCGTTTGAGCGTAAAGAATACTCTCACAAACTTTCGCCTTTATATTATAATTTTATATGTAATAGTATGGATTAATAATAAAGTACCTACATATAGATAGATATACCACGTATAGATCGATAGATTTGGAATCTCAACGGTTAACAAAAATATGTTCCGTACGGAATAAAAAACGTTTAAAGATAACATACAAGTGTGTATTTAAAATGTTTATATACAGTGTGTATTAAAAACCCCGTCGGATCCGTGAAGGTGTTATCAGGTATCGAGATTATATTCTGTTTATGTTATCTATCTCAGATTATAAGTAAAAAAAATCCCTTAAAAAAAAAGTAAAAAAAATTAGTTAAATGAGGATACTTACATGGCAATACTTATACCGTCGTACGATCAAACGTACCGCTGAGCCGCGACGCGCGGTGCTATCACGTTTTAAAAATTTGCAAAATTTTAGGGAAACCAAAAATAAATATGTTAATTTTAAATCGCAATAACATTTTTATTTTCATAATAAATAAAATTTTGATATTTTTTTTGGTAATGTCATTGGGGTACCTATATACCCTTTTCGGATTCGACGGGGTTTTTAATACATATTGTATTATCAATATAGTAATAATTATATCAAATTTTAATTCAATAAGGATTTCATATAAATGTTTTTAACACGTATGTTTCAGTGAATTAGATTTCTTATTCTAAGTATATTGCATAATTTAGTTACATAAAGTACGTCCACAATCGTATCATTATTTCAACAAAAAGGCACTTTGTGCCACGTTATCACAGCAGTTATTATACTTGGTCCCAATTTACGTTAAAACTATCATGCATATACATAATTATGTATTTATCAAAATGTCTACAAAATATTTTTGTCCTATAGATTAAAGAAGCAAATATAAGACTCTTTCTGCTTTAAGCTACATAAGTAAAATAAACGATATGCATTAATGACTAATTTTCAAGAGTCATTGGTTTTACTTTAAGTTTCTTTGCTAATGCAGTACTAGAGTCTATTTGTTGTTTTACGTAGGATACGGTTCCTTTAAGGTCCGCTTCCTCGGCAGCTTTCTTCTCTTTATCACCTGGAGCCAGAACCGGTAAATTGGGATCGGTCTGAAACATAAAATGATTGTAGGTAAAATTGTAATTATATTTAGCACTAGCTGTGCCCGCGACTTCGTTCGCGTGGACTTTAGAATGCCGTCGATCGGGCATACGCGCGAATCGTGCTTCTCCCGGTCCCGGTTATATAAGCATATGCTTATGATGGGTGATCCTTAGAAAATAGACATATTTGTACTCTCGCTGAGGTTTTTGTGTCTTTTTTTAATATCTTAAATTATGTAGTACATTAATTTGCTATATCTCTTATAGTTATTCAGTGTAAGCCATTTAAGCTCCCCAAAATGGTCGTTTTTCCGAATATATTTTTATTTGCGCGGAACCCTTTTTCTAAAATAAAAGTAGCCTAAGTTACTCCTTAAACATCAGCTATCTGCTAGTGAAAGTCTCGTCAAAATGGGTGTAACCGTTTCGGAGATTATCCGGAAAAAAATACAGACGGATAGACAGACAAACTGGTTTTTTGTTATAGGTACCGTATTTAGGTATAGGGTATGAGTTTAGTAAAAAGCAGTTATTTTGACATTACAAACCGACACTAATTTTATTATTTGTATAGATTGGATTAATAATAATAATATCATGCTGTATACGCTGTATTAGGCAAAGACCATTTCTCCAAAGAGATGTCTTAACATTGAAAATAAATATTAATAAGAATTATACCGGTTCCAACTGTCTCCAATGTTGCATACTTTCGGCCAGACGGTCACCGAATCCCGGCGCGAAGGATTCAGGGTCAACTGCAACGAAACAGTGCCCGAGGTTGGCGTGACCGCCCGCGCCGCTGTGAGACCACGACCGAACGTGGTGACCATAGTTCGAACCTGTTAAAGACAGTTATTCACTAACTTTTCTATCTTATAATAATGCCCTTACTTTTTATTGAAGGCCGTTACTGCAATTATCAAACAAAACAAAATTAATTAAAAACAAAAACAAAATAAAAATTTGGAATTATATAAAGAGGTGACCTATTGCGTTTTAAACGTAAATTCGCAATTATGAGGCATTTAAAAATAGACACGCAAAAATTATGATAGGTACTAAAATTTTTATTTACTAATTTATCGACCGCATTGAACATTTATTTTAATTTAATTCTTGCAAGTACGTAATTTCCAAGCATATAACTAAGTACTTTATTAGGTGTTACTTTTTTTCATTGCCTTGTTTTGCTGTTATTATTGCTTAGTTTTAGAGTATAGTAAGTAAATACTGTATCATACTGGATAAATGAATACAATATGTAAGTATTTACCTACACAATAAAAAGAACAAATAAATTATTTAAAGTTCAGTGATCCTTTTAATATTGTAATGTGAGAAATAAGTTAGTTTTCACTAAACATCCACTTATTCAATTATTATTATTATTTATAGTTCGTACCTGATGATATTCCACAGAACAGCTCTACCATAGCAGCCAGCCCATATCCTTTATATCCAGAAGTTTTTTCTCCACCGCCAAGAGGCATCAGACAACTAGTATTAAACGCCTACAAAATATCATAATTAATTTATTAAATTCAATCATATATAGGGTCTTTACCTATGAAATTGCTGTTTTATATGAAAAAATTTAAACGATTTTTTTCATGTATTTTTTATTTGTATTAATCTAAGTAATCACCCACGCAATCAATGCATCTTTGCCAGCGCAGTGGCAGTTTATTGATGCCCTTCTTAAAGACATCAGCTGGACGGGAGGCAACAAATTCTTCAAAGGCATTTTGTACTGCCTCTCGGGTATTGAATTTTTTTCCCGCCAAGGAGTTATCCAAATTCTGGAAAAAGTAGTATTCTGTAGGCGCAAGGTCTGGTGAGTAGGGCGGATGACGGAGAACTTCCAACCCCAGTTCTTGCAACTTGGAGACCGTCTGCTGTGCAGTATGAGGTCGCGCGTTGTCGTGCAGGAACAGCGGAGACGAGCGATTGACCAATGCATGTTGGAGATGTGCCAGCCTCTTCCATCACTGTGTTCAGTTCTTCACAGAACACATCTGCAGTAATGCTCACCCCGTTTGGTAAGAAGCTGTGATGAATCACACCGGCGCTAGACCACCAAACAGTGACCATCACTTTTCTAGGGGTAAGTTTTCGTTTAGGGCATTGTTTAGGGGCTGAACCAGGATCCAACCAACTTGCTGAGCGCTTGCAGTTATCAAACAGAATTCATTTTTCATCGCAGGTAACAATGCGGTTCAAAATTCCTTCATTTGTGTGTCTGTTGAGCAGTGCAAGGCACTTCTCGACGCGTACTTCGCGCTGACGATCATTGAGTTCGTGGGGCACCCATTTGTAAAGCTTTTTTACCTTGCCAATTTGACGCAAATGGACCAATATTGTTTTGACGCTAACGTCGAAAGCTGCTGCTAATTCAGCCATAGATTGTGTATCATCAGCTTCCACAATCGCCTTTAATTCGTCATCGTCGACCAAAGTCTTCGGACGACCGCGAGGTTCATTTTTCAGGTCGAAATTCCCAGAACGGAAGCGAGCAAACCAATAACAGGTGGTGCATTGGTTTGTAGTGTTAGCTCCGTAAACGTCGTTGATGTTGCGTGCCGCTTGTGCCGCGTTGCTGCCACAATATGAGTACATTCCATAATTACTCGAATTTTTAACGTATTCATGATGACAAAAAAGATTGAAATGCGATGAAAATGTAACACTAATCAATAAACAAATGACTACTTTTGGAAAAAGAATTCCATGTTTTTAAAATAAAATTAATTTGAAATTAGGATTCTTAGCCAAACAAAAATTATTTTGATTTGAAATGGCCAGTACTGCAGAACGGCAATTTCATAGGTAAAGAGCCCTATTATTAATATTCAATATTATAAACGATTTATATCTAGAGTAGTACGAGTAGAAAAAATATAAATATTTTGTGTATATTGTATATATAAATGTAAATATTTTGTTATAATTTTTCCATATTTTAGAATATGAAATTTTAAACATTTTTACATATATGATATCACTGTTTTATATAATCGTATTCACTTTTAAATTATCTTGTAGTATAATTAATTTGATGTAACATACCATCACGCCTGTATCCCCGAAGGGTTAGGCAGAGGTGTACTAATGTACACCCACAGTTCGCCGAGTATGTTTTTTAGGTCCCATGTAATAGGGGGCGAGCCTATTGCCATTAATCGGGCACAAACCCAAACTCCCAGCTGCTACTGAGAAATTCAAAGAAAAACCCAATAACACTTTGCTTGACCTGGGAATCGAATCCAGGACCTCGATCATAGCAGTCGCGCTTATTCATCACCAGGGTAATGAGGCAGTTAATTTGACATGCCGTTATTACTGATTTATTTTTACATATTTGTTTTATTGTTATTAATATTTCAATATTTTACTACATAAGCTCATAATGTATTTATATGCTTTGGTTCCGCTTCCTGTAACAAATTCTGTGAACGCCCATAACTATATTTTATTTTAATTGTGCTACATATGGGTTATACAATTTTATTCGTTATTATTCTTAAGAAGAAATCTACATAAATTTACACAATTATAAATTTTCATATTTATCAAGTTATTACCAACTCAGCGTCCTGTGTCTCTTTACCGTCAGGATCTTGAGCCCAGCCTAACGGTAGTGGTTCACCCTTGCGACGTTGCATTTCTATCTGAAAATAAACAAAAGAAAGTAAGTTTTCCATTACTCTAGACACCTTCTATACAATTAATGAAATTGAGGTATCTGTGTGTATTATCAAAATAGCAGCTTTTTACTAAATGAAAGTAATAGTTGTACCCGCGGCTGCGCTCGCGTGGACTACAAAATGCCGTCGATCGTGCTCCCCGCTCCCGGTTATTAAATTTTAAAGTCAAAATTGCTTGTTGTAGGTGACCCTTAGAAGATAGACATATGCACTCGCTGCCATTTTGGTGGGCTATTTTATATAATTACTGACTATTGGTGTGATGCCCATAAAAATACCTATATTATATGGAATTACTATACTATAAGGATACCTATATTATTATGCAATTTATTTTTAACTAGGTAGTAGCAATATAATAAATAAGCTATTTACCTTTCCGACAGATACGGCTGTTGTGGCCATATCTAAGTAGAAAGTCTCTCCTTGTGATGCAGGCGCCACCACCGATATAGGGTTCGTCCCAAGTGCAGACTGTAATAATCGAAATACAACTACGTAAGTGCAAGATTACTACATACAATACAATATTTTGACTGCATTTAAGTACATTCTGTCCAAGAGCCTATAATATATGAACCTACTTTCCTACTACAATAAAAATGTCTAGACAGCTTAGTATACACTGGTGAAATGGAACGAATCACAGTCATTGTGACAAAATTTTCATCACCGGTCTTATCGTGATCCGGAACTCATAAATATTAAAATTAAGATTAATGCTGCATACTAATAGGTTGTTATTATACTCTCAGTTCCGCGTTAATGTTCCAAAAGAATTATTTTTATTATAAATATATTTGATTTTTTATATTTATTTTAAAATTGTTGCCGTCTCTGCAAATTGCATAATTTTAAATCATAAGTTTTTCTTAGACTTGTATCACATAGAGTGTAATAACTAGGTATGCGTGTAGTAGGTATTACTAAAATAATAAACGAAGCTATTCCAACTTAAAATAAATTTTACTTATCTAATTCATAACATTGTAAAAGTCTTATTTAAACGAGTATAATCAGATCTAAATTTGTATACAATTTAGATTTTAAATACAAAGTTAATCGTGAAATCGCAAATTAGCGACATAAAAGTAGAACGAGTGGAAGATACTATATGAAGTAAATATAAATACATTTAATTTACCTACTTTACTCAACTACGTCAGTGACCTACCTAGACTCCCGCAGGTCAAGGTAGGGCTATACGCTGACGATACAGTCATATATGCCTCGAGAAGGAATAGATTCCACCTCAGACACAATGTCCAACGCGCCGTGACCACTCTCGGGAAGTGGTTTAACGAATGGCGAATAGCGGTAAATCCCTCGAAGAGCGCCGCGATGCTCTTCGGTGCGGATTCGTCACGTTTACCGTGGAGGCTCAAACCTCTTGAACTTTACGATAATCCGATTCCATTTGTGAGAGAGACCAAATATTTAGGTGTAACCCTAGATAGTAGGCTCTCTTTTAGACCTCACATCCGTAAGGTTAGGAACAGGGCCGCGTGGGTCCTGGGCCGGTTGCATCCTCTGTTGTGTACGGTGAGTAAAATGTCTACGCGACATAAGCTCACGCTCTACAAGATGTGCATTCGACCGATTTTGACATATAGTTGCGCTGCGTTCGCACATATGTCGGAGTCGAATTTCAGACGGTTACAAACCATACAGAATAGGTTTCTCCGTCGTCTCACCGGGGCCCCTTGGTATGTTCGAAGCGAAGATCTCCATAGAGATATGGAGCTTCCTTCGATTCATGCTTACGTCAAACAGCTCTCCCGTTCGTATTTCGACACCGCGTCGAATCACGCGAACCCGTTGATTAAAGCAGCAGCTACTTATGTCGCGGTACCCACCACCATCCGGCAAAAACGCCGGCCGCGCAATATTTTTAGCGACCCGGACGATCACATCGAAAACGCGAATAAATACTATGAATCCGTCTCTCCAAACAGAGCGTGCCAGCGCCCACGCCCGCGTAACCACCGTTCTCTCCGCAGAGGACGGGCGGTAAATTTCGCTCCAGCACACCCCCCACGTCCACCCTCTCCAGCGGTAACCCAAGCCTAGGTCCGTTTCCTCGGCGTGAAGCCCTTGGGTCAGGCAACCGCCCGCGCTATACAAGTGACACTGTACGTGCATCACTTAGCTACCTACATACAACACTACACACGTGCACACCACATAGGTACATAGGTTCTGTGAGGGACCTTTTTTTTTCTTTTTTTACGCTAGTTAGTTAGTGTAGAAAACATTTCCGATTACTAAATACACATACGCATGGTCCCTTCCTTCCTCCCAGGAGGAAGGTAACATGCCTATGTGTATAATTTAGTTAGCTCGAATCGTAGATGTAGGGATTCGATTAGATCGCGACTTATTTGCGAACGCGAGGACCGCCCGAGCCGAGGTCCGGCCACTTTGGCACCCTCGTGCGAGTCGTCCATACAACTTTCGCGGCTGAGTGCCCTCTGCGCTCGCCCCCAAGTCCGGTGAAGCTGTCAAAGCCGCAGCGGCTTTAGGGCCCCAAAGGCTAACAGTGTAGTCAGTTCTAAAAAAAAAAAAAATACTTTACTCAACAATGTAACTGGTAGATATATTAATGCAATAAAAGTTAACAATGACCATGAGAAATGATGCGAGATTGCAATGTTGAAATTGTAATTGTACATAGTTGCCATCGACATATGCCAGCCTGCATTTTTATCACCGCAAACCCCTTTGCGGTAAATTGTTATACCAACATACTATGACAAGACAACATAGAACAGACTGAGTTCGAACAAATAACCTAAATTTGTATGTTTAACTGTGGCTGCGGATCCGCTCGCGTGAACTAGACTTTTTGTTAAGTTTTCACTCTGCTCCCAACCGCCACTCACGGCTTTTTCTCGCCGGTTATTTTAGAGACAAAAGTGCTTATTGTGGGTAATCCTTAGCAAATAGACATATTATGCTATCGTTGAATTTATATAAGTGTTTTTAAGATCTACAATTATGTATTATATTAATTTGATATATCTCATATGGTTTACTCAGCCCCTAAAAAGCCCCAAAAGCGTCTTTATTTTCGAATTGATTCTATATTAAAGTCACTGGTTACTTCGTACTGTTATAACCCTTATTTCTATGCACACATAGCGCACTCAGCACCTTAGCATATGACGCTGTTTTATCACATGTGCAATTCAGCACTTTACAATTTTTACTTTAATTATTAAAAATTTCCTTCAAGTCAGTCAGTATCAAGACATCGCGGAGCACGGTCCTAACTGCTCAACAAAATTCAGGAGTCAGTGTGTCAGAGTATTGTATCATATAAAATATATATGAGTTGTGAAAAGTGTAGTTTTTTTTTAAAAAGACAACCAGGTACGGTCTCCTAATAGTACGTTACTTTATTCACTGGATAAAAGTCCCTAAAAAATTAAATAAAAAAGGACTATTGTTCTTTTGATGTTGGCTATATATTACTATAGGTTGCAGTGACCATTTAACATCAGTTGAAATGCGCAGTTGTTTGCTAATATATGTTGTAATAGCATTATTTTCATAGTTTATTATAGTGTAATAATGTTTTTGAACTTGATAGAAATAATCGAATACGATAAATGACCTGTTTACTCCTCGTTGGGGCCAGCAGAGGCGAGGTGTTCGTAAACGCCATCCCGATAAGACCTTTGTCAGCTGCTTTACGAGCCCAGAATCCAGCCATCCCGTTGTGATTTGATCCTGAAACAATCATTAACATCAAGTTATTTAATCTTTTCATGCAAATATTATTTTTATACAATTCACCGGATATAAAGTTATACATACTTACAAAGTACCTAAAAATATATTAATAATAAATAATACAAATAATATCTGCCTGTAAGTGTCTCACTGCTAGGTAAAGGCCTCTTTCCAAGGGAAAGCAAGGGCCTAATCACCACGCCAGAATACGACGTATTGGCGATTTAAAACACTTAGAAATCTGCGGTTCTATATGTTTCAAACATACAATGGTACTTACTACAAGAATATTTCTCAAGCGTTCAGACTTCCTCACGATGTTTTCCTTCACCGTTAACAGATAGTTTCACCAATTTGTATTACACGAATTCCGAAAAACTCGTTGGTACATGCCGTGGTTCGATCCTGCGGATATCGAATCGATAATACCGCCGATGTAAACTACTAGACCACCACGACTAACTAATATTACGATTTAACTAATATTATAACATATTTGAAATTTTAATGTTATACATAGATTACAATACATTAAGTACAATAAGTACGCCCTCCCGAACTGCTATAACCGCGTGCACTGGCGTAATCGTTAGTGATACGTAAATACAATGTTGTACAATAATATTGATCCTTAGTATATCTAAAAAAAGACAGCGATAGCATATGCCTATCTCTTATACATAAACCACAATAAGGTATTTCCTGACATAGACTTGTTAAAAATTAAAAAGTGATTTATAAGCATTATTTTTAGATATGGCATATTAATCCTTACGAACAAAAGTTATATCATTATAAAGACACTTTTATAGAGTTAAATTTTGCTCTTTAGAGTATGTTATTTGGACACATAGCTTAGGAGATAATGAAAAATTAAAAAAAATTGTACTTGCGAGAAGAACAATTATGATAGACTACATGGGTGCGTTGGCGGCGCGGTGTTTGTTGGATAAAATTAACACGGTTGAAACAGTGCAGCACAGCTATATTTCAAGAGAAATTTCTGGGAAATAAATACAATAGATTCTCTGTAGTATAAACATAATAAAAAATTGAACCACTGCAATAAAATACTATTTTTAGTACTGACTAATTTGGTCTGAGGGGCTTTAACAGCTTTACTGGGTTTTTGGGTGAGCGCAAAAGTTTACTATCCATTCGATACAACGAACTATACACATCTATATTAAAAACGCATGCGAACCCTCGGGCACACTGCTACTTTTAGAATATGTATTTATTATATCTGTCAAATTGTTTTCTATTAAAGGAAAAAGGTTCCGTACAGAACAACACAGTAAAAACTAACTGTGCAGGTGTGATGTGATGTAAGTTGAACTTTTTGAAGCAACATCGCGTCGGCTCTGTATTAGCGTGTGGGGACATCGCGCCGATCGACGTGAGTTCGAATCCCTGCAATAAGCCTGAGATTTCGATGAAGGAAAACATCGTGATGAAACCATAGCATGGTGGTAGGGCATTTTCTAATACTTGCATAGATAGCTACCATCCTCAAGTTGAAAATCTGTCATCTGTCTTCCATAAGTGTGTTCCGGCAGCTGCACATGAAAGCCGGTCTTCACTAGGCTAAGCATGTTAACTTTTTGGGCCACATCAGCTGAGATTGTGGGCAAACGCTAAAACATATAAAGAAGAAAAGTGAACGATAAAACCACTTTAACGCGTTAATCACCTTTCACAGTAACCCATCCTACTCCGGTTTCTTTAGCTTTTTTGATCGCGATATCCATTGCGAAGTGACTTGCAGTGGCACCCAGTACGTTGTTAGCATCTACCCATGCCGTTGACGCATTCTCCTTTAGTATTTTAGGCTCGTTGTTCGGCAGGCAAGCACCACTTATTATATCGTTACAATACATTTCTGAAATCAATTGATTTTAATCTTAATTACTTTAACACATATGATATTTATAATACAATGATATGTTATATAATTCAAATTTTTACGCTACAAAGGGCGTAAAACCATTTTGGAAAAATTTACTTTTTGATACAGTCTTACTTCTTCTTTCACGCTCTTTCATTCTGTGTTTTTAAAATGACGCTACAATGATAAAAATGGACCAAACCAGATAATAAAACAATATGTTTTTTACATTACGACAGCAAACTTGTATAAAACAAAGCATAAAATATTATTTATAATATATTGTATAAAACTGAGCAAATAAAGTAAAAAAAAAACAAAAGTTATGTAATTTGGAATTACGCCTTTTGTTGCACAAATAGGTGAATTATAAAAATCTTGTGTGCGTCTCTTAGTGATCGTGTAACTTCTGAACGAATTGACCGATTTAGCTCATATTTATTTAATATATTTGTTATATCGAGACGATTGTTCATAGCTAGTATGTTATCCGATGGATGGCGTTGTGGTCGGAGCTATTAACTAACGGAAAAGACAGAACAATGTCTGCAGGGCTAGTTAGTACTTTAGAAGTTTTTTTTTTAAACCGACTTTACTATTTGATATAAGGGCCCTGGAGCCTCAGATGGGTTTTACAGCTTCACCGGGCTTGGAAATATATTTGTGTACGTATATATATGTGTATACGTGTGTATATGTTACGGTTTAGATTTGATCTTAAAACGAAATGGAAACGGTACTTTCTCCATACAAATGTATTCCTCTGTTTTATATGCCTGGATAATGGCAGTAGCACAAATATTTATATACAATACAATTTATATCTACCACTGACATGTTGGTATGTTTTAATATTTTTCATAAATTAATTATTTATTATAAGAACTAGGAGCCTTCTAAAACGATTAAAATAGTCCACTAAAACCAATGTTATCTGACTTAGGTATAGTAAACGTTTTTGACTAATAAAAGAAAAATATATAGGCATAGCTAAAGTACTCCATAAATAATTTTCGTAAAAAAATAATTAAATCGGTTCAGTTTTGGCGGATGATTTGGTTTATTTTAAACAAGTATCATCAGAGCGAGCTGCAGGTTGTTTCACTCACGCTGTATTCGGTCGTTCTCGGTGCTAAATAATTAGCATAATATGTAACGCAATAGTAATAGATTTCTGTTAAAAGTTATTCTTCAAATGTCTTGCCGACCGCGCTTCCACATAAGGTGTAGGAAATATAGACAATGGCTTTCTGGCAATGTAGGCAATTTTGTCAATAAAGACTCACATATAACAGGATATGACGTAGGTAAAACAGATGTAGAGTAATTCTTTACACATAAAATTGATATAGTAATTTATAGATTCATTAGTGGTCAACCTTCTAAATCTATAAACTCAATAATGAGGACAGATGACGCATTCTCAAAACCGATCAACAACTAAAGTAAATTTTTCAAATTAAGTATTTCGTATTAATTTAATTATTTGACGTACGCAACTGATTTAGATGATAGTTTTCCTATGTAAAAATTCTCCATATTATTATAATAAAGCTAATGGTGAATGAAATACAACTTCAAAACAACAATGATTGTCGACATGAATGTTGTTGAGATCTTGAAACATGCAAAGAAATTAGCGTTAGTTTAGGTTCTAAATCTGATCAGTTTGCGCAAACAGTTGAAAAAACATTCCTGATTTTCTAGATTTGATAAATAATTTTAAGGAGTTATAAAACTCTTGAGTTATTTGAAAGAATTGTCTTACTTACCAAGTCTGTTCAGTCCGTGGCTTGGGTGTCCCATTTTATCGGCTTGTATAAGCAGTTCCGCTTGCTGTTCTGCAACCTTGGCAGCCGCACCTACAGCCTTGAGGCAATCGGTCATAAACCTCAACGCCTCGCTTGTCGCTACCTTGCTTATTGTAGACATTGCTGATACTGTAACTGTATCAAAATAATGTCATAAATTATTGACTTATGAAATACGTAACTAAATGAACCCAAAGGGATTGTAACTTAATGCAAGCACACTTGGACATCACGTCGAACGACGTGAGTTCGAATTGTACAAATAACCCGAGATTTCGGCGAAGAAGGGCCAAAGATTTTGGTAAAAGAAACCTTCGGGAGGAAACTACTAAGTGATGTAGGGTATTTTTTTAGTCTTCAACTGGCAAGCACTCACTCTTAAATTAAAAATTATTCGCCAAGCATCTACTGGTGTGTTTCTACAGCTCTGCTTGAAAGAAATCTTGCTGTCTAGGCTTTAGAATTTTATTATTTACTAGCCTAATAACCTAATAATAGCTAAATAGCCTACAAATTAAGATGATGAATCTTAAGAGGAACGTTGTTGGTCTCATACAGCATGGCTTCAAATCCATACTAAATTTAGTAACCAATATAGCGAAATAAAACTGCCCTCTCTAATATTCAGTGAAGTATGCTCAAAAGTGACGTGGATAGGTATATGTGATTAGATTAATAAATACTTGTATTATGAGAGCTAGAAATTTTACAATCATATTAAAGAAATAAAATTTTACGTCCTATATCTAATTCGTGGACGATTGTATATACCTACAATAGTGAGAGGTTTAAGAGAGATAGGAGGTATTTAAGAGAGTTAGGGCATAGAGAAATTTCTTTAGAGATTTCTCTATACTTCAGGCAGTCTGACTGGTGGAATACTTCCAAACCCACAAAAGACAGCAACCAAATAGCCTAGTGTTGTGTTCCTATAGTGAGTAGGGTTACCTGAGCTCCTCGGAGAAGGGAGGGTTCAAGGTCTGCAATATGCTAGTAATGACCTATGGGTATTACAATCCTTCATAGATTAAGGTAGCGGCTAACTATCAGACGGGCTCTATGCTTGTTTGAAACTTTAGTTGTATAAAAAAAGGCGATGTACTAAATAATAATGATAAATGCAAGATATAAGTGGGCTGAGACTGTAGCAACTTGCTTTCGGATGAAACGTTTGACACTGAGCCCAGAACTGACATATCTAATTCATCATCATTTTTGCGGAAAGATGTCTATTGCCGTATTGCTGGATATAAAGATCCTAAAGATCGCCACAATGACCGGTCCTGTGATGCCCGCATCCAACAGCTTCCGGTAACCTTTACCAGAGAATCGTCCCACCTTGCGTAGGGTCGCCGGTACATGGCCACCACTCGGGAAATCTTCGGCCTCATCGACCATCCGTTCTACGAGCTACGTGCCCGCCCACTGCCACTTAAGTCTAAGTATTACTAGGACTATGTCGGTGACTTTAGTTCTCCTGCGGATCTCATTTCTGATTCGATCACGCAGAGAGACTCCGAGCAATTGCTAATTGCACAACATATATTTTGCAATGTATTTTTGTCATTTCAACTTCGTTATATATGAAAATACTTATGTAATTACATTAAAATTACTTAATTGAGTGTTGTAAAATATTACGTAATGAGTAAGTGTATATAAAAATAACAATCATACTTATCAGTTGTCTTTGTTTATAGTAACCGTGATCTGTTTTGTAAAAACTATTGATAAAAATTGGATGTATTTATTTTAAGGAAAATTACTTGATGTTTTACATAACAATATGATCGTCGTGGCCGTCTAGTCATAAAGCTTGTTTGATCATATACAGGGTGTCCGGTAATGAATAGATAACCTTGAAATGGCGTTTAGCAGAACTTATGGTCGTCCAGAAACAAATGCAAAAAAAAAATCCTAGGTACCTAAGATATGATGTTTTTTTAAAGTATTCCAAATCTCTACATTCTTGTACACTACGATCACAAATGACTGAATTCCATCGGTTTTATGTTGTTCTATTATTATACGCTAACTATGCCAATAGACAGGCTATTGCAGTTTAAAAAAAAAAAAGACAAATAAATTTTCAGTGAAAAATGTACAAAAATATTTTTTAACAAAGTTTAAGCACCTTGGGTATAAAAAAGTATGAAAACATGAGTGACCAATAATTTTAAAATAATGCCAGTTTTAAGTAGCTTGCCAGTTGATTTCTATCTATGGGATCTCATGAAATCCCTAGTTTACGAAGTCTCGCATGTGTCATCCGCGGAAGAACTTAAATCAAGTATTATAAACGCAGCAAATGCGATGTGGAATAATTTAACTACTTCGGTAGTTAAGCCAAAACTCAGAAAAAGAATGCGACTTTGCGTACGCAATAGGGAAAGTCACTTCGAGCAAGAACTTTAATTAGACTAAATTACAAAATGTCTTAATTGTTACTTATTATTAATTGTTAATTGTTATTACTACTAAACTGTTACTGATTCTAAATTTTATTTTTTATTTGTATATTTGATTTTATTTACGTTGGGTATTGTTTTTAATTAATTTTATGGGAATTTTAAAGAACGACCTTAAGTTTAGTTCGAATACGAATTTCCGCCTGCTTCGTTTGTGATAGTTTTTTTGTTTTTTTGAAATAAGTTCGTAGTTGTTATGCATTGTTGGAGAGCTAAGAAAAGGGTTATGGTTTTAAAATAGTCTGCAAGTCAAGTTTCATAACGTTTTCTTTTGTTTTTAAGGTATTTTAGTAGAAAATAATCTCAAAAAAATATTGTAATAATATCGTTTTTCGTTTCGAATTTTTTAATTTGGACCAATAATTGTTATTTTAATATTGATGAGTAACCAGTGTTTAATCGTTTTTATAAATCAGAAGAAAAAATGTGATTTATATTGATACTTTTTGAAATAAATTTTTGATGTTGCATTTTTGACTTATTGTGAAAAAAGCTAAAAAAACACGATAACTTAAAAATGGTTCACTTTTGCATAAGCCATATGGGGGTAAAAACTATCTTAAATAGTCACCCCTATCACCTCCTAACGGGAATACGGCGTATTACCAATAACCCTGTATATAACAATTATTGTTATTCGCGAATTTCACAAAATGATACCTATGAGGTCATCGAATTAGTTGTTAACAACGAGATGGTCCAATGTAGTCGAGGAACGTTTACAATATCACGTAGTCCTCAGACAAGAAGATTGATTACATAAAAAAGAAGATAAATTGAAAAGCGTTCCTTGTTTTATATAACTACTTAAAAGTTGGCTTAATCATCTACCTGTATTTTTACACTTTATAATACCGGTTCATAATGTAAATTTTAGTGAAACCGGTGAGAGATACTGATTGGGAAATAAATTGTCTTCAAAAAAAGTACTAAAGTAAGTTGACTTTTACAATCAGTTAGAATCGAAAATATGAATCATTTGGTATTATCGGTAGTAATAACATTTATGATTTCTTCATTCATATCTTCTGATGACATCGTCATGAGCGATGTGAGAATTACTTTAAGTTAGGCTGTATTGCTAGATGACTAAAGATATTTTAGAAAAAAATCTCTACATTCGGTATCCCCCCCCCCCCCCCCCCCCCCCCCCCCCCCCCCCCCCCCCCCCCCCCCCCCCCCCCCCCCAAAAAAAAAAAAAAAAAAAAAAAAAAAAAAAAAAAAAAAAAAAAAAAAAAAAAAAAAAAAAAAAAAAAAAAAAAAAAAAAAAAAAAAAAAAAAAAAAAAAAAAAAAAAAAAAAAAAAAAAAAAAAAAAAAAAAAAAAAAAAAAAAAAAAAAAAAAAATATACATCACACAGCTTCAACAATAATAAAATCTAAAGGCTATGGTGTAAATTTTGTTTCCGAAAATAAATATATAAGTAGCCGAATTAATTATCTCTTATCTACATTTAGCACATCAAAACATACAATGACCTTGATTCCATAAGGCCGGCCGGGCGAACACTTCATTAAGAATAATAATTGTCATCACAATATTTATTTATCCAATTACAAAACTGAAACTTGCTTGTCGTTTCACTGAAATCATATGTATAAATAGACTATGACGTAATTTATATCAAACACTTACCTGTTGATTATTGAAAATAATAAAACAGACTTTTTGCTAAATTATGATAAACTAAAATAACCGTAACGTGCGTTCTCGACCGCACAACACGGCGGACTAAAGAGTAAAGTTTATTTGTGTTGGCTGGCTTAGATAATCTGTTTACAAGGAAAATGGAGTAGTTGTAAGTGTTCTATAGTTTGTAGGTCACCATCGATGGTACTGTCGTTGATCGATAATACAATAATGTGATTACCATCACCATATTACCACCGATGTTCAAACATCGATAAATAATGTATGATACGTGAACGTCTGGCTACGATCCAACTCTAGTAAAATACATGTTTTTGTGAACGAAATATAATACATAACAATGTAGTATATATAACATATATATGAATAAAGAAAACGCATGGATATAAATACACTGTTGAGAAATTAAAGATATATGGTATAATGTGATGGATTTCAGGTACCTACCAATCTAATTGGAAAAATGCATGAAATATGTAGATGAAATGTATAATAAATGAATTGTTTTATTTATGGATAGATAATGTATTGAAATCATGGGTTAGATTTAATGAGAATATTTGAGTTGAATGACAATACTGAGAAAACATTAATTTATTTTTGAACATATATATATTTATATCTTATAATAAATACTAGTAGCTGAGCGAAGTTCCATCCAGCAAATCCTTGGTACATGCTGAGGCCTAAAGCTGCGGACATCGGATAAACATTCCACTGTTGTTAATCATGAAGCCGACGCGGCTTATACTGTGAAGTGTCTATTTATATAGTTAATATCCCTTTTCCATTAGTCCGTTATCTTTAAGTGGTCACATACCATAAGAGTACTTCGAGACCATTTGTGAAACGGTACAATTTTGATGGGTTACGACGTGAGATATTTCTATAGGAAGCGCGCGAGTTGGGTGCAGAGTTAAGGAATTCGATAGTGCTGTGACCAAGTAGAATTATTTCTGTCGATAATGAGGATGTCGATAAATTTCGACGTTGTTTTAAATATAACATTTATATATTGGTAAATATGATGAAATAATAAGGTTATAATTTATCAGACATTTTGTATCAATTATTTCGCACAGAGAAATCAAACCGAAAAAATAAATCATTGAAATTTAATGATCACCGAGTTCATTTTTCACCATTTCCCGTGCTTGACGATGAATAAAATTATGTTTTTTTTGTAGCATAACTTAACGCGCTCGCAGCAGTCATGAATAAAAACAAAAAAAAAACACGGGGCCACATTATGTGTATTAACGCGATCAGTTAGCGACAAGTGTACGATAGTTGTCAAAGACAGGCACTCACATCACTACAGTACAGGCGCGTGAAGCGCGGCGTGTGAACGGCTGGGGGAAATACTCCCGCTCTTCATATCAGGCCCCAACTGCTTCAACTCAGTCCCATTTTAAGGGGCTCGGACCGCGCATTGTGGGAGCGGCGGCAGCTCTCGGTCGGCTCCTCTCGAACTCGGGAGGACCAGGCGCGAGTTGTCGCCAACTATTTGCGGGGGTTGTGCGGAGTCAGAGAGTCAGGAGAGCCTCCGGCTCCCAAAGAAGTTGCAATGGTTAGGCGGGAAGTCCGCGAGGACGTATTGAGGAGGTGGGACGAGGACCTGGCGGACGCGCGCTTTGGGCGTTATACCATAGACGCCGTCCGCCCGATCCTCCTGCAGTGGTGTAGCAGGAAGCAGGGCTCCCTGACGTTTAGGCTTGTGCAGGTACTGTCCGGACATGGATGCTTCGGATGGTACCTGCACAAAATAGCCAGGAGGGAGCCCTCCACTGCGTGCCATGAGTGCGGGGCTGCGGAGGATACGGCGCAGCACACTCTTGGTGAGTGTGCGGCCTGGGGGGAGCAGCGTCGCACTCTGGCCGCAGTTATTGGTGAAGATCTCTCGCTGCCGAGTGTGGTGAGAGCCATGCTCGGCAGCGAGAGGGCATGGATGGCGATGGCCTCCTTTTGCGAGGACGTCATCTCGCAGAAGGAGGCCGCGGAAAGGGTTCGTGAGGGGGATCCCCTGAGCGGCCCTCTCCGCCAAAGACGAACAGGTGGCAGGAGGAGGCGGTTTATCCGCCAACTCCCGCCACCCTAGCCGAACCAGAGGAGACGGGTCGGGGGGCCCGTCTCCTCATTGCACAAATTCGGCGGACGGAGGAGACGGCTAGGGTGTACTGAGCCGTCTCCTACTTAAGCTGGGGCCCGGTTTAGCCGAGCCGGCCGCCGGGGCGGCGCGACTGTATGCCAGTGCAGTGCCCGCGTCGCCCCAATATGGCGGCGGATGGTACACCGTGGAGTTTTAGTGAGTAGGAGTCTCACATAACCACTCGTCCCCCCGGGCGGGTGTGTACCCATGAAGGGTTTCTCCACGTTAAAAAAAAAAAAATAGGTTATTCTTATTACCTAAGATATGATGTTTTTTTAAAGGATTCCAAATCTCTACATTCTTGTACACTGCGATCACAAATATCTGAATTCCATCGGTTTTATGTTGTTCTATTATTATACGCTAACTATGCCAATAGATAGGGTATAGCAGTTAAAAACAAAAAAAAAATTTTCAGTGAAAAATGTACAAAAATATTTTTTAACAAAGTTTAAGCACCTTGGGTATAAAAAAGTGTGAAAATATGAGTGACCAATAATTTTAAAATAATGCCAGTGTTAAGTAGCTTGCCAGTTGATTTCTATGTATAGGATCACATGAAATCCCTAGTTTATGAAGTCTCGCATGTATCATCCGCGGAAGAACTTAAATCAAGAATTATAAACGCAGCAAATGCGATGTGGAATAAATTAACTACTTCGGTAGTTAAGTCACAACTCAAAAAAGAATGCGACTTACGCAATAGGGAAAGTCACTTCGAGCAAGAACTTTAATTAGGATAAATTACAAAATGTCTTAATTGTTACTTATTATTAATTGTTAATTGTTATTACTACTAAACTGTTACTGGTTCTAAATTTTATTTTTTATTTGTATATTTGATTTTATTTACGTTGGGTATTGTTTTTAATTAATTTATGGGAATTTTAAAGAACGACCTTAAGTTTAGTTCGAATACGAATTTCCGCCTGCTTCGTCTATGATAGTTTTTTTTTGTTTTTTTTTTCAATAAGTTCGTAGTTGTTATGCATTGTTGGAGAGCTAAGAAAACGGTTATGGTTTTAAAATAATCTGCAAGTCAAGTTTCATAACGTTTTATTTTGTTTTTAAGGTATTTTAGTAGAAAATAATCTCAAAAAAATATTGAAATAATTGTTATTTTAATATTGATGAATAACCAGTGTTTAATCGTTTTTATAAATCAAAAGAAAAATGAGATTTATGTGAAACTTTTTGAAATAAATTTTTGATGTTGCATTTTTGACTTATTTTGAAAAAAGTTAAAAAAACATGATAACTTAAAAATGGTTCACTTTTGCATAATTCATATGGGGGTTAAAATTATCGCAAATAGTCATCCTTATCACCTAACGGGAATACGGCGAATTACCAATAACCCTGTATATAACAATTACTGTTATTCGCGAATTTCACAAATAGATACCTATGAGGTCATCGAATTAGTTGTTAACAACGAGATGGTCCAATGTAGTCGAGGAACGTTTACAATATCACGTAGTCCTCAGACAAGAAGATTGATTACATAAAAAAGAAGATAAATTGAAAAGCGTTCCTTGTTTTATATAACTACTTAAAAGTTGGCTTAATCATCTACCTGTATTTTTACACTTTATAATACCGGTTCATAATGTAAATTTTAGTGAAACCGGTGAGAGATACTGATTGGGAAATAAATTGTCTTCAAAAAAAGTACTAAAGTAAGTTGACTTTTACAATCAGTTAGAATCGAAAATATGAATCATTTGGTATTATCGGTAGTAATAACATTTATGATTTCTTCATTCATATCTTCTGATGACATCGTCATGAGCGATGTGAGAATTACTTTAAGTTAGGCTGTATTGCTAGATGACTAAAGATATTTTAGAAAAAAATCTCTACATTCGGTATCTCCAATAGAAAATTCGATAATATTTGTAAATTTGTTTAAAATGTAGCATTAAATTGAATAAATATTTTCATAATATATTTTGAGTTTTGAAGTTGATTGTAGATATTGTTCCGTATGATTCAAACATTAAATCAGAGTTTAATCATAATTGTATCGTGTAATTCTATTGTACTATTATCGTGTATTAGGTTCGATTCATGTTTCTAAAATACTTCTATATCTTAATACTTGCTTAATCACATCGTCACCTTGTCTTTTATTTACGTAAGGTATTTAGGTACATAATACATAAAGATAAAAAACCTGACGCATGAAGACACACAAATATATGATATGACCAAAATAATATGCGTCCCCTTTATGGCTAATTAATAATGTAATCTTTGAATATGTTTAATTATCTACTTTTTCTTGTTTTAAAGAAAGTATAAAATATGTTCTGTTGCTGTGGGGTTGTGATAGGTCTGATTTAACTGGTTAGTATTTTGTTCATATTTTATTCTTGACAACTACCTACATGCCAGATATCAAATTTTATGAACTAACTAAGTCTATAGAACGCAGGTAAGTACCTACTTAAATCCATACAATTATTTATATACATCACACAGCTTCAACAATAATAAAATCTAAAGGCTATGGTGTAAATTGTGTTCCCGAAAATAAATATATAAGTAGCCGAATTAATTATCTCTTATCTACATTTAGCACATCAAAACATACAATGACCTTGATTCCATAAGGCCGGCCGGGCGAACACTTCATTAAGAATAATAATTGTCATCACAATATTTATTTATCCAATTACAAAACTGAAACTTGCTTGTCGTTTCACTGAAATCATATGTATAAATAGACTATGACGTAATTTATATCAAACACTTACCTGTTGATTATTGAAAATAATAAAACAGACTTTTTGCTAAATTATGATAAACTAAAATAACCGTAACGTGCGTTCTCGACCGCACAACACGGCGGACTAAAGAGTAAAGTTTATTTGTGTTGGCTGGCTTAGATAATCTGTTTACAAGGAAAATGGAGTAGTTGTAAGTGTTCTATAGTTTGTAGGTCACCATCGATGGTACTGTCGTTGATCGATAATACAATAATGTGATTACCATCACCATATTACCACCGATGTTCAAACATCGATAAATAATGTATGATACGTGAACGTCTGGCTACGATCCAACTCTAGTAAAATACATGTTTTTGTGAACGAAATATAATACATAACAATGTAGTATATATAACATATATATGAATAAAGAAAACGCATGGATATAAATACACTGTTGAGAAATTAAAGATATATGGTATAATGTGATGGATTTCAGGTACCTACCAATCTAATTGGAAAAATGCATGAAATATGTAGATGAAATGTATAATAAATGAATTGTTTTATTTATGGATAGATAATGTATTGAAATCATGGGTTAGATTTAATGAGAATATTTGAGTTGAATGACAATACTGAGAAAACATTAATTTATTTTTGAACATATATATATTTATATCTTATAATAAATACTAGTAGCTGAGCGAAGTTCCATCCAGCAAATCCTTGGTACATGCTGAGGCCTAAAGCTGCGGACATCGGATAAACATTCCACTGTTGTTAATCATGAAGCCGACGCGGCTTATACTGTGAAGTGTCTATTTATATAGTTAATATCCCTTTTCCATTAGTCCGTTATCTTTAAGTGGTACTACCATCAGGTACTTCGAACCATTTGTGAAACGGTACAATTTTGATGTTACACGTGAGATATTTCTATAGGAAGCGCGCGAGTTGGGTGCAGAGTTAAGGAATTCGATAGTGCTGTGACCAAGTAGAATTATTTCTGTCGATAATGAGGATGTCGATAAATTTCGACGTTGTTTTAAATATAACATTTATATATTGGTAAATATGATGAAATAATAAGGTTATAATTTATCAGACATTTTGTATCAATTATTTCGCACAGAGAAATCAAACCGAAAAAATAAATCATTGAAATTTAATGATCACCGAGTTCATTTTTCACCATTTCCCGTGCTTGACGATGAATAAAATTATGTTTTTTTTGTAGCATAACTTAACGCGCTCGCAGCAGTCATGAATAAAAACAAAAAAAAAACACGGGGCCACATTATGTGTATTAACGCGATCAGTTAGCGACAAGTGTACGATAGTTGTCAAAGACAGGCACTCACATCACTACAGTACAGGCGCGTGAAGCGCGGCGTGTGAACGGCTGGGGGAAATACTCCCGCTCTTCATATCAGGCCCCAACTGCATTCAACTCACGTTCTTTCTATATTGCCATCTTTCTAACCATGTCTCATTACTGACGAGGAATCAAATTGAAGCCAGAAATAACCAATATATGAACACACTAGCATTGTCCCACGGTTTCACCAATGTTAAATGTATTCGACCAACTCTTTCCACTTCACGTACTTCATTGTAGTTTGCTAGATTGATTGACGTTCAAGGCTCCTGCCTCCCTTTTAAGGGTTGTAGCGTAATGTTATATAGCCTATAACCTTCCTAAATAAATAAGCTCAAAACGTGAATGAATTTTTTGTAAATCCGACTTGTAGTCAAAGATTAGCGCTTTCAAACAAAAAAAAAAAAAAAAAACAATCTCTTGAGCTTTATTAGTATATTTAGTATTTAACTATTTATTAGTTATCTAGTGGAGATTTAAAAAAATATTTAAATACATATTATGTAAAAAAGTAAAAATAGAAAAATTGAATTTTGTCAGATCCGTTAATTTATTATCTTGTTTTCAATGATTATTTAAATGAGATCACTAAATTGATTTATTAGTGGTAGCGATGTGATATAATCTACCTTTGGTTATATTTTCCACAGCCTTTTAAAGACATCTAATTTAAGGAGTATAAAACATATCATATTTCAGCACTTGGCAGGCTATTTCTAGATGAAATCTAAACAAATATTGATGCAAAAAGAAAGCAAAAAGTTCGAATGCTCCAAAACATTAGGTTTTCGATACAAACGCGCGTGAGTTGTGCATATATTTTATTTATTAAATTTTCTATAACAAAAAAAACTATAATTGAAAAAAGAAATTTAATTTTATAGTTCTGTGCATGTCTTATATGGAAATATCTGATGCAAATATATTTATTACTTACTTAAAACTATATAGTTTATTTAAATTGAGCTAGTTAATTACAGCTTAATAATACTTTTATTCTTATAATGCTCCAGTTTTCCATTTGTCGCGTTCCGCATTCAAAAATTTCGGCAGACCGTTGATGACCGTTGCTATGTGAAGTCCAACAAAGAAGTAAAATTATAATTTTATCATGTTTATTATAGAATGTAGAGCAGGGTTACTCAAATAGTTGACCGTAATCAATATAGCTCTCCAAATCGATCGCTGGAATTGCTGAAAAGTATAAAATAAGTAGTTCCGGTAGTTGCACTTGAGAGCCAGACCACTTTAGACTTAGTGTGTTACCATCTTGGGCCACATCGCCAATTAAAATCAGGTGAGATTGTGGTGAAACGTTAAACCTATAATGAACTAAAGAAGAACGAATCAGTGGCGAACAATAGCATAAAATATTATTAAATTTTGTACGACAGGCCTATCAATTTTGAAGTTAGAAATATTGAAAGAGAAACGCAGGTAAGCTCTTCGTTACAATTTAAAAATAAACCTATTTTAAAATATTTTAAATTATAGAAGACGAAAGGTTTTATAGGTTTTTTTTATAGTAACACGGCAAATTGACGGTACTGTCCCTGATGGTAAGCAAAGTACAATCCTAACACAACGGCTACTACCAAGAGATTATAATCCCTCGACGGTTGCCGATGTCATGTCGGGCCTGCATTAATTTATCTAGATAGGCTGATTACGAAACGCGATACGCAAAAGCGAGTTACTATGATGGGCTTTTCACCACATGCATGGTGGTCGCGACCCAGTCGGCCAAAAAAAACTCTATCGCCATCTCCTCATTCGTTGCTCAGCAGGGTGCACCACGTGCAGGGGAGGTTGGCTTGGGCGCTTGAGTGCTGAAGATGTAATTCGACACCCCTTACACTCGTTAGATATAAAATAAATTTAAGCGAACGAAGCTGCTGGTACAAGCCAATTATGATTTTTAGATACGATAGCAGCTTTTCGCGTGAACGAAGTGTAGCTGATGAATTATTAACATTATTACAATAATTATTATCTTCGCACACTTCTTATTACAAGGAAGCTGCTTTTTTACCCTTTGCATTCTAGCTTCAAATCAAGAGAGTCGCTGATAAGATAGCACTACCAGGTTATATAACATCTTGGCATCTTCTGAATAAGTTTCTGCCAAAATTCTGTGAAAAACACATATAATTTGACAGTTTAAATTGACGCTATTCATTGGCGACTCCCTTTCGGTCTTGTTCTTGGCACACTACATTAGTGAGTGGCGCACTTTGCGAGTGAGTGAGTGAGTTAGGCGACTTCGTTTTTCTCATGAGATATGCATTTTTTTTATGTCTAATATGGGATGCGTAATAATATGCAAAATAAATGTAATAAGTTTACACACTGGAAACAATGATATTATTTCAATTTTCTAATAATTATATTTTGTAAAGTCGTGTTGATTGAGTGATTTGTCCGACGAAATATCGATTCGATGTCCTCAGATTCGAGCTCTGGCTTGTATGACTGAATGTAATTTGTATTTGGCAACACTAACAGATAACGGTGAAGGAAAACATTGTGATGAAACCGGAAACCGTGAGGAATGTATTTGTATTGAGAACTGCGGATTACTTGGAGTTGGCGTGGTGATTAATCCCGTACCTTCTATTGGGAGGAGGCTTTTACTCTGTAGTGGGACATTTTTAGGGTGGTATTATTTTTATTATTATATATACCTATCACTTTCATTAGAGTCAGTAGTAAAATACTTATATGGTACAATTATTGATACACTACTTTGCCCCTGACATAACTTTTTATTATTAATTATATAGTTTAAATAAATCATTAAATTACTTCATTGATTTAATATTTAAATCTCAGTTTTACCTTACTAATATTGAGACTACGTTGAAAATTAACACGTCTGGCTGAAGTATCCGACGAGCGAGCCTTAAAACACAGGGTCCTTGAACTTCTCTCAAGGCTTGCTCATTCTTATATCCTTTATTGTATACTTCAACATAATACGCATATATAGAGTACATTATAATTAAACTTTTTCCTTTACAAAGGGCGTAACTCCAAATTACATACTATTCGCAATAAGCAAAAACAAAAAACAATCTTACATAGTTCTTTTGATTTTATATTTTATTTGTTGAAACTAATGCAATACAATATACTTGTACAGTATCGTATACTAAGTTTATACAAATTTGATCTAGTAATGTAAGCAAATATCGTTTTGACCTGGTTTTGAAGAAAACTATAGGTATATATTACATACACATTTTATATTACACTTTACATATGATCATAAATCACATATTATATAAAAAATATTCCCAGTAATCATGCGATGTGATAGAATATTTGTTCCCGGCTGTGTCGCGACCACCATGCACATTGTGATAACCCAGTCACAGTGACTCTTTTACTTTGTCGCGTTTTGGGATATGCCCATGTATATCAGCTGCCGAGAAACTTGCAGGCCGGCATGACAGCGAAGACTTACAGTTTGGCAATCTCTCGATGGTTGATGTTGTTTTTGGATTGTTGGTGTGACTCATAAAAGAAAACAAAACCATATAAGGAATTAGAATATAATTTATATATCCAATCAATATTCCACTAACCGTTGATCATTTGATCATAGCTGTAGTACTTAGGTTAAGCAAGTATGTGACATGTGTTTATATGATATCAGAGAATACGTACCTTGAAGAGCAAAGCAAGGCCACAATTGAGGTAATTGAGAAAAAAGGAAAATATTGTTGGTTGGAGATTGTTTGCTGATATACATTTTTTATGCTATACTTAGAATAATCTATAGCGCTTCACTCTTTAACTGCTGGACAGTCTACCGGGCATTGGGCCGGGCGCCAGAATTTCAGGACAACATTTTGGCTGTAAATGCAATAAAAATATTAATGTGTATAATACACAATTAATAGACATAATATCAACTGTTATTTCTTGATTATCAATTTTGTTTATTTTTCTATCGTTATAGGTTTTAGCGTTATGGCTATAATATCACCTGATCTTAAGTGACGATGTTGCCCATGGTGGTAGCATGTTAACCTTAGTGGAAGAATGGCTCTCAAGTGCAGTTGCCGGAAAACGCCTATTGGTGTTTGACGATTTTGAACTTGAGGGTTGTAGCATTACCACCACACTATGGTTTCATCAGGATGTTTTGCTTCACCGAAAGCTCAGGCATTTGTTATTAATTGAAAATAAAAAATATATACTGAAGTGTTGCGGTGTTTTCGTTAGCGAGGGCAATTTCCATTGACTACTCTCTTCTGTTCATTGTTCCGGCACACAGCATTTACTGTATCCACTGTAACATCCATCGATCGCATCCGAGGTTTAAATTTTCTTATCAATGGGGGAAAAATATAGATATATATAAAATAAATATTGCTTTATTTATTAATTACACGTTTCAATACTGTTAGCGCCTAATGCTTTATCAATAGCATTTAAGTCAATTATTTATGTGGGGTACTTTCATTATTAGTTTTTTTCTTTTTATTATTTTTCGCTGCACCGCACACTACGCAATCTATGATTGACCACCGCCGCCGCGAGTCGATCTATTTAAATTATATAAATCCCGCTTGTTGGAGTTGCTTGTGCACGCTGCACGACATCCAGCTGGTCCACTACTATCGAAGCCGCAAATCTGAGGAATTGGCCGAGAAGAAGCGCTGCCAGGCTGAAGCTGCAGAATACCACATAAAGGTGATCGTGGAATAAGCGGTGCAGCTGTTTCTTACTTATCCAGTTTCAAGGTAACTCTTTCTTACATATTCCTATTTCTCCCGCTCGTGGATTAGCGACCCTCTATATTGCTTAGTTGACGCGTCCACATTTTTTTTTGGCCTTCGAACCGGATGGTTCTTTCTAAATCTTTCTAACCGCACATTCTTTCTGGCTTTCGAGCCCTATACCGCATTTCTCCTCATTTTCCCCGCTTTCTTAATAATTTATAGTATTTTCCGCATTCATGTAGTATTAAAAAACTACCTATACTACCCCGCAAGTTCAACGTTAGTATTATTTTCCCACATACATCTTTGTTACATCACCCATAGTGGAGTATTAAAATCCTATTTTACTTGCTTTCATAATACTTATACACATATTAAGTATTAGATATTTGTATTTAAGTGTCTATAGTGCAATTATTTCGGATATTTCACTTCCTAAAAGCAAAATAATTCATACAAAACATTTTATTTATTTTTAATCTCTTGTGAAGGTATTCCCGCTAACTACGCCACGCATCACTCAATCGTTCCGTGCGCTCATGTTTTTATGAGCCAGTTGCATTGTATGTTGCAGTCACTAGTGAGAATTTCGTAACATTGAAATAGTACAAAACTTGTAACATTTTTAGTAATAATGTCGTCAAAAGGTGACATGGATGATGACTTTGGAAGTTCATTTAATCTTAATGAGATTAAATTGAAACAGTTAATTGGTAAACGAGATGCCATTTTCGCTCGTATGCAAACTATTTACGATCACGCCTTAAATGCTTTCAAAGATGAAATCTCGCAACAAATGTTCCTTTACAATATCGCCTCTTTAGATGGTTTACGCTCAGAATATAATAAAATTATTGACACAGTTAATGAAACGCAATTAATATTAAATCCTACCGCCTCAGTTAATTATCAAAGCTTTTCGGCTTTTGAAGATTTGTATTGCCGCAGCAAACATGTAGCTCAACAATTAATAGCTGATAAGAAACATATTGTACCTGAAACAAGATGTGGAACGTCAAAAAGGTCAATACGTTTGCCTGAATTGGACTTAGTCGGATTTAGTGGTGACCCTTTAAAGTGGTCCTTATTTTACGAATCTTTTAAACGCACGATTCATGATAATCCAGATATTACGGATAATGAACGCATTCAATATGTCATAGGGAAGCTGTCAGGTAGGGCACTATCAGTATGTTCAGGTATAACACCAAATGGTGAAAATTATCAACTAATTTGGAGAACGCTTGTTAATAAATTTAATGACAAACGCAGCTTAGCCAACGTTTACTTGGATCAAATGTTTGAATTTAAGTCATTTAATGCCGCAACATCCAAAAACTTAGATTTATTTTTGGAAAAATTCTGTACCGCAGTGTCAAGTCTCAAATCGCTCAATATTCAAAACTTATCTGATTTTATGTTTCTTTATTTAGCTTTAAATAAAATCGATACAGAAACTGCAAGAGCGTTTGAAATGTCAAATCGCAGTACATCGTTACCTATGTACGATGACTTAGTTTCATTTTTACGTGATCAGGCAAAAATCCTAGAACGTACCGTTCCCACTTCAACTACTACACAGCGTTGCCGCACTGAACGCGCGCTCAATCACACTGCTACCGCTAGCGCTAGGCCTACTCACGTATTTCTAACCGCGTCGAGTTTGAAGGCATGCTCATTGTGTAAACGAACTAATCATTATCACTTGTTCAAATGCACAAATTTTTATAATTTATCTATCGAAGATAAATATAACTTCATTAAACAGCATAATGGTTGTACGAATTGTTTAAGTGTTTCTCATAATAGTTCCGCCTGTAAATCAACTTATAATTGTAGATATTGCAATTACAAACATCATTCGCTATTATGTCGTAAACAAACAGCGCGTGGTACATTTGCGCCCGCGCAGCCGCCACCATTGGATGGCTCGATGTTCGCTTCTCGGCCACCTCCAATATCACCCGCCCGCTTCTCTGCGCAACCATCGCAGACGCCTAGTCTCGACTCACCTCACTATTCTAGTACTAACGCTCCGCAGTCCGCTTTAACACAATATGTTTCGTTGTGCAACGTTCGCTCGAGTTCGTATAACAATACGACTTGTTTATTAGGCACGGTCCAAGTCTACTCTAAAGATTTGAATGGTCGTATGCAATCCGTTCGCGCCCTTATAGACCCGGGTTGGCAAAACAATTTTATTAGGTGGCAATTATGTAATAAACTTAATTTAAATTTCATTAAATTACGCGCAGTTGTTAAAGGCTTAGGTATCGGTACCTAATCCTATCAAGCGGAAACATCTTTAGTTTTATATTCGATTAAGATAAAAACGTTTCGTTACCGTTCAACTCTTATTTTATTAACCGCATTACCGATAATTGCCCGTAGTAAATTGAGATTCGTTTAATTACCGCACTTGATGAATGTCCCGCTTGCTGATGCCGATTTTAAACAACCTTGAGAAATTTCTTCATTGGTGCTTCGCTATTTTCTTTAATTTTACTATCTAACCACATAATAGTTTCCTAGAGCCAACTGGTTTTGAAACTATATTTGGCTTTAAATAATAGGTAACCTTTCAATAATGATTAAACAAGAATACTCTTACTTTTGTTCTGTTTTATATCTTGAACCACCTTTAGAAAAATTTTAAGAAACTTTGGAACTTGAACGAAGTTTCGTATAAACTATTTTAAATCTTGAAGCCAATGTGAAGAAATATTTGCCAATAATTTGAAGAGAGATGATACACGCTATTGTTTACGCTTACCTTTTCTTACTTCCGTTGTTAAGGTAATTCATATCAAATCGCTAAACCCAGTTCTTGTCACTCGATGGAGGTTTTGTTGTCAGCCTCTGTTACAGGTTGACCATCACGCCATAATAACCCAGTACAGTGAAAATTTACATTTGTCGCGTAAACGATGCTAATTATTTATCTGGTCTTAATGATACCGCACCAACGGTGACTCGTCTTGATAAGCAACTAAGTGGCGTATGGTTATGGACGGTTAGCTGAAAAACGGATTGTGGAATTTCATTGAAGGATATACTTACACGCAAAATGTTTCAACGATTTGTTTTCAATTTCACAAAGCTTCGGTTTTTGCAAAGCTTTCAACTTCGGATGTAAAACAAATGTATCTTCAAATTTGAAATAAACGATTTTAGGATTTTTCATAATTTTTTATACCGCCGCTGACCTCTCGGGTCATTAGCGATCTATCGATTTAACCGTATTTAAGTTGCGTAGCAGTCCTTTTTTAAGCGTTGCGCGTCTACGACAGCTATGCGATGATGAAGCGCTTCGCTATCCTTTTGCCGGTACAAATGTAGAAACATAACAGATACACAGAGGACATCTGATCTTCTATATCCAATTTTTGATTGTCTACAGCTTATGTGACCTCCGCGATCTCTTTAAAGCCGGGTGCTTTGAGTGCAATGGTCGAGCAACACACTTGAGTTGCTTGACTCAAGGCCTGAATTTTTCCAATAATTCTAATTTAAATTTTGATGATCCAAATTGTACTTTAAAGGTACTCGGAGACAGTGGTCCCAAGTCACTTTGAGTTTATGTTTACAGTAACGCTTGATAGCGTATTATTTAAACGCAACATTCTTTCAGTTATAGCACGCCAATATGACGTATTAGGCCTTATTGCACCAGTCATATTGTATGCTAAACTTATTCTACAAAAACTTTGTGTTTTGAAACTTGACTGGGACGAAGAACCGCCTCCTTGATATTTTAAGCCTTTGGCAAAACTACTTACGCGAATTACCCGCTTTACAACATTTACGAATCCCGCGTCATTTAAACGTTTTCGAAGGTTCTCAAATTCAGCTAGTCGCATTTTCCGATGCCAGCGAAAGAGCTTACGGATGCGTTATTTATATTCGCGTCGAACCCTCTTCTCTAGCACCCGCATTAACCCAGTTAGTTTGCGCCAAGTCAAAGGTTGCTCCGCTAAAGACAGTATCTATAGCCAGACTAGAGTTGTGTGCCGTTCTTTTGATGGCCAAACTAGTCCGCCGTGTGGCCGATACTTACGGCAAACGCCACAAAATTAATGACATTTTCTGTTTTACTGACTCCATGGTCACCCTGCATTGGATACACTCAGAACCTTACAAGTTCAAAACGTTTGTAGCCACACGCATTACTAAGATCACGTCCGCTATTGCATCTGAACATTTTTATCACGTTCCAGGTGTTCAGAACGCGAGCGACTGTTTATCGCGTGGTCTTTCTCCCGCTAACATGTTATCAAACAAAGAGTGGTATACTGGTCCGTCTTGGCTTAGACAAGATGTGTGTCATTGGCCGATCACCACTATTGCGCCTGACGCTAAGCTTGATTTACCGGAAGAAAAGGTTATGTCGCTCCCTGCTGTTACCACGTGCGAAGCGACATCTCATCCGCTTCTTGAATTATCCCAACGCGTTTCATCATGGCCTGTGCTTTTACACACAGTCGTGTATATTTTACGTTTCTTAAAAATACTACCGCGCTCAAATATTTTTACCGCCAGTGAAATGAATTACACTGAATTATACATTTTAAAATATTTACAAGGTCGTTATTTTAATGACATTATTCTAAATTTAAAATCAAACAAACGCTGCTCTAACGCCATCCAACGGTTGGCTCCTTTCCTAGATGACAACGGCCTCATTCGAGTCGGTGGTCGTCTCTCTAATGCTGACTTGTCATATGATCAACAACATCCTATTTTATTACCGCGAACGGATCGTATCGTGGAATTAATCGTTACTTACTATCACCGCACGAACTGTCATACAGGACCAGTCGCATTAATGTCAATTTTACGTCAAAGATATTGGGTTATATCAAGTAGAACTCTAACCCGCTTCGTAGTATTTAAATGCAATTTGTGTGTTAGGGCTAAACCTAAACAGACCTTTCCATTTATGTCTCATTTACCCGCTTGCCGTGTGAATGATGTAAAAGCTTTCGTACACACATCTGTTGACTTTGCGGGTCCAATCAATATTATACCTTACAGAAAACGTGGAGTTAGGTCCATAAAATCATATTTACGTAATTCACTAGGAGTTGATTTATTTAAATGCCCATTTTCACTCTCATTAGTTGCATGTCTCGCCTCACTATCTGCCCTTTCGTTACCAATTATTCCTTGATGGCTCGGAATCCATATAATTTCAAATTTGCTATTGTTTTTTAATATATTTATCATTTTTTGGTTGATTTCTGTGATAAGAGTGTTTGTATTTTTTACATTTTGTAAAGCTGTCAAGCATGATTTTGAATCGGTATATATTATATATTTGTCTACACTAGATTCATTAGATATAATTTCTAAAGCTTTCAGAATAGCTATTGCTTCACAACTGAAAATTGAGTTAAAATCGCCAAGTCTGTATCGGTAACTATTATCACCAGTTACCACTGAACATCCTGATCTTCCATTTATAACTGACCCATCCGTGTAGATGGTCTTACAGTCGGTATATCTACTATTCACTTCATAAAATAGATTTTTGTACATGCATTGCGGTGTGTCATCTTTGCAGTTTTTAGCTATTTCAAGATTAATTGGGGGTTCAAAGTTTTCCCATGGACCAGAGGTAAGTAATTTCTTTGGGAATATTTTTGGTATTGTAAGATTCAATTCTTTTAAGTATTTGGTTGCTCTGATTCGTAAAGGCTGTTTTAAATTTGGTTGAAGTTCATATTCTATATCTACGGCTGTTGTTTTAGTGTAATTTTGGTAAGTTGGATTTTCAGGTCGAGATAAAATATTTACAGCGTACATAATTACAAGTTCCTTTCTTCTAAATTCTAATGGCATTTCTCCAGCTTCAGCTAAGACGCTCTTAATTGGACTTGTCTTAAATGCACCAATACTCAGTCGAAGAGCAGTGTTTTGAATAATTTCTAGGGATTTAAGTGAACGTTGTTTTGCAGAATCATAAATTACAGAACCGTAATCTATTTTTTGTCTTATTAAGGCACGATATGTATTAGATATTGTATCCTGGATTCTTACTTTTATAGTTCTTTCTGAAAGGAAGTTTCTAACAAAAGCTAGGGCATTTCCATTAATTTCAATATCTTGTAATATTTTAAGAACTCTGTGTTTCCAAACCATTTCATAAGCTTTTTCAATATCTAATGCTACGATTACTGTATAATTATGATTTGCAAAACTGTCAAGTACTTCACTTTCAATACTCATTAAATGGTCGGTTGTTGATCTAAATTGACAAAATCCATACTGAAATGGTGACAATTGTTTATTTGTTTCTATGTACCATCTGATTCTTCTAGATATTATTTTTTCAAGTATTTTACACATATTACATGTAAGAGATATGGGTCTATAACTGGTTTTTAAACTGGATATTTTTCCTGGTTTTAATATCGGAACTACTAAAGCTTCTTTCCAACTATCAGGAAATACTTGTTTTTTATATATATAGTTATATATTTGAAGTAAATACTCTAGTGTCCTGGATGGTAAATGCTTAATTATAATATTTGCTATATTGTCTGGCCCTGGACTAGAATTACCGATTTCAGAGCATATTAATAACAATTCATGCATAGATATTTCTTTGTTGATAGGACTGTAATTATTATATACATCAAAATATATATCCAACTCCTGTCTAGTTTTGTATTCAACGAACTGTTCATCGTAATTACTGGAACTAGAATTAGTTGCGAAATTTTCAGCTAATAAGTTTGAAGTGTTCATAGGGTTAGATGTATATGTTCCGTCGGTCTTTTCGAGTACAATATTGTTGAATTTAATGTTGCGGTGGTTCAGTTTTTGTATCTTTTTCCACATATCCCCTATGAGGGGTTTGTTATTAATTGATGAGACCCAATTTTCCCAATATTTCTTTCTATTTTCTTTAATTAGTCTTCTATAATACGCTCTCTTTTTCTTATATTCGATTTTATACATCGAATTCGGATCATGTCTGGCATATCGCTTAAAAAGTTTAAGGGCCTTTTTGGTTTCTCTAATTGCGTTTTCACACTCATCATTCCACCATGGCAAACAATTTTTCCTTAAGGTACCGGATGTTTTAGGTATTGATTTGTCAGCTGCCTTAAGGATGGCTTCAGTAAACTTTTTGACTATATCATTGACACAGTCTTCAAAAATTTGATTTGAAGGTATTAATTCAGAGATACATAATTCAACTTCTTCACGAAACATGGCCCAATTTGCTTTATCGAACTTCCATTTCTTTGGTAATCTAACATTGTTTGATAAATGATCATCAATAAATTGAGATCTAATTGAAATTGGGTAATGGTCACTGTCATACAAATCTTCTAGATCATTCCATTCAAAATATGAAGTTATATCTTGTGAAGCCAAAGTTAGATCTATATTACATGTACGACCAGTATTGCTGTCAAAGTGAGTAGGTTGGCCGTTATTTAATAAAAATAAATTATTATGTTCATCAAGCCATTCCGCTATTATCTTACCTCTGGTATCACATTTGTCGGAACCCCAATAAAAATGGTGGCCGTTAAAATCGCCTAATATTATAAAAGGAGTTGAAAGCTGGCAGATGAGATCATTTAAATCATTTTTGATGAGAGGATTACTATTTGGCAAATAGACGCTACATAGTGTAAGAGTTAAAGGAAATTTAATTTTTATCGCAACTGCTTCTAAATTGGTATTTAATGTTATTCTTTCTGGGATTGTGTGAGATTTGATAAAAACAGCCACTCCACCACTAGCCCTATTACTTTGCAATCGATTTTTGTAGAAATGTTCGTATCCTGTTATAGAGGCACAGTTGTTAGAAGTGAAATTTGTTTCTTGTAAACAAATACAAGTTGGACACAAGCGATTTATTAATACTTTCATATTTTCGAGTCTTTTGAAATAACCATTTACATTCCATTGTAGTATATCCATACTAATTAGGTATAGTTTAACTATAATTAATTTGTAATATAAAGTATTAATATGAGTTATTGGTTCTTATCAGAATTCATAAATTGGGTAGCAATCAGCATTTCATTTAATTTTCTCGTTAAGCGTGAACATCTATTTTCAAGCTTTTGTTCATTTTGCAGTGTAGTTTGTTACACATTTTAATAAGATCTTTTACATTATCTGTATACGAATATACCAATTCATTAATACTTTGTTTTCCTCGACAGTTGTCTAATAGACTTATAAACTGATCTAAGTTAATAGGGAACATATTTTCGTTGTTTAATTCAGTCATAATATTTTCTATATTTTTCCAAATTTCTTCGTCAGTCATTTCACTCTTCTTTAGTTTTTTCTTTGCTTTTGTTTTGATTTCTACATCTTCTAGTGAAATATTGCTGCTCGTGTCATCGGTTTCAAGCTCCATTCTATCAGTCATTTTCTTGTGTATTATGTGTAATAATTTCTACTTTGGAGGAGTCGGTTGTAGTAGTTGAACGGTTTCGTTTTTGCCCTTTTAGATTAATCTGGGACGGTTGTGGAAATTTCTGTGTTATTGGAATGGGACATACAGGTTCAGAATGGGATTGAGTAGGTATTAGATCGTCGTTTCTGTTAAATATTTCATTTATTTCTTTAGATAATTGATTATCCGTTTCTTGAGGGTAGTCTTGAATATTTGTTATATTTTGTGGACAATTTTTCGCTAAATGACCTAACGTATTACAGGTAAAACATTTTAGAGCATCAGTAGATGTATAAATCCAGTAGTTGGTCCCTTCAAACGTTATTTGGAATGATTCTGGGAGACGTGTGTCATCTTCTGGGCTAATATATAATTGTCTTCTAAAACTTAATATATGTGAAAATCCTGGGTCCTTTACTCCTATTTTCATAAATGTTAGTGGGGACATTACTCTTATATTTAATTCTTCGAATTTTTGTTCTATGACGTAATTGGGTATGACGGGACAAACGTTTGATAAAACAATTCTTTTATTTCTTGTAATCAGCGGTTTAATTTCCAAACTATTGTTTTTAATAATAATCTTTTTATTTTCTTCTATTAAGTTATCAGCTGTTTATTTGGAGTCCATATAAATGCATATACGTGCATTCGATATGCGAGATACGAATCGTACAGATGCCGCAGGTGTTATAGATGACAATGCAATGACATACTCTCTGAGTGTTATTCCGTCAATGGAATCTAGTATAATGGCTTGATCTTTCTTCGGAAAACAAGTGGATGAAGTCACATTTGCATAACTTGATGCGTTGGGTACTTCTTGAGACATTGAGGGTAGTTGTGACATTTGTGGTTTTTGAGACGTTGAGGTTTGATACATTATTATGTAAAGGGTCTCCTGTTACCAGGAGTTGCCCAGTTTACATAATTTTAACGTGATTATAAGTAAATAATAACTTGTCGCGTAAATTCAAAACAACGATCGCGGGGTCGAACGGAGAGTGAGACACGCGCGTCCGCTGTGACCACTTACGCGGAACTGATAAAATGATTTGTTATTAATTGAAAATAAAAAATATATATTGAAGTGTTGCGGTGTTTTCGTTAGCGAGGGCAATTTCCATTGACTACCCTCTTCTGTTTATTGTTCCGGCACACAGCATTTACTGTATCCACTGTAACATCCATCGATCGCATCCGAGGTTTAAATTTTCCTATCAATGGGGGAAAAATATAGATATATATAAAATAAATATTGCTTTATTTATTAATTACACGTTTCAATACAATTTATCTGATTGCGATAAAATTTTAATGAGTTGTCTTGCGCATACCACTGTACAAAATAGGTCGCGCGCAAATCGTTTTATTTTGAATACAACGGGAACAATTGCGTGGATAAAAGTAGTATTAAATTAGTAATTGTTAAAAAGCAAACAAAAAACCCGACTGCAAGAAAAAAGATTGATTAAAATTTTTTTTTTTTTTTATTTTTGTTTGATTCCTATAAGTCTAATCTAAAGTCAGAAGCCTAAAGAAGAAAAAATATAACCATCATTTTTCGCAGTCGAGTATTAAAAAAGGATACATTTCCTTTACCTCATGTAAAGGAAGGAAAAAATTCAATTCCAATGAGACTGTCCAAACCGCCTTCATGGATTTTATTAATTTTCGCTCTCACAATTTTTTCAGCAATGGAATCAATGAAGTAAGTAAGTAAGAAATTAAAATGGAGTAAGTGCAGTGTACATACTTTGATTGATTAAATTTTCAATTTAAAAAAAAAATGTTTTATTTTTTCCATATAAAACGCCAATTTCATATGTATTACGTTAGATACATTTGTATAAAAAGTATTGTTCTTGGTTTGAAAGCAATTATAATTCTTATAAATAACATGAAGTATGAAATGTAAATCGGTATTACATACAGTAAATAAAAATTAGAGTGGCCAAAAATCATCTGAAAAAAAATAAGAAAAAAATTTTCATATCAGAGATAAAAAATGACTTTTTGGCAGGATCTTGAAGTGACATGTTGTGGTTTTTATTTTTAATTCATTTACTTAGGTTTTTGACCTTGTATTATTTAATATTGGTGGCGTTTTGCGTGATATACTTTGGTTTTTATACATTTAAGTGAAGTGGATTATAAATTTAAACTTAAATCATGCATTCTGAGATCACACAAAAACTCCCTAGACAGTTCTAACAAGGGAGCCACCATCTTGGTAGGATACTGAAATCGTCATAATACAGAACACTATATTCACTTGATAATGGCAGTAATGGTCTTCTTTAAAGAGGGCAAGTGAATAAGAAGATTTGTTGTGGTTTTTATTTCTAACTAGCTGATACCCGCGACTACGTCTGCGTATTATTAGATATACACAGACTGATCTCGGAACAAGACAAAACAAAAAAAAAACAATGGAGGGTTTATCATTACGTATATGGTGGTGGCAATCCCTACCACCCAGCTATATTACTGCACATACACCGACTGATCTCGGAAGACGATAAACCGAAAGAAAATCATAGATGGGGTTTATCATTGTGATTATTGTGTGTATTGTAATTATATGCCAATATGAGTGCAACATATTAATCATAGCAATGAAACTTCAAAAAATAATTTAAATCACCATTACTTTACCGGCTTGCTAGAAGGTTTTTTGAAAGGCTCTGTGCAAAACTTTATCTAAATCTGTTCAGCCATTTTTGCGTGATTGAGTAACAAACATCCAAACATCCGAACATACACACTTTCACATTTATTATATTAGTAGGATTGCTTTCGGGGATGGTATATATTCCAATTTTACGTAAGTACATTTTTGTGAAGTCGCGTCGGGGGTCAAAGGGTTAAAAATATATTTTCCATGGATCCTGAATATCATTTGGAAATGGAGTGTACGATGATTATGATGACATTATAATCTAAAACACTTTCGGAATTATTGTTATAAGAACTTTCTCAGTATGGATGGTAAATCTATGGATGCTATTAAACAATGGAAAATCAATTTGTTTCATATTCTGTTTATTTCAATGCCAATCCCCTTTCAATGTTTAGCAGCGTTTGGACAGATTAGTTGACATTTTGATCAAATAGTATGACCTATAAGCCCGTTAGGCAAAATATTGAATCTTTCCGCTATCATTTTGGGCAAATTGACGTTTTGATGCAATTTTATTTAGATTTTTACGCTCTCTCGATTTATGTTATTATAGTGACGCCACAATTCAAAATACCATTACCACCAAAGATTTTATTAAAGCTAAACACCACTTCTCTTAAAAGACAGGTCATAAAACTGGCCATAAAACAGGACTACTAAAATATAAGAACTTTCCTCCTAGAATACAATTTTATGAGTATGAAAAGAAAATAAATACGTCAAATTTTTTTTTCAGTTTTTGCTCATTGCCAAAAGTATGTAATTTTTCGTAATGTTAATAATTCGTTGTAGCGAAAAGAGTTATTACCTTATATTTTCCATAAAAATAAAATTACTATTATACTATACTATTACTATAATATACTATTAATATACTATTAAGCTTATCGGTATAATTCAAAATTATTATTACTTATGAGATAATGAACGTAAAACAATATTTACAATTCTACAGTGACTGTACAAATTAAATATCCATACCAATTCAAATATACATATTGGGGGTAATATTTTACGATATTTTCATTTTCATACATGACTTACAGAATTTATCATCATTGAAATACTCGTATTTTGTGTCGTATCGTAGCAATAACAGTGTAAGTAGAATTCTATCTGTTCGTTTATCTTCTTTTCTTGCGAGAACCACGTATCCGATTATCATGATTTTTTTTTAAATTCATGTTGTCTCTGATCAAATTATATGATATATTTTGTTACATTAAGTAACGTACGGAATAAGAAGAAACGATAATGGTGAATAAATGCAAAAAAGAAATTCGCTTTTGGAGTGCTTAAATGGTTTACGCTGATTAAACCATAATAAATATATTAAGTTAATGTACTATATACCTGTAGGCCTTAAAGGACCTACAAAAAAGTCTTCGCTAACATATGTCTATCATCTGAGGATTACCCACAATAAGTATTTTTATCTTTAAAATAACCGGCTAGCGACTGCAACGGTATTGTGTGAGAAGGGTCGCGAAATACGTGCTGGGCCCATAATTTAATTATCTTAATCTATCTATCGCAAAACAATCCATCTCGAACACTATTGCTGCGATACACAGTAATTAATATAATCAAATTAAAGAGACTCACCTCGTCAGGAGCGGGCGGCGGCCTTGACCTTGCCCCGTCGACTTGGACTGCAGAATGTGAAGTATTTGTGTTTGTGGAGTGAACTGTATATATGTGTGTGTATGGCAGCCTTAATACTACAAACAAGGACACTATCACTCAAGCAATTAGTTCAGCAAAACTCCTGGTTCACCAACTCAAGTTATACAAAACAACATTTAACACCATGTATACCAACGATTGCCCCGCGTATATAATATATTTATAATCACAGCGATCGCGGCATCGTTCGATGCGGCGAATGACCTTGTATTCCAAACAGGCATTCTGTAGTCCACGCAAGCGGAGCCGCAGGCACAGCTAATACATTACATACACACATACATTAAACATTTATAACATATAAATATGTACATCAAATTATGTTTAGTTAGGACCAGAACCAGATGCTAAAGAAAACAATAGTTGTCAAGAAAATGTGGGTTGAAATATGAAATAATAGAATAAATTATATAATCATGTACTTGAATCATAACTAGGTGAAAATTAAAATTACGACCTTAACATTTCGACCCCTTATTTATTTATTTATTTAAGATATACAAACTTCACAGTACATTTTAAAAATTGTAAAAGAATTAGAATATAATTCTAAAGTGCCAATTAAGAAGTACTACAAAAATTACATTTTATACTTATACCTAACGATAACGATAGTGTGTATGAGTCTATTTAAATAGATGTTTATTAAGTAATGTGTGTGAGTGTGTTAATTAACATGTGTGTATGTGTGTTTTAGGTTTCCTGTAATTACTTCTGAACTAGCTTTTTAGATACCGACTTGAGAAACTGCATTCGACTTAGGTGGAAAATGTCAATATCATTGAAAAGCTTATTTATTGTATAATACACCTGTAAAGGGTGAAATTTTGAGATTAAGTAATCTTTACAGATGAAATTGCGAACATACTGGGGTTCCTAGTACGCTTACTGCGTACTCGCAGATATAATTTACTTAAGAGTTCTGGGCAATCTTTTATTGAGTTAAATAAATCATATAGAAATCGCATATCGCTTATAGGCCATAGTGATGAACAGATTAGCGTGAACCATCTCTACTTTTGATAAATAGTATGCGAAACGTGATAGTAAACTATTTAAAAAATGTGTTACATAATTATGTCATTTAACCAACTCGTCACAAAATTTTATTTCTTGTGCACACGTATTATAGTACTTGGTGAACTTGTTGTTTTCACAGTCACGTGACAATCGTGCAATCAACCATTTAAACGTAGGTCATTGTTGTTGGCCTCAAGTGTATTTTTTGTAGTTATCTTTTATGTAGTATAAAATGACATTTGTTACAGTAAATAACAGTTTTATTTAAACTGTGGCATTACCGTCAGTGTATTCATCAGTTTTACTTAAAGATAAACGCTCAAAGCTGATACGCCTATGAAGTGTTAAAAAAAAAACATTTTTTAATTTCAATTATAGCAGGTATTGTTAATATAATTAAATTGTTTTTTTTCTTCAAAGTAGAGTATTTTGAAATTTGTTTAATATATATACTTAGTCTTTCACTAGACAGTAACTGTTGGGTAGTTCATTAAAATAAAGGTAAGTTTTTTTTGCTTATGGAATTAATGTTTTAATGTCATTAATGTATTCTAATGAAAGTAAGTCTTGTATGCCGTAACTGTGGAGCAGATTTATTTCTATCACAGATCTAAAATGTCTGTGGTTGTTATTTGATATTTATCATATGAAATAGTTATGCATATACAGTCTGTTTAAATTTATATTAGGTCTTTCTTTACCTATGAAATTGCCGTTTTGTATGAAAAAATTTAAACGAATTTTTTTCATGTATTTTTTATTTGTATTAATCGAAGTAATCACCCATGTAATCAATGCATCTTTGCCAGCGCATTGGCAGTTTATTGATGCCCTTCTTAAAGAAATCAGCTGGACGGGAGGCAACAAATTCTTCAAAGGCACTTTGTACTGCCTCTCGGGTATTGAATTTTTTCCCCGCTAAGGAGTTATCCAAATTCTGGAAAAAGTAGTAGTCTGTAGGCGCAAGGTCTGGTGAGTAGGGCGGATGACGGAGAACTTCCAACCCCTGTTCTTGAAACTTGGAGACCGTCTGCTGTGCAGTATGAGGTCGCGCGTTGTCGTGCAGGAGCAGCGGAGACGAGCGATTGACCAATGCTGGTTGGAGATGTGCCAGCTTCTCCATCATTGTGTTCAGTTCTTCACAGTACACATCTGCAGTAATGCTCACCCCGTTTGGTAAGAAGCTGTGATGAATCACACCGGCGCTAGACCACCGAACAGTAACCATCACTTTTCTAGGGGTAAGTTTTCGTTTAGGGCATTTTTTAGGTACTGAACCAGGATCCAACCAACTTGCTGAGTGCTTGCGGTAATCAAACAGAATCCATTTTTCATCGCAGGTAACAATGCGGTTCAAAATTCCTTCATTTGTGTGTCTGTTGAGCAGTGCAAAGCACGTCTCGACGCGTACTTCGCGCTGGCGATCATTGAGTTCGTGGGGCACCCATTTGTCAAGCTTTTTTACCTTGCCAATTTGACGCAAATGAACCAATATTGTTTTGACGCTAACGTCGAAAGCTGCTGCTAATTCAGCCGTAGATTGTGTATCATCAGCTTCCACAATCGCCTTTAATTCGTCATTGTCGACCAAAGTCTTCGGACGACCGCGAGGTTCATTTTTCAGGTCGAAATTCCCAGAACGGAAGCGAGCAAACCAATAACAGGTGGTGCGTTGGTTTGTAGTGTTAGCTCCGTAAACGTCGTTGATGTTGCGTGCCGCTTGTGCCGCGTTGCTGCCACGACGGTACTCATATTCCATAATTACTCGAATTTTTAACGTATCCATGATGACAAAAAAGATTGAAATGCGATGAAAATGTAACACTAATCAATAAACAAATGACTACTTTTGGAAAAAGAATTACATGTTTTTAAAATAAAATTAATTTGAAATAAGAATTCTTAGCCAAACAAAAATTATTATGATTTGAAATGGCAAACGGCAAAAACCTATTATGTATGACTATTACTGTAGGAATTTAAATGCATTACATTATAAATAACTTATACTTAGAATGCATTAGAAGTTTAACGATTTTTACATCGTATGGAAGCAATTTTTATAGAACAGATAATTTTCACTGTTTCGTTTTGAAATAAAATAACTTTTATAAAAATATATGTATGGAAAATTTCAATCAGAGATAATATGGCTACAGATGAGCCACTGTGAATCTATATTTTTTAAACTAATGCTTTAATATAATACTTGTAGGGTCGCTTAGTAACAGTAACTGTGGATGCTGTATGCTCGTAACTGCTGCTCATCTTCAACGTCTGTCATTATTCTAAAAAGTTAAAAAGACTGTTCTAACAATAATAAATGATAGAATTGGTATAATAATTCTTAAGGATACTTTTTATTTATATGTTTAACATGTGTAGTTTTATATTATCCCTGCAGTATTATGTATAAATTTGTGACTGTTTTATGTTGTGTCAATGTTTCTTTTTTATGGGTTATTCTACAGACATTTGACGACTAAATTCTGTAACATGTATTTGTCACACTTAACATTGGCAAAATTTCCGACATAGGCAGAAAGCCAAGATTAAAAAAAAGATATTTAAGCTTCTCTTCAGTTTTTTTACTCGTAAATTATTTTCAAGTTTATATTTTTATAATTTAATGTTTTTTTTTTCACAACATTCAAATACATGCTTGCATTCATTATCACCAATTTTTCTAGCTTACTATCTTTAGTCTACGGAAGTAAATCTAGATTTTATTCGAAATACACATTTCCTATTGTGAGAAAAATTAATATGTTTCTATATAAATAAAATGACTGAGGTTTGCAATTGTTCGCGCTTCACGCAAAAACTACTGGATAGATTTCGATCAATTTTTTTTATTTTACTCGTTAGATACTTGGTCCTTATCAAACATTATCACGATATATCTTCATTCAATAAAAAAGCTATTCAAGTTTTAAGAAACTGCGTTTTTTATAAGAATTACGCGTTCTTCTGTCGTCCAAGGGAGCGAAGCCGCGGGCACATCTAGTAATATAACATATTAAATATGTAGTTTTTTAGGTAAGGAAAATTCTGTTGAACACAAACCGCCATCTTAGCCAACAACACTCGTTACGATTTCCATGCAATTAAAGCAGGATGCCTTTGCACTGTTTATGTGTTTCTATATTATTTTCTTTTTATTCTTCTAATTCTTTCTTTTTCCTAATTCTTAATTAAAATTAAAGCCTTATTTTACATACCATCCATCACGCCTGTATTCCCCCCGAAGGGTTAGGCAGAGCTGTACTAATGTACACCCACAGTTCGTCGAGTATGTTTTTAGGTCCCATGTAATAGAGGGCGAGCCTATTGCCATTAATAGAGCACGAAGCCAAACTCCGAGCTGCTATTGAGAATTTCATAGGAAAAACTTAATAACATTTTGCTCGACCTGAGAATCGAACTCAGGCCCTCGATCATAGCAGTCGCGCTTACGACCACTAGGCTAACGAGGCAGTTCTTATTTTACATGTAATATAATAATATACATTTGCACATCCTGTATAAACAAGTAGCCTTTCTATAGACTTATAAAGTGCGTTTCACTTTCAGTCGCCATTTCCCACAATGCCTGAAGTACGAGTAGAGGAATCTAGAAGATTTATGGTTGAGTGTTTTTTGGCTGTGGGAACTCCAGAATCCGAAGCGAGAGCTCACGCTGATCTGCTCATCCACGCCGATACTGTTGGACACTTTAGCCATGGTCTAAACAGACTTGGTAAGTGATTAGTTATATATTTTGTTTCTTTTTTCTTATTATCTAGTGTTGATTACAAACTCACATCATCGGTTATCATAAATAATATTACTACGCTTTACAATGCACATTAAAACTAAATTGTTAACTCTATTTTAGTGAATCAACATCGACAAGTTCATTTGTTAACCCCTCTGACAAAATCCTTACTTTCTATTCTGTTCTATTTTGTGCTTTTATCTGCTGTTACTTTTAAATTAAATTTTTATGTTTTCGAAATTATCTACCCGTTTTCATTTTGTGTTTCTGCGGTTCTTTCTGGGGGTTGTTTGTTATTTTGTACCATTTTTCTATACCTCTTATGATGTGGTCTATTCATTTCTATTTCGATTTCCTTATCCTTCTTGTTACGTTATCCATTTTTGTAAAATTTTCTTAATTATTATTTTTTCTTATTCTATTTTCTTGTATCGAGTTTGCATTGTGATCTGGCAGGTTTTTAACTTTGCTTATTTTTTTGAGAGCCCTACTCTGGTTGCTGTATATGAGCACAGGTATTAGACATGTGTTATACAACTTCTTCTAAACGAACACGGTCACTTCTGTGTTTATTCATAAATTCCTTAAGTCTCCAATAACTTTTCTATGCATTTCTTATTCATGTCTCATATTTCTTTTGATGTTGTGTAAATAGTTGAAATCAGTTCCTTTCAATTCAGTTTGAATACAAAATCACATTATAGCTGACTATATGACTTGTTAAATCTTAATAACTGAGCCTGACTCCAAAGTGTAGCTAGTAACATTTACTATAGGTCCTTAGTAACCGAATTTTCATTTGAAGTTGGTGCTATGCAAGCACCACCAAGAGATAAAATTATATTATTAATGAGGCAAATTTTCGATTCATCTTGACTACTTCGTATTTTTTTATCACAAAAACCTTTGAGTTTAGATTATTTTACTAGGAATTAGTGTAGAACCTAAATTACCAGTGCTAATGCAAAATAAATCAATTAAAGAAGTAATTTGTGAAATACTATGAAATGCATTCTTTGAAACGGAGCCAAATTTCTTATTTTAGTTCATAAATGATAAATAATTGTGAGTAATAAAACCACCGAAACGAGCGTGACGACTGCAAGAATAAACCTGATAAAAGTTACGTATTGTCTTCCTAAACAGAGTTCTACATAAACGATATCCTAGGAAAAGCGACATTTCCCAATGCAAAGCCGGTGATAATAAAGGAATCTGCTGCGACCGCGTGGGTGGACGGGAGTGATGCACTCGGAGCAACCGTCGGTAACTTCTGTATGGACGTCGCTATAAAAAAGGCCAAGGAATCCGGTGTAGGATGGGTTACGGCTAAACGTAAATACTTATACAATTTAAAAACAATATCTTAAAAACCCCGCATGTGTACCTATATGTGTAAATGCGCAGGTAAGCAAGATAAGTACTACCTTGATTAAATTACCTATATCAATAGTTTCTAAACTTTTATAACTACGGAACACACTAGAAATCTCTTTTGTGTTATGAAACACTTTATTAATTCATGAAAATGGAAAGACATTGCAATCTGAAATAAGAGTAAAAAAATCTTATTTCGTTATTGAAAAAAAAGGAAATTGTATTTGTGGAAGTATTTATTTATTTAATAACCAAAATAATTCAACTATTCAATAGCAAATGTAGTTGTTTTACAAAACCGTGGTGATTTTTCTACTTTAGGAGCCTCCTAAATATACTACATACTTATATTTACAAACTTCGCCAAATTTTTACTCATACAGATTCCCGAAGCTAATGCTGGTTACGTAAGTACATATTTACGGCTGCAATGAATAGAAACTATATTAGACCCAATTAAATAGATCACATTTGACACTTCATCAAAATTTAACAACGTAACCGTGTAACGGAGGGCACATAATATTATTTAGTTTTCAAAGGTAGGTCTGCACAGTTGCTTAACCTTTTTCAGTTAAAATACATATTTATTGTAACTAGAGGTCGCCTTGTGGTTGAAATTAGACCACAATTAATTAAAAATTTAAATTTGATAGCAGATAATTTGACAAATGTTATCTATTAAATTGGTCCGTTAGAGACTATTAGCTTCTTATGACAAGGAAATAAAATTAAAGTATTTGATTGTTTAGTAGTAGCGTAGAATTTTGATGTTAAATTTAGGTTACCAGGTATTATTCCACAAAATATTGTGGTAACGAAAAATATCTCAATTGCGTAAGAATACAACGTGATTGATTCAAAAGTTGAAATAAACGTTGAAATTAAATAATAGATAAAAATAAATTGTCTAAGTATATAGTTAAGTAGTATTATTTTATAACTTTAATTTATGATTAATGTTGATCCAGGATGCAATCACTTCGGTATGGCAGGATACTGGGCCCTGAAAGCTGAGAAAGAAGGGCTCATTGGCATGGCATTTACCAATTCATCGCCTATCATGGTTCCTACTAGAGCCAAATATGTAAAGAAGCATAATATTATATGTACATACAATAATTAAAATTATATGAATTTTCTAATCTTATTATGATTTTTAGGGTGCCCTTGGAACTAACCCCATTTCTATGGCAGCTCCAGCAAGCGGAGGGGATAGTATTGTTGTAGACCTGGCTACAACAGCCGTAGCTATGGGAAAAGTAAGTACCTCACTTTGAGTAGAAGTAGTAATTTGTTTTTTTGTTTCCATTTAAAAAAGAGTTATTATAAGTAAATTCACTTTCATTCTTCTTCTACTTACGTACTTTATGTACCAACAAATGTGCTTATACTTATTAACTACTTACTTAAACTTATATTGGTTCAATTTCTTCAAAAAACTGTACCCAGAATGATTCTGCTTGATTGGTTGAAAATATCTGGTCTCGCTAATTCACATGTACTTTTGTATATAATGCATAATTCTATATAGTTTTTCGATTTTATTCGCCCAGCGCAACGAGGGAGGGCGACAATTTTCATTGAAAAATTTTAGTTAGGCTAAAGTCGTCTATTGATTTACCTTCGTATTTTTCAGGCTTAGGATTGAAATAAATGGTACCAAAAACTAAAATAAATAATTACATTTACCTGTAAAACAAAAATGTATAAAATTATATGGATATAAATGACAGATTAATTCTGGTTGGATCATAATTTTTTTTCTTCTATATTTTATGAATATTTATGCAGTATGTATTTACAAGGCATGTGGTTTTTACAACTTTTGTTTTCAAATTATTCATTGTAACAACATATTAACTGATACCAATTGGCCCTCATGCAGAAATTCTCGTGCGGCGGAATTCGGTTCGACCCGAAATTTGTTAGCACCCTCGATTTCGCACCGAAAATGTGGAACTATCTGAGGTGTCATCGGATTGGACTCAAATCGTTAAGTAGAGGACATAGTTCCTGGAACTAATTCAATCTACTCAAACTTATCAACATACAATTTTTCTTTTTTAATAATTTTAAATGAGTTTACAAAATAGTTTAAAATAGATTTAGCATAGGGCCTTAGAGTATATTTTCTATCAACCGTCTAGCTAAACCACCTACAAGTTGAAATTCTGTCGCCAAGCACCTATGTTCTGTACTCTTAAAGATCCACTTGAGAGATCAGTTCCCCTAAAATGATTTTTTTTAAATCGTTATGCTGGCTCTCTTATTGTGTTGCTATTTCATGTTTGTTTGTAAAAATAAGGTCAGTGAATTCGTTCTTTAGATAGAAATGCAAATACATAAAGAAGAACCGATACCTGATGGATGGGCGATGGGACCAGATGGGAGAACAACAACAGATGCTAAGTTGGTGAGAATTTTATATTTATTCAGGTTGCATATTCATTACCTAAACAGATGTTTTTATCGCTAAGTTGCAGCGAAAAATACAATAAATATTTAATGACGGCACGCTTAGTATTTGCATATTTAAGTGTAGTTAAGTAAACATATATGCGCCTACGTTTTAGCTGAATGCAAAATTAGATGTAAGATACAATCAAAGAATAATGCAAAATCAAGGCGTTTAAATTTTAATAAGTAGGTAGAAAAATATGAATGGTCACAACAATTATTTTATATTTTCGTTGTTCTGTTTTCAAAGTCTCGTGTGATAAATTACAAATAAAATTATGTTTATTAAAAATAAAACTGGTGCATCATGCACGTCAGAGATCTCGAAAGCAAACCGCATTATGTCATTGAAACATTATTCTTTGGTGATTCTCAGGCGTTTGAGACTGGAAGACTTTTGCCACTTGGCGGGACCGAGCAGACCAGTGGATACAAAGGGTATGGTCTAAGCGCTATGGTTGAAATATTTTGCAGTGGTCTTTCAGGTGAGAATATATGTAGATATTTAAAAAGAATCCTTTCGAATAGTAAATCATATTTTGCCAGTTTCACGCTTCTATGTATTCTGTATTTTTAATGATAATTATTATTTTAAAATGCTTACTTAATATAATATGTTGGTACCTACTCAATGTATTTTATTAACTGAAAATAGGTATTTGTATACACTTCATGATGTCATTACTCATGATTTTATAAGTATAAGGAGCAATATAGTTTTACTACATTTCGTAAATTACACCGTTCTTTTTTTTCGTGACATTTTATGAACGGAAAATTAAATATTAAAAACCCATAGATAAATGATTGGTGTCTGCGCCATTTCAACTAGATACCGTCGGCGGCGTACTATAAAAGGCAATGAAAACTACGACACATCGGCGTATTCGAGACAGTGTCATACCGATAATACTGTCACGCTGACAAGCTTCTTTTCAAATAGTCACTTCACACTACGATATTTAGGCGGCTTGAACCAAATCATTAAAACATATTTAAGTCGTTAAATGAGATTTAAGATTGACAGTTGCATACATTGTGACGCAACTAAACTGAATTTACTAATTCTAATATAATTGTTGTAGGATCAAAATCAACTCATGACGTTCGCGGTTGGGAGCTGGAGAATCGGGCAGGTACACCTAACTTGGGGCAATGTTTCGTGGCAATTGATCCCAACTGCTTCGCGCCAGGGTTCGGCGAACGCGTAGCTGGTTGCCTACAACACTGGAGGCATATGGAACCGGTAATCTAAAACAGAATATTACAAGATTTTTTTTTTCTTTATTAAAGACTTAGTTGCTTAAGCGGCTATGTCTGTATATGTACGTACGTCTGTATATGTAAGCTATTATGTAGCTAAATAGCAGAAGAAGTCATGGGGTCAACAGTAATGGATTTTTTATAATAGATGATGTGGATCGAACCAGAAAGAATTTATATTGTAATATAGTTTATCAAATTACTATATAGGTTGGTATTTAAAGTCCTCCTCATAGATTTCAATGACGGTGACTTCGAAAGCATTACTTTTTTTAATGTGGCTCCTAATGTGACTATTTCGTTATTTCGACTATGGTGTAGGTAGGTATCTGTCTAACAAAGATCTCATCGTTCATCTGAACGCTTCCAGTAACGACTTAATATCGATTGTATCGGTTTAAAACGATTATTTTGGTGCTCCACTATCAAATTACTACTACGCTGTAGACCAATTTTTCGTAGGTTCGCCAAACATACACAGATATTTTAGACAGGCAGACAGTACAAGTAGAAAATTTTTATAGCTCATCTAGCCGATTTTCTGATCAAGCCTGCTTAAAATATATGAATGCCTTTCGGTATAAACCAAAATTTCAGAAAAAAAAAAATGAAATACAATTTTATTCATTTGGATGGTCTTTTTTTTACTAACGACTAATTTGAATATTTGTTACTCCGATTTAGATACTGATTGGATTCCTCAGTGTCGCAAAAAAGAAACAAATCTAATAATCAACAAGTACCGTGTCGAGGTATTATAAAGACATGAATTTCGGTTATGAATGAATATTATATTATATTATTTTTTATATCTTACATCCATAGCAGCGAAACAAAACAGATATAAGACTCAAACTATTTCCAAAAACTTTTAATTTAAAGTGATGAATTATCTTTGTTTTATTTATTTTTTACAATTAGTTTTGATTCCATTTTACTTAATAATTTTGTTATTTACGAATGTAATGAACTGAATGTGGTATCATAATATTTTCCTATTTCAATAAGGGGAATAATTTATTTTCTTATTAAAATACATGAACAGAAATAGATAACAGTGAATACATGAAGTCGTGGTTTACTTAGACTTTATAGGTATTTCGCTAAGTGGTGTCACGTAATCATAAAAAATGCCATTATGAAAAACTGTAACACCTTTTGTTAATGTAAAATTAACTAAATGCATTTATTCTTTCATTTATTATCACGATTTGTGTATTAATCTGTTTACTTCCAGGAGCCTAGCCAAGTTGCCTTTCTACAATCGTCAGCAAAATGTCCACGAGACACAAGATTACGCTTTACAAGATGTGTATCCGGCCGATAATGACATATAGTTGCGCTGCGTTCGCACATATGCCAAGATCAAACTGGAAACGGTTACAAACCATCCAGAATAGGTTTCTTTACCGCCTTACCGGGGCCCCTCGGTGTGTTCCTACGAAAGATCTCCATAGAGATATAGACCTTCCTTCGATACATGCCTACGCCAGACACCTTTCTCCTTCTTACTTCGACACCTCGTCGAAACACGCGAATCCGTTAATCAAAGCGGCAGCTACCTATGTACCGGTCCGCAATGCTTGCCGGCGTAAACGCCGGCCGCGTTACGTCTTTACCGATCCGGATGACAAAGTCGAAAAAGCAAACGTGTATTATTCCACCGTCTCTCTAAACGGAGCGTGCCAGCGCAAACGCCCGCGTAACCACCGTTCTCTCCGCAGAGGACGGGCGGTCAAATTCGCTCCCGCACAACCTACGGACCCTCTCTAGCGGAAACCCAAGCCTAGGTCCGTTCCTCGGTGTGAAGCCCTTGGGTCAGGCAGCCGCCCGCGCGATATAAGTGACGCTATACGTTCAACACTTAGCTACCCACATACAACATTACACACGTATGAACATACACACGTGCACACCACACAGGTACATAAGTTCTGTAAAGGACCTTTTTTTTCTTTTTTTGCGCTAGTTAGTGTAGAAAAACCTTCCGATATCTAAATACACATACGTATATGTTAGTTAGCTCGAATTTTGTAGGAATAGGGAAATTAGCCAGATCGCGACCTATTTGCATGCGCGATGACCGCCCGAGCCGAGGTTCGGCCACTCTGGCACCCTCGTGCGAGTCGTCCAAAACTTTCGCGGCTTAGTGCCTTAAGCGCTCGCCCCCAAGTTCGGTGAAGCTGTAAAAGCCGCAGCGGCTCCAGGGCTCCTAAGGTTAACAGTATAGTCAATTAAAAAAAAAAAGGTAACGCTAATAGAAAAAGAAAAAAATGTAGGTATGGTATTGACATATCTGAACACGTAATTTAATGTTGAGATATTATGTCAATTCCATATATTTTTCCTTTTTCTATTAGTGTTAACGACTGTAGAAAGGAAATTTGGTTAAGCAATTCAACTTTATAGAATTATTTATTTAATTTTTGTAAAAATCTATAATTGCTTATCTCGGTTTTAATAGTTCTTGATTGACGAAGGCGTTACTTTACGGAAATTCATCGTAAATAATTTATCCAAAATTTCTTTATTACTTCCTCCTGAAATTCTCCTGATTCTTTCCAGACGCAAGTAGCAAAGATATTTGGGATAAATTATTTAATAGTTCTTGTATTAATTAATGATATTTGGGCGAACGAGCTGCACTCGGGGAAAAAATATAAACATCTGTTATCTATAGGTGAACTTGGAATGTAAAATATTATCTTAATGAAAAGTTGCATCGAAATCGTTGGAGCCGTTTAAGATATAAGAATATATATATAACAATTGCTCAGTTAATATAATAAGATAAGAACTACTCACTCATTAGTATTAGTAGATAGTTGTAAGTTCGATTTTAATGTAACAAATATTACTTGACATTACTACTAAGTACATAAAAGCAATAATGTAATAATTGATGTATTATCACGATATTTTAATGGTAGTACGGGGAAGAGAGAGTACTACGAACATGCCTTATGGTAATCAAATCGACAATCCATCTCCAACCATCGCTATCATGAAGACCTGCAAGCCTCTCGGTAGCTGGATGTACCTGATCCCGAAATACGGCAAACCGAAAGTTACAGTGAAGACTTTATCAAAATGTGCTTGGTGGACGCGATCTAGTCGAGTACAGATCCTTATCACCTCTCTTGATTACTGGATATGCCACTGATCCCAGAATGCGACAAGTGTAATGGTCGTCAATAACCTATCAATCCGGCACCCGACCAGCAACGCCTCCTCGCTAGACGTCCACTTGTTGTGGACGAGTGAACACCGCGTAGCCAACTAGTTAACATCGTGTGTCAACAACGAGTTGACGTGCAGTTAGTGATTTTGATCGGGGTGTACGTGGTGTCGCACCGCGCCTGCGACGAATCGTTCTTACGTTGATAACTCGCGGTTCATTCGTCGTCTGCTTGTGGACTGCTTGCGTGTAAGTCGATAGGGTGACGTCACGGAGTTGACAAGTGATTACATATATATGTATATACATATTTGGAACTTTATACAAAGAAATGTCAACCATACGAGGCGATCTGGTGCTGGTCATGTGCCGTATGCCGGGTTGATACGTAAGTGACGACCCTAAGCGTGGCACTATGGCGAGGGTTACACCTGGTCTATGGTAGTGACGATCCAGTCCTGTCCTAACAGCCAGCAAAACGAGAAAATAGTTGGTATATTAATATCCCTTTACCATTAGTCCTTTACTTTTAAGTGGTACTACCCTCAGGTAGTCTTTCGAACCATTTATGAAACGGTACAACATTGTCAACAATTTTCGAGTCCTACCACCCAACATCACAGTTTAAGTATATTGTAAAATAATTATATTTTCTAATTCGAATACTGTAGATTTATTTAGTATTAATTAATCCGGCAGACGTTGTTCTGCCCTATCCAGTAGTTAATTTCTCGATGACAGCGCCACCTATCATTTTCTAACATATTTTCCAACCATCGTCTCGATAAAACCAATATATTATGTAAAAATATAAACTAAATCGGTCTACTCGTTCATAAGTTATAGAATCACTAACAGACAAAAATTTTATATATATTAATAAACCTGTAATTCTGTGTGTACCTTTTTTTTTTCTCTGTTTTTATGTCTGGATTTAACTCACAAACGGCATGACCGATGCTTATGAAATTTTGTACACGGGATGCTAAATATCATTGGTCAATTGACAGGGTATAAGAAAATTCAATATTACTTTAAGAAAAATAAAAAAAATAATTTATAAAAAACAATTCGTTAATTCTTAACTGATTTTGATGAAATTTTGTACACGGGATGCTAAATATCATTGGTCAATTGACAGGGTATAAGAAAATTCAATATTACTTTAAGAAAAATAAAAAAAAAATTTATAAAAAACAATTCGTTAATTCTTAACTGATTTTGATGAAATTTTGTACACGGGAAGTGTAAGTAATTACATAATTGATGGGCTATAACAATTTTTAGTTGTACTTTTAGAAATCGTAAAAAAGGGAGTTCAAAAAATAAATCTTCATCAATTCTCAAACGATTCTGATCAAAATTTTTCGACGGGAAACGTACATCATACCATAATTGAGAGGCTAAAAGAATCGTCAATAATACATTGTCATATTCAACCGGTTTTGGTGAAAATTGTAGAGGGGAAATACATGCCATTCGTAAGTTGATACGGTACATATATGAATTGACAACAATATGAGTAAAAATAAAATGACGGGGTTGCAAATAACTCCTACGTATTAAACAAACGCGTGCGGAGCCGCGGACACACCGCTAGTATATATATAGATTGCAATCTATAGAATTAATAAAATTGAAGTGTCTGTTTGTGATGTCAAAATAACAGTTTAAAAAAAAGTTAATACATAGAACAAAACACAAATTTTTAAAATTGATGTATCTGTTCGTTTGTTCCCGGTAATATCCGAAACAGTTGGACCGATTGGGACGGGCCTTTCACTGGCAGGTTATTGATGTTATAAAAAGTAACTTAAATTATTTTTATTTTAGAAAAATAATTAGGGTCCGCGCAAATAAAAATCAATTCAGTAAAACCATGATTTTGGGACCCTTAAATGACTTACTCTGAGTAAACCTGAGTATATAATATATAAGAGATGTATCGAATTAACGTAGAACATAATTCTAGATCTTAAAAAGAGCGAGGGTAGCACGATCCACGCGTGTTCCCGATCGACGACATTCTGTAGTCCATGCGAGTGCAGTCAGTTTATAAATACAATTAACGTTTTTTTATGACAAAACTATCTTTATTGACTTTTGGAAGCTTACATATATGGCAGGTTAAGGTCTTTGATCTGTCATTGTGACTCATTTAGGTGAACCTATACTGTTATTGTTATGTGACATTCAAGTTTCGGGGTCACAAGACTGTCGATTGTTCTACAATATAGTGATACATATACAAACCGAGTGATATTAAGTCCTTAACTTTTCTATTTTTTAGTATGTCAATAATATAAAATCAATTAATTATTTGTTTTATTGTGAACATACAATGACCTTCTTTTTATTGATTTTGATCACTACTATTATACTGCGTTTTTTATTCCCAGTTATTTCAGTCATACATATCAATCGTAAGATTTTAAATAATGAATTGAGTGTTTTTATAATGATGCTTTAATAAAATAGTGACTACTTAAAACAAACGATCAGAGGCGGAGTACTTGCTTAACATAAACCTGCGCCACGATTTATCGAATCAATAGACTTCCTTCAAAAATTATCCTTCTCTTTATTAATCACTATTCCTTCTATTTGCCGCTAACAAGTTCTAACATAGGCCTACGTTACCCATTGGTATGGCATGCTTCCTTTCTCTATTAGTTTAAGTTTTTAAATTGACTCAGTTATTTACGATTCTTAGGCCTAAAAGTTATATTTAATAGTTTGATTTATTTTCCATTTTTTCTTTGTGGTTTATTTAAAGCAATAATATTATCTTATTATTCTTTATATTTTGTGCATCCTGCTTTCACTTATATCTAGTAGTGTCCGATTAGAATAACATAGTATATCGTATATGTATTTATTATCCTCGAATGTATTTTTAAACTAAGTAGGTATTGTGAACCTTAAATAAAAAATTATATATTAATGTAATAATTATCTTTTTAGGTGGATCCGAAACTCCCAGTTTTGGCTCCAGGAGACAAGGAGCGTAAAAATGCTGAAGAAACAAAAAGAAGAGGAACTATTAACTACGCCCAGAATCAATACGAAACCTACGTTAAAATGGCGAAGCGAATCGGAATAAAGCCTTTACAAATAGCTTAAATTTAGTATATTTTTTCCGCTCTTTAATTAATTGTGTATTATTGCGTTTATCGGTTATTGTAATAGCTAGCTAGAATATTATACGTGGGTTTATTATTTTGTTGTAGTTTTTAATGGTAATTTTACTTTTACTTTGTAAAGAGTTTTTTCAAGAAGTCAGCGTTATTCTTATGTTATTTTAAAAACTATGCATTTTAATCATGGACGTATATAATAGGGCGGACTGCGGACACGTGAGTGCGTGAGAGTTTTTACTGTATTGCCACAAGAAAATTTTCCAATTAAAAAAAAAAAAAAAATACATAAAAGTTTTAGAACTCTCGGAGACCTAGAGAGAGAGAAAGAACTTCACTGTTGGGAAACTCTCGCATATCAAAGTAATATATCGTAATTAACTTACTCTGCATAGCCATATTTCAGTCGGCACATAGAGTGATTTATAAAAGAAAGATCTCTTTTATTAATTAGACCACAGGTAAAAATTCAATTAAAAATAACAATCAATTGAAATATAATTATGATTTATTAGAATTATTTAAGTTAGGTTAAATTTTAATATACTTGTCTTTCTATATTTTTTCTACAATATCTGACTACCATATCGCAAATAGAACATAATATTTTGATGTGGAAAATGTAATCAATAAATTGTTAATATGTAGTAGTATTTAAGAATACTTTAGTAAAAAATTATTTATCCCATAAATGAATTAATATTTATTCATTATAAAACTTAATAATGTTGTAATTAATTAGGTAAATAAATAGAGTTCGAACTAAATATTATCAATCTACCACATTTTCCGAGATAAATTGTATGTTTAATTATTGGCAACACTGGCCGGGCTGGCAACATTCGCACCCCGACGCCGAATATACTTATGAGGGCCCTGACATACGTAGTCATTCATCCGACCGATTATGACATATAGCTGCGTTGTGTTCGCACATATGCCAAGATATAATTGGGATCGTTTACAAACCATCCAGAATAGGTTTCTTCACCGCCTTACCGGCGCCCCTTGGTATGTTCGTATGGAAGATCTCCATAGAGATATGGACCTTCCTTCGATACATGCTTATGCCAAACACCTTTCTCGCTCTTATTTCGACACCGCGTCGAACCACGCGAATCCCTTAATCAAAGCGGCAGCTTCATATGTTCCCGACCCCAATGCCTGCCGGAGTAAACGCCGGCCGCGTAATATCTTCACTGACCCGCTCGACCAAATCGAAACAGCAAACGCGTTTTACTCCACCGCCTCTCCAAACAAAGCGTACCACCGCCCACGCCCGCGTAACCACCGTTCTCTCCGCAGAGGACGGGCGGTCAACTTCGCTCCCGCACACCCGTCACGTCCACCCTCTCTAGCGGCAACCCAAGCCTAGCGTTCCTCGGTGTGAAGCCCTTGGGTCAGGCAGCCGCCCGCGCGATACAAGTGACATTATACCTGCAACACTTAGCTACCCACATACAACATTACACACGTATAAACACACACACGTGCACACCACACAGGTACATAGGTTCTGTAAGGGACCTTTTTTTTTTGCGCTAGTTAGACTAATGCGCTAGTTAGTGTAGAAAAACCATTCCGATTATTAAATACACATACGCATGGTCCACTCCTTCCTCCCAGGAGGAGGGGAACGTGCATATGAGTATATGTTAGTTAGTTCGAATTCTCGTAGGAACAGGGAATTAGTTAGATCGCGACCTTTTCGCATTCGCGACGACCGCCCGAGCCGAGGTTTGGCCACTCTAGCACCCTCGTGCGGGTCGTCACAAACTTTCGCGGCTGAGTGCCCTAAGCGCTCGCCCTCAAGTCCGGTGAAGCTGTAACAGCCGCAGCGGCTCCAGGGCCCTTAAGGCTAACAGTATAGTCAATTAAAAAAAAAAAAAAAAACCGTACTCATTCCGTCCGCCCTTTTTTATACGTCCATGATTTTAACCAACATCATCTGAATTGCCAACATATTTTTCAATGTGGTAAACAAATAAACAAATTAAAAGCATTAAGCTTGACCAAATTTTTTTTTGAGGTCAAAGATCTTAACTTTGTAATTTTTTTATAATTCAATAATGGGTATAAATAAATTTATCCGTCTTTGATTGTATAACAATGATTAACAAGGTAATTTTGTAAAGTATTTATTTACTTCGGTGGATAATGTCTTTCATTCGCCCTTGCAAATTGTAAACACTACCTCCAATTATGTTATGTTAAAAATAGATTTTAATTTTAATTGGTTTTGTGCGTACAAGCACCTACGGAACAGCGATAAAATGGTCTCGGTATAGGAAAACATAATAATATTATCCTCATTCGTAATATTTACGTCTATTATTGCATGTTGTGATTCCTTTAAAAGCCTAGTGCATTTTATCCCTTAAACTGTTTTTTTTTTTTGTTTTGTTATTGTGCTTAGTACACTTATCACTGGCGGTCCAAATAATTAGATAAATAATAAAAACATTAAACTACTGTTTGGTAATTGCCCTGTTCATAGATAACGCAGCAAAACGTCGTCAGCTTATGGACATGTTGTTCTTGTACAAAATTTTTAATAACAAAATAGACTGTCCACAATTACTGCAGAAATTCAAAATTAGGACAGCCAGTAGATATCCCAGATATAAGATACCCATATTCCATACACGACAAGCAAAGACAAATCTCGGATTTAACACCATGGTGTGCAGATTGTCACGCTCTTATAACCTCCTCTGTAACTCGGCTGATTTGTTTTCAGACTCATTGCAGGTTTTTCATAATAATGTTCTGAGGTTCTTGAGAGCCAAACAAGTTTAAATTTAAATTAAATTTATGAAATTATTAATTGTCAATTTTTGATTTTAATTTTAATTTTATTTTATTATTTTGTTTTATTTTATTATAGTGTTTGTTTTATTTTTATTTGATTGTACTGTGGATTGTTAATTTTATTGTGATTGTAAAGCATGCATTATTATTGTTTATCATTTGTTTTTAATTTGTTTAGGTCATTATTAAAGCATGCGGTGGTGGCCTTCAAAGGCATAATACACTGATAAATGTATCAATTAAAAAAAAATTTATAATGTTATTTTTGTGTATTGGCCACTGGCCATCCAATTATGTAAATAAATAAATAAAAGTTCTCTATGACTTATCTTTGTCGTACCGTGAAACTGTGGAACCATCTCCCGGCCAATGTGTTCCCTCCTTACTACATCAGGTCCTTTAAGCTCAACGTAAATATATATTTATAAAGGCCGGCATAACAGTGGCGACTGCCGATGGATTTAGACCTCACGGTGGTCGCCGTTGTTTGGATTGTACTGTACTTGCCATTAGGGGCAGTACCGTCAATGCGCCGAGTCAGAGCTAATTGAAAATTCTTTATTAAATTTAGACGCTAAGAAGGCACATAAGAACATCAAAAGATCAACATGCTACAACTGATCAGAAAACATCCCGTAATCTAGAATAACCGGTAAAAAACTCAATCGGGTGTATCAATACTTTTTAGTGATTTTTTTAAACGGAGTACGGATTATTTACAGATTGTAATTTTTTGTGGATGTACAGAGAGGAAGCTACGCTATGACATTACTATTGTTCACGTATTGATCCATTGTAACTTACTGTTTATATGAATATCATAGGAAATATCACAGTTTTAAAATAACTACTCAGCAAATAATGATCATGTAGACCCATTTCAGGTTTGTAGATAAAACAAAGAAAGTTTCAGCTCCTTTTTTTTTTAGATCTGACTACACTGTTAGCCTTAGGGGCCCTGAAGCCGGTGCGGCTTTTACAGCTTCACCGGACTTGGAGCGTTTCAGCTCCTTTAGAACTGTATTATTGGTGCCTAAGACCCACTCTCTCTAACCCTCTCTCTCATAAGTGACGCAGACGAAGATACGCGGGCCAGCTAGTTTTCATAAAAAATATTAAAAGAAAAAGATCAAGACATTGTTTGAATACGCTAATCTATGGAGCTATCAGAGAGATTTGAAAAAATATTTATATGCTCTACAACTTCACGCTACAGCACAAAGGAGCGAAGCAGGAACAATGAATGATAAGCAATCTGACAAGCCGTAGGCAAGTACGAGAAAGGAGAACAACAATCATTCTCCAAAATTCTTTTACGTAGTTTTAGTTTATAATGGTGACCACAATGATGAAATTGTTTATTTACTGGTATACACCGTTGTATTAAATTAACTGAACTCGGTTTCAAGTAAATCTAACAACATCTTGACCGAGAGACTATTTGAGTTGAGGTCAAATCTCTTATCTATGTGTCCCGTTGATGTCGATTATGTTAAATTGTTATTATATATTTTAATAATACATTATAATAAAATATAATACACTTTAAGAATTGTTAATAATTCTTTTAGAAATCGAAAAAAAAAACAATCAAAATAGTCTCAACCGATTTTTATGAAATGTAGTAAATGGAGAGTATATAATGTTATTCCTAAAATGATAGGCTAAAAGAATTGTCGATAATATTACTAAAAGTTCGAGATTAAAATAATTACTGCGTAATAAAAGAGTGTGAAACCGCGGGCCACCTATAGACCACAATCCATTTTTATGAGGCTCTCCCAAACAGATCCATTGTCAAACTGGTAGCGGTATGGTCTTTTTATTGTTGAAATAAATTTTCATTTTTATTACAGTTCTTTTGAAAGTCCCCATTGTCACTGATCGTGTCCCGATATGCTAAAAACTGAGACATAGAAGCATATTTGCGATTATAAATGCAAATTATTTAAATGTATCTTGTATAATATTATTATAATATAATAACCTGTTACAGTTGGAAATATCCAACATAATTAAAATGTCTCGAATTTCATAATTGTTGCATAATTATTGTTTGTATATTCTATTAATTAAATAAAATTTCAAAAATAGGCAACCGGACATGTTTTCAAAAAGCATTAGTTTTTAATTATTATGGATTTATAAACCTAGGAAAAAAATAATATCACATTATAAAAATATTTGAAATTACATCTAAAGAACAGCACAAAATATTCGACCTTATTTAATAATTTAAAACATAAATCAATACTATTTCACAAAGACACACCACAACATTTTATAGTGTTTTGTGATTACTGTTAGGCTGCCCAGTTTAACGATTGTTAAAGTTATACTATTTTGATCAGGACGGATTGGGTAGTGATATCTTAATTATACCTACTCCTTGACCACTGAAATTGTTGCTTTACATGTAATATAAAAGACGAATTAATAACTTTAAAGAAATTTATAACTTTTTAAATCTGGTTCTTTCACTAACAACTATGATATATTTTTATATGTACTATGAGAGTTTCGGTTTTCGTTATTTGTAAATTTAGTAAAATTTTTCGATATCTATAATTTTAGCATATAGATACAATTTTTTTTTTTATGTTGTAATAATTGTCTTTATTAAATTTTGAACACCTATGAACAGTCTGAGTTCCACTTTGTCTACACGGGGTTTCTCTACCGACCTTTAACTATTTTTTTCCTTTTCTGTAGTTCAAAACTAAATGTGTTTATTTATAATAATGACGTAAATATGATTCACGTTTTTGTCGTAAAAGTTAGTTTTTTATACATAATATTTATTTATTATTAACACTATATCAACTCGATGTTTAATAATTATATTTTAACGATATCTCAATCATATAAAGAGCTCATTAATTATAACCTTATAGAAACTGCTACAATAATGTATAAATAAGAGTTAATTATGATGGCTTAACTGTCCCTTGGCTAGTTTTTATGACTTTTATACTTCTTTTGAGGTTGCGATGTAATTGCTCCAAGTTCGATGCAGTCTTAAAGATTTTGTAAAGATAAAACAAAAAAAAAAAACAGGAGATACGCGACAATAATACATCATTTTGTGAAAATTTCAACCGGCAAAATGATACATTCCCTTAATGCGGAAAATGTAGGATTAACTATAGGGTAATAGGGTTCATTTTCTAGGAAAGGAACCCCCAAAACTAAAAAAAAATACAACATTCTTAACCTTACAAAAGATAAAACGAACGAGGAAAATGTGAAAATGATTACTTGTAAAACAACAATCTCTTAAAGTTCATTTTACTCGTTTATTATAATTATATATGTTAAGGACAAGTAAGTACTTAGGTACATGAGATGGAGTACCTAAGTGCATTCAGGCAGTTCTCCTTGATGCTGCTGTTAGCCCGGTTTGACTAGATAACGTGTAATTAACTGGACTGTATTGGAAAAATCAAAAAACTATGTAGATATTTTTGTATAATGTAAGAATCAATCGTCTTTGAACTTTGAACCAATTATATATTATTATTATTATTTTTATTTATTTCAGATTTACATCCAATATTGTTAGTTAACTTAGCCTATGTTAGTAAGGACAAAAACACATTTTACAAATATTTACACACACAAGCAAAATCAGTAATTTGCATAGGTATACACGCTTTTAATTATTTCAGTCCAATGGTGAAGGAACAAACTATCCGGTATATTCGATAATATCTTCAGGACACCATTAGAGCTACCACACAGTCGATTCATCATGGAGCATGCTTTCAAACGAATAATCGCGTAAAAATCTTCAACGCGCGCCTCAGCAAACATCCCTGATGCGCTACAGTACCGAAGCAGCCCCAACAATGCTCTGAACACATTATTGTACTGTATACACAGAGCATTGTAGGCAAGCTGAGTATATGTGGTCCAGAGGTTGCTGGTATAGAAGCACTGACAGTAGGCTTTGAATAGCAATATTTTTACGCTTGGTGTACAATGGGCTCAGTGATAACGTGTAAGGTCATTGCGTCGATCGACGTGAGTTCGCACCCCTGTATAGAGTTTGAGCTTTCGGTGAAGGAAAACATCATGATGAACCAACTTACAGTAGTGGTATATCGTGTTTGGGCTCATTGGAATGGTATCAATGAATGCTTTTATATGTTAATAATTGGTGTCCATTGCGGTTGGATCGCGGCGTTGACTAATAATTAATCTAAGTTAATGTATAAAATAAATAACAGTTAAGGAAGAATAATTAGACTGATGAGAAAATATATGATAATTTAAAATTGCGAATTGTACATTGCCATACGACTAAACAAAAACGTGAAGTCATGGGAAACCCGACAGAAGCGAACTTTGTGTATAAAATCGAATTATTTATAAATATAATTTAATTTCGATGTAGTTAGTAGTAAATTAATATTTGAAAATTAAAAAATACAAAACTAAAAAACATAAAATATATGTGTACTAGTTTATGTACCCACGTAATAAGTTATACTTTTTTTGTTTAACAAAACAAAAATAACTCTAAACAATGACAATAACATACCAACAACATTATGAAGTTTTTAAATTTTTATTTGATTATAATACACCGTTTAATTATATTTTCTACAATTCAAATTAAAGTCATTTACATAAACTAACTTCCGTCACGTGAACCAGGAGCGCTGCTCTCAATTTTACCCTCAATTAACATTTCTTAAACACTCCGCAGCCTGCCGCACTTTACTTCCGTTACCTTCGCAGCTTCCGTTCTTACGGCTTTCTTTTTCTTAGTTACGTTTCAATTCCAAACGAGTTTTAAAAATTATCGCTTCAATAAATAACAATTTTCCTTGAAATATTGAAGTGTCTCCTTTAACACGTTTTTCCACTGTATACAAATCATCATATTCTTACTTATATTTTTACTTAAAGGTGTTTTTTTGGCAACGCCATATTTCTGTTAATTCTTCATCAAAATAATGATTCAAACATCATTTAAAGTTTATGATTCCCATTATTGACGAAACAATATATACAAATACTTCAAAATTAATGTTTTCGTTAAATAAATTGATTAAAAATGTTAATATTAAATTGCGTTCCTATCTGTATATAACTGATATCTCAAAAGCGTTTTTAAATAAACCCTAATTAAAATATATTCGACTAACCTATCAGTTTAACTAACATGACAGCTGTTACATTGTTGAAACTCTATAATATGTGAAATATTTGCATGGGTCAGCTAGTATTATGTAATTGAAAATAAATTTTACAAGGTACGTCTTTATTCGAAGAGCGAACTCAAGGCATACTAGTTATTAAGATAGATGATTATTGCACTAACGAGTTGATGATATAAGGATAATGCTTCTTAGTGCAATTAAAGTCTTAATTTGAATTAAATTAGGTATTTTATTTGTAGCAAGGCATTGAAATAATACCTACAAGTAGGTACTAGAGATGAAACCGCATCGTTTTTATTTGTAAGATACAAGTTTTATGTTCCATGAACCCCCGATTAAAAATCAAAGAAAAAGATTTTTCGAATTTATTAATCCGTTGAAATACTTCCTGCTCGCGTTCCAAGCTTCATGTAATTACTACTTTTTTTATTTATTTAAAATCACTGTTGCAGGTAGTACTTTAGTGCAAGGCAAACTAAAAATAAATCGATACAAGTAACCAATTTATTGAGACCGTTTCAATTAATTCAAACACGATACCTACTTCTGCTGTAAGTTAACGAGGAATTGGGTTTCTTGCTGATCCCAGATGATGCTGCAGCATCAGGTTATCATGTTCTGCCAATATAATTGTAGTATACAGTACAAGAAATTTCTAATCTATCAAACCTGTGGAAGCGGTTCGCATTTCTTCATCGGCTAGAAAAGAGCTGATGATCTGTAGACGGCTGAACAGATTTTAATCATAGTTAAGAGTACTTTAATATCCAGATCAAGAAACCCTGCAAACAAAAAAAAAAAATCAAAATTTGTTCTTTCATTTAGGAGCTACGATCCCACAGATAGATACATACACACGTTCAATATCCCTTCTGTTTGTATGCCGAAAATTATGACAAGGAACGAAATGTCAAATTTAACGAGTTCATAGCAAAATCATGACCATTATCTAGATAAATTTGGAAAGGAAAGCATTATCTAAATACTTACAAGAATCGCTTACTTTATATTATAAGATATATAAACAAATAAAAAAGCTAGTTTTGTAAACAGATTTATTTAAAGCTACGATTTAGAGTAAAATTTGTCAATTTACTAAAACAAGTTGAAATAAATTCAACATGCATTTGAACGACATGCAAACAAGTAGAACGAAGAGAAAGGTTTGTTTGCCTAACATTCACCGACTTTCTCTAAAAATATTTTAACTATTTTCATCTGTTGTTTCCCAACAAAATATTAATATCATCATCATTGATACACAGGCTGTGTCAATATACTGCCGGGATAAGATAGAAACCGATCTTCAGTAATCGAAAGATAAATCTGTACAATTAATAAAATCGAAGTGTCTGTTTGTAATGTCACACACAATAACAGCTTATTTACTAAAATAAGTCAATCGGACGCTTAAATGTCTTGCGCTGAATAAACAATAAGAGATATAGCAAATTAATATACACATTAAAAAGACATGTAGACAAGACACAAAAAAGTCAGCGAGAGTATATTATGTGTATCTTCTGACACAATACGCATTTTTGTCTTTAAAATAGCCGAGAGCGGGGATCAATATTCGCGGGTGTGCCCGATCGATGGCATTCTGTAGTCCACGAGAGCGAAGCCGCGGGCACAGCTAGTATAATAATATAATACAAAATAAAGGTGTATTTTTTAAAATAATGGCATGCTATAGTGACGCCATTCAACTTGATAATAAAAATCAATGGCAATCCGAAAAACTTTACTATGTACTGTTAGATATAAGGCCCCGATGCATCAGAGAGCTTTTACAGCTTCCCCAAACGTGTGAGGGTTCCCGCTCCCGTGTCCATTACGCCTTATATATTAATTCCAATCAGTCTGACCAGTAAGGTAGTTATGAATATACTCCACTCTATGGAAAAATAATCCATTAAAATATTTCAAAAATTATCTTCTGAAAAAGAAGCTCCGCTGCATTATATAAAAATATTACTCTATCAAATATATAGTTATTTTATCTGACTCAAAAGTGCCTCGTCGAGTCGTGGTATGCCAGAAGCTTATGAGTTGCTAAAATTATTATATGATTTAGAGTGTCGCAATATGAATATTATAATTCAATGGATACCATAACATGTCAGAGTGATGAAAATGTTTATAATTGAGCAAATATAGCTATCTTTAACCCATTTAGTGCCAGTGACCCGCGTGTTGTGCCCTATCATGTGAAATAATATATAGGTAAGAACTCTTTAGATAGGGGTATTTGGTATAGAATATTTGAAGGGAAGTTGTAGCAGACTCCACGTTTTGACAGTGTCAGGCTTTCTAGAAGGGGATTGGTTGCAAGCATTTAATATCCGGGTTTGGTCACATACCCCATAACAAGTTTCTCTTTATGATAGGGGAGGAACATCTCGACTGTGTGATATCTGTCTCCCCACCGATGATATTTATCATTTGTTGTAGGAATGTGTCCAGACCGAAGAATTACAAGGAAAATGCTATTGGAGTCCTGAAGAAACGTAGGCGAAATCAATATTATTTTAAGAGAACCCATGTCTAATGCTGCCCCGGTAATTTATAAATTTCTCTCGTTGTTTCCTCAAATTAATCAACTTTTAAAACTTTATTTAACAAATTGACTTCTCCTATGAGGTTAGCATAGTCATCAGGGATGTATTGAAGCCTCGTTAAAATAAGAAGTTAAGGCTATATCATAAACAACAGCTACTGTTAATTAATGAAATGTACATAACATAAAACTTAATTAAGTTAACAAGCTAAACTCAAGTAATATAGTTGAAGGTTAAAGCGAATACGAAAAACAACTAGTTAAACAATAAATAGGTACAACATTATACGGTAATAATTATATCCGAAATTACAGTATTTCCATAAATCCGATCACAAAAACCATTCAATTAAATTAATAAGATAAAATTTGAAATTGTAATTTGTCACAAAAAATATATAACGAGCTGTGTGTTATTTCATTAAACCGAACGTGATGACCTGTTCTTAACAATTATTATATTCTATATTAAATGGCAAATTCAGAACTAATTACAACCTAATCTAATACTTATTAATAAAAGAGTAAAGAGTCGAAATCTGTACATTGAAGATATTTGAGAATAAATAATACGGGGGTCTAGAGTAATGGTCAGAAATCATTTCGATCGTTTTTGAAATTTTTGTTTTTGTCTGTCTGTCGGTGTGTTTGAACATCAATCACGCTAAAAACTACTGGATCGAATTTAATTAAATTTGGTATGATTGTAGCTTACAGTCTGAAGGTACATTTAGGATAATTTTTACACGTATGAACATTTGTATGGTCTATAAATTGCGTTTAGGTTATGTACATACAAAAAGGAATGTATGTGTATGTAACTCTGTAATATATATAAAATATTTACTGAAATTGAGTAATAAGATACCAAATTATTTTATCTTTACATCATTTTCAGTAAAATCAATAAATGGAGATGTAAGTATTTTTATTTTCCAATAATATTCATAAATGGCCCTGTACGGAGACTTGGTTTAAATCACGTATATATTTTCTGCAAGTACGTATATTATTAATTGAAGAATGCGTTTTTATTATTATTTTAAATATTTAAATAAGTAAAAATATATATTGTATCTTGATTTCTACGATACATGTCGTTGTTTGGTGTTTTTGTGCGGTATTATGATTTTTATTAAATTACACTAAACAGATTACTATCAAGCGTTATTATTCCCTGGAAAATAACGGTGTATATAAATTTAAAGATATTGAATGAACTTATCTTTTCGTGTAAAGTAGGGGTGAGCAACCCGCGGCCCGCGGGCCACAATTGGGCCGCCAAGCATTTCTAAAATTGAATTTATTTTATCGACTTTCTTTCATCAATATATTGTTATTAAATTAATTATAATAAAATGGTAGTACATACTAAACCGAGATATTTTTTTATTGTGAATACTTGTCGACGACGTTTTTAAAGATGTAATACAAACACGCAACGTCTGCGCGTTTTTTTTTGTGACGAGATACACATTTGTTGGTTACTTGTTCAAACATGGAAACGGACGCGATGCGTGTGATGTATATAATCTTTATTTTTTTTTTTATTTTTTTTTTTTTTATTAAAATATGTATTATAAATAAAGTTTCGTAAATTATTAATAAGAATAATATACGTACGGCCCGCCAATTTTTTTAATATTTAAAATAGCCCTTTTATCAAAAAGGTTGCTCGCCCTGGTGTAAAGGATTGCAAAATTGAACATTTTTGTATGCCTTTATGTGTATACAGGTTGGAAAATTATGTTAAATAATAAAGATATATGAAATTTTACTCAAAGGAAATATTCTTTTATTTTTTTAAATACCTAATAATAACTGCATTCACAGATTTTCTAAAAAAGCTTACCCATAGCGGGAATCGAACCAACAAAAAAAAAATGCAAAAAAAACCGACATACACTATGTTGTTGCATTGATCGATGAGGAATAGACTAGACAATTAAAGAAGACCATGAAATTTAACAATTTGTAAATGTAAACGTTATTATAATTTTCTTAGAATTCAACGATGAGTGTAGGTAACCAAATAAAAGAAAAGATAATGTGTGTCTGTTAAAAATTCTCAAGTAAATCATTTCTAGATAAAGTAATTGGCAAGATTATTATTACTTCCTATAATCGTATGTACCATTGTCTTACTAATTATACGTTTTTATGTTTGTAAGAAGACGAAAACTGCTGTTGATCCGTTGCAATTTGTGTCAGAAGTTACTAAGAAATTTCAGATAAATTATTAACGATGGATTTCCGCGAAGTAACGCCTTCGTCAATCAGATAACAAAAATTAATATATCAGTAAAAAATAGATGGAATAAATAATAAAATTGATAATTAAAAGCCTCCACATTTGAAAAGCTTCATTGGCATTTATTTATGATGATCTTCAATATTTAATATATCTTCCTCCATGTCCCGTTTTTTCCACCCTTTATATTTATATACATAAATACCATCACGACTATATTCGCTGAAGGGCTAGGCAGTGGTGTACTAATATATACATCCACAGTTCGTCGCGTACGTTCTTAGGTCCCATGTAATAGTGGGCGAGCATATTGCCATTAATCGGGCACAAAGCCAAACTCCGAGTTGCTAATGAGAATTTCATAGAAAACCCCAATACCACTTTGCTCGACCTGGGAATCGAACCCAGGACCTCGAGAATAGCAGTCGCGCTTACGACCACTAGGCTAATGTGGAATATGCCGTTCTTATTATTTTCATGTTAATGTTATTGATCCTAAGAACCTATCAACTATGGAATGATGCCTATTAATTAAAGAGAAGCTTCCCATGTACAACATTTCATAAAAAATGGTCATGCCATTTTTGAGTAAAATCTGAACATACAGACAAAAAAAATTGTTATGCTATATTCGACATCAGTTTCCTTCATGTAAATACGTCTATCGAGAAATTTGGGAAAAAATATTACATGTATTAATTAATATAGAGAATTGAACTTTAAATATCATTGTTTAGAAGTTTTTTGCGAGGTCCCCACAGATTCGAGGCCGTCGTATAGCGCCGCCACTGTTACTACATATACACCTACTGTCGTCGTAACCCGACAAACCAAAAGAAAAAAATCATAGATGGGTTTATCACTATGTGTGTTGTGGTCACAATCCCTACCACCCCGCTATATTACTGAATATGCATCGGCTGACTTCGGGACACGACAAACCAAAAGAAAAAAAATCATAGATGGGTTTATCACTATGTGTATTGTGGTCACAATCCCTACCACCCCGCTATATTACTGAATATGCATCGGCTGACTTCGGGACACGACAAACCAAAAGAAATAAATCATAGATGGGTTTATCACTATGTGTATTGTGTTCACAATCCCAACCACCCCGCTATATTACTGAATATGCATCGGCTGACTTCGGGACACGACAAACCAAAAGAAATAAATCATAGATGGGTTTATCACTATGTGTATTGTGTTCACAATCCCAACCACCCCGCTATATTACTGAATATGCATCGGCTGACTTCGGGACACGACAAACCAAAAGAAAATCATAGATGGGTTTATTATAGTGTGTATGGTATTGTCATTATAAGCCATTATGAATCCAATGCATTAACCATCCCAATAAAACTTCAAAAATAATTAAATTCATCCCTTATTGTAAAGACCTGCGGCAAGGTTTTTTGGAAAACGTGAAACCACATTTATTTCTTTCTTACTTAAAGCATAAATATGAATTTATAATACCTAATCTCATCTGAAACATGACGGGTTCTTCATATAAACTTTCACTCTAGTTTTATTATCACCACATGTGGAATAACACATTGAAATAATTCACTTGTATCAAAACTGTATAATCCTGATAATTTACAATAGGTATATCGCTTACAATATAAATAGAAACACCCGCGAGCCTCGGTCTACAGAACACACACATCACTTATGTCGTACTGCGTAGTTAAAGAATTTAAAAACACTTCAGCCAATCTTAAAAAGAATACTGGACTATCATTTCATTCTATTCATTCATTTCATGTATTTTTAATACAATAAATACATGTCATAGATAACAATGTCAATAAATCAACAACCAGTTGCCGTAGCAACCGACATTACCGCGCATGCGCGTTGGTGTTCCTTGTTCCTTTGTTCATGTACAAAATATCATCCCCTATTTTCTACCGTAAAAGTTTTATTTTCACAACAAAAAGTACCATATGTCCTTTCCCAAGGTCAAATCTATCTCTATACCAAAATTCATCATAATTGGTTTAGCGGTTTAGGCGTGAAAACGTAACAGACAGAAAGAGTTACTTTCGCATTTATATATTAGTATAGTATAGGTAAAGATAACATATTCGAAACCACTGATCTTTATAATAGATGATTATCAGGTTAATAGGAAAAAATTACATGTACAAACATCAACAGATTTATTAATATAAGAGTAGGTAACAAGACAATTTTTAATTTAAAAAAAAACAATTTCAATGATTATGGGGAGCTCCCTGGTATATCTTCAAAGTTGAAGGTCCAATGTCAATGAAGTTAAAATGGGACCACCCTTGAGGTATCCCCTTTCAAAACAAAAAAAACCATTATCTAAATCTGTAAACAAAGAAGTTATGCCAGAACACCATCCGTGAACATCCATAAAATATATTTATATATACATTCGAATTGAGAACCTCCTCCTTTTTTCAAGTCGGTTAAAAAACCACATAAAACATATTACGTTAATATGTAACGTAATGGCAGTACATATAAACATATCTATACAATTAATAAAATTGAAGTGTCTGTTTGTAATGTCAAAATAACAGCTTTTTAATAAATGCATATGAAAGTATACACGATACCTATAACAAAAAACCCATTTTTTTTTTATTTTTGTCTGTCTGTCTGTTTGTTCCGGGTAATCTCCGAAACGGTTGGACCGATTTCGACGGAACTTTCACTAGTAGATAGCTGATTTCATAGGGAGTAACTTAGGCTATTTTTATTTCAGAAAAAGAATCAGGGTTCCGCACAAATATAAAAAAAACTGGTCACGGTGAATCAATTCGGGCGTTTAAATGGCTTACGCTGAGTTCATACGCTGGGATCATAAGAGATATAGCAAGTTAATGTACTAAATCATTGTAGATATTATAAAGACCTACAAAAAAGTCAACGAGAGTATTCATCTATTTTCTTAAGGAACATCTACAATAAGCATTTTTATATTTAATATAGCCGGGAGCGGGGGAGCAAGATTCGTGCTGGCATTCTGTAGTCCACGTAAGCGAAGCCACGGGCACAGCTAGTTGTCTAAATAAAAAATGAGTTGCAACTGTTCCATATTTGAAAATTGTGCCCTTAAAGGGATAAAAACAAGCGTGTGTGAGCGTCCCAACAGTTCTGCCTTTCTTAATATTTTAAACATTGATATAAGTACTAGCTGTACCCCGTGGTTTCACCCGCATATAATTTAGAAGAAATCACTGATTGATGATTTATAATACTTACATAAAGACAATATTTTCATCGGGCGACCAGATGGTCACATCACGTCATCGCATGGCTCGTTCGCGCCGCTAACTAAAATTAATATAATTCAATACTCGGCTTGGGTCTATGTCTATAGTAATAGACATAGATCCGAGCCGAGTATTGAATTATTTTAATTTTGTATTATCTCTCAAACTATACGTCCAAATAACATGCTTTAAAAGACGAAGTTTGTCTTCATTATAAATTATCTTTATGACGAAGTAACTTTTGTTCGTAAGGATTAATATGCCATGCTTAAAAATAATGCTCATAAATTTATTTTTAATCTTCAACAAAAAATTATTGCAAAATACCTTATTGTGGCTCATGTATAAGAGATAAATATATGATATCACTGACTGTTTTATATATACTATTGGCCAATAATTTTGTAGAATATTGTATTGACGTATCATTAACCATTAAGATAGTGCATGCGGCTAAAGCAGTTCGCGAGGGTTTCGACTTCCGACTTACGTAATAAAAATCAATATTTAAGGCTAGCAAGAAACTATAGCTTAATTGTATATAATCTATACCATTCTTCGTGAGTCTGGCTATTATATAAAAAATGAATTTTTCGAATCCGACTGGTAGTTACAGAGATTAGCGTGTTGTCCCATACAAACTTTGCCCCCTTCTTCACCTCCTTAGGGGTAGAATTTCGGAAAATACTTTCTTATTGTATGCCTACGTCATACAAAGAAAACACCCTCCAAGTTTCAGGTCTCTACGATCAGCGGTTTAGGCTGTGCGTTGATCCGTTAGTCAGTCATTTAGGACAAAGCATTTTATATGTGTAGATGATTTAAAATACAGAATATATATTTAAAAGCGATTATTAATTCTCAAAGAATACGTCATTTAAAATCTTACTGCATTCTTTTGTAAACATGATCCATAAATTTATATTTATCATTGTCAGAAACGATTGAACATGTGCTTAAAATTGAATTCTTACTCGATTAAACACAACACTAAAGAAAGAATATTATTCAACTTTATACTACGCGTTTAACATGACAGATAAATTGTATTTTAACACGATAATGAAAGATGGATCTGTATAATTTGCCAGGACTTTGACGAACGTTTCTTGATAAAAAAAACAACTATATGTTTCTTTTTTATTGTAAAAATAATTCATCGTTGTAAAACTAAACATAAAATAAAAGTAAAAATTGTCAGTAAAATAACGTAATGTTCACTAACATCATATTGTTGTTGGTACGTGGGATAAAAAAAGACAAAGCAGTCATGTGGACTGCCGACAGAAGTGAAAACTTAAAACTATAAACAAACAATTTTTATTTTTGGATATCCAAATTAATTGTTTAATTTTTAGGTTATATTGCTAAAAAGACTCCGTTTATCGTTTACACGTCACGTAACCATGTCGATGACGACTTACATGAATCTACTTCCTATCCAAACCTCCCTATAGAAGTTTTCACTTCATGGGTTTAATACTATGTGTATGGTGGTCGCGATCTTTATTATCTTTATTTAGATTAAATTGCTACAAAGACTCCGTTTATCGTTTACACGTCAAGTAACCATGTCGATGACGACTTACATGAATCTACTTCCTATTCCAACCTCCCTATAGAAGTATTCACTTCAAAATTAAGTTGTGTTTTGTTTTGTTACGCCAAGAACAATTGTTTTAAATAGTAGCACGGCAAAGTAACAGAACAGTGCCAGATGTAAGCACAGTACTATACAAAAACATTGGTGACTACAGAGAGATTTACAGTCCATCGCCATTTGCCGTTGTCGTGTTAACCTGCGTATACAGAAACTGGATATGTACTCCTATGACGAGATTTTCATCATATGCATGCATGGTGGTTTCTTCTAATATTTATTCGCTCTATTTTTTTAATCGTTATACGTTAGCGCTCTGGTCAGAATCTCACGTGATCTTTAGAGACGATGTGGCGCAACATGGTGACACGCTAAGCCTAGTAGTGGAACTGGCTCTCAAGTACAACCGCCAGAACACACTTATAGGTATCTGGCGACAAATTTTCAACTTGAGGGTGGTAGCTAGCCAGGCGGGCATTAGAAACAGCCCTACCACCATGCATGTTTCATCAGGATGTTTTCCTTCACAGAAAGCTCAGGTTCATTGCAGGGATACGAACTCGCGTTGATGGACGCGGAGTCCGTACACACTATCCAACTGAGCCATCATTGCTTCAAGAGAAACATTATTCAATTGTTTAAAAGACGAGATTAGAGTTTTCAATGTTCCGCTTTTCTTGAAGTCCATGGATGCAGACAGACAGTGACTCTCAATAATTCTAGTTACCTTACCAGAAATCCTGATTTTTCATATAACCTTTAAAAAGATTTCGTAAAATCTATAGTCAATGTTTCTATTTATTTTTTATAGTTTAGTACTTATAATAATCAAGTTATTTTGTTGCATTAATCATATATTGAAATATAATATTATATTATTATTTAAAAAAAAAAATCATTTTTTATAATGAAAATAAATAGGAAGCTTATGTTATCATTTAATACTAACATATTAGTACATCTAAATAATGTAAAATTACTAAAAAGATTTAATTCAATATTTACACAACTAATAAAGGGGTATGTAGTGATAAATTAATTAATTAATTTAATACAAAATTTACGGTTTTGATATAAATTAAAATATATTTTGTGTTAATTTTTTTTTTTTGATATTTTGTCACTTTTGTATATTTATTTTTCGTATAGATAATTCAGATGTAAGTGTTCCATGTAATAAATTAGATAAATATGTATATTTGCAGTTTCAAGGCATCGAGAAGTGTTACTGCTGGTTCACACTAGAATCGACAGTTTGTCGGGACGATAAATGTGTCGGAATACATATTGGCATTTTATGTATTCCAGTAGCACTGTTCACATTACAGTGACCCGATAAAATAACGACACATTTACCGAACTCAGCTTTGTATTACGCCATACACATAGTGCTAAACCACATTAGAACCCGAACGCCGTCGTCATTCATTGTACGCGGAAAGCCAACTCATAACTGTTTTGTGGCCAGCCGGCCAACGACAAATATTGGGTGTTAAGTTCACATTAGGTCGGATCGGTAAATTGATCGTCAGTATAGCGTGAACACCAATAGCCGACAGTTGACCGATGGTAAAACTGTCGGTCCGACCTAGTGTGAACCAGCTCTTAGGTTTATATCCCCCTGTGGGCCACGAGAGTATGTAATGTAATCCTTTAAGATACATTGGCAACTAATCTATACAATTAACAAAATTGAGGTGTCTGTTTGTAATGTCAAAAGAACAGCTTTTTACTAAATGCATATGAAAGTATATACAGTAGTTATAACAAAAAACCATTTTATTTTTGCCTGTCTGTCTGTCAGTCTATTTGTTCCGGGTAATCTCCAAAACAGTTTCATCGATTTTGACGGGGCTATCAGTGGCAGATAGCTGATGTTATAATCAGTAACTTAGGCTAATTTTATTTTAGAAAAAGAGTTACGGTTCTGAGCAAGAAAATAAATCTTATCCTTATCTTTAAAATAACTGGTGGGCGACCTCCGTGGGTGGAAGCGAGGTCGTTACAATACCGACATTTTGTATTTAATGTGAGCTGAGCAACAGGCTCAGCTAGTCATGAATATATCCGACGCATACCCGTCAAATCACGTACCGTTTATCCGGTTTCATGGTTCTCATATACAAATAAGTAATGAAGTGTTTGCAATAACACCATCACGCCTGTATCCTCAAAGGGTTAGGCAAAGATATACTAATATACACCCACAGTTCGCCGTGTATGTTTTTAGGTCCCATGTAATAGGCGGCGTGCATGTTGTCATTAATCGGGCACGAAGCAAAACTCCGAGCTACTTCAGAGAATTTCATAGAAAACCCAATAACACTTTGCTCGACCTGGGAATCAACCAAGGACCTCGATCATAGTAGTCGCGTTTACGACCACTAGCCTTTTTGATATGAAATATCTAATGCGGCGGGTCAGATCAGTTGTTAGACACAATGTTGGCGTGGCGAAGCGTTGGTCCACCGTTGGCGGTGAGAAGCCGAGTTCGTTTTTTTTAAATACACAGACTGGATCATTTAAAAGATTTATTGTTATAACATGGATAAATTAAAAGCGGTTGGTAGGCATCGCGACCACCATACACATAGTAACAAAATAAACATCTTCACAGTGACTTTCATTTGGTTTGTCGTGTTTCGGGATCACTCGATGTATTTATTTATAAGGTACAGGTACAGTCATTCAGTCAATAAATCATCTTTTTACCTATTGCATATTCACGGAGCCGTCTTTATTCGGGTGTGAGGCACCCTTGCGAAGAGCCCCAATAACCCTGACTAACACCATAGTTCACGCGAACAAAGCTGCGACCACAGCTAGTAAATTAAACAAAAATATAGGCAGCAATAACATTATTAAATAATCATGTGTATCATTTTAGTTAAAACACCATATGTTGCTTTCAAAACAATATGTCATACTGCTCGTGCTCGCAATGCGCAAGTTAATTCAGCTCTTTAGTACTATTAAAATTAAATAGAAAATTTATATTTAAAAAAACGAAACTCAATTGGAACAAGGTCTAGTGAGTATGGCGGGTGAGGGAGAATTTCTAGTCATAACTCATATATGTTTGAGACAGTCCGTTGTGCGGCGTATGCACGAGTGTAGTCTTGAAGAAAGAGTGGACTAGAATATTTCACAAGTCTCGGTTGTTGGACAGCGAGCGTGTCCATCATTATGTGCAATTCTTCACAGTTCACTTTGCAGTAAGGTTTGGCTACCTCCTGTCCAACCAACCAGTACGACGAACGTTTTCGATTATCATACATGATCTTACTACAAGTGAGAGTGACAATCCGATTCAGAATCCCTTCATTGTGCGCTTATTCATCAATTTAAGCAAACTTTAACGTGGTTTTGTTGTTGTTGTTCGTTAAGTTCATACTATACCCATTTTCTTATTAACTGCTCGTCCAACTCCCAGAAAGACATTTTAGTTAGAGGGCTGTAGATAATTCCATTTTAGATACAAAGTATTTTTTCACGCTGTATATGAAATTAAATCATCGATTTGGTTCGTTAACAGAAAACAATAACATTTTTGCATTATTGCAAAACATTGAAAGCGGGAGGAGAATTAGAAACTGATAAAAAAGCACAATCTTGCTTGACAACAAATTTAATATTTACATGTTAAAAAATACATTAGATTTTATAAATTACTAGCTTTTACCCGCGACTTCGTCCGCATAAGTTTTTTTGTTTTCTCCCGGCTATAAGTCCCCCTGCAACAATGTCCCACTATCGTGTTCCAGTCCTCAACTTCACATCAAAATTTGTTCAAAAGTAACCTAAGCTACATAATGGATAGCTCCGAATGTTTCCTTAGTAAATATAAAAAGTAAATAATGTAAATCGGTTTAAAATACTACTAACTACCTACCTGCCAACCCCCGATGTTAGACAGTGTGACATCCGTAACATCGTCTGCGTAGGAAGTACTAACTTAATGTAAGTAGTATAATAATGTAGGAAGCTAAAAATAAGAGGCCTTATTACTGTAGTACATTTTTGTAAACTATGTTCTTTGTTTTTCCCTCTCTGGCCAACACATGGAGATTCTATGGACTTGAAACACGTGAGCAAGCCACGTATAATTGTCCGTGAGAAAAACAACTCTTTTCTAAATTAATGCCGGCTACTTTTAATGTTTGCCCCTGAGCTTTATTTATCGTCATAGCGAATGCGATTTTCAGCGGAAACTGTAATCTCTTAAACTGGAATGGCAAATCTGTCGGAATTATGGGTATACGGGGGATTAAAACGTTCTCTCCTTTTGCCATTCCAGTCATAATGATTGCTTTTACAATATTGCGACCGAGGTGTGTCACTTGCAACCGTGTGCCATTACACAGTCTTGGTGCATCTAAATTCCGCATTAAAAGGACAGGAACGCCTACTTTCAGCCTCAGTTTGTGTGAAGGTACTCCCGACAGTTCTAAAGAATTAAGAAATTCTACAGGGTATGATGTTACTTGTTCAGTATCCATTACAGTGTCTACAGAGAGAAACTCAACAATATCACCTTCCACGCGTGACATAATTTGCTCGTTTATCTGTCCCACCATTTCATTCGTCGGCGCTAAAATTGCTCTTTCACATAACCAGTCTCTATTCCTCATATTAGTTAGCAGTTCGCTATAGACGAAGTTATTTAGATCATCTGGATTATGCACAACATTGCAGAATTCACGATCCAATGTAATCATGCCATTACCATCCTTTGCCATACGATCTTCTCCAATTTTAAGAAGAGCAGCAGCATATTGTCCAGATTGTACATCATTGTGTAGTTGCACTCTCATATTTGTAGACAGACTAAACGTTTTTACGTGCACCCATAACGTTGACGCTTTTAAACACGCATTTATTTCATCTGCAGGGGTGCCTTTAGTGATAACCGGCAAAGTCTGTCTAAAATCGCCCGCTAAAAGTACCACCATCCCCCCCATGATATTTGGATTACTCTTGATGTCTTTCAAAGTCCGATCTAGAGCTTCAATTGCTCTTTTATGGGACATAGTACACTCATCCCAAACTAATAATTTACATTGCTGCAACATACGTCCACGCTCGCTGTTTTTACTTATATTACAGACTGGCATTTCTTCATGGGCTAAGTTTAATGGCAGTTTAAGCACCGAATGTGCCGTTCGACCACCATTGAGCAGAGTGGCGGCTATTCCGGAAGAGGCAACTGCTACAGCAATTCCTTTATCTTTTCGGATTTGCGCTAAAAGCAAGTTTAAAAGAAAGGTTTTTCCCGTGCCTCCGGGAGCATCCAAAAATAACAAACCACCTTCGCCATCTTCGATTTTTTTGAAAACATTGTCAAATACTAACCTTTGTTCTGGGATCAAACGTGGAACAGACTCTGTCAATTGTTGTTGTAAGGAAGCAGTATCGTAATCTAGTTCCCGTATTAAATCGCTACTGATTTCCTCGGTTCTCTGTGGTCTGATCATTCCATAATCTGATAAATCCTTTCTAGAAATTGTTTTAACCTGGTCTTCAATTTTTGTCAGACCCTCATTGTAAATTAAATCACTGTACGTGACATTGGGATTTTGCTCTTGTAATCTGTGCAATATATCGTCGGTCATATCATTTTTGTATTTATCCCACAATTGTTGAGGATTTGAAAGACCACATGTCGCTACTAATACAGCAAATAGCTCTCTCATCTTGCCTGCTGATCTACATTGAGCAGCTTCTTCCAGTGTCACATCCCAATGGTTGTCATTCTCCAGTAATCCTCTTGCCTCACATGCCTCTCGAAATGTAGGATAATCTTGTGTGTTGTATTTTTTTAGATCATTGAAAGAGGTAGGTCCGCGCACATGGTGTAAAAGCATGCGTAGACAAAAATATTCCATGTTACTAACATGAACTGTATAAACTCGTCCTAAAGCATCTCCAGATTTGACGCCAGGCCAATCGTGAACTGAAGTACCTTGAATGCGGCGTTTCCAAGTTTTCCTACTTGCATCTCAAGTATCTCATCTCTGATACAAAGATCAAAAAAAGCAGTGAGTGTGGTTTTTGGCGGAGTAGTTATTCGTTCGTGGAAATTGTGTTCATTAAAATAAACGCGTTCACCATTTTCTAAATGCACGCTGAGATGTGTCACGGTGGGATGCCTTTCGTGCAACGGAAATGCTAACAGACGCCACACGGCTTCGTTGCTGCTGACATACCGACCAGACTGATAAGTTTGTACCTCATCTACGGGATTCGCAAGATCAGTATTTCTAAAATTGAAAATAGCTTGATCACTACCCTTGTTTATATATTTGCAAATATATTTGATGGCGCGTACTGAACTGCATGCCTCAACATTTATGTGGGCGTTAAACATTTTTGATAAAATTGGTGAATAGGGGACTACCCAACTATTATCAACCGTAACGTAGCTACCATTTCGGAGCTTCACGGTTGCTGTTCGACCTCCGTCTGCTGGCGCTCTTCTACGATACTGCGGGTATCCGTGGTCGTTGTGAACGGTCTCTTTCACTAACTTGCGAGGAAATTTTTTTGTGCATTTTCCGTCTTTCATGCAGTGGCACTGTGGATTTTCGGGTCCGCATGGACCGTGAATCATATTTTTTACAATAATGTCATGGAGAGTCTTGTCAATGTTAGGATCCGGTATTTCAGCGCTGATTATGTTATCTATTTGATCGGGTCGTAACTTATCTTTTAACCACAATAATATATGGACATGTGGCAGTCCACGTTTCTGCCATTCGACAGAGTACATAAAGCAGCGCGCTTCTCTGAACACTCGGCCTTTATTAATCACATCCATTAGTTTTTTAACTTTTAGTCTAAAAACTCTTGCGACTACATCATGTCTATCTATTGCGCTTTGCCCCGGCATCAACTGATTGACTATTTCGGGCCAGGCTGGGTTGCAAGTAAAGGTGACGAATAAGTCAGGGCGACCATGTGTACGCACATAAACAAACGCGTCCTGAGTATATTCGTGTAAGTACCGCGGGCTATTTACAAATGAAGATGGTAAAATGACCATACGACCTAAGTTATTTGGATTTAAATTAGCGTCATTTGCCACAGCGTCTTGAAGATGGATGTAATTCTCTGCTCTTAGTTTAGTTTGATTTAATGATATGTACCGTAACCTCTCGCTTTCAACTTTAACGTACATGTCAACGTAAAACTGATTGGCCAGTTGCTTGCATCTTTGTACAATGTTAAAGTTGTTTTCTCGTATCATCATGTTGTAGGCATAAAAATCCATGCATGAAACTTTTTTGTTATGCAAGGGAAGACCTGTTACAGGATTAATTTGAGGAACTTGAAAGTGGTACCCCTCTTGTCCCTTACTAAATATGATCGGATATTGCAACGCATCATAAAATTTATGAGTATCAGGCACCCTGGTTAATGTGTCATCTCGGGCCTGTAAAACTATATCACGGAAAGCAAACTGTTCGCCTGTAACCAAGGCTGCGACTTCATTTATTAACGGTGCATTATACCGCCTTTCATGTTCCCCACTTGGTGTGCGATCGGGGTGCATCACCAACCTATAATCCTCTCCTGGCATTCTTTCTAGTGCTGTTTTGAAAGTATTGATAAGGCGATTATGTTCATGCAACATTCTCTGGATTTTTAAAACAGTATCCCTTTCGATTCCTTGTATATTTTGACACCTGCGATCAGCTTCGTTTTCTTCATCGCCCATGAAATAAAGTTGCAAAAACTTTGGTTGTTCATTATTTGCGGGAAGTAAGGAACCAATCCTGTGATACACCTGTCCTTGGATGGTAAAAGTAGGTGACAATCCAGGCATTACGACCTCCTTATCTACACCAAATGACGTCATCTGAAAGCAAGAATTATACTTTCTAATCCTGCTTAAAAACCGGCGCGATTCGTTACTGTCGTATAAAAGTAAAGATTTAAGAGGTTCCTCTGGCTCGCCAAGTAATGGAATTTTAACCTTTCCACCAGAACAGCACATACCTGGAGTTTCTTCTTTCCATTTCAGTGCTTCACAATATCTGCATTTTTTATCCATTCTCCCAATGATAACCAATCGGTGATTAACATAGTCGATCAAAGGGTCATACTCAAAAGCGGCACCATTAAATGCCTCCCACGTACTCATTGAAAACGTACGTCTTCTTTCTGCCTGCCGTTCAGCATTTAAAAGACGTCGTCTTTGTGAATCTTCGTCAGTCTCTGCCGCAATGAATTGCGCGTGACGTTCGGCATCTAAAACTCGACGTGTCTGAGTCTGTTCCACTGTCTCAGCAGCTCTTTGAGATGCGTGGCGTTCAGCATCCAGGGTCTGAGGGGCCTGAGTCTGCGTAAACGTCTCAGAGGCCCTTTGAAATGCGTGGCGCTCAGCATCTAAGGTTTGTCGGGCTTGAGTCTGCGTATAGGTCTCAGAGGCCCTTTGAGATGCGTGGCGTTCAGCATCCAGGGCCTGACGGGTCTCAGTCTGCGTAAACGTCTCAGAGGCTCTTTGAGATGCGTGGCGTTCAGCATCTAGGGCCTGACGGGCTTGAGTCTGTGTAAACGTCTCAGAGGCCCTTTGAGATGCGTGGCGCTCAGCATCTAAGGTCCTACGGGCTTGAGTCTGCGTATAGGTCTCAGAAGTTCTTTGAGTCGCATGACGCTGAGAATCTAACATCTGACGCGTCTGAGTCTGCTCTTCAGATTCTTGGCTTCTAGCAACTTTTGCAGTTCGAGCTCTGCTAGAACTACGGCTTAGATTGGATTTACGTTTGCGTGGCATATCGAAAACAATAAAACAATAATTAAAGATTTTTAAAATCGGTAGTTTTAAAAACTACAACGTAAGACAATTTTTTATAAAAACTTCGATAAAGCAAACCTTTTTACTTATAACCTAAATATCTAAATCAATCAATAACGTATTGAACCTAAACAACTATGCACCTGACAAACCTTTTATACCTAAAACCTAAATTAACTAAATAAATTCAAAAATATTGAATTTATGTACCACACCACAATACACAATTTTCTTCACTACTGGTACTACCTACTTATCTATCAAAACTAACATAAAAGTACTATAATATAATGACAAAATCTATTACTAAACTAATTTACTACGAACTATAAACATCCTGATGTGAGCTAAAAAACACTTAACCTACACATGAATAAAATTGAGAATTAACAAATGAAAGCGACTGCAAAAATAAAGAATAATACGTATCTGAGTAAACCTAGAGATATGAATGATTGGTTAAGAAAATACCTACATCTAACAGCTACCTTAACTACCTAATAATAAAAATGTAACTAAGTACTTAATAAAAATACGAAAATGACGTCAACTTGGACTCAAAAATAATAACCTACCAAATATTTATTTAGATATCTAAAACAAAGGACTAAATTAAAGCTTACAGACACTACGCGTAGACCGTAGTACCTATTTCAACTCGGAATTTAAAAAGAACGTTTTTAGCTAACAAAAATACGCAACGAACAGAGTTTCGTAACGCAATATTTCAATATTCGCATACGTGCGACGTCGACGTCTGCCCTCGTGCGTCTGCACGCTTGGGTAGGCACAGTTGGGCACGGCCCTCCCCTCGCGCCGCACCGCCTCTTCGCTCGGCGCAGCGTCTTGTATTCACTACGACGACGTATGATTTGAAGGTTTGCGTTATATTGAATTATTTTCCCTCGTTGAATAGTAAACAAACTAAGTGTAGGTGTTATAATTTCGGTGATGAACTGATTACCTATCCGTTTCTTTGTCTAAAATGAGTATTAACTTATCACTATGATTGATTACTGAGCATAAAGTTCGTATAAATGTCTATCTAATTACCTCCTCAAGTTTAAAGCGTAGCTAGTTATGTAGTACTATATTAATTCCGTGGTGTAGGTAATTAGATTTTATCTGTATGTAATGTAACAGTCAGTTGAATAAAAAATCGTATACAAATCAGATCAATAGCTATGGCGTAATGTGATTCTAGACAGAGTTTTAATGTTGTAGATAGGTAGCTGTGTATAGGTTCCTGTGGGAATGAGATATTTTCCCGAAGTAAAAAGTAGTCTGAATTTTGGTACCTTCCTACCCTATAAGTTAAGTAGTGTGATGGTATGTCGCTAAGTTTCGATCCAAGTAAAACTGTTAAATAAAGACAGATGCATCAAAATTTTATAATAAATTCCCTAAATTATGGCGCCTACCGACCCTCTAAGTTAGAAAAGTGATCAAATACTAACTTGAAGTCTTAGTAACACTCAGTTAAAAAAAAAAACATCAAAATCATTTCAGTAGCTATGGCGTCATGCGCTTCTTGACACGATCACGCTAGATTTCCGCGGGAATGAGGTATTTTCCCGCCGTAAGAAGTAGCCTGTGTCCGTGCCTAGGATCCTATCTTTATATTAACCAAGTCTTATAAAAATCCGTTCAGACGTTAAGGCGTGAATGAGGTAAACTTTTAAACCAAACGATTAAAAATCACTAACTTAATTAGTTTTCTGCCTACTGCCTACGCCTTAAGTACGATAGCATGAATATTAATAGCCCATATCCTTTTCTAGGTTACTATCTATCACCTAACTAAATTTCATCAAAATCCGTTCAGCCGTTTAGGCATGATAGAGCAAAACTCCCACCAAAAACCATAAAAAAATCACTAACTCAATTCAGTTTTCTGCCTACTTCCTACCCCCTAAGTACGATGACGGGATCATTTTGATCTTATATCCGTTTTTAGGTAACCATCTATTACCTTACTAAATTTCATCAAGATCTGTTCAGCCGTTTAGACGTGAAAGAGCAAAAGTCCCAACAAAAACGACTAAAAATCACTAACTCAATTCAGTTTTCTGCCTACTTCCTACCCCCTAAGTACGATGACGTGATCATTTTGATCTTATATCCGTTTTTAGGTAACCATCTATTACCTTACTAAATTTCATCAAGATCTGTTCAGCCGTTTAGACGTGAAAGAGCAAAAGTCCCAACAAAAACGACTAAAAATCACTAACTCAATTTAGTTATCTGCCTACTGCCTACCCCCTAAGAACGATGGCGTGATTATTTATAGCCTATGACCATTTCTAGGTTATCATCTATCACCATACCAAATTTTATCAAAATCCGTTCAGCCGTTTAGGCGTGAAAGAGGAACAGACAGACAGACAGACAGAGTTACTTTCGCATTTATAGTATTAGTATGGAGTATGGATTAAAAAAAGAGGAAGAGTTTTTAGTTTCTTTACTTACGTAGCGTAGTCAGACCGATAAGGTTTGAATATGTGCGTGTTCCGCGATGCCTTTTCTTACCTGCGAATATATGCAAATTCTAGTCTTCAAATATTTTTTCTATTTACAAGTAAATCTCGTGACAAATTTTATATCATATAAATTGTGTAATGTAATAAATTGATGGGTTTGATTTAATTTAAAGGTTTTTTTTCCTTTTTGGAACTTAAAATAAAAGCTTGATATTAAAAATGCTTTTTAAATAATAATTTATTTTTACTATAAAATAGAATGAAAATATGCATGAAAAACACAAAAAAGCTTCAATGATTTTGAAGAGTTTCGTATTGTATCTTCGAATTCGAAGGTCCAGAGCCAATGACATTAATATGAGACCAACATTGAGGAAACCCTTTCTAACGAAAAAACAATAATCTAAATCGGGGCATAAACAAAGAAGTTAGGGCTGAACATCCATATAAAAATATACATTCGAATTGAGCGACCTCTTCTTTTTTTGAAGTCGATCAAGAAACGAAAATTCGCTTACAGAATTAAAAAATTGACAGTTAAAATAGTTACATGTGAAGATGTAAATATGCATGCGTACATATATATTTATACAACTAAAGATTACAACTAGTCACGATCATGACATGACAGACAATCTCCTACTGTTATTAGTTCTAAGATAGACAGCTATATCAATTGATAATGATTACTCGGCTGTACACAACGTAGATTGGGAAATAATGCGATGAATATTCAATACTCAATTCAATATTGAACTCAATAATAATAATTATGTATACGTTTAGTTTTACTCCATTAATGTATCCAACGTTATTCGTATTAGGTATGATCAGATAGTATCGGTTAGGTAAGGAGAAACGTCGCATTAGTTAAGAGGAAACCTAATATATCAGCCTGTTATTCTTGCTGTATTGAAGTTGCGCGTACCCAATCAAAATTATTAGCGCTAGCCTCAATAACTAGGAGCATGCGCAAAGTAAATCTTCTGTCTCAGGAGAGTGATATTTTTAGTGATAGTCTGACGAAACGAAACTCAGAGTATATGCAGAAATATTACTGGCTAGTTCAAATTTTAATTAAATTAGCAAATAAGTTTTTGTAATTCTGTATATACCTACTTATAATATGCCTTGGCTATTTAGCTGCTAATATTGTATGTTTGTGTTACAAAGAAAGAAATAAAATAAATTAAATAAATTTACTCTTATACAAGCGAGTCTGTTTTTTACGCGACTGCGAAAATGGAAGGTTATATTTTTCGAGCGTATGTATGTATGTCTATTTCTTTGCTACGCTCTGTAGCCTAAACGGCTTGATGAATTTTAGTATACGAGGTCTCGTTAAATTCGTCTTAATTGTGGAAGTGTCATATACTATATAATATTTAAGTACGACGTCTGATAATCAAATTAAAAGCAAAAATAGTAAAATGTGTTTTATTCGTATTTTTTTGCAGTCGGGGTTTTGTTTCCTTTTTAATAATTTAGCATGGTCTATTTATATCCTAGTGCGGGGACATACGGTTTATTGTCATGCCCTGTAATGTATGTTAATTTGGTAATAAAGATATTTTTTTTTTACTATCAATAATCGTAATAAAATGACACATTTTTTTTCTAAAAATGATTAAGTTTGATTCCCAACTCGTGTATAAGATTTTTAAGAAAGCATTTTTCTTCTCTTTCAAACCAACGATATGGTTCTTTACAACATATTTCTCTATCTTTTATATTTTCAGAGTTCCCGATATTTACGGTATAGTCAACAGCTTTCGGGTATACATATCCTTAACACTAGAATAAAGTTATGAGAGATCAGTGGAGAAACGATGCCAAAACTTCTGCTACAACATTTTACTACGATAATATATTTTACTGTATGGGGTATTCTAAAGACAATTAGTAGCAACATTGTATAGGTATCGTCTGGGATGGCGACGCGACGTCGACCCATTACTGAGTACAAAATGCAACTAAATATTGAGCTCGTCACCATATTATGCAAGACAAAACTTTGCTTATTAAACAATCGACCAAGGGACAAAGTTGTTACTTAACATTTTATAATTCGTAATGTAAGGTTACCAGGGATGGTAGATAGTGGTGCAATAATACTGGTACATATGACACTAAAAGTTGGTATAAAAAAAATTGATACCCACAAGCTAAAACACCAGGGGCTTAGTACCGTCGCGTTGTCCGCCCCGGAGTAACTTTTTTTTTAACAAGTTATTGCCCATAATTTTTTGGTGATATTGCGTACCAGGACAGTTTACCTAGTACATATCACAAGACACTCAAACGAATATTTGTATCAGAAACATGGTACGTCTACCATCCTGAAGGTTACATTCTATTGTATACGCGAGAGAATTACATGAATTTATTCCATAGTCTTCCATCGCTATCGAACCATAAGGTTTCTATTTTTATGTCGTCAATAATCCGCGCTCGGAAGTGATTTGCTTCCTCATTCATTACACCACAACTAAAAAGTAAAACTAGTTTTTTGTGTTTATTTTCCGGTATCATACGACACCGGTTTCTTATAGCTTGACATACATTATCTTTTGAGCAAGTTTGACCCGTATATGACCTTAAACTATTTTCTATTAGGTTTGTCAACTTTTTTTGGGATCCTTGCTAAATTTAGTGTGATGACCTACGCTAGATTTTTTGGATACATATGCTCGGCTATTGATGACAATGTTGACTGCGGCTAAACGTAACGCAAGTTATACTAAAAACAGTAAATCACAGAGTGTCTTTCACTTCAACATAGGATGTAAAATTTTACGGCGACTCTATTAGATAATTTTAACGGTCGTGAGCGAATTACGTCATTGCTACGTCACAAACCACTAACCAATGCACTAGGGAAAGTATTCCGATCATGGTTTTATTCGAAATCGAGTTTTAGAATGATCCACATTCAGAGTCACGTAATACGTGTATTAAGTATTTGGTTATGAATTATTAGTATTGTCATAAACCGCAGCGATTCGGTTTTCTAAAGATAATCGCACGGCTTAAGTAATTTGATTTTGTGTTTACGAAATTCGTTGCAGTATCTTCGTTTTGTAATAGTTTAAGAATGTTGTTTAATTTATTTAATAGGAGGGAGATACGAGAATCGATGATGATCAAGGTAAAAATGTTTATTCAAAATTCGAAGCAAAATCCATTTCAAGAACAGTGATCGTAAAGATTGAAAGAATTACAACAAAATGAACATTTTAATAATAAAACAATTAAGTATGTTATCTTGTTGTTGTTGACACTATAGGTGACGCTGAGCCTATTAAATTCTCATTGTTGTGTTATTTTATAGACATCGAGTTACTACGTAAGCATCTAATAATTTTTAATAATCAATTGATTTCTCGTTTTAAGATTTTATGAAACGAAATACCGTGTTAGTTGGGGTTATGTATTATTTTAAGAGGTATAAATTCTGTGCGAGGTTCGTGAAATATGCCAGTGCATACGTGGTGTTCCAAATCAGTCCTCATGAGTAACAACATATTAGTAGTCACAAGAATGAATTAAGATATCGTTCCTTTTTTAAATTGACTATCCATTTAACCTCAGATGAACTGTATAACTGTTTGTTACGTCATAGTATTTAAAAAAAGTTTAGAATTATGTAGCATTATCGACACGTGTATTGCCATGGTTATTAACGTCTGTCTATCTGGTATAAGTTCGGCATGCATACCGATTCTTGTGGCCAGTATCAATTTCAAGGATCGTCGCGTAAACCCCCACGAAAAAGCAAAGACTTAAAGGCTCTTCGCCAGAAGGAAACGAAACAAGAAGGCAGCATTGACTAATAGATTCTAAATTCTAACGACACATCCAAATCTGTTCAGGTATTTAAAAGTTATGGTGAAGCAAAGAAACTCACATTGGTACACGAATCATGAATACATTACACTGCTTTTGTCGGCAATTGATTAATAATGATTAAAAATAAATGTGTACTTTATTTATTCCTAAATTTCGCAAGTGTACTAAAAATTTTTGCAATTTTTCAATAATATACTATTTTTCTTCCAATATTTTTTTGATCTGACTACACTGTTAGCCTTAGGGGCCCTAAAGCCGCTGCGGCTTTTACAGCTTCACCGGACTTGACTTCCAACAACACGTGGTTCGGCTTATATTTACGACCAGTCGCTAGTCGCCTGCCTGACGTCAACTCTGCTTGGGATCTCATTGTTTGTGTCTAGCTTAGGCTTGGGATACTACCACCACTATCATCACTTTTACGACTTTCGAATATTGTATTATAAGATACGTAAGTATATGAATAAATAAACTCTTAATATTATTTTATTTAAAAAAATACAGTAATTATCAAGATATTTAAGTCATAACTATGTCGTTACAGTGGTTCACACAATATTTAGTTCAATGAACTAAGTTTATTTTCTTTTTAACTAGAAGTTACTTAATCTATTTAGTGAGGTATTTAAAAAAAATGCAATTATAAAGTTCTATGTTATGCTCTATATATCTAAAAGTTAGATGTTTTCGAAAATATACTGTGTCAAATCAAAAATACGTAAAAGTCTAAGGAGGCACTTAAGAAAGTCCAAACACTACTACCACCGGTTGTCAGAAATAAAATTATTATAAATGTTTTATCAATTATTATTAAAGTAAGGTTTACAGTTAATAATTATATTATTGTTAATGAATGTACAGAGAGGAAGTAATTTCCAGACATCACCTATCATTCACCTAATGATCCACCCTATAATAGCCGTTTCACAGCAAAGCGTGCTTGACATGGTCCTTGAACTTATTGTACGGCACATCGTGGATTGGAACCTTATTGTAGAAACTTTTATTTGCATTATTAAATTAAAAACTTGGGATCGGTATTTGTATTTATGTAATTACAGTATCAAAATTATACTGGTCGTTTACAAGAACAAGCTTATTTGAGTTTTTGCGGACATACATTAAATCTTCCAAGATGTATTGGATGGGAAAAGTTAATATACTAAATTCCTGAAACTTGTTGTCAATACAATCCCGTTCCTTCTTATATCTAGAAGCATTTTTACAGCTAATATAAACGTAATATATTTTATCGTCCGTTGATTACCGTTTAGTATTATTTATCATCTATTTAAAGCCATTATATCACCGCATGAAGTTGTAAGAAGTAATAACATCTTGATGAAACAATTGAGATGCGTTTATTCCAGTGTACATTACAGGTTATATTGTGTGGCATGGTCGTTAGTTATCTACCAAAGTCCAAGTTCATAATATTTCGTTTTGTTATACCATGCAATAATCAGTTTGTTATATCCTTTGTACGGGAGGTACACTATCATAAGTCCACTATTTAATTAGTTAACAATAAATTAATTTATAATAATATATTTTTGTAAGAGTTTTTTTTTTGTTTATTTGTTTAAACAGGCTAACCTGTGGAACTACCAGTCGGATTCGAGAAATACTTTTTGTAAATGATAAACAGATTCACGAGGAATAGTATACGCTATCTAACATTAGGCTAGGAATCTCAGCTAGCCCCAAATATTGATTTTTGTTAAGTAAGTCGAAAGTGGAAACCCCCCGAAGTGCTTTATCCGCGTGCGCTGGCGTAATGGTTAATGAGCATTATTTTTAGGCATGACCAAAGTTACTTCATCATAAAGACAATTTTATAAAGTTAAATTTTTGCCCTTTTTATAACGGACGCATTGTTTAAGAGATGAAATAATAAAATAAAAAAGAAATCAACTTCAATGATTTCGTGGAGTTTCGTGGAATACTAATGAAATTAAAATGGGACCACTCTTGAGGTATCCCCTTTCCAACGGATAAAGAATCATCTAAATCGGTTCAAAAACAAAGAAGTTATGGCTGAATATCCATAAAAAAATTTATTTCATTCGAATTGAGTAACATCGTCTTTTCTTTTTGAAGACGGTTGAAAATTAAAATTATACGTACTTACGGGAACTGTTAACAATAATTATGATAGGTAACACGGGTGCGTTGGCGGCGTCGTGTCTGTTGGATAAAATTAATAAGGATGCAACCGTGTGATACAGCTAGTATGCTATAAAATTCAAAGGGTTTTTTTACATCTGACTGATAGTTCCAGAGATTAGTGCGTTAATAATACCATTATATTAGCAATAATAATAATCTTAAATTAGGTTTTAATCATTTTATTTTTTAAGTAATTCTTAACCTACTACATATTAGTGTACTTAATTATGGAAGTATTTTAATTAACTAAATATACGCCGCGCCTGGGCGATTGCCTTGATGCACATGTAGCGCAGCCCAGTGAATCTAAAAGGGTCCACCCATCTTACAAACTAGTGCGCTTAGAATACTATTAGGACAGAACTACTTCTGAACCGCCTTAGCATCGAGGCAGATCGCTGACGCATGATGGTGTAAAAGTCATCGACCCTAGCTTCAGCGAACGTACCTGTTGCACTGCAGTAAGTATCGAGCATTTTATTGTTTATTATTTTATAGTATAGATTAGGTAGATAAAGTTATATTAATATATTGTATATTAGCTGTGCCCGCGGCTTCGCTCACGTGGATACAGAATACCCACACGAATCTTCCTCTTCCGCTCCCGCTATTTTAAAGACAAAAATGCTTATTGTGGGTATTCTTTAGAAGATAGACATTTACTCTTGCAGAATTTTGTGTAGGTTTTTTAATATCTACTCATAGTTTACTCAGCATAAGCCATTTAAGCGCCCGCATTGATTCACCATGACCAGTTTTTTTTTAATTTGTGCGGAACGCTTATTCTTTTTCCAAAATAAAAGTAGCCTAAGTTACTCCCTATAAAATCAACTATCTACTATTGAAAGGCCCGGTAAAATCGGTCCAACCGTTTCGGAGATTACTCGGAACAAACAGACAGACAAAAATTTTAAAAATAGGTTTTTTGTTAAATATGCATTCATATGCATTTAGTAAAAAGCTGTTATTTTGACTTTACAAACAGACACTTCAATTTTATTAATTGTATAGATAAACAACTATTTCTAACGTTTGTCTACGCTTTACAGTTTCACGGCGCCATGCCAGGCCATGCCAAGCGTCACCGTGTAATGGATAATTAGCGAAATGATTAATAAGTTCTGATGATAGAGCGATACGCGGCATTCTCGATTTACGTTCTCGTAATAAAGCAAAATACTTAACTACTTTATGTATATAAAAACTTTTTTAATCATATGTAACCGTTATATTAATATGTATTATAAGTATATATGTAACCATGGTTCTCGTTTATTGGTATTTATTGGTTCGCTATATGTAGGTTAAATTGCGGTTGAAATTGATGCAGGTTGAATGTATAATTTTTAATGGAACTTATTAATAACAGTAACAAAAACTACATTAATAGTTGAAATGTATTTTTTGTTATTTTTCTTTTTTGCTAAATGATCAACTATATTAATAACAGGTACTTTTTTATTACAATTTTTTTTTTATTTAACATTTTTAGAAGAGATTACATGTTGTCATTTAGCCAGTCACTTTATCCGAGTACTCTTCAATTTAATGCCGCAAACTACCGCTAAACAATATGAAATATACAAATATAACTTTTTTTCCCGTACGTCCTTCTACAGGTCTCAGACTACCTCTATGTCAAATTTAATTGCATTCAGCTCTAAAATTTATCCGTTAAAAGGTAAGTTAAGCTTAAGCTAAGTTTATTCGTGTACATATATTATACTAGCTGTGCCCCACGGTTTCGCCCGTGCTAATTTTATACGACAAACATCGCCAACGCACCCGTGTAGGCAACTTTTATATACTTTGTGTTAAACTATCGACTTTTTGTGAGAATAAATTAAATTTTTCAAATTATAATATAGCTTATGTTACTCGCTGATACTGTAGCTTTATATCGGTGAAATAATTTTGAAAATCGGTCGAGTAGATTTTGAGTTGATCCATTACAAACAAAAAAAAAAAAATTATAAAAAATCAAATCTTTCCGCTTTATAATATTGGTATAGACAACATTCATAGATACGGAATATCAAACAGAATCCTAACTCAAATATAAAAAACAGTACTTATTTAGAGTATATTTAAAAAATTATTTCCTGAAGTATCCTGTAAGATTGTAACATTTATAATTTTATATTAAATTCAGTTCCCCGAGAAACTGAATATTAAAAAGGCAAATTATAATTTCAACGAAAATAATTTTATAACAGGATATCTTTATGATTCAATATTTTTACCATAATTAATTAATTAATTAATATTATATATCCAAGTTAATAAAATCAATTTACAAAAAACATACTACGCATACTAGATTACTAGGTTGTGTTTATGTTGTCGCAAATTTAATCGAGGTTGTCATAAAGACATTTGCAAACAGGCCCTCAAACGGTCAAACCGTTGACTTTCTAAAGAACGGAATTTCTTATTTACGAACAAGTGCTAAAAACTGATTGAATACAATAACACTTCACAGCTCATTGTTAAAAAAAAATGTTTAAGAACGACAGCATCGTGTCCTTCAAGCGTAACGTGAAGAGATGTTTATGCAGGTATGCATGACAGCGGCGACCGTCGACGGATTTCGATCTCTCGGTGGTCACCGTTGTTTGGATTGTACTGTGCTTACCATCAGAGACAGTATCGTCAATTTACCTAGCTACTTTTTTTTTAAATATTCAATACAAGCATTAAGTTTAAGTAAGATTTTTGTCGGTATAAGAACATATTTCATTAAATTTCCACTATGATCTGAATTAATAAAATGTCGAAGTAATTGTGAAGGTAAAACGATTTTTTTGCTGTTCAGACGAAAGGGCGTTCACCTTTAGCGAGTCCGCACAAAAATAACCTTTGATATAGTGATCCACCTTGATTAATAGATCAACGAGAAATTATCGGTTACTTCCGTAGTGAAAGTTTTATGCATACCGTGGATGTTGGTTTGACCGTTAAATTAACTTGATAGTTAAGTGGTTTTGACACGCTTCTGGTATTAAAATATAATCGATATTGTTTACTTTTCTGGGATAGTCATTGACATTCAATTTTTACTTATCGTGAACTCGTTTTTACCTTCAAACTATATACAATCAGTATTATTTTTATTTATCTATATACTCGCACATAAAAGGACAACTGGCCGATACTGGCGTCATACGAACACGAATTTTCATATAAACGTTCATCCCTTTTTCACCAGAATAGGGATTGAATTTCCAAAAATCCTTTCTTAGTGCTCACCCATAAATTTTTACGGGCCTAGCCGCAATTGTTTGGGCTGTGACATTGTTAAGTAATTAAAGAAAAGCGCAAATGTCACAAAGTATTAAACTTAAAAATCAAAAAGACTATTTTGATTTCAAACATTTTATAACTTACGAGGGGCAGCAAAATCTAAGATTGCTCTAGACGCGATTTCTGAGCTGGTAAGTATCAAATTGCACAGGTAAGCCCGCTAAGTAGAGGTAATTTATTTTAAAAGCCTTTAAACGCTGAGAGACTGTTATGTTAGCAATTTGTACTTTTATTGCAATACGTCCTGTATAAATGTATGTTTTATTTAAATATTTTATTGTAAGTACTACATATAATATATGTAATTCACAATATTTTTTTAATTATTTAATTAAAGGAATATAAAATAGTAAAACTTAATTTCACTAAAGTTATCATTTGATTTGAATTGCGTCTGGGACGATGCCGCTGAAGATAAACTAACACGTCAAGAATACATAACAGGAAACGTTTCTAAAATAATAGCGGTCGCGCAATGATCGAAATTCGACCAGCGACTTTTTAATCATTGACTATTTTATATTTATTTGCAGTATGAACCTAAACAATGAATATTATATCATTCGCCGTCACTTTTCATTGAGTGACAATGTCAATATTTTGAGGGGTCTAAGTTAAATGGCACTCGTCGCGTTAGGATTCGCAGTACCTATTAATTTATTTTACTTAATATATTAGTAACAGATATTATAGATAAATTTTAGCTTTTGCAATCCTTCCCCATATAAACTTTAACCATGCCAAATCTCACAGTCTTCCGTGCACGAAATACGATTAAAAAGGGGTACAAAGTTTTTGCTTCACGTATTAATATAATGATACCTGTTAAAACACTGGTTATTTGATGGCAGATTTTCTTTTTCAGAGATGACACAATATAACCTGTTGAGAAAGTGCCTTAATACAGTAATTTAGTTACATGAAGATGCGATTATTTTCAGTAATTATTAAATATGTCTTCACGTTTACTGGTAGGCTAAGCATTCTACATTGTTATGTTTTTTTTATATGTATATATATTCTAATATTATGTATATATATTTCTCCTTACTTTGTGCTATTTCCTTAGTTAGCTTCTAGGAATTGTACGATTAATTAAAATTAATTGTTCATTCTGTTTAATGAAGACAATTCTTGTGTACCGTTCCCGATGCGAATTAATTACAGAGCGCAACTTCGTTTTATTATCGCGGTGTCTCATGTTTATAGAATGTAGTAAATTATCTAGTATCTCTACGTGTGAATGTATATGTGACAGAAAATATTCATGCTTATGAGAAAACCATATATAGGATACAAGACAGTTATCAGAAAATAAATTGTTCGTGTCAGCTCCGCCGCGCGACTTGAATTTACTCTTTAAGAACGATTGTTTTGGAATACATACAATAGGCAAAGTTAGCGTATTAATATACAATATGTATTACTACTTCCGTATAAAAATAAGTTGAGTATATGCCTATGCCTATACGAGTTCAGTATAAGATGCGCGAATATCATGCATGGAGAGGCAACATAACGACTTCTTTATTTGTTAACACTCTGTTTTTCTTCCTATCTAACTTATATAGCAATATATATTTATAATCCGATATATGAAAACCGATTCTAATGGTGTGAACTTTAATAAATGTACTAACTTTAAAATTATCCTTAATTCCTTGGATATTCGCCTCTTTGTACTATCGGTTCCGCGTAGAGATATTTTTAAACTAGCTGTACCCCACGTTTTCACCCGTGTTAAATTTATTCGAACTCTCCCTCGCGTCGCGTCCTGCCTCCGTACCGTCGGCCTATAATACCCTTATATTATATATTATAATATTTATTGTATGACTTTAGCGCTTAGCGCGTTCAAACAAACAAAAAGAACAATTTGTTGACCTTATGTACCTTATCTCTACCAATGTCAATATGTCAAAACAAATGTACAATTAATTGTAAGGGCTACTATTGGCGGGATCTTGATGCTATTTAAATGGTGGTTTTTGTTTTAGTCCATAAATTTATGTTATTTGGCCCTATATCATGTCATTTTGGTGGCATTTTACGTGATGTAGTTTGATTAATGTGCATATATGAAGTGACACAAAAACTTCCTAGAAAGTGTCGAAAAGAGGCTGCCATCTTTTTAAAATTATGCTTGATGATTGCAAGAAAATTAAATAAATATTCTTTATGTACACGTGACTTTTGCAGAATTGTGCAAGAACACAGTTGCCATTAAACAAAAGGAAGAAGGGCTACTATGTAAGTACAGTCGATTAATGTTTTGTAACATTTTACGCAGACATTTTTCACTTCTGTTACATTTCGTAACCGTTTCAATTGTCTCTGTCCATATGATATTACCGGAAGCAAGCAACCGTAAGGATTGCCACACAATACTATTTGGCGAAACTGTACCACTTGCCCTCATATACGTACTTATGGATGTGGAGAGTAACGGACCTGTATTGTTCCGAACCGCTGATTATAGAACAAGACTTCCTTGTTTACGCATCTCTAGGCACCGCGCCGGTAGCGTTTAGGTGCATTGCATTGTTGATTCTATAAGACGGCTTAAAAGAAATTATTAAATTGTGAATATTTTTAAAGTTGATATTATCAAATTATTCGGAAGTTCAATTTTATTCAGAATTTTTCAACATAAGATCAGAAACTAAAAAGCGACAAAAAATGTTGATAAACCTAAAACATCTGTATTATAGTTATGTCTATCTATCTGTATAGAATACATTCCTAGAGTACAAGTCCCGATTTTCACGACTATGATCGTAGTCGAATTGGCCTAGGGGTGTGACGACCAGACTTGTACGCAGTGTTGTAATAGTATGTACAGTACGAGTAGTCGATAGGTCGAGTCCCGCTGATTTAGGATTTTCGAAAAGACATTTTAATGAAGATATTTTTACCTTTTCTGAAGATTGTACTTGAACCACGTGTGAACTGCGCACACATGTCTTTTTGTGTATTTTCTGACAATTATTTTCATTTTGATTAAAGTAAATATGGGGCTAGAAGTTGGCCACGATTTGATACGAGTCACCACTCTTCCGGTTAACGGGTTGTATGATTATGTTCCAATAATTTAATCATCTAATCTAAATATATATTAAAGGAAACCGTAACTAGCTGACTGACTGATCTATCAACACATAGCTTATGCAACGGATTTGGTTGAAATTTGGCACACAGATACTTATTATGTCATAGGCACCCGCTAAGAATAGATTTTTCAAAACTCAACCCCTTATAGGGGTATAACGGCGGTTCAAAACTTGGAGCGAACGAAGCCGAGGCATAAAGCTAGATTTATATAAATAGGTTTAAACTTAAATTAATATTTATTATAAGAGTTCGGACACAGTAATTTCAAAGTCGGTTGAACGCTGTAAGATTAAAACCACAATGTGTCATGGCAAGATCATCACAAGACTGGATAGCGAACTTTGTGTTCAATAAATCCAAAAGATCGAAGGAAGAAACCCGAAGGCTTATTAAACAAAATCTGGGGCAACCTAAAGCAGATGTTCAAAAGCTTACACAGATGTATTATCGCAAGGAGACGACGTATTACACGTATCATCAAATTGTTTGACGAAAGTCTTAAATTAATGAATGAATACTTTATTGCACTTTTAGTTTGTACACTAAAGAGTTTAATACTATAAAGCATTATCTTCCAGCTAACTAGCGGTAATGTGGAAAACAATATTATTTTCGATAGTGCAATAGGAAATTAAAAAGTCTTACAATTTTCTTTATAGTATTGCTCCAGACTAATCATTTTTGATGTTGAATAAATTTACTCGAATAGTACGAAAGGGACTCGCTATCAAATATCGCTAAGTAATACAAAGTGTGTACAGACATTTATTACAGATTCAAACACGTAATAGCGTGCGGGTTTCCTCAACATCCCAAAGTAGTTAATGGTTTTCTTTTAATATTTTTCCTTCCTTATTCACCTCATGATATATCATTATTGTTTTTATTATATTTCCAAAAAAAAAAAAATTAATACCAAGTTACTTCCATCTTCAAAAGCGTAAGTAATAATAAATAATAAAATAATAGTATCAGCATATAAGTATCCCACTGCTCTGGGCAAATACCTCTTCTTAAGGGAACACCCAGAGATAAATACTTCTATATTTTTCCAAATTCCAACATAAATTGGTACTACAAGAACAATCTCAAGCATTCCAGTTTCCTTACGATGTGTTACTTCACCGTTAGCCGAACTATCGGCTTACGTATTATTTGTAACACTAGTTACAAATTTGATTTAGTAAATGTACGCGATTAAAAAAACATCCTTGTTACATGCCGGGTGTTCGAAACTGCAATGAACAAATCGATATTCCGCCGTTCTAAGCCACTCGACTTCCAATACTTAAGCGTAAGTATCCCCTTTAAAAGGTTTATCTATTCTGCCAATTTTTATGTATATTTAATATATATTCTAAAGTCTTAATTAAACAAGACTCTATTTCTCGATAACTGCAACTGCTTGAAATGAACTTGCGATTATCATTTCTTATACAAGATTCCCTTCATCTCAACATCCTTCAAAAGAACCTGTCTATATGAACTGCAGTAAAGAAAGCGTCTCTTGACCTGCGCGTGCAGTCCTACCTTATAACACTGCGCCGGCGCACGCATGCCCCACAAGCGGACGCAAACTCCTTTCGCGCGCACGAATAATGTACACACGCGTTTCAACGCTGATGTAAATGAAAACAATAATATGTGAATTAGGTTTTTCTTTAAAATAAGTCAGTTTCAAAATGCGTGCTGTGGTGTTTTTATTTGTGTGTGCGTTTGCAGTGGCACAGGATTTGAATGAGATGATGAATATGCCTAAATACGATGATAGGTATGATTATTTGGATGTGGACGCTTTATTCACTAATAAAAGACTCGTTAGAAATTATGTAGATTGTTTGATTAATGGGTACAGGTGCACGCCCGAAGGGAAGGCGTTGAGAAGTGAGTACTACTTTTTATATCAAGCGGATTTTATAAAAACTAAATTGTAAGGCGTGACCTTTAACTTAAATTTGTTAATGAATAATGTGCATAAAAACTAGGTGAAAAAATATAATTGTTATAGACATAGAGTAAATACAAAAGAGAAGAAAAAATGGCCAAATTTCGAGTCAGACTCGCGTATCGAGAATTCAATTCCACCATAATTTATTTGTTGCGAAAAATTTATCAAATAAAATTGGGTTTTCTTTCATTGAAATCGGATAAGACGGGATCAGTTCGGGACCCTTAGCTTCAGCAAACATGACTAGTTTTTATTATTTAATTCTTCTATATTACAGTCAGCAGGTCAGCACTATAATCTTAATTACATCAAGTTTGAAAAAAGGTGAAAAAGGTTTTCTTGTATTTTTTCATTATAACTATATATATTAAAGTTTAGATGATACGGCCCTTTAAAGTTAGGGCGGACAGCGTAATTTAGACAAAAGGTTATTTCCCTGGGAAAAGGTCCCTAAAACGTGACAATGAATCAGTCTGAAAGTCACTGCTTATTCATTTTTTTTTGTATATCCTTGACTTTGTTAACTGTTAATGTATATCAGTTAATGTAAGGTTAAGTAGATAAATTTTGTTAATATATATCGGTTAAAATATTATGACAAGTGTTGACGATTAAATATCATGAAAAATAAATTGTTTGTTGAAAGATTTCCATTTCCCCAAATATTTTACCAAAACTTTTTATTACAATTAGTAGTGTGCGAATAATTCGAGCTTACGAATTATTCGGTCTTAATCGAATATCTATATTCTGTTTGAAACTCGAATCAAACATTTTGAATATTATACGATAATTTCAAATTATTTCAATTTATTTCTAATTTCAAGTCAATATTATTATATATATTATTTAAATAATTTGAACATTTCGAATTATTTGTAATTGTATAACTGACTGATTAAAATGTATGAGTTTTTCAATTTTTTTTAATATTACACCAAATTGTAATTCATTATTCAGAATTAAATTGAATACGAAACTTAAATTGGATTATTCTATTTTACTAATAATCCAAACAAAAACAAAATACAAACCATTACAAGAAAAAATGTTATGACAAGGGTTTTTTTATCAACGGCTACAATTTTATGTATATATATATATTATGCATGTATGTAGTAGTGTCTTGACATTAATAAGTACTTTTTTAGGACTTAAATTGAATCAAATGTGAATAATATGATAATTCCAACTAAAATACTTAATTAATTCATGATAAGGTGAAAAGTAGATTTCAATTGTTAGGTTATTAATACCTACTCTCATTGGAATAAACTTCCTCGCGTATTTTAAAATTAAAATATAAATTAAAGTGATTTTGTTGTCATGCTACAGTTTTCTCCTTTTTTAAAATGAAAAAGCAAACAGGCATGCATTCCTTTTAATGTTTAGTGGCGCCATTACAACTTCAAAAGGACCACAATTCTGAGACTAGTTATAATACTTATATAGGATGCTATTCCTAAGAACTGAGATGAAACAACTCGTATGTCACTGCGCGTAGAAAAGTTACCCGCGTCGATCGACGTGGCTTCGAATATCTGCAATGAACCTGTGAATCATAGGTGATAGGGCTTTTTCTAAAACCCACCTGGCTAGCTATCACCCTCAAGTTGAAGATCTGTCGCCAAGCTCTAATGAATGTGTTCCTGCAGGTGCACTTGAGAGCCAGTTCCCTCACTAGTCTTAACGGATTGTGGTCATAACGCTAAAAAATATATATAAAAGTTGAGCATGAGATTATATAATTGAGCTATCAGGACTAGTCTAGCTAATAATTTGGCTTCATAACGTATTATTGTTTTGGTTCGTAAATAAAGCAAAGTGTATCTAACTGGTTTTGTGTCAGTAATCAATAATTATATTAGTGTTTTTTAGTGAGTATTTTTATACTCCTTGAAATATTAAGATATGTAACAGGTTTAGCTGAGACCGTATGGTACTTTAGCAACAATATTTAAATGTCGAAAATGATGCAAGAAAAATATTGTACATAAATATTTATAGTTATCAATTTGCACATCAAATTAAAATAAGTGAGCGATTTTTGTGTGTAAAATAAGTACGAAAATAAATGAATTTAGTTTCTCGGAAACGTCTCAAACAATTAGGATGAAAATTTGTATCTAGATAATGTTTTACTTTCCAAGATCATCTAGATTGTTTTTTTATTGACAGTAAGTACCTAATCTATATAAATAACAATGAAATGCTGTTCGTCGGTACGCGCATCACTTGAGAACGGCTGGACTGATTTGCCTAATTCAATTTTTTGAATGTTATTAATAAGTCCCGATATGCTTTCTAAGGAAAGAAAAATTTGAATAATGACTCGGAAAATTTTGGAAAAACTGAAAGAGGATTTAATTAAGTATATAACGATAAACGATAGATATACATAATGATTATTTTGTTGTTTTTTTTTTTCGTTATAGATATCTTTAAGTTTTCAGAAGAAAAAAAAAACGGGGTAGGTTATAGTCGAGTATAATGACTATGGGAAAGGGCAGAACAAAGTCTGCTGGGCCTTGTAGTAAGAAATAAAAAAACCTTTCAAGAACTCTGTATTAAGTCATCAATATAAATCTATTTCGTATTATAAATGAAAACTACATTGATCAAAAGTTATAACAAAATGGAGAGTTGCCGACGAAATATCTGCAGGGATTTAAAAGAAATCGTGGGTTATTCCATTACATTAAGTGCAGATAAATGCTGTGGTTTACGTTTAAAATCGGCGACTATAAAATAACATTAGATCATACAGTTACAAGCCTTACGACTCAAGATATTGTTTGCCGTATTAGGTTACTTAAAGGATGCGCTCGGACGATAAATTCAAATCACATAAACTGTTTATTGCCATTAGAATATCTGTATATTCTGAATATTATATTATTGTTCGATAATTCACATAAATAGATTCCAGTTTCTCATTGGAATATATTTTTATTATCATTTATAGGTTCTAATCTCACTTGATGCTAAGTGACGATGTGACCCAAGATGATAATACGCTAAGTATAGTGGAGAAACTGGCTCTCAAGTGCAGATGGCGTAACACACTGTGTGTGCTTGGCAACAGGATTTCAACTTGAGCTGGTAGCTAGCTAATCGGGTATTAGAAAATTCCCTAACATCATGCTATGGTTTTATCACGATGGTTTCCTTCACAGAAAGCTTAGGCTCATTGTAGTGATGCCGCGATCTTCAAACTAATAAAATATATTAAAAAAGCTGTTGGCTGCCAAATTGATAATGTCAGTACGTAGTTAGCGTGATGATAAAAAAGAAAGGAAGTATTAACGCAGATTACAGAATCCACACGAACAGAATATAATAAAACGTTGAGAAATATCCTTCATAATTGCGTCGATTAACCATTGTTTAAATTCCAATCGCTGTTTATAATTACATACACAGAGCCATGTTAATGAAATATCTTCACAAGAACATTCGTTTTTCTATTTTACGTATACTATAATGTGGTGTAAAATTCCAATACTGAGGTAGATAAATATATAACCTATATAAAAAGAACTCAAAACAATATAGTATCCCTTGTAGATACAACATGATGAAGTTAGCTATGAATGATATCTATATAAATTCATTTTACTATTATATTTTGTCCTATAAGTAACAAGCCAACACAAAAGGAAACAAAAAACCCAACTGCAACAGAAGCACTTGAGTAGAACAAAATATGTTTCTATTTTTGATTTTTATTTGATTCCCAGACGTCGAACTTAATTATTAAATCCATCCGTCCATATTATCCAAATCGATTCATAAACAAAGAAGTTAAATCGGTTAATCATAATAAAAGTCACGTATAAAAAAGAGCAATTTTAGAAATTTATGTTATTTAGTAGGGAACGTTTTTCATAGGGAATTTTCATAGCACAAATTATAATGTACTTGAACTTAATTATGTAAATATTGGAATTGATTTTTAAATTTGCACTTGCTTACTACACTACAGCTTTTTAAAACTTTAATATTATTTTTATTGAGCATTATTATATTCAATGGCCTAATAGGCTTAAAGTTTTATCAATTGCAGCTCGGAATTTGTTGATTTTTTGGCAATCGTGTGATGGTATATTAGAATATTAAGGAATAGTACAAATATAATTATATAATGTCAGTGCGAGATTTAATAGAACTGATTTTTATCATAGATTTGGAAAAATTGTTTCCTAAACTCGAAATTTCTTAATAGAAGATTTTTACGAGCAAAAATTGTTTAATATTAGATGATTTTTGATTAGATTATCGGTTACTTATTTGAAGCTATGAGAATATTATAAACATGTAATCTAGGACAAAACACGTGTATTTATTTATTCACAAATGTCATAATGTAATTTATTTTGATTCTGATTCTTCCTATAATATTTGGATATAAATTAGAATATATATAACCTGTATGTATATTTATATATACACTAGCTGTGCCCCACGGTTTCACCCGTTGTAATTTTAAACGACAAACATGGCCAAAGCACCCGTTTACGCAATTTTTATGCTTTCTGTAAAACTATTGAAAGTTTTATGACGAATAAATTATTTTTTAAATTATAATATAGTCTAGGTTACTCGCTGATATTGTAGCTTTAAATTGGTGAAATAATTTTTAAAATCGGTCCAGTAGTTTTTGTGTTTATCAATTACAAAAAAAAAAAAAACAATCAAAAATGAAATGTTTCCTCTTTACAATATTGGTTTCGAAAACGAAATGATCACGCAAAATGTATGTTGTTGCAACATACAGTTCAATGCAAATGTGAACGGAAGTGTATGTCTAGAATGAATTACATTGATTTACATACAAATAAATATACGAGTACAATAAGTACATAAAGATCACTTGCCGGTTCGGTTGATATCAGCACGGGTGCACCTACCAAAATAAAGACGTAAAAATTTATGACAATAGAATATTCTGGAGATACTCTCACACACGGCATTTGGTTTGGCATTTAAAATCAGGTTTCAACACCGGTTATATTTTCAAACCGTTCCAACTCAAGTACACGACAAGTCTTAATTTGAAAAATGATTTTTCAAAACAAGCTTTTATCATTAAAACGGGTTATCATAATTAAATAAGCATAAAAAATTTTGTGTTTATAATGCTGCTGACCATTGAGGAGTTCCCTCATAGAAAGCCAACCCTGGTTGCAGCAGACAGGCTATGTTTTCGACCGTTAAGAAGTTTTATGGTTTTTTAACTTACCATACTAAGAATATGGTAAACAAGAGTTGTTGAATTAATACCACATTAACCTTTATGGTTTACCTTACAATTTGTTGTCGGATAAACATAACATAAACATTAACCCGGTACAAGTAGAACACTATTTATCAGAATCATGAATTCATAATTCCGATAAACAATGTTCCTTCAACACATATTTCAGATTCTTACTAGTCTGAAGGTCATGCTTAATATAAAATTATATTGTCATGGGAACTGAATCAACTTGTATAAATCAACTCCGTGGGATAAGGGGAAATGGTGCTAATTCATCTTACAAGTTTTGACTAAAACAAATGAAACTATCATACAAACATTGCAAGTTAAATAAAAGCATGTAAAATGATTTATTCAGGTTTCGTCTTATATTGATAAAATAACAATTAGTATATTCTTAGTTAATCTGGCGATAAAAGAACAATGTTTTTTTATTTGCCGCCAATTTTTACTCTCAGCTTTCATTGGACAAATTGGATAGACTCTAGTAAACGTATGTAGTCTACTTGATGTTCAGTGGTCCATCACAATATCTATAAACAATCGCAAGTAAGGTACCAGTCCTAGAGTTAAAACCACAAGCACTGTTGATTTGCCACAGTAATATATCTTGCGGTTGTATCTAAACGGTCTATATACGTAATTAACGATCATACAAAAGTTACAGTTCAGGAAATATACAAATGTACCACATTACGAGAATAGAGACGCATCGATAGTTCGCTTCAAGTTCAGCTGGACAATAAAATCAGACCAAAAATCTAGACGTGTTACTACGTACTACGTTACATGCAAGCAAATAACTTTTGCAACAATATAAAATATTATCCTTCAATTTGATTCTGTAATTTCTATATTTGCATTCACCTATATCGGAGATTGTGTATCTTTAACAACGAAAGCTGTAGAGGTCGTCATTTTGCATGATAGCAATTTTTTTTAATATAAAATAAAATTTTACGACCTAACAAAAGGTGTGTGTTGAAAAAACAATGATTCAATATTTTTATGTTTAATTTTATCAACTATGACATTTGATAAATTCGTTTCTCATTGGTTTTTTAATAATTTGTATTAAAAGACACGGAATCATCGAGGAGTGAAGGGGTTTGGTCAAAATCATGAAGGTCCCACTTTCGATTCCGCTGAAGCCAACAAATTCTTATTATTTATTAGGTGTTTTAGTGTGTTTGCGTAATACGGGGTCTCAATCAAAGAATCTTCATGAATTAACCTTGTTAAAAAAAGGTTGATGACAGGTTCATATTCGGAAAGTTATCAAAGAATAAATTCAAGGGATTGACCTTATAAAAAAAAGCTGGTTAATTGTTCAGATTTGGAAAGTCTACAAATGATACTGATAAGCTATCATATTTATAATTATTTTTATAGTAGCATGGGAAAGTGACTGCACTGTGCCTGATAGTATACACAGTATAATCCAGAAACAATGGATACTATCAAAAAAAGCAATCTACCGCGGGTGTTCGCTGTCATGGCGACCTTCAAACCTGTCAGCAGCTGAATGTACTGGTTGAACACGAAACACGACGATCTAAAGAGAGTCACGTGACGGGCTTATCACTATGTACTTACATGATAGTCGCGATCTTAGTTACTGGATATACACAGACTGATTTCGAAATATGACACGCCTCAGCGTGCCACTACGTCGTGTTATAACTGGTGTATGGTTGTCGCAATCCAGTTAGACTCAAATGTCATGTGTTCGTCTCCTACTACCACCCAGATAATATACATGATATCCCACTGCTAGCCAAGGATCTCTAGCCCCGACGTATTGTCAAAATCTACATCGAGCGAGAGGTATACCAGCGAAATCTCTCTATAACTTTTTAAAAGGCCTCGGCCTGTCGAGTACTGCAGCAAGTTCTATTTTAGAACGGGTATCTAAAGCGGCATTAACAGGCTCTTAACAATTCTGGCTCGGCAAGGAGGGTATCGCGAGCAGTCAAGGTGAGCGCTGATGTGCATCATAAGAGGGCGACTTAAACCTAAACTTGGATCGCAAGTACCGGAGTACCGGGGGCTGCTCGTGTTTCCCTCTCTCTACCACACGATGGATCCGGCACCCGCACTTTGAGACCATAGAATGGTAAGATGTTTGTCTCTTCAGTTTCGCCCCCGGGTAATTTTTAGTATGGAGCGAGATCCGATTATAGCGGCCCCTTGTCCCTTGCTTGCTCCTAATATAGACCAGGACGTGCAAATATGGACAAGACTCTTGCAGTTTGAAAAGATCTCATAAAATCATTAAAATGCTGATCAACCACACATTCGGAATTAAAACATCGAAATCGAAAAAAAAATTGTTTCTTTTTTTCTTTACTATTGAGGTGGTCGCCACCGGTGTTGCCAAGTCAAGGAAACAAGAAGTAGCCAACCACTTTGAAGAAGTTGCTAGAATGTTAAAAATTTCGTATCCTAAAAAGTGGCTAAAAGTGGCCAAAAATTAGGCTTGAAAACAAACAAGTTTATAACTTAAAAACGATTTATTTATTGATTAAACGTTGATTCTACATAACACTCATTAGACGTTGATGGTTCTGATTTTTTTAAAAACAAGGAAAGCAGTTTTTAATTAATCTCTTTGTCTTAGTAAACTAATAAGTGCATGTAAACTTATCTTATTTCTATAACTACTTTTTCTTTAGTGCTCTCAGGATGCTAAATTTTAATAATCTTTCCCCCTCAGCATTTGAGATAGAGGAATAGAGCCGTCAGAGGCAAATCATGAAATACTGGTTCTCCACTGGCATTGTAGATGCGTGAAAACAAGTGCTATGATATGGAAATATAAAATAATGTACATTATTATAAGAGTTGCCAAATTCGTGACCAAAATATTTAGCCACTAATATTTGATATTTTTGGCTAAACCTGTTAAACGTTGCCAGATATAGCCACAAAATGGCCAACTTGGCAACACTGGTCGCCACCCCTGGGACATGGCGCCTAGAGAAATCCTTCCGTTTTTAGATCTGACTACACTCTTAGCCTTAGGGGCCCTGAAGCCGCTGCGGCTATTACAGCTGCATCGAATTTGGGGGCTAGCGCAGAGGGCACTCAGCCGCGAAATCCTTCCGTTCGTCCTATTAGACCAATATAATAGAGCCGGCCTTGATTGTATTGAAGTATAGTTTTCATCACACAATAATCTTCTTCACCGTCACAGCTACCTAATAATATAACGAATTAAATTCAAATTAGTCTTAGGCCATAGTATGTACCTATACAGAGTTCCGAAAATTAATAAATGCCCAAATTTAAATTTACTTACATCAAATAGATGTTGCACTGATTTAAACGTTTCGGTGATTACGATGTGACTTTATCGTCTATCATACTTTATGTAATTATTTTATTTTGTTTATTTCACATTTCGTATACATATTTAGTTTCTCAACTTCGATAAGCCTGATTATTCATTATTATTGCCTGGATATTAGACTCCTCTCATCTCTCCTCTATAGTGTTTTTACATACATAAATGGCTTCTTAGGACCTATATTAAATAACATATTTTTGAATATTGATTTTTTATTATGAGCATTCGCACATCTAAGAATATTGTTGATTAAGTGTTGATTTGGTTTAACAACTTTGCTCCCGGGGATGGCATATATTGCCAAGTTTACGTGCATTTTTGTGACTTTGTGTCGGGAGTCAAAAGGTTAATCGAAGTCTTAGAACAGTCAGTTCGATCCAATTTATCATTGATCTTACAAATAAACGGTGGATTAGTTCTTGAACTCATGTAGATATACCATGGTTAAGATTAACCACGTTTAGGACAGGCGACATTTTACGAATCATCAACGGGAAGTTATATCATAATTACATAATTTAGTTAAATAATCACTTTCCTAATTCGCTAAACATTTTTACGAGAAGAATGAAAAATTACTTTTTACTTACGAAAGAACATGAATATATTTATACGGTGTGACCAGTGTAAAGTCATTTCGTGTCATGTCGTTTAGACTGGCGGAATATCGATTCGATGATCAGACGATTTCTACAGAATTCGCGTACATTTATTCATTTGAATTGGTAAAATTATCGATTGACGGCAAAGGAAAACATCGTTAAGAAACCTGAACATTTTAACATTTATTCTTGTATTGCCACCGTAAGTGGGAAAAATATAGAACTATGGATAACTCAGCGTTTGAAATAAACAAAACGTCGTGGGCTGACGTGATCATTAAGACTATAACTTATTGTGTGTATTTCTATGTATTTTAGGTAACCCGATTATTTAGGAAGGTTCTAGGCTTATATAATTTCATCCTACGTCCTTAAGTGGAACAGAAATTTAACGCGTGTGAGCGGGAGATACATCTAGTAATGCGTAATAAGTTAAATTCGCCTATAAAAATGGCATTCAGCACAGCCCTTGTATAAAATTATTATTGAACTTTAACACAACTGAAATCTATACTTATAATAAAAGACTAAAGAGTAGAAATCTGTACATTGAAGATATTTGAGGAAAAATAATACTGGCGTGTCGGGGGGGAGGGGGGGGGGGGGGAGTGGAAGAGTCATGGACAGAACACATTTCGATAGTTGTTTTAAAAATTTTTGTCTGTGTGTCGGTATGCTTGAACGCCAATCACGTAAAAACTACTAGACTGAATTTAATGAAATTTGGTATTATTATTGCCTAAAGTCTAAACGGACATTTAGAATGCATTTTAACATGTATGAACATTTGTATGGTATATAAATTGCGTTTAAATAATGCACTTGTAAAAAGCGTTGTTTTTTGATGAAATTTGGTGTGATTGTAGTCATAATCTGAAGGTACATTTAGGATGCAGTTTTACACCTATGGACATTTGTATGGTCTAAAAAATTGCGCATAGGTATGTACATATAAAAAGCAATGTATGTGTACTATGTAATATATTTAAAACATTGCCAAATTATTTTATCTTTACATAACAATTTTCTATAAAATCAGTAAATAATGGAGACGTAAGTGCTTTTATTATCCAACAGTATTCATAGATGGCGCTGTATGGCTTGGTTTGATATTTATTGTCACACTTAAGTATATTTTCTGTAAGCACGTATATTATTAATCTAAGAATGGGCTTTTATTATTGATTTTAAATATTTTTAGATAGATTTTTATTAGAGGTGGGCGAATATGAATGATGACTGGTACCTATTAAAAACTAGAAATCTAAAAAAAAGGTCGCGCAGTCGTAAAGAAAGTTCTTTACAAGAACAAATATAACAATTAGCTGAAAAAAGGTCGTTCCGTCGTAATAATTACTAATTTTATCAAATTAGTAACCTAGCATTAGTAATTACTAATGGTACTTCGATTATGAATGATCACTTAATATCGAACTACTAATATTAGTAATTACTAATGGCTATAATCGAGATATCTTCATAATCGAATGATCACATTTATTTTATGTTTGTTTTTTAATGTTCAAATAAGTAAGAATATTTATTCAATCTAGATTTCTACGATACATGTCGTTGTTTGATAATTATGCGCAATTAAGATTTTTATTAAATTACACTCAACAGACATACTCAATAGCGTTATTATTCACTAGAAAATAACGGTTTATAAAATAAAATTATTAAATAGACTTAGCTTTTCGAAAAGAACTACAAAACTGAATATTTTTGTGTACCTTTATATACACCCCTTGAACCCCTTGCCGAAGGGGTTAGGCAGAGGTGTATTAATGTACACCCAGAGTTCGCCAGGTATATTATTAGGCACTTTGTAATAGGGGGCGAACATATTGCCATTAATCAGGACAAACCCAAACTCCGAGCTGCTACTGAGAATTTCATAGAAAACACAATAACACTTTGCTCGACCTGGGAATCAAACCCACATGATGACGCAAGGTGATAGGGCATTTCCTAATGTCTGACAGACTATCTATTTACCATTCACAACTTCTCCCGGCAGCTGCACTTGAAATCCAGTCACTTTAGGCTTACTGTGTTATTATTTCAGGCCAAATCATCACTTAACCTCAGATGAGATAGTGGTAAGTATCATAGTATAGATCATGTCTAAAATTGCATTTAAATAAGTTTGTTTTGATCGTAAACTATTTGAAAGTTCTGCTTCTGTTTTCAATGTTCGTTCTGTCAACGCAGTCATAAACTTTCTCCAAAGGTAGGAGGTATTCGAACGTTCAGAAAAAGATTTCTCTTCATAGCGCAAGGATTGATTCTCGTTACAGATAACGTACTCGAATAACTAATGAAAGCGTCGTCTTTCTCTTAGACAATAGTGTTAGAGGCACAGATTAATGATGGGTCTCCGCTACGCGAAAAGAATACTTAATGTATGGTTAAAAGTTAAAATATATTTTTATATGTATTATATGCATAATTTTATGTTCCTTTCTTCTTCTTTCTATATAATGGCGTTCAGCGAACATCACATTAATATTGTATTTTCTAATTATTATTATTTTAATCTTCATACATAGCTCTATCAAGATGGCTGCTCTCTTGTTAAAACTGTCCAAGGAGTTTTTGTGGACATTTGAAACACGTGTTCTTAACGTTCATGGTTCTTAGTTATTATTTATAATATACTTCACTTGTGCACAATAATCAAATAACATAACGTAAAATGCCGACAAAATTACATAACTAATTTAGGACCAAATAACATAACTTTAATAAAATAAAAACCAAAGCAAACAGATTAAAATCCCGCCAAAAATTTCCTTTGTATGCAATGTGCATGTTACATTTGAACCAATACAATATGAATTTCTACGTCTTCTACTTGATTTGGCGTCGCAAAAAGTACTTGCCAATGTCAAGCCTTCTTAGTATTTTGTAACATTCAAAGTAAGTCCAACAAGTAACTCCCTTGTTAGAACTATCTACGAAGTTTTTGTGACATCTCAAAATGCATGTTTCCAGTTTATATTTATAATCCACTTCACGTATTCACAATAAACACACTATATCACGCAAAATGCCACCAATATTACATAACATAGGGTCCAAGAAGTTAATGAATTAAAATAGAAACAAGATCCCGCCAAAAACTGCTGTAGATGATAATCTCAATGTATTGTGAGATTTTGAAATATTATTGCATGTCATTGTAAATTAATAAATGTAAGTATAAGTAATGCCTACGTACCTACTTACTGCTTACTAAAATCTATATTAAAAACTCTATTTCATATTATATTTCTTAATTTTTGGTAAACAACTATGTTTAATAATAAAACTATTATTATTATAGACGGCCTCGCGGCGCTGGAGATGTGATTCTTCTACCTGTCGCGTTCAGGGATAGTATTATAAACCTTCTTTATAAAAAACCACTAAGATTTTATAACTTTCATAGGTCAAACGGTATTGAAGTTTATAAATCTCATTTAAATACACCAACATCCATTTTTATTATTATAGATTGAGTTTTGTAATTTTCTCGTAGCTATTTTCAACGAACTGGTTTATGGAATCATATAATTTATATTTATTCGCTAGTGCGCTTTTAAATATCAAAGGATGTGTTTTAAATGAATATTATATACATTAATATTTATATAGTCTGAAATTTCGACACAATTTATATGGAAATAAACCTTGATCAAAGGAATGCATGACACAAGCGTTATTTCTTTACATAAAAACCGATTCTGTCATTAATAATTAGGGAGCGTCCATTAATTACGTGAGGCATTTCGGAGGGGAGGGGGTCGAACCTAGTCTCGCCCAATCTCACGCGAGGGAGAAAGGGAGTCTCGGAAAATATCACGTAATTTTTTTCCTCAAGAGACTGTAAAATTGAAAGAAAACTAGTTAAAATTATGAAAAACATGTTTCTCCACTAAGATTTGGCTAATTCCTAAACAATAATATTCGTCGCGTATATATGCAAACTGTTATGTCTTTCAATCGTACCCTTTCTAGCCTAGTCAGCTGCCTATGCCGCTGACACACCATTCTCATTCCCTTCCTTTCGTCTCTCGACCCATTACCCAGTCAGTCATCGACTATCCTTGAAACCACGCACTCGCGATATAAGTTCATAAAAAGTTCAATTAATTCTAATACATTTTCTTTATAGTTAAGTGAACCAGATTATAACAGTACACTACAAAGTAACACAGTAGCATTCCGATTGTTATGCCGCCACCGGCCAGCCGTAGGGACGCGATAGCAGATGATATTACTAAAAACTACATAGACATGATGGTTCCTGCAGTCACTCTTTAGAGCCACCCATGAGTGCCCGTGGACTGAAGTAGAATGAATATTCTTTTAAGAATTTTAGTCATTTCTATTTAAGTAGTTTATTGTTCCTATTTTCTCACTGTGATTTTACATTACGTTCTGCCTTAAGTAATTACTTATCTTAAATAAAAATAAGTTTTTTTTTAATATATCCAATACAATCAAGAGAATATTCGGAGAAACATTTTGATGACAGGCCTTGTAGCACAGTGGTAATAAGCCTATATACTGTTGAGCCGACAAGTCGCGGGTTTAGCTTACTTAATATTTTTTCGACTGACATGTAAATGTAAACACTACGTAAATTTTTTCCTTATAGTAGACATCATATGGAACAAAAATAAAGAACAACATATCACTTTGTATTTAAAGCGACCTCTATAAAATCAAATATCAACTTAAAATTTTCAGAATACTTATAATGTCAACAGTAGATCAATGACGAGATTTTTTTGGGGTTTTTGGCGGGATCTTGAAGTAAAATGTTGTGGTTTTTATTTTTAATTCATTAACTTAGGTTTTTGACCCTGTATTATGTAGTATTGGTGGCGTTTTGCGTGATATAGTTTGGTTTTTGTGCTTAATTGAAGTGCATTATAAATATAAGCTGTAAGCATGCATTCTGAGGTCCAATAAAATCTTCTTAGAAAGTTCTAACAAGGGAGCCACCATTTTGTTAACGCATGACATTGTAATTCACTCGATAATGGCAGTAATGGTCTTCATTAAAGAGGACCGGTTGCCAAGTTAGGAAGAGGAAGAAAAAGAAGAAGAGATCCTTTTACAAAAAAAAATTGTCATTTTGAACGATCTTTTTAATTTGTTTTATGTAGTTAATTTATGGTGGGAACTCTTAAAGAGTGTTAGTTAATTTAACATATTTTTATGTGAGAATAAAAATAAATAAAATAATCTTTTTTTAGGCCACCCCAAATTGTGTACTATAACATCTGTTTAGCTACCATAATACAAGAGCTATGCTTAGGATGGAATTAAATAGACGTGTGAAAAAAAAAAGAACAAAACAGAACTGTATACATTTAAGGAGTAAAGTTTTTTCTGCTGTTCCTACAATTCCACAGTATTTAATAATGTTAATATTAAAGTATAATTTAAATTATTATTTATTAACGATACATGACGATTATATTGCACTCTGAATCAGCGAATCCAATCAATGATTACATGCGTGACGTGAATGCGTAACAAGCGACCTCTACGCGTAACTGTGTCAAACAACGGGCCACGTCTAGCGTTCAGGCCTGTGCGTTATATACATACATAAATAATACTTATTGTGGTTATTGTGGCAGGATGTCAATAAAATGTATGATACACTAGCCAACTGCCCTAGTTTCACGATGTTATATTTTGAATCGCATATGATCTGACAATGGTATCATAATCATTTCCTTAAAATGATAATTTTCATGAGTAAAATTTATATATTTTTAATTATATGATTTGTTTGGATGATGATGGTGACGAAATCGCATTTTTAGGTGTAATATCGATACGTAAAGAAAAAGTTCAATGACCGCTTTCCCTTCCGGAAGCACACTCACCCCAGTACTTCACATCGCGAAAATACTCATATGTTGTACAAATGTAGGTCTATGATATCTATTTTAAAATGGGTATCTAAAGCAGCATTAACACGCTCTTACCAAATCTGACTTGGCAGGGAAAGTATCACGGGCAGTCAAGGTGAGCGCTGATGTGCATCACAAGGGGCCCTCTAAACTTACACCTGGGTCGTAAGTCCCGGAGATAGCTCGTGTTTCCTTCTCTCTGCCATACGATGGACTCGGCACCCGCACGGTGAATCCACGGAATGCTAAGATGTTTTTCTCGTTTCATACACCCCTTTTTCTAGACGCTTACATTACACAGTATTTTGAATTGTATGTCATGTTATGATGTTTTTATAAGTGTAGATGCGTTACCCGCGCTCTATTTTGGCAATATTAAAGTCTGGTAATTGCCTGAAATTTTCTTAGTCACATATAATCCAGTGCCATGGTTGCACGTCAATACAGGTTAGAATATACATTCATTTCGTTCTAACAACAAAAATAACATATAGTCTTTCATATTCTTTCACTTTTTTACGTAATATATAACTGAAAGCATTATTTATAGTTTGTATGTATAGTTTAATTACGCTGTTTTTTAGTGCAATGATGTTGGCGTATGACGCGTCTATATATAAAATGTCATTAGTGCCATGTACGTGTTGTGTAAGTACGCTCCTAAACGTCGGCGAATGTGATGTCAAAGACCGATACAGCTCGAAAAGCATAAATACTGTTAAAACTTTGCATATTAGTTTGTGAATTTCATCCTACACTTGTGGGATCGCGTATTCGTGCGAATGTGAAGGATTGGCCTTATTAACTCACGCAAGAATGTGTAGGAACGAGAATGTTCTATACTATTTCCATTTCTTTATTTTCTCGATAACAGTTTCTAATTTGATAGTTGTAGTTTTGTGACCAAATAAATAATGATATCGATCGCATATATTTACTATATCATCATTCATCAGATTTTGATTAAAATAAATAAATAAAGATTACCTGTCGTTATAATTATTTCGTTTCATTGTCGAGTATCTTACCTATACCTACTTATTTTACAACAGCTATGAAAATTTTGTAGAAGTTAGCATTATCAATCAAGAATTAATACGTGTAACATCTTGTAATGAAATATAATATTAGTTAATAAATTTGTACAAAAGTATCCGGCAGTAGTTTAGTTTCTTACATTTTGTAAAAAAATATCGGGTCTGTTATCGTGTTACGTTTATCGATATAGCTCCATCCCTATCCGTTTCTCCGACTCTGGTATAACTTTGTACGATTGTAAACGTGTCATATTTTTATAAAATAATGCATACATAATGTAAAAAAGACGCTCGTTCAAGTTTTCACAGGAGCTGTCATCGAGAAAATAAAGAAATGGAAATGGTACAGTTTCGCGCGCTTTGATGTTTGTCAAAAAACCAATACTTCTCTTAAAAGCGCAAATACTGTTAAAACTTTGTATATTTTTTTCGACTTCGATCCTACACTTGCAGTTTCGCTGGATCGTGTAGTTGTGCGAATGTGATAGATCTGACCTTTTTCATTGACGCACGGATGTGTGGAAAACTACGCGAAGGTTCTAGTTTCACACGCTTTGATGCGTATCGAAAAAACCGACACAGCTTGGCAAAGCGCGAATACAGTAAGATGTTTGCGAAATATGCTACATTTCTACTATAACTTTTGGACTACCTAATATTTCAAATTTGAACATAAAACTACGAAAATAAAAATTAAATAAGTTAAAAATGTGTTTAGTGAGGCTTTAGTTATATAAAGCCCACAAACCTAAAAAAAAATAAAGCGAGGCTAACATTGAAAATATATCTCGATCACGATCTGAGTCTTCCTGTTTCACCTTCAACTGTCGTGTCGCATGACTCGGCGCTCGTAAACCTCATGTCATATCATATAATATAAAGACATCGGAAATGTTTTGCATACAATGTCATTAGAATACCAATATCATCATCATTATATTAATCAATGATATTAATACGTGAAGCAAAAACTTTCTACCTCTTTTTAAGCGTATTGCGTGCACGGAAGTCCGTGAGATTTGGCATGGTTAAAGTTTATATGGAGAAGGAGTGCAGAAAGCTAAAATTTATCTATAATATCTATTACTAATATATTAAATTTTATAAATGAATACTGCGAATCCTAATCCGAACATTGCCATTGAACTTAGACCCTCCAAAATATTGACATTGTCACTCAATGAAAAGTGACAGCAAATGATATAATATTCATTGTTTAAATGTGAAATAGAAAATAATCTATGATTAAAAAGTAGCTGGTCGAATTTCGATCATTGTGCGACCGCTAGTAATTATAATTAATATGTCGAGCACTATAAGCATTGAAAAAATTATATCCTAAGACACTGTTAAATACATCAATTCTCATACTTAAAATAGGTACCCCAGTTTTAGAGAATCCTGTATATTACTGTCAACTCGCACAACGTATACCTTATTTTCTATTATTGTATTATATTTGCTGTGTCGGGAAACTATGGAATCATCTCTCGGCTAACGTGTTCCCTCGTTCTTACGACGTCGGGTCTTTCAAACATAACATGAAGATATATTTAAGCAGCTCGGTATGTACTGTACTATACTGGCGACGTATTGTAGTTTCCAGTCCCGACGTTGTTAGATTGAACTGTTTACAGAGCCGCCACTTTAACGTGCTATGCCATGACTTCCTTCACTCTAATATGTTATTTACGTTCCACGAAGCTGTTTTTTTTTTACTCTCAATTTTTGAAAGAAACCCTAAAGAACCACTTAACGATATGAATGAAGTCTAAATCTCTCGTATTCAATCATTTATTAATCTGAAATTTATGTTGGAAATAATTCAGCAGTTTTCAAATTATGAGTGTTTCTCTTAGGGAGCATATTTTACGAATTTATTATATTTCTACTAGCACATAGCTACATATCTAATAAGAAATAAGCCATAAGCATCAGCTTGTAAATAACTATCAATCAGTGAAAGAATTTTCAGAATCGAATCAGTAGTTCCAGAGATTACTTCCTACAATAATATTCACAATCTTTACTATATTAATAGCTTACGGCCGTATTCAATAACCTATCTATCCGTTGTTTCAGTTACTAAATATATCCTTTTGTACTTACTTTCGTTTGAATAACCTATTTATGGATAGTATGTATTTCGTATCTACATAAATATCAATATCCTATAACTTGGAGTACAGCCGATACCTCTTTTTAAGTTAAAGATAGTTATTACTTAGTACAAATATGTACTAATCGGGGATAGTGATCTCAGATGTGTTATTAAAAACGGCTGTTAGAGAGTCAGGATACAGAAAATTTCTTTAGAAATATTTCTCTACTTGGGATAGTCTGACTGGTGAAATACCTCCTACGGAAGATCGCGGCTAAATAACCTTGTGTGGTGTTTCTGCGTTGAGTCCCTACTGCTTGAGGAAACGTATTTTATTATAATGTGGAAACCCTTTTCCAGAGTTCCTCGGGGTAGGATGTTTAAAGGTCGACGATACCTATGGTATTACAAGCGTACACAGGCTGTGGTAGCCGCTTACCATTAGCCAGACCAAATGCTTGTTTACCACCTTTGTATTATCTTAGTTATTCTAACTCCACATTATAATAAAATACGTTTCCTCAAATAGCAAAGGAAACTAATTAATATATAGATAAGATTTTTTCCTGTAAATAACGTTGTTTATGATACTAAATGGCAGGAAAAAAAAATGTAGACGTTCAACTTTTTCGTTGGTACGATTACGAGATGTCTAACAAGTCATCTCGTAGATCTCAAACCATACCAAGCTCAGCAACTCGTTAAATTTTGTTTAAAAATATAATGCATGTGTAAAACCAGTTTTACACCGGTAAAAAATAGAAGCAAATTGCGTGGTTCTTAAAATCCGACTAGATAAAAAAAATTGTAGCATCTAAAGAAACTCATCATTAACATCCAATTAAACTGTAGTAACTTCATCGTCTGCCTTTTTTCTGTCCACTACGGTACAAAGGCCTCTCCCATGGGCCGCCACTGGAACCGATCTTCGGCCCTTCGCATACTGTCGATTTCAGCGAGTCATACGTCGAACAACAAAATATTTTTTTATAAAGTTGGTACGGTATCCAAATTTTCATCTTACTTTTTCCGTCTCATCATACTTTTTTCTCTTTACGTCATTCGATAATTGAACAGCAACAGTAAATGGAAACTACAAGATTGTCCTTTAGTTATAAATAATATTATATAGGAGGCTTTTCCTTACAACGATTGAGATAATATTGCCTATGTCATACTGCCTATGTACTCAACTTTTGAATATAGTAATAGTTTTAGATTTTCGCATTAGGGGTAAGTGATAACTGCTATATAAATAAAATGATACAGGTTTGTGATGCACCCGCCACGTCCACCCTCTCTAGCGGCAACCCAAGCCTAGGTCCGTTCCTCGGTGTGAAGCCCTTGGGTCAGGCAGCCGCCCGCGCGATACAAGTGACACTATACGTGCAACACTTAGCTACCCACATACACACATCACACACATATATTACATACGTGCACACCTCACAGGTACATAGGTTCTGTAAGGAACTTTTTTTTTGCGCTAGTTAGTGTAGAAAAACTTTTCCGATCATTAAATACACATACGTATGTATCCTTCCTTCTTCCCAGGAAGAGGGGAACATGCATATGAGTATATGTTAGTTAGCTCGAATTCGTAGGAGTAAGGAATTAGCCAGATCGCGACCTATTCGCATGCGCGCGACCGCCCGAGCCGAAGTTCGGCCCCTCTGGCATCCTCGTGCGAGTCGTCTAAAACTTTCGCGGCTGAGTGCCCTCTGCGCTCGCCCCCAAGTTTGGTGAAGCTGTAAAAGCCGCAGCGGCTTCAGGGCCCCTAAGGCTAACAATATAGTCAGTTCTAAAAAAAAAGAAAAAAAAAATGTTTATTCTGTTATGAGATGAGATGTGTGCACATCACTTAAAAACGATTAGATAGATAATGATATTTTTTTGTTATACTCCTTAGATACTTGGTCCTTATCTAAAAAAATAATTATCATGAGATCAGATGAAACCTCATAGAAAAAATTAGGCCACTCAAAATAATTATTCTACGCAGACGAAGTCGCGGGTACCAGATATTATACTATAATGCCCCAGACAGAATTAAATTTAAATAAATTATGAACCATTTTCACGAAGTACTTCACTAAACAGATTACGATAATGATATTTAAAAGGTAAATAATACTTAATACCAACATTTATTATAAGTTACATAATAAAGTTTATCTAATATATCGTTTTATAATTTTGTTATGTTCACATTTTTTGTTCATAAATTTTGTATTTATGTATTATAAAACTAGCTGTGTCCGCGGCTCCTCTCGCGTGGTCTACGGAATGTCGGTATTATAGTGGTCCCGCTTCCACCCACGGGGGTCGCCTGCCGGTTAGTTTAAAGATAAAGATGCTTTTTATTTATTTGCGCGAAACCGTAATTTTTTTCCAAAATAAAGTTAGCCAAAGTAACACCTTATAATATCAGCTATCGGCTAGTGAAAGACTCGTCAAAATCGGTCCACCCGTTACGGAGATAATACAGACAGACTAAAATTTAAAAAATTATATTTACATATATAGATGTAATGTAACCAGTATGCTAATCTATAAATTATGTCTATATTGGTATTTATGGAAATACATTTATTGTTTATAAGAATAATTTACTTAATTATATTATTGTTATTGTTAGGAAAATATCTATCTTGAATATCGTAAAATAATAAACGAGAAATCAAAATTATGCATATTTAATATTTACCTGTATTCTGTCATGAAAGAGCCGAGCCCAAAGTCAATTAGGGTTCATAAATATTTCAATATTTCAAATATATTTTAAAACATGTTTGAAAGGGGAAGTCGAAGTGTTCTAATTTATTACATTTTTATGAAACGGAAAATATTATATGATATTACAAATTCAAATGTTTGCATGTTCGTTTTGGCATAACTAAACACAAATTTGTATTTTATTTATGTCTACAAAACACAAATATTGTGAAAATTTTTAAGTTATTTCTCTGATCTGTTAAGTGGTAGTTTTTATTTAAAATCATAACTTACGTTCCTTGGCCCTATATTGTGTCGTATAGATGGTATTTTACATTGATGTACTTTGGTTATTTTGCACAAGTGAAGTGAAGAGTAACAACTAGAAACGTGCATTTTGAGTTTCCACAAAAACTCCATTGACAGCCCATCTTGTTAGAGCGTAGTTAAAACTAAATATTAGAAAAATTATATCCACGTGACATTTACAGAATTTAAGCCTCGTGGCGCAGTGGCAGTAAGTCCTACTATTGACACGAGAGGTCGCGGAGTCGATCCTCGCATATGCATATAATTTTGTATGATGAGCATAATTGTCAGTTGTATATCTGGTTGTTTACATATCTTTATACATGTACATTTAACAGCTGTTTACTTATTATAATACAAGCTTTGCTTAGTTTGGATTTAAATTTTCGTGTGTGAAATTGTATCCTGTTATTTAATATTATCTATACTATATATACGAAAAAATATTTTTGTATATGATAGCTAGATTCACGGGGAATAGTATAGGTTATCTAACATTAGGCAACAACTCTCCCATTGAATATTGATTTTTGTTAAGTAAGTCGGAAATGGAAGCCCTCCCGAACTGCTTTATCCGCGTGCGCTGGCTTATAGGTACGTAAATACATTTTTTTACAAAAAAGTTTGCGATAACATATGTCTACCTCTTATAAGTCTTATACATAAACCACAATAAGGAACCCTGTGACAAACATTTGTTGAAGATTAAAAAGTGATTTATGATTATTTTTAGGCATGGCATATTAATCCTTGCGAACAAAAGTTACTTCATCATAAAGACAGTTTTATGAAGTTAAATTTTGCACTTTATAGTGTGTTATTTGGACATATAGTTTAGGAGATAATGGAAAATTAAAATAATTTGTTCTTGCGGAAAGTGAGAAACACGGGTGTTTTGGCGGCGCGGCGCGTTGTTTGTAAGATAAAATGAACATTGGTGAAAAGATGGGGTACAACTAGTTCATTATTAACTCAAATTAAACTAAATAAAAAGAATAAAATATGTCGGTGTGGTAGTTCTTTATGTAAACGGGATAAATAAATGGTGGTTGACAAGCTTGTCCAAATTTTTATATTCGACTAAGGGAAAGTAAGAATAGAATAGATTATAAATATGATCACACAACGTGAACGCGTGAGGCGTGACCCGAAAGAAAGCGGCACAAGAAATATATTATGTTAGTGTAAACAAAAGGTACGCAGGTACCTATTGAAAGTTATCAGAACGTTTAACTTTCTATCTAGTTACATTTTTTTTTATTCTGTACAGATGTAGCGGTTGGCTACAATATCTTGTGATGTTAAGTGACGTTGTGGTCCAAGAAGCACGCTATGCCTAGTGGGAGGTCTGACTCCAGTGCAACAGATTTTCAACTTGAGGATGGTAGCTAATCAGATTGGTTTCGTCGCTTGTTTCCTTTATAAACGCAGTCTCATTAGGTATTCGAACTCACGTCGATCCACGCGATATCCGTACACACAACCACTAAGCCATCATTACTTTAATATAACTGCTATTTAGCTAAAACACTACTTATTGTTAATATTCCGCGACACGTAATAGCATAATTGCGATAATAAGATGAAAAAAAATATGTTTATTTATTCTACAAAATTACAGAAACTTCTACAGAAAATAAAACTATTAACTAAATAAAAAGACTACATAGCGACTTACTTTTATCCCCTAAACTATAACTATTAATAATAAAATTCCACAGCATACGTCCAACTGAACCGAAATGCGGTTTCGCTGGTATAGCGTGGAAAATACCAACATCTAAAGAACATAGCCCTAAACTTAAAATTAAAAGACTTCTGGTTGTTTCATACCTAACACATTCCACCAACAATAATACAAATCTAATTGTTGTAACAATAAGAAACTGGAATTTCTGAGTTGTATTAAATCGAAGTTTTTATAAACCGATCATTGAACCTTGCAAATCGTAAGCCTTAATTAAAATGAGTTAATCTGATAATGGCAGCTTCTTAACTTATTAACCACGTGCCTGACTGAATTTCCCATTGCCAACATCTTAGGAATTTTATCCCTCTTTGGGGATGAAACTTTAAAAATTCCTCGTCAGTTCTCAGTAACGCTAATAAGGAACGACTGAGCAAAATTTCATGCTTCTAGATTTAGACCGATCGATTAGAGAACCTTCTCCCGGCCAATGTGTTCCCGCCTTACGACATCGGGTCCTATAGGCGTAAGGTGAAGAGATATTTTTGTAGGCTGACATGATAGCGGCGGCCGTCGTGTTGATGAATTTAGATCACTCGGTGGTCCTCGTTGTGTTTGAATTGTACTATCAGGGACAGTACTGTCAATGTGCTGAACAATTATATATACTAGCGATCGCCCTAAGCTCAAAATTCGACCAGCGACTCTTTGATCATGACTATTTTCTGTTAGACATTCACAGTATTCATAAACAATGAGTATTATCTACATAGCTTGCAGTCACTTTTCGTTGAGTGACAATGTCAATATTTTGGGGGGTCTAAGTTCAATGGCATAGGTCGGGTTAGGATTCGCAGTATTAATTAATTAAATTTAATATATTAGTAACAGATATTATACATGAATTTTAGCTTTCTGCACTCCTTCTACGTATAACCTTTAACCATGCCAAATCTCACAGTCTTCCGTGCACGAAATACACTTAAAATCAATGATATTATAAGTGCCTTTTATAATATTTTCCACTAAAATATGTATATGATAAAAATGATTACAATGTTTTATTCTTAGGAGATAGACATATGCTATCACCGAAATTTCTAGAAACGTTTTTAAGATATAAAAAACCTTCTATGACCTGGCTATTAAAGTAATTTATTTGGGATCAGCTCTCCTAGTACTTCTGCGCCACACCGTATTGTTGTGGGAATTGAGGTATTATGTAGTACTACGTAATTGATCAGCTATTACGAACAAAAATTGTACTCGCGTGATACCGCAAGGCGCGGTAATACATTGAATCTTATGTTACTCCTTGACTTTTACTTGTGTTTCTCAGGTTGTCTAAACAGTATTTTAGTGCATTTGAAGGCATATTAATTAAATTAAATTTAGCACCCAAACGTACCCGTCACAGGACACAGACTGTATTATTCATATAAAGATAATCTTTCCGGTAGAAACCCTCCAAATGATAGTCAAAATTAAAAACCTGGTTTAAAGGAACTAAGTACAGACACGGATAGCGACTTTGTTTTATAATATTTATTGATTGATGATGAATATGATATTGATGTATCATAATTGACAAGTGTGGTTTTCGAAGCGCATTCTGTGGGTCCTTCTATTAACTCGTGCGGAGGTGTTATTTAATACGCATTATAATTGTTTATCCGTTGTCATGCAGTTTGTATCCACTGGTATAAACTGGTTTTACTATTTTCAACAAAACAGAGCTCAAATCAGAAAACAAGAACTTTTTGTTGTTAATTTATATTAAATCTTTAGTACTCTCTGAACTTTTAATATTAAACCAAAAGTTCCCGATAGGCACACCATATGAATGTAACTGATAACGAAAATACCATATTTTTTTTAGTCTGTCTGTTTGTATATCCGGATTTAACTCAAAACCGGCTTAACCGACCCTTATGGAATTTTGTACACGGGATGCTTATCTTATTGGTCAATTGCTAGGGTATAAGAAATTTCAATATTACTTTTAGAAATTGTAAAAAAAAGAATTTCCAAAAAATATTTATTTTTGTTAATTCTTGACAGATTTTGATTAAATTTTGTAAACGGGAAGTATAAGTCACTCCATGAATGACGGACTATAAGAATTGGGAAAAATATTTCAGAAATAGTTAAAACAAAGAATTTCAAAAAATGTCATTTTTATCAATAATTCTCAACCGAGTCGGATCTAATTTCGTAGACGGGAAGCATGCCTCATTCCAAAATTTATAGGCTAAAGAATCATCGAAAATATATTTAGGAATCATAAAATAAATTTAGTTCTTATCCAATTTTCATATAATTTTGTACACGTGAAGTATATGTCATTTCTCAATTGCTAATAGATTAAATGAATTGTCAATAATATGAGTAAAAATAAAATTATGGGATTTAAATAATTATTACGTAGTAAACATACGCTAGTTATTATATAAAATTTAACAACATTATCACAATATAACCACTTATCAGCCTAAACGTAGCCTGTAATTGTATCATTAAATTTTTTTTTTTTTTTTGTAATCGGATCAGTAGTTAAGGTTACCTCATACAAACATATTCACAAACGTTGCAGAGCAGTATAATAGTAGGTAGATAAAAAAAAACCGGCCAAGTGTGAGTCCAACTCGCACACCAAAGGTTTCGTAATTGTCAAACTACATTTATCAAAATAATTAGGCAACATTACAGAAGAAAACACCTAACAATTCTAACGAAAATATAAACTATGTTGCGGGACAAATTTAATTTTGCCGCTATAAACTATTGTCCCCGTACATAGACATATGCCGCGGTCAGTATACCAACTCCAAATAGGTTTATAATCACAAACATTATTTATTGTGATGTAGCTACAAATTTAGGGTTTTTTGTTTTTTTCGTTTATTTGTGATATTAGACCTGGCTTCCTGCCAAATTTCAAGATTGTAGGTCAACTGGAAGTACCCTATAGGTTTTTATTCTGAGGATTCGATATTAATTTCAACTTGATATCTTCCACCAGGTCCTGAGAAAAATAGTCTTGACAGACAGACATACAGTCAGACGGACAACAAATTGATCCTATAAGGGTTTCTTTTTTCCTTTTGAGGTACGGAACTCAAAAAAACAATATTTACCAAATTAATTTTTTGTAGTGTTATATACATTGTTATCAAATTAACCAAATTATTAACATTATAAACAACAACATCATCGTACTTTAATTCAATTCAAACATGGACGTCGAGACAAATAAAATCCAATAAAACCAAAAAACGACGCATGAATACGTGAAATTTAGTTTAGCTTTTATTTTTTATCGCAGCACGGCAAAGTTACATCACTGTTCTTTGATGGTAAGAATAGTGCAAACCGAAAAGAACGGTGATCACAAAGGAATCTAAAGTCCATCGACAGTTTTCGCTGTCATGCTGGCCTACAAAAATGTCTCTTCACTTTATATTTGAAGGACCCGATGTTGTAGGACGGAGGAAATATACTGGCTGGTAGATGGTTCCACAGCTTCATGGTACAGCAAATATATGGTATAGCGAACCTCTCTGTTCGTGCTGAGCCACCGTAAAACTGTAACTCCAAAGTCCAGTGTAGTTGGTTCTGTTGTGGAAGGGAGAGGAGGGTATTAGAGTGAACAGCTTTTCAGAACACTCACCATGGTACCAGATGCTAGAACACGCTCATTGAGGCAATGTCCTAAACATAATTTAATTCTATTATTTGTTATTCATAGAGAATTTGATTAAATCTGGGTTTATTTACCCTTTCGTGTAGTTGACCCAAGCCATAACAAAGTAAAAAAATGTATCATAATAACTAACTAGCTTTTGTCATACTTACTCTATTTATAAATATACGTATAGTTATCTCGTTTCAAAAAGAGCTAAACACATTTTTCATGAAATCCGGTTTTAAAGTAAAATAAGATTTGACCTTTTGTTTTTTTTTTAAATAAAAGATACGTATACTTGTAAAGATACGATAAACAAACTTGTTTTTATTTGCATTCGTAGATTATTATCTTTCCTTTAACTCAGTTGATAAATAAAAACAAAAGACGTAACAAAAAATTAGACCAACTTCAATGATTTTGCATAGTTCCCTTGTGTATCTTCGAAGTTCAAAGTCCAATGACAATGAAAAAAAAAATGGGATCCAGTTATTTTTTTTTTTAAAACATACCGTATTAATTATTACGTATATATACCTAACAACGAACATCGGAGTCGGTTTTATTAAACATTGCATAACGGTTTTTTTAGCTTTGAGATAATTAAACATATATTAAATAAACAGTTTGAAAATTTTATATCTTTGAATTTTTTAGTTTATAGTTCTACTATTTGTCTAAAATTTAAATCCTTATTTTAAAATGGAAAATTAAGTTAATAACATACAAGGAAACGAGTTTTGACTTACAAACATTTTAAGTTCGGTGTAATGGCATTTATTTTGATTAAGCAGTAATATTTTTGATAAGTATTCTGTATTATTTATTTGCACATGTAAATTAAAGACGCTCAGACATTTTAATGATAAATTCGTTTTTCATAATCAACCATTGTCTAGAATTTTGACTTTCGTATATCTAGTTGTAATGCTTGTGAATACTGATGGATCATCCATCAGAAATACCAATTGAATTTGTTTTTCACGGTAATTGCAATGGACTAGGTAATATATGTTTGCGTGATATTAGCATATCATGAAAAGGGATGAAAGTCATATAACTAGAAGAGTATTATGTATAGGATAAATAACTTAAAGTACAGGATATAGGAGTAAAACACGAAGAAAGCACCTACTTATGAATGGATTGTGTGAGGAATATGCGTATAAAAATTTGAATACTAAGAGGACAATAAAATTGATAGAGTGGAAGAGGAAAAAATTTTATGCTGACTCTACTTAGGTGGGATATGGGTAAGAAGAAGAAGTAATTGAAAAATAAATACATATGAAAACTCCAAACCAAAATGAACAATTAATTGATTATTTATTAATTAGTTAATTGATAAATTATTAATTGAATCTTGCGATAGCGTAAGATCATCAAAAGATTCTAAAGATTAGAGTAGTGTAATAAAATAGAATGGAAGCTTTGGTAAAAATTAAGAAATATAAATAATAAAACAAATAACCCTATTATTTGGAGTTTCCTCATGGAAGGAGACGGTTTATTTTATTTTAGAAGATAAAAACCCCTGATTTGCAAGAGAGGTGTCGTTGACCCTTTGAATCTCGACGTCACAAAAATATACCCACGTAAAATTAGCATATGCCATCCGCGGGTTCCAAGTTATTAAGGAACTTTAATAAGTTAGATGCACAATATTTCTAAATAAAGAGAGGTAGGGTACAATGAACACTCATTGGAAGTTTTCTCTCTACAATGGTCAATCTGACTGGTGGAATATCTCCACCCTACAGAAGATCGCAGCAAAATAACCTTGTGTTGTGATCCTGTCCAGAACTGCTTGGGGAAAGAGAGTTCAAAGTCAGCAACGTGCTATTGGTACCTCTGGTGCTAGAAGCGTACACATTCCATTGGCTAAGGTAAACCACAAACCATGAGGCGAGGTGTAAGCTTGTTTGAATGATTTAATTAATACTTTAATGCACTTTATATTATACACTGGTGAGCTTAATGTCACAAGGCATTTTCTTCCAGCTAGCCAGCGGTATTGAAGGACAAACAAAAGTACCGTTGTATATAGTGCTAAAAGAAAAAGTTGTTAACAATATAAATTGAACATTTAATAAACCCTTACCATAAGAGATTATTTAAACGGCTGATCAGATTTTCATGAATTAGCTAAGAATAATCTCAATTAAGTTACCTTTCAAACAAAAAAACTAGATCAAAGTCGGTTCAGCCGTTTGTGAACTACGATGCCACAGACAGACACACAGGTACACACGTTAAACTTATAACACCTCTCTTTTTGCGTCGGGGGTAAAAAATAAATAAAAATGAGAAAATGGGGTGGTTGGACAGGATCGCGATACGATCTTTCTGTGATCGCCGTTGTGTTAAGATTGTACTTTGCTTACCATCAGGGACAAAGTGGTCAATTTGCCGTGCTACTAAATAAAAACAAAACACTAAAGTGCAATTTACACATAAGTCGTATAAAAACAAATTGAATGAAAATCTTTAACCAGTGCACATATTAATGGAGGTTGAAGTAATCGTATTCGATGCCAATGGATTTAAAATAATGATTAAAGTCATTTGACAGAGTGTCGGCAGTATGATATGTCGTAAAGGTTCTTTTGTTTATAAACACGGATATTAGTTAAAGTACGTCACCGCTCGAGCCAAGTTATAGTGACGACGCTGTCTGAATATAAAACATCAAAGTTTAATTCTGAGTTGTTGTTTTATTGTACCAAAATGTCTTCCCTTATTTACAAATTATGTATTACTTTATTAGGAGTGTTCTAAATTCTAAACAGTGGAAAAGTTTATACTGGCGTTTACGGCCGACGATGCATTCCAAATTCCAAAGTTCTATTTATCATTTCTTTTATTTGCATTGCACGTGACCAATGATTAAAAAATGATTATTATTTATTATTTTATTAACTGTTAATTCAAAAATAAATACATTTTAAGTTCCTTTTAAACCCTCAACCGACTGCTTAAGTAAACTTTACCTGTTATAAAATATTTAATGAAAAGACAAATATAAAAATAAAACACCTAATAATTATAAATTCTAAACAAAAAATTGCAAAAAAAGTACAAGCCTTAATTATATACCCATTAAAAAATTGAAACAAGTCGGTAAATGTTTGCGTTAAAGCTTATTATATATACATATATTAATAAATATGTAGTTCTAACTGTACATGTATTTTTTAAATATTTTCTGACATACTACCTATATGAAATATAGAGACATTTTTTTGTCTGTCTGTTTATCAGTCAGTTTGGATTACACTTTTAATGAATTTTTTTTACGCCGTGTGCTTTGTCTTTACTCAAATAACTATTTTTTTATTTTTTTTTATTGCTTTTGATGATATTTTGTACTCGGGAAGTATAAGTCATTCTATGATTGATGGCCTATATGAATTGTTAATAACACTTTTAGAAGTCGTAAAAAACAGAGTTACTAAAAAAAAATTGTATTCATTCTCAAACGTTTTCGGTGAAATTTTATACACGGAAGTACACGTCATTCTATAATGATATAAGAGTCGTCAACAACACTTACCAATATGATTTTGATGAAATTTTGTACACGGGAAGTATATTATGTCATTCCTCAATTGTTAGGCTATATGAATGAAACCAAAATTACAGGATGAAATAATTACTGCTTAATAACTGTGTGCTAAGCCGCAGGGCACCGCTAGTGTTTATATAAATGTAATATTTATATAGTAATCTCAAATTACATGTTAAAATCTGTCGTCTATACCAATTTTTGACATAGGAATTATTGGGCATTATGGCATAGGTGATTGTTAACACAAATACTTTATTTTTTATTTATTTTTTATTGGTGGGGTAATAAACCCCCACCCCCTAAAAGCCTCTAACACAAATCAGAGAACGATGGTGCTATATAATAATTTGTTACAATATTTTTTATCCCACACACTTTCCTCCGACTTTGTCAGCTATTTCCCTACCCCTATGCATCCCTTCTTTATTTATTTATTTAAAAAATTTCTTATAACTAGTTACAAAATTCTTACTAGTTACAAAACACAAATACTACTGAACTGTTGAAATAAATTATTTTAAAATTATACAGTTTCTGTATTTGCCCGTATTTAATCCATATTCCTTGAGAAAGGGAGGGTTCAAAGAGACACTTCTTTGGAAATTTGGAGCGATCCAATTCATGGAATACCTTCACCCTGCAGAAGATCGCAGCCAAATAACCGTGTGTTGTGTTTCTGCGGTGTGTGGGGTTTCCAGAGCTCTTTGGGATTCAAATTCGGTAGCGTGTTATTGATAGGTACCTATTGCATTACAAGCGTCCACAGCCTACTGTAACCGCTTACTATCTGGCGGTCCACAAGCATGTTTGCCACATATACTGTAAAAAAAGACACTTAGTTCTCGTGGAATATTAAAAGCAAATTGATTTGAACGAAGTCGCGGTTATCAGCTAATGTAGCTAATAATCCAGAATAATCCATTCGGAATAATGTGCCAACTGCGGCTAATAAAAAAATTGGTTACAAATTTAAACGAAAATACTTCTATATGTTTATGTCTAAAAATATTCATAAAACTCGTTTGAACATAACAGTTTACTATGAGAACGAAATTTACATATGATCTGTTATCTAGAGTCAATTAGACATAATTTAATGCGTAGGTAGTCGTGGAAACTGCTTCGGTTATCTAAAAGGAAAAAAACATGTTACGTCTTATTATAAAATACGTTAAACTTTTGTACAATACAAAATAATACAAGCCTTTTCAATGAATTTAACAAGTCGAGTCGTAAGCGTCGGCGCATCTTGTGCTCAGAAGACTGGTCAATACCTTGGTCAGCCAAGCGTTGCCATACAACGAGTCAATGCGGTCAACCTTCTGGTTACGTTTCCTATTGTCGGCGAGTTGGACGGCATCCAGAACTTAATAGTAATAATAATGATTTATTGCCAAAAAGTTACCATAATTCATTTTAAATATTATTAATAATCTTGCATACAATTTGACAGTGGGACAGGCTCAGCTGATGTCATGTGGCGTGGTATTATCACAATACGCTGGTTTTCAGTTTTCCCCAAAGATCGGTTGTCTTCATTAAAAGCATGCCAACCTTATACTTTTAATTTAAATATAAATAATACTTTAAAAACTTGGATTATTGTACTTGTAAAGGCTTATTCACACATCGACGAATCGTGAGAAATAACGAATACGTCATATTGTATGATACGTATAGAGACGTATATTATAAACGTCAATCACAGATATATGTGAGAATGGATCGGGAGTCACCCTTAATTATTAATAATTATTTTAATTCATTACACGGATATATTAAACAAAAGCAAAAATATAACTTTTCTACATATAATACTACCTACTAGCTAATCAGCAGACTTTGTTGTGCTCTTTCCCGTAGTTAATGGCTCGACCACAGCGTGACCTATCGGATACTAACATATTTATAAACTATCGTCTTAGTAAAGTAACTATATTACGTAAATGTTAGCTCAATTGGTGAAGTCATTTAGAAGTTAAAGAAACACTAAAAGAAGAATAGACTCGCAGAAGATTTGTATCTTTTATAAATTAAATGATTGAGGTTTGCAGTTGTGCGCTTAATAAGTAAATTATATACTAGCCGTGCCCATGACTTCGTCCGTCTGGTTTTTTTTCGTATATGAGAAACAACAACTAAATAAAAACTGCCCCTCACCTCAATCTCACCTTACGGTTTTTGACCGGTATAAGCTTTGAGATTACCCAACTAAAATTATTTAAAATGTAAACCGTCCTTTATTACAAGCTAATTTTATTTTATAACTTTATTTTTATAAGCCGTTAATATCCAGTGAATAATAATGCTTTATAGTTTGTATGTTTAGCGTAATTTAATAAAAATCTTGATAGCGCAAACACCGAACGCAACGTCTATCGTAGAAAATTTAGATCGAATAGATATTTTAAATTATTGTAAACATTTAAAAATAATAATAATAAAACCATGCAACGCCATATATGAATACTCCTGGAAAATAAAAAAAACGTTTCGAGTTATATTACCTTTTTGTTAATTTGGTATCATTTCACTAAATATTTAAAATAAATTACAAAATTATATATACATACATTCTTTTTTATATCCACATGACTTAAACGCAATTTATAGACTATAACAATGCCCATAGATACATGTAAAAATGCATCCTAAATGTACCTTCAGATTATAAGCTACAATCATACCAAATTTCATTATATTTGGTCCAGTAGTTTTTGTGTGATGGCGTTCAAATACACCGACAGACAGATAAAAGTTTCAAAAACTATCGAAATGTATTCTGTCCATTTTTCTAACCTCCGTATTATTTTTTCTCAAATATGTTCAATGCACAGATTTCGACTCTTTACTCTTATAATATAAGTATAGATTTTACATGTGGGTTTGTGACAGAATGGCATATTATATAATATAAATGTAACGATAACAAATATTTATATTTAAGGCGTTTAATTAATCATTAATTATGTCAATCTGTATACATAAGTATGAAACACAATTTAATATTATAATAATGTCTAAAGTAATTAAATTTAAATTTTCAAATTAGCAAATTTTCAGTAGCAGCTTGGAGTGTGGCTTTTTACCCGATTAATGGTAATAAGCTCACCCCCCATTACATGGAACCTAAAAACAATATTCGGCGAACTGTGGGTGTACATTAGTACACCTCTGCCTAACCCTTCGGGGATACAGGCGTGAAGTTATGTTACGGTACGTTAATACGTAACGTTATTCTTATAGCTATGTCAGTCACTTGACTATGCTACAATAAAAGATACTGATTTTCGAACAAGTAATCTCATACATTGAATAGACAGGCAGACAATTAAAATGACTTAAGTCCCTTTATGGCCGACGAGTATTAACATAAATGATTGACATTTCCTGCCACATGCCATTTGACGCAATAAACAGTGATTATTTTCCATCCGTGGCAAATACTATATTAGTTAATTAAACGAAGTAAGAAAACAGTGAACTTACCCCAGATCCCCGCACATGTGATGAGCGTAATAAAATTGTTAGTTCTGTTTCTGTGTGTTAAATATCTATATAAATATGCTATCTGGGCCGGAAAACGTTGTTTCTGGTTAATACTGGTAGTTGATGGTACGACTACAGCGCCACTTAGTGGATCCTGACATAGATATGAACCATCGTGTTGATAAAACAAATATTTTAGTTATGTGTATCTGAGCTCAATCGGTACAGTCGTTCAGAAGTTATAGAATTACGAACAGACACACACAATTTATATATATAAAGTAGCTGTACCCGCGGCTTGTTTGTTGTTTCTTAAAACTTTAACTACTTTTTATTGAATGAAGATATCGTGTTATATTTATTTATAAACATTGGGTAACATTATTGTTGGGTACGCGTCACTTCCCCTCTGCGTGAGTTTCCCCGGTTTGGACGGGCGTTTTGTTGCGCCGGATGCCAGTGGGTTGCGTGATGTTAGTAGTGAGGGGGTCCGGGGGGTGCAATAATGCACGACCGCTTGAGGTGCCGGGTCTTCAATGAAAGTCGATATCTTGATTGTTGATTGTTCACAGGACGACCAAAGCTTTCTTCTCGTTGTTACTTGTACTTGTAGACTCGTTGAATTGCACCGTGCCCAATACGGCCCCTCTTCGAGCTTAAGTAGTTCGAGGAATGACCGTAAAGAGAGCCCCGTTTTATTTCGTGTTTTAACTTTGTTTTAATTTCAGTTTTCGCTTTGGTTGCCCTGTTAATATCTCTATATTTCTGTCATTATATATCTTATGTACACATGTCATATATCAAAATGTTCCTCTTTGTATTACCTATCTATTACATATTCACTTATAATATACATCAAGTATATATTCCGTATATAAGCCAAAAATAATGTAATTTACGGGCGGCATCACTGTTTTCCGTTCGTAAAATCTCTATAATAATTGATATCCTTACTCTATTGGCTTACTCTATGCATTAATCTATTCTATATTACTTATATTTTCACATATGTGACACACAATACATAATCGTTTATATACATCTTAATATATAACATGCAACTTGTAATGTAGCGTATTCGCTAACATTTCTCTATAATATTGTCTGTATCAATCTATTTTATCGTAACACATAGTATATAACACGTAAACACAGTAATATCACATAATGACCTAACATGAAACACGAAAATGACTGTTCTGTCGCCAACAATTATACTTGGGTATCTAAGGAGTAAAATAAAAAAAAATCGATCAAAATTTATCCAGTAGTTTTTGTGTAATATCATTTTATTTATATAGATAGCACACTGGCAGTTTTTTTACTATAATAAAGGCTTGCATAATTTGAATGAAATGGCTGTGAAATTATTATACGTTTTTCTCCTATTGTCTACCATAATTAATTGAATTTTTTTTATTATTTTTCGCCAGGGTTATTGCCAGAAGCATTGCGAACAAAGTGCGTACGCTGCACTGAGAGGCAGAAGAAGACGGCTGTGAAGATAATTAAGAGGCTGAAGTATGAATACTCGGAGGAATGGGCGAAACTCGCGTCACGATGGGACCCGACAGGCGACTTCACTCGCTACTTCGAGGAATTTCTCGCTAAAGAGCATTTTAACACAATCCCCGGATCAGGTATGAAAGGTTATTTTAATTTAATTCAAGAATCACATTACTGATTTGACGGAAAATTAGTTCAAGGACCATGTCAAGCAGGTTTTCAAAAAGGAAGTGATTCCCTGACTGTGCATCCTCTAAAATTATATACTTATTTTATAATGGGAAATATTATTTTTACAGTAAAAATAATAATAACAAGTAATTGATAAACCCGATCGATTTTCTTCCTTACTCCACAGGTTTTCCGAACCGGCAGTAGTGTTTTGACATCCATAAGTGCCTTCTTAGGGCCTAAACAGATTATTTTTTAATAGTATATTTTAATGCTCGTAAATTTTATTTACAATTTATTGTTATTATTAATTCAAATCTGATAAAAATACACCGGCTAATCATACAATAATATTTGATTAACATTAAATCATCATAATATGTCAATTTCATATACTTTTTCGTTTTTTGGTAGGGTTAGCGATGGTAAAAAGGGAACTTGGCTAGGGCCCTACATGAGATTGACTCAAAACGCTAAAACCTATAGGTAAAGTCTTTTTTAAAGTGATAATGGTAAAGACCAAGGGTTAAATTTAACTAATGTTCTGCAAATGATGAAGTTTTAATATTTTTGTATACCTCTAATTACTTGCTATTTAAAAAAATGTCCATTGTATAAATATAAGTCCCATTAGAATTTTCAATAATAATCATTGTGATATTAGTTGTCTGTTTGTCTTCACAGTTACATAACTAACACTTCCGTATCATTAAAATATTTTTCTACCGATTGTAATATTTGCGTTTTTGTTGATTGGAACTATAAGTTCACCATATAACACGTATAATTATAATTATTTTAACACAATTATCATAGAGTTCAACACGTGTGGTCACAGACCTATCGTGGAGATAACTGGCCTTTCCCTGACTCTAGCGAGGTCACTGTTAGCGCTAAATAGCGCGAATGTAATTCCGCAAATATTGCATTTCAGTCCCTAAACTGTGTCCCCTACAGTGAATAAACAATTCTCAACCCAAATCCCCAGAAACAATGTTAGACGCCTCTTCGTATGCTGGAGTAACTCCTATAAATGGAGGAAGACACCACCAGCAGTGGGAAGAAATAAAGTAGCAAACTGGATGTATAATATTTACTAACGGTGCCCTACGGTTTTACCCGTATTCAATTTAGTAGACCAAGTTTCCACCACTGCAGCCAACATACCGTAGCGTATCGGTGTTCTCACTTCGCGTACTTGGCTACAAGTTAATAAGTTGCTTGACATTCATAGTCAATGCTCCATGCCTTAGTGGCATAGCGTGAAGTTATTGTGTGGTGGCAACCACCACTCCCACACCAGGTGTGATATTATAGTTCTGTAGATAGTGGACTGTATTTTAAAATTGGTTAGAAGTAGATACCACACAAAATAACCGCCATATATGGTATACTATAACCAGGTCGAAGGCTCGCTCAGCTTTCGCCGTCGATATTGCAGCCGTTGGTGAAAAACTAATACTTCCAGGCTACCAAAGAGCTGCTAAATCACTCTTCTTCAATTGTCCAAATACAAAAATATTATTATAAGCACACCACCGAAATTACAAAGCAGGTAGGTAGGTACTGCCGTGCCATGTTAACCGTCCGCCGCACCCACGGTGTCCGTTCGACTCCCACGCATAAGTGACCGGTCATCACCAATTTTAAATAAAGAATTTTTTCAAAAAATCATAATATTGTATACCCCAACCAATTTATGAGCCTGAACATACCTATTGCTTATGGTCTTCCTCAATAAACAGTATATACAATACAAAAGAAAAATCCAATATGACTGGTTTTTCCCGAGATTAGTGTGTTAAAACAAACAAACAATCTCTTGAGCTTTATAATATTAGTATAGGTAACTTGGTGAAACTTACCTAAAGTATACCACAAATAAGTTAGAATAAAAAAAGTGTTTTACCTCGACTTCGATATAAAAATACCATTTATAACAAATGCCATGCTTGAACAGATCAGCTTATTATAGATTTAATGAGAGGTCATCAGTCTTTGAACGTGCTCCGATTCAACAAACTGATTGGCATTTAGTTGCCAATTTGGTATTGGCCATTAGCTGTTAGCTATCTTTGCCGTTAGGTCATAAATAATTACTAGTTATCTTATTATAGAATGTATGAACTTTAAATAATACATTATAACTGTTATAAATACCATTAACAACGTCAAAGTTATCATAAAGCATTATTTAAAATATGTACAGTCTTTAGAGTGGGTACATAATGCCACTGCTGGCAATGTTCAATGGCAAGTCTTTAATATAGTCGACATCTGCAATCTCAACTTTAATGTGTAATAATTAAAATGTCGATATTCCTTTTTCAAGTTATTTATCCTACTAATATTATAAAGACGAAATTTTGTGTGTTTATATGTTTATTACTTCATCACGCTCAAACGGTTGGACCAATTTTGATGAAATTTGGTATGGAGGTAGCTGACACCCTGGATTAGCACTTTAAGGTTCTTTTTAAAAACGTGTTTTAAATTATACGCGGATGAAAACGCGGGGCACAGCTAGTTATCATATAAAATAAATCAATAGCTCTTAATGCATAACATTAATTGATTAATATAAATTCATAATTATAAGCATATTTATTGAGCCAAAGACGGTTTTAATATTGTTACAAAATTTTACTCTGTAATCCTAAACAAACAATAAGTCTGTACAATTAATAAAATCGATGTGTCTCTTTATAATGTTAAAATAACATCTTTTTACTAAATAAATATCCAAGTATATAAGTTACTTAAAACAAACACAAATTTTATAAATTTTTGTCTGCCTGTAAAATTTTTGTTGGATCGATTTTGACGGGACTTTCACTGGAAGATAGGTGATGTAATAAGAAGTAACTTAGGCTACTTTTATATTAGAAAAAATAATCAGGGTTCCGCGCCAATAAAAAAAAACTGGTCATGGTGAATCAATTCGGGCGCTTAAATGTCTTACTCAACTTTAAAAAAATAACCAAGCGCATAGGTCAACTCGCGTGTACTCAATTGACGGCATTCTGTACTTCACGCAAGCGCAGCCACGGTCACAGCTAGTATATTATATAACTTGATATTATTAATAAATTCCATATTACTTATTGTTCCGTATAATTTTATGATTAAAATTAACGACAATATTAATAAAAAACAAAAAAAAATATTATTACGAAATAATTAATTAGTATTTGCATCAAAAATCATTTAAGAATGGAATGTACCTATTTGTGTGCGTGGTGTGTATGTGTGTGTGTGTTTTTATTTATTTACTAAAATTCACAGAGTACTGACCAATGTCAATGTCAATTAAACAATAATAATGACTATAAGCGGACCATGCAGTCGATTATGAATTTTTATTATTTAAGTTAATTAATACTAGCTAAGCCCGGCGCGGCATCCCGGCCACGGTTCGCTGTATATCAGTTTGGTAGTATTAATTACGGAAGTAAATAATCGTATTCTAGTAAATGTATGTTACATTTACCGAAAAAAAATCATCATTCAATTCATTACCGTACTGTGTGTGTCGTTAAAATTAAAACTATTTGATATATTTTAAAACTAATTACTAAAAATACTAATAAGTATGTGGAATAAACAAGACAATTTTTAACAAAAAAGAAAACCGACTTCAATAATTTTGAAGAGTTTCCTGGTGTATCTGCGAAGTTCAAAATCCAATGTCAATGCAATTAAAAGGTGGTCCACCCTTTAGGTATCCCCTACCCAATAAAAAAAAAGAATCATCGAAATCGGTTCATAAAAACATCCATAAAAAAATACATTCGAATTGAGTAACCACCCAGTCTTTAGATGAAATCGGTTAAAAAATGTGATAAATATTATCATTTGTTATATACATAAATTGTTTTTATTCAAACCTCGCAAAATGCTCGGAATTCTCTGTTCCCGTGGAAACCCGGGGATAAAAACGCATATAAAAATACTCTTATAAAGAAATGCAAAGTTGTGTAAAAATTTAATGTCAATCCAGAGTTTTACGGACCCAAGCATACAGAAGCTTTATTTTTATAAATATAGACTAGCTTTGCCCTCGGTTTCGCTCACGTGAACTACAGAATACAATCGATCAGACACACGCACGAATCTTGTTCTCCCGCTTCCAGTTATTTTAAAGAGAAAAATGCTTATTGCGGGTTTTCCTTAGAAGATAGACATATACTCTCGCTAACGATTTTGTAGGTGTTTTTAATGTCTACGATTATGTACTACTTACATTAATTTGATATATTTATTAAGGTTTACTGAGCGTAAGCAATTTAAGCGCCCGAATTTATTCACCATGACCAGATTATTTATTTATTTGTGCGGAACCCTAATTCTTTTTCTAAAATAAAAGTAACCTACGTTACTCCGTATATCGTCAGCTATCTATCAGTGAAAGTCCCGTCAAAATCGGTCCAACCGTTTCGGAGATTACCCGGAATAAACAGACAGACAGACAGACAAAAATTTTAAAAATGGGTTTTTTGTTACAGGTATCGTATATACTTTCATATGCATTGAGTAAAAAAACCGTTATTTTGATATTACAGACACTTCAATTTTATTAATTGTATAGATAGATAGATATCATTTATTATAATTATAGAAAAAGGAATGTTACATATATTTAACGAAGACTTAATAATACCAATAGCTTTGCTTTTAAACGCTGCACTACTTTGAATAAATATTTGTTTTGCTACTTTCACAACAACACTAACAGAACCACATGCGTTGGGTTTCGGAGTAACAGCTTTACGGTAACACCATCTCGCCACGAACTAAAAAGTTCATGTCTTATCTTTGTCGTACCGTGAAACTGTGAAAAATGTGTTCCTATCTTCTTACTACATCTGATCCTTCAAGCGTAACGTGAAGAGATATTTATGCAAGCCAACATAACAGCGGTGACCGCCGATTGATTTCGATCTCTCGGTGGTCATTGTTGTGTTTGGATCGTACTTTGCTTACCAATCGGGACAGTCCCGTTAATTTGTCGAGCTATTAATAAAAAAAATATTTAAATACTATAATCATTTAACAACTAAATTATTAACTTATAAACTTTATCAACAGCGCCTACAATCATCACAGTCGCGGCGACTTCAGGACAACCTCAACCACTCCCAGCATTGCAACCAGATATAACACCGTCTGTACCACCGACGAACTTGCCACTCCCAACTATGCCACTGTCTACACCACCCAGGCCTGTCGTACTGAATAGGTAAGGCATCTTTATTTATATAGTAGCGCAGCAAAGGGATGGAACTGTGCGCCTTTTTGAAGTGAAACTTCTTAGGCGGCGATTCATTAAATGGTCGAGAATTGAGAGTGAAATTTGAAAGACGTGTCACGTTTAGGCACATTTATTTACATGACAGAGAAGAAAGATAAACTTAAAGAGAAAGCGAAAAAGACATTGTATTTTTAAGAAGTTTCACTTCTATCATCGGTCTCAAGTGCAACAGCCGGAACACATCTATAGCTGCGTGGCGACAGATTTTCAACATGAAGTCGCTAGCTAGTCGGGCAATCGAAATCGACTACCACTGAGCTATCATTGTTTCATATGCATGGTCGGACTGTATAGCTCACCTGCGATCGGCATCTCCTAGTTCGCTCTTCTTACTCCTTTCCGTTCCTTCCTTTATACTCCAAATCATATTATTAACTGCCTATTCTATAATATCATATCTTATAGGTTTACGATTTCCAGGTCTCTCTACACTTTTCCTTCCTCTTGACATCTTGATACGACACGATGCCTACTTTTTCCTTCTTACTTCATAAATTGTCGTGACGATTCAAATTTCCCACCAAACTTTTCACATTTTTCATTGACTTTTAGTAATATGGAGAATATTACCATTTATTTACCATGTTTAAAATCTCTTCATTTGCTTTCCTTTCCGCCCATCTATTTCTCTCTATAGTGGCGACTATATCAATAAATGTAATAATAAGCCAATGACGTTTTATAAATAGATGCGTTATACACTCACTAAAAGCAATTTGAAAACGGTACAAATATTGTTATCGGCTTGTTGTAACAAAAGGGATAGGAATAAACAGCGTAAGGCGGAAACTCTGTTGTCAAAAAAGGATAAAAGCTTCTTCTCGCTCACGCCTGTATCTTGCCGCTCACTTGACACCAATGAAGAGATATTAAACATGGTAAAAGAGAGGAGGATATTACTAAAAATCATTGATAAATGTGAGAGTGAAGGCAATTGCCGCTCATTCAAGATGCCATTTAAAGATCGTCAATGCCGTATCTACTTAAATATCATTGGTAATAACAGAATTGCTATATACATGCTTGATGGTAGGACACGAAAATTGTGACGCGACAACCATGGACATGGTGATAAAGCCGTCACATTGACGCTGTTTTGGTGTGTCGTGTTTCGGAATCGGTCAGTGTATATCCAGCTGCTGAGGGCTTGACAGCGGAAACTGAAGATTGACAGCCGATCACTCGGTGGTCGCCGTTTGTTTCTTGCTTTTACTTTGCTTGCCAGTCACAGTGCAGTCAATTTGCTGTGCTACAAAAAAAATACATATATCGTTTTTATATTTCCAATTTATTTCAATCTTAAATTTTATTAAGGAAATTAAGTATATATAAAATGCGTAGCCGGTAACAAATAGGTATGTGACTTTGTATGTTACAACATTCGTATTATCTATTTCGTATCGCGTGCGAGCACATGGCATAACCGATATTACGTTAAATACAGTTTATTAACAGGCGTTTTCAATATTCTATCTAACCGCTGTTTTTGCTACTGAAGATAGAAAGATATGTCTGTTGGTAAGTTTTTGTATGAACCAGCTATCCGGAGATACGTTATTAAAATGCAAAAGCTTACTAAAATATATGTTTCTATCGTCAGTAAAAAACAGTGGTTAGATATATTTTTGAAAACGGTCGTAAGACTAGAGCTAGCGGCGATTAAATCCGATTCAAGCGTGAATACCTTGACAAATCGACTTGCATGAAATTTCAGAGTTATTCAAAATTGGCTTCTGAATTGTCTAACTCATTTTACAGCGCCATCTATTCAAATTTTGTGATTTTTCTTTTTTGCAATTACACCAATAGAATATAATTATTATATTGTGTATATGAGTCATTTTGGTTCACAAATATAGAATTTCTTAATATCGACTACAACGACATTTATCGAGTTCTAGCATAACTATAACATCATCTAGGCTATAATATAAATAATAATAATAAATAATATAATATAAATATATATGTATTATATGAATACGAACTCAGTTGGTCAAGTAGCATAGTGTAGAATTATAAATATATACCTAGCGCTAGGTAATTATGTAGAACGGAATAACTATAACAAGTTATCAATTACGTATAAATGTACATATTGACGGACTGGACTGGGAAATGATTTAAAATAGGATTAATTTGAAAAAAATAATATTGAGTAGATCGAAACTCAGTGGTAGCGTCTTCAATACAATATCAAAATTTGGTGAAGATAAACATCGTGATGAAACCATAGTATGGTAATAGGGCATTTTCTGATGACCGACAAGTTGAAAATCTATCGCCAGGCACCTATAAGTGTGTCCCGGCAGCTGCACATGGGAGCCAGTCATGGTTAGCGTGTTGCCATCATGAGCATCATTATTCATCACTTAATAGGTTGAGATTGTTGCTAAAATACTACACCTACAAAGAATAAAAACAAAAACAAAATTAGTAACTGTAGTGTATAACAGGTTCGGCACGCACTTACTTGTAATACGTCCACTCTCGCCCATAGCTGTCGTGCAATTGACGCATTTGACGCGGTGCGCCCGTGACCCGAAATAGTGTATTGACTGTATTGTGTGTTTATGCCTCGTGTAGGTATGCATAGATAAATAGTATAAATATATACGTTACATTAAGTATATAAATTTAGGTATATTATACTTCTTCATATACTACAGTAACACAAAAACCCTTAATTTTATTTACAAAAATAAAACACACAAAAATGGGGGTCAAGTCTCTTTTAATAAAGCTAATAAATTGTTATTAAGATAAATAAACTCGTGAATTTAAACAAGGCTACTTTAAGATTCTGCATATCACATTAATTTGAATACATTTGTTAAAAATTACAACGGTCTTGGTTTTAAGTATAAAATTGAAAATGAACTTTGTAGTAGCACAAAACGTGTTTTAAATCATCAGAGAATCGCTTAACCTTTCCACGAAGTCATTAAAAGTGGTTGGAAGGTTAAATTTCCCAATCCACAAAAATATAAACACACTGAAATTAATTTTTAACACTCTCTTTATGTTGGCCTCTACGCTTTACTAAGAAGTATTATGGATTCAGACGTCCGTTACGGTTACTTGTCGGAGGTCTTAAGTCTTGTATGGATAAATGGCTCGAATGCCTTATATTTTTTTCTAGGTTTCATTAATTAATAGCTCCCACGTAGAACAAAATGTTTTTAACTGATTGTATAATTAATGTATAATATCTGGGCGACCAAGCAGCTCTCGGTGTCTTACGTTGGAGCCGTCTCCGAGAAACCAATTACATATATATTTATATACAAGAATTGCTCATTTAATAGTATTAGATAAAGGTGGCCCCCCACGGTCTGTGATATTGCGGATTCTCACGCATGGCAGACGAACATGGACAGCCACACACCGAACTTTTAAGATACGGACTAGTCTGCGCTTCCACAGACGACGTCCCCAACGTCTCGGTGCGGGCTGGTTTACGTCCGTCCGCAATATCACGGTTCGTGCAAGGATACCTTAAGACGGGCCTCGTGGCGCATTAGTATGAAGGTCGAAGAGAGGTCGTGGGTTCGACCCGCACATGATTGACTTGTGATGACTATTATTGGCAGTTATGTGCCTAGGTGTTAAATACTAATCGTGTGAGACATTGTATGCACCGGGCCGCCAACAACGCACCTGTGCAGCCTATCGTTGTTCTCACATCCCGTACTTGCCAAATTGCTTGACGTTCATGGTTACTTCCTCGCTCTTTAGTGTTTTAGCGTGAAGTATAAACCGGTAACCTTTCTTATTATAAAGAGGAAATATTTGTTTTTTTTTTTTTTGTAATAGGTAAAATCAAAAACTACTACATAGGCTACGTTATAATTTTAAAACATAATTTATTCCTCATAAAAATGTCGATAGTTTTACACAAAGTAGAAAAAATTGCCAACACGCGTGCATTGGTAATGTTTGTCGTATAAAATCAACACGGGTGAAACCGTGGGGCAAAGCTAATAGGCTATAAAATTGCCCTCCACATATAAAAATGCAGCGCGGCGTTTGATCATCCAAAAACTGACCAATCATCGTTTATAATAATCTTCAAATATCCACACAATAATATACTAAATAATCTTCAATAAGGGTGTTTAATAATTCCAGGTTTGGAGGTGAAGGCGAACTAATGGTTGGGAGTTCGTCTTCAGGATCTGCGACTCTTCGACCGATGTCAACAACATCTACGAAATCAGCTACAACTATACGTTCTAGGTAATTATTGAATGTCATGGTTTTTTTAAATAGCAAAACGGGCGATTGGCTCCATTTTATCGGATGGGAAGCACAGTACAATACTGTATAACTAATGAAAAGACAGTAATTGTGTAGTAAACAGTAAATATAATAAAAGACACGATTAACAATACTTAATTAGTTATGACTGACGCCGTACCGGATTCATCAAATGCGGGGCCCGTAGCAAATTCTGTCGAGGGTCCCTTGATCTGCTATGGGTTCTTAAGTAGTAAAAAAAACAATACTCAGTACGTTTATTTGCCTTTTATAGGTTACAATTTTTTAGTGTTTAATAGTACGGTACATTACTATAGGCCCTGTTGGGCTCTAAAGCCAGAGATGAGATTGCCCTGGTCTTGGATTTGCATTGTCTGACGTGGATTGTTTTAATCGTAAAAGATGTAAAGATTTACGTATTGTTTGTCATTAAATAAATTCAATAAACTATGTCTTAATATGTTTCACTCAAAAATTACGCTCAAGCGGAGATGGGCGTGTTTGGATACACGGGCCCCGTTTTGCATGGGGCCCGTAGCAATTTCTACTCTCGCTACGTGGTTAATTTGACACTAGCATTATATACTAGTGTTGCCATGTACATAGTATTGATGTCGACAAATACAAATGTAACGACGAAAGTAGCGATATACTGCTGTATTCATATCTGAACATTGTATTTGGTAACACGAGGCTTTTCAGCCCTCACAGCAACCTATCCATTGATTAGTCATTAGGTAGGAATGTAATCATTTAAATAAATCGTGAGACCCGCGCGTTTGAAGTGAAACTTTTCATTTTTATTAACTTTTTAAGTCAACGTTTAATGCTTTTTTATACAACAAAGCTGGCAAACGAGTATAGGACCCGCCTGCTGGTAAGCGGCTACCGTAATACCCAACCTAACCTAACCAACTTGCCTTTCTACAATCGTTAACGCTAATAGAGAATAAAAAAGGTATGGGATCTCAGCCGCGAAACATGGCAATATGCTCAAGATAGACAAAGTTGCCGAATTTCGGCTTCGGCTGTAGCCGCAGTTGCAATTAAGTCGCGAACTGGCTAATTTCCCTATCCGTATAAATTCTAACTAATTAACTTATACATATAAGTATATATATATATATGTAGTAATCAGTTATTATTTGTGTAAATAGTACAAAAAAAGAAAAATAGGTTCCCTACAGAACCTATATACCTGTGTAGTGGTACAGTGTAATGATGACTGTTGTTTGAACTGTCATAATCCCGCGAGCGGCTATCTCATCGTTAAATCACGTGATCGGATATGTCAACTCCATACATTTTTTCGTTTTCTCTAGCAACCCTACTCACCTTAGGATTACAACACAAGCTTTTTGGTTGTGATCTTCTGTAGGGTGTAGGTATTCCACTAGTCAGGCTGCCCCAAGTAGAGAGAAATAACCAAGGAAATTTTTCTGTACCATACCTATGACTCGACCTATGACACGTTTGACAGAAAGAGTAGAAACGTATACTATAGTAGAGATGACTCTCTCACTCTTTCCTTTCAACTGCTACTTAAATTTGGAGAAAGGTAAGCATCTCACTTTCGTCTTATCCAAGTAATCTAGATCAATTTTGTTCTACCACTACTGTTTCACTTTCACTATAATCACATGAATCATATCTTCAACTTTTTTTAAAATGGTCTTTCGTAATTACGAAGTTTGCCAGTGTCAATATAAAGCATATAAATACCTTTATTGAGTTTTTCACGGGATTTTCGTCTGTCATGTGGCGATTTTTACTTTAATTCATAAGCTTATGGTATTTAGCCTTATATTATGTAATTTTGATGGCATTTTCCGTGATGTAGATTGCTCATTGTGCACAGGTAAAATGGATTAAAAATAATAACTAGGAACATGTTTTTTTAGTTGCCACAAAAACCCTTTCGATAGTTAAAACAAATGGTGAAGGAAGCTAACATCTTGTTAGAGCTATCTTTGATGATTACAAATATGTTTAGTTAAAATGTTCCATTCACGAAACGTTGGCAAAATCATTTATAAAGACAGTTGCAATAATTAAATAAAAGGCAAAAAAATCCTTTACTACATATTTAAATTGTAATATAAACATTTGAACTAATATTAGATATATTTAGCCGCCCTGAAACATGTTCATCAAATGTTAAAGTAGGTACCAGCGCACGAAATGCATAATCTCTATAGTCAAATACCTACTCGTATATCGAGTTACTATGTAATTGGCTTCTTGGAATATTAAATCAATTACAAAAACAAATTATAAAACTTAAATTGAAACCATTTTATTTTGATTCCACTGTTAAAAATCCCATATTTGGAATCTTACAAATAATTTATCTGACAAGATAGCCTAAAAAAACATACTTTGAACTAAACTTACACTATAGTAGTTGGTAAATAATTTGGTTAAATCCCACTCTTTGGCTTTGTATTCATTCATATTCATGTAATAAAGTGGAATAGTTTTTTGTTTGTTTGTTTATCTAATCTAATCTAATCTAATCTCTGGAACTACCAGTCGGGCCAGTCGGGCTCGAAAAATTCTTTTTGTACATGATAACCAGATTCGTGAGGAATAGTAACATTAGGCTACAACAACTAGCTAGCCTTAAATATTGATTTTTGTTAAGTAACCCTGGAGTGGAAGTGTTCCCGGACTGCTTTAACCATTAAGGTTAATGATACGTATATACAATGTTCCACAAAAATATTGGTTCTTAAAATATCTACAAAAAAGTCCGCAACAGCATGTGCGTATATATTATATATAAGCCACAATAAGGTATTTTGTGAAAAAAAAAATGTTGAAGATTAAAAATTGATTTATGAGCATTATTTTTAGGCATAGCATGGCATATTAATCCTCCGAACAAAAGTTGCCCTTTCAGCATGTTATTTGGACACAAAGCGATAACCCTTTTTTACTGATCATGCATTATTTAATCCCTAAAAGAGACACACAAGTCACTTTGCAAGAATTTTACCATGCATGAGGTAGTTGGAATTTAGCTATATCATTTTATTACGCCTGAACTACAAGCACCCCGAACCAATACTTATAGTTTCTACTATACAAATTATTCAAAACGCAGACAATATTAGAGACCCTAATCGCTTTCTTAGAATTATATTTATACATTTTTTTTTAATATAACGATCGACAAAAACCAGCGTAATGGACGGTTTTCAACTGGGCTTTTCCTATTCCGATGTAATCACATTAATTTTATATAATTATATACCGAAGTCAAGGTAATTCTATAGATCTATATTTATTATTATGCTGTATTGAACAACGTTAAAAGTAACCCAATTATAATAAAATTATAATAAAAGTATTAATATAAGAATATCATATAATTTACATAGGTATATAATAAATTTAAAATAAGGTAAGTTTTTTAAATTTGTCCATCGAACACGCTTGAGCGGCTGAACGGATGCTAATGGAATTTTACAAAGTAGTCGATTACTTTATTTTTGGCTTTATTAACTACTAACTATTGCGCACGACCTAGTTCTCAATGTCTTCGAAATAAAACGACTCGCGCGCCACCTATTGTAACCTCATTGTACTATAATAATACAGAACCTTTCCGAATATGCGCACAACAGCTCACCAAAAGTTTCATCGCAATCGGATGAATAGTTAGGAACGCATAGAAGTCATACAAAGAAAAGGTATAAATCTATATTAATAAATCCGTAGTTCTGTCTGTACATGTAATTTTTTTCCCAAATTTCCTGATAGACGACCTGTTTAAAGTACATTGATCACGAATATATCATCACCTAAGAAGACACTTATGTCAAATAAACTACTACTTTAATGTATTGTATTTAAAAAAAATCGAAATGGTGGATATGACAGAAAAATCTCGCTACAAAATCAAAATCAAAAATTTTCGTATAATTTTTCAGATCAACAACTTCATCGGAAGCAGCATCGAACGCATTACCGACGCGTTTTCCAGTTCGTCCGACATCACCGGCCCTGCTTCCTCCCTACTCAACAGCGATCACACTCATCGACCAAATCGGATATAAAATTATACGAACTACTGAATTAGTTACTGACTTATTAAAGAGCACAGTGAGAGCTGTCGTCGGACGGTAGCCTGTTCTCAATTTACAGTAGTAAGGTTTTGCTCAATCTAGAGCTCTGGTCATATTACGAGAGATACTCAAAAAAAGTGGTAAAATGTAGTAGAACATAATTACACCTTCGGTAAGATAAGGGCATTAACTCCACTTTTTGTAATTTTTCATGATAGACATTTGGTCCGGTAATATTGCTGTGAAGTAATAATAATTATTATTTGCGTGAAATATATAGCTCACATTTTGTAGAAGCGTCTTTGTTCCTGTAAATAAAAGGAGGTTTTTAAGGAACTTAAACGTAGGTACATAAAACATTTTACGTATTTTATGTAATTTATTAAGCCCTTGTCTTACACAGGGTACGAATATTTGTTTACATGATAACTTGTAACGCCAAATTACTAAATTATTTTTAGAAATCTATTCCTTGTTTATTTACTTAATCGTTGTGTACTAGTGGTAACAATACAACAGAAAGTAAGTTGTTAAAAGTCCAATATTTCGTCGGCTGAAGTTTAAATTATGAGGTTTATGGGTTTTAAACTATATTAAAACAAACTACACGAGAGACAAAATTTCATAAATTAAAAAAAAACGTACACTATACTATTATTATCATGATTGTTACATAAAATATAATATTATTAATTAACACATTTCTAGTAGGTATGTAAAATAAAAACTTATTTTGTTTTGGCAGTACCTAAGCCGACAATTTATTTATTGCAAAAAGGAGTTGCTTATTCGAGTAGAAACAAGCGCCAATATAAAAGTTTTCAAGTTGACATTTTTAAGAAATACCAACTTACAGCTTGAAGTCATAACTAGATCCATGACTAGATCCTCTCTTAGATCCGCGCCTGAGTAGGTACGCATATAATATTGAGCGTATATCCGGACTATCTAAATATACTTTTGTTGTATCACTCTTACAGTTCGACCAGCGCCGTAACGAAGTACAATTTATACGTAAAATTAAACAGCAAATGATATATTTTATTAAGTCCGTGGTCGAATACCAGCGACCTTCGTGGATTCCGGTATCTCATAACATTCAACAGAGATTATAAAGTTTACTTAGTTAATGTTATTTTAAAGTATAAACTCAGTAATTAAATCAGTAAATAAAGTAATAATATCAGTCTGTATGTCCCATTGCTGGACAAAGGTCTCTTCCCAACGAGGAAAGGACGGGTTTAATGGCTTAGGGTGCATTCAAGTATTACGTAATACAATTTGGGGGATTTTGTAAAACGTTACGATGCGTTACAGAGTGGCAGGGGGGTTTGTACAACGCGTTACATAGCATGGTTTTTTTTTTACTTAAATAAGAAACAAGACAATTAAAATTTCCCAGGATCCCAACCCTTTTCGTTTATGTTTTACGAGGAATCCCTCGATTATAGTGTACGTCATCTTATTTTATTTTCTTTGTCAGTATTCGTTAGTATGTACATTGAAACACATTGCTGTAGTCACTTTTGTTAAAGTGAATTCATACCGTGCAATGTCCTCAAAAAAGGGAGATTTGTATCATCAGCTGTTCTAGGCTTATAAAAGTTCTCATGCTGACTTATTGACTTGGGTGTTACGTAACATTTAAGGTGGGGAGGGGGGTACAGAAAAAAGTTACGGCGCGTTACATGGAGAGAGGAGGGTTCAAAAATTGCGTTACGTAATAGGTACTTGAACGCCCCCATAACCACCACGCCAGCCCGTTAGATATCTTTCATTATTACAGTAACTTTAATATCATAATTAAATAAAATTTTAATGCGAAATCACGGAAATTAAAATTTATACAATAACAACTGCCTATTTGGGTTAAAAACTATTTACTATATACCTGGTCATTATAATTAAAACTAAAATTAAATTTAAGTTTTACTTTTAAGAGATAAGTACATTGTTATCGATAAATATTATCTAAGTGTTAAATTATTTATATTTAGTTTTATTCGAGATGATGTAAAATTAAGTTTTTTATATTCTATCTATCACTGTATCTAAGTCCGTGTTGTAACTCAATAAATTCTTATAAAAGAAATGTTTACCGTTTATTTTTTATTTAAAACTAACTGTTCTGCTAGATGTTGAGTTGTCCATTCAATAGTCAGTAAGACGAACCTTTGTTCGCCAACAATTCCGATTGTTTTCCTGAAAACTTTTCAAGGACCATATGGAACAAAACAAAATAAGAACTTGGCCACTTTTCACATTTGTATTTGTCGGAATATTATCAATTTTTTATAAAACTGCACAACACCACCTATTGTTCATCGTATGAAACTTTGTAAGATGTGTTTTCTTTGTAAGACACCGAGAGCAGCTCTGAGCTCGATCACCTAAATAATAGGTATTTATTTACCTATGAAATTGCCGTTCTGCAGTACTGGCCATTTCAAATCAAAATAATTTTTGTTTGGCTAAGAATTCTAATTTCAAATTAATTTTATTTTAAAAACATGGAATTCTTTTTCCAAAAGTAGTCATTTGTTTATTGATTAGTGTTACATTATCATCGCATTTCAATCTTTTTTGTCATCATGGATACGTTAAAAATTCGAGTAATTATGGAATATGAGTACCGTCGTGGCAGCAACGCGGCACAAGCGGCACGCAACATTAACGACGTTTACGGAGCTAACACTACAAACCAACGCACCACCTGTTATTGGTTTGCTCGCTTCCGTTCTGGGAATTTCGACCTGAAAAATGAACCTCGCGGTCGTCCGAAGACTTTGGTCGACAATGACGAATTAAAGGCGATTGTGGAAGCTGATGATATAAAATCTACAGCTGAATTAGCTGAAAAAAAAGCTTGACAAATGGGTGCCCCACGAATTCAATGATCGCCAGCGCGAAGTACGCGTCGAGACGTGCCTTGCACTGCTCAACAGACACACAAATGAAGGAATTTTGAACCGCATATTTACCTGCGATGAAAAATGGATTCTGTTTGATAACCGCAAGCGCTCAGCAAGTTGGTTGGATCCTGGTTCAGCACCTAAACAATGCCCTAAACGAAAACTTACCCCTAGAAAAGTGATGGTCACTGTTTGGTGGTCCAGCGCCGGTGTGATTCATCACAGCTTCTTACCAAACGGGGTGAGCATTACTGCAGATGTGTACTGTGGAGAACTGAATACAATGATGGAGAAGCTGGCACATCTCCAACCAGCATTGGTCAATCGCTCGTCTCCGCTGCTCCTGTACGACAACGTGCGACCTCATACTCCACAGCAGACGGTCTCCAAGTTGCAAGAACTGGGGTTGGAAATCGTTGAAGTATTTGTAGTATATTAAAATATGTACCTATACATATATCTACTTGTAAAAAGATGTATGTAATTCTACAACCGCTAAAATACTCGCCGTGAAAAAACATATTTAGGTTAATAACAATAAACGAATAAATAATCAAAAGACTACATTAATAGGATTGCGAAGCAGGCAAAGCCGCTGGAATGAATTAGTATCTTTACACGGTTCCTTGCATATTTTTTCTTTTTTATAAATATGTATAATTAATGTTGCTTTTTAATTGGTAATTAATTAATTGTTATACATTTCTGTTCGTCCTTTCAACCAAAAATCGTACATATATATAGCCTGAAATTGTATGTATTTCATGCACTATTCCACAAGAAGGAACTGTAACAATGAACTCGGTGAGTACAAATATTGTTTTGAATTTAAACTTTTATTTTATTAATTATTTTATTACTTCAATGCAAAATAGATTATGTATATTATACTTAGCTGGCCCCTCGCATATATTTTTCTGCTATTTCCAGTTGTCAATAACACGAGCTCCGCGCCATTTATATGATCTATCGCATTCAGGGATATCAAAAAAATTAAATTCATGAAAAACCACTTTCATACACCAGCTTTCATGGTGATCGGTCAAACGGTGTTAGAGTTTAATTATTATATACCGTAATAATAATGATTAAATATTAATAATGTTTTAATAATATACGAAAGCTTCAAAAAATCTGAAAAATGAATATCTACCTTGAAGAGAATGTCTGGGACAATTTTCTTTCTAGCGGTCTGATATTTTTTATGAAGTTCTTTGTAACTTTATTTTTAACCGATTTCAAAAGAATGGGGTTATGAATTCGACTCGTATGTATGTAATAATATTGGAACTGCAATATATTCACATATGATAATACATTAGACATTCCAAACAAATATACAAACCTATATAGGCGTATGTATGTATGTTTGTCTAAGCATAAACATAAACTATTAATCGGGAATTGACTGTTTATTTTATTATTAGCCTACATTTAATTCAACTTAGGGAACTGTACAAGTTTCATCAAAATCAGATCAATAGTTTTCAAGATATGGACGTGTATGTAAGTATGACGACCTTGTGTTTTGATACCAGCTACGGGTGTGATGTCAAAGGGAAAACATCTCAAAACCTTGTTGTAATAATACAAACAAAAATTTCAATTTCTACTTATATCTAATAATTACAAAATAAATATTTACTTAATAAAAAATTGAATCGTCGTCAAACTTCAAAAAGTTAACTAAAAATTTTGAAATAATATTTTTATATTAACTCGCAATTAACCAACATAACGAAATCAAAAGTACAGTACGAAACAAATTAGGGACCTACATTTTTTTTAGATAACACTTTTTAGATGTTTAGTAAGGTTTTGGTAAGTATATTATTAGGTATATGAATAACTACGTATATCTGGAACAATTTTCTTTCTAACAGCCTGATTGGCACTAAAGTTTGGATAAAGATTATTGGGTAGCTAGCCAGACAAAAAACAAACAGACAAAATATATCTTAACATCATGCTACAGCTTAATTACGATGTATTTGTTTACCGAAAATTCAAGTCATTTACCAATTCGAACCCACGTCGAATAACTACTACTACCATTGAGCCGTCAACGCTTCAAAACTAATAAGATAGCTACTACAATAAGAACTACAGTTGTTGTGTTTTCTATTTCAGTTAATGTACGTAATGGTGATAGTGTGGGCCGTCCTAGCGGTTGCTTCAGCCGCGGCATTCGGTTATGCGTACCCAGAACCGTTTGAATTTCAAGAGTCGGCCCCTTATTTCGCGGAACCCTATTACGGATATGGCGTTTAGTTAAGCCATTCAACGTAATTTTTATGTGATTTGATTTTAATTGTAAATTTTTTAAATACTCTAAAATGATTTTTGTATGATATAACTCAATATAAATAATTCAAAGTAAGTTCAATTGGTTTTTTTATTAAAAGATATATTTTTAATTATTAACACTATTTCCTTTGTTTCTCTTTGTAGTATTATGGTAAGTAAAATTCCACATTATATGATCTCTTACTGCCTATGCCTATGGAGTAATTAGCCACTATTAAAGTACCTATTAGGCTATTAAAAACGAATCTACAATCATTACAAGACAATTTTTTTACAAAAAAGAATACCAACCAACTTCAATGATTTTGAAGATTTCCCTGTTGTACCTTCGAAGTTGAAGGTCCAGTGTCAATGAAATTAAAATGGGACCACCCTTGAGGTATAGCCTATTCAACAAAAAAGGAATCATTAAACCGGTGGATCAATAACAGAGGTTTCGGTATTTTAGCCTCTAGACTACGTGGTAACTTCTTTTTTGAGTAGACCAGAGATCTGTGGGTAGACTCCTACTTTCCAATTCTAATAATCCAAACTATAACGAAAAAAAACTTTGTTTGTCTGTCTCTTTGTTAACTTTTCGGGCCTAAACCACTCATCAAATTTCTATTAATTTTGGTATAGAGATTCATTGAACCGGAAAAGGACTTAGACTAGAAACAGTAGGCACTGTTTTCAAAATAAAAATTGAATCGGTGAAATAGGGGATGAGTTTGTTAGGAGAACTCATCGTTTCTCAAATTAGGGATATGAAAAATGATATTTATGCTTTTGGCAAGAAATAAAGCGTGTTTCGTGTTTGTGAAAAATCATCCCCCAAGGCGAGGCAGTGCAATAGTCGATCACTTCAATTATTTTCTAATATTTTTATCTACAGTAGGTACTAAGCTGTTGGTAGATTATCGATATTTATTGTCGATTAAAGGGTTCGTCTGCTACATAGTGCTACGTAAGTGCTGGTAAGTTAAAAACAATATATTTAAAGCTATAGACTTAGCCTTAGCCTAGTGGTCGCAATCGCGACTGCTATGATCGAGATCCTGGGTCCGATTCCCAGGTCGAGCAAAGTGTTGTTGGGTTTTTCATTAAAATTCTCAGTAGCAGCTCTGAGTTTGGTATTTGTGCCCATTTAATGGCAATAGGCTCGCCCCCTAAGTATGCGATGGAACTCCTAAGTATGGAACCTAAAATCATACACTGCGAACTGTGGGTGTACATTAGTACACCTCTGCTTAACCCTTCGGAATACTGGCGTGATGATTTTAATTATTTCATAATTTAAAACCGGTTACCTTCTAACTGCAAGTTAATCTTATTAAAAGTATTAAATGTGCAATGTTTGGTTTTCACTTCAGTCTACAAAAGTCATAAAGTTTCGTAAATCTAGCTTACTAAATTTAAACTAACTTTTCAAGATTATTTTCTACTGTTTCGCATTTCTATATGAAAATCATAGATTATGAAAAGTGAACCGAACAGATGGTACACGTACCTAAAGTTACTTAGCGGTCGTTAACTTCACTGACAGTTGATAATTTCTTAACATTTTACTAAACCCCTTTTATTGGGTCGACCGTCGATCGACCTCTATGTATGCATGTAACTAAAAGTCTTTCACAATGTAATGGAATCCAAGGAATTGAATTTCACCAATTTCTATTAGTTGTATCATCATGAAACTTGGTAATTATGTGTAGTTCTGATGACTATACAATAATATGGTACTATCGGACTGATCTGACGATGGAGTGGTCGAACGTGGGTTACTATACCAAACGACAGAAACTAACTAAACTTATACTTATTAGATAAAGGAAATTAAAAAAGCGTTGCAGTTTAAATACTCTTTTTATTTATTCCCTGTGGAGACAGAATCAAGTAGCAAGAATAAACAGTAGATATTATCTATGACCACAAAAAACAACAACGGTCGCTCTGCGCATGCGCGGCGTCTTCAAGTTGCCATCTTTTGTTTTTAGTAGCTGCTCTGGTACGTAGTACATTAATAACTCAATGTCTGGAACTACCGGTCAGATCTAAAAAATACTTTTTGCGTTTTATACTCTATTTAATGAGAAATGAAATCAAGAAATCAACGTCAACGGATCAACGGAATGGTGGCAACGGATGCGTTAAAGACGGCGCGGCACGGTAGAAAGAGTCGGTCAGAATAAATTTAACACTAGTGAAATTGTAGGGCACTGATAGCTATAGTGTAGTTTTAGTATATTGTTAACGCGATCGTTTGATCCGTAATTAGATCTAGTCTTCAAGTTCATCAAAACTGCGGCCTTTGATACTTATTATAAGTCGCAATGAAGAGAGTCATTTAGTATTCGCGGCTGAGTGCCTTAAGGGCTCGCCCCCAAGTTATGGTGAAGCTGTAAAATCCGTCAGAGGCTTCAGGGCCCCTAAGGCTATAAGTATAGTCAGTCAGAAAAAGAAGCCATTAAGTGATCTTATGTTGCGGTATATTGTGTCGCAACTGGTAATGTCAGTGCACCGAACAGATTTATGAAGGACTAGCTGATACCCACGACTTCATCTGCGTCGTTTGTTATGTTAACACCACTGCAAGAAAACACATCGCTGAACGCGTAGTGCTTATAAAAATTCTAGTTTTTTAAAATCCCAATAACTTTTTATTTAATGAATATATCGTGATAATTTTTTTTGGATAAGATCAAGTAGTTATGACAAAATCTATTCAGTAGTTTTTGCGTGATGTGCGCACAACTGTAAGCTTCTAGCATGTTATTTATATAGAAAACTAGGTGTGCCCCACGGTTTCACCCGTGTTTATTTTTATATGACACACATCGCCAACACATCCGTGTCGGCAATTTTTTATACTTAGTGTAAAACTATCAACATTTTTATGAGGAATAAAATAAGTTTTTCAAATTATAATATAGCCTATTTTACTTGCTGATACTAGTTTTATATGGTTAAAAAAGTAAAAAATCGGTCCAATACTTTTTGAGTTTATCCTTTATAAACAAAAAATCAAATCTTTCCTCTTTATAATATTGGTATAGATAGATTTCGCGGCACTAAGCACACCTCGTCGTTTACAACATAAAAATAAACTTTTTATCACAAAAACAAAACCGACCTGCAATTTTCAAGTTTCCTAAAATTTCTTAAAAACTTGCCTGGCACCGACTTCAAAAATAAGAACAATTGTATATTATTGTCCTAATAAAATATGTGGCAGGCGAATAGTTCGTAAGAATATCAAATTGAGTTAAAAAAGGATATTTTTAAGTAAATTAATAACGTAATTATTTTTTCAGAATATTTTGGAGTCGGTTTTGTTTTTGGGACAAAAAGTTTATTTCTTCCATTTTAGTGAGTCTTGCGTTCTGTGGGTAACTGGTTTATTGAAAACGAATATGGATAGATTTTGTAAAGGCGCTGCATTTGATGGCAACAAACCATCAGATAACGTAATTCCTAAAGACGTCAATAAATGTGATGCTTTTCTAAAATTGATAAAAATTGGCGTAGAATCCCGAGTGGTGGTGAAATTTGCGACCCTGAAGAACTAGTGGATGGAGCGGAGCTATGAGCATAGTAAAAAACAATTGGCCTGTCCTAAGATGAAGTCAACTGGAGGGTGAGGAGCTACCGGCAGCCGTGTACATAAAATTTGATGACGAAACAATTGGTCTCAGACTAAGATAGTGACTGGTGCATCAAAGCTTGGAAGGCTTAATGTTGTCAGATTTGGATGCCAACAAATTAACAAATCGACCACACGACGATAGATAGTTAACGGAAATAACGGGGCTATAAAATCTGTCTTCTGACAATCAAGGACACACACAATACACGACTCGAATATACCTACGAATATTACCATTAAAATCACTTGTAGGTAGAGTTCATGTCATGACAGTTCCATGAAACCCAAACACAGTAAGATTACATTGTTTTATTACGGAGTTCCGGTGCCTTTTTTATACAACAAAGCTGGCAAACAAGCATACATCCCGCCTGATGGTAAGCGGATATCGTAGCCTATTGATGAATGTAGGTATCACTAGCGCGTTGCCGACCTTGAACCCGCTACCCCAATGAACTCTGGAACCCCTACTGACCGCAGGATCACAAACTAGGTTATTTGGCTGCGATCTTCTGTAGGGTATTCCACTAGTCGGGCTGTCCCAAGTAGAGACAAATCTCCAAAAAAATTCCCTATTCGCCCTACCTCTATCTACTTTTTTTATACCAAGATTGTGGCAAACAAGCATGCGGTCCGCCTGATGGTAAGCACTCACCGCAGCCTATGGACGCTTATACACAACTATCACAAGCGCGTTGCCGACCCTTTGAAAACCTATTTAACCCATTTTTGAAGAACTCCATGCTGTAGTCCCCTGGGAAAATATCAGCACTAGGGAGCCTATTCCACAAACAGAGCGTTCGTGTAAAAATATTCTTTTGAAACCGAACTGTCCGCGACCATTTAGGTTACCAAAGTGTGAGGATAAACTCCCTGCCGATGGTGAGCGGTGCGTTGGTGGAAATTAACCGCTGGTACCATACCGCACAGTTCCTTGGAACACAGCCGGTAGAACATGCAAAAAGAGGCAAAGGAGGAACGTTCCACATTCGTGCTGTTTGCTGTTAAAGAGTTCCGTTGTGACTTCGCGGTTCAAGTTAGTACAGAACGTCCTTAGTTAGGTACACCTAGTCTTAGATTATGACAAAACATCCAATATAACAATCACTATCCACTTGCTATTCGATTTTGGAGAGTTTTCAGGTGTATCTTCGAAATCCAAGGTCCAATGCCAATGAAGTTAAAATGGAACCCACCTAAAAATATCTCCTTTCTGACATAAAAATAATGTTTCAAATCGGTTTATAAATGACGGAGTTATGTGGTAACAAGCATTTTAAAAAAATAACTGAATTGATAACCACCTCCTTGGAGGTTAAACACCTGGTCTTGGATTATGATAAAACTTCCAATATAACAATCACTATACACTTCCTATTCGATTTTGAAGAGTTTTCAGGTGTATCTTCGAAATTCAAGGTCCAAACTAATGAAATTAAAATGGGACCCAACTGAATATATCCCCTTTCCAACAAAAAAAATATATTTTTAAATCGGTTTATAAATAACGGTGTTATGTGGTAACAAACATAAAAAAATACAACCAAATTGATAATAAACTCCTCCTTTTTGGTTGCTGATGTTATTAGATTGCACTGTTTTTATGTATTGTGACGTAACTTTGCCGTACTACGACAAACAAACAAATGATCGTTACCTATAATTTTATAAGGATAATTGACTAACGCGTAAAGTTTGTCAAAAGCACCTTAGTCAATTAGCCTCTTTACCGTCGCGCCGTTCCTTCACAGGTTTACTGTATATTTGTTACTTTTAATGAAGTCATACAATAGTTTCTGCTTTTTTAATTGTATGTGAACATGAATATAAATTTTTCATAATATTAACCAAGCATTATTACAAATGAATGTTTGACCTTTTGTGAGGATTCTTTCCGGTGGATGTATCATGTATATATACATTTTTAAATGAATTTGTGCTCAAACGGGAAATCGTTGAAGTATTTGTAGTATATTAAAATATGTACCTATAGATATATCTACTTGTAAAAAGATGTATGTAATTCTACAACCGCTAAAATACTCGCCGTGAAAAAAACATATTTAGGTTAATAACAATAAACGAATAAATAATCAAAAGACTACATTAATAGGATTGCGAAGCAGGCAAAGCCGCTGGAATGAATTAGTATCTTTACACGGTTCCTTGCATATTTTTTCTTTTTTATAAATATGTATAATTAATGTTGCTTTTTAATTGGTAATTAATTAATTGTTATACATTTCTGTTCGTCCTTTCAACCAAAAATCGTACATATATATAGCCTGAAATTGTATGTATTTCATGCACTATTCCACAAGAAGGAACTGCAACAATGAACTCGGTGAGTAGAAATATTGTTTTGAATATAAAAAAATACTTTATGAAACATTTTATGAAATAGAAAATTGATTATGTATCTATCTAGGTAGATATAGTACTAGCTGGTTCTCGCAGATGTTGCTCTGCCCTTTCCAGTTGTCAATAACGCGACCTCAACACCACCTATAGCGTTCAAGGACAGCATAAGAACCTTCTTCTTGAAAAATTACTTAGATCTACCAAAGTCAGTCAAACGATTATGGAGTTTTACTCCCTGTTCATCCACTAATATTAATACACCCTATCAAGTACTTATTTAAATCAACTTCAAAAAAGGAGTACTTAGGTTTTTCATTCGAATGTATATACTTTTTATAGATGTTCAACCACATCTTCTTTGTTTATGAACCGATTTAGATGATTCTTTTTTCGTTGAAAGGGGGATACCTCAAGGGTGGTACCATTTTAATTTCATTGGCATTGGACCTCCGAACTCCTCAAAATCATTAAAGTTGGTTTTCTTGATTGTTAAAAATTGTAATTTTTTTTTATTTTATGTTTAGTAAGGTTTTGGTAAGTATATTATTAGGTATATGAATAACTACGTATATCTGGAACAATTTTCTTTCTAACAGCCTGATTGGCACCAAAGTTTGGGTAAAGATTATTGGGTAGCTAGCCAGACAAACACTAAAACATATCTTACCATCATGCTACAGCTTAATTACGATGTATTTGTTTACCGAAAATTCAAGTCATTTCACAATTCGAACCCACGTCGAATAACTACTACTACCATTGAGCCGTCAGAGCTTCAAAACTAATAAGATAGCTACTACAATAAGAACTACAGTTGTTGTGTTTTCTATTTCAGTTAATGTACGTAATGGTGATAGTGTGGGCCGTCCTAGCGGTTGCTTCAGCCGCGGCATTCGGTTATGCGTACCCAGAACCGTTTGAATTTCAAGAGTCGGCGCCTTATTTCGCGGAACCCTATTACGGATATGGCGTCTAGTTAAGCCATTCAACGTAATTTTATATGTCCTAATTTTCAACATTTATTATCAGAAAATATGATTTTGCTATGATAAATTTAATATAACTAATTTAAATTAATTCAATTGGTTGTTTTATTATTATTTTTGTACTAAAACATTATTAACACAATTTTCTTATTTTCTCTTTTTAATATTGCGGGAAGTGATATTATTAAGTTAAGTATTTTTAAAAAAATTACATTGCTGCAATACATGCTATATGATCAGTTCTTACTGTAATGTCATACGGAATGAACGCTAGTGTTAATTAAAAATCAATTAATAATCGATAGTCATTTGCACTATCGAACAGTCGATAGTCGGACATTTTGTGTACAACCATGGAGCCATCCATAAATGACGTCACACGAATTTCATGATTTTTTGACCCCTCCCACGTCCTTGTCACAGCTGGTCACATTTAAATTAATTATTACATTAAATTAAATTATTTTAATTTCCATTGTTTAATGAAAAATTCCAAAAACAGAACACGTGCAAAGACTTAGACTCGCACAGGTATTAAAATACAAATTACAGTCGTAAAGCAAAAGTAAAAACAATAAATTTACAATAGCGTCTGAGCAACAATAAATGGATAAAATAAACAAGATGACTTGCTTCGCTAAAGCTTAAATGAATTCAAAAATAATAAAATTAAACACAACATGAAAAAGCAAACACATGTTAACGTGAGTCATAAATTCGTGGTAATCCTATTTATTGTATACTCCTAAATTTATTTCTAAGAAACAAGGTTGTACTTACATTGTCGATAATATTCTTAAAGTCGGTAACTTATTTTTCTTCGAACTATAAAGGTAATAAGTTTCAAATAATCGAGTTGTAAAAGTTGTTAAATAAAACATTGCTATGTTCGAGATACAGAAGTACAATTTCATTTTTTCTCTGATTATTTTGACTAGTGGGTTGAGATTTAGTGCAACGGAGGTTTTGGGGCTTGAATTGAAGGGAACACATCCTTTCGAGTTTGGGAGGTTTTCGACTTAAAGAAGTTCTAATGTACTTAGATATAAAATATTATATTTTGAAAAAATGTGATGTCATAAAATTTGGGACCCCTCTCCACCCCTTGTCACACAATGTCACACTTCGTCGACCCCCTCCCACCCCCTAAACGCGTGACGTAATTTATGGATGGCCCCTATAGTGGCAAACAAGTGTAAATTACCTTCCACAAAAAGCTCTGAAAACATCTCATCGCAAGAACATAACACAAGGTTATTTGGTTGCGATCTTCTATATGGTGGAGGTATTTCACCAGTCGGACTGCCCAAAGCAGAGAGAAATATCCAAAGAAATTACACTGTACCCAACTGTCTTAAATCATCGATAGCAAAAACTGACTGTGATTTGTTAAGGAAAGTACGAAAATTATGTGACTGCAACAAATTCGAAAAGACGACGTCAATGACCTTTTTTCGCCTTGGTTGTTATTGTTATACATATAAAATTATTGTATTATCGATTAATTATTCTCAATTGTTTCTTATATATATTTATTTAGATTGTTTCTTTGTACAAACAACACTACTTACTTACTAAGAAACAATCGAAAATAATTAATTGATAATACAATAGTTTTTTTTTACAAACCAACTGGATATTATCGAATTTTCCTACAATCAATGGATAATGGATACTACAGTTACTATACCGAGTACTTCTGTACTGTATGTACTAAACTTTAGGAGTATTTAACCACTCTCAAAACAAATGAACACTCGTAAAAAGAACACATCCAGAAGTAAAAAGAAATTTCAGTTTTTCCAAAACTTTCCAATTTTCTGGGTAAACCTTATTCGAACTATTACTAGTATTTTATAAAAGAATTTGTCAAATCGGTTCACTCATTCTTAAGTGCGCATACCAACAAACAAGATTTATTTTTTATTTAGGTATATATAATATAGATTTTCTATTCAGATTAGATGCTAATATTTTTTGTCAGGCGGTAATTCAATTTCACTTTTATTTTTCTACTAACAGTAGTCCACTTGCATGCAACGCCGCTTTGATGAGCGATAAAAACAAAGTATGTATAATATATTATATCTTAAAAATCTCCTCTTAAATCATTTTTTTAAATCCGTCCAGCCTTATGAACGTGTTTAATGAAGAAACATTCAAATAAATGTACTTTCGCATTTATAATATTATATTCGAATTTCGTGTAAGATAAACAAAAAAAAGCAGATATGTAGGTGTACTGAAATTCAACATCCGCGTTTTAATCGTGTTTCGTGCTTTGTAAATGTCTCAGGTTTCTGAGATACAGCGGTTAGCAGTTAGCCTTGCCTCACATTTTGTGAATGTGTCTCACTCCCGAGATACAGCGTGACATTCACGGTAAGCAGACAGCCCGTGTCTCATGTTCTTCATTCCTTTAGATCATTCGATATTCTGCCATACGTCTACGCTTTGAATTTAAGCTAATACGTCTTTCCCTACATGTTATGGGCCCATATAAATCGGGAAAGGAACGCTGGCGCGTCTAATTTGGTACAACACCATCTATTAGTGAGACAAATGAGTATTATTTTGGATAAAAATTTTTTTTAATGTTTTTTAGTATTCTCCAGTCTATCTTTTATATAATATGATTAATGATCTACCTTGATGCCAAATTTAACGTTTCTGAGTCACCTAGAAGTGGTCTAGGTTTTTCATGAGTGAGTTATTTAATGATAAAAATGCTATTTTTCTGACCCTAATAGCTTAAGAATTATAACATAACATACCATCAAGCCTGTATTCCCCGAAGGGTTAGGCAGAGGTGTACTAATGTACACCCACAGTTCGCCGAGTATATTTTTTTAAATTGAATAACTAAAAAATTATAGTAATGAGTATTATATTGATAATAAATAAATTGCCACTGCGTTTTAGAATGAAATTTTTTTTTTTTTTTTTTTTACCTATGACGGCCTTCCTAAGGGCCCGTTCTTTGTAAGGCCAAAATGTTCCTACGAAGGCCAAACTAACAATTATCATCAATGACAACCTTTTTTATATTTATTAAAATAATAGACGCTACAGAGTAATTACTCTAATTATTACGAAATTATAATGGCACATAGTCAGTCTTGTCAGGTTCGTCAAGAATATTAAAAATCAACCATTCCTAAGATTAAAAAACGAAAATATTAGAAAATAATAGCTTAAATTCGGAAATAAACTTATAAACTAAACAGGATAATAATTTTGGATAAGTATTTTAATCACAATATGAGCATAAAAATACGATATCTTTTTCAGTGAGACCAATACACTCCTCGTGATACCACTTTTCACATTCGCAGTACGGTAAGCGTAAGCGCGGTGGACAGTACCTCAGATATAAGGATGTTCTAAAAAGGCACATGAAGCGATGCAAAATAGAGCCCTCTCAGTGGGAGACAAAAGCAGCACAGCGCAATGAATGGAGACACCTTGTTCAGCTACAGGCAAACGCCTTTGAATCTCAGCGCTGTGATAACCTCGATAAGAGACGAGACGATTTAAAGACCAGACCATCTGTGGTCATACCTTACAGTTATGTTGGTGGAGTTTTAACATGCCCGACATGCACTCGTACCTTTATCAACAAAATTGGGTACAGTAGTCACTACAAAGCACATCAAAGGGCAGAACAGCAATGTCCTGATTAAGTTATTTTATACATATCCAGAGAATCAAGTCGCTGTAGCTGAAATCGGCCAGGATGACACATTGCCTCATGTCTTCGATTCTACACTCGCCACATGCATGACTTTTCTTCAGCTTCTGCACTTTTCTTAATCTCTATTTTTAATCTTTTGCTGTTTTGTTGTTGTGCTTTTCTTTTCAGCAGTTTTATGGAATCATTTTCATTGATGTTTTTCTTTTTTTGTTTTCGCTTACTTCTAGACTTTCCTTTTTTCTTACTCGTCATTTGCTTCAACTCATCCTTTTTTTGGTCAGTTTTAAATAAATCTTTAACTATTCTTTGTCCTTTATAATTAATAGCTTTTTGCCGTGGACGTGTATACTTTATCGTAGCGTAGTTTGGAGTAGGCAAAAAAATCGGTTGTTTGTAAAGTCGGTTTTCTGACGATAGTTGAACGTGACAACGTCATGAGAAAATACTGATGGAATGGTACCATTTTTCAAAAGAAAATTTTAATTTTATTTATAGTTTTGTCAATTATAGCATAACCTACAATCGCTGCACTAGCGGACCGATGCTATTTATTTTAATGATGAAAGCACGAATATTCGACAATATATCACTGAACATATATTTAATATCGAAAGAATCATTACCTTTATCGCCACAATTATCGTTGCTATAAACAATTGACACCACATTCACTTTTCACTGTTCTTCATACTTGACGAAAACATGTAAATGTATTATTGTATAGCAGCTGTCCACGCGGACGCATCGCTCACTCAAGTAGGAGAGAGACAGATGTCGAACGCTACCGAACGCGGAGGCCGATTATGCTTCTTTGTCGCTTGTTCCGCGCTCTCGCTTTTACTTCAAGACTTAAATGGAACGCCTCAGAGCGAGGAAACACCGAATGAGTCATGTTTTTTCGAGTCACGTTGTCACGTCAAAAAGTATGAAAAGATTTTTCTGTATCCTGTATTAGGTTAATTAACGGCTCGTTATCATCCGAAGATCCAGTGGCACTTACCTCGTGACTCTTTTGTTGAGTTTTTGTTTTAGGTCTTGTTGGCAACCCAACAATACATTTTTTTGTAATCTTGCAACATTGTACAAATAAATTCTCTCTTCCGCTTGGACCGCCATCGTGGTGATTGAGAGTGAATTATCGTGGAACTTTTATTTATCTTTTTTGAAGTATCAGCTACCTAAATCTAATACAGTCCACACATGTAGTAATAAACATGGTCCTTCGACATTTTACAATAAATTTCAACTTCAAAAAGAGTAAGTTCTACAGTACTTAATTCGCCAAATTATATGTTCTACATTGCGTGGCGAAACGGAGAAACACCAAACATCCGTTTTCTATACAAACAAGTGGATTGAGCATCGCATCGTGGAGTGTCAGCATTAGTCGACGACGTCGAGCAGCGCTTGTGATTGGTCAATTTCCAAGCACAGCGGACCCCGTCGTGCGACAGCGGCGCCGGCGGCGCAAGGCTAACTGCTAACCGCTGTATCTCAGAAACCTGAGACATTTACAAAGCACGAAACACGATTAAAACGCGGATGTTGAATTTCAGTACACCTACATATCTGCTTTTTTTTGTTTATCTTACACGAAATTCGAATATAATATTATAAATGCGAAAGTACATTTATTTGAATGTTTCTTCATTAAACACGTTCATAAGGCTGGACGGATTTAAAAAAATGATTTAAGAGGAGATTTTTAAGATATAATATATTATACATACTTTGTTTTATCGTTCATCAAAGCGGCGTTGCATGCAAGTGGACTACTGTTAGTAGAAAAATAAAAGTGAAATTGAATTACCGCCTGACAAAAAATATTAGCATCTAATCTGAATAGAAAATCTATATTATATATACCTAAATAAAAAATAAATCTTGTTTGTTGGTATGCGCACTTAAGAATGAGTGAACCGATTTGACAAATTCTTTTTTAAAATACTAGTAATAGTTCGAATAAGGTTTACCCAGAAAATTGGAAAATTTTGGAAAAACTGAAATTTCTTTTTACTTCTGGATGTGTTCTTTTTACGAGTGTTCATTTGTTTTGAGAGTGGTTAAATACTCCTAAAGTTTAGTACATACAGTACAGAAGTACTCGGTATAGTAACTGTAGTATCCATTATCCATTGATTGTAGGAAAATTCGATAATATCCAGTTGGTTTGTAAAAAAAAAACTATTGTATTATCAATTAATTATTTTCGATTGTTTCTTAGTAAGTAAGTAGTGTTGTTTGTACAAAGAAACAATCTAAATAAATATATATAAGAAACAATTGAGAATAATTAATCGATAATACAATAATTTTATATGTATAACAATAACAACCAAGGCGAAAAAAGGTCATTGACGTCGTCTTTTCGAATTTGTTGCAGTCACATAATTTTCGTACTTTCCTTAACAAATCACAGTCAGTTTTTGCTATCGATGATTTAAGACAGTTGGGTACAGTGTAATTTCTTTGGATATTTCTCTCTGCTTTGGGCAGTCCGACTGGTGAAATACCTCCACCATATAGAAGATCGCAACCAAATAACCTTGTGTTATGTTCTTGCGATGAGATGTTTTCAGAGCTTTTTGTGGAAGGTAATTTACACTTGTTTGCCACTATAGGGGCCATCCATAAATTACGTCACGCGTTTAGGGGTTGGGAGGGGGTCGACGAAGTGTGACATTGTGTGACAAGGGGTGGAGAGGGGTCCCAAATTTTATGACATCACATTTTTTCAAAATATAATATTTTATATCTAAGTACATTAGAACTTCTTTAAGTCGAAAACCTCCCAAACTCGAAAGGATGTGTTCCCTTCAATTCAAGCCCCAAAACCTCCGTTGCACTAAATCTCAACCCACTAGTCAAAATAATCAGAGAAAAAATGAAATTGGACTTCTGTATCTCGAACATAGCAATGTTTTATTTAACAACTTTTACAACTCGATTATTTGAAACTTATTACCTTTATAGTTCGAAGAAAAATAAGTTACCGACTTTAAGAATATTATCGACAATGTAAGTACAACCTTGTTTCTTAGAAATAAATTTAGGAGTATACAATAAATAGGATTACCACGAATTTATGACTCACGTTAACATGTGTTTGCTTTTTCATGTTGTGTTTAATTTTATTATTTTGAATTCATTTAAGCTTTAGCGAAGCAAGTCATCTTGTTTATTTTATCCATTTATTGTTGCTCAGACGCTATTGTAAATTTATTGTTTTTACTTTTGCTTTACGACTGTAATTTGTATTTTAATACCTGTGCGAGTCTAAGTCTTTGCACGTGTTCTGTTTTTGGAATTTTTCATTAAACAATGGAAATTAAAATAATTTAATTTAATGTAATAATTAATTTAAATGTGACCAGCTGTGACAAGGACGTGGGAGGGGTCAAAAAATCATGAAATTCGTGTGACGTCATTTATGGATGGCTCCATGGTTGTACACAAAATGTCCGACTATCGACTGTTCGATAGTGCAAATGACTATCGATTATTAATTGATTTTTAATTAACACTAGCGTTCATTCCGTATGACATTACAGTAAGAACTGATCATATAGCATGTATTGCAGCAATGTAATTTTTTTAAAAATACTTAACTTAATAATATCACTTCCCGCAATATTAAAAAGAGAAAATAAGAAAATTGTGTTAATAATGTTTTAGTACAAAAATAATAATAAAACAACCAATTGAATTAATTTAAATTAGTTATATTAAATTTATCATAGCAAAATCATATTTTCTGATAATAAATGTTGAAAATTAGGACATATAAAATTACGTTGAATGGCTTAACTAGACGCCATATCCGTAATAGGGTTCCGCGAAATAAGGCGCCGACTCTTGAAATTCAAACGGTTCTGGGTACGCATAACCGAATGCCGCGGCTGAAGCAACCGCTAGGACGGCCCACACTATCACCATTACGTACATTAACTGAAATAGAAAACACAACAACTGTAGTTCTTATTGTAGTAGCTATCTTATTAGTTTTGAAGCTCTGACGGCTCAATGGTAGTAGTAGTTATTCAACGTGGGTTCGAATTGTGAAATAACTTGAATTTTCGGTAAACAAATACATCGTAATTAAGCTGTAGCATGATGGTAAGATATGTTTTAGTGTTTGTCTGGCTAGCTACCCAATAATCTTTACCCAAAATTTGGTGCCAATCAGGCTGTTAGAAAGAAAATTGTTCCAGATATACGTAGTTATTCATATACCTAATAATATACTTACCAAAACCTTACTAAACATAAAATAAAAAAAATTACAATTTTTAACAATCAAGAAAACCAATTTTAATGATTTTGAGGAGTTCGGAGGTCCAATGCCAATGAAAATAAAATGGTACCATCCTTGAGGTATCCCCCTTTCAACGAAAAAAGAATCATCTAAATCGGTTCATAAACAAAGAAGATGTGGTTGAACATCTATAAAAAGTATATACATTCGAATGAAAAACCTAAGTACTCCTTTTTTGAAGTTGATTTAAATAAGTACTTGATAGGGTGTATTAATATTAGTGGATGAACAGGGAGTAAAACTCCATAATCGTTTGACTGACTTTGGTAGATCTAAGTAATTTTTCAAGAAGAAGGTTCTTATGCTGTCCTTGAACGCTATAGGTGGTGTTGAGGTCGCGTTATTGACAACTGGAAAGGGCAGAGCAACATCTGCGAGGAACCAGCTAGTACTATATCTACCTAGATAGATACATAATCAATTTTCTATTTCATAAAATGTTTCATAAAGTATTTTTTTAATTCAAAACAATATTTGTACTCACCGAGTTCATTGTTGCAGTTCCTTCTTGTGGAATAGTGCATGAAATACATACAATTTCAGGCTATATATATGTACGATTTTTGGTTGAAAGGACGAACAGAAATGTATAACAATTTATTAATTACCAATTAAAAAGCAACATTAATTATACATATTTATAAAAAAGAAAAAATATGCAAGGAACCGTGTAAAGATACTAATTCATTCCAGCGGCTTTGCCTGCTTCGCAATCCTATTAATGTAGTCTTTTGATTATTTATTCGTTTATTGTTATTAACCTAAATATGTTTTTTCACGGCGAGTATTTTAGCGGTTGTAGAATTACATACATCTTTTTACAAGTAGATATATGTATAGGTACATATTTTAATATACTACAAATACTTCAACGATTTCCCGTTTGAGCACAAATTCATTTAAAAATGTATATATACATGATACATCCACCGGAAAGAATCCTCACAAAAGGTCAAACATTCAATTGTAATAATGCTTGGTTAATATTATGAAAAATTTATATTCATGTTCACATACAATTAAAAAAGCAGAAACTATTGTATGACTTCATTAAAAGTAACAAATATACAGTAAACCTGTGAAGGAACGGCGCGACGGTAAAGAGGCTAATTGACTAAGGTGCTTTTGACAAACTTTACGCGTTAGTCAATTAACCTTATAAAATTATAGGTAACGATCATTTGTTTGTTTGTCGTAGTACGGCAAAGTTACGTCACAATACCTAAAACAGAGCAATCTAATAACATCAGCAACCATCGACTGACAGTCCTCGCTGTTAAGCGGGCTTGCCCAAATGCTATGTTGTAGGAAAATCATACGATTTATAAGAACATAATTTATTGTAGTCCCTCGTGCTATTTTATTTACTTAACATACAATCCCATTGAATATCTAAATTCAAAAGTTTCTTTTCAACCGATTTCAAAAAAGGAGGAGTTTATTATCAATTTGGTTGTATTTTTTTATGTTTGTTACCACATAACACCGTTATTTATAAACCGATTTAAAAGTATATTTTTTTTGTTGGAAAGGGGATATATTCAGTTGGGTCCCATTTTAATTTCATTAGTTTGGACCTTGAATTTCGAAGATACAGCTGAAAACTCTTCAAAATCGAATAGGAAGTGTATAGTGATTGTTATATTGGAAGTTTTATCATAATCCAAGACCAGGTGTTTAACCTCCAAGGAGGTGGTTATCAATTCAGTTATTTTTTTAAAATGCTTGTTACCACATAACTCCGTCATTTATAAACCGATTTGAAACATTATTTTTATGTCAGAAAGGAGATATTTTTAGGTGGGTTCCATTTTAACTTCATTGGCATTGGACCTTGGATTTCGAAGATACACCTGAAAACTCTCCAAAATCGAATAGGAAGTGGATAGTGATTGTTATATTGGATGTTTTATCATAATCTAAGACTAGGTGTACCTAACTAAGGACGTTCTGTACTAACTTGAACCGCGAAGTCACAACGGAACTCTTTAACAGCAAACAGCACGAATGTGGAACGTTCCTCCTTTGCCTCTTTTTGCATGTTCTACCGGCTGTGTTCCAAGGAACTGTGCGGTATGGTACCAGCGGTTAATTTCCACCAACGCACCGCTCACCATCGGCAGGGAGTTTATCCTCACACTTTGGTAACCTAAATGGTCGCGGACAGTTCGGTTTCAAAAGAATAGTTTTACACGAACGCTCTGTTTGTGGAATAAGCTCCCTAGTGCTGATATTTTCCCAGGGGACTAAAGCATGGAGTTCTTCAAAAATGGGTTAAATAGGTTTTCAAAGGGTCGGCAACGCGCTTGTGATAGTTGTGTATAAGCGTCCATAGGCTGCGATGAGTGCTTACCATCAGGCGGACCGCATGCTTGTTTGCCACAATCTTGGTATAAAAAAAAGTAGATAGAGGTAGGGCGAATAGGGAATTTTTTTGGAGATTTGTCTCTACTTGGGACAGCCCGACTAGTGGAATACCCTACAGAAGATCGCAGCCAAATAACCTAGTTTGTGATCCTGCGGTTAGTAGGGGTTCCAGAGCTCATTGGGGTAGCGGGTTCAAGGTCGGCAACGCGGTAGTGATACCTACATTCATCAATAGGCTACGATATCCGCTTACCATCAGGCGGGATGTATGCTTGTTTGCCAGCTTTGCTGTATAAAAAAGGCACCGGAACTCCGTAATAAAACAATGTAATCTTACTGTGTTTGGGTTTCATGGAACTGTCATGACATGAACTCTACCTACAAGTGATTTTAATGGTAATATTCGTAGGTATATTCGAGTCGTGTATTGTGTGTGTCCTTGATTGTCAGAAGACAGATTTTATAGACCCGTTATTTCCGTTAACTATCTATCGTCGTGTGGTCGATTTGTTAATTTGTTGGCATCCAAATCTGACAACATTAAGCCTTCCAAGCTTTTATGCACCAGTCACTATCTTAGTCTGAGACCAATTGTTTCGTCATCAAATTTTATGTACACGGCTGCCGGTAGCTCCTCACCCTCCAGTTGACTTCATCTTAGGACAGGCCAATTGTTTTTTACTATGCTCATAGCTCCGCTCCATCCACTAGTTCTTCAGGGTCGGAAATTTCAACACCACTCGGGATTCTACGCCAATTTTTATCAATTTTAGAAAAGCATCACATTTATTGACGTCTTTAGGAATTACGTTATCTGACGGTTTGTTGCCACCAAATGCAGCGCCTTTACAAAATCTATCCATATTCGTTTTCAATAAACCAGTTACCCACAGAACGCAAGACTCACTAAAATGGAAGAAATAAACTTTTTGTCCCAAAAACAAAACCGACTCCAAAATATTCTGAAAAAATAATTACGTTATTAATTTACTTAAAAATATCCTTTTTTAACTCAATTTGATATTCTTACGAACTATTCGCCTGCCACATATTTTATTAGGACAATAATATACAATTGTTCTTATTTTTGAAGTCGGTGCCAGGCATGTTTTTAAGAAATTTTAGGAAACTTGAAAATTGCAGGTCGGTTTTGTTTTTGTGATAAAAAGTTTATTTTTATGTTGTAAACGACGAGGTGTGCTTAGTGCCGCGAAATCTATCTATACCAATATTATAAAGAGGAAAGATTTGATTTTTTGTTTATAAAGGATAAACTCAAAAAGTACTGGACCTATTTTTTAATTTTTTAACCATATAAAACTAGTATCAGCAAGTAAAATAGGCTATATTATAATTTGAAAAACTATTTTATTCCTCATAAAAATGTTGATAGTTTTACACTAAGTATAAAAAATTGCCGACACGGATGTGTTGGCGATGTGTGTCATATAAAAATAAACACGGGTGAAACCGTGGGGCACACCTAGTTTTCTATATAAATAACATGCTAGAAGCTTACAGTTGTGCGCACATCACGCAAAAACTACTGAATAGATTTTGTCATAACTACTTGATCTTACCCAAAAAAAATTATCACGATATATTCATTAAATAAAAAGTTATTAGGATTTTAAAAAACTAGAATTTTTATAAGCATTACGCGTTCAGCGATGTGTTTTCTTGCAGTGGTGTTAACATAACAAACGACGCAGATGAAGTCGTGGGTATCAGCTAGTCCTTCATAAATCTGTTCGGTGCACTGACATTACCAGTTGCGACACAATATACCGCAACATAAGATCACTTAATGGCTTCTTTTTCTGACTGACTATACTTATAGCCTTAGGGGCCCTGAAGCCTCTGACGGATTTTACAGCTTCACCATAACTTGGGGGCGAGCCCTTAAGGCACTCAGCCTCGAATACTAAATGACTCTCTTAATTGCGACTTATAATAAGTATCAAAGGCCGCAGTTTTGATGAACTTGAAGACTAGATCTAATTACGGATCAAACGATCGCGTTAACAATATACTAAAACTACACTATAGCTATCAGTGCCCTACAATTTCACTAGTGTTAAATTTATTCTGACCGACTCTTTCTACCGTGCCGCGCCGTCTTTAACGCATCCGTTGCCACCATTCCGTTGATCCGTTGACGTTGATTTCTTGATTTAATTTCTCATTAAATAGAGTATAAAACGCAAAAAGTATTTTTTAGATCTGACCGGTAGTTCCAGACATTGAGTTATTAATGTACTACGTACCAGAGCAGCTACTAAAAACAAAAGATGGCAACTTGAAGACGCCGCGCATGCGCAGAGCGACCGTTGTTGTTTTTTGTGGTCATAGATAATATCTACTGTTTATTCTTGCTACTTGATTCTGTCTCCACAGGGAATAAATAAAAAGAGTATTTAAACTGCAACGCTTTTTTAATTTCCTTTATCTAATAAGTATAAGTTTAGTTAGTTTCTGTCGTTTGGTATAGTAACCCACGTTCGACCACTCCATCGTCAGATCAGTCCGATAGTACCATATTATTGTATAGTCATCAGAACTACACATAATTACCAAGTTTCATGATGATACAACTAATAGAAATTTGGTGAAATTCAATTCCTTGGATTCCATTACATTGTGAAAGACTTTTAGTTACATGCATACATAGAGGTCGATCGACGGTCGACCCAATAAAAGGGGTTTAGTAAAATGTTAAGAAATTATCAACTGTCAGTGAAGTTAACGACCGCTAAGTAACTTTAGGTACGTGTACCATCTGTTCGGTTCACTTTTCATAATCTATGATTTTTATATAGAAATGCGAAACAGTAGAAAATAATCTTGAAAAGTTAGTTTAAATTTAGTAAGCTAGATTTACGAAACTTTATGACTTTTGTAGACTGAAGTGAAAACCAAACATTGCACATTTAATACTTTTAATAAGATTAACTTGCAGTTAGAAGGTAACCGGTTTTAAATTATGAAATAATTAAAATCATCACGCCAGTATTCCGAAGGGTTAAGCAGAGGTGTACTAATGTACACCCACAGTTCGCAGTGTATGATTTTAGGTTCCATACTTAGGAGTTCCATCGCATACTTAGGGGGCGAGCCTATTGCCATTAAATGGGCACAAATACCAAACTCAGAGCTGCTACTGAGAATTTTAATGAAAAACCCAACAACACTTTGCTCGACCTGGGAATCGGACCCAGGATCTCGATCATAGCAGTCGCGATTGCGACCACTAGGCTAAGGCTAAGTCTATAGCTTTAAATATATTGTTTTTAACTTACCAGCACTTACGTAGCACTATGTAGCAGACGAACCCTTTAATCGACAATAAATATCGATAATCTACCAACAGCTTAGTACCTACTGTAGATAAAAATATTAGAAAATAATTGAAGTGATCGACTATTGCACTGCCTCGCCTTGGGGGATGATTTTTCACAAACACGAAACACGCTTTATTTCTTGCCAAAAGCATAAATATCATTTTTCATATCCCTGATTTGAGAAACGATGAGTTCTCCTAACAAACTCATCCCCTATTTCACCGATTCAATTTTTATTTTGAAAACAGTGCCTACTGTTTCTAGTCTAAGTCCTTTTCCGGTTCAATCAATCTCTATACCAAAATTAATAGAAATTTGATGAGTGGTTTAGGCCCGAAAAGTTAACAAAGAGACAGACAAACAAAGTTTTTTTTCGTTATAGTTTGGATTATTAGAATTGGAAAGTAGGAGTCTACCCACAGATCTCTGGTCTACTCAAAAAAGAAGTTACCACGTAGTCTAGAGGCTAAAATACCGAAACCTCTGTTATTGATCCACCGGTTTAATGATTCCTTTTTTGTTGAATAGGCTATACCTCAAGGGTGGTCCCATTTTAATTTCATTGACACTGGACCTTCAACTTCGAAGGTACAACAGGGAAATCTTCAAAATCATTGAAGTTGGTTGGTATTCTTTTTTGTAAAAAAATTGTCTTGTAATGATTGTAGATTCGTTTTTAATAGCCTAATAGGTACTTTAATAGTGGCTAATTACTCCATAGGCATAGGCAGTAAGAGATCATATAATGTGGAATTTTACTTACCATAATACTACAAAGAGAAACAAAGGAAATAGTGTTAATAATTAAAAATATATCTTTTAATAAAAAAACCAATTGAACTTACTTTGAATTATTTATATTGAGTTATATCATACAAAAATCATTTTAGAGTATTTAAAAAATTTACAATTAAAATCAAATCACATAAAAATTACGTTGAATGGCTTAACTAAACGCCATATCCGTAATAGGGTTCCGCGAAATAAGGGGCCGACTCTTGAAATTCAAACGGTTCTGGGTACGCATAACCGAATGCCGCGGCTGAAGCAACCGCTAGGACGGCCCACACTATCACCATTACGTACATTAACTGAAATAGAAAACACAACAACTGTAGTTCTTATTGTAGTAGCTATCTTATTAGTTTTGAAGCTCTGACGGCTCAATGGTAGTAGTAGTTATTCGACGTGGGTTCGAATTGGTAAATGACTTGAATTTTCGGTAAACAAATACATCGTAATTAAGCTGTAGCATGATGTTAAGATATATTTTGTCTGTTTGTTTTTTGTCTGGCTAGCTACCCAATAATCTTTATCCAAACTTTAGTGCCAATCAGGCTGTTAGAAAGAAAATTGTTCCAGATATACGTAGTTATTCATATACCTAATAATATACTTACCAAAACCTTACTAAACATCTAAAAAGTGTTATCTAAAAAAAATGTAGGTCCCTAATTTGTTTCGTACTGTACTTTTGATTTCGTTATGTTGGTTAATTGCGAGTTAATATAAAAATATTATTTCAAAATTTTTAGTTAACTTTTTGAAGTTTGACGACGATTCAATTTTTTATTAAGTAAATATTTATTTTGTAATTATTAGATATAAGTAGAAATTGAAATTTTTGTTTGTATTATTACAACAAGGTTTTGAGATGTTTTCCCTTTGACATCACATCTGTAGCTGGTATCAAAACACAAGGTCGTCATACTTACATACACGTCCATATCTTGAAAACTATTGATCTGATTTTGATGAAACTTGTACAGTTCCCTAAGTTGAATTAAATGTAGGCTAATAATAAAATAAACAGTCAATTCCCGATTAATAGTTTATGTTTATGTTTAGACAAACATATATACATACGCCTATATAAATTTGTATATTTGTTTGGAATGTCTAATGTATTATCATATGTGAATATATTGCAGTTCCAATATTATTACATACATACGAGTCGAATTCATAACCCCATTCTTTTGAAATCGGTTAAAAATAAAGTTACAAAGAACTTCATAAAAAATATCAGCCCGCTAGAAAGAAAATTGTCCCAGACATTCTCTTCAAGGTAGATATTCATTTTTCAGATTTTTTGAAGCTTTCGTATATTATTAAAACATTATTAATATTTAATCATTATTATTACGGTATATAATAATTAAACTCTAACACCGTTTGACCGATCACCATGAAAGCTGGTGTATGAAAGTGGTTTTTCATGAAGATAATTTTTTTGATATCCCTGAATGCGATAGATCATATAAATAAAAGTTTAAATTCAAAACAATATTTGTACTCACCGAGTTCATTGTTACAGTTCCTTCTTGTGGAATAGTGCATGAAATACATACAATTTCAGTCTATATATACGTTTTCTTGGTTGAAAGGACGAACAGAAAAGTATTGCAATTAATTAATCACCAATTAAAAAAGCAACATTAATTATATTTATTATTTATAAAATGATAAAATATGCAAGGAAACGTACAGTATGACTAAATTATTCCAGCGGCTTCGTCCGCCTCACATTCCTTTTAATGCTGTAATTATTTACTCGTTTGTGTATTTCAGAGGTTGTCTATAAAAAAAAATTGCTATAATATTAATGATGATTTGTTGCCAATAAGTTACATAAACACTTTTGAACATTATTTATAACCCTGCATACACAATTTGGTAATGGGACAGACTCAGCAGATGCTATGTGGGGTGGTACTACCACCACACAGCGCTGGCTTTCAGTCCGCCCCATACCTCGATCAATAATCTGTTAACATAATCCGAAATCAGCAGCTCGGCTCGTCACATGATATTATAATATATTTAATTAAAATTTTAATTGTAGATGGTTACAAAAAAAAATGCTTTGTATTATTACAATTTATCTGAATGAAATTAAATTATTTTTTAGCAAAAAATATTAAATAAAATTAAATGATAGTTTTAAAAATATTTAGTTAATTAGAGTTTTTTTTAATAATAATTCATTTATAAATGGATTATTTTACGAACCGCAAGTTTATAAACAATCAATTGACATAATGAACTGCTGATTGTATGTAAGTAAATCTAACAGTTAGATACATTTTCGTTGATTTATCAATTAACTAGCAGTTGCAGTAGTAGTACCGGTTTGAAACAGTCATTATCATGCAGGAGCCGAGCAAGTGAAGCGAGCGGGCCGTGACAGTAGACGACGAGTTCCAAAAACCGGAATTAACCAAATGAGCCGTAGAAAATTCACATTTTGATTTTGCTTTATTAGTAGACACATTGCAAACCCGGCCGCGCGATTCTGTGCCGTTTTAGAGTCCATAGGGACATTGATACGATCGCTACCAAACTTTACAAGATCACCTGCTGGGCTAATGTGAAGATTGTCTGAAAATTCCTTCAAAATCGCTACAGGCTTTTTGGATTGTAATGGGAACATACATACAAACATCAATTTTTATGTATAAAAAGAAGAAGGTGACGATGGCCTCTAAAGTTCATATGGGTAACCCTTCACAATCAACTCACAGTTTACAATCTCAGTAGATTATTTGTAACCTAACGGTTTGTACCGTGATAGATATATTGTATCGTATTGTAATAGATACCTACTTAGGTAATATACTTGAACGATTTCCCGTTTAAGCATATATCTGTTTAAAAATGCATATAGATGGTACATCCGCTGGAAAGATTCCTCACATAAGGTCACAAATCTAATTTTTACAATGCTAGGTTTATATTTTGATTTTTGTTTATGAAAAATATTAATATAATTAACAATAAATTATATTATTAATTGCACGCTAATTATAAAATAATTAATCGAATACGGGTAGAATATAATTGAACCTGAGAAGGAAGATATCGGAGCGCAACTAGGTCAGTTGAAATTCAGAAATATTTAGAAATCTCAGAGGGTTTTTGATTTACATTTAAATTTAAAATTGTAGGTAATACTTGTTTTAAGTAAAATTGATCCCCGTGAACTGTTTTTCAAACACCGATTAAAAAGATAAATAAGTACGTGATACATTATAAAAAGACGAAGAGAAATTTCGTGATTGTATATCGACAAATCCCGTAATTTTCTGAATAAACAAAAAATAAATAAAAATTGTTATAAAAACATTCCCTAACAAGAAACCATTTTATCAGCCAGCCTGTTTTTCAAGATGATTTGATTAGTTTGCGTATGCGCCGGCTCTGTTATGATTTCATTTTTTAATGATATTTTTTATTTTTACAATACAAATAAAGATGTAGGTAAAGTACCAAACCATTTCAAACCCTATCTGATCATTTTAATTTAATAACATGAATAATGGTCTCTGTAGAAACCTGTTTGTTAAAGGAACTTAAATCAGATTAAGTTTTTTAAGTTTAACGTATCAATTTTAAGTAATATAGACCGACATAATTTGTTTATTATAAGGGAAGTTTGAAATGGTTTGATTTTGTTTTACTTAATTTTTATGACAAGTCTTAAAATCTAGTCATATCTGATTATTTTAATTTCATGATTCAACAGAATAACGTATGTTATTACGGAATTTTAAGTCTAAGTTGATATTTGTTTTAAGAGTTTAAAGTATTAAAGACAGAGAGAAATCGTTTGTTTATTTCTAACCGACTAAAAAAGGAGGTAATTTCTTTGTTTATGAACCTATTTAGATGATTATTTTTTCGTTGGAAGGGGAACATCTCAAGGGTGGTCCCATTTTAATTTCATTTGCATTGAACCATAGACTTCGAAGATACAATAAGGAACTCATCAAAATAATTGAAGTTTGGTTTCTTTTTTAATAACAAGTCATGTAAGAGATTTAAGCTGAATTTTAACTTCTTACTTTTTAAACTGATCATTTTATGAACGTTTAATTAATATTTTGTGAAAAAAAATCATTAAAACCAGATTTTTATATAGTACTCTGACTTCTCTTATCTGTCTACAATCCCGGGATTATATCAAGATCCTGGGATTATCTTTTGAGTCGAAATGACTGGATTACAAAAAGGGCCGGGTTCGAATCCTCTAATTATAAGGTAACTAAAACACTTAAAAGGTATTTAAGGTATGTGGACCATGGAAGGCCACTGTAACGAATAAACAGTTTTTATTAGTTCATTTACTGGATAAATGAGAGAAACAAATTATTAATTAACACTTTGTTTTATTGTGTAACATATAAATTACTTTTTTTATTCTAAATATAATCATTATTTATTAAACTTAACTTTTAATAAGTTCTTCCAAATGGCCGCTTGCAAGGAACAGGGCTCCATACAAGGCCAATATTATAATCAGTCGTTCAGCTTAAAACTAGAGTTGTAATAATCAAAATATCCGCCTTTACTAAAACTACATTAAAAGCTCTTCCATTTAAACGAAACATTAAATGCTTAACACATTACAATCTTCTTTAAAAAACTCAACGAACATTCCTTGAACACCATCGTATAACTAAGAATATATTAATGGAAATAACTAAAAAATTATAGTAATGAGTATTATATTGATAATAAATAAATTGCCACTGCGTTTTAGAATGAAATTTTTTTTTTTTTTTTTTTTACCTATGACGGCCTTCCTAAGGGCCCGTTCTTTGTAAGGCCAAAATGTTCCTACGAAGGCCAAACTAACAATTATCATCAATGACAACCTTTTTTATATTTATTAAAATAATAGACGCTACAGAGTAATTACTCTAATTATTACGAAATTATAATGGCACATAGTCAGTCTTGTCAGGTTCGTCAAGAATATTAAAAATCAACCATTCCTAAGATTAAAAAACGAAAATATTAGAAAATAATAGCTTAAATTCGGAAATAAACTTATAAACTAAACAGGATAATAATTTTGGATAAGTATTTTAATCACAATATGAGCATAAAAATACGATATCTTTTTCAGTGAGACCAATACACTCCTCGTGATACCACTTTTCACATTCGCAGTACGGTAAGCGTAAGCGCGGTGGACAGTACCTCAGATATAAGGATGTTCTAAAAAGGCACATGAAGCGATGCAAAATAGAGCCCTCTCAGTGGGAGACAAAAGCAGCACAGCGCAATGAATGGAGACACCTTGTTCAGCTACAGGCAAACGCCTTTGAATCTCAGCGCTGTGATAACCTCGATAAGAGACGAGACGATTTAAAGACCAGACCATCTGTGGTCATACCTTACAGTTATGTTGGTGGAGTTTTAACATGCCCGACATGCACTCGTACCTTTATCAACAAAATTGGGTACAGTAGTCACTACAAAGCACATCAAAGGGCAGAACAGCAATGTCCTGATTAAGTTATTTTATACATATCCAGAGAATCAAGTCGCTGTAGCTGAAATCGGCCAGGATGACACATTGCCTCATGTCTTCGATTCTACACTCGCCACATGCATGACTTTTCTTCAGCTTCTGCACTTTTCTTAATCTCTATTTTTAATCTTTTGCTGTTTTGTTGTTGTGCTTTTCTTTTCAGCAGTTTTATGGAATCATTTTCATTGATGTTTTTCTTTTTTTGTTTTCGCTTACTTCTAGACTTTCCTTTTTTCTTACTCGTCATTTGCTTCAACTCATCCTTTTTTTGGTCAGTTTTAAATAAATCTTTAACTATTCTTTGTCCTTTATAATTAATAGCTTTTTGCCGTGGACGTGTATACTTTATCGTAGCGTAGTTTGGAGTAGGCAAAAAAATCGGTTGTTTGTAAAGTCGGTTTTCTGACGATAGTTGAACGTGACAACGTCATGAGAAAATACTGATGGAATGGTACCATTTTTCAAAAGAAAATTTTAATTTTATTTATAGTTTTGTCAATTATAGCATAACCTACAATCGCTGCACTAGCGGACCGATGCTATTTATTTTAATGATGAAAGCACGAATATTCGACAATATATCACTGAACATATATTTAATATCGAAAGAATCATTACCTTTATCGCCACAATTATCGTTGCTATAAACAATTGACACCACATTCACTTTTCACTGTTCTTCATACTTGACGAAAACATGTAAATGTATTATTGTATAGCAGCTGTCCACGCGGACGCATCGCTCACTCAAGTAGGAGAGAGACAGATGTCGAACGCTACCGAACGCGGAGGCCGATTATGCTTCTTTGTCGCTTGTTCCGCGCTCTCGCTTTTACTTCAAGACTTAAATGGAACGCCTCAGAGCGAGGAAACACCGAATGAGTCATGTTTTTTCGAGTCACGTTGTCACGTCAAAAAGTATGAAAAGATTTTTCTGTATCCTGTATTAGGTTAATTAACGGCTCGTTATCATCCGAAGATCCAGTGGCACTTACCTCGTGACTCTTTTGTTGAGTTTTTGTTTTAGGTCTTGTTGGCAACCCAACAATACAATTTTTTGTAATCTTGCAACATTGTACAAATAAATTCTCTCTTCCGCTTGGACCGCCATCGTGGTGATTGAGAGTGAATTATCGTGGAACTTTTATTTATCTTTTTTGAAGTATCAGCTACCTAAATCTAATACAGTCCACACATGTAGTAATAAACATGGTCCTTCGACATTTTACAATAAATTTCAACTTCAAAAAGAGTAAGTTCTACAGTACTTAATTCGCCAAATTATATGTTCTACATTGCGTGGCGAAACGGAGAAACACCAAACATCCGTTTTCTATACAAACAAGTGGATTGAGCATCGCATCGTGGAGTGTCAGCATTAGTCGACGACGTCGAGCAGCGCTTGTGATTGGTCAATTTCCAAGCACAGCGGACCCCGTCGTGCGACAGCGGCGCCGGCGGCGAGAATCACGCAGTCACCTCACCGTTCACCGCCATTTTGTGTGCAGGATTTTTATGAGTGGTGTTGTGTTTTGTTTTTAATAATTTATTACAAATTCAAGTGAGTGATTACAAATAAGTTTCACAATGGAGATTCAACCATTAATTCGTAAAAAGGCCACGCTAAAGGGCTTAATGACAAAAATTGCCAATGCAATTTCGAATGCACACGAAAATTTTACAAAGCAATATTTATTACTGAAGGAAGAACGTCTTCGCGAAGTGTTCGCTAAATACGAGCAAATATCGCTAGAACTCTCAGCCCTGGATGCCGGAGATGATTTTTCAGAAGTTGAAGAAAAATATTTAAATACTTTGTATTCTATAAAAGACTTAATTACGAAATTAGATAAGAATGTTAGTAATAATTCTGTTAAATTGTATCCAATCAAGTTGCCACAAATAAGTGTTCCGAATTTCACAGAACAGCGTGCGCTTGCGCTTGAAAATGCTGAACGACCATTACTAGATAAAGGTACACCGAAGAGTGTCCATGTAGCCACAGTAAAGCCAGCAGTAGAGGACCAGGCAAAGCGCATGAAGACACCAGCTGCAGAGCTCAAGACCTGCTTGCTTTGTGTTGCTGCCATCTGAACCTCTAGCTGATCTGCAGTCCAGCTATGAAGGACAGAGTACCAGCATTGCCACGTCCAGAGCACCGATATTAAATACAACATTTGGTTATGTTATTGCAGGTCAATTTAACACACTGCATACTCAGCCACTAATTACTTTATTTTGCAATACATGTGATTCTGATCTTAATCAAACTCTTACACAGTTCTGGAAGTCTGAAAGTATACCAGAAACCTTTACAGAAGCAAACAGTGAACATGACTTGTGTGAACAAGTTTTTAGTGAAAATGTACAGCTAGACACCCATAACAATAAAATTCAGGTTGTCTTGCCCTTAAAGTTATCATTACATTCTATTCATCAGAACTTAGGTGATTCATTACACTTAGCTCTGAAACGATTGTATAACCTAGAAGCTAGATTTTCAAAGGATACTAACCTATACATACTATACAAAGATTTTATTCATGTATATTTAAGACAGGGTCATGGTACAGTTATTGATATAGGTCAATACAATTTAGCAACTGATCCAGTTTACTTCTTACCTCATCACCCAGTACTTAGATTAGATAAAAAGACAACTAAGTGTCGGGTTGTGTTTGATGGGTCAATGAAGACTAATACAAAAATTTCTTTAAATAATTTATTGCTTAATGGACCTGTAGTACAAAAAGAACTGGTAGATGTTTTGTTACTATTCAGAGTAGATTTGTATTTCTTTATAACAGACATCAAAAATATGTTTAGAAACATATTATTACAGCCTGAGTATAGGTCATTACAAAATATTCTATGGCGAGATACTCCCAATGAAAGTGTTAAATGTATTCAACTAAACACTGTTACATATGGTTTAAAGAGTTCCTCTTACTTGGCAACAAGATGTTTAAAATTCTTAGCTGATATGTACAATGAAGAGTTTCCCATTGCCGCTTTTATTATTAACAATTCAACCTATGTTGATGATATACTTTATTCTGATAGTTCACCTGATAATTTAATAGAAGCCAAACATCAGTTATGTAGCTTATTAAGTCGAGGCAGTTTTCAATTACATAAATGGGTTTCGAATTCATCAGATCTGTTAGGAGAGGTCCCAGAAAATCAACAACATTTTGATGAGATTGATTTAGAGAAAAATAACTTTTCAATTAAAACTCTAGGTATGAATTACAATGTAAAATCAGATGCTTTTATAATTTCTAGTCCTAAGGCTGTGGAAAGGGTGCCCCTTTCCAAGCGTGAAATTCTAAGTTTTATAAGTAAGTTTTATGACCCACTGGGTCTTGCTGGTCCTATTTTGGTTGGTGCAAAGGTAATCATGCAGCGGTTGTGGTTGGCTAAACTGGAATGGGATTCACTGCCTGATGGGGAGTTGCTTCAATTATGGCATGAGTTTTACAACAGCTTGTTTTTAATGAAACCTATACCTGTACAGCGGTACATAGGTTTACAAAATACATGTCTTGCACAAATTATAGGGTTTGCAGATGCTTCTAGCAGCACTGCCTATGGTTGTTGCATCTATTTAAGGACAGTTGATTCAGGAGGCTATATTAAGATTTTTTTGCTTTGTTCTAAGTCACGGATAAATCCAATTGCTCAAAGTTTGTCTGTTCCCAGACTAGAACTAAATGCTGCTCTCTTGCTTGCCAAGCTTGCAAGCAGAGTTCATGAGACTTTGATTACAAAAATGCACATACATCAGGTTATTCTCTATTCAGACTCACAGATTGTTCTTGCATGGCTTAAAACTAACATAAACACACTCAAGGCATATGTTGCTAACCGTGTTAAGGTCATATCACAACTTACACAGTCTTACACCTGGTCATATGTAAACTCTGTGGAGAACCCTGTTGACTGTATTAGCAGAGGAGTCATGCCAGATCATCTTGCTGATCATCAGCTGTGGTGGAGAGGACCACTATTTTTAAATTCATGTAAGTACAAACCTGAGTTAAGCTTTGTTTTTCCACAAAACTTACCTGATGTCAAGGACAGCTCGGTATGTTTAAGCGCAATGCTATGCACGTCCATTGAGATACAGATCTTATGTCTTGACTTTCTTGATAAATTTTCTGATATTGATAGAATGCAGAGAGTTTTATATAGAGTTTTATATTATAGAGCATACATCTTACGCTTTTGTCAGAATGTAAAGAATAAGGTAAAAAATAGGCTTAACTATGTAACAAGTCAAGAACTTGATTATTCAATGTCATTAATTGTAAAGTATGAGCAGCAAAAATATTTATTAGATGATATTCATGTGTTAAAATGTGGTAAAACTATTTGTAAAGGTAATTTAAAACCTCTGTGTCCGTTTATTGACGACAAAGGTTTAGTTCGTGTCGGAGGTCGTTTACATAATGCTTCTATTCCATATTCTCAAAAACATCCAATCATTTTGCCCCGTGATTCACGGGTGACTGATCTAATTATTTTAAGTGAACATCTAAAAAACTTCCATGCAGGACCTAAGCTTGTTTTGTCGACTATTAAACAAAGATTTTGGATTGTACATGCGCTGAGACAAGTTAAAAAAGTTTTACATAAATGTACAGTGTGTTTTAGATTAAAAGCAGAAGCATCCAAACAGTTAATGGGTTCTTTACCACATGATAGGGTAAATGCGTGTCGTCCCTTTCAAAAGGTTGGTCTTGACTATGCTGGACCTATACCACTTAAATTAGCTAGAATTAGAAAGCCTATAATTACAAAAGGTTATGTATGTATATTTGTTTGTTTTGTAACCAAAGCTATACATGTCGAACTAGCTTCTGATTTAAAAACTGAAACGTTCATTGCGTGCTTGAATAGGTTTATATCCCGAAGGGGAATGCCTGCAGATATATATAGTGATAACGCTACAACTTTTAAATGTGCCAGAAGTAAATTAGATGAGATGTATGAGCTGCATAATTCAGCGATTCATCAAAGACAGGTTTGCCAGTTTACATCTCAAAAGAGAATTAATTTTCATTTCTTACCTTGCTACTCCCCTGTCTTTGCTGGGCTCGCTGAAGCTGGTGTAAAAAGTATAAAATATCACCTAAAAAGAGTATTGTTAAAGTCTATTCTTAATTATGAAGAATTATATACAGTGTTATGCCAAATTGAGGCTATTTTGAATAGTAGACCTCTCATGTCTTTGTCAAATGATATTACTGACTACGCTTGTATTACTCCAGGTCATTTTTTAATTGGTACGGCTTTAAATTCATACCCTGAGTCTAATGTAAATGTAATTACTAGATCACAATTTTGGAAAATTTGTAATGACATGAAAGAATCATTTTGGAAAATTTGGAGTAAACAGTATTTAAATATGTTACAATCACGCCCCAAGTGGCATGACCCGCAACCTAATGTTAAGATAGGATCTCTTGTATTATTGAGAGATGACAACATGGCACCGTTATATTGGCCCCTGGCTAGAGTAATTAATACTTACCCAGGTAAAGATAACAAGGTTAGGGTAGTTGAAGTCAAAACTTCAAATGGTCATACACATAAAAGGGCTGTGATGAAAATAAGTGTGTTACCTCTGGACAGCAGCAATGCTAGTAGTGATTAGGTGTTATAATAGTTATAGTGTTAATGCTGCAATCTTTCATTTACCTTTTTTGTTTCATGCTGGAGTAAGCATAATTTTGTAACTTTATAATTTTATTTTTGTCACCTTATTAGATTTTAAGTATCATACTTTAATTACATAAATAGCCTTTGCTAGTATTAGTAATAAGTATAAAATATTTAATTTTTTTTAATACAATACATTTGTTTCGTTTCTTGGTTAAAATATTAAGATTAATCTATGATATTTTTTTGTATAAAAATTAAATATATTTAATACAACTTATATATATGTATGTAAGTGATAAGTTTATTCATGTTTTCAATTGTTATTTGCCCCGGCAACATGTTGGCAACCCAACAATACAATTTTTTGTAATCTTGCAACATTGTACAAATAAATTCTCTCTTCCGCTTGGACCGCCATCGTGGTGATTGAGAGTGAATTATCGTGGAACTTTTATTTATCTTTTTTTGAAGTATCAGCTACCTAAATCTAATACAGTCCACATATGTAGTAATAAACAGTCTAATTAATTGTTTTTTTGGAGTGATATTTTCTTTCTGATCGGGGTCTTCATCAAATGACGAAGAAGAAGTATATAACTCGGAAACTTGGATTTTACTTATTTAGTTATTTTTAATAAATGATTCACTAAGATTCAAATCAAGATCAGATTCAGAGCTAGAATAAGTGATATTTTCTTGTAGTCCGGACGTACTCTGAACAGTATTATCATAGATAGACGATAGAGGGTCATGTTTCGTATCTGCGTCGTTGAGCCGGTGTACTGAATTTAGCAGTATGTGGCCGCTCTGATCATTGGCTGTATTATCCAATTCCATGTCTGAAGCATCAGTTGAAGAACTGTAAGAACAAGAACTGGTTTTCTATTTTTTGTTGCAACTGAGAATTATGGCGATGTCGATATGGTCTTCTCTTCGGAAGTTGATGGAAAAATTGAAGAGACGTGAGGCCTGCTTTCATCTATCAGAGACGGACATGACAATTCAGACACAGGGGGCGAGACTTGCACAGATATAAGCGGTTGTTCGATCTAGTCTTGTAACGTTTCCGGTAAAGGTCTTTCAGTTATAATTGAAGGTGCATAAACATCTTCGGGTATTATTACATCAGGATCAAGAGGATATAAGCCAGTGGCTTTGAATCCATTTGTTATATTCGTTTGAGTTATACACTTCGGCCATGTTCGCGAGAAATTTTTATTAAATGCAACTTTGTTTAAACTTCTCTCTAGAGAATTGCACAGGTAGTTCAACACTTGTTCATCCCAGTGATGTTCGAAGGACCGATTAACAGATTTATCTAGAGTTTGGAGTTCATGCGTAGTGTTAGAAGGTAAGCAATACAGTACTATATTACTTTTATCTGCTTCTTCCAGAGCCTCATATGATAAATGACATTTTGCACCATCAAAGATAAGCAGACACTTACCGGGTGCTTTATGTTGAGCAAAATGTTGAATGAACTCTACGAACAAGCTACTGGTCATGCTGCCTTTGGGTGCCATGCTTACCTTTGTTCCAGGTGGCAAATTTGATCCTAATTCTGATCTGTATCTAATTCCCTTAAAAATAATCATGGGCGGTATAGCATTACCCACAGAATTTACACACATCACTATAGTAACGTTCTCAGCGTACTCTGGAGCAACAAGATGTACTCTGGTATTCCGTTTTTCAGCCAAAACTACATTTTGTTTGTGGACCGCAATGTGACACCCCTTTTCATCCATGTTATATAAGCGTTTTGGATGTGCAATAATGTCTAACTCTTCATAGTTTCTTCACTTCTTCAAAATGGTGTTTCACAATGGGCACATTCATCTTTTGGGCTCTAGCTGGATTCATTAGCTGGGGTTTTCTTTTTGATATTGATGGGTTTCGAATCAAAAACATTTTAAGCCATTTGCATCCAGCCATTCTTGTAGACATCTTAAAAGAGTGCTTGATTTTAAACCTCTCACAAAATAAAAAGCCTTGTTTCCGGATAAATTTAGGGGTAAGTGGTATACCCAGTTTTGCAAAACGTATAATTCGCTGTGACAAGTCTTCTTCTAATTGTTTTGTAAGAACAGTTGTCTTCCCAAAAATTTTAGTATTGTTACCGCTTAGTAAATGGTTTCTAAGTGTGCGTCTTGGCATATTGAATTTTAACGCTGCATAATTTGTATTAAGTTGATTATTTTGTACTGCTTCCATGGCACGTCTTAAACTATCTTCATCCCATGTACTACCTCTTATTCTAGGTTTTGATCCTGATATTCTTGAAATCTGAAATATGCGTATAAAAAGTTATCATCAGTTCAATCGACTTACTCTTATAACGATATTTACAGACTTAACATATACATAAAATAAATTTAAAGGTATATCTGTATGTAATATAATACTTTTGAAAGATATCTGTATTCATTCTGAATTAAAAAGTTGAATAATCCTTATAAATAATAATAATATTATAAACACAAAACATTGTTTCAAATTTCCCGGTAGTTCAACTAAAAACTAAGTGTTCATATTTTCATGATTTTTAAACGTTCCTAGTAAGGCCCATGTACCCTAGCAAGGCCAACGGTCAAATTTTTGATTGGCTTTGTAAGGAACCACCGGCTGTCATAGGAACTCTAATGATTTTTTAACTGAAATCGAAGCAAAATTATTATCTTTTTCTTTAGTACCATTACAAATCCTTATACGACAATTTACTGTAAAAAAAATAATATAATAAAAGGTTATTTACATAAAAACTTACCTTTTGCTGTGCGCACGAATTACAGTTATTTTTTTTAGAACTGACTACACTGTTAGCCTTAGGGGCCCTATCGTCAAACAGAGCCGCTGCGGCTTTTACAGCTTCACCGGACTTGGGGGCGAGCGCTTAGGGCACTCAGCCGCGAAAGTTTGTGACGACCCGCACGAGGGTGCCAGAGTGGCCGAACCTCGGCAAGGGCGGTCGTCGCGAATGCGAAAAAGTCGCGATCTAACTAATTCCCTAATCCTAAGAGAATTCGAACTAACTAATATATACTCATATGCACGTTCCCCTCCTCCTGGGAGGAAGGAGTGGACCATGCGTATGTATATTTAATAATCGGAATGGTTTTTTTACACTAACTAGCGCAAAAAAAAGAAAAAAAAAGGTCCCTTACAGAACCTATGTACCTGTGTGGTGTGCACGTGTGTGTGTTCATACGTGTGTAATGTTGTGTGTGGGTAACTAAGTGTTGCACGTATAGTGTCACTTTGTATCGCGCGGGCGGCTGCCTGACCCAAGGGTTTCACACCGAGGAACGGACCTAGGCTTGGGTTGCCGCTAGAGAGGGTGGACGTGACGAGTGTGCGGGAGCGAAGTTAACCACCCGTCCTCTGCGGAGAGAACGGTGGTTACGCGGGCGTGGGCGGTGGCACGCTTTGTTTGGAGAGACGGTGGCGTAGAACGCGTTAGCTGTTTCGGTTTGGTCGGGCGGGTCAGTGAATATATTACGCGGCCGGCGTTTTCTCCAGCAGGCGTTGGGGTCGGGAACATATGAAGGTGCCGCTTTTATTAGGGGATTCGCGTGGTTCGATGCGGTGTCGAAATAAGAGCGAGAAAGGTGTTTGACATAGGCATGTATCGAAGGAAGGTCCATATCTCTATGGAGGTCCTCCATACGAACATACCTAGGGGCGCCTGTAAGGCGGTGAAGAAACCTATTCTGGATGGCTTGTAAGCGTTTCCAACTATATCTTGACATATGTGCGAACACAACGCAGCTATATGTCATAATCGGTCGGATACACATCTTGTAGAGCGTAGGCTTGTGTCTCGTGGACATTTTGCTTGCAGCACATAACAGAGGATGCAATCGGGCGAGGGTCCAGGCGGCCCTTTTCCTAACCAGAGTGATGTGGCGTATAAAGGAGAGTCTACTATCTAGGGTTACACCTAGATATTTGGTCTCCTTTACCCAGGGGATCGGATTACCGAAGAGTTCAAGGGGATGATCCTTGTGTTTTTTCGGTATCTGTGAGGTGGTTTGGTCGAAGAGCACCGCTGCGCTCTTCGTGGGGTTTATGGCTATTCGCCAGTCGTTAAACCACTTCCCGAGAGTGGTCACGGCTCTTTGGATTCTGCATTTGAGGTTTCTCGTTTGCCTTTGAGAGGAGTATATGACTGTATCGTCAACGTATAAGCCTACCTCAACTTTCGCTTGAAGTTTCGGTAGGTCACTGACGTACAGATTGAAGAAGCTAGGAGCCAGGATGGAATCTTGGGGGACGCCTGAGCGTATGGGATGGGGTGTCGATAGTTCACCTTCCACTCTGTAGCGAAAGGTGCGGTCTTTGAGGTAATCGCGGATGATTTTAACTAATCTATCGGGGACTTCGCGGGAGTACAGCTTATAGACTAATCCTTCGTGCCAGACCTTATCAAAGACCTTGGTTACGTCGAAAAAGACTGCCAGTGTACGACGGGGTTTATATAACTCGGAAAAGTTCAACAAAATGTGCTCCGTGAGGCGGTGCACTTGATGAGTGCAAGAATGTCTAGCACGAAAACCGAATTGCTCAGGCGGATAGAGGTTTTTCTCTTCTATTACGGACTTGAGACGGTTCAGAAGGAGCCGCTCATAGATTTTACCTAGGGTATTGAGAAGACTGATAGGGTGGTAGCTGTCGGGAAGCGACGCGCTCTTGCCGGGCTTGTGAATACCTATGACAATGGCCGTTTTCCAGACGGCTGGAAAATGGCAGTTGGCTATGGCTACATTGAAGATGCAGACCAATAGAGCTATGAGGTGATCGGGAAGAAGTTTGAGTACTTTGTTCCTGATCCCGTCGGGACCTGGTGACTTTCTAAGCTTAAGGCTTTTGAGAATGGCAGAGATCTCCTCAGAAGTGACTGGGGACAGGGATTCTGATGCCGGGAGCTTATTCAGCTCCCCCACGCGGGCTTCGATATCTCTGACTCGGTCGGTGTTTCCTTTGACGCTGTTCGGGGAGCACTGGCTCTCCAAACAAGCGGCAAGGCACTCCGCCTTGTCGATGGTATCGAACGCGGGTGTAGTGCCGGGACCCCTTTACGGGCATACGAGGGTGGGGTTCTATTTTAAGAGCGTGGGCTACTTTCCAGTAAGTCAGATGTGACGGCCTTAGCCCTTCGACTAAGGTGTCCCATCTGTGACTTTTGAGCTTGGTTATACGGGCTTTAACCGCTCTCTGGAGTGCGCGTAATTGTGCGCGGTTTGCTTCGATCGGATAAGAATCATGCGCACGAGTCGCAGCGTTCTTCTCCGTCATCAACGCTCGCACGTCGGCAGGGAGTACAAAGCGGCGATCGTTCGCCGCTTCGACCTCTCTCGAGGCCTCTCCGATGCCGACTTGGAGGTGGTCGACTAGGAAGTCGATCGCGAGATCTACGTGCGCAACTGACTCCAATACGTCCGGGACTCTAACGAGACTGGGTGAGGGCTGCCTATCTGCGAGGTAGTGTTTTAATTTGGCATAGTCAACCGTTGTGACTGAAGGAGGGCTGGAGTCATCTAGTTGTCCTAGCTGTAGGATGACCGGGCGATGGTCAGAATCGAGTTCGTGTACGACCCGGATGAGTCGTACCTGAAGCGCGATATTTTTCAGGAGGGCTATGTCAAGCACTGTCGGTGTACAGTGATCTTGAAAGTGGGTGGGAGTGGGAGGCGCTATGACGTCAAAGTTTAACTCGTCCGACAACCCTTCGAGAAGAACCCCATTGCTGGAGTCTCTCCAATTGTTGAAGGACGTGTGTCCACTGTTGAGGTCACCTGCGATAATAACCGATGTGCCGAGCGAGAGTAGCTTCTCTAGGTCAGACCTGAGAGGTACTTTCGTCGGTGAGAGGTACACGGATACGATCGTTATGGACGGATGATCGGTCATTCCTAGTCTACACACGGATACTTCCATATTGGTACGTATCGGAGGATCTACCGGCATGCAATACAACGAGCGTAAATGAGCGTAAAAAAAAGCGTAAAAACGAGAGTAAATGAGAGTGCCGCCCCCTCGGCCGTCACGGTCATTTCTAACAATGTTGTAGTTTGCGATACTCGGATTGCGTTTACCACGCTTTAAGAGCGTTTCCTGTACTAAGAGAACGTCTATTTGATGATCTTTAAGATAAGTCGCGACGAGATCACGCTGCGGATATAAGTTCCGCGCATTAAAAAAAGAGATGTTTAAACCTCTCGGCTTGAGCCTAGCCATTGAGAGGCCTGAGGTTGGCGGCTTCGCGATCGAGACGTTGTAGCGTCTCTACGAGCCGGGGAAAGGCAGCTATGGTTTCGACGAAACCGTACTGCTCCATGTGGGCCTTGTATGCGAGGACCTCGCGTACCTCATGCTCACGAATGAGCAATAACATGAGGTCATCCATAGTGGTGGCGCGGGGCGCTGGAGCGCGGGGCGCGGGGATGTCCATAGCCATGAGGGGCTGTGGTTTGGGGGCCCATGCGTTCTGAGTCGAACGCACGGGTTTGAACTGCACCTGGGGTGCGGGGGGAGTCATAATAAGACAAAAACTATGACTTTTTTATGGTTGGCCTTCAAAGGAGCATGGCCTTCCATGGTCCACCCACATTAGTAAGAATTCGAGGAAAAATTCAAAGATTGTATTTTATTTTTTATTTTACACAAGGAAAACCCTCATCGTTCAGTATTCACTTAGGTATTGGTCATGGTTATTAGAATACAGGGAAATGTACCTCTACTTGTCGTTTTAAAATGACTCATTACTAAATAAAGGTATTCTGTTATATGACACATATTAAAAGTTATGGCATATAAGCCAATACGATTCCCTTCGAATTAATTATATACCCTGTGGCAAATTCCCACAGTTAGGCAATCCTTTCTCCTAAATGCTGTTCTCCGTCAACACTCAGCTCTCACTTTTGTTCCAAAAACATATAATCAGAAGCGCAAAACTGACAGAATGTGTAAAAACGATCTTTCCAGTCTCGCTGTAGTTCAAAGACAATTTCATTTTCTTAGTCCAGTTCTATATAATAGTGTGGCGACTTATCACAGTAAATAGTTCTTACTTCAGCCACATTCTATTTTGTTTATGATAGACTGGCTGACTTTCAGGTCTTGAAAAAGATAAAGAAGACGTCTGTCACTGACTGACAAGAAGATATATTATTTCTGTAATCGGTTACTAGCGACAAAATAAATACAGCAATAATTCAAACGCTGAGCTGCATTTTTAATTAATAGGATCGGCCAAACGATCCTTTAATAGACTTAACAAAGAACTAAACATTTTCCCACTTACCTACCGTAAATGAAAAATACGCATCGCTCATTGGCTTCTTACACTTGGTTATGAGGAAATTGAAGATGTAATTAAAACTTAATATTAATTTCCCTTCAAATTTAGACTATAATATAGATTATTTTATTCTCTCTTCGAAATACGCACATTCTAACACACAAACAAGAGCCCACTCCACAACCACACATCCAAACAACGAATACTCGTTTACACACACACGCACACACACATGATACTTTATAACTCTAAAATTTTAAAAAAAATATTGTATTTTTCATGTATTGGAAAAATGTAATTTTTTTATTGTATTTTTCATTGTATTGTGGAACGCAAACCATATTGTTATGCTGTCTGAAAGTGGGCGCTATTGGCTGCGACACAGTCTTCACATAGCGGCTAATATGGTTCATTTTGTTTTTGTTGACATGATTTTTAGTTCCAATAAATTATTCAATTAATGAAATTTAATAGAAGTCACGGATATTGCGGATTTCAAAGATAATTTTAATATTTATACTTAAGTTCTTTGGGCCCACTGATGTTGATTATAGGTGCTTTACTAAACAGAGCACAGAGCGATAAAACTATATCATTAACATTATCATACATCATTTATATATATATATATATATATATATATATATATATATATATATATATATGTATACGTTAACCTACCCTCCGAGATTATGTTTATCAGAATAAATAAAAATATAGGCATTGCAATGCATATTCAAATTACCATACTTACTTGTGATTCTTTGTTGCACGAAATAATTTTAACTTATTATTATTTTTAAATTTCATTGTAATTAATTCAAACATATATGTAAACGTAGAAAATTAATTTATCTTTATAACTATCTACATTGTAAAACATATGACGCGAGTCGTAACTGGCCAGAATCGAGATACAACGTAGAGACAAAAACTACAAATATTAAAATTTCAAATGTCGATTACATTATAATCTCACATAGGGGTGTACTAATTATTTTTTTTGTTTGCGTTGTCAAATGTTCTGTTCTTTGCCTAGTGAGAAATAAAAAATATTCGCAACAGTCAGGTTTCAACGCAAAAGCCGTTAGATAGGTATCCGACTTAGAACTAATTTGGAAACATAGCGAGTTGCTTTGACGAGTTTTTTTATTATTTGTGAGGTGGTTGCTTTTCAGTGTACCACACGCAGATAGTGCTGGCTGCAGGTTTGGGTATCTTGAGATACACACCTACAACCTTCCATTGCGAAAGTAGCGTGTCAAGCCAAGTTAAAACTTATTTTAGATAACGTATGTAATATTACGCGAACCATTTGGTATAGCATCTAACATAGATTTATTAGGTATATAAATTTATGACCTGGTGAACCAGTTAAAAGCCATTAGCTGCTCTATTTGTTTAGAGCTCTTATTAACAACCGTACCTACTTTAATCAATCAGAAAAAAATAAAATGATATCTACATATTTGAATTACTTTTTATCTCATCACAATTGGCCTTTAAGTTATCAGAATTACAAAGTAGTGTTTTTTTTAAAGTTAATAATAAAATACATTTTACCCAAACTATCGAGTAAGTTTTTATCGAGTTGTGTACTATACATTTTTTCCTTTTGACGCGAGAAGTAGATTAACATCTACTCACATAAAATATGACAAGAATCCTAATTCTGGCTTAAAACTTGTAATTATAGGTATTTACTTCGCATTGCAGCCGAGCCATACTTTTTGAGTTGGATAGGTAGGTGTTTGAAATATCAGCAAAACCGCTGGTAAAATGTAGCATAATATTATTTATAGAATCAATTGTGTAAGTAGGTACTTTTTATCAGTAACACAATAAAATTATCAAGAATATTTGTATCTCTATTGTAATGTCTGAGGTTAACCTCTGACAATCAGTGCTTTGATAAAAAAGAAACTGTTATTCCTTGCATCAACATACAATTTTATTCACCACTATGCAATTTCATAATTATGTAATCTCAGATTATTTTGGAATTTAACATGAGTTTAATAAAGCTTTAGCAAAATCCTTAATTGGATCATACTTTAGATTGCACCAAGATAATAATTATTTATATACAGATATAAGATAAATATTTCTTTTTACATAAACGAAATATCAATTCTTGTAAATAATGTTTACCAATGAATCACTGTAATTTTTAAAATAGAAAAAAAAATTGCAGCCATATTGTGCCTGATTAAAATTTTATTGGTAGACGAATCCCACTAGTTTGTAGTGAGAATGAATAGTACTATATCTGTAAATGTGTCAATTTAAAAATTTGTTAGGGTCAACAGGATAATCTTGTTCAAAACAGTGCACATTATCTTTATGTATTTCATGCCTTCTAGAATAGTTAGCATTAGTGCATGTGTAACATCCGATATGATTTTAAATTCTTGTTTGAGTATCACCCAAAATTATCTGAATCTACAACTAAGGTGCAAAATAGGTCATGATTATGACGTCATAATAAGGTAAAATTTAATCCATTACTGACAAATATTTTATCTAAACATCTTAGATCTAAAGATACTCCAAGGATTATTAAAAACATGTATTATGAGATTACAATCCTTTATTGTCTTACATAGTGTGTTTTACATTTCCTTTATTATGTGTCTAAAGTAATATGTATTACATAAACACAATGCAAAGCATTAATGCACATAAAAAAATCTGTCATTCATAAAGAAGTTTTTTGACTCCAAGAGAACTGATTACAAAATACAAAACAAAAAATGCATCATTTTTAAGTAGTGCAAGGTTAAGTGCTTCTGAACAATAAATTATTTTATTTGATCTATTTCACAACATTTATTACTATTACTTATAATTTTAAATAGTTCTTATAAGGTATTATTGAGTAACATCTAAAAGATTTTTATAATATTTATATCAATAACAGTATACATTCTCAAAATCAAGGCTTTCATTCAAAAACTTCCATAATAATTAAAAAAACTAACTACCTATCTTTCACATTTATGGAGATTAAACATTTTAAATTCAGAACAAAGTATTTTTTTTTACAATTGCAAGAAAATATATAGCACTTTAACTTATGAATTAGAGTATGTGGCAATATTTACTGTACAATCAATTCAGTAACATTGTCTTTAGTAACAAGGGCAACTAAACTGCCACTAGGTGGACGCTCGTCACCCTTGATCCACTTATCAAACAACTGAGCCACGAAGGTCAATGAGGTCCATGAACTGAAATCAGCCTTTGGCATCCATTTTCTATTCATTTCTGTGTCCAAAGTCACTGGCATTATAGCCACGGCCAATGAATTCTCAGGCAGGCCAGAGTCTTTAGCTCCAAGTGATTTAGTGAGCTGATGGACTGCTGCCTTCGCCATACCATAACCAATCATGCCAGGAGTGCCTTCTAAAGCTGCTTTAGCACCAGTCAATGCAAGTAAACCACCTGGAACTAAGTATTTAGCAGCTACTGTTGCTGCGATGGATGAACTCCAGACTGACTGCCGCCACATTAAGTCTGCCTGTTTGCTAAGATCCTTGGCAGCGTTTCCGCCTGCCCAACCACCGGCAACACAGATAACAGCATTCACTTTATGACCTTGTAACGCGTTGCTTAGCTCATTAACTACATGTTCCTCCTGTTGTACCCACGACGCCTCTTTAGGCACGGTTACGTTGAAATCGGCGTTCTCGTTTGGGTTAAGATCTATGTTCGCGACCCACCAGTTGGAAGATTTAAAGTGATTCACGCAAGCAGCACCCAGAGCACCTCTGCCGCCGTATACAATGATCCTTCCACTGGCCATTATTACGTCTATTCAGTTCTGCGGGCAAGCACACACTGAATGTAAGGTTCGCTGTTTCTCTGTAACCTTGTACTTTTTCCGTCAATGACCGAAGCAAAGCACAAAACTTGCGTGTCTTGTGTCGTATTGACACTTGAAAATGTCTATGTCGTTACAGACTCAATTCCAACCAGCGAGTATAAAACATAGAACCGGTAAGTTGATATTTATATTTTACGAAACTTACAAGTTACACTCAACACCATAGCTCATGCTCAACAGGTTTTGTACTTTGTAATTGTATTGATTTACTTTACTTCTAATTGACATAACTAGGGATGTTCCATAAACATTGACATTATTAAACATTGATGCAGTGCTTGAAAAAACCGTTATTTAGACATCAATTTTAGGTTTCCTATTTTGTGTATGTAAAAAATATACTTAGATCTATTCACATTTGTGTTGTAAATGAATCTTAAGAGTCCGTACATTATCATAATATATTTGAGCCGTATAGAATCTAAAACGGCAAAGTAGGTCTGACCGATAATTTGGTAATTGAAGAAAAACTACTTAACACAATTTTTAGCGATTTTTTCTCTAATAGCATTGGGTAAAACTAACAGTAAAATATACGCCATGGATACATTTCTTGAATTACCTACCACATTATCGGTTAGACCTACTTTGTCGCTTTTGATTATACAGAAACACAAATCCTAAAAAAAGTCGTAAAAATAAGTAGCTCCCAAAAAATAAAAATAAATCGTCAATGATTAAAATGACACCCCAAAAACTCCACTCATATCTCCTAAGTCCTATACCATAACAGCGATGTTATCTAACAATTACAGTCGACTCTTGTTAATTCAAACCTGCGATAATTCGAACCTCTCTATAATTCAAAGTTATCACGAGTTCCCTACAAAATCTCTTTATATTTCGAACTAAATCAACACATTTTCAAACACTTGGTAATTCGTATGAAAAAATTATTTCCATATTTACCGCACATCGATGTATACGAGTGTACATATTAATTTTGACAGCGAAATCTAATTCGATGATTTTCTAACATCGCTGATCCCTAGACAGTACTTGATGTTGAAACCAGGTTGAAAGTTGAAAGATTGGTCTATGGTTGAAAGTACATTGTACATACCAGTGACATTGACAGTTGACAGCTTTGACTGTACTATAGACAGTTGTTCTTTTTTTATTTTGGCGCTGCAAAAAACACTTGCCAGTATTAATGTTTTTAAGCCTTCGTAAAATTTTTCTATATACAAAATGGGGTCTTCTGACAAGATGGTGACTCTCTTGTCAAAACTATCTAGGTGGTTTTTATGACAGCCCAAAATGCATGTTTTTTGCTTTATATTTATAATCCACTTGACTTATCCACAACAACCAAATTTTAACACGTAAAATGCCATCAATATTACTTAATATATGGTTAAAAAACCTAAGATATTGAATTAAAAATAAAAACCACAACATGTTATTTTAAGATCCCGCCAAAAACTCCCTTTATATTGTTCAACTCATCTGTGCGCGCGGTGCTGCGTAAAGTATGTATAGATACATTGACTACGTGTACGTGGCAAGAGGTACAGTCAAGTACACAAGAGAATTCTATTAATTGTTTTACATAATATTGATGTTATTTGGTTCTTTGTGCGATGTTATAAAAATATGTGATATAATATTAAACAGTTTGTTACTTGTATTACATCTTCTTTTATTATAAATATTTAAATCAACTACCACTTGTTACATCTTTTATCTTTCAGCATTGACTTGACAACCGACATGCCCATAGACAATAAATAGTTTTATTCTTATTTTTATACGGTTCTAATAATTATTAGTTCATTACATATGAAATTAGCGTTATATAGGGATTATGTAGAAAATTTTATTTGTTCAAATTAAAAATACATCAACAGCTCAATTAGGTGTATGCATGTTTATTAAGCATATTATTCCGTATCACAATGGAAATACCAAATAATGAACTATCTATTAATTTCCATCAGGTTCTGTTCAATGTTATGTAAAGCAATGTACCTATATTTTTTATTTCCCCAAATATTTTTCCAAGAGTTTGGATGGTAATTATGGTGGTAGACGAAGAATTTTTATACCAGAATATCTATTTTTCTTAAATTAAAATTTAGCGTCTTAATATTTTGAGCATTGTGATACGACCCATTATAAATCAGAACTACTAACTGGTCAGGTGACATACATTTTTCTCCGCAACGAACATGACATTTTTATTACCAACTGTACCTGTAGAACAAAGCGATATAAATTTATTCTTTTCTCGTTATTTTCTTATGAGATAGTGTGTACTCCGTGAACCTGTTAATTTTATAAGGTGTCCAAGTTGCACGTTCAAGTGACTGGCCGCATATAAATTTTAATTCTAGTGTTTTTTTCTCTCACCCGCATGTTTGACATATAGAAAAAACAATTTGTACGCGTTTGCGTCAACATAAAAAATATACAATCTTTTGTTACAATACAAGATTAAAGATGGTTTTGAGATAATTACGAGGTTTTCATTTATAAAACTTCCATGTGTCCACTATTAGACATAAATTTGGCGACCGTGACAGGACTGTAAGAACACTATAATAGCAGACAGCTAAGCCAGCCAGGTCGGTCAGAAGATCGCGCCACGCCCAGCCTTAGCTTCTACAACGTCGAGGTTCATCTTCAGCCTGTCCATGCAAGTTCGATTCCGTCAACACCTGCGAGCAGCTCGTATTTGTGCCACAGCCACCGGCGAGGACCAGTGCAGCCAGGAGTAGCCGCCTCGCCTATCAATTAAGTGCCATTCCTAACACACGAACCTATTCTTTTCCTATATAGGGGTCGATGTTTAGTACAATCTACTTGTATATTTCATTAGTTGAACAAAATATCCAAAAAGATGTCTACGCCGCGAACATGTTAATTTTATAAGGTGTCCAAGTTGCACGTTCAAGTGACTGACCGCATATAAATTTTAATTCTAGTGACGTTTGAATTTGTACGCTTTTGTGTCAACATGAAAAATATACAATCTTTTGTAACAATAGTAGATTAAAGATGGTTTTCTGAAAATTACGAGGTTGTCTTTTGTAAAACTTCCATATGTCCACTATTAGACAGATAATATAGTGAAATGAAATTAAAGCGATTGTTACACTTTCACTGTCTTTATTTTAAACTAAAAGGAAAATAAATTACATAATAATAAATTAAAATATTATAAATTTGATGCCTAATACTTTATATATCTTGCTTAAGTTTACGAACGTAATGATCAGAACAATATGCTCGTATGCCAATATACCCATGGTTTAGATGTTTTGTCATGTTTTCCTGGTACATTTTTCAAACTTTCGCTCGAAGACGGTTTCACCGACATTTTCATAGTTACTTTGTACTTTTTGTCACACTTTAAGACAAAGTTAATGAAATTACCACAGATTTGACAAAACTGTTAAAAATACACTTATAATGCAAGCAGGGACAATGCATAATAATACGAACAAAGAAATAATAAATCAGTCAGATAATAAAACAACTAATGGTAAAGCAATAATTTTATTATATCGATAAAAATACATACATAGTACTTTTCAGTTAATAGTTACATAATAATTTTATGTTTAATATCAAATTTATTCTTATTGAAATATCTTCTCAGGTATCTATTATACTTTAATAACATTTTACACAGTAAGTATACCTAGAGACGTCAAGTCATAATAGGTACTACATCTATGCGTCAACTCATCTGTGCGTGCGGCCCTATTTGTGCGTGATCTACTAAACATGCAGATTTAATTTGTATGACAATGACGCGGCACTTCACACTCACAGAGTAAGTACATTTGTAATTGTATATTGTAGTGGCGGGGCGGCGCGGGGCAGTCGACTTCCGATAAACAAGTGCTTTGGTCGCTTACGGGTAAAGTCGGTAATAGAAATGTCAGGTAATTCACAAAGAAAATGTTTCGCCTAACAGTAGTTACGCTTCATAATGCGTCATACTACAATGGTCAAAATATTGAAAGTTCATTTTAATATTCTGAAATGGGTAACAGAAAAAATACTCAGCAATATAGTATAAAAATTCTTCGTCTGCCATGATAATTATAACCCTAAAACCGAAAAAAATTTGGGGAATTTAAAAATACTAGCGATCGCCTTAAGGTCAAAATGCGACCAGCGACTTTTTGATCAGATACTATTTTCTGTTTGACATTTGCAGTATTCATGAACCTAAACAATGAGTATTATCTACATCACTTGCTGTCACTTTTCGTTGAATGACAATGTCAATATTTTAGGTGGGTGTCTAAGTTCAATTGCACTGGTCGGTTTAGGATTCGCAGTATTAATTTATTTAATTTAATATACTAGTAACAGATATTATAAATAAATTTTAGCTTTCTGCACTCCTTCTCCATATAAACTTTAACCATGCCAAATCTCACAGTTTATCCGTACACGCAATACGCTTAAAAAGGTTAGAACGCTTTTGTTTCACGTATTAATATATTATAAAATATATTGCTTTACATAACACTGAACACAACGTGACGGAAATAATAAAATCAATAGAAAGTTCTTTATTTGGTAGTGCTAGTGGTAGTGATACGGAATATGTTTAATAAATACTCATTTACTTAGTAAAATTGAGCTGTTATTCTACTTATTTTAAATTTGAACAAATAACATGCAAAGTTTTTCTGCATAATTAAGATAGCTAATATAATTAATTCTCTTCTGTACTTGACTGTACCTCTAGACACGAATACGTAGTCGCTATATATAATAATATGTATATATGCTTTACACACACATAGGGCCCAAATGAGTTAAATTGTCTATAATTACATAATATTATTGTACAATATTTCAGTGGATCGTGTACGTCACATGTTTATGATTTTTAATTGTACCTACGACTACGTATCTAACAGAAAATAATTTTAAGTTATACGTAATATCTTTGGTATTCGAATTGTAAAATTATTGAATCAAGTGAAAAGCTTTCACCGTGTACCTAAGTGGAATGATGACAATTATAGACTTAACAATAAATTAATATAAATACCTAATTACCTACGTATATTTCTATAACTATATTTATTTTAACCAATTATGGTAGGTAAGCACTTAAAAAATCGAGACTTAATAATTATGTTTGTAATTGCATATCAATTTGGATTGAATAAAAAATGTTAATAATAACATTAACGGTAATTCCAATAATTTTGAATGCCAATATAACATTATTTAATACATTGGCCTTATTTTGCTGCGATGCATTGTTGATATTGTATACGCTGCCAAGAACGATAGCTACCAGGGCAGAAACCACCTATGAAAAAAAAAACAACAAAATAATTTAAAAAAAAAACACTTAGCGTCAATTTTTCAATAAACAGATAACTTTATTTGAGGAGTCATTTTTAAATTTTTACAGTTTCTCCATAAATTATCTGTCGAAACTTCAAAATTATACATCAAATAAAGTTATCTGTTGAACGAAAATTCAGCGCCAGTCTAAAAAAAATAATTAAAAAATAACAAACTAAATAATAAATAACAAATAAAACGGGGGTTTTGGCGGGATCTTGAAGTGACATATTGTGGTTTTTGATCCTGTATTATGTAATATTGGTGGCGTTTTGCGTGATATAGTTTGGTTTTTGTGCTTAATTGAAGTGCATTATAAATATAAGCTTTAAGCATTCATTCTGAGGTTCCACAAAATCTTCCTAGAAAGTTCTAACAAGGAAGCTACAATCATGTTAGGATACTATAATTCACTCGATAATGGCAGTAATGGCCTTCATTAAAGAGGACCGGTTGCCAAGTTAGGAAGAAGAAGAACAAATAAAACGTTCATTGTGAACCACATAACAAGTCGGGACTATATACTTTTAATGATATTTTTTCGCCCTTTCACTTTAATTAATTTAATGTCTTCTGTCTTTTTTTATAAGACTAAGAAAAGCGCTGTACATAATATATCATTCGAGTCCACTGCATATTGATTGGGTTGGATCCAAGTCCTTCTAGACTAAAATTTTAGATTACGAAAGTTTCACACTTCGCTTAAACATTCCCGAGTTATATGTAGAAGGGAACACAGAAGTTGGGATTGAATTCCAGTCCATAGCCGTTCACCGGCATTTTAAATGAATAAGAGAATAGAGAATCAGGGGAATATCCACTAAATACGGGTGAAAACCCTCACAACGCTAGTTGTCCTGTAGTCGAATGGAGAAGGCGGAATTAAATCCAGTAATTCCTGCACACATTCCCCATAGTATAATCTCTAAAATACCCAGAGGTAAGCTACCCTACGACAATGCGAAACCAATTAAATCAATCTTACTGAAATCCTTATCATGTCTTCCGTAGTTTTATTCTCACACCCTTAATGCTGAGAACGGAGTCATCGTTTTAAAGCTTAAAATCAGACACAATACTTTATATTATGTTAAAATGCTGAAAAAATTATTAATAGTTACATTCTATGACATTAAAATTATTTAACGGTCACGTTTCAAGACATTATTTTCAGCCATATCAGTTCGATTCCCATAATGATCTTGCAAGGAGAGCGCAGGGTCTAAACCGAAATTCATTTTGATTACGTCACAAAACACTACTCCAGTCATCATGCCCACCGACGTGTGATAGAGCCAGTCAGCCATTTTCTTTTTTCTGTGACTTGGTCCGCCATCCAGAAAAGAAATAATTATGGCCAACATCCCCGCGCTCGCCTGTGTCACACAAAGTTCAAAATAAATCAAGAATTCTGAATTCAAGAAAACAATTAAACCTAAATCAAAAATTGTCTATGCCTGCATAGATTATAAAGTAAGATTTGCAATATTGGACTTTTCAATACATTATGATATGACTTAAATATGTTAAAACAATCTACAGAATTGGACTAAATTTTCCTCTAATCAAATGTAGGTACTCTGTGGGACTGACGCAGTAGCCACGGGCCTAAAAAATAAAGATGAAAATAAAATCCAGCTATAGTCTTCCATAAATTATGATCAGTTTTCATTGTGTAAATGGTAAACTACTCTGTTACCTATTAAAGATTATTTTTGTAAAGTAGGTGCAGACAGTTCGTTCTTCTGAGAATCTCAATAAAGTAAGCAACAAAATAAATATAAAGACTTACTTTCACGAGTTTCAAATTTTTTATCAAACTTAAGCCGTAATATTGGCTTTTCTTAAATATTCATTATTGATGTAATGAAGGCGTTCAAGAATCAAGGGATTGTTAGAGTATTCAATTCCAAATGCTGATATAACTATATTAATTACAGAAATAACGAATATGAATATAACTATTATATCATTGAGGACGAGCGCCGAGGGCTGGTCAGCTTTATCATTCAGATCCAAGCCTCCGATAATCACGAATAGTAAGCCGACCATAAGCTAAAACAAACACCAAGCTTTAACAAAAAAAAAAATGTTTGGCTAAAACATCGTTTTGGTCTACTATTTAATTTTTAACACCCGACACAAAAAGAGGGATGTTATAAATTTTACATTTAAATTATATATTTTTAGTTGGTGAAGAGTGTTCTTAGGTATGATTTAAGAAAATCTGTTCAGTCGTTTGAAGATTATAAGCTATTTTCTAGTTGATAAATAGATATAAGCATCTTTCAGAGGTCTGATTGAGTCGAGTTTTGGTATTCTGTATCTTCAATGATATTAAAACAGCTTCATCTGAAATCTGTAGGATACCTAACTCCTCACCAACTTACAGCAGAGATATTGTGTTTGGGCTCATTGGAAATATCTCAATAAATAGATTACTTGTGTATTTATTATTAATAAGTTTTCCTTATAAAATTCTGTATTAAGAATATAAACATTTTCAATATTACCCAGTTCCAAACCAAAAACCTAAACCAGAGAGTTTGTACAAAATTTTCTTTCTTAATTTTAACTTAAATAAAGACCAGCTCCAGCGTACACTCTGTTGAAAGAAACGGAGGAACCTTTCCTCACCTCACTTAAATGAAATATGAATGACGTTTACGGCATATGAAAGCACGCCTTGGTGAATGAAAGGCTGAGTGAAATGTAATTAAGCAGTTATGCACCATTTTTTTTTAGAACTGACTATACTGTTAGCCCTAAGGGCCCTGGAGTCTCAGACGGATTTTACAGCTTCACCGGGCTTGGGGCGAGCACTGAAGATACGACAGTTACGCTCGCTCAGTGTTTGCTCATACGCTTCTGAGCATTTCTCTAGACTAACTAATTTGCATGTATTGTATTTATAAAAATTTGCAAATTCGACTCAATATCTTCTCGACTCTACCACTGTTGAACTTTTTCAAACAATTTATAAAAACTTGAATAACAAACACATATTTTAGTTTTTTTCCGACTTCAACAAAAGACGGAAAGGTTACTCAATTCGAATGTAACTAAAATTTTTTTAATGAATGTTCTGCCATAAGTTCTTTGTTTATGAACTGATTTGGATGATTCTTTTTTTGTTGGATAGGGGATATCTCAAGGTTGGTCCCATTTTAATTTCATTGGCATTGAACCTTCAACTTCGAAGATACACAATGGAACTCTTCAAAATCATGGAAGTTGGTTTTATTAAAAATTGTCTTGTTCATTTGAATGTTGTCACTTTATAGAGTTAACAAATAAAATTTATTTATATAGCTGATTTCTACTTAAGTATCTTTCTTAATAACTTATTGTTATTTACGGTAGTAAAAACTTCCCAATAAAAACTAAATTAAATCTATACACAGTTCTTAAATTAAATAATTACTAATCGAGATCAAGGTATTTAGCGAGTGACGAATCGAATGCCGAGACAAGTACATTAAGTACTGTGACAACGAACGCCGTCGCCGTTGTCCCATAGTTGATGTTATGAGCTGATCTGCTATGCCGGGGCTGGTGGAACCGACAGTCGTGCAATAAGTTGAGGGATAATAGCACCAGACCCATCGCCACCTATAGATCATGTTATCATTTGGCACCATAATAGTTAAGTAAATATAAATGGCAAAACCAACTCTGATTCTGAAATTTTCAATGTACTTAGTTAAGAAGAGAATATATCAAAATGAAAGCGGACTGACTAGAGATGTAATAAAGAGTATTTTCAAAGAAACCATTTTATATGTAAAGAAATAAATTAATCGTAACGTACTCTGTGGTCCTCTATAAATAATTTATAAAAAAATTTTGTGGCAACTCTATATAACTCTTAATTCTTCATGAAAACAAATAATTCAAACATTATTTGAAAGCCTATCTTCCCCAGAATTGACAAAAATAGACAAATAGTTTTAAAATTAATATTAATCGGATACAATATAGTATATTCAATTAACATGTAGAAAGCGCCATCTATTAACAATTACTTTAACTAACATGACAGCTGTTAGATTGTTTACATTTCACTAAATGTGAAATATTCGCACGGGTTAGCTATGTAGTTTAATATATTTTTATTTCTCTATTACTAAAACTTTGTATTATTTACACGAAACGGTGAACGAATCCCCATCGGAATACTAAGAGGCGAGTTCCAACTAATAGTTTACTTGACAAAGTGCGTAACGGTATAGAATTATAGATAAATGATTTAACTCTTCGTCGCTCATCTTAAATACTTATAGTATATTTTGTTTCTTACCTGAAGCACGATGGATATCGAAATCAATACTACCAACAAAGTATAGAACTCGTGCTTAGGGCCAACTTGCAGAACATATTTTAGTTGTGATGCATTCGAAGTCAAGAGTGCTATGTCCAGCATCCCCTGGGCCACGGTCTTCTTCGTTGCATAACGATTAGCATCCAAACCTTTGACCTGCATAGTAGAAAGATATTTGTAGAATTCAAAAACCATATTTTCCTTGATTAACTGACACGCTTAGAAGACTCAAAAAATTCTTAATAGTAATAAAACACTGAAATATAATTTACACTCAAAAGATACTTCAGTAATATAATAGCTAACTAGTTAACATAGTAACATAGTAGTTAATTATAGTTCCTACTACCTACTTCATTACTGTACAATAATTTTTATATAAAAAATAATTTACGTTATCACACACGACATCCGTCGATGCGTCTTGATCGGCGATAACTATCCCATCAACACCTTTCATTTCTTCCTCGCGCTTTCTCTTCCCGTCCTCTTTCATTTTCACTACACGATTTAAAATTAAACAATCAATCTCGGTTATATTCTCAATGAGTCTTGATGCGTACTAAATTAACGACTGATTATTGTTTGAAGGAAACTGTACATCATTCGGCATTTCCTCTGAACAAGGCTAAATAGGAGTTTCGATTTGAATTCATGATTATTACTCATAATTTTGATCGAAGGTTTTAAAGATAGTCGATCTAAAGTATGAAGTACATTTGTTTAGTTCATAGAGTAATATCCGTAGATAGGTTCAGTTGTTCTTAATTATGAGATCGTTTTTTGGCGTAGCCAGGTACGGGCAGGGGGAGAAGCAATATAGGTGTTGATGTATGCGCTCGGTCGGAGTGCGCTCGAATGGAAGAGTAAATAATTTTATCAATGTTGTATAAAAATAAAAATTTAACATATCCCTTCGCTTGCCTGACCCTCCTCCTACCCCCGGCTAAAATTTTCGGTACGTCTAGGACTCGATCACTGAAGGCTTATCGAGCAATAGCTTATTCGTAAAAGAAATTGAAATATGAATGTAACTGTAGCGACATCTCTCGCCACAACTGACGCATCGACGCATCTACATAGCGACACATAGCGACATTTATCGAGCCACATACGATGCATCCTACATCGCGCTATAGAAATTAACTCGACAATTGGGCAACCGTTGGGCAGCTGTCCGTCAGACATGGCACCCGTCTGCCTTTGGAATTTTTCGTCAATTTTAAGTCGCTGCACACCTCACTAGATTCAATAACGATAAATAAAAAGTCCTGAAGGAGTTATTATAATAAAAAATCTCGTAAAATTATGGTAAACACCTCTGGTAATATTTATATGATTTGAAATTAGTTTGCGTACTTTCTAAATGTGTAACTGTGTTTTAATCCTAACTTTACATGGTCAGATGATTAGTTGGAAGCATATATCGAAGGTCGTCATATTTTTTAAATTTATCTTTGCAATATTTTTTTTTGTTTATGGTGATATTGAGGATTTAAGTGTGTATCAAATAAATATCAGGAAATACTTAATACAAAACCGTTAACGGATGTTATTTTAAAGTTTCCTTTGCACGAAGTTATAATTAAAACTACGATTATGATTCCAATGATTAGTATTTTACATAAATAACAATGTAACAAAATATTGATTATTCTTGAAATTTTCTTTTTATCCACGTTTTAAAAATATTTAATTAAGTATAAGTGTAAGATATTTAATTATAAAAGAATCATTTCTAAAACATATTTTAGAAGGAATTAATGTTGGCACATTCTTTAATCCGGTCAATTTAGACCAAAAAATGAGAGTGAAGTTACATAAAGTCCCAACAAGCTGAATTTCAGTGAAATTGTTCAAAATATAATTATAAACAATGTCTAGAAGTTCCCCATCATTCCCCTGTAAGGAAAAAAATTTAATTCAAGGTCAAAGGTAAAAAAAAATGAGTTTTTCGCGATTTTCAGCAAAACGGTAAGTTTTATCATAAAAGTACCTCAGAAAAAAATTGTAGATCATAAAATTATCTATAAAAAATGTCTCAATACTTTTTTTCTTACGAGCCACCGTTTCTAAGATATAACGATTCAAAAAGTTATAAAAGTTGTTATCGTCATAATATGTATGAGTACGCCACGTATATACATCTAAAGTTGTAATATTTTATATATAATATATATATATATATATATATATATATGTATGTATATATATATAAACAAGTTCAATTAGCTTGTCTTCCTCCAACCTCAGTTGCTGCTCACCAACATCTTTTTCGAGTATATTACCAAGTTCAAGTGTGGCTTGGTTATCAGCTAGACCCTACAGACTGGGGTTGGAAGTTGGTCAACAATATATTAGAGCCAGTTCAAACTTTACTTCGACCTGCGCCGTGGTGAAATTGTGGTGAAATTTAAAGTAGGTTAAAAAATTTTTTTTACCTAATTTATATTTAATCTTATTTATAAATTATGGACTACCCTACTCTTCGGAAAGAAGGAGACACTGCTTGTGGCCTGACTTTCAGAAAGATTCGGTAATTTTAACAGTCATAGTTATGTGAAATGGTGATATGGTAATGTGTCTTTACGGTCGTGTCTAAATTCTTTAAGATCCAACGTACAAACAGGACCATAAAACTCTTCGACTCTACTCCTGAGCTGAGCTTGAAGAAGAAGAAAATGAATGAATCCTCTATGAAGAGGAGAGGTGTAAAATTATTCTGCAATCTTCAGGTGATGTTTTTACGTGTAGGAAGCTCAATAGAATCACAAAGTCATTGAAAGGCGACGCACGCCAATTTAATAGCGACCCTATCAAACAGGTATTAAAATGAAACAAAGGTTCCAAAGTGTTGGCAAGGAATCTGTTTATTAAATAAAATCCAGCTAACAAAGCTGAAGACCGAGGCCAGCAGGATCTTGTCATCCAAACCTGAACTTTTGACAGAGGTATATGGACGTCAATGCTCAAGCCTGTTACGAAAACGCCAATAAGCCAAAATGTTAGCCTAACTCTGGGACCAAACTTCGAAACCTATCCTTTTGTAGTGAAGAGTCACACAAGGAGGCGATATTTCTCAAAAAGTGTTAATTGCACATATACCATATACAAATATATATATATTTATATACATATTTCATATGTACATACTTCATACGGGTATATCGTAAAACACTGGAAGATGTTTTCAAGGTTCTGGAAATGGAAGGGTTACGCAACAATATAGACGGCGAGTAAATCACTCACCTACGGTTTGTCGACAACATAGTAATCATGGCTTAGACTCGGACCATAAAGGATTTCAGTGCAATACTGGAACGTAGATTCTACGAAGGAGTTGGTCATAAAATGAACATGGACAAAAAGAAGGTCATGTCTAACGTTCATGTACTACTACTAACTTCCCTAAAGTTTTTATTGACTGCTAGCTGTACCCGTGGCTTCGCTCACTTTGTGCACGTGGACTACAGAATGCCTGCGCGAATCTTGCACTCCCGCTCCCGGCTATACTAAAGACAAAAATGCTTATTGTGGATGTTCCTTACAAGATATATATATACTCTCACGGACTTTTTTGGAGGTCTTTTTAATGTCTATAATTATATAATACATTAACTTGCTATATCCCTTATGGTTTACTCAGCATAAGCTATTTAAGCGCCTGTATTCATTCACCATGCCCAGTTTTTTTTATTTGTGCGGAACCCTAATTCTTTTTCTAAAATAAAAGTAGCCTAAGTTACTGCCTATATCATCAGCTATCTATCAGTGAAAGACCCATTAAAATCGTCGGAGATTAACCGGAACAAACAGACAGGGAGTCAGACAGAAAGACAGACAAAAAATTTAAAAATGGGCTTTTAGTTATAATTATCTTATATACTTTAATATGCATTTAGTAAAAACTGTTATTTTGTCATTACAAACAGACACTTCAATTTTATTAATTGTATAGATGTTTATCTGGGACAAACTGTCCTGGTAGGTAGGTAATTAAAAAAAATTATAACTAAATTATGAAACAAGTATTAAACTATTTAAGCGGTTTTGTTAACAAACCTTTGCAAAAAAAAAAAAAAATAAAAATAAAAATAAAACCGCACATTTATTTACAGAGTAATTAATGTTCAATGAATGTAAACGATTCTCTGACAAAGAACTTTTTCACTACTATTAACTAGATAAATCTTGTCTGTACGAACTGTTCATCGATATTAGTTGCGTCAATTGAACATAATAACGGTGTGAAAAATTGCATGTGCGAATTTATTAAATGTATTATGTGCTCGATCACTTATGTGAGGAAAGTGGTGTGACAATTTGTAGTATTGTATAGTAAATATTGATAAAAATTCATTTTCATTTCCATATACTTAGTCTTATTTTAATGGTAAACTATCTAACACTTTACTCTATACAAATGAATAGTAGAATCACTCATCATTTTGACATTAATCAAGCAAATTACTACTCACTTATACAGTGTGACACAACATGGTTATGAGACTTGGGGGTTTGGCATTTTTTTCAGGCATTTTCAGTTTTTTGTTCAGAGCCGAAAGTAGAAGACTTCTAACTCTATCTCGGAAAAAAAAAACGGTATCGTAGTTTACATTTTATACTTATACGTTCTCCTCGATGTAAAATGCTTTCACTACAATTTTGAGGAATGAGCCTTAACTGATAAGATTACTGTAAGTTGGTAATAAAATATTAGGTCCTTACATATGAAATAAGCGTTTTGTCGTACTGACCACTTTAATCTGAAATATCTCCTCTTTGGTTAAGAATTCCAAATTCAAATTTATAAATTCATTTAGCTGGTACATTTGAGTTTTGAAAACAGTCATTAATTTATTTTTCCTCATTATTTTTTCTTTGGCGTCGCTTATTACCGCTCAATGGAAAACATGAAATATCGGTATATTTACGAGTGCGAGTTACGTGGCACCAGTGCTGCAGAAACAGCTCGAAGGATTAATGATGTGTACGGCGCTGGTGTCGCAAAAGAAAACACGGTACGTTTTTGGTTTCAACGTTTTCGTTCTGGAAATTTCGACCTTCAGAACCAACCCCGTGGACAACCGGAGACCTAAGTGGAAAATGAAGAATTAAAGGCTGTTGTGGAAGTGGATCCATCACAACGCACTTAGAGATAGCTGCAGGCTTCGTGGTAAGTGATAAACTGTATTATTCCACTTGAAACAAATTGGGAAAGTAAAAAAAATACTGTACGATAATCGGAAGCGCTCGTCGAAAAAAGCTGAACCCTGGAGACCCAGCCAAATCCTACCCTAAACGAAAATTGACTCAGAAAAAGTTACTTGTGAATGTTTGGTGGACTAGGGCCGGTGTCGTTCACTACAGCTTTCTAAAATATGCTAAACGATTACGGCAGACATCTATTGTCAGCAACTGCAAACCATAAAGGGAGAACTAGCTGTTAAACAACCGAGATTGGTCAATCGCTTTAGGCCTCTGCTGCTTCACGACAACGCAAGACCACACACTGCACAACAAACAACCACGAAGTTAGATGAGCTACAATTGGAATGTCTGCGACATCCACCGTACTCCCCGGACCTTGCTCCAACAAATTAACCATTTTTTCCGGAATTTGAACAACCTCTTACAAGGAAAAAAATTCAACTCCAATGCGGCAGTCCAAACCGCTTTCAAAGAGTTTATTGATTCTCGCCCCCATGGTTTTTTTAGTAAAGGGATCAATGAACTGCCTATGAGATGGCAAAAGTCCATAGATAACAACGGTACATACTTTGATTAATTAAATATATTTTACAAAAAAAAAAATGACTTTATATTCCTCTCGTACAAAAAGTCAATTTCTTATGTAAGGACCTAATATAAAAATATTTTTAACCGACATTAAAACAAGATAATTAGATTATAACAAGAAAACTAACTTCAATTATTTTGAAGAGTTCCCCGGTGTATCTTCGAAGTTCAAAGTCTAATGACAATTAAATTAAAATGTGGACCACCCTTAACGTATCCAACCAAAAAAGGAATCATCCAAATCGGTTCATAAACAAAGAAGTTATGGCTGAACATGCGTAAAAAAATATACACATTCGAATTGAGTATGTAACCTCTTTGTTGAGGTCGATTAAAAAGGACGAGGTTATCAATTCGGTTGTTACAACACTACACACGTATGAACATACACACGTGCACACCACACAGGTACATAGGTTCTGTGAGGGACCTTTTTTTTTCTTTTTTTACGCTAGTTAGTTAGCGCTAGTTAGTGTAGAAACATTCCGATTACTGAATACACATACGCACGGTTCCTTCCTTCCTCCCAGGAGGAAGGGAACGTGCCTATGTGTATATTTAGTTAGCTCGAATCGTAGGTGTAGGGATTCGAATAGATCGCGACCTATTTGCGAACGCGACGACCGCCCGAGCCGAGGTCCGGCCACTTTGGCACCCTCGTGCGAGTCGTCCACAAAACTTTCGCGGCTGAGTGCCCTCTGCGCTCGCCCCCAAGTCCGGTGAAGCTGTAAAAGCCGCAGCGGCTTTAGGGCCCCTAAGGCTAACAGTGTAGTCAGTTCTAAAAAAAAAAAAAAAAAAAAAAAAAAAAAAATTCGGTTGTATATTTTTTATGTTTGTTAGCTCTTAACACCGTCATTAATAAACCGATTTAGATTTATTTTTTGTAGGAAAGCGGATATTTTGAACTTGACCCCATTTTAATTTCATTGGCATTGGGCCTTGGACTTCGAAGATACACCTGAAAACTCTTCAAAATCAAATAGGATATATATCGTGATTGACATGTTGGTAGGTTTATGATAATCTAAGATTAGGTAAGTACCTAACTAAGGACGTTCTGAACAAACATGGACTGTGAAGGCGCAACGGAACTCTTTAACAAGAAACATCACGAATGGGAGTGATTCTTGTGCGTGTTCTACTGTTTGTATAATGGGTTGTGTTCTGAGGAATTGTTCGGTATGATGCAAACGGGCTACTTTTCACCATCGCACCACTCGCCATAGGAGTATAGGAGTTCATCCTCACACTTTGAAACCTAAATGATCGCGAACAGTCCGGATTTACAGGAATTTACTTCCTTAAACACTCTGGTTGTGAAATAAGCACCCTGCTGAGGTTTTCCCGGGGGACTACAGTATAGGGTTCTTCAAAAAAAGGGTAAATAGATTTTTAAAGGGTTGTCAACGTGTACGTAATACTTCTGATGTTGCCAGCATCCATAGGCTGCGGCGACCGCTTACCATCAGACGGACCGCATTCTTATTTGCTACTATCGTGGTATTAAAAAATGGGTAGAGAGAGGTACGGCACAGAAATATTCTTTGACAGAAAACCTACAGAAGACCGCAGCCAAATAACCTAGTGTTGTGTTCCTGCGGTCAGTACGGTTTCCAGAGCTCTTTGGGTTAGGGAGGTTAAACAAGGTCGGCAAAGCGATATTGAGTATCTACATGCGTCTACAGGCTACAGTATCCGTTTACCATCAGGCGGTCTGTATGGTCTTTTACCAACACACTGTCGTGTTTAGGTTTCATGGAGTTGTCATGAGATGCACTCTACCTCTAATTGATTTTAATGGTAATATTCGTATTATATTCGAGTATAATATGTGGCCCGTTATTTCCGTTAACTATCTGTCGTCGTTTGGTGGATTTAATAATTTGTTGGTGTCCATATCTGACAAAATTAAGCCTTCCAAGCTTGCAGTAAAGCTGTCTCTTAGCCTGAGACCAATTGTTTCGTCATCAAATTTTACGTACACGGCTTCCGGTAGCTCCTAATCCTCCAGTTGATCTCTTCTTAGGTCCAGCCAATTATTTTTTGTTATGCCCATAGCTCCATTCACTAGTCCTAGAGACGAAAATCTTAAAATCACTAGGAATTCTACGCCAATTTTTATCAATGACAGAAATGTACCACGTTTATTGACGTTTTTAGGAATAACGTTGTCTGGTGGTTTTCTGCCATTATTTGCAGTGCATTTAGTAGATCTATCTTTATTCGTTTTCAATAAACCAGTTACCTAGAGAACGAAAAATTCACTAAAAAAGAAGATTTTTTTTTTACATAAACAAAACCGATTGCAATATAATTTCTGCATACTTTGAAAAAATACACAAAAAAAAATTAATAATTACGTTATTTATTTACCCTAATTTACTTTAAAATATCCTTATTTTATCTCAATTCGATATTTCTACGAACTATGCATCTGCCGCATTATTTATTAGGACAATAATATACAAATATTGTTATTTTTGAGGTCGGTGTCAGCCAAGGTTAACAAGCGAGTAACGAAGTAGCATAAGTATACATGTAATTTCATTAACTTTACTTTGATTGCAACTAAGCATGCCTTTAATGATTAATTACGTATTAATTACCACAATATCGAATTAACGTAACTTTAAACATAAACATATTTTGTCAATTTTAGAAAGTTTCCTAAAATTTTATAAAAAACTTGACTAACAGCGACTCCAAAAAATAGCAACCTATCAAAAACATAAACGTGAAATGAGAGCCAAGTTACCTAAACCCTTCACAAGATCTAAAGCTGTAAGGTCTTATTTTATTCTTCCGAAAATTTGGCTTGCTGGTAGAAACTATCCATGACTGGGCTCTCCCATTACTATTTTAGTAGGTACTTAATAATAATTCGAAATAGCCAAATCAGACCTTAGGCTTCAATATATTATGCTAAGTTATAAGAAGATTAATGATTTTTTATTATGTAATAAAATATTTTATGTTGTTTTAAATAAATTTCAGTACTGACCATTGAACTTGTCACCCATTTAGATCTCACTCAGTTTGTCATTGAAGTCAAGGACCAAGGCATATATCAAAATATTTAACTTAATATCTTGTACCTGTAGGTACAATTAATAAAATTGGTGTCTGTTTGTAATGTCAAAATAATAGCATTTACTAAATACCTATTAAAATATATACGATAGGTAACTATAACAAAAAACCCCATTTTTAAAATATTTGTCTGTCTGTCTGTTTGTTCCGAGTACTCTCCGAACGGTTGGGCCACTTTTGACGGGCATTTTAATGGTAGATAGCTGATGGTACATTTTACATCTACATTATCTTAGGCTACTTTTGTTTAATAAAAAGAATTAGAGTTCCGCACAAATAAAAAAAACTGGTCATGGTGAATCAACTCGGGCGGTTAATGGTTTACGCTGAGTAAAACCATAAGAGATATAACAAACTAATGTACAACACAGTTGTACACATTAAAAAGACCTACAAAGAAGTCAGTGAGAGTATATGTCTATCTTCTAAGGAACGCCCACAATAAGGATTTTTGTATTTAAAACAACCAGGAGCGGGGGAACAAGATTCGCTTGTGTGTCCGATGGATGACATCCTTTAGTCCACGCGAGCGCAACCACCGGCAAAGCCAATTGTACGATATTATCCTTCACCTAAAATTGTGGTTTTGCTCTGGATCTTGGATTTGACCATGTATTTGAACCCGCTCCTATCGACGCTTGTTTAATCTTCTACACAATTAATTAATAAAATTGAAGTGTCTGTTTGTAATGTCAAAATAACAGCATTATACCAAATGCATATAAAAGTAACGGGTGTCCGCCGGGAAGGTATACTATTTTGTTTTGCCGCCATTTTGGTAAACATTAGTCTTGACAGTTCATATTTGGCAGTCGTGAAGTAGGCACGTGGCAAATTTATTATGGAAAAATATTCGATAAACCAACGTGTTTTAATCGTTAAAACATTTTATCAAAATCAATCATCGATTACTGTGACGACGAGAAAGTTACGTGAAATTTTTGGGAGAAACAACGTGCCAACAAAACGCTCTATTTATCGTGTAGTGAATGATTTCGAAGAAAGAGGGTCTGTAGGTGATAGGCCCAAGTATGGACCACAACGTACTGCAAGATCGGCTGAAAATATTACTGCTGCTCAAGAAAGTGTTCAAAACAATCCATCAACCTCAATTCGACGCCGTGCTCAGGAGCTTGGTCTTCAAAGAACAACTTTGGCCACAATTTTGGAAAAGGATTTGCATTTGTTTCCATTTAAAATTCAGTTGACACAAGAGCTTCTTCCACAAAACCATTTACGCCGCCGTACATATGCCAATAGGATGTCACAGCTCGCCCATGACAACCCCGATTTTCATGAAAAAATCATAATGAGTGACGAAGCACATTTTCATTTGAATGAATATGTGAATAAACAGAATAGTCGGTTCTGGGCAATGGAAAACCCACAAATTATTCATCTGTCACCTTTGCATCCATTAAAAGTGACAGTCTGGTGTGCAATTTGGTCAGGAGGAATCATTGGACCTTACTTCTTTGAAAAAGAAAATGGCGTAACGGTAACTATGAATGGGGAGCGATATCGTGATATGATTGAAAACTTTCTAACGCCACAACTGCATGCTTTGGGCTTGATTAACAAATGATGACATTACAATGGAATTACTGCGAGACCTCTTTCCACAACAAGTTATTTCAAGAAATGGTCATATTGATTGGCCTCCACGGTCGCCTGATTTGACTGCTCTGGACTTCTTTTTGTGGGGATATCTGAAAAGCAAGGTTTATGCAAACAAACCATAAACGCTTGAGCAACTCAAACAAAATATTCGTGATGAAATTAATGAAATACCACGTGAAATGTGTAACAATGTAATGGAAAATGTGCCCAAAAGGGCTCGCATTTGTGAGGCTAACAGAGGCGGACATTTATCTGATATTGTATCCATACACAATTGCCGACATTAAATAAAACATTTATCAATATAAGATTCATTCTCTTTCATTTAATCAACCTTCCCGGCGGACATCCCGTATATACGGTACTACAGTATAACAAAACACCAATTTTTTAAATGTCTGTCTGTTTTCTTTATTCCGGGTCATCTCCGAAGCGGTTAGACCTATTATTACCGGACTTTCACTGGCAGATAGCTAATGTTATAGTATGTGTAATTAATACATACATATAACTTTTATAACGTATAAAATCAATGGCAAATATATAATATGGATTTTCGCGGCTGAGTGCCCTAAGCGCTCGCCCCCAAGTCCGGTGAAGCTGTAAAAGCCGCAGCGGCTCTGTTTTTGGATAGGGCCCCTAAGGCTAACAGTGTAGTCAGTTAAAAAAAAAATTAAAAAAGTATGGACAATACACAACCAGATTGAAAGCTCGAGCTACAACAAGCAAATGTACCTCTACTCTTTGCCTATATGTAAAATATTGTTTAAAATATGGCATTATTATTTTTGCCTATTTATTTTTAATTTATATTTTAAAAATAATTAAAAGAAGAAGGTTTTATCTCTCCTACAGCCACATCGAATTCACAAAAAACATTATGAGTTAACTACAATCGCTGTTCAATCATTCATAAATCTACGTCTAACAAATTTAAAATACAAACATGCACTTACCCCATTCCTTAAGCCAGTTGGTAATATAGCAGCCATTATTAAAATTCAATGTTTCTCATAATTTAATAATCATTGTGTGCATTTTAACAGTTTTTGCCGCTGACAGTGCCGTGCGAACTTTCCGACAATATGAATGGTTTATAGATGTCACTGCATGTATACGGTCCAAGTACAGAATTGTGAAATCAATGACGTTACCTGACAACCGATTGAACACAACAGACATCATGCACGTATAGTAAATGAATTAGTACTTATATACCAAGATTATTACGCTGTAGTAGACTGTAGTAGATACTAGCTTCTGCCTGCGACTTCCTCTGCATGGAGTTCTGAATCCTTTACCAAGATAAATAGTATCCTGCCTTAATTCAGGTTATAAACTATCAATGTGCCAAATTTCATACAAACCCATTTAACCGTTTTTTGCGTCATTGAGTAACAAACAAAAACGCTTTCGCATTTATAATATTAATTAGAATTATATATCGTATAATAAGTATATAATAACTTAGCGACCGAGCTGAGCTCGATGTCCTTACAAAATAAAAACACCTAAACTATACGAATATATATAATAAAGCGGAAGAGTTTTTTGTTTGCTCAAACACGTTAATCTCTGGAACTAACAGTAGGATTTGAAATATATTTTTTATATATGATAGCCAAATTCACGAGGAATAGTATAGGCTATCTAACATTAGGCTACAACTATCAGATAGCCTTAAATATTGATTTTTGTTAAGTAAGTCGGAGGTGGGAGTGTTCCCGAACTGCTTTTGCCGCGTGCGCTGGCATAATGGTTAATGATATTATGTAGATACAATGTTTTACAAAAATAATGGCCTTTCTCTTATTCATAAGCCACATAAGGTATTTTATGTCAAAAATTGGTTGAATATTAAAAAGTGATTTATGAGCATTATTTTTTGGCATGTTCCTCTGTTAGGCATGTACCTCGTGGAGTTCCTCAAGGTTCAATTCTTGTTCCTATTTTGTTTATTTTATATACTGCAGATATTATTAATAATATCAGTCACTGTCGATACCAACTTTATGCTGATGATCTTCAGCTTTATTATTCCTTCCAGCCTAATGATGAAACTGAATCAGTAAGTTAAATAAATTTGGATTTGGTACAAATATACACGTGGTCTACCTCAAAATACCTGATTCTAAACCTAAAGAAGTCCAAATTTATGATAATTGGTTAGAAACGTAACATGCTAAAATTAAATAATTTACCTCTTAACATTGTAGTTTACAATGCCGTGCAGCATGTTTTTTTTTTTTTTTTTTTTTTTTTTTTTTTTTTTTTTTTTTTTTTTTAGAACTGACTACACTGTTAGCCTTAGGGGCCCTGCAGCCGCTGCGGCTTTTACAGCTTCACCGGAATTGGGGGCGAGCGCAGAGGGCACTCAGCCGCGAAAGTTTTGTGGACGACTCGCACGAGGGTGCCAAAGTGGCCGGACCTCGGCTCGGGCGGTCGTCGCGTTCGCAAATAGGTCGCGATCTATTCGAATCCCTACACCTACGATTCGAGCTAACTAAATATACACATAGGCACGTTCCCTTTCTCCTGGGAGGAAGGAAGGAACCGTGCGTATGTGTATTCAGTAATCGGAATGTTTCTACACTAACTAGCGCTAACTAACTAGCGTAAAAAAGAAAAAAAAAAGGTCCCTCACAGAACCTATGTACCTGTGTGGTGTGCACGTGTGTATGTTCATACGTGTGTAGTGTTGTATGTAGGTAGCTAAGTGATGCACGTACAGTGTCACTTGTATCGCGCGGGCGGTTGCCTGACCCAAGGGTTTCACACCGAGGAACGGACCTAGGCTTGGGTTACCGCTAGAGAGGGTTTTTGACAGTTCATTGTGGTTCGAAAAACATATTAATAACTGTGTAAGAAACTGTTGCTATCGTCTTAAGATACTGTACAAAATTACACCACATTTAAGTGAGGACCTCAGACATTTATGCTCTTTGATTTAGTGTCTACTAAAACTCTAAGTTACCTATATAATAAGTTTATGTGGCCACACCGTGAAAACAGATAATGCTCGTACGTATTTGCTATACCACGTATAAAACTGTACTATCTCCTCGTGGTTCTTTTAGATATGCAGCGACTAAATGCTGGAACAACATACCACTTCCTATTCGAAATATTACCACGACGTTTCGTTTCAACTTCAAAGTTAATTTGAAAAAATATTTGTTATTGTTGCAAGAATGAATTTACTATGCAATTCATATGTTGTATGTATCTAAATATTTTTTTTATCAATCGGTGGCAGTCTATTTCGAAGTGTATTGGATATGAATATTTTGTATGTATCGATGTATATAATCATATAATATATGCAGTATACAGTTGGAAGATGCAGCATATAGCAGATATGCTGCTTATTCTTATGAAGTGATGATTATTTAGTTTAACTATTTAAAATTGTTGTTGTGTTAGTTTGTTCGTGAGGTTGTACATGCCTACAGGCCCTGTCAGAATATCAGCGCTGCTGTGTTTGCGCTTGTAGGCCTGCAGCATTATGCTGAGACAGGGACCTATTCGACCCCATGCAACACTTCATTTTTTGTGTCAATTTGTTTGCTTTTTATTTAAATATGTTTGTGTGTTGTGTGGTGTTATTGTCGTGTAAATGCTTTTTCTTTCTTTCTTATATAACCCATCGACGCACTTTGCATAATCCGTATAAAATAGTATCAACTTGCATACCATAATCCATAGCACCAATTAAATAATCTGTGAAGCTGGCGAGAATTGTAACAACCGATCTTTTTTGCACGCGTTTTTAAATAGAGGGCATATTTTATTATGAACTAAGTATCTGAGATAAAATAGCTGCATTATTTTTCGCGAACATAGGAGGAACAGCATCGCTACCTCCTTCCTGGATATTATAATTTTAGAAATACTAGCACAGTTTGGTGTGGAGATGAACAAATTGCAGTCATTTGCATCACATGATTTTATATATACAGAACCACAATATTTTTAAAAGGCTTCACATATCTCTCCTGTTTCGAAATAAGACTTGCCTTTAAACGTTACACTTTTCGGTATATTTTTACCACTTTTTAATTCTTTAGCATAACGCCAAAAGGATTTTTGATTCTTAATAATAGACGTCTCATATCTGATTTGATAGTTACGTCAACAATCAACCTGAATTCGCTTTTGTCTTCGTCTGAGTACTACAAAAGTATCATAATCCCGCGGATTTTTACTATCCTTCCACAGGTTAAGATATTTAAGTTTTTCATTAATTATTTTCACTACACTTCTACTGTACCATGGTGGATAATTATTGGAAACCGTACTGAAACTAGCTACGATATCCTGGATAACCTTAGAGATCACAGAGTTCATAAAAGCTACGGCGTCATCCACACTGCGCTTAATAATTCTAGATCCCAGTTAATCCTCTCGAGTTCCCTATTAAGAGCCTCATAATCAGACAAAGGTGTCAAAGAGATTTTTTTTTGGGTGACTCCTGAACTGGTCTAATCTGTAGCTCAGGTAGCATCAAGGTGATAGCAGGATGATGTGGCAAATCTTCTGATATCAATACAGATACGGCGCGCGTGATTCCCATATAACTATTGTTAAACACTAAATCTAAAAATTTACCGTTATCATTTGCAACGTGATTTTATTTGATCAGGTGGTAAGGTATCGCTCTTTCTTACAAATATTCTTCCATTTCGGACCCATGAGTATTGAAACCCCAGCTGAGAACAAGGTTTCTTGTGGCTTTAAGTAAATATTTATTCTGAATAGTTAGATGTTCGTTTATATAAATTGATTGAGGTTCTCCGTTAATACCAATATCCGTTATGGTACAACAATTTTTCCTTCTTATTGCACTAATTAGCTGATCACGTCTCAAGAGAGAGATGAGTTTCAGAATAATTGGTTTAGGTACTCCAGAAATATTCTGATTCGGCTTTGATCTTACAGTATAAATAATGTCTGAGTTAATAAGTTCCACACCTATGAATTTAGCTATATAACTGCCTCATTAGCATAGTTGTCGTAAGCGCGACTGCTATGACCGAGGTCCTGGGTTCGAATCCCAGGTCGAGCAAAGTGTTATTGGGATTTTCCTATTGAATTCTCAGTAGCAGTTCGGAGTTTAGTTTCGTGCCCGATTAATGGCAATAACCCCCTATTACACGGGACCTAAAAACATACTCGGCGAACTGTGGGTGTACATTAAGTACACCTCTGCCTAACCCTTCGGGGAATACATGCGTGATGGTATGTATGATATTTAGCTATATCTATGGTAATCATAGATATAATATTTTCTGAAGAATTTTCATGTATACATGTCGTAGACTTCAATGTTTTGCAAGCGGGATTTTTGTTCGTTTTCATCTATTTTGAATTTCTTCTCTTCTTCTGTCTTATTATATTAAGTGAGCAATTCTTATATATACATTTAGATAATGTTTTACATTCCAACTTTACCTACATAGATATTTTTCTTTTTTTGTCTTTTTCTCATTATGTAACCAACAACTAAGTAAATAGTTATAATTATTGTTATATTGAAGTCACATTGTAACATACAAACTTTCTGCTCTACTTTGATGCTTAAATTGTTATTGTAAAATATAATTAATTTACCTATTATTAATTATTTACATAGTTTTCATAACATTAGTCAAGCATTACAAATTACAATTGTGACCCTCTGTCAAAAAAACCCTCATGCGGAATATCATGTAGGTACATAAATAATATTTTTTTAAATAATTTATGCATAATCCAAATATGCCGATATATTTTCTGTGCGAGTTGTTTTCTGAACGAATAAATAATTAAAGGACCCTATTTATTAACGTGGCAAGCCGCTGCAACAAGTTACAACAACAATTAGGCTAAACTAGATCGCGACCGCCATACGCCGAGCGTGCTACGCTTAATCCAGTAATCAAGCGGGATAGTAATTACTGAACAGAACTGAACAGCTTTCGGAACACTCACTATGATACAGATGGTAGAACCCGCTCAGCGAGGCAATGTTCCTGCGTAGCTGAAGCAGCTGGATGTATTAGTAGCGTTTGTATCATTAACAATGAGGACAGCCCGTCTCTGCAACCTGTCCAGAGCATCGAGGAGGTATTTTGCAGATCCATCCCAGATATGCAAACAGTATTCTAAACACGGCCGAACTATAACCTAGTAAAGAAGACACAGTTGACCGGGCGTGAACACAATCGATGCTTCTATGGTCACCGTTATTGTTGGATAGTACTATGGGCCATTAGGCTCAGTGTCGTCATTGCGTGATACTATGAAAAACCCTTTTTTCATAAAAAAGACGTGTGTACAGTTCGTTGAGTTTTCTTTTAATTATTAATGTAGGTTTTTATTTAATAATTAATTTTTTTCACTTTTTAGCCAAGAAAACGTATTATATACCTATAAAATAATTACTTAATATAGTATTAGATTATACACTCGTGGGCATATTTCTACGAACGCAATAAAAAAGCGGCAAATTAAAGTAATAAGATTTATTTTACAGCTTTTAAAATTCGCTGAATAGAATTAATTGTTAAATTAACATATTATTTCATAATAGGTGACACAATCAGGATTTAGTATATTGCCTCCTCTCGCTGTCAAAAGTGCCTGCCATCCGTCTGTGCAGATTTTTTTATTGAATTGTCAATGAAACTTTGTGGCCTTAGGTTCCATTCTTCAACCAAAACAGTTTTAAGGTATATCTCAAACATGTTCTATCAGATTTAGGTCTGGCGAGTGTGCTGGCCACACTAATACTAGAATTCCGACCTCAGTAAGGTACTCCGATACTACCGCCTCAGCGTGAAGACGAGCATTATCATGCATTAAAAGAAAATTATCTTCCATGAATGGGGCGAAGAACAACACAATCTGCTCTAAAATTTCTGTTACGTATCTTACCGCAGTCAGGGACCTGTTTTCTACGATGTGTAGCTACATACATGCTCCTATGCAAATACCACCCCATATCATTACTAACCCTCCACCATAAGCCTCTCTTCCAACTATATTACACTCAGCGTATTTTTCTCCGAGTCGGTTCCATACTTTGACCCTTCCATCATCTGACTTAAGACAGAATCCCTGATTCATCAGTAAAGAGTACTTTTCCCTAATCGTCATCATACCAATTTTGGTGCAGTTACTGGTTAAAGGTAACTACTGTTATTGCCAGCCAAAAGCCTCCTCCTGACAGTACACAAGTTACTTCTACTCCTCTTAGTTCTTCAAGGCTCTTCTTTAGGTTCACACTTGACGCCTTACGATTCCGCAACTTAACTCGTAAAGTAACCAAAAAGCGGTCATTTCGTGGTTATGTGCATTATTTTTTCCCGAAGCTGGTCTTCTTTTAACCGAACCTCTTGATACCGTTGCCAAGTCCTCTGGACAGTTAAACAACTGATACTTAGCCGCTGAAACACTTAAGTTTGCAAAAAACTTTCTTCAAGTAGGGTTATAATTTTACCAGTTCTTATCGCTTTATCAGCTATCAGCTATAAAGTTAAGTAAGTAAAGCTATAAAGTTGTAGTATATTTTAATGTAGAAAAACGGATTAAATTGTTTAATTTTCAAAAAAAAAAATCCAAAAAGTTTTAAAATTAAAAAAATATTATATTGTCATTATTATCGAAAAAAGAACACGCGAAGTATTGAATTTACGGATATGCCAAGAATGATAAAAGAGATACAATCAAAGAGTATTTAATAACCCCAGCACGCTGTTTTATACAACATTGGTGGAGCGTTGTAATGTTCCAAATTCAAAAACGCTCCTGCAATGGATTTGATTTTCTTTGTTCGTAAATTCGATACTTCACGTGTTTTTTTTTTGAAAATAATGACAATATTTCCATGCATGTTTGAGAAAAGGACTATGTATGCCTCGGTGGAAATGGCACATGCCTGTCTCCTATTGGTGAAGTCCTCGTCTACGGCTCGGCCTTCATACTCATACTCGACCTGCAATTGCCTATTTCATGGCCTTTTCAATAATGTACTATTATTACAATTATCGACTTGCTAAGTTAGAAATCCACATTAACAAAAAAAAAACACATTGCGTTAATTCATCCGGATGTCTACGGCCATTACAAAGGCTACGAACTAGACACACTGCATACGGCTATTTCATTCTTGTTAATATTCATTAAATATGCAGGTGTTAGGTTTTCATAAATGGCAACACGGGCTCACCCGGGTATGTGACGCGCCTAGCGCCATCTGCGAGTCGTTGAGAAGGCGTTGCGACAACTGAATCGCTCGCGCACGCTAATATTCTAAAACACTAAAAATTATTATAAAATTGTGTCGTGTGTGGAAAAAACCCATCTCTGGAGCGAAGCCACGTCCCGGGACACAAGACCCGACTTGCGACAGCCCAAGGTGAGTGGAACCGTGCACATGCCATAATACTTCATTAATTTCAAATTTAAAACAGCTATCGAATCACACGTTTTGGTCTAATTCGAGCAGGATTACCCAGTTACAATATCAATACAACTAAATATCTAATTATTTACATGTATTTATTGGTATAATTCCCGTATTAATTATATTTTAAGGTTTTAGTCAACGTATTTGTAGGTAGGTAGTTTCAAATATAACTTGGCGTAAAAAATAACATTTATTTCTATAAGTACACAAGTTACATCTCTGAAACTAGTTTAGATCATATTTTTATTCATAATAACTCCTAATCCAACGTAAAACTAAATTCTTAAAATCATATTTAGGTTCGTCATTTTCAAAATTAATTTACGTAAAATCGTCGGACAGCAGCCGACCGCCATTGCTATTTTTATTTTGTGGTGTAATTTTAACTATTTGTTTTATTTAAAATGCCTCCGAAACCTGATGTCAGATCCGATGAGGAGTTTGACAAGTTGGTACAACCACATATTATAAGGAAAGAAATGTGTTTTATGAGATTACAAACTTTATATGATATTTCCAAAAATGTTTGTGACAAACCTGAGTTGCTAGGCGAATTTAATGCTCGTTTTCATGATTTGCCCGAATGGCGGGAAAAGTTCACACAAAGCATTAAGCATACTGATTAAAAAGAAATTCTCTCCCGATTATGTACCATCATATAAAGAACTCGAAAGTTTTGACGAAATGTATTATCTTATTTGCGGCGTTTCAAGTAGTTTGACCTTTGGACAAAATAGTGTAACTGAGAAAGCAGAGGGCAGCTGTGTAAAACCTAGGTTACCTAAATTACAATTGTTTCCTTTTGACAGTAAGCTTGAAAACTGGCCAACCTTCCGTGACACATTTTCTACTTTAATACACCACAACAAAGATTTAGCGAACATTGAGAAGTTTTATTATTTACTCTCAGCTGTTAGCGGGCCTGTTTTGACTATAGTAAAGTCAATGCCAGTAACATCTGATAACTATCAAATCGTTTGGAGTGCGTTAGTGAAACGATATGATAACAAACGCGCATTAGCTACAGCATATCTAGATAAAATATTCGCCTTCAAACCGTTAGTGAATGAATCTGCATCTGGGCTTAATGAATTCTTACAGACATATCAGGAAAATATTAGAGCACTTCAGATTCTGGAAAAATCGAAGATTTAACGGGTTTTATTTTGTTCTATGTTGTTTTGCGTAACCTTGACCCCGCAACTAAACGTGAATTAGAAAAAGAACTTGGAGATACAAAACTACCCACTTACGATGATTTAATTACTTTTATTGAAAAATATATACGCGTGCTCGAGAGGTCTGAGTATACTACTAATTCCACTAGTACAAATAGTGTAACGTACACTCGGGGCCAAATAAAAAGTAGTCAGACGGCGACTCCAAAATTTAAAAATACACAGCGACCGACTTTGTCGTCAGCTGTTATCAATGCAAACCAACATGTAAACTCAAAGAAATCCATGGAGTGTTTGTATTGCAAAAAGATGCATTCTATTTATCGATGCACCGACTACATCGACCTGTCTCCGGCACAGCGTCTCGATAGAATTAAATAATTAAAACTTTGTGAAAATTGTTTACGCGAACATTCTGTCGATGACTGCCCGTCAAAGGTACGTTGTACGGTCTGCAAAAACAAGCATCACCACACACTGCACATAGATTCTTTTGCAAATTCGAGTTCTAGTGCAGTCTCACTTACGTGCTCAGCTAATGTGACAGTCTTGCTCGGCACCGCGGTTATTCACGTTGCAGATTGTGGAGGTCAGTACCACACCGTACGTGCATTAATTGATAGCGGAGCTATGATGAGTTATATAACTCAAGACTGTGCAACACGATTAGGCCTGTCGCGACGTAAATGTAACTTTGAACCGATTGGTCTAGGAGACAATCCAGTTCGGGAGTTCGGTCTTACCACCTTCAAGGTGAAACCCAGACACTGCGATGGACCCATCCTATCAACTGATGCGGTTATCATATCTGATATAGCAAATAACCTACCTACAATGCCTCTTTCCAATAAAGTTATTCTTGAGTTTCAACATTTGATGTTAGCTGACCCGACTTACTATAGGCCCGCACCCGTTGATATGTTGCTTACAGGTGATCTGTTTCCGTACATCTATAACGGTCAAAAGATACTTCCGCGGGAACATGGATTACCTGTGGCAATGAGTTCGGTCTTTGGGTACGTCATATTGGGTCAGACTGCACATGATCGTCCTACTAGTGGTACCACTCTAACTGCGGCAAATGTTGTTCTGGATAGAACTTTCTGTGCGTTTACCAGAAACCTGGACCAGGCGGTGAATTCCGTTTGGGAAATTGAAAATATACCAACTGAGGCACTGCGTAACCCAGAAGATGAACTCGCAGAGTACTTATTTGCAAAAGAACATAAACGTGACAATACATATAGATATGTAGTTAAAAATCCAATTCGACCATCAGTTGAACTCAGCGACTCGAGTCAAATGGCAACTCGTCGACTTGTCAACTTAAAGTCGAAATTAGAAAAGGTGTCTGACCTTAAAACTAAGTGTCATAAATTCATGCGTGAATATAAGGAGTTCAGGCATATGACTTGCATAGGTGACGGCCAGAACGTGAATTCGAAATACATCATTCCGCATTTCTGCATTATTAAACCAACAAGTACCACGACAACTCATCGTGTAGTATTTGATGCTTCTGGCAAGACATCAAATAATATGTCACTGGATTCAATATCACTACCAGGTCCTAAACTTAATGCCGTTATTATTCAACTGTTGACTAACTTTCGTATAAATAGAATTTGCCTTTCTACATACGTTTGTCAAAGGTATCGGCAAATAAATGTTGATCAGAGTCCGCGACCGTCTCATTATATGTTATTACGTAAGTTTCTGAATCAATCAAATTACTCATTCGCTGATATATACTCTCGTTACGTATTACCATCTGAATTTTTAGCCCATCAAGAATGGTTTATTGAACCTCAGTGGCTCAATTTCAATCAGCCCCATTGGCCGATTAAAACCATAGCTGAATTTAGAGACAGTAAGCCACCTGAATTCAAATGTCCTCGGATAATTCTTGCTTACAACGAGATTCGCCAAACAAAAAGAGTTTACAGTTTGGCAGAAAAATATTTTAACTTCTACAAACTTATAAATATCATTGTCCTATGGTTGCAGTTCACCCATAGTCGCAGAGTAACTGTTCGAAAACGTAAGCCTCTTGGAGCCTTCATTAGGAAGGCACATGATATTATCGTTAAATCCATTCAAATACATAATTTTTCAAGTGATTTATCAACTTTATTTCATATTATTAGCTGCAATAAATCCTTGCGAAAGCTGAACCTCTTCATAAATTCCAACTGTTTTCTCAAGGTAGGAGGCCGCCTTACCCATTGGAATATAATGTTTGATGTAAAGCACTCGCTGCTTCTTACAATATTATATTTAAAAAATTAGTATTGATACCAAGGCTCTATCATTTCAGGAAGTCTGTAACCGTTCTACTCACGTTGAAGCTGTAATCTATTCAAGACCCTTATGTTCTTTACTCAGCTTTCCAAACGAGTTTGAGGTTCTAATAACCGCTCATTTCCTCATAGGTAGGGACTTTTTATCGGTACCGCAGTACGATTTAAATAATATCTCTACTTCCAAGTTAAATATTTTGTGGTTGGTCCAACAAATGTCACAACAATTTTGGAAACTTTGGAGACAAGATTACTTACACACTTTACAACAATGTCAAAAATGGTTTACCAAATGTCAAAACCTCAAAGTAAACGATCTTGTATTGATTAATAATGATGCTTCACCTCTCAAGTGGGCGTTAGCTAAAATATCAAAGCTACATCAAGGCCCTGATGGCGTTGTCCGTGTTGTTTCTTTAGGAAATTCAAATGGAAACGAATTTACTCGTCCCGTTTCCAAAGTGAGTCCTCTGCAGTTGGAGCAGAACTCAGTATAAGTATAGTTTTTTTTTCTTTTATAATATAACAATATTATGCAAAACCGTTATTTATGTCTATATTCAAATTACTATAATATTTATTACATTTTTATGATTATACAGTCCACTATATTAAACTAACGAGCATACATTTTTATTATTTCTATTTAGCCTCATTTACACTCACACAAATCAAGGTTTTATCAAGTATTGGTATGATAACTGGGAAATCCTTGCGGATTTCGGTGGGGGGAAATGTTGGGTTTTCATAAATGGCAACACGGGCTCACCCGGGTATGTGACGCGCCTAGCGCCATCTGCGAGTCGTTGAGAAGGCGTTGCGACAACTGAATCGCTCGCGCACGCTAATATTCTAAAACACTAAAAATTATTATAAAATTGTGTCGTGTGTGGAAAAAACCCATCTCTGGAGCGAAGCCACATCCCGGGACACAAGACCCGACTTGCGACATCCCAAGGTGAGTGGAACCGTGCACATGCCATAATACTTCATTAATTTCAAATTTAAAACAGCTATCGAATCACACAGCAGGAATCAAACCCGCGACCTCAACACTAAATAGTAGGTAAAATAAACGCGTGCGTGCGCCTACTATACAATGTGCTACGTCAATCTATACAGAGCGGGACCGCGCACCGAGGGCGCGAACGCGACGGAAACGATTCCCTCGTACTCTGTATATAACCGACGGCGGATAACACGCTACAGTAACCAGCTGTCTGGAAACCAGTGCGTGCGAGCCCCTCTCACTACGTGCGACCAACCCTGTTCACACCCGAAACTACTAGGCGTGAAGAGGGCGAAACATCAAGGTACACACACGCAGTGAGGTGCCTGCTGGTAGGCGCGGTGATGACGTAGCACGGAGCGGAATGGACTGGGTCGCTGGCGGGTTGAACTTAGTGAAGATGCGAAGAAATGACACACAGGCACCACAATAAAATTTGCTGTATTCTTCAAGACAATACACTTTGTTAATACTATATCTTCTGGGTACGGTTTCTTCCAGTTTCTTGAGTCTTGAGTCTTGAGTCTTGATTCTTCAGCTTGTGGTACCCGTGTGCGCTTGGTGGCTTTTTTTTTTTTTTTTTTTTTTTTTTTTTGAACTGACTACACTGTTAGCCTTAGGGGCCCTAAAGCCGCTGCGGCTTTTACAGCTTCACCGGACTTGGGGGCGAGCGCAGAGGGCACTCAGCCGCGAAAGTTTTGTGGACGACTCGCACGAGGGTGCCAAAGTGGCCGGACCTCGGCTCGGGCGGTCGCCGCGTTCGCAAATAGGTCGCGATCTAATCGAATCCCTACACCTACGATTCGAGCTAACTAATTTATACACATAGGCACGTTCCCTTCCTCCTGGAAGGAAGGAAGGAACCGTGCGTATGTGTATTCAGTAATCGGAATGTTTCTACACTAACTAGCGCTAACTAACTAGCGTAAAAAAGAAAAAAAAAGGTCCCTCACAGAACCATGTACCTGTGTGGTGTGCACGTGTGTATGTTCATACGTGTGTAGTGTTGTATGTAGGTAGCTAAGTGATGCACGTACAGTGTCACTTGTATCGCGCGGGCGGTTGCCTGACCCAAGGGTTTCACTCCGAGGAACGGACCTAGGCTTGGGTTACCGCTAGAGAGGGTGGACGTGACGGGTGTGCGGGAGCGAAGTTGACCGCCCGCCCTCTGCGGAGAGAGCGGTGGTTACGCGGGCGTGGAAACGCGCTTGGTGGCCCCAATAGGGTGCTTTTTATATGGTTTGCCGGAGAGTGAGACGGATGATGGCGTCTCTATCCGTACTGCTCATTGGGTGTGGTCCGTTAACCGCGGTAATGCGCAGTGGTTGCAATATTGCTGTCTCTGTCTATTATTATTATTACTTGTATACAGAATACAATAAATTGTTAATATCTCTAATTACAGTTATTCAATTACAATAAAAACTATTTCACATTAATGTAGACACAAATACCTATTCAAAAACACTAACTTTAACATTATAGGTTAATAAACACGGGAGATATAAAGCATTAAACATTGCAACCTTAAAACGTCTTGTGACTCGTTATATACGCACTATTTGAGCTTACAAACGTTATAAAATACATACAGAAGGCTATTTTACTTATATCACACGAAACATTATGTATAACTTTTATAACATGAATTATTGACCATATATGATTTTAGTACTTTAAGTGATTATTTTTATTAGATTACATACATTTTCATGACTTATATACTGTTTTTACATACCTACACGCTATAGTAACATATTCGAAACATTAGAAACATTTAATTATTGATTGTTCGTGCAAATTATTCATCCTTACAACTTATATTTACAATCGTTATTATCGTATCATTACGCTTAGGCCTATGCGTCGCTAACAGTAGGGCTTCACCACTGCACCTTGCCTTGAGGCATGTTATGGTTTCGATCGTAAGTAGTATCAACCAAATTTCTTTTAATTCTGGTCTGGTTAGGGCTTTCACTCAATGTTCAATGACGATAGCTACAAACATGCTAAAGTTCCACAGGGAGTTGGCCCTCAATGTACACCATTGGGAACACACCGATAAGTGCTTGGTGACAAAATATTTCCAATTAGGTGTTAGTTAACCAAAGTACCATTACAATTAGTATTATTGTTATTATATTAATACTATTGTACCTACAGTTGAAAAAAAAAAGATAAACCCAATCGAGTTTCTTGCCGGTTCTCCTCGATGACTGGGTTGTTTTCTGAATAGGTAGTAATATTGTTTTGACGTCATAAGTGCCTTCTTTGGGCCAAAATTGAATGAAGGATTTTTTATTTTAAGAATTAGTAGATGCTCTAACAGCGTACTATGGATTGATTACGATGCTTTCCTTCGTTATAAGATTCGAATCCACAGCCCGACGCGTCATGGCGCCTGAGTGTGCTAAGACTAAGCCAATATGTGTTGCCTCATAGATTAAAATAAAGGTAAATTACTCATAGAAAAAATAACATATTTGTAACCTGTAAATTAATTTTTTACTGCGACCAAGAACTACACACATAAATGCCATAAATATGAGTCAAATTTATTTTATATATTATCCCCGACAAGAATAATTTTTTCGAGATTTTTTTTACTTATATTAGGTTTTTTCTACTTTAATTTGTTTACGTAATTTGTTAAACAAACAAGTTTGTTACGTAATAGTTTTATAAATATTCAAGCTTTCTATCATTTTTAACTGACTTCAAAAAAGGAACAGGTTCTCAATTCGTATATATATTACATAACATAAATTACCATCACGCCTGTATTCCCCGAATGATTAGGCAGAGGTGTACTAATGTACACCCACAGATCGCCGAGTATATTTTTAGGTCCCATGTAATAGGGCGTGAGCCTATTGCCATTAATCGGGCACAAAGCCAAACTCCGAGCTGCTACTGAGAATTTCATAGGAAAAACCCAATAACAATTTGCTCGACCTAGGATACGAATCCAGAACCTCAATCATATATATTAGGTCGGGGAAAAAGTTTTTTCGCATAACGTAGGTATAAACTTGTTACAAAATTTATTTGGCTATACTATTTGTATCTGGCTGGTTTTGGTAACATTAAAAATAAAAATAAAAGTGTTTCCCGCTATTTTTCATTTGTTTTTCTTTCTGTAAAAATGAGTGAATCTAAAGAAGAAATTCGATACATTTTAAAGGCAAAAATGTAACTCGAGCAAAAATTTCTGATGTTTATGGAGGACCTAATGCAGTGCCAGTAAGAGTAGCACAAAGTTGGTTGAAACGTTTTCAGTCCGGAAATTTTGATATTGAAGACGCACATCGCTCTGGTCACCCTGTTACGAATAAAATGGACGACATTTTTCAAAAAGTGGAGCAAGATCGGCATATCAGTAGTTACGATGTAGCTGAAGAACTGGAAATTGACCACAAAACAGTTTTAACCCATTTGAAGAAAGCTTGTTATACCAAAAAGCTCGATATTTGGGTGTCACACGAGCTAACTGAAAGAAATCTAATGAACCATGTACTCATTTGCGATTCATTATAGAGACGTAATGAAACCGTGCCGTTTTTGAGGAGATTGATAACTGGCGATGAAAAATGGATCACGTACGACAAGAACGTGCGAAAAAGGTCGTGGTCTAAGATCGGCCAGGCTTCACAGACTGAGGCTAATCCTGGGCTAACTCGAAATAAAGTGATGCTGTGTGTATGGTAGGACTAGAAGGGCATTGTTCATTATGAGCTTTTACCGCCCGAGGTATGAGGTATTTATGAGGTATTCCACCAGTCGGAACGCCCCAAGTAGAGAGAAATCTCCAAAGAAATTTCTCTGTGCCCTAACTCTCAGAATGAGAAAACTACACTTTAAAGGCAAATAAACTATGATTTTGACAATTTTGAACAAAAAAGAAAACCAACTTCAATGATTTTGAGAAGTTCCCTGGTGTATCTTCGAAGTCCACGGTCCAATGCCAATCAATTTAAAATCGGACTACCCTTACCCTTGTTTTCTAGATCTCCATATTACGACATTATTAAACAGCATAAATAAGTAACCGCTAGTAGATTTTCTATCATTATCTCTAGCCCAGTCAGAGTCTGCATATCCTATCAAAGGTATAATATCATTACAATCATTTTTATAATAAACTAATGCATAATGTAGAGTTTCTTTTACATATCTTAAAATTCTTTTTAATGGCTTCCACAAAGCTTCGTTAGGTTTAGATTGATATCTACTCAAATAACATACAGCATTACATATATCTGGCCTAGTCCCTACAGCGGCATACATCAATGACTCAGTTAGTGATCTACACTTCTGCTCATAAGATAAATCTAGTTCAGTGTCATCAAATTTAAAATTTACATCCATAGGTGTTGCACAACCTTTACATTCTAACATCTGATATTTTTTAAGAACCGTTTTTAAATATTTTGTTTGGTTAATTACAATCTTATTCTTCTGCCTACTAATTGACATTCCTAGGTACAATAATTCATCATGTTCCATGTCTTTCATTCTAAATCGATGTGATAAATATTCTTTAATTTTGTTTATTTTTATTATATCATCATTAATTATTAAAATATCATCTACATAGATTAATAAATATGTATTATTCATGCTATATAAACAATAATCGTTTTCTGATCTCTTTAATCCATATTCGGTAATTGTGCTATTGAATTTTTCATACCAATATTTTGGTGATTTCTTTAACCCGTTTAATGATTTGGTTAACTTTAATACTCTTCCCTCCGGTAATTTTTGTCCTTCTGGTGGTTTAAGATATACGTTTTCTTTTATATCACCATATAGAAACACACCCTTTACATCCATTTGATGTATTTGATAATCTCGACATGCTGCAATTGACAACATTATTCTTAGAGTTTGTAACTTTAATACTGGTGAGTATATATACCTTCTAACTGTTCCTTTTGTTGATATGCCTTTACTACAAGTCTTGCTTTACATATTTCTTTCTGTCCTATACATTTTCTTGTAAAAAACCCATTTACTATCTAATAATTTTTCTTTCTCTGGTTTAGATACCACTTTCCATGTTTCACTTTCTTCTAATACTTTAAACTCTTCTTTTATTGCATTTTTCCATTCTTTTCTGTCTTTTCTATATTCTATTTCCTCATAACATGATGGAATATCTTCCTGGCTTGTCATCAATGCATACAAAACTTCATCACTGCCATTACTTAAATCCATAATATATTCTTCATGCCATTTCGGTTTCTGTATTTTTCTTTTCCCTCTTCCTTCTTGTTCATCTTTACTTTGTATAACTTCATCCACCTGTATATTTATTTTCTTTGTAGGTATATCTTTAGTATCGCTTGTCATTATATACTTTTGCTCTTCTCTCCTTTCTTGTCTTGCTTCTTCAAATATCTTTTGTTCATCTTTTTGACTTCCTTCTTCTTTGTTTTCTACATGTAAGTATGGTAAGTATATATTTTCATTATACCTTTCATCAAATATAACATTTCTTGCATGTACTACTTTACTTGTTTCCGGGTCAAATAATTTATATCCCGATGTACTATATCCAATCATGATCATTTTCTTTCCCGTGTTATCCAATTTCTGTCTCAATTCCCTAGGTACATGGTTATATGCGATACAACCAAAAACGCGCATGTTTGACACATCCGGTTTTCTGCCTGTCCATAATTCACTTGCCGTTAACTCTCTCCCTGCTGATGGACTTCTATTTGTTACTTAAGCTGAATATAAAACAGCATCAGCCCAAAACTCTTTTTCTAACTTTGATTCCAACAGGATTGTTCTCGCCTTCTCCATAAGTGTGCGATTCATTCTCTCCGCAACTCCATTCATTTGCGGATTATAAGGTACTGTATATTGTAGTGATATTCCTTCTTGTGCACAAAAATATTGAAAATCATTAGTGACGTATTTCCCGCCGTTATCTGAACGCAGCTTTAGCAGATTTGTGTTAAAATGTTCGGTGACATAATAAAAATAATTTTGGAATTTCTCAAATACTTCAGATTTTTGTTTAATAAGGTATACAATTACAAAATGAGTATAATCATCGATAAAAGTCAAGAAATATTTATAACCGTCTCTACTGGTTGGAGATATAGGTCCACGTACAACCGTGTGTGCTATTTCAAGTGGCTGTTTAGCTCTATATCCAATCTTATTATACGGTTGTCGTGTCATTTTACCTAGCAGACATGGTTCACATAAAGTAGTTTCTATATTACTATTTCTTAAGTCATTTAAACCATTTACCATATTTGTTTTTACCAGCCGAATAATATTATGCATTCCTAAATGACCAAACCTTCTATGCCACAAACTAGCTTTCTCATTAAATTCTTTGTTTATATAGTTGCAATTGTGTTGGTTGATGCTTGTCTTAATAGTATACAAATTACCTTCTAAGTTGCCTATCATTATCATGTTATTATATGTATTATAAATTCTAACCTTACCTTGTGTGAATGTCGCTTTATATCCACTTAAATTAATTTTAGATACGGATATTTGCGTTTCTACTGTGAGTAGGGTTTCCATAGTTGCTCAGGGTACAGGGGTTCAAGGTCGGCAAGGTGCTAGCGATACCTATGGTATTACAAACGTGCATTGGCTAGGGTAGCCGCTTACCATCAGAGGCGGGCAGTATGGCAGTATACCACCTCATTGGTATATTTAAAAAAAATTAAACCATCTTATAAGTTAAATTAATGGTAAAAAAACTTAGATTTACCTACATATTTGAACTGTTTGGAAACAAGTAAAAATGCGTATAAACATACAGGGGCGCGCGGAGCTGCAGTCCACATTTTCTTATTAAAAAATGTGGTATAAAAAAGAAAAATAATTTTATGCCACACATTTTACATAATACACGATCATTTTTATGATTATATGATGAATTCATAATAATATAACATAGATTAAACACGTACTTATACATGGACATTTTAATTATGATATGATTCCACAATTGGAGATTTTAGCGGGATCATGAAGAGTTTTATATGGTGATTTTTGTTTTACTTCATAAACTTATATTTGGCTCTATGTTATAAATTTTACGTTATATGTTTTGGTTATTGTGCAAAAGTGATTATAAATAATAACTGGAAAGGGGCATTTTAAGCTGCCACAAAAACTCCCTGGAAAGTTTTAAGAAGGGGCCACCATCTATTGAATGTTATGTTTGATGATTGCAAGATAATTAGAAAAATATGTTATACACGTAACTTTGGCAGAATTGTGCAAGAACACAGTTATCATTAAATAAAAAGAAAAAGAACATTCCACAACCTGTGTAAAAACAGCGTCGATAGACGTGGGTTCGAATGCATGGTCAAGCCCAAGATCCAGAGGACACCCAGAGTTTTCGATGAAGGATAATAACATAATCCGTCCATAAAATGATGATAGATTGTTTCCTCATGTCATCGCAAATAATCTGTGTTCATTAGTTATAATAGAAATCAGTTCTATTTTAGCTTAGTATAACACCACTAACGCTTGATTGTGGTCAAGTTTAAAATAATACTAGGTGTGCCCATAGTTTCGCTCGCGTGGACTACAGAATCCCGTCTATCGGGCACACGCGCAAATCGTACTAACCCGCTCTTGCTGACTTTTTGTAGGTCTTTTTAATGTCTACAATTAGTAATACATTAATTTGAGAGGTATATAAAATATCTCTTATTGTTTACTTAAGCGCCCGAATTGATTCACTATGCCCATTTTTTTTTAAATTGCGCGAAATCCTTATGACTTTTCTAAAATAAAAATAGGATATATTAGTTCTTATAACATCAGCTATCTGCCAGTGAAAATCCCTTTTAAATCGGTCCAACCGTTTTGGAAATTAACCGCAACAAACAGACAGATAAAAATGAAAAAATTGGTTTTTGTAAAATATGTACCGTATTCCTATACTTTCCTATGCATTTAGCTAAAAGCTGTTATTTTGACATTACAAACAGATACATCAATTTTATTAATTGTCTAGAAACAGTAATAAAATCAGACTATAAACTTTTTTTCTATGTCTAAGAATAGGATTTGCTGTTTGAGGCTGGGAATGATTATTAGGTTTGTGGATAAGAGAAATAATTTATAAACCATGTACTTGAAACTTAGACATAATAGGCACTCTTCAGAATAGAGTAATTTCGACCCCACAATGTTTAAATTTGAGACGTAGTCGCTAACTATGGGCGCCATAAGAAAGCTCAAGGTCACTCAAATGGTAATGGAGAGGGGCTAAGCTCGGAGTTTCTCTGGGACTCTAGGTGGGTGGGTGGATCGAATCAGAAATGAGGAGATTTCAGGAAAACCAAAGTCACCGACATAGTTCTAAGAATAGCTAAGCTTAAGTGGCAGTACAGGGGCACGTAGCTCGTAGAACGGATGGCCGATGAGGCCGAAGAGTTCTCAAGTGGCAACCACGTACCGACGACCCTCCACAAAGTGGGCCGACGCCCTGGTAAAGGTTACGGGAAGCTGTTGGATGCGGGCAGCACAGGACCGGTTGTTGTGGCGATCTTTGGGGGAGGCCTATGTCCAGCAGTGGATGTCTTTCAGCTGAAATGATGACTATGATGATGAATCTTTAAATTAAGGTAATTAGCTATCATAGGTATCTACATAGTTTGCAACCATCTATCGCCGTATGTAACAAAATGGAATGTCACATTAGGTTTTACCACGATATTGCTGAGCAAATGTTTGACGCTGAAGATGTCAATACGGATTCCTCATCTAAACAGGTAGATTGATAAAAAGTTGTTCACCAGTATACAATCTCTAAATATTCATATTTTCACTTGTTCTCTTCTATTAACATAATTTAAATCAAACGCAACAAAATAATGCAACATAATTATCTTCTAACTGTATCATGATTTCATGATTATGGATGATTACCCTTTTGGATATCTTAACATCACATCACCAATTAAGTATTCTGCTTAATTTATGTAAATAATAATTCTAAAAATTAATTCCTTAAAAATATTATTAATCACACTTTATCATAAAATATTATATTAAGTATCCGTCATTAAAATAAATTACTTCTAAATAAGTGCTTCTATGTTTAAATAAAAAAAATCATTTTCAATTCAATTTTAAAATACAGTACATACGACTTACAAAATTTTATTGAAATGAAACGCACTTACATCTTGCCGCTCATTTTCTTTCGCGTCCTCGCATCTGTCAAAAATGTTTTTATTCTTTTGATGGTTTGTTTTGTATTGAAAGATGATGTTTTCTATTCTAAATAATTCTTGATTTTGTGTAATTTATAGTGGTTATTTTTATAATATTTTATTGTGCTATATTAATTTTATATTAGCATGTAAAAATCGTTGTAATCGTGGTGTATTCTGTGGTTGTTTCGTTCGCTGGAGTGTTGTGCAAAGATTTTCCAGATGCTGCCTTCTATGCCCATTATTTTTACTAGTAATAGTCAGGATGCTTTTGGTAATAAAATTGAGCCTAGCACCAGCTTCATCAATCAACAGTCTATACAAAAAACAGTTATCAATTCAGAGGTGAGTCAGAAATGGCTTTATATAACTTGTGTTTAATACTTTTAAAACGGAACTTTATGCTCAAAATTAACTTAGTATGTAATAGTCTTGATTCCCTAGTTATTATTGTCATTTTTTTCTTATAAAATACTGTATTTTATTACCAGAAAATATCGTAAAAACTAATTCCGTCGCAAAGGAGGGAAGGCGCCATTTTCATAATGTACCTAATTGAATTGATAATAATTTAGCTAAATATTTTTATTTCAGCCTCCTGTTACTATACCTGTGCCAGAAAGGGCTACACAAGTCACAAAACATTCGAAAAATAATAATGAAACAATTGTAAAAGCAAAGGAAGATCCAACAAAAGTAAATTGCAATGTTTTTGAAACAGGTTAATATTATTATGATAATTACTTATGTACCTCTTTAACCATTTTGATTTTTTTATTTTAACTTTAGGAATACTGACTATTCAATATTTATATTGTGAGCTTTAATTTTCTACTGTTTTGGAACAGTATTAATTGTAGAAGTTTGTATTAAATAAAACCATTAATCAGCTTTAGTATCAGCTGATTCACTACATTACTTGTAACTATTAGTATTTATTTGTTATAAATTATCTTGAATTTGATATCTTTTACTGAATAATATATTTCTAAAAGCATTTTAATAAAAATGCCTTTAATAATATATTAATTTAAGTTTATATAAATTGTGTCTTTATTTTCAGCATTCATTAAATCATATTTTACAAAAGTGAAATCAAGGTTTTCCTCCAGTGCTTCTATGCCTACAAATAAGTTTGTACAATTCCAAAATATATTGAGATCTTTTGATCCGAATGAAGAAACTCCTGAAAGTTTATATTATAAAATTGAAAAGTTGTTTGGTGAGGAACACAAGGATATAGTTGAAGAATTTCTTTTGTTTCTGAAGCCAGGGCAAGCTGTTAAAGTCGGTAGATTCATGGACCGTTTTATGTTGATGCAAGTTACTGGATTCATAGAATTGTTGCAGGTAAGATATTTATTATAATGTTTTGCATAATATTTAGGTACTGTATTAAAATCCACATTCTGTCATTGTCTCTGTATAAGGCCATACCTATAAAGTATATCTTTTAAAATGTTATTTAATATTTGTTTATTTCATTTCAATCTCATACTAAATAAGGAAGTCCAAACAAAAAACTATTTTTAACCGAAACCTTAATCAGTTATTTGGCAACTCTTTTAGTTTCTTCTGTAGCCAGAATATAAACTTAGTATTTTAGTTAAAAAATTATAAGGAATTATTTGTGTACATTAAATACAAATTTTATTGAAATTGTCACTGAAATATAGATACATTATCTGTATGTATATAATTTTGGTATTTCCTTTTTAAGATCACTGATTTCACATTCTATGAATGCATTTGCAAATATATAGCAATTCTATTGTTACAAGTGTTCAAGTACTAGATATCCCTTTTGGCCGTCATGGTAGCGGTGACTGCAGATGGACTTCGATCTCTCTGTGGTCGCTATAATTTTTGGATTGTACTGTGCTTACCGTCAGGGATAGTACCATAAATTTTGCTGGGCTAGTATAAAAAAGCATTTTCCTCATGTACTGCCCATATGTATACCTACAAAACCCCCAATCGAGTAGGTTCTATGCAATTTCCCCAAAATTGGCAGCAAGTGGTATATATTGTATAAGTGAATTCGTTCCGAATATACCCAACAGACAGAATCCTACACCAACGTTAATTTCGGCAGAGATGAAGTTTCCAGCAATTTTTGGACGTAATCAAAACAGCGGTCAAACCCTCCTTTTTTCACCGAAACCGAAACTTCAGTCGGTCATTACAAATTAATATACAAGTTTAAGTTGTCAAAGTAAAACTTGCAAGCACAGTCTTTAAGTGTTTACATACTTATTTTATTATCATAGAGCACATTTGCAAGAAAACCAACCGTACTCCGCAAAATCCTACGTGCTATCACCACTGGCATTAACAGTAGCAACAGTGAGGGAACAAAATCTAGAGTATTGCCACATCTTCGCTCGAATGCTCGTTTGACGCAAATGTTCAAGTCACTATTCTCTGATGAAAGGCCACCAGATAAGTATGTATTAATTCACTTTACAGAAAATTGGCACTAGTAAATTTACCAATATTACCATGATTATAGAGTATCTAACTAACCTTGATGGTTTTATTGTTGACCAGCTGTGCTCACAGCTCCGCACAAGTTAACTACAGAATTATTATTTATGAAGATATTCTGATTTTTTTTTAAAGATATGGACCATAAGGAGTAAGAATGATTGATCAAAATGTATCCAGCAGTTTTTGTGTGATACGCACACAACGGCAAACCTCTATAATTTTATTTATGTAGATACTAAGATTTATTGGTTTGTGATTGGTTTTTCCAACTTTAAGTCATTTTTCTCCATAGTCATCTAGTGAAATTAAAGATCTTTGGTTTTTTTTTTTAAATACAATTATTTATAGGTTTAGTTTTACGTCAACAAACTCATCTGATGTTAAATGATGATGTGGCCCAAGATGGTGACCCACTAAGCCGAGGTGAGGACACAGGCTCTAAAATGAAGCTAGTGGAACGTCTGTTGTTGCTTGGCGACGGCTTATAATTAAATTTGAGTTTAATTGGCCCTGCTCCTATTCGAAACTAACACCAAAACGTTCAAGATCATATTAAAAATTAATTGAAATTTTCAGTGTGTATGAAACGGGTATCGACACATTGAATGAAAGCTTCCTTACATGTGATAAGGGATATGATGTATGGGAGTTTGAGGATGAAAAAGAAACTAAACGGAAAACTGACACTAAGGGAGGTGTTGAAGTAATGGTAACTAGATAATTACTACTATTTCTATCTTCCAATACACAAATGTGTTGTCGAGAAGTATGTTATGTCTCACACTCTAATTTAGTTATATGCTTAGTATGCTATTTTTTGGTACTTGAATATTCTAGAATTTTTCACAGTAATGGACATGGACTTTACAACAAACACATCTTTAATTTAGGTGGAACAGAATGCCCATTTAGCCGAGCGGGCATGGAAAAGGGAAAGACTGCCAGTCACATGCTCCTAGAGTGCTTAAGAGTGCCACGAAAGCAATTCTCCTGTCCAGTAGGTAATCCTTGAACAGCTGCTGTAATATTGGAGTATCTTTCGTATGACTCCATACTACAGACTGCTTGAAGATTTTAGCGATACGTCAACAAGCTCTGCCCCTACTGGTCTTTTCTGCAAACTGCCTTAAGGACAATTAAGGCGTCCATTGTAGAATGTCCGAATACGAACCCAAATTACTCGTCCGATCCGTCCCCACTTTTTTATCGTTATAGGTCTTAGCGTTGTGACCACAATCTCACCTGTTCTTCGATGTGGATCAAGATGGTAGCACGCTAAGCCTAGTGGAAGACTGGCTCTGAAGTGCAGCTACCGGAAAACACCTATAGGTGTTTCACGACAGATTTTCAACTTGAGAGCGGTAGCTAGATAGGCGGGCAGAAGAAAAAGCCCTACCACCATGCTATGGTTTCTTCACGATGTTTCTGTTCACCGAAAGCTCAGGCTCCTTTGCAGGGATTCGACCTCAAGTCGATCGTCGCAGGGTCCGTACACGCTACCAACTAAACCATTATTGCTTGCCACTTGTTTTATAATTTTCCGAACGACACAAAAGCCATAATTCCCTTAAATAGCTTCCGCACGTCATCCAAATTCAAGATCTGGTAAGCGGACGGGGTGTCTTGGGGGCGACTTTTTTCGCCAAATAGACGGCGTTATCTTCGAAATCTTTGGTAACCGTATTACTGCGCGATGTCGGTCGAATAGCGCCCGAAGCGTGATGATTCATTCGCCATATAAATAAGACAACCCAGATGCCAATTTTGAATAATTTTTGAAACGAATTTTGTTACAATATAACTACATCAAGTAATACAGATTTTAAGCATATAATTATCAGTTCTTACTTTCTAGTTATGACATGATATCCAAGTAGGTATGGCAAAGTAAGGAATTTTATGATAATATGTGTATTTAATTTGACAGTATCTCCATGGCCGTGTTTTTCTTCAACACGGTCGTCTGCTACGATCAGCGCGAGTCACATACCCTTACAGTAAAGAACCATATCGAGTCCACGCACGTCGGCTCGCCCCAGCGCAATCGCACAATTCTCCATCTAATTCAGATGAAGAGAAGACACCATCGAAACGCAACACTAAAAAAATATCAAAACTACCACCAAAAAAGCCAAGAAAACAACTCGCATCCCCAACGAAAAACGTTAAAGACGTTAACGATAACACAAAACTCAAGGAATCCATCATTACCAGCCCTAAAGCATGCAAGAAATCTCAAAACACTAAAAACAAGAAAAAAGACAATGAGAATAAAGAAATCGTGAAGCGCGATAGGAAAGATAATAAAGGTCAAACGTGTCAAAAAGAGACGTCGAAAGTGAAACAAAATAAGATTCGAAATCAGATCTGTTTGGAGTTTAAAAAGGCAAAAAGTGACTGGACGAGAGATGAAGATAAAACGATGCTGCAAGTTTTGAAAGGGGAAGCTGGCTCAGAACAAGTGTTTTGTAGAATAAAGCAGTTACTACCGCACAGATCACCGACGGAAATAAAAAAAAGATTTTGTCATGTTATGACACTTTTGCAGCAGATGGCGGTGGGCCAAGTGACTTAGAGTAAGCATGTAATTTTTATAATGTGAATATGAAGATTATTGAAATATAATGTATATTTTTTTAAAAATAAAATTATTTTAATGATTTATTTATGTGTTATATTTTTTATTTAACACAGACGTGTTAAATATTTAATAGAATCAAAGAATTGATATTAAATCAGCATTGCTATACTATGTTATTATGTTACAAGAATTTTGGACATTCAGCTGATGATAATATTGCATGGACAGGGATTTTGTATATCTTTTGAATTAAGCACCGTACATACGAGTGCTTTTCAAACACGCCAAGGCTGCCAATCCACTGCATCAGAGCGAAGCTGTGTTGCGGACGAGGCTACGAGTCATTCAAAAGACGGCGCACATTGGTTCAGGATTTGAAAAATTCAAATTCCAATGAAATTAATTCAGTCAAATTTTTATTTTATATATTGAACGATAATAATTCTAGCCGTTGTTGTTTTTAGATAAATTTCAATTAAGTCGAAGAAAGAAAAAAAAAATAGGTCTTTACCTATGAAATTGCCGTTCTGCAGTAGCAGTGTCCATTTCAAATCAAAATAATTTTTGTTTGGCTAAGAATTCTAATTTCAAATTAAGTTTATTTTAAAAACATGGAATTCTTTTTCCAAAAGTAGTCATTTGTTTATTGATTAGTGTTACATTTTCATCGTATTTCAATCTTTTTTGTCATCATGGATACGTTAAAAATTCGAGTAATTATGGAAATATGAGTACCGTCGTGGCAGCAACGCGGCACAAGCGGCACGCAACATCAACGACGTTTACGGAGCTAACACTACAAACCAACGCACCACCTGTTATTGGTTTGCTCGCTTCCGTTCTGGGAATTTCGACCTGAAAAATGAATCTCGCGGTCGTCCGAAGACTTTGGTCGACAATGACGAATTAAAGGCGATTGTGGAAGCTGATGATACACAATCTACGGCTGAATTAGCAGCAGCTTTCGACGATAGCGTCAAAACAATATTGGTCCATTTGCGGCAAATTGGCAAGGTAAAAAAGCTTAACAAATGTGTGCTCCACGAACTCAATGATCGTCAGCGCGAAGTACGCGTCGAGACGTGCCTTGCACTGCTCAACAGACACACAAATGAAGGAATTTTGAACCGCGTTGTTACCTGCGATGAAAAATAGATTCTGTTTGATAACCGCAAGCGCTCAACAAGTTGGTTGGATCCTGGTTCAGCACCTAAACAATGCCCTAAACGAAAACTTACCTCTAGAAAAGTGATGGTCACTGTTTGGTGGTCTAGCGCCGTTGTGATTCATCACAGCTTCTTACCAAACGGGGTGAGCATTACTGCAGATGTGTACTGTGAAGAACTGAACACAATGATGGAGAAGCTGGCACATCTCCAACCAGCATTGGTCAATCGCTCGTCTCCGCTGCTCCTGCACGACAACGCGCGACCTCATACTGCACAGCAGACGGTCTCCAAGTTGCAAGAACTGGGGTTGGAAGTTCTCCGTCATCCGCCCTTCTTGTCATCCCTTGTGCCTACAGACTACTACTTTTTCTAGAATTTCGATAACTCTTTGGCGGGAAAAAAATTCAATATCCGATAGGCTGTACAAAATGCCTTTGAAGAATTTGTTGCCTCCCGTCCAGCTGATTTCTTTAAGAAGGGCATCAATAAACTGCCAATGCGCTGGCAAAGATGCATTGATTGCATGGGTGATTACTTCGATTAATACAAATAAAAAATACATGAAAAAAATTCGTTTAAATTTTTACATACAAAACGGCAATTTCATAGGTAAAGACCTAATATTAAGTTATTCCTTGCATGGAAATTTCAAGCTTTTAGTTTATAATACACACATCAAAAAAGTCTAAGCAACATGCGTGATATTACAAATTTTTCCATTTATATTAATTAATTTCTAAATATTTACTCAAACAAAGTGCGTAGGTAAGTAAACTTTTTTGTTATTGATGACATACTGGCTGCTTGTAAAAAAAATATTTGATTATGTTTTGTTTTTTCATAAAATTCAAATGACTCCGAATTTGTTTGAATTTAAGTGCGTTTTAATTGCTACGTTTAGTCTTGATTTTATAATTTTACCAACCATTTAAATAAAGTTAGAGACAAAATTGAATTGTTAGATATTCTTTACGTCATGAAGCGACGTCATTTGATGGCAGATGAAATGCAAAGAGCTGTAGGGATGTTGCAAGCGGGAAGTAATCAATCTCAGGTATCTCGACATTTTGGCATTCATAGAAGTGTTGTTTGTCGTCTTTGGAAGCGCTACAATAATACAGGAGAACCCGCTGAACAGCATCCAGGCCGTAAAAGGAGTACAACCACTCGGCAAGACCGGTGCATACAACTGACTGCAAGACGCCAGCCGATGTTAACCGCTCGAAAGATAAGTTTGAGGCTACAAATTTCAAGTGGTGTTGATGTAAGTCCTCAAACTGTGCGAAATCGACTGCATGAGTACGGCCTACGAGCTCGACGCCCAATCAGGTGCCCACCGATACGACCCGGGAATCGCGCTCGTCGATATGAATGGTGTAGAGAACGCATAACATGGACCCAGGAACAATGGGATAAAATTATGTTTTCCGATGAGTCGCGATTCGGGTTTAAGCCTGATACAAGAAGGGTGCGAGTGTATCGTCGGCCCGGAAATACTGAAAGGCTCAGGTGCGTTCATGAAGTTAATCCATACAGCGGCTCAACAGTTATGTTATGGGCGGGTATTATGAAGAACAGGCGAACTGAGCTCGTTTTTGTAAATGGAAACATGAATGCTGAAAATTACATTGAGGATATTCTCAGACCATATGTCTACCCATTTGCACAAACCTTTGGCTCCGACTTTAGGTTAATGCATGACAATGCGCGTTCACATACAGCTCGGCGAACCAGTGAATACTTTGCAACGGAGGACATTCGGGTATTGCCCTGGCCTGCACAATCGCCAGATCTCAACCCCATCGAGCACGCATGGGATATATGCTCCAGCGACGTGTTTTGAAGGACTTGGACGGAGCGACAACAACCCAACAGCTGAAGGATTTGCTACAATTCCATTGGGAGCGAATACCGCAAGATGACATAAACAGTCTCATTAATTCAATGAATAATCGTTTCCGACAAGTTCTGAATAGCAGAGGAGCCCATACTTTGTATTAAATTGTTCTATTCTTTCACAATAAATACATTTTCTTTAGAAATTTCATTTTGTAAGAAAAAAGTTTAGTTTCTTATGTACAAGGTGTCCAGAAAGGGTATCGGGTATTTGTTTTCGCACCATATTCGAAACGGGGCGTCTAAAGGGTGCGGGGAGGGGTTCGTGGCGTCCGCCATTTTGTGGAGTTTTAGTCACGATGGAACAGTACTCGGGGACGCATCGCGCATTTTGCGTACGAGCGTATTATCGTAATGGTGATTCAATAGTGACTGCTCAACGTCTCTATCGTACACGCCACGCGCCAAGTGACGATAGCATTAGGAAATGGATCAGGATGTTCGAGAATACAGGTGCGACAGTTAAAATTCAAAACTCTGGTCGTCCTCGTTCAGTTCGCGATGAAGAAACAATTGAAGAAGTTGAGGCGTCGGTTCGTCAAAATCCGTCTTTATCCATCCGAAAGCGAAGCCAAGCGTTGAACATCAAAAAATCGTCTTTACATTCGATTTTAAAGAAAGACTTACATCTAAAAGCCTATAAAATTCAATTGGTTCAAGAATTGAAGGATACGGACTATGCTAATCGACTGAATTTTGCGAACGAAATGCTGCAGCGATTTAACAACTTTATGGTCATGTTAATAAGCAGAATTGTCGGTACTGGGCAGCGGAGAATCCGAGACGAAAGCATGAACGACCCCTGCATAGCCCAAAGGTCGTTGTTTGGGCCGCTATGTCTGCTAAAGGCATAATTGGTCCTTATTTTCATGAAGATCAACGAGGCCGAGCAATTAATGTGAATAGTGACCGTTATTGCGATATGTTGCGAAATTTTTTGGTCCCAGAGTTGCAGGAGTTTGCAGGTTTCAACTCAAGAACGTGGTTCCAGCAAGATGGGGCCACTTGCCATACCTCAAATGACTCAATGGAAGTTGTTAACGAATTATTCCCTAATAAAGTCATTTCGCGAATGGGTAACATCAACTGGCCTCCCAGAAACCCCGACCTTAGCCCGCTTGACTATTTTGCATGGGGATACCTTAAAAGTAAGGTTTATCAAAACAATCCGACGAATCTAACCCAGTTAAAGCAAAACATCAGGTCAGAAATGGCAGCAATATCGATAGCTATGTGTCAACGTGTTATCGCCAATCTTCGTTTCCGTTTAGAAGAGTGCCAGCAACGTAACGGTCATCATTTGGATAACATCATCTTTTCCAAATAATTCTCCAATTCATATGCTAATAATAAAAAATAAACTTTTTTATTGCATACAAATAATTTTTGTTTCATTGAACTTACAAATACCCGATACCCTTTCTGGACACCTTGTATCTTAGTTTCTACAGTATATTCTAATATTGTTCACTTCTGTTATTAAAAGAACTTATAAAGACAACAGCTGTTATTTTTACATCATAGAACCCTAAAGATATTATTTAAAAAATAAAATACAACGTTATAATGTGAAGAACCATCCTAAAATTTAAATTAGTACATGTTGCTTAGACTTTTTTGATGAGTGTATATTGTAGATTAAAGTGTTCTGAATATCAAATAATAACAAACATGTCCCCCGGCGCGCGAGTTCTATAGGTGCAAAGAGGCTAATATTTCCGAGATGTATTTTTCAAAGAATATCTTAACTTTGTTCATGGATGAATTTCGGATAAATTCAAAAAATATTTTTTTTTTGTCTAGTTGGACAAAGTGACTTTTTATTTTTTCTCTCAAAACGGTCCCAATTGACCAGTCTATGATGTATAACGTATAATTATTTTTGCATTAAAGAAGGAACTCTAAATTCTAAATATATAAAAGCACTTCAGGGCTTTCATCAGAACTCATCATATGCCGTGGATGTGCAATTCGGGAAATCGGAATTTGATAAAATTGTTATAATAACAAAATAAAGCTTCTAACACATAAATCTCAATTATTAATCATACGATGAACGTTAATTTAGTTTAAAAGTACTTTGTTTTAGACAATGAATATGGCCGACCCGCTACCATCGACAAGACGCTCCGCTAAAGTGACATTAATGGCCAGTCACTCTTAATGTTGACATTTCAATAACGCGCCGAAACGGCCTGACTGACATACGACCGTCCTCGGGCGTTATATTTCTGCAACAAACAATGACCAATCAACAAGATATCCGTTCGTTCATCTTGCTAAATCATGATTTTATTCTACACGGTATCCCGTTATTCATAGCAAACGCAAAATCACTTAAAGATCATAACCGTCGTAACATGGAACAAACGTATGCAGCCTACCAACACATCTGGATCGGTCCAATGTATCCCTTCAACCAACCCGTAATTAGTAATGGGTCTGGCCCGGACGGCTCTCCCTTCGATCAAGATAAACTAACCATCACATCTGGGTCGATCCAGTGCATCCCTTCAACTAACCTGTAATAGGTCTAGCCCTGACGGCACTCCCTTCGACCAAGATAAACTACAGATACGTCTGGATCGGTCCAGTGCATCCCTTCAACCAACCCGTAATGGGTCTGGCCCGGATGGCACTCACTACGATCAGGCTAAACTATAAAACTTCTGGATTAGACTTGTAAGCCACCTTCGATCTGACTCACATATGTTTTATATTTATGCTGATTCCGATATGCTATTCACCGTAGGGTTCAAATGAAAAACTATTTATTTTAGATGCGGAGAGTACCTGCTGCGTGTGTCTTGGTCGATTTCTTAGACAGAACTGATTTTGCTACCCAGCTTCCGATCTATCCGCCCACGTTGCCCTCATCAGTGTCTACCGTTACCCCGCATAGTGACTAAGCGAGACTCACTACTATCAAAGCGGGATGGCGAGAATATAGCGTGCGCGTACTCTCCGCTTTCTCTTTATTATTAAGATATTTACAACTTATTGTATTTACACTTATATTCTAGTACACTAGTTACTATTTTATAATGTCGCGAACAAGACTAGTGAATCCAATCGACGAACATGGATATCACCATCCTATCCAGGATCGTCAACTTAAAAAGAACAACACATACAATATTTAAAACATATTTCTGGCATACCTATGATTGCAGATTATCTTGTTCATTATAAATTTCAATTCATTTTTTATATCCCATGTATCAGGATCAGAATGTGCACTGAGAGTGTCAGAACCAGCTGTGATACTTCTAGAACCGGTTGGATATTGTATCCGAGCACACGGTCAAGGTGTCAGTCATTTGTAAGTAATAAGTCATCTCTACCAGTTAAAGTTACACTGAGCTCGACTCATAACGGTTTGTGCATTCAATTCACGACGTATCAAGTTATTCTTCTGACATTGCACTGATATAACAAATCCAGTTATTATCTCTTCAGACATCATACAATTACTTAGGTATTCTTTCGATGAGGTTCCATAGCCGAAGAGCGGATTCAGAAGCTGTGTCTTTAGCGCTTATTTGGAAACGTAAGATTTCGTCAAAATAATCTTGAAAAAATTTAGGTTTTGAAAATCTTGCTATTAAAATCTCTTTAACTGAATTCCATGTGATTTCGTCTAAATTGAGTTTAGTGAGACACGTAGCTGCACTACCTTTCAGCGCACCCGTTAATACCATGAGTAAATTAACTCCTTCAAGATGTTTATTTTGCACGATAACTTCTGTCAATTTAACCCACCCATCGATATCGGAATCTGGCTCATCCAGGTCGAACTTTAAAGATTAGTACTTACAGGTAGTGTTTGTTGCGCCTTTAAAACTCGAGTAAACGTTTCCATGTTACTCAAAAGTTTCTCAGCGGTTGTTAGCTCTGGATTCTTTGTTTCATTTTGCTGTTTGTTCGATCCCACTTCCGATAAAAGCACTTCAGGGCTTTCATCAGAAGTCATCATATGCCGTGGATGTGCAACTCGGGAAATCGGAATTTAATAAAATATCTTCTTCAGAACGAAATTGTTATAATACAAGGTGTCCAGAAAGGGTATCGGGTATTTGTTTTCGCGCTATATTGGAAACGGGGCGTCTAAAGGGTGCGGGGAGGGGTTCGTGGCGTCCGCCATTTTGTGGAGTTTTAGTCACGATGGAACAGTACTCGGGGACGCATCGCGCATTTTGCGTACGAGCGTATTATCGTAATGGTGATTCAATAGTGACTGCTCAACGTCTCTATCGTGCGGAATATCGTACACGCCACGCGCCAAGTGACGATAGCATTAGGAAATGGATCAGGATGTTCGAGAATACAGGTGCGACAGTTAAAATTCAAAACTCTGGTCGTCCTCGTTCAGTTCGCTATGAAGAAACAATTGAAGAAGTTGAGGCGTCGGTTCGTCAAAATCCGTCTTTATCCATCCGAAAGCGAAGCCAAGCGTTGAACATCAAAAAATCGTCTTTACATTCGATTTTAAAGAAAGACTTACATCTAAAAGCCTAAAAAATTCAATTGGTTCAAGAATTGAAGGATACGGACTATGCTAATCGACTGAATTTTGCGAACGAAATGCTGCAGCGATTTAACAACTTTAACAACATACTGTTCAGTGACGAAGCAAATTTTCACCTCAATGGTCATTTTAATAAGCAGAATTGTCGGTACTGGGCAGTGGAGAATCCGAGACGAAAGCATGAACGACCCCTCCATACCCCAAAGGTCGTTGTTTGGGCCGCTATGTCTGCTAAAGGCATAATTGGTCCTTATTTTCATGAAGATCAACGAGGCCGAGCAATTAATGTGAATAGTGACCGTTATTGCGATATGTTGCGAAATTTTTTGGTCCCAGAGTTGCAGGAGTTTGCAGGTTTCAACTCAAGAACGTGGCCACTTGCCATACCTCAAATGACTCAATGGAAGTTGTTAACGAATTATTCCCTAATAAAGTCATTTCGCGAAGGGGTAACATCAACTGGCCTCCCAGAAGCCCCGACCTTAGCCCGCTTGACTATTTTGCATGGGGATACCTTAAAAGTAAGGTTTATCTAAACAATCCGACGAATCTAACCCAGTTAAAGCAAAACATCAGGTCAGAAATGGCAGCAATATCGATAGCTATGTGTCAACGTGTTATCGCCAAACTTCGTTTCCGTTTAGAAGAGTGCCAGCAACGTAACGGTCATCATTTGGATAACATCATCTTTTCCAAATAATTCTTCAATTCATATGCTAATAATAAACAATAAACTTTTTTATTGCATACAAATAATTTTTGTTTCATTGAACTTACAAATACCCGATACCCTTTCTGGACACCTTGTATAACAAAATAAAGCTTCCAACAAATAAATCTCAATTATTAATCATACCATGAACGTTAATTTAGTTTAAAAGTACTTCGTTTTAGACAATGAATAGCGATTTGTCGCAAATGTAGTGCGCTAACGGCTCACCTTTCAAATCTCCCTCTTCATTATGGCCGACCCGCTACCATCGACCCGACGCCGACGCTCCGCTAAAGTGACATTAATAGAAATTAATGACCAGTCTCTCTTAATGTTGACATTTCATTAACGCGCCGATATATAAATACAAGTAAAAGTTTGTGTTTGAACAGCTTACTGCAAAGTAGCCCACACTCTTAAAATAGATTCCCACCCTTGCATAGCATCGACAAGGCGGAGTGCCTTGCCGCCTGTTTGGAGAGCCAGTGAGTGCTCCCCGAACAGCGTCAACGCAAATACCGACCGAGTCGAAGGTATCGAAGCCTGCGTTGGGGTACTGAATAAGCACCCGCGACAGAATCCTTGTCCCCAGTCACTTCTGAGGAGGTCTGTGCCATACTCAAAAGCCTTAACCTTAAAAAGTCACCAGGTCCCGACGGGATCAGGAATGAAGTACTCAAACTTCTTCCTGATCACCTCATAGCTCTATTGGTCTGCATCTTCAATGTTGCCATAGCCAACTGCCATTTTCCAGCAGTCTGGAAAACGGCCATTGTCGTAGGTATTCACAAGCCCGGCAAGAGCGCGTCGCTTCCCGACAACTACACAACTTCCTTCTGAACCGTATCAAGTCCGTAATAGAGGAGAAAAACCTCCACCCGCCTGAGCAGTTCGGCTTTCGTGCTAGACATTGCACTCATCAAGTGCACCGCCTCACGGAGCACATTACGTTTAACTTTTCCCAGTCATATAAACCCCGTCGTACACTTGCAGCCTTTTTCGTCGTAGCTAAGGCCTTTGATAAGGTCTGGTACGAAGGATTAGTCTATAAGCTGTATTGTCGCGAAATCCCCGATAGATTAGTTAAAATTATCCGCGATTATCTCACAGACCGCACCTTCCGCTACAGAGTGGAAGGTGAACTATCCACACCTCACCACATACGCTCAGGCGTCCCCCAGGGTTCCATCCTGACTCCTAGCCTTTTCAATCTGTACGTCGGTGACCTACCAAAACTTCCCGAGAAAGTCGAGGTAGGGCTATACGCTGACGATACAGCCATATACTCCTCTCAGAGGCAAAGAACCTCAAAAAGGCTCAAAACTAGAATCCAAAAAGCCGGGACCACTCTCGGGAAGTGGTTTAATGACTGGCGAATAGCCATCAACCCCTCGAAAAGCGCAGCGGTGCTCTTCGACCAAGCTTCCTCAAAGATACCGAAAAGCCTCAAGAGTTATCCCCTTGAACTCTTCGGTAATCCGATACACTGGGTAAAGGAGACCAAATATCCAGGTGTAACCCTAGATAGTAGACTCTCCTTTATACGTCACGTCACTCTGGCTAGGAAAAGGGCCGCATGTACCCTGGCCCGATTGCATCCTCTATTATGTTCTGTAAGTAAAATGTCCACGAGACACAAGCTTACGCTCTACAAGATGTGTATCCGTCCGATAATGACATATAGTTGCGTTGCGTTCGCACATATGTCAAGATATAACTGGAAACGGTTACAAGCCATCCAGAATAGGTTTCTTCACCGCCTTACTGGGACCCTTCAGTATGGTCGTATGGAAGATCTCCATAAAGATATGGACCTTTCTTCGATACATGCCTACGCCAAACACCTTTCTCGCTCCTACTTCGACACCGCGTCAAACTACGCGAATCCATTAATCACAGCGGCACCTACCTATGTAGGTAGGTAAACGCCGGCCGCGTAACATCTTCACTGACCCGCTCGACCAAATCGAAACAGCAAACGCGTTTTATTTCACCGTCTCTCCAGACAGAGCGTGCCAGCGCCCACGCCCGCGTAACCACTGTTCTCTCCACAGAGGACGAGCGGTCAACTTCGCTCCCGCACACCCGCCACGTTCACCCTCACTAGCGGCAATCCAAGCCTAGGTCCGTTCCTCGGTGTGAAGCCCTTGGGTCAGGCAACCGCCTGCGCGATACAAGTGACACAATACGTGCAACACTTAGCTACCCACATACAAACATCACACACACATGTTACATACGTGCACACCTCACAGGTTCATAGGTTCTGCAAGGAACCTTTTTTATTTTTTTGCACTAGTTAGTGTAGAAAAACCATTCCGATCACTAAATACACATACGCATGTTTCCCTCCTTCCTCCCAGGGGTTTAGGGAATTAGCCAGATCGCGACCTATTCGCATGCGTGACGACCGCCCGAGCCGAGGTTCGGCTACTCTGGCACCCTCGTGCGAGTCGTCCAGAACTTTCGCGGCTGAGTGCCCTAAGCGCTCGCCCCCAAGTTCGGTGAAGCTGTAAAAGCCGCAGCGGCTCTGTTTTTGGATAGGGCCCCTAAGGCTAAAAGTGTAGTTAGTTAAAAAAAAAAGAAGTGTTTGCGCAGTCACCTTACGGCGACATGGCAGCGTCGCGAAAAAGTAGGTAGTCGCACTGCAGAAGCGATGAAACAGCGAATCGCGGTTACATCGCGAGTACAATGAATATCGCTAATCGCTCAGGTTAGCTATATATATGTCGCAGATGGGAAAAGATTGGCCTCTATGTGTTCGCTGGAGGCATCCGCCATTTCGGTTTTTATTTAGTCAGTGCGCACACCTGGCGCGGGCGCTGTCTCGAGATGAAGTGAGTCAAACTCAATCGAACGCACTACTGACAACTTTCATCATTTTTTAAAAACTGACAACTTAGATGTGGTGTCACAGTCTATCCATAGCTCGGCTGTCTATGATGTTATTATGTGTTGCAGATAAATAAATAAAATAACCACGGATATTTTGTAATCCCTGACTTATAGTAAGTACATTTGATATGCAATCGCTATATTATGTAAAATGTCACGTATGGGCCAATAAAGGGTCAACAGCTCAAAATGAATAAAGAGTAAAAAATCACTACATGACTTATGATCCCGCTAAAAATTCCTGTATTTAAGTTTAGTGCACATTGAAGCAACTCTAGACGAAAACACGCCCATTGCGATTAAAATTATAAATATACCTATATATGTTTTTAGGTACTTCTGTAAATCAATATTTATGATTTTTTATAAATTTCACCACGTTCCTATTAATATCCCATTAAACTATCAATAATTATAGTTTTGATTTTCAGCGAATAAAAACTATTTTGTTTTTTCGTGACACGTCAAAAAATTCAAGAAATGATTATTTGAAATATATATCTATTCATTTACAAACGTTTGTTAATGCTGAATTATGTTTAAATTGGATGAAAATTATTATCTTAGAAAATGTTATTTAAAAAGAGAACAAGTGCCAACTCAAAGTGTAATGATAAAGAAAATGTCTTCGCCATTAGCCAAAGTTTATTTCAAATCAATGTCTTCGAAACTCAAACTTATTGCTGGGTTAGAACCGCCTATGAAAGGCGGTGGGAGTGACTGGTATGTACCGCCTAAAAGCCTTTTAGAAGAAGGTAGAGTTGTGTTAAAACCTTTGAAAAAAGAGTTTTTGTCAAAATTGAGCTCAGGAGGCATAGGTTATTTCGGAGAAAAGTTACTGCAAATCCACCATGAACGAATGGAGGAAGAGAAGAAAAGACTTCTACTTGAAAACGACATTAATTGGAAAAAGACAATTGAAGTAAATTGCCGGCAAAAATGGGAAGATACCTCTAAAGAGGCGGAAAAGAAGAACACGGTAGCTATTGAACAAGCTTTTCACGAATTTACCGTTATGTATATGTCATCAATTAATAAAATAGAAACATTGATGTTTGATGCGGCTGTTAAAGAAATTGTGAGAACTAAAGAAGAAACATATCAAATGATGAAGAATAAATTCGAAAATTTCTTAAAAAAGCAAGCGACTAGGTTGTATGAAAAATACACTCAAAAATTGTTAAATGAAAAAAGCAAACTCAAGGAAGATTTTATTATTAATGTAGACGATATCCACAAATCAATGACCGATCAAGTTCATGACCTAAACGTTGAAAAGCACATTGTTATAGAAAAGTTGAGAAATTTGTTAGAATGTCAGAATTTGGCCTGCCAAGTTTATGTGGCTCTAAAAGAAAGAGGCGAGTGTCAAAAAGAAATTGAATTATCCGAAGATAAACATAAGAAAAAAGTCGACGCGTTAAAAGAAGAAATTGCTTTAAAAGACTTCGAGATTCGTCTTGCAGCTGAAAAAGAGAGGAAACGAGAAGTATTTCATAAGATATGGAAGAAGAAAGTCTGTGAAGTTGTTAAAAAATTCCAACAGTTCGTATCATATTGTTTTTTCTCGCTGCCTGAACATGCTGATTTTTTTCTTGATATGGAAAAACTTATGTTGCTCCAATTAAATGATGTAATAGAAAATCCAAGCGCTGACAGTATTTTTGAACCCGAAAAACCAGAGTTCCACACTCCTGTGCCAAGACCGCATCCTTTTTACCTATTTTGTGACAAAGGGTACAGGCCGAAGCTAGATCAAAAACTTTGCCCAAAACATTGTACAGCTAGCGCTTCTCAAATGCCCGTAATTGTTGTCAACAAAAGGTGCATTTACGCAGCGTGTGATAACATTGAACAGTTTACAGATAAAGTAAAACAATACATCCACGGACAGCGCGGTGATGACGCTGATTTTAATGATGAACACTTTTACGGACACGATATTCCAATAAAGACTACATCGTCGCAACAATTACTTGAATTAAAGCTGGAAAGCTCATTATTACAAGTTTTGCAACAAGAGTTACCAAATATAAGAAAAGTCCCAATCGAGTGTTGCCTATGTAAAATACCTTACTGTTTTTGTAGTCCTATGCATGCTTCAAAAATGTCCCTGACGACGCCGCAGCAAAGCTTCCAAGAAACGTCCCTGCATTCTATCACTTCCGGTAATAAAATTGAGACGCGCAGTTTAGAGCTGATACATGAAAGAGAACCGAAATGGGAGAGTTACTGTAAATACATTGAACCGAAGCGATGTAAGTGTGGAAAAACTGCAAAAAAACATTTACGTGAACATCTTCCGACTTACATGCAGAATATGTCGACTTATGATGCTCCTGAGTTACCACACTATGAAACTTGTTCTGTGACAACTCTCAAGAGATTAGTTGAGAAGGCTACAGGAAAGCGTCCTACACCACCTACGGTAGAAAAAGTTGAATCCAAAACGAAGGAAATCGGCACACAGTATTCCGACCAAGAGTTTGATTTCTTGTGCAATTGTTTCTCAGACGAGGAAGTTGAAAAACTATTCAAACAGCTCGTAGCAGGTACAAAAGCGTTACATTCAAATAAAGTAGGAAATAAATTTGAAATAGTGGATGGTAATGTAACTCCAACATATTTAACAAAGCACACGGACTCCTTCGCTACAGCCAGGGCGTTTTCATTACGAAACCTAATCAACGATGCTCCACAACTAGAAGAAATTTTTGTCAAAAAGGACTGTCGAAATGATTAAATATTTTCAAAAATTCCCATGAATATAACAACACCGTTTCAAAGCATTCTTCTTTCAGTCTTGTAGTTCACTGTTTAATAAACATCTAACTCCAAACGGCCATGATATTCGCTTGTAATTGCTATCTTTACCTACATATTTTATTATTTATACGAACCAACGTGGAACTTCACACAATCGGTATATCAGCTCGACTAGTATAAGAGTAGCTATCTATATGTTCTTTATATGTCAAATTAATCTATGTGGCAAATATTACAATAATTTTAGCCTTTCTGGCGCGCCGAATTTTTTTTTTTTTTTTTGTGAGAAATAATATAAATAGAAATCTTACATACAAAAGTTATCAAATTATATTGAGAAGTTGACTTAAAAATTAAATAATTGTACCTAACTGTTTAGCTGTTTAATAGTTTATAATAATAATTAAAAGTTTTATAAATGAAACTTTTGTTTAGTATAATATTAATATTTTAATTTTTTGTGGTTTAATTTGTTAAAGTTTATGTTTTCTCTTATTACATTTCTAAATTCATTCGTGCTCTTTTTTAATTAGTTATTTTAACTGTTCATCGTGTGTAATATTTCCAAACTCCTTTAATTAAATTGCATCTGTTTAGAGTCTTTTTTTGTCCGCAATCTTATAATTTGCCAGAATGTAAATCTTGTTGGTGTTTTTATTATAAATAAATAAATAATAGAGCTAGAGAACAAAATGAAAATGTTTATAATAATATATAAATCGACGCTTTATTATTATTTACTGATGCAAATGATTAAATTTAACCAAAAATAATTTTCATATGTAGCTCCACCCAAAAAGAGTGATTTGTTTCAATGTTTGCTGAAAAGCTTGTAAATTATTGCCACACTATGAAGGTGGCATTATTTTCTTTTTTGTAACTACTTATCTCATACACTCAAGATACTACTACATCTATGACTTATCTTTATGTAATGCTTCAGAACTAAAATACTGAAGCCAAGATACCTAAAGAAAAAACTAACGAGGACTAAATTGAACCAACTAACCTTTGCAAACCAATCCGCCCCAGGCCCCGCCGAAGGTCCAGGGCGAGGCGGTGACATCGTGAGGCCAAATGATACGATACTATTGTTTTCATTCGATACTAGTATTCAGAATAGAATATTGGTGTTATCTACTACTAATAGGTACCCCACAGAACAAAGAGTAAGGAAAGTAATAATTAATAGTAACAAAGAGTTCTCGTGCATCCCTGGCTCCAGAATCCATATTTCGAAACAAGGTTCACAACCATATGATAATTATCGTACATGTACGATAATCGCATGCCTTATTACGATGTACGATCAGTATGATAGCACATCACTATCGTAAGATAATTTGGTAATTCAAAAAAAGGTCGTATACTGGCTGGAATACGGAAAAAAGGAAGCTAAAAAAAGTCATACCGATGCTCAGATTACCTCGACCAGCTAAAAAAAGGTTTTCTGGAGCGGAAATCGATTAGTCCTGGTATAAATACGATACATTTTACGTCGCTAGTACGATAGAGTTCACAAGCTTACAATACAATCACACGCCTTCGTACGATGTACGACGGCAGCAAATGACTATCTTGCGATTATTAAGAATTCCTAAAAAAAGGTTATGTGTGCAAGGCGGAAAAAAGGATCCTTAAAGAAAGGGTCGTAGTGAAGGTAAGGTTTATTTGATGAGCTGAAAAAAAAGGTCCTCCGTATATTTCTAGTCCAAACCAGAATACGTAAACTTATGTTCGTATTTAAAAATTTGCGCCATATTGGGAACTACCTTATTAAAATTGGAACGTGTTCTAAAAGTGAGTTGTTCTGTTCCGTTTATTTTACCTACAGATGAACTTTATAGTAAATGTAACGTGCTTACCGTGAGACAATTTTTTATTTATTTTAAAAACTATCGTTATATACCGTGCACTGTCGTTTATATAAGATCCTAATCTGCAGCATAATAAAAGTAAAAGACGATTGCACTCCATCTACAGTTTTCACATAAATTCTTTTGCTTTTTAGGTCCTCATATAAATAATCAAATAAACCATATCCTTCAAATATATGCTCTTACTAAAAAAGGAGCTAAGCGCATTGTTTCTATTTGGTGACTTTCACCTGTATACAACAGTAAGTACGGAGAATCTAATAACTATTGTTTCATAATAATCTCAGCAACGTCTCTATCTCTCACAGTTTGGATTACTCCTGTAATGCTCATCAACAACTGTTAACAGACTTAACTAAAAGCTCATATTCTTAATTATTATTGGGTATTTAATATTTCGGCTTTAATTGGCAAAATTTTATATACCTATTGACTATAGCTCATATTTATTGATGTTTTTATTTTTATGTTTTAATCTTATTACTTGAAATCAAGAGAACGAGGGTCTGGAGATCTGTAGTTCAGGTCATTGTACCTTTTTCAGACTCCAGACCTCGCATTTTATTGAAGTGAAACTTCTTTATCGACGTATGGGAGAAATTTTGTAGCAGTGTAAAAAAAAATCGTCACGTTTTTCGGTTACGCGCCATGTTGCTTTTTTTATCAAAGTTTAGTATAGTGACGTAAAGAATATAATGTAATATATTATAATAATAACAACAATATATTAGTTTTGAAGTTTGGTTTGAAATAAGAATAACAATATATTAATTTGAAAGTGATAAAATAAAAACACTTATTCAAATTTAAGTGAATTTATAAGAAAAGTGAGAGTGATTATATATTTCGTTTTATAAATTCAACACGTATGAGCATGATTTTAATATTTATTTGAGGTTAACCTCACTTTTTGATTGTAAGTATCAGTGAATGTATATAAATCTGTTAAAATTAGCAAGTATTATTAAATATGACTGTAAATCTAGTGAACATTATTAATTCTAAAAACAATAAAAAATATAAATTAAATAATAATTTAAAAATAAAACAAAACATGATTAGAAAATAAAAATATGTATACGTACATCTTTTTTAATTATTCGTTTATAATGATTTATTTATTCATTTTTAATTTTATAAAATCGTTGCATTTCTACAAGATTAACTGTCATCATATAATTGTATTACTTTGAAAAGATAATTCCATTTATTTATTCATAACTTGTGTAATTGATTAAGTCATTAAATTTAATACGGAAAAAATTGTTTTTCTTAAGGCTTAATCCTTATCTACCCCATTTTCGTGAAGTTGCAAATAGTAGAAAAATGATATGTCGTAAAGAAGTTTCACTTCATACCTGTGTACTCTGGTACACACACACATTTTTTTATTTTTTTATTTTGTCGATGGATTGTTGATTGTATTAGATTAAGTTAATTTATTCATATGTGAGGTTAAATAAATGAAATTTATTACATTTTACGTCGCTGGTACGATAGTTACCGCTGGTGATATTGGAGTTTTTGGCGGGATCTTAAAGTGGCATGTTGTAGTTTTTATTTTGAATTAATTAATTTCGGTTTTTTGACCCTATATTATGTAATATTGGTGGGTTTTTGCGTGATATAGTTTGGTTGTTGTAAATAAGTGAAGTGGATTATAAATATAAAGTGGAAAACATGCATTATAGGATATCACAAAAGCTGCCTAGATGGTTCTGACAAGAGGCCCACCACCAAAAAGACCCCACTTTGTTTATAGGAAAATTTTGCGAAGGCACTGATACTGACAACTGCTTTTTGAGGTGCCAAAACAACAACCCCGGCTTCTTGAAGAAGGGGTGACGTTTGACGAGTTTAGTATAGGGATGTCGGAAGTGCAAAAAAGTATCGATATATATTGTATCAATTCTTTTGGAATTTTTTAATGTAAAAATATTGATATATCGGTACGATTTGATAGAGAATGTTGGTAATTTAAAAATCTAGTATATTTCGCTACATCTACCTCAATTATCTTACAAGGAAACCAATCAATAGCCATAATTTCTTATCAAATTATAATTGGGGCCTATAGAAACAAAACAGCAATGTCCAATTTTTTTAGTATGGATATTCGTTGTAGCAATTAATTTTAATTTTATGAATATCAGGGATTTATTCACAATTTTTGTTCTAAAGCCTAAGGCGATAACGTTATTGTAAACATAATATAGGAAACAATTTTGTTGTGTGCATTATTAATAAAATTACTGTTAACCCTTTTTTCAGCGCAAGTGGACATTGCTGTTTTTGTTTCTATAGGTCTCAGTTATCTGAAATCAGTAACAATTACAAAGAATATGGATTATTTATTAATCAAATTAATATTTATCTGGCAGGCAGAAGGAAAACTTTTGATTTATGTGCTCTGTTTATAGCCAACATCAATACCAATAAGGCACTGTGAGATTTACAGCAGTTGCCATTCTCTTCAATGACACAACACAACAAGTAGGACACAACAAGTATCAAATACTTTAGAGCTATTTTTTATGAAAGGAACTAGGGTAACTTTGGGGGAACTGGGTATTATGAACAGATCAAAAAATTGTTTGAGTCCGTTAGGCATACCACCACTGGTGGAACTTGAAAGAGAACTGGAGCTTGCTGAAGCTGTAGCAATCTCTATTATAACTTTTTCATGTCCAGACCACAACAACGGTGACAAATTTTCTGAATTATTATTTGACTTCAGGCGAAAGTTTCCTTTTAGGTTGGGTCTATTTTCTACGCGTATTTTCTTATATAAACACGACCAGTAGGTAGTAATCACTGTTGATACGCGTACTACTCCACCGTCTACGCGTACTACTCCATCGTCTCTCCAAACAGAGCGTGTTACCGCGCACGCCCGCGTAACCACCATTCTCTCCCCTGAGGACGGACGGTTAACTTCACTCCCGCACACCTGCCTCGTCCACCCTCTCTAGCGGCAACCCAAGCCTAGGTCCGTTCCTCGGTGTGAAGCCCTTTGGTCTGGCAACCGCCCGCGCGATACAAGTAACACTATACGTGCAACACTTAGCTATCCACATACAAACAATACACACATATGTTACATATGTGCACACCTCACAGGTGCATAGGCTCTGTAAGGAACCCTTTTTTCTTTTTACGCTAGTTAGTGTAGAAGAACTTTTCAGATCACTAAATACAGATACGCATGTTTCCTTCCTTCCTCCCAGGAGGAGGGGAACATGCATATGAGTATATATGTTAGTTAGCTCGAATTTACGGATAGGGAATTAGTCAGATCGCAACTTATTTGCAATCGCGACAACCGTCCAAGCCGAGGTCCGGCCACTTTGGCACCTTTGTGCGCGAGTTGTCCAAAACTTTTTCGCGGGTGAGTGCCCTAAGCGCTCGCCCTCAAGACCGGTGAAGCTGCATAACAGAGATAAATAACAATTCTGCATAAGCCGTCAGAGGCTCCAGGGTTCCTAAGGCTAACAGTACAGTAAGCTCAAAAAAAGCATTGTTTATATTGAGAGGCAGAGTTGCCAACATTGGGTACCAAAATAAGTTTTCGTTTTTTAGTTTCAATAAATATCAATTTCTATACCTTTTCTATCCTTTGAATTTTATTTCGAAACATTATATATCGTACAAAAATATCGATATCAACAAGCTTAGTTCAATATTTCAGTGGGACTGTTGATATTTTTTTAAAATATCGGGTTTCTATATATCGATATATTTAAATAAAACCATATCAGAGTTTGTGGTATAGCTAGAAAGAGGCCTTAAATATTGGGAGCGGGATGCGGGTAAACTATGGAACTCACTGCGGTAATTTGGTGACTCGTAGCGTATGCAATAACTCGACGATAGATCTTCTTCAAAAACTAAATTACATGTCACTCGCGGCGAAGGCCTTCCAAGCTAGATTTTTAACGGCGGTTGTACAAAGTTCACTATATCACTGTTTAAAGCGTGCGGCGTTGTCCGCGTGGCGATGCGCTTGCGTTTCGAGACGGACTGTTTGCGAGCGGGGAGTAGGGGAGGGGGGTGGTTATGAGGTGGTAGGTTTAGCGGGAAATATTTAATGCCTTATAATTAACACGCGCCAACATCCTCCCCCGCGTTGAGAAAAATTAATTTTCTCCAAAAAAAGAAACATTAATCTAAATGAGATAATGCTAAACATAGATAATTAAACAAGTCTATAAAAACACTAAAGTGCCAAGCGTTAGTCTAAAATAAATGCGTAAATGAGAGAATAATGCGTATTAACTATTAAAGTACGGATTAATAAAGTGCGGAATAAATATAATAAAATTGCGGTATAATTATTGCGAAGGTAATGGACTTAACTTAACTACAGGGCGTTTTAGATGACCATTGGCGGTCTTTACCAAAGCGACTCTAATAACTCCGTCTAAACCAGGGAAAACTTCAACTATAACTCCCATCGGCCATCGTAATGGTGGAATGTCGTTCTCATGAATGATTACTACGGTCCCCACTTGAACAGAGTTAGATTTTTTTTTATCAATCCATTTCTGTCGTATTTGCAAGGTGTGCAAATATTCCAAATGCCACTTTTTCCAGTATGATTGTACCATCTGGTCAAGTAATACTTTTCTAGAAGCGAGACTTTTAGAATCCTCCTTTGTTCGGCCTAACCCTGGGCTAAGCCACTCGGCCTCACGATCAACTCCCGAAATCTCCCTACCCTAATGTGGAAGCGTGCTTGAAAGGGCCGTGGAGGGCAGGGAAGATTGCCGCCGTGAGTACCGGTTAAATTCGAATACTTACCATAAACTTATACTTATTACTCACCCGGTAAATAGGTCGCACTCGAAGAGTCCAGGCCAGTCGGTGTGAATGTATAGTGTCGGGTATAGTGTACATGTATGAAGATGCTGTGTTTAACCTGACCTGGTGCTGGCGTTGCCAAGATAGAGGAACACTTCACACAACCACTCACTACGTCAAAACCCCGTCTCACTACGCGTTATTTGAAACCCGCATCAAGCGGGTGCGCGGGTGCAAATTTTATATATGCAAGCAAAAAATAATTTGATTTCTCAAAAGTCCGATCGGCGAAACTCTCTTGCCGCGAGGCGGTGACGACACGCATCCAACCCTAACGCTGTCTAACAACGGTGTACGTGATCGGGCGCACACGCCGCGATGCAAACCAAACCCCGCGCACGCTCTTCCCTCCCCTCCGGACCGAGCGAGGTTCTACAATTCCGTAACAAACCCCCGCCCCGGACATAAGGATTAGGTCCGCTAATAAATCGGCAAACGGGATAGAGCAGCAACAGCACGCTTTAAGACCGAATCTCCTACCATAACTTCAGCCACTCGAGGGACTCCGTCGGAACCATAAACCAAATCAACGATGCGCCCTCGACGCCAATGCAACGGCAACAAATTAGGTTCCTTTACTAATACCAAATCTCCCACGTGAGGAAGATCCGTCTTATCCGTCCACTTAACGCGCTGCTGCAAGGTGTGTAGATACTCCAGAGACCAACGGTGCCAAGAACTTTGAGAAATCTGCTGCAACAATTCAAATCTATTCAAGCGTGAAGTCTTCACGTCCCTGAAGGGGTACTCAGGCAAGGCGTTAAGTGGTTGGCCAATTAAAAAGTGACCCGGAGTCAAAACTTCTAAGTCGTTTGGGTCCGAGGAGAGTGGGCAAAATGGGCGTGAATTGAGGACGGCCTCAATTTTGCAAAAGACGCTGGCGAGCTCTTCAAAAGTTAATATGGTTTCTCCAATAACGCGGCGGAGATGCGTTTTTGCTATTTTAACAATTGCTTCAAATATACCACCCCAGTGTGGACAAGCTGGTGGATCAAACCTCCAAGATATCCCCATCTTGGAAAGAGCAGTTTTAATAATAGATATCTCGCTTGACAGAAAATTCTACAATTTCCTTTAAATAGCGGTCGGCTCCCTTGTAATTGGTACCGCAATCAGAACGAATCAGCGAGGGCAATCCCCGGCGGGAAACAAATCTGCTCAATGCCGCAAGGAACGCATCTGTACTGAGGCTACTCACAACTTCTAAATGTACCGCCTTGGTTGATAAACACACGAATACGCACAAGTATGACTTAAGAGATTTAGCATTGCGAAGGTGTGAGGACTTGATGAGGAAAGGACCCGCGAAATCAGTGCCCACTGCTGCGAACTGTCGAGCCTCTCTAACGCGATCGGCTGGCAAATCCCCCATGAGCGGCTGAACTGGTGTAGCCTTTAATTTATAAAAATTCATACATTTAAAGATGACGCTTCGTATAACGCGTCTAGCTGAGAAAATCCAGAACTCGCGCTGTAACATAGCAAATAGGGAATTAAGACCTGCATGAGCATTCTGGATGTGGCGATGCACCACCAACAAATTAACAAAGATTCCTCCCTTGGGAAGCAAGAGCGGGTGACGCGTTCCAAAGGGAAGACCAGAGTTCTTCAGACGACCCCCAACTCGAAGCAAACCAGCTTCGTCCAAGAAGGGGTTTAATCTAGCTACTGCACTCCTCAATTTAGCACCGCGTTTCAGATTATTAATAACGTTGGCAAAATGGTTATTCTGTACTATACGAACCCAAAACATCAGGGTCCTTTGACGCTCAAGAGGTGACAATACTGATGCAAGTATTTTGTCCTGTGGATTCATTGTGTTATGAAGAAATCGACGGATCCAAGCTGTTACACCCATCAACTTTTCAAAGGAACTGTATTTATTCAAAAGGGTGTCCAAGTTGTACATTGGTAAATTCTCAGCCACTCCGACACGTAACCCAGGCAATATCTGGGGGGAAGAGAATTTGTTCTGAGGCCAAGACGACTCTGGCTGCGTCAGCCATTGAGGACCCCACCACAGAGGATGATTATTCAATATGGAGGCCATGCAGCCGCGTGAAGCGCAGTCTGCAGGGTTCAAATCTCCTGGCACATGATGCCAAATTAAGGGAGATTCCGAGTTTTGTATTTGTGAAATTCGGTTAGCCACAAATACCTCCAAATTGTGGACAGAGGCTCTAAGCCAACACAAAACAATTTCGCTATCTGACCAAGCAAATATTTCAGAAATTTCTAAGACATCGATTAAGCTACAGCGGACATGGTTTAGTAGGCGAGTCAATAGAGCTGCCCCCACAATTCAAGTTTCGGTATAGTCAACCGAGATCGAATGGGAGCCACCTTGCTTTTTGCCATAACTAAATGAACCGCAATCTGTCCCGAAACGATAACGGTTCTCAAATACACTGCGGCCGCATAGCCTCGCTCCGAGGCGTCACAGAATCCATGAAGGCTTACACGGCACTCTTGAGCCGGAAGGAAACAGCGAGGCATAGCAATGCGGTCAACCTCGGGGAGTGCTGATACTATGTAGGTCCATTCTCGCAACAAATCTTCTTCGAGAGGCGAGTCCCACGTAACTCCGGCAATCCAGAACTTCTGAAGAAAGCATTTGGGTAATAATATAACTGGAGTGATCCATCCATTTGGGTCCAAGGTGCGGGCAACAGTAGACAATACTGAGCGCTTAGTCCAGGTCTTCGGATGATCCAACTTCACCTGGTACATAAAGACATCCTGGATAGGCTGGTACTGGATTCCCAAAACCGCTAGCAAATTTGGAGTGTCAGGGTTCTCAAATAGATATGGATCCTGCTGATGTTCATCTGGGAGATTCTTCACCAAATCAGGATCATTCGACAACCATTTCCTCAATTCATAACCGCCTGACTTCAAAATGGCAATCAGTTCGTCGCGTAATACGCGCGCGCTCTCTATTGTCGAGGCTCCTGTGCATATGTCATCAACAAAAACGGCACTTTCCAAAATGGCGGCTGCACGCGGATACTGCAGTCTTTCTTTGTACGCCAACTCCAACAGTGTCCGCATGGCGATATATGGACGGGATCTCAATCCATATGTTGTAGTTTTCAATTCATAAATCCTAATGGGTTCACACGGACGTTCACGCCATAAGATCAGCTGATACCGTCGATCATCCCGATGAACGATGGTTTGCCGGAACATCATTCGGATGTCGGCCACAAAAACCACTTGATGACGACGGAAATGCGTGAGTATATCAGATATATCCCTGTGCAATTTGGGCCCTGCGTGCAAGCACTGGTTCAATGAGACTCCGTTTGATGTTGGAGCTGACCCATCAAAAACCACCCGAATTTCACCGCCACGGGTCTTCAACACGGCGTGGTGGGGCAGAAAGTAGTGTTCGTGAGCGCGCCAATCAGATTTAGTTAAGGACATGTGCCCCAAATCCTCATATTCCCGCATGAAGTCGCGATACTTGTTTCGAAACGAAGCGTCTCTTCGCATTCGTCGCTCCATCGACAACAGCCTCTTCTCGGCCAATTCTCGGGATTCTCCCAGGAGGGGTCGAGAGGTTAAAAAAGGTAAACGAGTAACAAACCACCCATCCAATCGTCGTTCAACATTATTCTGGTAGAATAATTCACATTCTTGATCGATTGGATTCACTCGAGTCACCGAAGGGGGCTCTTCGACCTTCCAGAAACGCTGAACAGCGTCACTGAGTGAAAGACCTACTTCAAGGAATTGGCATTCAATGCGTGACACATGGTCAGATGGGACCAAATATGCTGTAGCCAAATATTGTGGGGACCGCTACTAAACCATTCGGTTGCAAGATCTGAGGGTTCCCCTTCAGGACCGAACCCAATACATCTACCCCCAAAAGCATATCCACATTGTCCGGGACCTGCCATCTTATGTCAGCAAGTTTCAAGTGTGACGCCAGTTTTACGGCGTATTCCGGCACTCGAATCTGTGGGTGTATGCCAATAATATTATCTAGTACAACTGCCATGACCTTGATACGAGGATCACCTTGATGGGGTGAGAAGCAAACCTCGACCTTCCCCTTTGTAGCAGTGGCTTTTATCCCACCGATACCATATATCGGACCACTGCTCGCTTTCCAAGAAAGACCCAACTTTCCCACCAAATATGAAGTTACCAAACAGCCTTGCGCGCCCGAATCCAGAAGGGCACGAGCAATCGCGAACGTATCCCTTGGGCCCCACACACGAATTGAAACCATCGGCAGTATAACGGTTTCATATGGGGTGGCTGTCGTGGGAAAGATGGGTGCGAATCCCTAACCCTGCCAGTTAGAAGCGGGTTGCGACTCCATCCTTGCCGTCTCGTCGCGAGTCACGTTCATACATAGCGCGCGATGGTGTCTACCCTGGCAGTAGCAGCAGGGTGAGGCCACCTTGCAGTCCTTCTGTATGTGCGGTCCCAAACAGGCGTAGCACAATTTGCGCGCATTCGCAATTCCTCGCCTGTCCTTCACCGGATGCCTCAAGAACCGGGCGCATCCTGTGACCCGGTGACCAGACTCCCGGCAGTAAATGCAGCGATCCTCGGCTTCATACGTGGCATACCTGCCACGCGCACCCCCTCTGGACTGCCTCTGCGCACGCTCCGGAACACAAGGTGGGCTAGCCAGACCGGAGTAGCGGCGTCTATCAGGTGGGCGTTCCGGTCCTACTGCGGGAGCACCCAGTTCGGAGTGCTCTAATCGTCGGCATTCCTCTTCCAAAAAATTTACTACGTCCTGAAATGTGGGTATTGTAGTCGCACCGTCACCCCCGTACGTGCGTTCGAACCTCCCCTTAAGGTTCGGTGAAAGTGAGGACAACATTATGTGGAGCAAAATAAAACTCCACTGGTCCACCGAAAATTCCATGCCCCGTAACGCGTTGCAAGCCGTGAGCACTGGGTTCAAAAGGTCGCCGCGCAAACGATCCTCTTTAACGGGGCGCGGCAATGATAATATGCGGGACACGTAAGCGTTGGCGAGGCGTCGCTTATTCTGATAGCAGCGATCCAATAAATCCCTCGCGATAGGGTAGTTGGCGTCCGACAAATCTAGGTGGGCGATAAGGTCTTTTGGTTCTCTGAGGAGAGATGCGCGTAAGTAAGCCATTTTCTGACTGGCAGTTAAGTCATGGCGCGCGTCCACAAGCGAGCAAAACATCGAGAGGAAACCCGGATACTTCTCAATCGCCCCCATAAACTTGGGGACCTCCAACGTGGGAAGCCGCCCCAGCAATTCCGGTTGTGTCGGAGGGCGTATCTCCCCAGTCGCCCCTTTTGCACCTTCCCTTTTCAATATTATTCGTGCGGCTTCTACAATACCGTCGGTGAGCGCGTTAAATTGATCGTAATCCGCAGTGACTGACGTGAGCACCTGCTCGTCGTTGGTCAGTTCCATAACCTTACAATATGCATCCTCCACAACCTTCCGTCGCGATGCAATGGATTCATACCGTTCGAGGAGTGCCTGTCGCCGATCCGATATGTTTATCAATGCATCCACCGTAGATGCCCAACGAAGTTCGCCCCAGATGCGTGTAGCATATTTTTTATGCTCAGCCATTACGATATTATTATTATTTTAGTTTAACAAACAAACAATAGTATTTCATATATATATCTGTAATGTAATACTTTAAAGAACCCCAAAGAGAAATACTTAAAATATTATTTTTTACAAGAGGGTAATCCAACTAAAAACCACCTCGATCAAAACGATAAAGATCTTGTGTTATAACTTATAAACAACCACGCTCTCGCTACCAAATATTGTTCGGGCCTAACCCTGGGCTAAGCCACTCGGCCTCACGGTCAACTTTCGAAATCTCCCTACCCTAATGTGGAAGCGTGCTTGAAAGGGCCGTGGAGGGCAGGGAAGATTGCCGCCGTGAGTACCGGTTAAATTCGGATAATTACCATAAACTTATACTTATTACTCACCCGGTAAATAGGTCGCACTCGAAGAGTCCAGGCCAGTCGGTATGAATGTATAGTGTCGGGTATAGTGTACATCATGTATGAAGATGCTGTGTTTAACATGACCTGGTGCTGGCGTTGCCAAGATAGAGGAACACTTCACACAACCACTCACTACGTCAAAACCCCGTCTCGCTACGCGTTATTCGAAACCCGCATCAAACGGGTGCGCGGGTGCAAATTTTATATATGCAAGCAAAAAATAATTTGATTTCTCAAAAGACCGATCGGCGAAACTCTCTTGCCGCGAGGCGGTGACGACACGCGTCCAACCCTAACGCTGTCTAACAACGGTGTACGTGATCGGGTGCACACGCCGCGATGCAAACCAAACCCCGCGCGCGCTCTTCCCTCCACTCCGGACCGACCGAGGTTCTACAATTCCGTAACATCCTTACTTATTTCGTAAGCAGGTAAAAAGGTAAGCGGAGATGACATTATAAAGTGCGCGGGAGTAAGCGGTTCTGGATATGGATCTTCAGATAAAAGAGATAGCGGACGTGAATTTAAAATTGTTTCTATTTGTGTAAGAATAGTAGAAAGTTCTTCGTAAGTCAATAACTGAGTACCTACGACTTTGTATAGATGAGTTTTTAAACTTTTTATATTTGATTCCCAAATTCCCCCCAAAGTGGGGTGCGTGAGGTGGTATCATGTGTCATTAAATGCGACGGATAGCCAATTCTTTAGCGATCACTTTTGAATAAGAATGCGAAGAAAGAAAATTATATAACTTATCAAGCTTGGCTTTAGCCCCAACGAAGTTTGTACCGTTATCCGAATATATATTAGCGACTGGGCCTCTGCGTGAAATAAAGCGTTTAAATGCGTTTAAAAATGAGTCTGAAGTTAAGTCGGACACTAGTTCGATGTGAACTGCCCTTGTTACTAGTCAAATGAACAAACAAATGTAAGCCTTTTGACTCCTTTGACCTCTGCGTCTATATAAAGTGATTTTAAATAGGTCCACAGTAGTCTACACCTGTGTGTACGAATGCTTTTGTTTCTCGTACGCGATATGATGGTAAGTCAGCCATTTTTTGACTCGGAAGCAATGGTGCACATTTAAAGCAGAAATTACATTTGTGTATGCGTTGTCGTATAACATTTCTAGCGGAAATTATCCAAAACTCTTGACGAATAATAGAATTGAGCAAATGAGCGCCCGTATGGCAGTGTGCGCGGTGAAAATAATCTATTAAAAGGGAAGTCACATGCTCTTTTTTAGGCATTAATATCGGATGCTGAGCGTCAAAAGGTAAGTTAGAATTCGCTAAGCGACCTCCAACTCTAATTATGCGGTTTTCGTCCAGAAACAGATCGAGCTTTTTTAAATTGCCATCAGGTAATTTATTATTCTTTAAGCGTCCAATAATTTGGGAAAAATTATTACTCTGGACTGCGCGAACTAAGAAAATTTCAGTGGTGTTTAATTCAGAAGCGTTAATAAGAATATTAAATGTGCGAGGTAAAATGCGTAAAGCTCTTAAAATATAAACAATTATGCGTAGTAATTTATTATAAGAATAAATTTTAAGCGAAAGTTCACAAAGAACTTGCGGTACAGCGGTAATAGTAGTAGCAGCAAAGGACTTATGCTCAGGTAGTTCCTCATAGTTAGCGGGCGTTAAAGATCTAAGGGGCCAAGCAGATACTGGTAACTGGAGCCACTGAGGACCTTGCCACCACAAATGATGTGAAAGTAATTGCTCAGGTAAGAGACCTCGTGATAGGCAATCACTAGGGTTCTCTGACCCCGTGACATGAAAGAAATGTTTAGGTTCTAAATTTTCATGACACTTAGCAATGCGATTACTAATTAAAATATTCCAGCGACGTGGAGACGAATTGATCCATGATAAAGTTATCTCTGAATCGGAAAAGGCAAAAATATTATTAATTTTATGGCGAGCGTTATATGCGCCATGAACAGTTTTTGTTAATTTAGACATTAAAACAGCGGTAGATAAAGAATTTTCTTTTTTAATTGTTGCGGACTCTGAGTCTTGTTTATTTCATAAAGAAATCATGCGTAAAATATAAAAACACTTATCATCGAAAGTAGACATTAAATTATAATCGATATTCGAATCTGGATTCAAAGTAATTAGCAGCGCGTTGTAATTATCCAATGTTGTGCTAAATTGACTTCGAATGTCGTCCAGAGTTTGAACACTACAAAGAAACATTTCTTTTTGTTCTTCACTATTAAGTGCACATTGGGCTTTGGAATGTATATCATCAAGTCGACTTTGTAATGCATCTCGTTTAGCGGTCATAATGATAAGTTGGTTTGCTTCCGATATGGTCGGAACAAGTTCTCTTTTCGGTGGTATTTTGAACAAATACACCTACCAAATACAACAAATAAAACGAATAACAATATAATATAGGAAATAAGAAATTGAAACTAGTATTTGATACGCGGTTAAATATAAAGTTATTCAAGTAGCAAACCTGAAATTAATTATTATTTTGCGAGATAAATTTTTCAAACTACCCTGGCACAGAACTAAGAATTATGTGATTTATTGTTAACAATTAATGCGTTTTGGAGTTTATAAGGAATACATATGTTTAAATGTACAATTATATGCGTCTTATAGCGTTTGTTATATTTGCGAAGTAACAAATTGAAACTTTTGTTTTTAACAATGCGGTGAGGTTGCTGGCGTGTGATACAACGTGAACTTTGAATAATACAATTTATATATAGGGAACTAGTTGCAATCCTGCGAGAAGTGACCAAAAAAAATGGTGTAACTAGAAAGAGGCCTTAATTATTGGAAGCGGGATGCGGGTAAACTATGGAACTCACTGCGTTAATTTGGTGACTCGTAGCGTATGCAATAACTCGACGATAGCTCTTCTTCAAAAACTAAATTACATGTCACTCGCGGCGAAGGCCTTCCAAGCTAGATTTTTAACGGCGGTTGTACAAAGTTCACTATATCACTGTTTAAAGCGTGCGGCGTTGCCCGCGTGGCGATGCGCTTGCGTTCCGAGACGGACTTTGCGAGCGGGGTGTAGGGGAGGGGGATGGTTATGAGGTGGTAGGTTTAGTGGGAAATATTTAATGCCATATAAATAACACTCGCCCACAGTTTGATAAATAAAAAACTCATTAGTCAGCTCAATAAAGATTTACACAGTATTCTAGTATATATATTAAACAAATTAAATTATAAATGTATAAAAATTTAAGAAATATAATATGAATACCCACGTGCATTTCCGCTACATTAAAATAAAACGGTAATTTTTCATAACCTCTCTTTCTTCTTCTTCTTCCTAACTTGGCAACCGGTCCTCTTTAATGAAGACCATTACTGCCATTATCGAGTGAATTATAGTGTTATGTGTTATGACGAATCAGTATCCTAACAAGATGGTGGTCCCTTGTTAGAACTTTCTAGGAAGATTTTTTGGGGCCTCAGAATGAATCCTTTCAGCTTATATTTATAATCCACTTCACATAAGCACAAAAACCAAACTATATCACGCAAAACGCCACCAATATTACTTAATATAGGGTCAAAAACCTAAGTTAATAAATTAAAAATAAAAACCACAACACGTCACTTCAAGATCCCGCCAAAAACTCTAAACCTCTCTTTTTAACTTTGCTCACTGTTAACCACAGACTAAATAGAGGTAGATAAGCTGAGCTGTTATCCTCTGCTGTTGTGTGCAGTGACAAGCAGAGATAAATAACGTGACAAGCAAGCAACAAAACAATAAGTCATAGTTGGTACCAGAGATGTTGGTACTGTTGGTAGTATTTTTTTCAATCTTGGCAACCCAGAGAAATGTGTCTACACAGAATTACATTTCGTTTTACTAAGTTAATAAGTAAATAAATAATCTAGAAAAAGAATCAGCAAAAGAGAAACAGACTAGATTAAGTTTACGACGATTTTATAGATTAAATAATTTACGAGAAAAAAAATATTTAAGAAAATAGACTGTCGATATCTACATTTCTAAATCCAAAAAATATTTGAAATAAATAAATATTTCTATTTCATAAAAACAATATATCGATTTGTTATCAACAGTCCTAGGCCTAGCCCTATATTTTATTGTAAAATAATGTGAATAATATTTTAACATAATTTCCCGTATTAGTGTATTAATTAGATACATTTCAAAATGCCGTCATGTGTTGTAAAAACTTGTCGTAACCATAGTGGTTTCATTAAAAAGAATCAGGGGATCACATTTCATAGGTAAGCTTATAGTTTATTCAAAGCAAACATATTACCTTGGAAGTATAGTAGATTTATAGTAATTTTTTTGGAACATAATTTATTTACCAAATTAATTATAATTAATTTATTAAATAAATAAATCGTTTCTAAACTATTTATCAATACATAATCACATTTTATAGATTCCCCTCAGCTAACGAGTTATGGAAAGAAGATTGGATAGGAATAATAAGGAAATGTAGAAATGAAAACAACTGGAATCCATCTAAATCCAGTGTAATTTGCAGTAATCATTTTGAGGCCAATGATATATACACTACTAAAGGTGGACTTCTACGTATTGTTACATATGCTGTACCAAAAAAGGTAACATATAAATAATTACTGTGTAAGTACTTACCCTATTGAAATTGTAAGCTTACTAAAAATATCAAATAATGAAACGTCTAGCCCAGTGGTTGGCAAAGTGCGGCTCCAGAGCCACATGCAGCTCTTTGGCTAAGGAGTTAACTCAAATTCACACCATGGCACAGCAAATTTATATGCAAGGCTAGCGAGTTAGAGACATCAGTTTGTCAGCTGACTGGTGAAATAATGTGGCGCAGCTCTGTCTCGTAGACGGTTTGTTGCGTTAACACATTCGTTTTCAAAAACCCATCTAAAATTATCAACAATACAATAATAATGACAATATTAAGTGTTTTGCATTATAATTTAGTGTATTCTTAATAAAAATCGACAGGTAAATTCAAATAACTAATGGATACCTGCGCAAGCGCTCCCATTTGTAAGCATTGCACTGTGATGTCACACTTAGGAGATAAAATGGTCTTCAAATAGTGTATACATTGATATAGTGGTCACTTGAAATGCTTTTTACTATTTTTAAATTGTTATTTAACCACAAAATTCTTGTAGCTTATATTATATATTGCTACTTTTTAACTGACTTCAAAAAAATATGGAGGTTGCTCTATTTGAATGTTTTTTTTTAATGGATGTTCAGCCATAACTTCTTTGTTTATGAACAGATTTGAATGTTTAATTTTTTTTTTTATTATATGGAATCCATTTTAATTTCATTGGCATTGGATCTTCAACTTCGAATATACACCAGGGAACTCTCCAAAATCATTGAAGTTAGTTTTCTTTTTTGTTAAAATTTGTGTTGTATAGTTTGCAGTTAGAATGCAAACCTTCAAAACATGTAAATCATTGTATTCTCACTAATACATATTTTCAATTAATTACACAGTGAATAGGCTATGGTGACTGCTTACCATAAGGCGGACACAGCGCTTGTTTGCAAATACTATATACAAAATCATTAAATTACTTACTATCATAACAATATTCAGAAGTTTGAGCCAGATTTATAATCAAAAATAGACACTTCTTTACATAGGGATTGCAGAAAAAGATAATGTGAAAATCAAAACTTTTGTTATTAAATAACTTGGTTATAAATATATCCTAAAACATAGAAATTTTAATGATGTTTTCAGTTTTATGAAGATATTCAACCACAAATCATAAATAAAATTAATTCTTCATCTATCTATGCTAATATAATAAAATGGAAAAGTTTTTTTGTTTGTTTGTTTAAACATGCTAATCTCTGGAACTACCGGTCGGATTCCAATAATTATTTTTGTATATGATAGCCAGACTCTCGATGAATAGTATAGGTTATTTAAAATTTGGCTACAACTCTCTGATAACCTTCAATATTGATTTTTGTTACGTAAGTCAGAAGTCGAGGCCCTCCCGAACTGCTTAAACCGCGTGCGCTGGCGTAATCGTTAATGGTACGAAAATACAGTGTTCTACAATAATATTGTTCCTTAGTATATCTAAAAAAACTCAGCGATAGCATATGCCTATCTCTTATACATAAGCCACAATAAGGTATTTTGTGACATAGATTTGTTGAAAAATAAAAAGTGATTTATAAGTATTGTTTTTAGATATGGCATATTAATCCTTACAAACAAAAGCTACATCATCATAAAGACAATTTTATGAAGTTAAATTTTGCTTTTTAGAGTATGCTATTTGGACGCGTAGTTTAGGAGTTAATGAAAAATTTCAATAATTTGTACTTGTGGGAAGTACAATTATGATAGACATGAATGAGTGCGTCGGCGGCGCGGTGTTTGTCGGATAAAATTAGCACGAGTGAAACCGTGGGGTACAGCTACTTATTTACTATAATGGATACTTATTGGATACTATTTGGGTACTTAGAGTACTTATATAATATAAAAGACGTTCTCTATAATTTTTACTTATATTGATGGAATGGTATAATTGACATCACTTTAATAGCGTAGAAGTGCAGTATTGATAGCTAGCTTCGACAAGAAAAAAAGTTAATAAAGTACCTTATTATAAGTTCTTAAGACTAATTAAAAAGAAAACCAAAGGGTTCATCCGAATTCGCTCGTTACGCAATTACAATATACGGGCACGTGACGTAATTAGATAATCAACCAATCACAGAGCGTATGTGATCACACGGCGGAAGTTTAAAAAATGTTTATTTTTATTTCGGTTTACTGAATAATAATGAAATATTTTTGAGTTTTTTTAATAAGAAATAGTTTAAAAATATAGTATAATCATTTGTAATTACGCCTAAAAGGATCACATTTTTAACATAGTCAAACACCCTATTGCGCGGCGTAGGGTAGTGTTAACCATGTTAGTAAGTAGGTACATCTGAACATAATTTTAATGAAATAAGGCTACTATTTTAGACATCCAAGTTATTTTTATTTATTTTTTTAGCTTTTATTTGAGTCATCAAGTCATCAACAACAGCCATCTGAAGGAATTATTGTCAGTGCTTCGTTTAAGGTATGTAATAAAATATTCTTAATAAAATTTGTGATTACTTACCAAAAACACTTTTTTATTCCATACTAGCCCTAAATGTTTTATGGATGCTTTATACACTACATGATTTGTTAAAAAAGGGTACATAAGATTTTCACTATTTCCAAATAAATGCATTTTCAATCAATACAATTAATAAAATTGAAGTGTCAAAACTTTGTAATGTCAAAATAACAGCTTTTTACTAAATGCATATGAAAGTATAAATGATACCTATAACAAAAAACAATTTTTTAAATTTTTTGTCTGTCCGTCTGTCTGTTTATTCCGGGTACTCTCCGAAACGGTTGGACCTATTTTGACTGAACTTTCACTGATAAATATCTGATGATATAGGGAGTAACTTAGGCTATTTTTATTTTAGAAAAAGAATTAAGGTTCCGCACAAATAAAAAAACTGGTCATGGTGAATCAATTCGGGCGCTTAAATGGCTTATGCTGAGTAAACCATAAGAGATATAGCAAATTAATGTACTACATAATTATTGGCATTAAAAAGACATATAAAAAGTCCGGGAGAGTATACATCTATCTTCTAAGAAACACTCACAATAAGCATTTTTGTCTTTAAAAATACATCTAACAAAATCTATCTAGTAGTTTTTGGGTATTGCGCGCTCATAACTGCAAATCTCTATAATTTTATTTACAATATATGTAATATTCAATTACAATATATTCAATATTATTCACTGTTGAACTGTTGCATATTTTCTCAGAGTAGCGCTTTATCACACACTTAAATACTATCGTTCGCTTATTGCACAAGATAAATATACTTACGCCTCTATTTTATTTTCTAGTTATCTGAGCCATATTCAATCCAAGATCATCCTGCTGAAGGAAATAATTCCAGTGATTTGCATTTAATGGTACGTAATAAAATTTTATGTACACAAAAGTAAACTTGGAAAGGTAACAAAACACTTATTTTGGTGCAGATATTCTATTGATACGTTTTGTTTAGTCTGATAATCGTTTTTTTAGAGCCCAATAAAGATGGAAATTGATCCATTAGCCTCATGTTCCGAACATGAAGTGAAATTGGAACAGACCTGTTCTCAAGAATCAACGGCGTCTTTACAACAAGTATGTATTTTCAGTCTTGTATATTCTTTTCGTACACACAAGTTATTTATGTAGTAATTGATGAGTAAATTACGTGAGTCTAGTTCACCAATTCCTGGCTTTTTTGTTTACATATTCATTCAAAATGTATGGAAAGATATGTGAGGTTAGCAGGCCTGCAGCGCCAGGCGGGTGCCGAACCCCTTCCAGCCAACCAATATTTAACGTTCGATTATCATTGTAAATATCTATTATTCAAAATCTACTTTAAAAAGACAAGGTACATTATTATTAATTAGGCATTATTGCTAAGGAGGCCTTGCCAAATTACGTTCAGTAAGCTAGAGAGCTCTTGGGGGTGCCCCCATCGAATGGCCCGGAAGAAACGCAACTGTTCTTAGGCATCACAGTTAATGGAAATTATAATGGGTTTCCGCTGCGTAAGAATCATCAGTCATCAGATATTGCTACTGCTAGCTTAGGTAGTCTACTTCGCATACCTACTAGCATATTTCAATTTTCTACTGATTTGTACTAAAAGATTCAGCAGCTAAGGTAGATATCATATTTATACAACGAAAATTTTAAATTTATAAATACTTAAAGTATATTAATTTGTATTCTTAAAAAACACTCCAAAAAGAAAATAATAGTAAACCCGCCCGAATTCCTCAATGACTTGGAATATTTTTTGAACCGGTGGTAGCGTTTTCACTTGTTATAAATGTGCTTCGTTAAGGCCTACATTGAATAGTGTAAGAGATGTAGGGCACACTAAAATTTCTTTGAAGATTTTTCTCTACTTGAGGCGATCCGAATGGAGGAATACTTTCACCCCACAGAAGATCACAGCCAAATAACCGTGTATTTTGTTCCTGCCATGAGTAGGGCTTCCACAGCTCCATGGGTTGGAGGGTGACGCGCCAGTTACACCTATGGTATTACAAGCGTTCATAGGCTACGGTAACCGCTTATTATCATCAGGCGTAACGTACGCTTGTTTGCCACCTTAGTCGTATAAAAAAGTAATTTTGATTGTTGAGCACTTAAATTGATTACTTGCAAGCGCCAATGTTACAAAAACGACTTGACTTTAGTTTGTTTTGAAAATGGTATTTGTCATTCATTAGAAATTAAAATTATAATAGATAATTTTGTTAATATGAAAAAAGAAAATTCAAACAAAAAATAAATGGCATAATTTGCTAACCTATTTGTGAATTGAATTGATTTAAAGTTAAATGATTAAAAAATTAATAAATTTAATTAAGGACGCCTAACTTATACATGCAGGTGGACTCCATAAAGTCTAGCGCCGATCCTGGAGCTTAGTCATATTGTTTTTTTTTTTTTTTCTAGATTTCACATAATGCTGTAACACCACCAGCTAGTCTTAGTTTCGAGCAGCCCTTATCAGTTTTATACACTCCCATAAATCGACGTTTGAAGGAAAATTTGATGAAAATGCATATTTTAACGAAAAGGCAAATGCAGAAAATAAAAATATTAAATCAAAAAATAAGGCGTCTCCAAAATCGAAATAAACGACTGAAAGTTATTTTGAAAACCATGAGAGAAGATAACTATATTGATGTTGACCTATTTAATAAACTAAATGAAAACATTGTTGCCACTGAGTTTTTTAATATCTTTAAGAGAAAAAAACTAAAAAGGGAAGTTAAATTTTCTCCATCTATGAAAAAGTTTTGTATAACGCTCAACTATTATTCTCCAAAAGCATATGATTACCTTAGGCAAACTTTTAATACTTGCCTTCCTCATCGTAAGACATTATATAAGTGGTACAGGAATTTCAAAGGAGAACTAGGATTTACTGAAGAATCATTTCAGGATTTAAAAGCATAATTCAGCATCGGCCTTTGTGCTTTTTATACAGAAAATTTGGAATGGGAAGAAATATACAGACCTAGAAGATACGGAGTGCAGTGAAGATTGTGCACGTATAGCTTCTAAAGCATTTGTGCTCCCGTTATTGGCATTAACCGCCGCTTCAAGCTTCCATTGGGGTGTTTCCTAATTAACAAAACATTATCATGTGAAACAAATCTAATTTGATAATGACATTTCTTAACAAATATTTCGAAGCTGATATTGATGTTGATGACGTGTGATGGTTATGAAACAAATTTCAATGCATTAGAAATACTTGGTCACAGTTTAAAATTGGACTCGTTAAAAACTACATTTACCTACGGACTCGACGAATAATTCTAAGGTAGTATGTATTCTGGACCCAAGCCACATGATGAAGTTGTTAAGACATCAGACGGCTAAGTAAACCAACACTTAGCCAATAAATTGACTAAAAATAATGTCATAAAGCTAAAATTTGCCACCCAGACTTATAGTAAAGTAAAGAAAAGCTAGGATTACACTTTTGCAAGACTGAGAAACAACAATACAAGTATGCTAACAAATATTATAGAAATTTTTTCAGTAAATGATAGATTTTTACAATTTAAGCTTTTACCCTCCACGGACGTCAAATTAAAACGTGCTCACGACTCCGACGGCATGACACGTCGAAAATACCATCTTTTTACAGTTCAAAATAAACATACAAAAATATGTTTGTATGTGTTTCTTTGTTCCTATTATTATTTCTTAGACATATTTATTATATTATTACACAAAGATATATAACAATAATGGGCGTAACCAGGTACGAGCAGGAGGGGGGGCATAAAATTGCTAATCGGTCGGAGTCGAAGTGCACCCGAAACAAAAAGTAACATTTTAAGAAATGTTAAAATCATTCAACAATGATTTCCACGCGTTTTACACCCGTTCACTGATACCTGTGTGTGTTGCGGGCGGCGATCGGATTAACTTGGTTATGATTTATAATGGTTCTTCTTCGTTCGATATTGTCAGTAATCACTATGCACACTCGAGGTTCAATCACGAATGCGCTGACGCTGACAATCAGAACCGGGTTGCGTATGGTGATGAGATCAAGGGTCGTGCAAATAAAGATCCCAACAAAACGCCCTCAAAGGAACTTCAACAGTACCACCAATTCCAGTAAGAGGGCTTCTTACATTATAAGATGCCCAGCGAGTCGTCCGTTTTTGACAGAAACTAGTGGAACATCCGACTTGTTAGTTGAGGTAAGACCAAATCAATACAAGCCTATTTTAATCGTCTATCACTACCCTGCTGAGCCTCGCTTGCAAACCATATGAGAAAGCAATTTTAATGCCTATGCCAATATATTTGCGGTTTACTCTATGCTCGACGATCGTAACTTTTAACCGCCTATAAATACCAAATGGCGTCACGATATCCGATATAATTGTACTAGGCAAAGTGACGTGCGTAGACCTACTTTCTCCCGATGCTTGGAATCCAGTGGCACTAACAGAATCCATCCCAGCGGTAGTCCTTAAAAACTGCAGCCTAGGAGTCATCGGCACTGACACGTTTATACCGCCTGTGCTACGACCCTGGTGTTGCTCCAATATTTAGAGGTGCAAAATCATTGAACAAACCATATATGCATACCTTATCCACTACGTAAAATATCACTCCTTAATCAATGATTAACAATAACATGGCTCTCGTGAGAATCAATCAACAGTTGATTTTCTAGCATAAGTGCTTTTTGATTTCTGAGTTTACAAAGAGCAGAGTGACGTGCTCTCTAGGTCTCGCGAGTTATAAAAACTTTTGTGTAGGTAAACTTATTTTAAAAAAATGGGTAAATTTTCTGCACATGGCAATTCTTTAAACACTCGTACCCAATCGTAATAGATCACATTCTTAGTTTCTTTCACGTTTTGGACTGACGGCAGCGAACTGCGTGCGTGTGGCCTTCAGCGACACGAGTCTCAGTCGATCGGTATCGGCCGGACAGTCCGCAACCCCAAGGCCAAATCGAACACTTGCTGTTGCCAGTGCAGCGTGAACTGACAATCTGCTGCAGTGTTGAAATGTCGACTAACTCCTTCCGAGAGCCGCCTGCTAATTCCTGGACATGAGACAGTTAAAAACCCGTTATAACCAAGGAAGGAAAGAACAGACGGCCGACTGATCAGACAAAAGACTGCCAACTGTTAGTGGGAACCTTTACGAGCTTTGCGGAAAACTTCAAGCATGGCCAGCTTACTAGATGTAACGATTGAAGGGCAAATTCGAAGATTTAAATAAAACAAATCAGTAGTCTATAAAATCTTTATTAAGAAACCACTGCAGAGTATGATATCGTGTCGTGGCGTTACCTACGTACAAGTTCCGAACGACATACTAAAGTTCAACAATTATCGTATCAATGTTCTTTTATGGATACACATACACAAACATAAACCTAAAAAAAAGGAATATTGGAATTAATAAAAATGCTATAAAGATTTAATCCAATTATAAAATAAATATAATGAATTTATTATTTCATCGAGGATTTGGGAAATTTTATGAGACCGCGACGCGCAGTTAGACTGTCACGCCGATTTTATTTTATTACAAACCATCAAACTAGTAATCGATCGACGCTGCCCTGCCGCCTCGCCTCAGGAGGCCCTCCCTCACTGAACCTGTAATTCTTATTTATAATGACAGCCCTCTAAAACTGTGGCGCGAACACGCGGACCGTGTCGCTCGGTGTCACACCGTGGCGCGTGACGTGAGACGCGCGAGCCTTGCTGTGTGAGTGTATGCTTATGACGCGGACGGTGTGAGGTGTGACGAGCGACGCGCGCGAAACTGTTTAGTTTAGCTGTAGAGATCGTCGTCTCCTCCTTCCTCTTGGAAGGCGGGCTGGTCGCCGCCCGACGTGCCCGTGCCGCCCGCAGCACCGCCGCTCGCCGGGAATCTGGAAAAACAAAAAAAAAAATGCGGCAAATTAAGGTGGCGCCTCGGTAGGAAGTGCGTAAGTTTTAAAGAGAGTGACAAAAGTATATTTTCATTTTCACTCACTTGGACAACTTTTCACTCCACAAACTTTTCTCAATAATGTTTTTTTTTTTTAAGTTCTATGACAGTAAAAACTATAAAATCACGAAAAGGGTATTATTCTCTTGCAACGCTAGTGCCATTTTAGTGGGTTTTTTTTTAAATCATATTTAGCCAATTACAGCTGGACATTTTTCAACTTGTCCCCCCTAAGTGACAAAAAGGCAACTTTGCTAGGCCCTCTGGTGAGATTATGAACAAACACTAAATCTATAAAAAAATTAAATAAATGTCCATATAAGTTAACAGTATTAGATGAAGTATGTTTGGAAATTTTGCAATAGTAACACCACCTTAACTTCACTCGATATTTCGAATACTCTAGAACAGCACTCTTTATCTCTACAGCAGACATTTTCGAAGATTCAGCCCGCATCCAGAATATATCCAGTGAGGACATTTAAGACACTTGTCGCCACTACGCTTGATAAAAATTGTGCGCACTTTATTTATCTATCTATTCTTAAAATAACTACCATGAAACTGACACTCGACACCAATGAGCTCATCAAAACCAAGAGAGAACTCCGGTATCCGAATCCTCGAGCACAAGATTATTTACCTTTCTCTGTATAAATTACCTTTATATTATGAAAATTTATATTAAACAACAGTTCAGTATAATATTATGTTTTAGTTTTTAATTTTGGGGCTGGCCCACTAACACACCCTTAAATCTTGTAGATGGCCTTTCAAGAGAACCAGTTTGGCACCCCTGCCAACCAAGATTGTGTAGGTATAGAGTGATTAAACATTGTTCTACCTGAAGTTGGTGCCAAATCCACGACTCTGCTGCAGCGTTTGAGCGAACATTTCGTATTTGCGAATATCGTTGTCGGAAACGGAGCGACGCGCGAACTTCATCGCCTCCTCGAAGTGCGCTCGGCTGATCTCTGGCACGGGGTCCTCTTCATCCATCTGTTTAGAAAATACAATTCTGATTTAAACTAGCAACATTATTAACCCTTAAATGCGTCATTTTTCATTCTCATTCACCTCCTTGAGAATGGTTTTTCATTTAAGGCCTCCTGTATGGAAATTTTATAAGGTGTAAAATTTATAAAAACGTTAATTTTTAATTAATTAATTAAATCCTCATTAGCTTCGATGTCGTAAGCGAGATTGGTATGCTCAAAGTCCTGGGTTCGATTCCTAGATCGAGCAAAGAGTTTTTCTGTGAAATTCTCAGTAGCAGTTCAGAGTTAGGCTTTGTACCCGATTAATAGCAACATAGGCTTGCCCCGATTCCTAGATCGAGCAAAGAGTTTTTCTGTGAAATTCTCAGTAGCAGCTTAGAGTTTGGCTTTGTACCCGATTAATAGCAACATAGGCTTGCCCCCTATTATATGGGACTTAAAATATACCCGGCCAACTGTGGGTGGTACATTAAGTAAACCTCTGCCTAACTCATCGGGAATACAGGCGTGATGGTATTGTTATGCTAACAAAAAGCGTTACGTTTTCCTGCACAAAGTACCTTGCGCAACTTTCACTTTGAAATCATGTATTTATATACATACATATATCATCTTGCTTATAGATAAATTATTAACCAATCAATCAATCAGTCTGTCAGTCAATCAATCAAACACCTCTTTGTCTATTGCTTAATCAAAGAAAACTTTTTTTCTAATGCTCGCCTTGCAAGCTACCACTCTCAAGTTGAAAATCTGTCACCAAGCACCAATAGATGTATTCCGGCAGCTGCATTTGAGAGCCAATCTTCGACTAGGCTTAGCGTAGGACAATAAAAAAATATTGAGAAAGTGTTACTGTAAAAATAATACTAACGTCCATGGCAGCGGCGGCTGGCATTTGCTGTCTGTTCCGCTCGCGACGTATCTCCGACTCGATGGCCTGTCGTATCGCGAGCTTACACGCGCGCTGGCATATCTCCGTCAAATCGGCACCGCTGAACCCTTGTGTCACCTGTTCGAAACACGCATACGTGTTAAGATGCGTTCCCAGTCTGTGGCCGACGATCATAGACAGCCACGCACTGCACACCAAGGCTACGGGATATGTCTGCGCTTCCACACACAACACACTTCTCATGCTAGGTCGGTGTGGGCTGCTCCGCGTCCGTCCACAATATCAAGGACCGTGGGAGGCTACCTTTAGAGCTATATACGATGCGATATTTGCGGCACTTACTGCGATGAAATAATAGCGAAGCGACGAAGCAACACACTGACAACGCCCATAAGGCCTCAGCCTTCAGCGTCGTTTCCTATCTTAGGGTTCAGGACCCCTGAGAAAATCACGATCGAGAAATGGGGGCTCACAACGTATTCAAAGTATAAGACCCTTGTATAAAGCAAACATTATTTTGTTTAAAGTAATTTTATTAAAAAAAAAAAACCTAATATCAATGTATGTTAAATAAAGACAAATAGTGATCCTTTTTTTACGACGAATTGTATGAATCACATTCGTAACAAGTTTATAGGCAATAAGAACAATTCTTCATAAATTACTATACTGGAAAAAGGACGAACGAAATGTCCCCATGTAAACCACGGCTGATGTAACTAAAGTCAAGTTATAATTAAGTTTGTAATAAAAGGGTCCCAAAGTTTTTCAAAGATTCAAGGCTTAATAGTCGCGTCACTAAAAAGGATGAGAAATGTTCCTGCAAAAATTTTACGTGATTTTATAGTTTTTACTGTTAACAACAATGAGAAGAATTGGTGTAGTGAAAAGTTGTCCAAGTGGGCGAGATAAAAAAATATTTTTTGGCCCTATCTTTAAAATTTACGTACTTGCTACCGTGGCGCCACCTCAATTTGACGGTTTTCGACGGATACTTATTCATACATAGAGATAGCACTCCAGGTCTCTACCCTTCATAATCATCAGGGACAATGCTTTGACTTTTGACTTTGCCGGCCACAATGAAAAAACTTACCTTTGCAATGTAAGAAAGATCAACATCTTTCGCTATGGGTGACTTGCGCAGGTTGGCTCTTAGGATGGCCTCGCGCGACTTCTCGTCCGGCAGCGGGATGTAGATCAGCTGATCGAGACGGCCTGGCCTCAGAATAGCCGGATCAATAATGTCCGGTCGGTTTGTTGCACCTACAGACCAACAACAAAAATATTATCGTACGTATTATGAATACAGGATTTTGGTTCTGGTCATTTCATATTAATATACTTAATGAAATTTAATATCTTTTATATGTTGAACATAACATACCATCATGCCTGTTTCCGCGAAGGGTTAGGCAGAGGTATATTAATTAATGTACACACCACACCCACAGTTCGTTGGACATGTTTTTAGGTCCCATGTGATAGGGCTATTGCCACTAATTGGACACAAAGCCAAAGTCCGAGAAGCTATTGAGAATATTATAGAAAACCCAATAAACACTTTGCTTGACCTGGGAATTGAACCAAGGATCTCAAGCATTGCAGTCGTGCTTACGCCCACTAGGCTTATGAGGCTCGGTTGCTATTTTTAAATATATTAAAAAGTCAGGATTCACTGATTTATACTGGCAAATAAACATATATCACAATGTATTCCAGTCTGACTGGTGGGGAATACTTCCACCTACCCTACAGGAGTTTGCAGCTAAATAACTTTGTGTTATGCTCATGCGTTGAGAAGTTTTCATAACACCTTGGGAAAGGGGGATTGAAGGTTGGCAATGCGCTATTCATATATATGATATTACAAGCATACATAGGCTATGGTACCGACTTACCATCAATCAGGTGGGCCATAAGCTGTTTTTCCACATCATAAAAAAAAATTAACTGGTATTTAATTTCTAAGCTAGAAATAGATGAGTTTGAAGTAACTTTGAAAGTGAACTACATTGGATGCGAGGATATATTTCTCCATTATAATTTTTGAAGTGTAATTTGTGAAGTTTTGCAAATTGAAGTGTCTATTTGTAATATCAAAACAGCTTTTTACTCAATGCATATGAAAGTATATAGGGTACTTATAACAAAAAAAAAACTAGTTTTTAATACTTATCTCTGTCTGGCTGTTTATTCCAGCTAATCTCCGAAACCATTGGATGTATTTTCATGGAACTTTCACTTACAGATAGTTGAAGATTTATGGAGTAACTTAGGCTACTTTTATTTTAAAAAATAATTAGGGTTCCACACAAATAGTAATTAACCTCAAGACTGAACCACAGCGAAGGGTAGCCCGGTTTAGCTAGTACATAATGTGTCCGATATAATTTTATGAGCCCTGATTCAATATTACAAGACACTTACCAATGATGAAAACATTTTTCTTGGCTCCCATGCCGTCCATCTCGGTGAGGATCTGGTTGATGACCCTGTCAGCAGCGCCACCGGCGTCCGATACGGATCCACCGCGAGACTTAGCAATCGAGTCCAGCTCGTCGAAGAACAACACGCACGGTGATGCTGACCGCGCCTGTTAGCACAGGTAAAACTGTACTAAAGGGCCTTTCATAAAATACGTTCGCACATATAGGGGAGGAAGACGGGGGTGTTGCTTTCTGTGACAAGGGGGGTCGGGAAGGTCTAGGGTCGGTTTCTTTACATTTTTATTTATTTATCTATTAAAGTTTTATTATTACAAATAATAAATATTTCAAAGTATCAAAATTTGTGTATATTTCCATTTATCTTGTACGGGAAGGGGTCTATATTTCGTGACGCAATATTGATAGGGTCGCAGAAAATTTGACATAGCGTGACGAAGGGAAAATTTGGCGTGACGTATTTTATGAAAGACCCCTAACTTAATTTTGATGTGAAATGTCTGGCAGGATTGGGCGGGAGTCAAGATAAAAAAAATGTTACTCAATTTAAGTCCTGAGAAGGCACTTACGAAAGTCAAAACACTACTACCGGTTCGGAAAACATCCCTGTCATTGAAAAGAGCTGGCGAGAAACTCAATCGGCTTTATCTTCTTTTTGTTCAAGTGTACAAAAGATATTTACTGTTCTGAGTCACTTCCAGACACCACTATCATTCACATAACGATCCACTCAATAATAACCTTTTGACAGTAAAATTAGCTAGACTTGTGCTCTGGCAAATCAGTAATGTGCTTCGAGATCTTGTTATAGAACCTAATATTATTACTTACTTAGTATTACTAAGAAAAACACGTTACAATTAATTTATTACAAGAAGTATTGAAAATTGTCCCAGACTAACAAAATCTACGTCCCATACGACCAACGTCGCGTCTGGCCCTCTCTTTCCGACTCAGCACTCCTGTCTCACTAACTTGACAAAAATTAGGAAATAGTTAATAGACATTATACAAAAAAATTACCTTATCAAAGATGTCTCGCACATTCGCTTCAGATTCACCGAACCACATAGTGAGCAGTTCAGGACCTTTCACTGAGATAAAGTTGGCCTGACATTCGTTTGCGATGGCCTTAGCGAGTAGAGTTTTACCTGTTTACAAGATAATATCACATAACTTATAACATTTCTACAAAATTATGTGAAAATAAGTCATATTTGCAATTTATGTTAGAACAAAAAAATGATAGAGATCTTTTATAAATATATGATTATCTACATAAACAAAATGATAAAGGTTTGCTTGCCCTTGTGCACGAATCACGCAAAAACTACTGAATAGATTTTGATTATATATTTTTTGTTTTATTCCTTATACACTTGATCTTTATCTAAGAAGTAAAACAATATCACAATATCTTCATACAATAAAGAGTTGTTCAAATTTTAAGAAACTATGATTTTTAAAAGCACTTGATATTCAGAGATGCGTTTTCTTTCCATGCTGTTAATATATTAAAAACCGCAGATATATCAGTTAGTTCATTTAAAAAAAACATTGTGCTATGACTGAAGTTTACTTTTTAAGTACGATTGCCGATATGCCGACGTACGACTGAATTGTTGAGTACTTTAATTCCAAGTACGATTGCGCTAGGTACGTATGACCAACCAACCGACTGATTGATTGATTGAGTGTTTAATGTCCAAGTGAAAGGTGCGCAAGGTACGTTGCGCAGAAAAAACGTAACGCTTTGTTTGATAAGAAAAAAGAACAGATAATCAATTAGTACATATGTATAATAATTTGTCAGAGACAGCAAACTGTGAGCAAAATAGTTCATTGTCCAATAATCAAAATATATATTGAGAAACATTGTATATGACCGTAAATACTTAGCATTACAAAATGGTGTACTGACCGCAACCAGGTGGTCCGTAGAAGAGCACACCGCGTGATGGTTGCATCCCGAACTTGAGGAACTTGTCGGGATGCTCGACTGGGTACTGCACGAGTTCCTGCAGTTCGCGCTTCACGTTCTGCAAGCCACCGATGTCGGTCCACGACACATTCGGCACCTCCACCACGGTCTCGCGGAGTGCCGACGGCGACGACTTCGTCATTGCGTACTGTATCATGTATGCAATATTGTAATATTACAATACAAGTATAGACTTTCTTGATATTTTACATAAAAGATTGTAAAACTAAAAATAGACATCATCATCAAGATCTTCCTTTACACCAAAAGGACATACTTATATTACTCAGAAAATGAGAACAACTTCAATAATTTTGAAGAGTTCCCTAGTGTATCCTCGAAGTCGAAGGTCCAATATAATCAAAATAAAATGAAACCATCATTGAGGTATCCCCCCTCTCCAGCGAAAAAGAATTGTCTAAATTGGTTCATAAACAAATAGTAATGCCTGAACATCCTTAAAAAACAATTGTATTGAAAACCACTTTTTTGAAGTCTATTAACAAATGGTGTAACAAATTAGAAGTTTGTACAGTAATAATATTAAATAACAGATATTTAAGTCAGGTATTTTAAAAATCGAAAATACAAAAGACTCACCCGGAAATTATCCATGGAGACGGCGAGAGAGTTGAGAACCTCGGCGTCGATCTGGTCGTCCTCAAGGTCGATGAGGTCCATCTTCTCGCGGATCTGCTGAAGGGCGGCCTCCGAGCAGAGAGAGGCCAAGTCGGCGCCGACGTGACCGTGAGACTCTGCAGCAATCTAGTGAAATAAAATGTGCTTAAAGAACATGTATACAGTGGCCCCAATAAGTTTCAATAAAGAAAGCAAATAATTACGGACAGAATTAATTACGTTTACGGATTTAAAAAAAAAAAACAAAAAAAGAAAACAAATATATATTATATTTCATTCTGTAATTTTATTTTTGACAACTAATTTAAGATTAGGTAATCAGGTTTTGTGATAATTTTACTTTTTGAATTCAAAAGAATTCCACCAGTCATCAAATTGGCATGGTCATGTTGTGTTTAATTACAAAACACTGTTGCCAGATCAGTAAGTCTTCCTCTAAATTCAGGCTGTTTTTTTAAGGGTCTAGCGAGACAATTAGGGGGCAAAATGAGTACAGGGAGCTTTACGGAGTGACAATAAAAATGAAGCAGGTGTTCCAAGGATTTGACTAAAATTTTTGGACTGTAATGAAAATTGTTAGGTTTTGGGGAACAGTGGGATGAGCATCTAGGGGCACTAAGAAACAGTTTATTTCTTCTTGTTCTTGATTTGGCGCCGCAAAAAGGACTTCCCATTTTCAATGTGTTTAAGTCTTCATAGTATTTTCTAATATTCAATGTGGTTCCAACAAGATGGTGGCTACTTTACTGGAACTATCTAGAATGTTTTTGTGATATCTCAAAATGCATGTTTCCAATTTATGTTTATAATCCAAACGCGAAATGCCACCAATATTACACAGTATACAGTCAAAGAACCTAAGTTAATGAATTAAAATAAAAAGTACAAAATGGCAGTTCAAATCCAGCCAAAAACTCAAGTTTTATTTTTATTAAATTACCTGTTCGAGATCGACGTCATCGCCCAGCTTCATGTTTTTGGTGTGTATACGCAGGATCTCGAGCCGGCCTGTAGCGTCCGGGATACCAATGTCGATCTCGCGGTCGAACCGTCCGAAGCGACGTAACGCCGCGTCGATTGAATTCGGACGGTTGGTGGCAGCCATTACGATCACGTGAGACGATTTCTTCATACCTAAACAAAAAAAAATTATAATCTAAATATCTCCCCTTAATTAAAGAGAAAAATCTTTACCTATTTATTATCGCTTTATAGTTTTGACCAAAACTTGCAAGGATTTCTTTAAGCCATTAAAAGTACACTATATTATGGAAGTGATTATTTTTTTTTAAATAAAATCGTAAAGCTATTGCAACCATTGCATTGATTTTTACAATTGTAAACAAACAATAACAGCCAGGTTTATTTAATTTACTGCAAAATGTTTTTTTTTTTTTTATTATTGAAAAAAAGTAAAACTAATAATTTATAAACTGTATTTTATACATCTCATAATTGTTTGTAAATACTCTATTTACGTGCTGACTAATGAATTATTAAAAATAAAGTAACTAACAATGGAATACTTGTAAAATCAATGATATAATAAACTGCAAATTAATTGCTATTAAATATGCATTAATACTATTTTTCTACTACTTCTATTTATATATTTTTGCTATTTTTTATTACATTTCACTTCATGACTGCATTTTGATGCTATCACTTCTCAAAAACCAATATTTTTTTATTATATTTAACTTTATAACTTACCATCCATAAGGGTCAGCAACTGGGAAACAATACGGCGTTCTACTTCTCCGTGAGTCTTCTCCCTTTTGGGCGCGATTGCATCCAGTTCATCAATAAAGATGATAGCCGGGGAATTCTTATCGGCTTCCTCGAATGCCTTACGCAAGTTAGACTCGGATTCACCGGCAAGCTTTGACATAATCTCCGGGCCATTGATGAGAAAGAAGAATGCACCTAGTAGAAAATGAAGAAATGAAAATATATTGTAGGAATACTGAGAGATAGAAAGGTAAAGGTTTAGGTTACATACTAACACAGTTTTTACATATACATTCATGGAATAATGACATTATAATTAACATTCTGCAAAGAAGAATAATATAGAAAAGTTCAAAAAATCTTCAAAAATTGGGTTACGTTATACTTGAAGCCCCCTAACTTATTTAAATCGAGACTGGTTTAGCAACCGCCTACGATTTTTATGTGTTGATTACAATATAAAACTTTAACAAAACAAATAAATAAGCTTGAATATGAAACATCAGCCCTAGAGTGTAGCATTATATCAGTGAAAGAATTTTTAGAATCTCAATAAAGTAACTCCACTCCAAACTCAACTTTAACTCTTCATAATAATATTTGTAAATTAGTTATATTACTAGACATTTATGAAATATTTCAGTTATTCATAAACAGTTAGTCTAAAATGTATCGAAAATAAATATCAACATTCCACTTATAAAATAATCATCTAAATCAGTTCACAAAGTAGTTATGTGTGAACATCCATAAAAATATATTTAATATATCAATCAAAATTAAACAATCAATCGAATAGAGATGCTCCTCCTTTTTTTAAGTTGGTATTCTTTTTACATAAGGAATTTGAAAAAAAAAGATCAAGAAATGAATGTTATTTGATTGATGAAGGGTTACTTTGCGGAAATCCATAGTAATTACTTTATCCAAATTTTCTTTGCTACATCCGCCTGAATAGATAAACGGTTATTTCGACTTTCTGCAACAAAAAACGCTTATTATTATTGTCGAAGTGAATCTGAAAATGTTCGTAACTAAAAGATTAAACAGATGCAGTAGAACCCGTAGACCCGAATGTTAAACTTACCTTTATGGAATAAATGTTAAGCAAATAATAACAAAGAAAAATAAAACTATGTTGTAAATGAGATGTTTGGTTTTTCGCGCCTCAACGAAATGACCATACGAATAACAACCCAACAATGAACAAGGATTTATTCAGGCAGAAGTAGCAAAGAAAATTTGGATAAAGTAATTCGAAAATTAATGTTGTTGATTTTTTGTACAACTCACCAGTTTCATTAGCAACGGCGCGAGCAATGAGAGTCTTGCCTGTACCGGGCGGTCCGTACATGAGTATACCGCGCGGGGGCTTCACACCGATCGCCTTGAACAGAGACGGATGGCGCAGTGGAAGTTCCACCATCTCCTTGATTTGGGCGAGCTGTTTGCGACAACCGCCGATATCGTCGTAGCCCACAGCGTTTAGAGCCTCCTCTTCTTCCTGTGCACAGTTAATAAAAATTGTAGTATCTATTGCCTTCTTAAAATGCTTTGTATTTTTGCTTTGTTTTATTTAGTTTCACCTGTCCCAGTGTCAGTCTGCAAGTTCAATCTTTTACAAGACTATTAAGTTCCCATGACGTTTATGATAAGCATGACCTGAATTGAGATCCAGGATTGGCTCCAGACAAAAGAACTCCTTAACGGTCAACAGCTTAGACACTAAATGTTGTATGCACACATTTAATTTTGATTACCCTGTTTAAATTACACCATAGCCTGGCTGCTGCATTCAGGGTTTGTCTTTCGACGAAAGAACTCATCAACGGTCAGTAGCACAGACACAAAATTATGATAGCCCGTTTAATGATAAAAGCTTGTTTTGAAAAATCATTTTTCAAATTAAACTTGTTTATGGTATGGGCATTACATTCTATTTTTTACACATACAACATTTCTCAGCCGTTCAGGTTTCCTCACGATGTTTTCCTTCACCATCAGCCGATAGTGTGCCCATCCTATTTTTCACACATACAACATTTCTCAGCCATTCAGGTTTCCTCACGATGTTTTTCTTCACCATCAGCCGATAGTGTTACTAATTTGAATTAGTAAATGTACATGAACTCCGAAAAATTCGTTGGTACATGCCAGGATTCGAACCTGCAGACTAGAGATGAAACGGATAGTGGTTTTGCCTTGAATATTGACGCGGTGAACGAGATCGGAAATAAAACAAACATGTTTGACGTGCGATTATAAAAATAAAAAATAAATGGTGTCCATAACTTATTGTGCTATGATTTGCTTTGTGTAAAAATTAATGAGATTTTTTTTTAATTTTACTATACGGATTCCTGCCGGATACTAAAGACGTATAGTGAATACAAGCCCGGATAGGCCGGATACTGGGTATCCGTTTCATCTCCACTGCTGACATCGAAAAAATATTTCGCCGTTCTAAACCACACCACACGACCACCGCGCCTATAATCCATTCTTATTTAAATCAAAGCCAGTCAATAAAAACTTCCACTAATCAATAAATTAACTGCAACTTTTGTAAAGGAATGTAGAGTTATCAGTCATAAATAATGCACATTGAGCAAAAGAAGTACATTATTTGACATTTAGCTCTGTGACATAGATGAAGCTCTATGAAGCAGAATATCTCCCTCTTTAGCTTGAGGTGCATTGTATACAGCCATAACTGTAAAGCAATATAAGGATAACAAGACAAAATATAGTAAAGAATAAAAGTTTAAAAAAATCTTACTTCACGTTTGATAGGATCTCCTTCACAATGTATGATTGTATCTGGTGCAACAATACAATAAGGTGATGGGTCAGTTTCCACCACTTTGAACTCTACTGCGCGCATTCCGCCTCGAACCATAAATGTATCTTCACGATGTATGGGTCGATACGCCTCCATGAAGTATGGCTTCAGGTATACTTCAAATAGATTTCTGTTCAAAAAATAACAAAAAACTGTGTTTTATACAATATATAATATACTAGAGATTATCAATATTTCTATATTTATCTGTTTATGAGGATCTGTGCTAAGTTTTTTTAAATATGAACATAAACACAAGCATCCAAAATATAATGAAGGTTGTCAAAGCCAAGAAGTAGCTCATCGAAAGTAAAATAATCACTTATTTATTGGGGAAGCGCCAATATATTGACTTTGAGAACATCATTATTTTTCTTGATGTTTATGAGACATCAATACAGATATTGACATTAATGTTTTTCTAAATTTTACCATCCATAATATGCATATACCACCTAGGTAACCAACCGAAATACATAAAATAAATAAAATAGGAATGTTCTTTTTGGTCCAAAAGCGAGAAAATGGTTTCAAAAATCCTAACTTGGCATCCTCCCTTGATATTTAATTAGTTCTAGGAAAATTCAAAATCCTCTTCTAAATACATAAGTAATTATTATAAAATTTCAGTTTATATAATGTAATAAATAAATAATAACGTATATTATAATTATAACAATTGACTATCAATTTGATTGAGTAATTGATCATTTACTATGAAACATGGTTTGCTGAAAATGTTTAAGTCAATTTTAATACATTTATAAAAACATTCCTACTTCAGATTGTAGTCAATATGAGATTGTCAGCCTGTTTCTTTTACAACCTCAATAATTCATATAGAAAAAAACTTGATAATTTATACAATCATTACTACTCACCCAGTCAAACCTTCAACAGAATCATCGATGGGCAATATATGAACACGCTTTCCATATTTGACAGATGGACATGGAGCGATGGATACAACATCTGACAGACGAACTCGTAGGTTATTTCTAACAACTCGGTTCATGCGAATCTTTTCATCTGGACAGTTGTCATCTGAGAGGACTATACAAACGGTCTCTTTGCGCCGTTTGCCTTTAAGTAGAACTGTGTCGCCGCGGAACAGTTGAAGTTGCTCCATTTTGGCCTGTTTTTAACAGATTAATATAAAATAATTTATAACAATTATTATGTGCAGGTAATTTTGTAATTGACTGTTTAAATTTACCCTAGACAATTAAACAAAATACAAATATCTTAAGCTTCAAAATACAGTTTCAAGTGAACATACAATTTTTTTTTTTAATTCTATATATAGAATAGAAGATAATTTGCTGTAAGTGTAACTCTCATAAATTCACAATTACAACCTATTTAAAATATCTTTATTTTTTAAAAACATAATTTTTCACTTTCCAGTTGCTAGTAAGTTCTTACAATGCTAAAACTTGTTTTGAGGTTGAAATATTAAATGTTGCACAGTAAACCTTTCATTGACATTTGGATAGTTGATCTCATGTTTCCAACATTTGTAAACACTGTAACCATAATGTTACATATCAACTTCTATATTTTTAAATGAATAAATAACTTTGGAAATTTCTTCATTTAATACAGACACAACACAATTAGAAAATTTCCAAATTGATATTTTGACAGATAAACAAATATAAATAAGACTTTTTCTTTAGAGCCCCAATGTACCAAACTAATTTGTCATGTGCCTTAAAAATATTCACAGTTCTTTATATTATAGATTTTTTAACATAGACAATTTTTTTCATTTTTATATTATTGGATTATAATTGCTTCTTGTGAAAATCTTATAGGGAATATAATTACAATTCATTAAAAAACTTGTTCATAGGCAGAATAATCTAAATTAGAAACATAGAACTTTAGTTTTAACTTAGTATGATGACTTATCTTTTTTGTTAATTTTAAGGTTAGAATGACTGTACACATTATGTACTTATACATAATAATAATTACAAGTCTTGTTAATGTTTTATGAATGAAACTATGTATGCTTTTGAGTTTACATTGACTTATTTGAAAAACATAAAAATTTTTTGGCCAAATCTAAACTTTTCTTTTTCCTTTATGTATTTTTTTATATCTCTAATGATTATAAAGGGTACTTTACTACTTGGTCATTTTATTTCACAATCATCTTCATCTGTATTTTAAGACAGGGATAAACATCCATTTTTAACCATAAAATTATCACACTAGTGATTTACAAAGGTGTTCAGACTCAGTCCTCAGGGGTAGTAAACTTTCAAAGACCCATCTCAGTTATGAGTACATTCTTATTTTGGATTTTTTATAGATAGCTATGTACTGCAGTTTTTAACATCAACTGAATTTCATGTCTATTTAGTACTTCTTAATGTATGAATGATGACTGTATTGAAATATTTCATTATATATTTTTTTAAAGTTCATCTTCTGATAATATCATCTTTCACCACTTAATTATGACTAAAGAATCTTTGTTTTCAAGTCAATATCATTGATGATTATATATATAAATGTGTGCAACAGTTGGCATTAGACAGACTTGGCTGATAAATTATGATGTAAATACACCATTTTTTTTTTCAAAGCTTTCGGCTCAAAGTTATATACAATGCTGTTGAAAACTGTAATTTATGTGGGCTAACTTTTTTATAGAAATACATTTCTATGTTAGTTTCATTACAAAGGGATAAAAAAAACAATTTATATAGGTCATGGAAAATTAACTGGGTGTGGTTGAAAGTAATTACAACTATATTGTAATCCAATCACCAGTATCCCAACAAAAATTTGTTTGTTGTAGTTCTGTAAGAGCAGCAATACGTTCTTCATAAGAATATGTAGGGTAGGGTAACAAAGGCTTACCTGTGATAATGCGACGACGGAATTATCATCACTGACAGCCTCCTCGACGATGAGACGGTTAGGCCTGTCCTTACGGCGCAGGATCGCGGTCGACAGATCATCAGGACTAGGAAGTAACACCAAATAAATCATCAATCAATAACGATCACCAAGGCGTCATCACATCGCGAACAATCAATTTTAGTGTTTATTTTCAAACTACATAAAGATTCGTAACCACATAGAATAAAGAACTAAACTATTATTCTTAGATAATTGTTTAAAGTATTTTTTTAAATCGGCATCATGCACGACATGATGACAAGCCAATTTTGATTGTAAAATGTAAAACACCGATCAGACACAAATGGTGTAATTATAAATATGTAGATCATTGTGCTTGAGTTGGAAACTTACCTTTTATTGTCTGCCATTCTAAACAAATATAATTTTAAACTGTTCGTAAATTTAACAACGCCAAACGAGCAAACACTGTAAGTATCACTTCGGTCTTCTATTCTTGCGTGACGTTGCCGTATTTCATTTGTTCATTGATATAACCCAGTATTCAGTATTGCTATTATAAATTTATGATTGTCTATGCGAATGCAATGCGTTTTCTTTTACACACTGTTGAAAACGTAAAGGGAACAAATATTAGAGATTGCGATATTTTTTACTCTTTCACTCCAACTTACGAACTACTTATTGACATATAGGAATTATGAAGAGTAAAATGATAACATTAAATTATTACTATATTACACGTGGTTATACAATCTGTCTGTCTAGTTCCTTCTCTGACTACGGTAAGAATAGAATACTTTAAAAACCATAGAACATTTTAATCAAATTCTTTTTTTGTATGGTATCATGTATGATATTTATTTTTTAGTATGGTGTATTTTTATTTGTCTCTGGTATACACTGCTGTCATCGTTGTCAGATGCACTGATGCCGTTTTACCAACTTTATCGTTAGATCTAGCGGATTTTGAATGTGTTTAGCGACATTTTCTTTCGATCTAGCGACCTAAATTTTTTTAGTTTCTTCTGGCGACTATTTCAATAATGAAAATATACATATATTTTGGTACAAAATTAAATGTAGTTACTGGCAACAATATGAATTGATATTGTTCTATCGGGAATTCTCCTACCAGAATGACTTTCAATCTTGGAGTTCAATAGATCGGGGAACTCTATCAAACGATACATCAGATATCGCTTCTTCTTTTTCTTTTATATATTCAGCACCACCGCTAAGAGAAAGAGAAAATCAGTTTCTAAACATTTGTACTCCTAGCGGGTGTCTATGTAACGTTTTAGGAAAGCAAACCTGTTTTTAATAGTTCCTGTGTTTAATTGTCGTCATTGATATCAGAATCTATTTGTCGAAATGGAAATCCTTTAAAAAAATAAGACTTATGCTCAATAGTATACACCAGAATGGGAACAGGAAGAAGAGTTTACAATGTGGCTAAAACATGGTATTACTGATCCAACCAAAGCCTTTTGCTCGTTTGGTCATTGTGAAATATTCGCAAAATTCCATGATTTAAGGAAACATGCTGACATAACAACAAACATAACAAAAATGTGAGGTGATTTCCAAAAATCAGCAAATATATTTTATTCCATCTCTTATAGCTAATAGATCCACCGAGAAAGTCAAGGTACACTCGCTTTATATAATATATAACAGAACACGGTCCAATTTCTCAAATAGACCATTTGACGGAATTGTGCAATGATGTGTTTGCAGATTCAAAATCTGCTGACCTAAAAATACATAGGACAAAGTGCCCTCAGATTATCAACCGGGTACTAGCACCATATTTTAAAGAAAACCTTATCAAAGATATTGGCAGCTAAAAATATAGCCATATTCTGGATGAATCTACAGGTGTTAGTGTGACCAATTTCATGGGTGTAATCGTGAGATAATTGAGTGTGACACAAAATACTATTGTATCTGCTTTTCTATCGTTGGAGTTTGTAAAACGAGCTGATGCGAACGGCATTGTCTCATCATTAGTGAATTCTCTAAAATCATAAAATTTATCTCTCCAAAATTTGGTCGGGAACGGGACTGATAACGCTGCAGTAATGACATAGTGTCACAACAGAGTATAAATACTCAGGAAGCAATACAATCTACATAATTTAATCCTAATAAAATAGGATTATAGGTTTACACAAAAAAAATTCATCGTCTATTATGAATATTTTATCATAAGTATTATTACGAATAAATGCTTGATTATACAATTTTTTACCGTGGAATATTATTAAGTATTTAGCGACTTCTAGCGGATTTTCTAATCATATTTTTTTCAAAATCTTGCAACTTTTTCATTGATATCTGGGGACTTTTTTGTTTCCTAAACGGCAACACTGGTCAGATGTAGTGTAGGCCAGAGATATGTAGGCTGTTGATATTTTTAAAATATCATATTTTCGATACATCGATATTTTTAATTATATCATTATCGGGTTTCAATTTATCTAAATAAAAAATTTATATTTCGATATATCAATTAATCGCCTTTATTTAAATGAAATCGTAAGTCAGCTCAAAATGTGTAATGTATTTATGTGTTAGGTCATAGTTCTTAGTAATTATTTTTAAAATTTAAACAATAAAAATATGTATACCAATATTTTTCAGTATGAGTTTGTAAAAATACTATTTGTTTTATATATTTAGCTGTTCGACTACTACGATTATTAAGCACTAAAAGATTGATTATAGGAGCAACTCGTTCAGATGCTACAGATGTAGAAGAAGAAACGAAATATTTAACAGCTATTTCTGATAGCACGGGAGTAATATCCCTACTATCAATCCAAAATTTCGGGGCATTTGAAGACCTTGAAATATTTGGCTGATATAAATACTGCATTAATTCAGCAGGTATTGTACCAAACTTCTGCCAGAAACTTCATTGGCATTGGCCTTAATTTTCAAGAGCATATCTTCATATCGATCCCTTAGTGATGAAGTTATTTCTTTTTCTCCACGCGTAGAAGCGCCTACTGTAGGGGTGAACACTTGATTTAACCGCTACATTACATTCAAACAGTAATTTTTCATAATCTCTCTTTTTAACTTCGCTCAATATTAACCACAGACTAAACTAAATAGAGCTTAGAGGTAGAGATGCTAAATATGCTAAGCTGTTATCGCTTACAGTGACAACAAACAACAATTGTAAGTAACGTAGCTATTACATATCATAGAATATAGTAATTTTTATACTACAGAGGTATATCTATACAAAATTACATACAGACAAAACATAATATAGTGTAAATGAAATACGGTAGATTAAATTTACGATGGTTTTGTAGATTAAATAAATTACAAAAAAATTTAAAAATTAAAATTTATTAAAAAACGTATCGAACTATCAATTAGCAACTAAAAAAATATTAATAATATATATCGATAATTCGAAATATTGAAATCGATATTTCGATATTTTATCAACAGTCCTAATGTAGTGTACGATTTATGTTGTACGCACCGACTAAGTAGAGATATCGTACGACTCAAACATACAAATCATATAGCATACGACTTTAAAAACACTTTACAATAACTGAAAGTACTAATTTACAACCTATTACCAACCAACAAATGACTACTAAACTTTTATAATCGCTTTTTTAGTAACTAACTAACATTGCACACCACTACCAGGGAACTTCACAAATTATATAGTACTATGTTAGATAAAGAAAAAAAAGTACTATGTTGCATACACGGGAACTTCCCATTTAATCAACAACATAAAATCCCGCTAATTTTTTTCGTAGATAAATTCATGGCATTAAAGGTACTTTTCGACGACTTTTGACTTTACATGTGTTGTTACATGTGTTGATCTTTCGTGTTGTGGTTGTTATTATATTGCATAAACTTATGATATATCTATATGTCTTTTTATATTATGCGAAGAAGCCGGTAGGCACGTATTGAATATTAAAACACTACCACCGGTTCGGAAAACATCCCAGTCATCGAGAAGAACCAGACAAGAAACTCGATCGAGTTTGTCAACATCTTACTTAAAAAAAAAAAAGTTTTATAGTGTTTAATTATATACAGTTATTATAACTCTCAGTGGATGTACAGAGAGGAAATCACATCCAGACATCACCATCATTCACGTAATCGGCTACCCTATAATAAATACCCTTTCGACAATAAAACCAGCTTAACATGATTCTTGAACTTATCATCCGGCAAATCGGTTATGTGCTTAGGAAGTTTATTATAGAACCTAACACAATACCAAAAAATTTTTTTATTTGTTTTACTGAGGCTAAAATACGGAATGACTGTTAATTTTATATTTAATTCTAGTATTGAAATTGTGTGTGTTACTTAGAAGTTCAAAATTATCTTCATTTTTTCGAATATAAATTATATTTTCCAAGATGTATTGGGAAGGCAAAGTTAAGATACTAAATGTAGCGACATCTCTCGCCACAACTGACGCATCAATGCATCGACGCAACTACGTAGCGACACATAGCGACATCTATCGAGCCACATAGGACGCATCCTACTATCCCACATTGCGCTATAGAAATTCACTCTATCGTTGAGTATATATACAAGAACCCGACTACAACAGTCGGGGCAGCTGCCCGCCAGACATAGCACTCGTCTGGCCGGAGGATCCTCCCTTTTCTATGGCGGATGAGGAACTTTACTCTCTGTTCCTCACCTCCGCTAAACTAAATTCTTGAAATTTATTGCTCAATGATTCGCGTGGTTCCATATCATAAATTGCTCGAACTGCCCGTTTTTTAAAATACAAATATGGTATCTGCCTCAGCTGCTGAACCCCACAGTAAAATACCATAGGACATTAAACTGTGGAAGTAAGCGAAGTAGACCAACCTAGCAGTAGCAATATCAGTTAACTGGCGAATCTTACGCACTGCGTATGCAGCGTAGCTTAATTTCCCTGCCAAGGTTTTAATGTGACGATCCCATAGTAATTTTGCATCTAGTGTATCAACTAAGCCTACTATGTTCTCTTCTATCATAATATTACTTTCAACACTTTGTTTATTGGGTAAGGCAAATCCAATACATTTTGTTTTGTTTATACACATTATACAATCTATTTAACAATAGATTATTTAAAGCAAACCATTCTGATATGTTAAATAAAGTATTATTTACATGCCTAACCTCTATATCTTTTCTTTTCACTTGAAATATAAGTGAAGTATCGTCTGCAAAAAGAACAATGTTAGCACAGTTCTTGACCATTAGGGGTGGATCATTTATATATACTAAAAACAAAAACGGTCCCAATATCGAACCCGGTGGGACGCCGATTCTAGCCCAGGATCCCGAAGAGGTTGCCCTATTAACACTTACTTTGAGACAGCGATCTGTTAAATATGATTCTAGAAAGTCGAGAGACGGTCCAGACACACCATAATGTTTCAACTTAAGTATGAGCGTAGTGTGATCAACGCAGTCGAAAGCTTTTGAAAGATTACAGAATACACCGATTGCATCCTGCGATTTCTCCCTTGACTCAAATATGTGACTTAATAGCGTTTCACCAGTATCAGTCGCAAATTTTGATTTCGTAAAACCAAACTGCCGACCATCCAATAATTTATGATTATTAAAGTACTCTACCAATTTCTTAAGCATAATTTTCTCAAAAATCTTACTAATCGAAGGAAGCACAGAAATTGGTCTATAATTTCCAATATTACAACTACAGCCTGATTTAAACAATGGAACGGCGGTGTCAGTACACGCCATTTTTGCACAAGTGAAGTGAATAAAAAATAAAAGTATGAATTTAAAGTGCCTACGAAACCCCCCCTGGACTGTTTTAACAAGAGAACCACCATCTTAGTAGGTAGAGCGTTGCTTGAACTCTGAACAAATTTTCTATCCACGTGACGGTGCATTGGCATAATGCATTTATAAATTATTGAGGTTTGCCGTTGTGCATGCATCACGCATAAACTACTGGATAGATTTTGATCAATGTTTTTGTTTTAATATTTGGATTCTTGGACCTTATAAAAACAAAAACAAAATACACGATATCTTCATGTTATGGGAACTGCAGGATATTATAGAACTACGTAATAATTATGTTAAACATATAAATAAAAAGCATAACTACAATCTTTAAAGACACGAATAAAGGACACATTATAATATTACAATAAATAAAAACGCTAAATATTTCATTAACAGTAGAATACACATATTATGTAAGTAATGTATTGACATTAGTAGGGCGAGAAATTTTACAAAGAAGATCATTTAAGGAACAAGATAGTTTTGAGACAATTAAAAAATACGTTATCCCCGGATCCCTCGTCAAGATTGCACTCACACAGAGAGTGGTCACGGACATGTATTTTCGTGAGGAAAACAGATGGAGCATATGTGGCCTAAACGAAGGCAATTAATAGGAGAAGTAACAGAAGTAACCAGGGCTTAGCAGAAATGGTATGTTTGATACTTTTATAATGATTGGCCTTCAATTAATCTAAAGATATTGCATTGACTGAAAACATTGTAGTTTCGCAAGAACACGCAATTCTAGAAAGAATGTCTTGCAGTGAGTATCACAGCCAAAACTTGCAGCATTTTTGACACAAATATCAGCAGTTTCATTTCCTACATTCCCACAATGGCAAGGGATCCAACCTAAAATGACTTCTAAACCATGGTTGTGACATTTAAACAATAGTTCTCTGGTTTTTAAATTAAAGGGAAAAATTAATTTGAAGTGCTAATCGCGCTATCGAGTTTTTGAATTTACATGTTGTGGTGAGGTTTTTATTTTTAATTCCTTGACTTAGGTTTTGATCCTATATTATGTAATATTGGTGTCGTTTTTCGTGATATAGTTTGGTTATAGTGCACAAGGGAAGTGGATTATAAATATAAACTGCTACATTTTGAGGTGCTATTAAAATTTCCTAGAAAGTTCTAACATGAGAGCCATCATCTTGTAATGATATTGAAATCGTCATAATACAGGACACTATATTCACTTGATAGTGGCAGTAATGGTCTTCAATATAGAGGACTAGTTGCCAAGATCGGAAGAAGAAGAAAAAGAATCGCGCTATCTGTAATTTTCTGTCAATCCACTCTTAGTTACTGGTCTATGAAAAAAAACCTCTTGTTCAATAAGTTTATGTTTCGTTTAAAGTAGGTATCTACGTGCGATAAATGCGTCATTAGCACCATGAAAAGTAAAAAAAAACATTTGTCAATATTTCGTTGTTATAAATATATATTCTAAATAAATAATCAATTAACTAAAATGGCCACAATGGCCAAAAAATAGGACGACCATAAAACAACATCTGAAACTCAATCAGTGTTTAATTAGATAGTCGGATGTGTTCTTTGATAGCTCTCTTCAATTTCTTCTCCAGTTCGTACTGCTCTCTGGGACTTATCTTGTTAACACTGCTAATAATGACATCGTTAATTATCTTACGAGTTTCTTCATTTATATCCAACTTATCCTCATTACCGTAGTCCCTTAAATCATATAGGTAGTCATTGAACAAAAAATTTTCTCTCAGTGTAAACAACTGGTTCATGGCTTGAAGAAATTCAGTTTTATATGATAACTTCTTGTCATATTCTTTTCTGTATTTAACCAATTCCTCTTTTAAATTTTCTCGGTACATCCTAGACAGATATCTTAAATGTTTCGCAAAGTCCCTTGTTAATTTATAATCTAAACCTCTTAAGGCTCTGTTCACAATTCGGCAATATCTCGTCAGTTTTCGTTCTGGAAATTTTGTTGATAATATATCTAATAAACTCCTTATGAATCTTTCAAAAATACCTTCCGACTGAAGATTATCGGGTATCAGATGTTGTTCTAAGAAAGGTTCGTGCTTCGTCTGTATTATTTCTCTAATACTTATGCTAAAAACTAAATTCGGTAAATATAGAATAATAAAATACTTTATAAAAATCTTCATATTTCTAGATATATAATTATTTGCTTTTGTAAGTTTAGAGCCATAAACAAACCAATTTCACGGTTTTGTACATTGTAACGCCAATTTGACTGAAACATTAAGTTAACGATTTTTTTTATGTCCCTCCATGTATTCTATTACGGCCAATTGGAATTTTAACTTGATGTTTTGTTGGATGTCTTCCGTCTGTTTATAAAATCTATAAAAAATAACATCCTCCAAAACATTTCTAGTGCGCTGACCAATATGATCTGTTGTGTCGTTACCATATTTTTTTAAGACGTAATTATAATTGTCCATCTCAAGAACTTGCCATATTCTAAATATAGAATTCATAGCATTAAAAAAACTGTTTACCATAGGCTTACCACTAGAAATGATGTTATAAAAGTATTGCACTTCATATTTTAGAAGTTTCCCATTAAAAATTGATAGTTTTCGCAACAGTTTGCAGAATTTGTCTAATGTCATTCTCATAAAATAACCCGACCCCAGATCATTTAGACATTTACTCAGAACTTTAAAGTATTTAGGTATCTTATCAGGTATGAATTTCTTTAAAATAATTTCACAGATGTCAATTAAAAAATTGTAAAACGGTCCTTTTGGTATAGCAATGAGAACAGGTTTAAGTTCAGGTGCAGCTAATGTGGTTGTTTGTGTTGTAAAATATTCTTCAGTTGTTTTATCATCACATCCACTAGATTCATCTGGGATTTTTCGTTTGCTAAATTGTACCAATTTTCCAGTTATACTGAAATTATTTTCTTGGCTTTCCTCATAACTGTTATAATTTTCTCCAATACACAACTTATTAAAAATTACTTGATAATTTAATACAAAACACATGATGAGTTTCAACATGATATAATATAAAAGTTCATACGTTCTACAAAACCATACACGTCCTGTTTTACAGTTGGCCATAAAATGATTGAAAATAAATTATTTTGTTATTTTTAATTAATCAAATTAAATCAACGTGAATTTTGCTTTTTATATTCCTGGTGCTAAAACACGTTCTAGTAGATTTAATGATCTGAAAATCAAAAATAAAATTACGATAAGTGAATAAAATTAATCATTAATGAGTACCTAATAACTTCATAAATAACTGAAAACATTTGTAAGTGAAAACCTAATTGTTGCGTTGGTGTTTTCAAAACTTGAACAATAAATTATTGTTCTTGAAAGTTGGAGTTTTGCTGTAAACTGGAAACATTCAAGTTTTAATTCATACACCTAGTTTATAAACGTCATGAGTTAGGAAAATTATCTTTGTATATAAAGCATGCTAAATTATTATTATAAAAAGGATAAGTAATATAAAAAACTCGAATGCAACACAAACAAATCTTGACTAAAAAATATTTATAAATTTTTACTTTTTATTTGATTCCGAGATGTCGTACTTAATTAAATATATTCCATCAAGCCGTTTAGGCTATAGAGCATGACATAGAAATAAACATACATACATACACTCGAAAAACATAACACTCCTTTTTCGCAGTCGGGTAAAAAGAACCCTTTGATGTGGGAAATAATTGGAAAGTGTGCCTCAGTTTTTATGAAGTCAAATAATTGCTGGCCATATAATGTTAAATTGTCTGCCAATCATAATAGCTTTACTCTTGATGACTAAGTTAGAACGGCTCGTATCACGTGTGGCACTGCGTGTTGACAGCTACACTCTTCGGACCCTAATTCAGCAGCTTGAGCATTACTGCTTTGTGACTCTCGGCAGAAGTAGTTTATAGCCGAATGAGAAAAAGGAGGGTTATATTTTTCAAGACTATTTATTATATATGATATATATACATATATGTATGTATGTCTATTTCTTTGGCACGCTCTGTAGCCTAAACGCCTTGACGGATTTTAGCTTCCTTGATGTCGTTAGATTTGCCTTAATCGTGGAAGTGACATAGGCTATATAATATTTAAGTACGACGTCTGGGAAATAAACAAAAGGCAAAAATAGAAAAATATTAATTTAGTCAAGTGTTTTTTGTTACAGCCGGGTTTTTTTTTACTTTTTAATAAATTAGCTTGTTTTATGTGGCGCTTCAACAGTTGAACCTTGCATAGGTTCCACCACTTTCACAAGTGAATTGTACGGAGGAAATCCAATTTAAAATAGAATTTACTTATACCTGTCGTATTTCGCTCCTTCCTCCTGAAGTAAAAATTAGCCTGAATGGAAGATACATATGTTTGGATTTCCAGTGTTCGCTCGGAGAAAGTACACACACTACACACCACAAATATTTAGTATAAACATCATGTTTAGACAAGCCAAATAAAAAACCTGCTCCAAATATTCATCCACACAAAGTTCTGTGAGAATTCTAACACAGAAGTCGAAATCATTAATGCAAAATACAAATACATAAGTTTTAATGTGTACGAAAAGAATGAGTAAAAGTAATCCTAATAAGATTCTACAAAACATGAATACTTATTGATTTCAATAAAATATTAATTACCTGCCATACTAACAGTGTTATTAAACCAGCTACCATGAAGTCATCAGTCGCAATCAGTAAAGAACTGAATAGCATTGCATCAAATGTTGCTAAACTCCATTCTTCTCCCAACCTTCGAATTTGAAATGTGCATATTAATATATTAATAATGCATCCAGCATTGATATTCTCTGAATAATTGACAGAGTTGTTCAAACAAGGCATCAATATATTTTATAACAGACAGGAATAGGCTTTTAGCGACATATATCTAGCGACATACGACGCATCCTACATCGCGCTATAGAAATTAACTCTTCAATTGAGTATAAATACAAGAAACCGACTACAACCGTGGGGCAGCTGCCCGCCAGACATAACACCCGTCTGGTTGGAGGATCCTCCCTTTACTATAGTTCTTCTACACTGGTGACCCCGAGCATGAACGTCAGCGCAACCTTCTTCGCAAAAGCTACGTCATCGTGACGTCATCATCACTTCCGAAAGCATTCAAGCGGCGAGCCATACAGCCAGCCAGCATCCACGGCTACTTCGGGTATCCTGACCACTAGCATGCAGCGGACGCGCATTCCTGGTCATCACCCAGCCTTCTCAGCGACCTTGGCACAGCACACTGCACTTCGGCCGGTCAGCAAGCAGAGACGCACTTCTCTCCTGGTCGACGCAGCAGCCAGCCACTACGCAGCACTGCAAAACCCCGACTCACTGGGGCATCACCCCGACTCACTGGGGGCATCACCCTGACTCACTGGGGCATCACCGCAGACAGTTCCGACTCACCGTGAACTATGCGGCATCTGGTTCCGACTCACTGAAACATCCCACTGGCCCGGCAAGCATCACTAGATGATGTATGGACGACTCAATCTGCTATCGACCTCCGGTCTCGGAGGGGAGTGATGTAGCGACATATATCGAGCCACATACGACGCATCCTACATCGCGCTATAGAAATTAACTCTTCAATTGAGTATATATACAAGAACCCGACTACAACCGTGGGGCAGCTGCCCGCCAGACATAACACCCGTCTGGTCGGAGGATCCTCCCTTTGCAATAGCTCTTCTACAGCCTTTTGTTAAGTAGGTACATTTGACCTCAACATCACTATACGCGTTATGTAATATTTCAAAAAATTCGAATAAAGAAAAAATATAAATTTTAAGGAATCTCAAACATTAGTTTTCTGTAGGAGCATGAAATATTGTAATGATTAGACCATTGAACCTTTTGAGCTGGAGATATAAAGAGTGGAAGAAGCCAGTGCGCAAGAAACTCTAAAATATTGTAAAAACAAAGATGCAGATCTGATTTTAGCAACCCGGTATAGAATATGTTTAAAAATTTCCGATTACCAGTTACGGTAGCTATAGAAATAAACTTACCAAGTTACAGCAAAGCAAGAGGGTATTTTATTATCATCGTACAATAAAACGCTGGTGTTGCCAGATTCTCTAGTCACAATTTCTATATCTAATAACTTTTCAAGTACGGTCCGTTCACTCGCCACCCAACTAAGACCGTCCAAAGCCTAAAATAATAAAAATATTGGACATGAAAACGAGAATGGTTTATTTTTATGCTTCTTCCATTGTTAGACCTTAAATGCGCTTACGATTACGATTGCACGATTTTTAGACTAAAGAATTATAACAAACATAACCCTTGTCACAATGAAATCTATACATCATAACATTTTTGCAACTAGAAATCGCGCGGTGTGATCGCCGCACAACTTTGTTGTCTTTATGTAGAAATAATGAAACATTACATTCTTCATCGGGGGGTTCCCACATAAATATGTTTTGACAGCACTTTGGTTTTATTAAACTGATAAGAACATTGTAAGTCGTGAATATCAGCTTGACCACAACTTGACCACTTACCGATTATTCAGGTGTACATTTTTTTTAATTGTTACCATGTCTGATATTTTAAAAACCCGGCACAGTGTTTGTAATTATTATAATTTTATTTTACTGTCAATAATGGTGTTTAACTTACTTTTTCAAAGAATGCTGCCAAAAATTTTGAAAGTAAATCCTTGTTAGATTCATCTTCATTCAAAGTGCCTGTTTGAAAAATAATTCAAATGGTAATAAAGAATTTTATTTTTATATTAGGTTTATTTTTAGGTAATTTCTTTAATTTAGGTAAGTAGGTACCTGTTCTATCCATCGTTAATTTTTTGTAAACAGATCTGTAACAAAACACCTTTTTAATTTATAAATCATCGTCATCTTCATCCGAAAGACGTTAAATGCTAGACACAGGCGTCGCCTAATAATCACCCACAACCTCCGGTCCTGCGCTTTTTGCATTAAGCGGGTTTTCGTAACTTTCACTAGATCGTCGGTCCACCTTGTAGCGGCTCTGCCCGCGCTTCGTCTTCTGGTACCTACGTGGCCACCTCTCGAAAACGTGCCCCGCCCACTGACATTTAATTTAAAAAATTCTTAAACATAATATGTCGTTTACTTTGGTTATTTTGCGAATAATGCATTTATAATTTTGCATTTATAATAAGATTACGCAGAGAAACTCTGAGCACCCTATTGCCCTTTGAGTGACTTTGAGCTTCCTTATTAGACCCATCATGGTGACCACGTTTCAGTAGGTACCATATGTCATAACTGGCAACACACACTGCTACTGCTAATACAGTTCTTATAACTGGTAAAATAGGGTCTTCCAGACTTGTAGGATTTTCGAGAAATAGGTAGTAATGTCGTGCCAGTTCGCTAATCCTATAATAATTTATTTACACAATAACTTTTCTTTGCACTTTGATTTACTTTTTGTTAAGCTCGGCAAAGTGCTTTTTCAAGCACTCGCAGTCTACAATCAACAGCATCTACCGAGAGTTAAGGTAAAATTTAAGAGTTCCCTTGCACCTCAAGTGAAGTATGTATATAATACGAGTCAGTAACATGCTGGTCGGGAGATGAATCTACAGATTCACGGTATGACAGAAATAAGGCGTGTGTGAGCTTATATTTTATTTAGTTTTCCCTAAAAAATTGTTTTATTGCTTTTGATTACTTTTTGCTTGATGATAAATGAAGTGTAATCTAGAAACAAAGGTGACCACCGAGAGATCTGTTATCCATCGACGGTCACTACTTTTATGCCGGCCTGCAAGCCTATCGGCAACTGGATATACACTGTTTGACCCCGAAACGCGACAATGTGCAAGATGGTTACGACCCAGAAATAAAAGCAAATTAGGTACTTACTACTCAAACGTAAAATTGAATTCAAATTACTTGTTTTTTACAGAGTCACAAAAATATACCTTAACCGAGGCGCACAAACAATGCGACACGTCGATAACGGTCCTGAGAGGGATCTCACGTCTTTTACATCATCGTTCCTGCAAGATGTTTAATCAAATCAAATTCCACGACTAAATTTACTATGTGCCAAAAACAACCTACAATTATCTTATAGGCTGAGTGTTTAGATTTTATGGTGGTTTGTAAAAATGAATAATAACTAGGCATCCGAGCTGTGCTCGGTTAAAAAAAAGACACCTATATACTTAAACTTGGAATGTAAAGCATTATCTAAATACGAAATTTCATCGAAATCCTTGGAGTCGTTTCCGAGAAACCAATTACATATATATATATATATATATATATATATATATAAGAATTGATTACTTAATATAATAAGATATGTCTCAAAGAGGGGTCTATTATCAGTTTTGTTATTTTATTTTTATTATTTTACAGAATTAAGGAGGCAAAAGTACACGGCCCGCCTGATGATAAGCGACTACCGTAGCCTATGGACACTTATAATACCATAGGATTCTATCACTAGTCAGATGATACCAAGTATTAATGTTTTGTACTACCAATCTAAGTTCCTTTCTGTAAAAGGAGAGATAAGGCAAAAAATACGATAAACTTTATATTATAAACCTCAAGAGATGGTTTTTTATTTGTTTATTTGAACGCGCTAATCTCCTGAACTACCATTCAGTATTTTTTTTTTTGGATTTTATAGCCTATTTATTGAGCAAGGTTTTAGCTATAATAACTCTATTACTACAAGATAAGACCCTTAGGAACAGAGTAGTATCCGTAAACTTAAGCAATGTGGCTGTAGGCAAGTACGGGAAGTAAGATCAACGATACGGGTGATCACGAGTGATAGTTGGTGGCGGGTCGAATAAATTTAACACGGGTGAAACCGTGGGGTACAGCTAGTATTACAATAACAGCCCGTGTATTGTGGAATATTTATCAAAATCTTCTGTAATTACCTGCCGTGCACATAATGTACATAATATTCTTCCTGGAACACTATTATGGATATGTTTATCCCAGTGCAGATTTTGGATAATGCAGTCAGTGGAGAACCGAATAATCTGTCGTATAGACACCCGTACAGTAGTATAATACAGTACGAAGACCACCAAATTATGGTAATGATGGTCCATTTGTAACATTTACCCTCTTGTAAATATATTATTGATGATTCCAATAACTAAAACAATAAAATGTTTTATAATAAAACTAAACAGATTTATTTCAAAACAATAAGTTGGCAAACAAGCTAAGTCCAAACACAACGGCGAACACCGAGAGATCAAAACTCTCTTTACGTTACGCTTAAAGGACCCGATGTCGTAAGAAAGAAGGAACACACTTGCCGGGAAAAGGTTCCACAGTTTCACGGTACAATTAAGACAAGACATAGAAAATATTTTAGTTCGTGCCCAGATGGAGGTTACAGTAAAACTTTGACTCCGAAGCTCAGCGCGTGTGGTTCTGTTGTGGAAGGGAGAGGAGGAATTTAGATTGAACGAATTATTAAACCAACCTTGAACTCCCAAAAAGGGAGCCCTGGAAACCCTAATAACCGCAGGAACACAACACAAAGTTTATTAGTCTGCGATCTTCTGTAGGGTGGAGGGAAGTTAATCCACTAGTCGGGCTGCCCAAGTAGAAAGAAATCTCCAAGAAATTTTATTCATTTTACATGCCTAAACTTAGAAATTAGCTTTATTTTAAGTGACAGAAACAAGAAAACATTGAAATAGTACCGAATGTGCACACAATGAGTATCTGCAAACTACGTCAAAGTTTTCATCAATACACCTGTATGAATGAATAGCTTTCCATCATGTCAAAATTTGTTCTCTTCAGTCTTACTTGCCAATCGACCGACAGAGGATCGAGGTTCGAAAATGGTAAATATAATGTAGGTACATTATTACTTCTAAAACAAAAATAACGGACACTGGAGCAAATTCCCAAATAAATCTCAATCAGCATAGCCTTATCGACAAAGTGGATCGTTACTACGACTACTGCAACAAGTTATTAAACTTTTTACTTCATACTTACTTGAACAATAAGAAGAGTTAGTATGATCACATATCCCGGGGAAGCTCTCCTCTTCGTTTGAATAGAACTCCATTCTTTAGCTAACATATTAATTTTCCAATAATTAGACTCCTCGGTAACTGAAGGTTCTGTATATAAATAAAAATAATTAGATATATACCGTTTACGAAAAGCTCTATATTATTTTAAACTTGTAAAGTTTACCTTTCAATGGATAATTGTATTCATTCCAATCCAAAAAGAAGACATCGCATTTACACTGGCAATAATTAAAGGATGCTATTTTAATTATCTGAAATAATGATAGCATCTCTACAGTGTTACGAATTTCTTGCTATGGAATATCTACTTATCTAATATGTTAAATAAATTTAGATTTACCTTTAGCAAAACCGCAGTGTAAATCAGAACAAAGATCACATATTCTTCATTTATCGCTGGCGGTAAAGCAAAACCAAACGTACTTGTCTCCGCTGCGAAAGCGTGGATTGTTGAAAACCAAGCAGACTGTAATGAAACAGAATTAAGTGCAAATAGACAAAATAGTATAACCGTTGTATTAAAATAGATATTAGTATAACCATCGGAAATAGGAAGCCCTTTTTCCATAAATAAGACAATATGTACATTATATCGCTTCCGTAGAGGTAGAATCAAATAACTAGACTTTTATCGAAATTGCCATTATTTCTTTGGCATAAAGTTTATAGTACGTTGTGTCTTTTGATTTTACCCACGACGCTCTGATAGGTATCTTAGTGTGTCTAAAAAAATAAGCCGGTGACTGCACCTAAATTTCATAAACTTAGTAACGGGTAAATTAGTTTACTTCTTTTTAGACTTTTCCACATAAATGAGTAGAGCCGAGATCTCAGTAACAAACTCAAAAGATATTGTATTGTGTTTATCATATTAAACACCGATAATAAATTTTGTTCTACATAAAAGGTAAAAACGTACATACAACCGCTTTTGTCGAAAAAATCACTAAATTAGCATATTTTCTCAAATCTGATTTATCTAGTTATCTTATTCTCTCTCTACTGCAGCGATATATAAAAGGCATATATATATATATAAACTCACATTATCCTCAAAACGCAATACACACCCCGTATAAAAAGATACGCTCATTGAAGCGTATCGAATGAAATCCTTAAAACAAGACAAAAATCATCACTATGTTTTAGATCAAAACAAAGTCTTCGATCCATATCGGAGGACCACTTAGCAAAAATATTAGAAAAAAAAACCACATGGAACGATAGTGTGAATAAAGAACTGTTGATTTTATAATGTAGATTTGGTTCCGTGCTCCGTATTGCATGGAATAGATTGAGGGAACTTTAATAGACGCAAGCGAAAAAAACGTATTTTTGAATTCAATGACATACAAGTATAGTGATATTTATCATACAACACAAGAGTTAAAATTTGTTTTATAAAATTAACAAAGAATTTACTAACGAAATACAATGTATCAGCTACAGCACTAGCAAATAGGGGGAACAAACTAATGTAAGGGCCTCCTCTGCGGATAACTCCACGCCATTGCACCAACGCATAGGACGGTAACAAAGCTCCTAACACACCTCCCCAAACCTGAAAAACAAAATCATTGAGGTATTTCGAAATTACTTTTTTTTTTGACCACAATTTCACTTTCACCTGATGTTATGTAGCGATGTGGACTAAGATGATGACACGTTAAGCCTAGTGGAAAATGGTTCATAAGTGCAATTGTCGAACGCAGCTATAGTTGGCTAGCCAGGGTGGAATTTAAAAAATAGGTACGCTACCACCATGCTATTTTTTCACCGAAAGCTCAGGCTGATTACTGGGACTCGTACTCACGTCGACCGATGCCGTGTCCATACCCGCCCCCTTACCCATCATTGCTTCGAAATGGCATTATTTCTCAAAAGCGTTTTTTTTTTTTTGACAATGTCATAATATCTCCCTTAATTCTTCACCAACATTCATTAATGTTCCGAATCATTATTCGGAAATAATTTTAAAACTTGTATTCCCGGCTATTGATGGTAGACAAGTATTATAAAATCCCGACTGCGACAAAAACACTTGAGTAAAAAATATTCAATTTTTGATTTTTATTTGATTCACTTTATTGAAGTAATGTTGCAAAGTCTCTGAAGACGATGTCAATAATAGAGAAAAGTGGAAAAAGAAAATACGGAAGTGCTGACTCTACCACTATGCGAAACACAGGCAGAAAGAGACGAGATACAGATTCAAGCAATGTTTTAAAACAATATATTTATAATTTTTTATATCCGTCTAAATTACCTAATCCAAATCCGTTCAAACTATAATAGGTACTTAATTAAGACTTTTACTAACTTGAGCACATGTTATAGGACAAAGCTCCTTAAATTATCTGCTGTATTAAATTTAATTAAAGTTAGTCATGCGTAACCTTATTAGATGGTCTTACAAAAAGCATTTTAAAATATTAACCTCCGTAGAGTTTTGTATGTAACTAGTATCACGTACGATAACTAAGTAGTTATTGGTAAACCAGCTTTGGAGACGTTTTTGCGTTTGTATATGTGTATAACACCGATGACTAAAACTAGAATAAACCAGTTTGCATTAGCTACCACATGTCTCGCACTCTAACTACAAACGTGCACTATACACTACCTAGACTTATACTCACCGTACACTACAATAAAAGCAAAAACGGCTTCAAGCTGATTGGGCTGTAATGCAATTTTTGACTTATTTCTTTTGATATTCTTGCTTTCTTTGACTAACCTCTAGACCTCGGAAAATTCCAGCGTTTGGCATTCCATGTTCCACCTTCATTGTTGTTAGCACTACAGGAGATTTCGAAGTCTTCGTAGCATACTGAACTTCAGCACTTAATATCACACGGAGACCTCCGAAATTATATTTATCTCTCTCTAGCCTAATCAATTTGTATGAATTATTCATAAATTAATTGTATAATAATTAATGATTGATTAACAAAAGCAAATATTTTAACAAATTTATTGACAAATGGCTTTGGATTTTTATCACCAAAGATATGGCAGTTCCATCATAAGTTATAACCTATCTTCAAACAAGGAATAGGTATAAACTGAAATAAACATATTATATGAAAATAAAATAAAACCGGACACAAATAACCTATTCATTAAGCTCAAACAGGATATCTCTACTACTCTTGTAGGTTAGTGAAAAGTTGGGCAAATTCCAAATGATACCGCAACATAAGGTCAATGATCACCATGTTCTTCTAAATCATTAAAGTAAAAGAATGTCAAATTTCAACTCGATAAGACTTATGAAAGACGCTCACATCTATTTATCAAATAGTAAAAAGATGATATAAACGGCTGAACAGATTCTATTGAATTAAAACACTAACCACTCTCGATGAAACTAACAAACAACAGACAAAAAAAACTAGATCAAAACCAGTTCAGCCGTTTGGGAGCTATGACGCCACTCTTCTTGCGTCGGGGCTTAAAAATAAAAGTTAAAAGAACTAAACTGCACTTTAGAAGTATTCCTTATTTGTTCTGACAGAATGCCGTTTACACATGCTGTATACACCCAGATATGAATTTGAAGGTTTTCAGTTCTATCAGTATGATTTCGAGAACACGCCATCAAAAAATAGTGAAAACGGTCATCGCTACCTCGAATAACTAAAAAATTACTCACCTCATTTGGATTATAAAAGTACGAATATAATCGGTATTATTACTACTTGCAGTGAAAGAGCGAGTGTTACGTGTTACAAAGTATCTACTGAATGTATTTGTTGGCCAGTCACCTTTCTGTAAATATAAAATAGAACTTTAAATAAATCCCTACATGTACTATAGTTAGACTATTTGTGTGAGATATAAATATCTTTTTGTATTTTATTGTAAAGATCAGGTCATTTTTTTGGTAGCACCTCAACCACAGTACAATCCAAAAACAACGGCGACCACTGAGAAATCGACAATCCATCTACGGTCATCATTGTCATGCTGGCCTGAAAACCTCTCAGCTGCTGGATATACACTGGCAGATCCCGAAACGCAGCAAACCAAATTGAATCACTGTGTAAGTTATATCAATATATGCATGGCGTTCGCGACCAAGCCTAAACGCGTATGCTTTCCACTATGGCGGGTGTTAGAATTGGTGTATCGTGAACTCGTGATCGTGATCCAGTGTAATATGATCTTCGTGTCCTACCATCCAGGTATCTCATTGGTGTAGGCAGAAAAAATTGAGGACTTCTGTCTTTGAAAATCTGTTTCGTGCCCTTGAGATTCCAGAGTCAATAAATCATGGAAATCTAATATAATAATATGCAGATTATCTAGAGATATTAATTACGTTTACATTATTAAATTCAGTATATCATCGGTTATTACGAGCTTATTAATAATAAAGTGGTTCAAAATTGCAAAGTTCATTTACCTCAATTTTATAGCCGTCTGGTTTTCGTAGGGTAAGCGGCAATTGTTTTAAATCTCCCTTCATATGAATATACGCTGCTAAAGTCTCATTGAACTGTGATGAACTCAATTTTGATACATCAATTTTACAATCCATACTAGAAATATTATATAGGGTTAATAAATCAATACTGTACGTATAGGTAATAGAAAAGTCAAACTTAAATACCTAAAATGCTTTCATTATAAAAAAGATGACCATGAAATTGCAGTGGTCAGCATAGTGCATTATGGCTTACATATTTCTGTAAATGTTTGAAAACCTAGGCTTTGTAATGCGATGTAAAAATACAGAGTCAAGAGTGGTTACATTAAAAGGATTTCTAACACATATTTATGTATATTTTAGTAATGAATATATGAAGAGGAATAAATAGATAAATTTTGATGTTCACAATGTAATATTATTTAATAATGATAACCAAAATCACACGTTTACCATAAAATATTGTTTAATTTTCGAGATTTTTTTGGTGAAACTTTTACAGACAAACATTACAAAATGCCCTAGCACTATGGTATAAGTATAATGCACGCTATAAAGCAAGTATAATGATGATTTTCTACAAGAGCAATTGCTCTAGAAAGTTCGGGAAATATGTGCTGGGCCCTTATTTTAATCTATCGCGAATCAATCCCTCTCGAACCTATTGCTGCGATACATAGTAAACAAAAGAGCGGGCGGTGACCTTGAGCTTGCCCCGTCGACCTGGACTGCAGATTGTGAAGTATTTGTGTTTGTGAAGTGAACTATATGGATATTTGTGTGTGTGGTAGCCTCAAATGGTAGGACACTATCACTCAAGCAATCAGTTCAGCAAAACTCCTGGTATACCAACTCAAGTTATACAATACTAAATTTTAAAACCACCGTAAATTACAAAGAACTCAGCGCCAAACGAATGCCCGGAATGACGTAGCGTGTAACGTAGCTTCACAAGACCGTACGCGGGAGTACTATAGCAAAGCACAAAGCAGACGCGAGTTCATGGTCAGAGCACGAAGTAGATTGCGTGTACGTGCGAGTAGAGCCATCGTATGAACCTGGGGGGGGGAGGCGCAGCGCCTGCGCAGAACGATTGACCCGGCGATCGCGGCATCGTACGATGCGGCTAATGAACTAACTCAAGGTAGTTAACGGCTTCAATTTCATCTATGGAAACTATAGGATATGGACATAATAAATCATGTAGATACAAAAAACTATCCATTGATAGGTTATTGAATAAAAAGGAAGGACAAAAGTTTGTAGTAATTGAAACAACGGATAAATAGGTTATTGAAAACGGTCGAAAGCCATGAATCTACAATGTTGCCAGAGACCAGTCAAAGTCGCAGACGCAGTCAAATTGGCGTCAAATAGAGAGAAATATTTTCAGATAAACTGTTGTTTTTTGGAATATTTACATAGTGTTCTTAGTACATGCTGAAACGCCAACACATTAGCGCACAATTTCGAGCGATATCTTGTTTAACTGTAATCGGTCTTAAATTTATCAATTAACTTACGAAATATCCTTTCCGATTGTTAGTTGAACGGGAAGAAAACAAGGAGAGATTTGTTCATTGACATCTTTAAAGAACATAACGCCACCACTAAATGTATGCACAGCTACAGTCACTGTCAACGTGTTCTATGAGAAGAAAATTATTTTAGTATAGTTCTTATCTAATTATCCCAAAAAATGGTTATAGAAGTCGTGACTTATAGATATGCGTTTTTAGCAAATTTTTGCAAGAGGTTTTTAAATGATTTTATCTACTTGAATAATTTACATCGAAGATGATAAAACCATAAGCGCTTTGTTATTACATACAGCAATTATATATTATTGCATAAGTTATAAATAGGATAATATTTCAAAGAAAAATGTTTTCTTATTTTATATTGTCTCTAGATTTCTTGCGAGAGTTCATTTTCTTTCTGTCAATTTCCCAAGTCATTCGTTCCATCAGTCGATTTATTATAGTTATCCAATTATTATAGTTATAAGTATTTACCATGCCCCGAGGTATAAGAATTTCACCTGGAGTTTTCTCATCAGGCGTCGATTGAATATTAAGTTGCGGTAGACCTGAGAAATGTAGTAATATTTACTTTAATACACTGTCTAGTTAACAGATTAAATACTTCATATAATTTACAGACCCTGAGCATAAAGACAACGTCAAAGCTGAATTACCGTCTCGAATATACTTAATACCTATGTCTAGAAATATTGACAATTAACTAGTTGGATCTTATAATATAGATTATACATATAACATTTTATTGTTTACTAGCAAACCGCCCCTGCTTAGCACGGTTAACAGAGCATACAATATGCCTTCTTTTTTTTCATGTAATAAATATAAAACTCAATTTGTTTACGCGGCGCACGCCAGTAAAGATCCCATTCGGCATGATTTTTTCCGAAATCTTCAACAATCATAGTCATATTTCAGTCAATTTACACAAAACCGTAATGAATTATAGACTTAAACCTTCCTCATGAATCACTCCGTCTATTGAAGAAAACCACATGGATATCCGTTCGGCAGTTTGAGTTTATCGCGTTCACACAGACAAACCGGGCGGCGGCTGGAGACTTTATTTTATAATATGTATGTTTAACTAGTCTTGTCTAATCCATGAACGAGTTGTTCAAGTAAACTGCTCACTCAGGTAACGCAAATGAAGTCCTTCACCTTTGCGGATCTTTTTCGATCAGTACTTCACCACTCACCTCGGATCGAATTACAGATGACAACTTGGCCCTTCCTTTACACTCTTTCAACTCACAAGTAAGTGACTACGACGTGGCGGTGAGAGAAATGAAGTTGATTCGACATTATAGTCGCACGCACTACAAGGTTAAGTCGCTTTCTTTCTCATATTTATTTCCATTTTTTTTTATTTAAGTATATATTCATAAATTTTTGTATTTATTGTATAGGAGGGTTTTATTTTCGACTGCTTAAATAACTGTTATAGCATATATTAAAAAAAACCTTACAAGCATCGTTTAAATTTCATACTCATAATGTAATTTCATTGTTTTGATTTTTTCTACTCGTTCGTTATTACTTAAGTTTATTTGTATAGTAAAAGTTACTGTGAACGGATAATAAGTGCTAAAGTAATGTACCGCTATCCTCCATACTGAAAAATATTTAATAAAATCGTTGTTGCTCTGTGAGACTGCGACCAAAAGTCTAAACAATTTGAATTCATTACTTCATTAAATCCTCATCCTCAATCATGTCATATGTGATCAAATCATAACGGATGTCGTTCAATTTAAACTTATCTATAACTCACGAATTTTGAACGAAAATGGTTATCATCAGTGCGTACTAATTTACTGAGTGAAATGTACTGCTCAACTAATTAGGTGAAGGAGTTCACTTCACTGAACGAGTTTCGATGAACTGCTTCATCTAATAGATACAACTAACATTTAAATATACAGAGTTACATAATAGCCAACTTTAACAAGAAATAGGTTGTTCTAAATAATTATAAATACATTATTTATAATACAATTCCTACCTATACATACTGGAATGTTATTGAGTTAAATACTTACATAAAGTACAAAGAAAAGTAATAATTTCGTACTATATACTTAAAAGTGTAAATAATATAAAATTTAAAATAACCTACCGTTAGGAACTTTAATTTTTTGTTGCAGCCAAAGTCTACAAGGTCCTGCCGGATGTGACATATAAAAGTCCTTAACACACTGATTAGCAAGAGCACGGCATCCTCTATAATCATTTTGCTGAAACAAATACCGTACCAAATAACGTATTCCGCAATAGCAAAGCGATAGCAGAAATCGCTTAATATTTGCTTAGAAATTGCTAATTCGTATTATGTAACACCTTTAATGTACCAAACACAATCTTATCTTGCCATTTAGAAGCTAATATTTAGCGATTTCTTCTATCGCTTTGCTATTGCGAAATACGCAATAAGAGGAACGGTCTCCTAATTTTGTTATATTTCGCAAGAGCAAAGTGATAGCAGAAATTGCTAGATATCGCGGCTTCAAAACTGCAAATTCAGAATATATACCAGCCTTTATGTACTAAACATATCCTGAATTTGCCATTTTTAACCGATATTTAGCTATTTCTGCTGTCGCTTTAAAATAATAATAATACCAGCCTATAAGTGTCCCACTACTGGGCAATGAGGCTCTTCCTAAAGCTTTATCACCACACCACCCCATGACGTATTGGCAATTTCAACCGCCAAGAATTCTATTTTTTTCTCACGTACAATGGTAACAGAAGAACATTTCTCAAGCGTTCCAATTTCTCTAATATTCAGTATCTACAGTAAAGTTTAGATAACCAAAATCAATTACTTTTATTCAATTAATGGCCCAAGAAATTACAGTTCAATCAAGTAGATTATTTATGTCCATTTCAGGCCGTAAGAGAAAATCTCGGCTGTATCAAGAGAAAAGATTAATAATTAAAACTACTCACAGTGCATAAATACTCATTTTTCACAATATCAAGTAAAGTTAATGGGTGTAGTTCTGTTTTATGATATTTTGGTCTTTCGTTTATAAAACTTTTTGGTACACATACATCTCTAATAATAAGATGGTTTTTCCCACACATGCAAGATTCGCATTTAACGCAAGCATTGTTCTGTCGCTTATAGCCACGGGCACACTTTACACATTGCACTTCTTTTAATGGTGAACCATCCAAATGTTGTGTTACTGCAAAATTGTAAGATTTATATAGAAAATGATATGTCTTGATTAAATAATTCACAGCAAAACATATTCATTAGTTTATAGTAACTAACGGCTAAGCTGATTTATATAGCGAACAAAAGCAAGGCAGCAAGGAATATTTTAGTTAACAAAATTAGTTGGTTTACATTATTTAATTATAATTTATAAGTGTTTGGGTTAGTTTAATCGTTTTATATTTTGTTTAATTTATTTTATTTTCTGTTTCATTTAAAAAGGAAGACGCAAATAATGATAAAGGCAAACAGAATTTTGTATATACACAATTCAATGTACACCCGTAATATAAATTTATCTTATCTGTTTGTGGAAGCGTAAGTTTAACGTTATTTTTCTAACTAAAACTACTCATATGTATCTATACTGTTTTTTTTTAATTTCTTGATTTTCGCCTCCAATGATTCAAGATTTTCCACCTGTTCCCCATGTTTCTCTATACCCTCCGTATCTCTCTTTATCTAAGTACTTATATATCAATAAGCATACATACCAGAAATATAATCATATGGACATTTCCTGCATACAAATTTACCAGCAATGTTTTGACAGCGTCTCAGCACACACATAGTACCGTCAGTTGAAACGACTTCGGTGGCGTTGCACGGCCTACAGCGCGCAATACCAGCTGGGACACTGTGATCTTCACATATACACCCAAATCCTAGTAAAAATAAAGTCCATTTTTTTATCGTTATAGGTTTTAGCGTTGTGGCTACAATATCACCTGTTCGTAAGTGACGATGTGGCCCATGATGATAGCACGCTAAGCCTAATGGAAGACTAGCTCTCATGCAATAGACCGCCCAGAGTAGACTTATCTGATCTGTCCACCGCATAGGTTCGCGTCCGCGAATTCTTCTACCTTCCACCTTGTCTTGCAAGAGCAAGCGCTCCAAAGAATGACTTCGTCGCGACACATGCCCGAAGAACTTCTGTATTCCTGATCTGTTTCTGTTGCTGGATGATAGGACATGACAATTGTGTCCGACTGGATCGCGAACATCATACACCAGGTGTAAATCCCACCTTAGTGGCATGCTTAGGCGTGACGCATTACGAGATTAGCCGGTCTTTATAACGTAATCAAGCGAAGTGATAGGGATCTGAATGCGTATATAACATTATGGGTAACGATAATTGTAATCCAGCCATTGTTGGGAATGAGGCCAAAATTTTCATACCACCGCCTCTTCATAACGCTGTACAGGTATGCTCGAAAGTAGCCTATTACGATTTATTTGTTTTTAACCGACTGCGAAAAAGGATAGTAATGTTTTTCGAGCGTATCTATGTATGTAGATATGTATGCCTATTTCTTTGGCACGTTCTGTAGCCTAAACGACTTTTTGGATTTTAACATATGAGGTGTCGTTAGATTCGTCTTAATTATGGGAGTGACTTAAGCTATATAATATTTATGTACGAGGTCTGGAAATCAAATAAAAAGCAAAAAAAAAGAGTCAAGCGTTTTTGTTGCAGTCTGGTTTTTTGTTTCCTTTTTAATAATTTTGTTTGTTGGTATTTTCTAGTGAAAAGACTTATTATTTCACTGAAACCCGAAGAAAATATAGTGTATTATAATATATTTTATTCAGACATATTTATAATGGTAGCTTCCCACGATCCGTGATATTATGGACGAGCGCGGACCAGCCCGCACCGACGCACCATGGGAAGAGTGTCGACTGTGGAAGCAAGATATGTCCGTAACCTTAACGTTCGGTGCGTGGCTGTCCGTGCTCATCGGACGTGCGTGAGATTCTCATCCACAATATTACGGACCATGGGAGGCCACCGTAAGACACTAAATGAATTTATATTTCACTAGCTGTATGACCGATGCGAAATATCTCAGGAACCGTGATACTTTCCTTTAAACTATATCTTAATATTTTTAACTCGCTATTTAAAGGAGGTGAATTTTCAAAAGTACTTTCTTAGTGCTGAGCTGACCTATGTTATTTTTATGGGGTCCTATGCAAAATTTTGTCAATCAGTCTTAAGAATTTTATTAAGTATAAGATAGTTTTACAATAATTTGATTTAATTATGAATTATAATTTACTGACCATCTTTAGATGTAACCATTGATGCATTAGCAGGACAGCTTCGGCACATCATAGATCCGGTGTCATAGAATTGGTCTGGTGTACAGTATCCTGGTAATTCCAACCCTTTTACAGATACTGTTATCAGTGCAATTGAGAAATAAGACCAAAATAAATTTGCTTTAATATCCTTCATTTTTAACCACTTTTTATTTATTCGTTACATCATCAGTGATCAGCTAGAGAATGAATAGTGATAATTAATTATAATGTTGTATATGATTTTTTTTATTTAATCATTTTTTATAAATTATGTTTTTATATAAATATCCTCTGGACGAAGACTATTATGAACGCGCCTTACTATTAAAAAAATTATTAATAAAGTTAATACCGCAATGCTGCTTGCTCGTTGCCTTTAACCTAAACTGCACATACAAAGCTATTTTTATGTAGCGAATTACATATCTTTGCTTGATAATTTCGCGGAATAACATCGAGAAAAAGAGTAAAACAAAATGTCTATAGATACAACAAAGGAATTGAATCGATAGAATTGTTATGAGTCTAATTAACACGCATTTGTCAAACTATTGTAATTATGTTTACGAGGGCGTTAATTGTCTGTGACGTCATTAGAATGACGTAGTTATGTTATACGATCTTTAATCACTTTACTAATTAACAAACACTTGTAAAAACAAAGTCACTGAGTTGACATGTTATGATGTTGTTACTTTTCGTTGCTTAGCAACTATTATCGTTCTTATTTGGAAAGTAGAGGACCCATTCCTTAGTTGGAATCTCATAATATAGTGGTTTTGTTTTTTTATTCATAAATTTCTGTTATTTTACCCTATATTATGCAATAAAGTTGGCATAGTGCACAAGTGCAACGGATTACAAATAATAATATGGACTATGAATTCTGAGATGCCACCATCTTGTTAGGATACTGAAATTATCATAAGACAGGATACTCTATATTCACTCGATAATGGCAGTAAAGATCTTCAATAAAGAGGACTAACAGTTGCCAAGTTAGGAAAAAGAACAAATCAACCATTAGTTTCAGTCAGTTTATTATTTTATTATTTCAAATCATTTAGGTATATTACGTACCAAGTATAACATTTATAACATACATAATGCCATTAACCATGGTTACCATGTAATGGTTTCACCACAATGTAAATTTTCACCGAAAGCTCACCTCAGTGCTTCTAGAACTCAAGTGAAATAAATATTGGAATTTATCTAAACTCATATCGAGAGGCACAAACGATAAGTGATTTCACATAATACCTACTAATTCTTACAAAATCAATGGAATCTTAAGTTTTAGAAGTATTATAAAATATTTTTTTCTTTATTTTTAACCGTTTTCAACAAAAAAACTGGTGGTTACTCAATTCGAATGTGAATGAATATATAGATACATTTTATGGATGTTCAGTCATAACTTCTTTGTTTATGAACCAATTTGGATATTCTTTTTTTTTGTTGGATAGGGGATACTTCAAGGGTAATTAATAAATTTCATTGACATTAGACATTCAACTTCAAAGATAGACAAGGGAACTCTTCAAACTCATAGAAGTTGGTTTTCTTTTTGTCAAAAATTGTCTTGTTTGTATCAGCTTAGTTTCAACCTGGTAGTAGCAAGTGCTTTTACACTACACTTTACCTAATTTTAAGCAAAGTAAAACCCTAGAACTTCCCCATACATAAATAAAAACTACACAGCACATTTATCTATACATTTAATATCAATTACATACATAATACCTAATTACAATTGACACAAAACAAACACAAGCATCTATGAAATCTACAGTGTACACGTTTTATAACATTTATATAAAAATAGACATCTAATTTATTCATATTTATACGACCCGATAATAATTTATAGTAATAGATTGTAATATGACACTTATTTACAATTGTTACGTCGTAACTCATAACCTTCGTAACATAGACATTAAAACACCATGAAAATGATTTTCTAATAATTTGTCACATTAAGAAAAAGGTATTAATTATTTTTTACAATAACACGATTTATTTTTTATCCTTTATATGTAGGTAAGGTAGGAACAGTTTCATCTGATGTTAAGTGACGATGTGGCCTAAGTTGGTGGACTAGTGTGGAATTGGCTCTCAACTATAGCTGCCGGAAGGCCAGAATACAACTTGGCGCTCGGTGCTTGGCGACAGAATTTCAACTTGAGGGTTACTACCGGTAGCTAGGCGAGCATTAGAAAATCACCATGCTATGGTTTCATCACGATATTTCGAAAGCTTGAGAACATTGTACGGATTCGAACTTATGTCAATCGACACGGTGTTCATACATGCTAACACCTTACACTAAGAGAATAATCTTTGATCTGTGGCTAAAATTTATCCATCATTACATAACACTATTAATACCTACACTCAATTATATTTTAATACTAGCTGTGCCCGTGGCTTCGCTCACGTGGACTACAGAATGCCTGCGCGAATATTTCTGCCCCCCTCCCGGCTATTTTAAAGACAAAAATGCTTATTGTGGATGTTCCTTAGAGGATAGACGTATACTCCCTGTATCATCAGCTATCTATCGGTGAAAGTCCCGTCAAAACCGGTCCAACCGTTTCGGAGATTACCCGGAACAAACAGACATACCGACAAAAATATTAAACGAGCTTTTTGTTATAGATATCGTATATACTTTCATATGCATTTAGTAAAAAACTTATTTTGTTATTACAAATAGACACTTCAATTTTATTAATTGTATAAATAGATAATATATTAAATTGTTAGTCTAGTAAAACCACGTTGATTAAATTATAGATTTCTAATAATTAACGGCGCTAAATAAATTTAGTTCACTAAGTAATAAAAATGATACAACACTGATTACAGGATCTGTGAAAGCAGTGAAAGTACTTAAAGTTATGGAATTTATGAACACAACGTTGTAATTTGTTGCGTTCCAGTTATTATATGCAAATGCAAGCACAGATTATATTCATCTCTCGTACGTAAATTGTAAAATGCAAAACATGTAAATGTTATAGCCGTTGAGACTTCGAGCGAATGAATCTTAGATGAAATGCAAATAGAATGACCATGGAGTACGCATTAAATGCACTACAATGTTACTCAATATTTTATTTATCGTTGAAACTGAATATATTTCAATAAGCTCTTCACATTTTCACGACATTTTATTTAAGGGAGGAAAATGGACAGTACGAAATATAAAAACGGTTAGGTACAATTTAACTAGTGACGTAGTTCTGTTTTCTAAAACATTTTAGATAGCTTAAAAATTATAAATCTAACAACAAGATATATTCCTAAATAAACTTAAACAAAAATAAACTAAATTATTAAAAAGGAAACAAAAAATCCGACTGCAAGAAAATCACTCCTTTTTTTTCTATTCAAGCTTTTATTTCAATCCCAGACGTCGTACTAAAATTATTATATAGCCTATGTCACTCCCACAAATAAGTCGAATCTAACGACACCTCGTATGCTAAAATCCATCAAACCGTTTATTAGGCTACAGAGCGTTTCAAAGAAATGACATACATACATTACATACGCTCGAAAAACATAGCTCTCCTTTTCGCAGTCGGGTAAAAAGGAATTATAAATTACCTTAACTATTTACCTTCATAATTAAACATAAATGTTAAATAATAGTGGAAAGTAAGAGTTTTACGAAGCTCTTTCTAGTTTTCTCAAATACGTATGAAACACTGTATTTCATTTCCGAGAAAGTTTTAATTTGCATTGAATAAATACTTAAGTAAATGCTAATATCGCATTTCTCTCGTTTTCCCCTTCATACGTGCCATATTCCAATAGAATAATACGTTTTGGGATTAGTTTTCTGAGATATTAAAAAAAATTGATTAAGAAAATATAAGAAAGTATTATGTAAAAGTACCAAGAAGGCTGGTCACAATACCTCGTTGTATAGCAATGCTTATTCTTTGACCGAGGTATTAGCCAGTCCACTGCGCTCTAGTCTTTTAAAAATATAGTTCATTCATTGAAATAAAATAATTTTTCGTTCAAGTCTCAGTAACTAAGATTATCTTCGTAAGTAATATTAAAAAAAAAACTTAAAAGGTACCTTACCTACTTTGTTCAAACGTAAAAATTGTTTTACACAATATTAACATTATTTTAATTCCTAAAATACTTTAGTTGCTTTGTTGTTCACATCATCTTGTTGGCACGCGGGATAAAAATTTTGGAGTTATTTTTCTTTATTACACCAGAAGCGGATTATCCCTAAGGCAAACTAGGCAAGTGTCTAGCGGCGCGAGGTTACAAAGGAGCGCGTTCGGAAGTTTTTAAACAAAGAAAAAAATCATTACTTAACATAAAATTTTGTAAGTACTTAAATTTAATACTGAATACTTATTGGCTACTTAGGTATAGAGCTTCCGAAGCATGTTCCACCTTCTTGATTATTCCTATATTGCCTGATTTTATAATAGAAGTTGGTAAGAATGGTTTTTATTATAAGGAGTTGTTATTTATTGAGACTTCATATAAAATTAGTTAAAATTACAGCGATTTTAAGTGATTTTTTGTACCAACTAACCCCATTATAAGGAACCACGCTTTTATTTCTTTGTCCTCTTCACGTGAAATGCTCCATATATGACTGCTTCATGCAAAAAACTACTGAACCGATTATGATGAAACTTGGTATTTAGATAGCTGGAGACCCAGATTTACACAATACACATTTATCCCGAAATTCCCACGGGACGGGGCATCCCACAAGTGAAACCGCGTGGCGCAGCATTAGTTATTATATGTTAGTACTATTTAAAATTTATAATATATGGCCGCTAGAGGGGCGCCTATAAGATAATGCCTAGGGCGTTCACGAAATTTAATCCACTTTTTATTACATCAAAGAATGAATTAAAAAAGTAAAGAAGTAATATAATTACAGAAAAAGAATTTATTAGTATGGGAGGCCTTAGTAAACAATATTTTTAGTTGAAGTATAGGTTCTCGTAATTTTATTATGATAATGAATTAAGCGGCCAATGTAGGTGGTTCGACGACCAAATAAGGTACTTGTAATGATATTGCTGGTTGAGGTAAAGCGGGAAACAATATAGGGTATTGAGGTGGATGCTGTGGACTCTGAACCAGTGGTCTACTTTCAGGCTCAGAGCAATGAAGCAGCCAGTGCGTCAGCATTCTTCCCCTCCCTTTAAGCTCCACTTCTCCACGACGCTCAACGACAAAGGTTCCCCACTGCTGCAACAGAGCTCGTGTGTTCTCGCTCAAATGTATACGTAATGCTAGAAGTAAAAAAAAGTATAACTTAATCCGGCATTCTTCAATTTAAAGCACGTCCGCTGGCGATGAAAAATATTTTTTTGTGGTAATTTTAAAGCAAATTTGAAACTGATGCGGCCCGATTTCTTATCAAGACACGCGTCATGAAAATAAAAAAAGGAATCACAGAATTTTCCATTTTAAAGTAGATATTTAACCATTATTCTGTTATCGCTTCGGCTTTGCTCTTGTGAAATACGTAATTGGGGGTGGATTTTACGTTTCACCTAAAGCAAAACCAACAAACTCCCTTATTTGGACGTGCGCCATTAAAATAATTTTTTTGATTTTTTACCCACATACATTTTTTCTCACCCTTAAGTTCCTTATTATCTGAGAATATAGTAGGTAGCTGAAATCTAGTAAACTGTTTGATACTCACGATACCCAGTAGATTCCATACGGCTAGCGGTGTTGACGGTATCGCCAAAAAGGCAATAATGTGGCATCTTGACACCAACTACTCCAGCACAAACGGGCCCTGAGTGGACGCCCACGCGAACCTGGTTTCATGTTTTGACTATAATGATTGTTGTTATAATCACAATAAATGAGTTACTAATTATAATCTTTATATTACTAATTTATCCTTAAAGCTCATGTTGTTATAAATAAAAAGATCCAAAACTTTCTGGCAGTTCACTATTAGTTACATTTTTATATTAGTCGTGTACACCGTACCTTTCATGCGTAATCGCTTTTCCCTGTACTATCTAATAAGGTTTTTCCTGTGTAAGTACTTTTAAATGGCTATGAAAATACCACCAGCTTAGATAATGCGTAAACCATCAGATATCAATCACAGGGGTTCCATATTTTGATACAATTTTGGGAATTACGAATGTATATGTACTTTAATGAACCTTTTAATTTCTTTTCAGTTCTTCGTGCAGTTCCTCGCATAGCGTTCATCTTTTCCTGACTTATTATTTTAGACATGCATAGAGACCATTCGTAATTCCATATGAGACCTACACGTTATACTGAGATATTTTAAGCAGACTAAGATATTTTTTTATGTGTATTTGTTCAAAGTAATCATTAATATACCTCTAACCGATGTGTAGGTCGATGTCTTACAACGAAACCCCTGACGGCCTCAACAATCGCCAATGCCATGAGGCAGATCTCTCTAGCATGCATATCGCCATTCCTTTCTGGTAACCCAGAAACCACCATATACGCATCACCGATCGTTTCCACCTAGAAAGTGAAATTCCTTCTTTGTAGTTTTCTGATCGTAGGTACTTACATACCGCAGGCAGAAGGCTAAGCGCCTGGTGGCTAGATAGATCCTAGGATGAACCATCTTAGCGAACTAACATAGGAGTAATGGTGGCGCTGTTCACACCGACCGTGTGTCGTACTCAATAATTACAAGATGGCTACCAAAGTGCCAAAAAATTAATCTGTTTTACCAAAGATACATTCGATAATAAATGGATGATTTGCGCCCTTATTGTTTCAAAACATTTATGGAGTCCTCTTCAAACACTACATAAAAATGCAAATATCTAAAACGGATGATATCGTAACAGGACTTCTGATTAATTCTAGAACATTTAAAATTTGAATTTCGACCAAAAAGCAACCGTTTCTTGGTTTTAAATAATGACATCTTCAACGCACGACTGCAGCTTTTTCTTTTATGCAAGTAAAACAGCCTAGACACCGGAGTGGACGGCATATGCTAGCATAGCCACTTATTCTGTCACCATTGGTGTGAACGTAGACTAATGGTTTAGTTTTGATAAGAGGACTTAATTTTAAAGCCCTATTAAATGTTAATTTTCATAAACTGATCATATTGATTGTACAATATAGTAACAGTTGTGTAAAAAAACTACTGAACAATGCACTTAACCATTATTGAGGAATTTCATAAAAATCAATCGTATTAGCGTATCATTCTCTGCAATTGTTGTATGGATTAAGAATTAAAATCTATAGGTAATGCTTAAACGTATTAGGATTAATATAAAAAATTCTGTAAAATCTGAATTGATTTTATTATGAGTTTATTTAGTAGTTATAATGTAAAGCAAATAAAACTTTGATTCTATGCCAACGTAATCCAAGCAGAACAGTATGCTAAAATATCGAATAGCGTACCTACATAAGTAATGGCAGCTCCAATTATAATAAAATAGCTGGTACCCGAGACTTCGTCTGCGTATTATTGGATATACACAGATAGATCTCGGAACACGACAAACCAAAAGAAAATCATGGATGAGATTGTCACTATGTGTATGGTGGACGCGTTCCCTATCACCCTGCTATATTACTGTATATGCACCGGCTGATTTCGGAACACGACAAAGCAAAAGAAAATCATACATGGGTTTATCACTGTTTGTATGGTATTGTCATTATATGCCAATATGAATCCAACATATTAATCGTCCCAAAAAACTTAAAACAGTACAACCAACAAACATACAAACTTTACATTTATTATATTTGTAGGATAACACTGGTTAAACTATGACTTTTACCGGGATAAAAAGTACCCTATGTATTATTTCAGGTTACAGAATATCTGTATGCTAAATTTCATTGAAATCCGTTCAGTCGTTTTCGCGTGGTTGAGTAAACAACAAACTTTCCATTTATTATATTCGTAGGGTAACACTGGTTAAAGTATGACTTTTACCGGGATATAAAGTACCCTATGTGTTATTCCAGGTCATAGACTATCTGTCTACTAAATTTCATTCAAACCCGTTCAGCCGTTTTTGCGTGATTGAGTAACAAACATCCAAACATACACATTTTCACATATATTATATATTAGTAGGATTAGGTGAATGAAAATTTACATCTATTACCTTATACACGTCATAAAATCCAATAATTCTGTCAAAAGTGCTGTAAAGGTCGTTTAGCAAGTCGACCACTTGCATAGGCGTAGAGGCAGCACAGAGTTCCGTGAAGCCTACGATGTCGCTGAAGTATACTGTGACGCTCTCAAAGCTCTCCGGTTGAACGACTTCTCCGGTCATCAGTTGTTGAGCAACCGGTCTGTTAGTAATACACACAATAAGATATTACTCTAGAAGGACGGTCATAACAATAGAACTCTTGTCTTTCATAAAGTCTATGTCCCACAATGTCCTCGATAAACTTAGCGAATAAACGTAATGCAAAAATATACCAGCAATAATTTCACTGTTCATTAGGTATTTTTTAAAACAACTAAGATGGCCAACAGGAGTACAGAGTGTACTGATGGTAAGCAGTTATCGTAGGCTATATACTCGGGATGCCCTATTCACCGCAAAAACTTAACACAAGGTCGAATGTAAGCTGCGATCTAATGTAGGGTAGAGGACTTCACTAGTAGGCTTGCTCCAAGTAGAGAGAAATCTCTAGAGATAGTTCTTTGTCTCCCTACCTCTCTGAAACTTATACGCTCTCGACATTGATACTTACTTATTAACAGAAATATAAGGAATTTCTATTGCAAAAAATCAGAATAAAATTTTTCATAATGTGGATTAGTATAATATTATCAACTGACCTTGGAAGAACCTGGTATAGCAATTCTTCCGATCGTCTCTTCTCCAATGACAACTGCTCAGTTTTTTCTTCAACTAATGACTCGAGATTATTGGCATACTGTTCCATACGGCGTAGTAAATCGTCCATTAGGTTGTCGCAATAACCCCTACAATACGGTTGGCAAATAATAATAACAATGCACGAGTCCTCAACGAAATTGAAGAGTTAAAATTGTTATCAAATTCGATTTCCTTTAAATAAATTATTCGTCACAAAAGTTCTACCGTTTTCGTCAAGATTTTTGTAGATTTATTTGATTGGGAAGTCAAGTTTCACGATTTCGGATTCGATTATGGCTAAGACTATTTAAATTTATTGAAAAAATTTATGTAAAAGTGCAACACCATTCATCAGTCGAGAACGGTTTTGCATGATCTATTATTGAAGCGAATATTTTTACTTTTATAAATACTAATTTTCGATATTAACATCACTCTAGGCGAACGATTTTAGGTTTTTTTGTATAAATTCCTCAAAACGAGACAACTCTCCATCTCGAAGTTTTTTTTAGGGCACCGGGATGCAGTACCGTAAAGTTTCTGTCCCATTCAAAACAGAACATAATTATAATCACATTATTTACTATATTCTAGATTCTTCTCAATTTGAAAGCACTTTACTATACAATAAAGTAAAAAGCTTAAATACAGCACTTACTTAATATAATTCGCATTAATCGTATCAAAGCTAGGTCTATCGTCAGGAGGTTCAACCCAGCACTTCGAAGCTAGTTCCAAGAGTTCAAGAGCAGCTCCTCCACCACCTCCAGCCCCTACCTCACTCATAGCTACAGCTGGGCGAAAGGGAGGTGACTCGCGGGCGCATACGCGAGATACTATTTCTATATAAAATCGATAAACAAATAACTTATGATTGTAATTTTTTTTATTGACCTCTACATTTTAACAGTGTGACATCAGTTTGTATCTTGGTGTACATATTACAAATATCCCAATAAACTATTCTGTTGTTAGGTGTACTGTAACTGGTGTACGCACTCTGGTGTATTCCGTTTTTGATTTCGTCATATTTAACGTATTATCAATCTTTATTATACTAAACCTATGATTTATCTAAAATATAAATAAAAAAATTAAGGTAAAAAATTATGTGTATCCAAAAGAAATGTACATATTTATTAGCAATAATTTGACTTATTTACATTAGTTTAAAATTACCCTAAAGTGAAATATTTATTATTTACCTTTATTAGACATGGTAGATGTGTAATGATGGAAAGGTCCGGCCCTAACGACAATCTCCTCTAAAATGATACCGAAACTATAGACGTCTCCTTTCAGTGAGGCCATTGCTCCTGGATACATACTCCCTGTGATCAGCTCTGGAGCGGTCCATAAAAGTTCTGTTATACAATCAAATATCAAATAAATAATTGAAAAAGTTTGAGAACTCATAAGGGCATAAAAGAATAAATTATAACTATATACATTGACATTAAAAGCTATTGTATTCTTTTAGCAAGGCCTTAGGGACCTTCGTATATTGAGATTAGTTGTCACGAAGGAGTGGCCACTCCACTACATATTGTTGCACCATAATATTTATAATCGGTTTAAATTATTATTGCATTATAATATTATTTGATTTATATGTGGGATTTGGCATTTTTACAAGTATAGGCCGACATTGTATTTTTTTTTACTTTAACACCATATTATTTCAGATTAACGTTTTGTATATGCAATCGATAAATCTTGACGAGAACTGTCGACTGAAACTAAAACGAGCAGCATAGATTCCCCGAGTCATATTTTGTAGAAAATGGATATTATGTGATGTAACGAAACGACCTCAAATGACGGCACGTTACCCTCCCCCGCGCGTGGAGTTTCACAGTCGATACTCTACGTAACAAATACTTTTATCGCCTTTGAAATATATGGAAACAAATTTAAATACATATTTACGACAATAAAAATAAGCTAAAAAATACTAACTGTAGTAATAAGTGTCGTCTTTAATCAAATCTGTGGGCGTACATAGGGTGTTGAGACCGTAGTCGGATATTTTAAGTACGAATCTTCCATCGATTAGACAGTTTGAGGAACGCAGCTTCCCGTGCGCCCCCAATCCGCCATGTAGGTAGCACATTCCCTAAACATTGAATTTCATTGAAAATAATGTATTATTTTCGTTCTTAAAATGGAATTGTATATTAAATTGGACATAACTGGATCTAGTATGGCTTTGATTTGTAAATAAGCATGTTTTCTGTATCAGTATAAAAATACTTTAAGTTTGTCTTGTCTACAATACTTGTATAAAATATCAATACAAATTCTTTATTCTCGGTTAATTTCTTAACTGTACATCAATCTATACATTAAGGCGATAGACGTCGACTGCTGAAGATAGGCCTCCCAAAGATCGTCACAACGACCAGTCCTTCGCTCTTGTATCCTATATATTCCAGCAATTTTCCTCAGGTCGTCCGGTCCACCTTCTGGCAGGTCTGCCAAAGCTGCATCTTTTTATGGTGCGGGTCGCCACTACAGAATTCTTCTTTAGTATACTTTCTATTAAATCAATTATAAAATATGAGAGTCTTCTTCTTCTTAACCATCATCCTAATCAAGTAAGGTCAGCACAACATGGTTACTTCTTCCACTCTACTCTATCAAATATCATCTCACTATTCACACCTTTTATACGCATATCATTCTTCACACAATCCATCCATACCTTCTTCGGTCTTCCTCTTCTTCTATATCTATCGACCTTCATACTTAACATTCTTCTAGTTATATGACTTTCCCCTCTCCTCCTTACATGCCCATACCACGCTAGCCTATAACCACGCAACTTCTCTGTAAATGGTGCTATTTTAAAACTTCCTCTGATAAACTCAGTCCTGATCTTATCCATTCTAGATACACCTCTTCCACATGTAGGTAATCTTCTTTCATCCAGTTATATCGGGTGCCCAGCACTCCGACCCAAACGGCAAGGCAGGTCTTATAATGGTTTTTACACTTTTCCCGTGAGCTTCTAGAAGATAAGAGGATCACATGTTATTCCCGAGACCTGTCGCCATTTCAATCTCCCAGCATTTATCCTGGTTAATGTCACCGTTGTTTTGGATTAATGAACCGAGGTACCGAAAACTAGAGCAGGCTGGTAGGAATACACAATAAAAAATAATAATACATTTTTAAAAGTTATCATTATCGTCACGTCGTTATAAGACTACATCACCCCCACTATTGAACATAAACCTTCATCCGATCGAGCCATTCGTCCTTTATTCGAGCTGTTCGCACACACGTCTTGTCCTACACAATATGTATTTTTTAACTTTCTTTTTCTTGTTTGATGCTTGATCTATCATTTATAATCTAGAAAATGTCACTTTTTTTTCTTAGGGCGGCTTAAATGAAATCCTTAAATCAGATATAAGATTGACAGTTGCATACATTTTTACAAAACAAAATTGAATTTAAGCTAAAACTGAATTTAATTTATTTGGTTTAAGTTGCCCTTAGTTTCATATTCTTAAAAAATTTCCACCTTCAAACAGTATCAAAAATTTTAGAGAGTTTTTAAGTTTAAAACGAATTTGCACATGCGGCTTACCTGAACTATATCGTGTACTAGAGAAGTTCTAAAGTTCCAATCTAGTTGAAGTTCTTCGTTCGCCAGGACATCCTTCAATGAGCCCTTCGGACAGTACTCAGTAAGCACGAAAACCAGGGGGCAGTCCACACAGGCGCCGATAAAACGTGCGGTATTCTCGTGTGATACGTTACGAGCCTGTGTACATAATATGTTTAAATACTTATATCTATACTATTATTATAAAGCCCAAGAGTACACTTGAACGCGCTAATCTCTGGGACTGGCAATCCGATATGAAAAGCTCTTTTTGTTTATAGCGTGTTTATTAAGGAAGGTTATAGACTATAATTCGACTAAAATGAGCGGAGCAGTAGTCGTGAGTGTCAAGCAATTTGGTAACCTGTGGCCAAGTCGGAAAGTAAGAACAACGATAATCTAAATATAAATATAAATGACAGTCTAAAAGTCGATAGTCTAAATGAGAGCTATTTATATATAAACTAGGAGATTTAAAATCTTTATCTTATGAAGTAACAAACAAAATTTGCAGTTCAATTAATGTAAAGTGCTCACTGCAGCTCATAACTGGTTACAATCAACTTCAGAAAGACCGAAGTCTCTAAGGCCATTCATTGATAAGTTGCTACTCCTAAGGATTGAGCTGGTACGCCTCGTATGCTAGTACGTAATGTCAACTACAATCTTCAGACCGTTACCCAGCAGCGTTAGCACTATTGTTTTGCGTCAAAACTAGTTGTGGCAGTGATGCTTTCTGAACCTTGCACAGGTTCCACAACACTGTTAAAAAATCTTATTATAATCTAAATCTTTAGCTCTGTTCTAATTTACCAAATTGCAAGGTTGAAGTTGTGTAACTGAATGTGCACGGAGCAACCTTCATCATTTATCTTCATCACCTATTATCAATCAGCTTAATTTGAATGTAATGGATCAAGGCATCTTTCATAAAATATTGGCTACACTTGCAAGCGATGAAGCTAGAATTTTATGGAAGTTTATGATAAATGCGTGAAATAGCTCTGTATAAATGCTAAGTTTAGGTTACGATGGTTCTGGCATGTTCTTCTTGAACCCAAGTTCCTAAATTACATACACATTAAAAAAACACTCTAAAAAACAATATTCATTAGATAAATATGGAAATACATAATTAACTATTCGAATTTCATCAAATTTTTACTTAGCGATGTGGCCCCTATCGGACTGTACCACACCTGTTTTATCTCCCAAATCAGCTTCTTGTTAAGGTCGAGCTTCTTCCTATGAATTTTCTTGACAGCCACTCTGTTACCCTTGTAGAGGCCAACGGTAAAAGAAGATAGGGTCACGGATGGAGTTGCGCTAATCGTGGACGCTGTTGTACTTCCACGGGTACTCCAACCAAGCGATAGCTGGTGAAGAAAACGGGAATCAAGCTACAGGAAAAAGAGAAAGGAACAGTGAGCTACGCTTTACTCTGGTAGGTACTAATTTTTGAAGTTTTCTTTTGGCGCGATCAGTAGATGGTAAAATTGAGTGCTGCGCGCGCATTATGTGACGCAAGTGCTATATCATGAATTTATCCGTCAATTATAATAATGTAAATTAGCGGACTCTTATTTTTACACAACTTGTTTTATCATTATAGGTTTTTGCGTTTTGGCCACAATCCCATCTGAGTGAGAATGTGGTGTCCAAGATGGTAGCACACTAAATCTAGTGGAAGCCTGGCTCTCAAGTGTAGCTGCCGGAACACATCTATTTGTGTTTGGCGACAGATTTTCATCTTGAGGGAGGCAGCTAGCCAGGTGGACATCTGAAAAAACCCTACCACCATGCTATGGTTTCATCAAGATGTTTTCGTTCAGCAAAAGTTCAGTCTCATTGCAGGGATTCGAACTCACGTCATAGTACATCTATGATTTACCCTATTATTGTTGCATAGTTGCATGAAAATCTCAAGAACATTGAAGAATATTCGAACCCACGTCTTTACACACCACGTCCTAGTACGTTATCACTGAGACATAGTTTGTCTTAATTATATACTAAAAACTGAATTAACTTCATTTTTACAATACACACATCATCGTATACAAAATAGAATCTAATTTGAAAATGGTTTAAAAATAAATAAAATTCCTCAAATGGAAAAAAAATTTTATTAAGCAAGACACGTCTACATACATACTCTTGTGCAGATTCATGCCACCATATTTGAGATTAAACACGCAGAGTGTATATAAATTCATCTCTACTTTGAATTATTCAAATAACACTCTCTACACAAAACAACCAGGAAAAACACATTGGCGCTTAACTTTATTATTACATAAATTTATTTGTTTATGTTGTTGTATTGTCTATTTGTTTAAATTTAATTTTTTTAGGAGTACGGCTAAATGACGGCGCTATGTTTGATAGTAAGCAGAAACCAATTCAAAAACAACAGCGACCACCGACAGATCCATCGCCGCACTGGTTGTCGGTGGTCGCCTCTCAGTACATGTATATTTCACCGGATAAATAACCGTATGAACCGTTAGTCTATAAACTATCTAGTGAGATTGTAAACTCTGGATAGATTGTGAACGGGCACTAAAATCGGCAATCTAATGGTTATAAGTGTATTATTCAAAATTGTTATGGCATTTCAATTATAGAATTACTTATAGTTCATAATTTCCTATGAAATTTAATCAAAATCGATTAAGAATTATTTACAAAAAAATGAATATTTTAAAATGATTTCTAAAAGTGTTACTGACGTTCTTATAGCCTATTATGTGAATTATAACGTAAGTTTCCGGAGTAGGTACAAGGTACAACATTTACATTACATAACATTTACATTTACAAACCTTTGAAGCCGTTTTGGAGATAAATCCGGACTTTACAAACCGACAGACATATTTTTTTAATATCATATGCGTGATCAGTGTTCTTTATAAAGGACATCTACTAAAAAATTTGTAAAAAAAATTAATTCTGAAGACAGAACTATTAATATTATATACATATAGAGCACGTGTATGTGTGTAACAAGTTCCCGTAAAACAACAAAGCATTTTCACGTGAATGATTTCGTTGGCACCGGTTCGTTCTTCTGTACAATGTTATACTGTAAATTTAATTTATCGGAAATATCTCTGTTTGAAAATGCAAATATATTATCAGGAAATTTTAACAACATTCTAAAGAGCCGATCGTAGTTTTCACATATTTTATTCATTAATTTAAACGGTACTGAATCATTGGAACAAATTAATTGATTGTGTGAATTACAAATTATTGTCCTCTTTTTCCGACGATGCCGCTATGTCGAGCTTTTGTATCACTTTTGTGGCTTCGATAAAGAAAAAAATAATACAATTTAAATAGCTATATATAGAAACTACTTAAAAGGGATCCTTTTAAATGTATTTTTTTCATAAACAATTAATGAAGTTTATACAAAAATTATAATCCACTTTTTGCTATAAGTATATTTTGATGAGAAATTATGATGGTTAATGAAATATTTTCCTTAGTTTATTGCATTCATATTGATTCAGACAAATTATGCCTGAAAGGCTAGCTCAAAACCAACACTGAGATTGCTTTCATAATATATTCTTACAATTTCTAACTATATTATCATAACATTAATTCTCGTTGTAAAATCGTTTTCTATAATATCACAGATGGGTATTTTTACTATTAAGTTTTTTTTCCAAACTGACTATGCCGTTAGGCTTTATGGGATTCACAGCTTCACCGGGCTTGGTCAAATAAAGTTTTTGTATGCCTATATTTGTATAAAGCAAATAAAAAAATTAAGTAAATTTTTTTTATACTTTGTATGAAACAATGATGCTACCACACTCAAGTTGAAAATCTGTTGTCAAAGACTAAAAGCTATGTTTCGACGGCTGCACTTTAGAGCCACTTTCCCACTAGACATAGCGGGCTACCATCTTGGGCCACGTCATCACTTATGATCAGGTGAGGTTGTTCTCACAACGCTAAACCGATAACGATAAAAAACTGTAAGTTGAAAGGACAAAAAACTTTTAACTAATTTATATAAGTTTTCTAAATTTTGTGCTAAATTGCTATTTTATGAGTTTAGTAGGCGGAAGTAGCAAATAAATTACGGATAAATTATTTACGATGGTTTTCCGCACAGTAACGCCTTCATCAATCATTTTAAAATTTATTTACAATATATAACAAAGTATTATAGATGGTTTAAGCCCGTATTGTTAAATAGTATAAATACCGATAGTTAATCGATGTTTAATAAACACTAGGTTGATGGTCATGAACATACCTTAAGGACTTCGTTGATGCTGTGCAGGGCCGGACTTGCTCCGAGTCCCGTACCAACTTCAACGAGTACCTCCTTCAGATCGAACTCGCCATGCTGTGTTGTTAAGCTCAGCATCGATACGAGCTTGTCTGCAAATATTATTAATATTTAGAATCATTCAAAATTACTACCAATCTCACACTAGTCATTAAAAACTATAAACTATTTTAAACAATATTTTACCGGACTAATTTAAAATTCGTAATTCCACTAATAATTGGGCGACCAAACTTTGACCTTGGTGTATTGCAAAAAAAAAAAATCCATCAATCTGGTTAAACTTTGATAGTAAAACATCTACAATACATACTAAATTACGTTCAAATTACAACAACAAACAAAAGTGATGGTACTGTGCCTGATGTACTGTGACTGTAAGCACAGTCCAATCCAAAAGCGACGAACTACTGTCAGTATTGTCAGTATGATACTGACTCGAGTGTCTTGATTGCCGCATTTTTATAGTACACCAACTGTATCAAGTTGAAGCGAAACGGAAACCAATCATTAATCTATAACTGAAAGGTTTTTGAAGTTACACTTTTGATGCGTTTCATAGAGCGCAAATAACAATAAAAAAGGCAGTAAAATGTATTTCAATTAATATCATGTGACATGACAATGTACCTACATTTAATTTTCTGCATTTTTAGTTTATTAGTTTATGTTTATAGAGTCAGTAAAATGAATTAATATTGATGGCTAACTTCATCATGATGTTGGTACGTGGGATATATCCACTTTGGGTTATCCACAATTTTTTGGAGTAATTTTTGGTTTTATTACACCAAACTTCTTTCCTTGTCCAATCAACAGTTCATAATGATCTAATAAAACGTATAACATAAATGTTAATCTACAATATAACATAAAGTATTTTGAAACGTTATCGATAAGTTATCTTTGGAATTCCATACTCACTTATAAGCCACGCAAGCGGCCGTTACGGCGAAACTCAAGAATATTGCTAAACCAATAAAGCAATATATTATAACAGTCTGCGCTTCTACAGAGCAGCATGAAAGAAACAAAATTTTATAAAACATTAAACATGAACAACAAATATTTAATAGAATTCAAAATATAAAAATTTTGAGAATTATTCAGTAAATATGAAAATTTTTTATTGATTTTATGAATTAATTGTTTAACTGAACTTTTTTTGACAGGTTTAGCGTTATGGCTCTTTAGTAAGGATTAGTCTCACCTGATGTTAAATTACTAGATAGTCATTGTACCAGATTGTCCAAGAAGTTTTGCGCTAAGCTTAATGGAAAGTCTGGCTCTCAAGTGCAGTTGCCGGAACACACCTACAGATACTTGGTGACAGAGTTTCAACTTAAGTGGTAGCTAACCAGACGGGCACTGGAAAATGCCCTATCATCTTGCTATAATTTCATCACAATATCTCCCTTCACCGAAAGGTAGGCTTCTTGCAGAAATTCGAACGTACATCAATCGACACACAACGAATCTACTGAACCACCATCGCTTCAGTATGGTATGATCGGCCAATTCATTTAATTTTATGAAAGTACTACTCAGATTCACTAATTGATTTTTTTTTAATAATAGCTCGGCACATTAATGTTGCTGCCCGTGATGGCAAGCACAGCAAAATCCAAACACAACAGCGACCACCGAGAGATCTAAATCCATCGGCAGTCGCTGCTGTCATGCCAGCCTGCTTAAATATCTCTTCACATTACGCTTAAAGGACTCGATGATGTAAGAAAGAAGGAACACACTGGCCGGGAGTACGTACCACAGCTTCACGGTACGACAAAGATGGAGGCTACCGTAAAACTGTGACTCCGAAGCCCAAAGCGTGTGGTTCTGTTATGAAATGGAGGGGAGGTATTAGATTGATATAATAAACAAAACAACAAAACTGTAATATCAATAATCACGTAAATATAAGATATTTATTATATTTGTTTTATAAACGAACTATAAAGCGACTTGCACCAAAAAATAATTAAATTCTGTTTTATCATAAATTCAGTTTAGTTGTGTAAAAATGTACGCAACTGTCAATCTTAAATCTGATTTAAGGATTTCATTCAAGCCGCAATTTTATACTCGTATCGTGTTAGATTAAACAGAAACAAGAACGGAAATGAAAACAGAAGTGTGTCAGTACAACGTACGTTCATCTACATCAGGGGTGCTCAAACAGTTGATCGCGATTCTGTATGCCTTGAAAGTTGTGCGGCGGCTATCGACATCCAAGCCACTATCCAAAACCACATATCCAAAAATACCAGATCTAATCCCGAATTTATGATAAGTATTTTATTTTTTTATAGAAATTTCCGTGTTTATAATTAAATTTTTATATCATATTCGTCTAACTAATCTCGCTCCGTCCTATGATAAATACCTGTATGATATACAGTACTGTGTATCAACATCCAGAGAATATTATTCTTGATTAGTAAGATCGTGCTTTCATCTTGAATATACGCAATTTTTAAGTGTAGTAGAAGCAATTTCGTACACATTATGTGTTTTTCTTTCATAATACTGGGTTGACCGTCGATAACTTGCTAGCTTAATATTTTGTAGTAGATCACTCATACTACAAGTTTGAGCACCTCTGACTTAACTCATTTAACTTGAGCAGGAAATAACGAACTGAAGTGACTCGTATCAACTATTATAAGACTACACAAATTCGCACAGTTACCTTTATCTACTCTTTCTGTTTATATTACGTAATTTATTGCTCTATTTTGTTTATTCATGGAAAGGTTTTTTTTATTTTGGCTATCTACCTATGTAGGCAATTTTGCTAATGTCAAGTGCGGGAAAGGTTATCACTAAATATTGATAAATAAACTTCCACATCTTCTGAACATCCCTCCTTAAAGTTTTAATGATTATATAAATTTATGTTCAAAAGAAATAGAGAAATATTCGTCAATATAAAGTACTTAAACGTGCATGGTAAGTATATAGCCGTATACTACTCTAGCAGTCTCTATAGTATATGTACTCAAAGCGTAACAAACATTAACAATTTGTGCATTCTCAAAAATATAAAACTAACTATATTGTATATGTATAAATCTGTAATGAGAATTAAAAAAGTTAATTCATATTTGAGAATTAAAAAAGAAATAGGTATATCTACTTGTGTTCGAACTGAAAAGCAAATAAATAGCATGAACAGTTAACACAATCCTTTTTATTTTAAAATCTATAACTAACAACGATAAAAACGGACTGTGATTTATTTACTTTCAATATTAAAATATTCAAACTAATTGCAAACTAGTTCCATCCCCCGGGAGCTTACAGTTTAAACTTTTCATGTGCCTAAACTTTGCATAATTTAATTAAAAGCGAGATTCGATTTTCATTTCATGAGGTTCTATTTCAAACACGACATAAAAACGAGCGCTTTTAGATTATTTTGAATAGGTTTTTTTTGGTAATTAATCTATGCATACAAATATTATAGAGCTTATGACGTAGTTTTTAATCTCTATCTTTTAGTACCGCCAAACAGATTTGAAAACATCTGGTTGCTGTAGGCAAGTACCGGAATTAAGAATAACGATAGGTTTTTTTAAACTAACTTTACAGTTAGCCTTAAGGGCCCTGGAGCCATTAGAGGCTATGACAGCTTCACTAGACTTGGGGGGCAAGCGCGGACAGCACTCAGCCGCGAAAGCGTGGCAACAAGCTCAAGGGTGCCAAAGTGGCTGAACCTCGGCTTGGGATGTTGCCTTATATGCAAATAAGTCGCAATCTAACCAATTCCCTATGCGTTAAATTCGACCTAACTAACTATACATATAAACGTGTACCTGCCTTCTAGTAGAAAGGAAGACATTTGCGTGTATGCACTTAGTAATCTGGCAATTTGATCTAAGTCTAACTAGCCAAAAAAAAAGGTTCTTTACAAAACCTATGTAATAACGATAGGCGACACGAGTGCGTTGGCGGTGGTGCAGTGGCGAGTTAGTCGAATAAATGTAACACGGGGCACTATTAATAAATGGATATTTAAAAAACGATAAGTGTAAATTCAAATTTAAAAAAAAAAAAATTCAACAAATCTACTGTTATGTCGGAGTACAAAATTAACATTTCCCTGACAAGTGCGTCAGTGGGATGGAGGTAAATGAGCTGTCAAACGAAAGTTAAATTATATGACAGTCACGTCGCCTGTCTGCTAAAAATATCACATTAAATATTCATGTCACTTATTAAAAAAATTAATAGACTAGCATCTGATGACAATGACCCTTAATTGTGTTATCGAAGATGAGGAAAATATACCCAACCCAAAAATAATACCATCCTACAAGTGTCCTATTACTGACAAAAAGGAGGGAAGGCCTTAAATAAAAATGAAGGAAAATTAAACATGAACACACTTACCCCCTTGGCATACAGGGTCTGTGCCCAAGAATCCACACCTTGGTGTATCAGGTGGCGGCCCCCGGCGACCCCCAGGCCAGTGGATGGCTTTACCAGCGACAGGCTTGTAACTGCTGTTGAGACCGTGATAAAACGCAACCACCTGCACCACAATCCAGTAATAAACACAACCTCACGCCAACATGAAACATAAACATAGGCGCGTTAGTTTTCCAGGAACACTCTAAGTAAGACTTACTACAGATATTTTAATATATTAATATCTGGGCAACCGAACTTTGCTGAAAAACAAATATCCAGAGAAAAATTAAGTATAATATCTCGCACATTTCTGGTGGATACACTTCCTTAGGGTTGAAGGCAAAATACCTACAAAAAAAGAACATCATGATTTATTTGAAAATAAGCTTTAGCTAGAAAAAATGGACCGCTCCTTTGGGACGCCTCAAGTTTTAATCAAACGGAGAAAAGATATTTTTGATACCGATGTCCCTTGAGATATTAATAAAATAGATTAATTATACACATTTAAAAAAAATTACGAGTTGCACTCCGGGATTTCCGACAGAAGTGAAAACTTACTTATTGGGTTATGAATTGCATTTTATTAATTATTAGAAACTTTAAAATACATTTAATATTATTTTATGAAAGACCCGTTCGCGGTTTGCTATATGTACATGCATATATGCACACACTATAGCTGCGTCTCGTAACGGTGTCGTGAGATATATTTAATCTGCTGTATAATTTTTGTTGTCCTTATCATGAGCGTAACTCATAAAAGCAAATCTCATTAAAATGTCACAACCGCGTAATTCAAAAACATGGTGGATAAGCCGTTTATAAAAATGTACCTATTCAATAAACATGTATTCTTTTAAATTCTCCCAAAAATCTATAATATAAAGTATATAAAGCTCACATTATTTGTTCGACAGTCTTAAGTCAGTCGAACTTTTGAGCTACAACTCAGAATTGAGTAAAGCTATAATATAACTTCAAGCTTCGATTCTAAGTGGAGCAAAAGTGGTGGAAAGCTGTGGGCAAGTACGGGAAGTGAGAACAACAATAGGCTGTACGGGTGTGGTAAAGATTTCATCGAATAATTTTAACACGGGTATAATCTTGGGGCAATGGCTGCAAGCTAAAAATAAATAATCCACTCAAACTTAAACATGGAATGAACGCTAACCCGTACGAAGAATATTGTTTTCAAATTACTTTCGTATCTCTGAAAATTATGTTATTTAAATTTAATCACAATAGAGCTTTAACAAACAGACGATAGAAAATGGATTAGTTTACGCTTTTATTTGGACTAGCATATTATAGAGAACGGATAACGTTCTGCTTTGTTATTCATTTCGCTTTGTAAGTATATTTGATTAAGAACAATAGAAACATAACAATGGTAACTAAAATAACAAGACAATGTTTAAGAAAAAATAAAGCCAACTTCAATTATTTTGAGGAGTTCCCCGGCATATCTTCGAAGTCTAAGGTTCAATACCAAAGAACTTAAAAACAAAAAAACCCTAGAGTTATCGCCTTTCCAAAAAAAAAACATCTAAATCTGTTCAAAAAAAAAAGAAGTTATGGCTGAACATCAATAAAAAAATATATACATATATTCCAGTTGAGAACCTGCTCCTTTTTTTTGAAGTCGATTCTACTAGTGGAAAATTTGCAGTAAACGAAATTCGACACGCCGCGCCGTTACACACAATCAAAATCATATATTTTAATTACCACATACACCTTAAATTTTTTCGGGATCTGTCATGTGGCGGTTTTTATTTTAATTCATAGACTCATCTTTGTTGGCCTCATATTGTGTAATATTGACGGCATTTTATGTAATGTAGCATTTGATTATTATGCGCAAGTGGATTATAAATAATAACTAGAAACGTGTTTATTGTATTCGCAAAAACTCCCTGGGAAAATTTGTTTTAACCGCCATCTTGTTAGAGCTGTGTTTATAACGTAGTTATGTATTCCGATATGAGCCAAGAGATGACAGCGATACATGTGTGAGTTAAGAACCGCTGAGTTGCGTCTGGAGGCTACCCAGCCTCCCGGTCATCCGGGCTGCATAACAGACTATGAACGATTGCTTTAGTACTTTTTATGTTAGTCTGGTAAGAGCTCTCAATTGTATCGGACAATAAATTTAGCTTTTTAAAAAGCTTTTTGAATAATACCGAGTTTTGAAATTACCCCTTCATCTCCCTTCTGTTACAGAACTACACGGTAACGACAATCATGACACGCACAATGAAGTTCGCTAATTCTTTCCAATGCCGTGCCATGCAAATGTGGAATAATCTTACAAACAACGCGTTCCCTCCCTCGGCCTTCCTATGTTATTGGGTCCTTCAAAGGAGGCATGAAGAGGAATTTCAATAAGCCGATATGTCATTGTCATTGTGTGATTCAATAAGTCGATGGACTGCCGATGTTTGTGTTACCGACGGTCACCGTTGTTTGTGGACTGTACCGTACTTACCATCAGGTGCTGTAAAGTCATTTTGCCGAATTAGTATAATTTTTTTTAAGATTACAAGAATAAATAGAAAAATACTATTTTCATGTGACGTTTGCAGAATTATGGATGTACACAGTTGCTAATAAATAAAAAGAAGGGGAAGAACTATACCTTCTGTATAATTATCGCAGTACAAAGATATAAATATTATAATTATACGAGCAAATGTCTTACTTCAAATTTCCCAGTGACAGGATCCAAATCCAAAATAGCGTAATCAGCATCTCTGTCGCCCAACGCATCAATACGCACATGTCCAGTTATACCTGTTATAAATAGCAAATTAAGTAATTGAACGGTATACGTATTTGAAGGTGATACAACCTATGCAAGGTATTGAGCTCAGAAACTCAACCGCTACACTTTTGTTCCAAATTGAAACAGAAGTGCCTGTGATGTTTTTATCTAAAGAACTAGCTAGGACTTAAGATAAGCACTCGATATCCTCCGAAATACTTGTCAAGCTTCCATTAAGATTCATGATATATACTTACTACAAATATATTACTTAAGATGACTCAAAGGGCAATGGAAAATACTATGTTCAGAGTTTCTCTGCGTGATCGCATAAGAATTGAGGAGTTCCGCCGAAGAACTAAAGTCACCGACATAGCTCTAGTCTTAAGTGGCATTGGGCGGGCCACATCGCTCGTAGGACGGATGGCCGATAGGGCCGTGGAATTCTCGAGTGGCAGACAGGTACAGGAAAACGCAGCGGGGGCAGATCCGCCACAAGGCGGACCGACAACCTAGTGAAGGTTGCGGGTACCCGCTGAAAAGGAGCGTTTGGGTGAATGTACGGATAGATGAATTACTTAAGTTGGCATTTAAATGACCCCTTGAAGTCACGTGAATTTCATGCCCTTTTGTACCTTTCATTAATAAAACACTGTGTATGAAAATAGGTAGTTATTAAAATTACTATAAAAACTGTTTTTTAATCACTTGTTTCCAGAATAGTTTTAGTTCCTGATTAGGACATGTAAATAAAGCGGTCCAGCTAAATCTAACCACCACTGACTGGTTTTACAAAGTGATAGGTATGCTAGTAAGTTAGAAGTACGGTGGGATATACCAATAACTTAAAAGCTAAGCTAACTGGCATATTATAATGTATCACAGATATACAATGTAAGCGTTTATATAGCAACACGTGTTATGTTCTCCACGAGGCGCAATCATGTCGACTTAAACTCATATAAAACAATGTCTAGCGAATAACTCGGGAGTCGGGATATAACATTTTTGAAGTGGCTACTCGTGTGTACCGTCGAATGCTACATATTGTGAGATTAAGAATTCTTATATGAGATTTTATTATGAATGTTTTGAATTTAAAATCATCTCAAATTTTCCGACCATATTATACTATTTATTAGATTGTTATATATTGCATAGGTACTTTTATATACAACATGTTCATTTCAAATATGGAGAGGGATATACATACATACATCCCTCATATGTGTCAGATTATTTATTTTTAAATATATATAAAACGTTTTTATTTTATTATCATGTGTTACGTAAAAGAACTCATGCTTAAATCAATTCTTATAGTTAAACTAGGTGGTACCCCCGACATCGTCTGCGTATTATTGGATATACACAGACTGATCTCGGAACACGATAAACCAAAAGAAAATAATAAATGGTTTGTCACTATGTGTATGGTATTGTAATTATATGCTAATATGAATCGAACACATTAACCGTTTCAATAAAACTTCAAAAATAATTAAAATCATCCCTTACTGTACCGGCATCTGGAAAGATTTTTTGAAAAACGTGGAACCCCTTTTAATTCTTACCAAAAGCATAAATATGAACTTTCATATCCTTAACTTGAGAGATGATGGGTTCTTCATACAAACTTTCATCCCTTCAAGTTTTATTTTCACATGTGGGTTAACACACTGAAAGAATTCGCTTGTAGCAAAACTGTATAATCCAGATAATTTACAACAGGTATATCGCTTGGACTATAGACTCCACATTTATAACACGCGAGTGAAGCCACCTAAAAGTAATACCAAATAGCAATGACTTATGTTATTATATTTCGCCCGCAGTGTTAGCGAGCCGCGGCCAACAGCGCACGACACGTTTAATCATAAAATAAAACAGTAATTATGTCGTACTGCGGAGATAAAGAGTTAAAAACACTTCAGCCGATCTTAAAAATGATACTGGATTATCATTTCATAAGTAAGTAAAAGAAATACAATACATTTCTTATTAAGGATACCAATGTCAACAAATCAACAAACCAGTTGACGTGGAAACCGATGTAATATCATCATTACCGCACATACGCATTAAATCAATGAATCGGTTGGCGAGGAAGCCGATGTCATTTACCACTACCACACATCCGCATTGGTATTCCCATATTTTCTTACAAACTTTGATACCCTATTGTCATCGCTTAAAGTTTTATTTTCTCTATAAAAAGTAGCCTATGTCCTTTCCCAAGGTTCAATCTACCTCTATACGAAAATTCATTAAAATTGGTTCAGCGGTTTAGGCGGGAAATCGTAGCAGACAGAGTTACTTTCGCATTCATAGTATTAGTAAGGATTACAACACAAGACACGCCCACACAAATATATCAATTGACGCAGTCGATGCAGTATATCTAGATATTATTATTTTAGTCTGAGACCTAGATATTATTATTATTACAAAGAGGTAAAGTTTGGATATTTACATGAGATACAAAACCTTCATAAATACTAATCTGATTCTGAAAATTGTTCCACTAATAGGAAACTACGTTATGAGTTTTAGACTAATGATTACAGGCTATGTTTTGTAATATTAGATACGTTTTATATTGAAAATAACAGATACGAAGTCGCGAACGGTTTCTATCTTACATCTATTTCTAGAATATTAAAGTTAATTATATCAATCTCACAAAAGGGCGAATGCATTTTTTTATACTAGCTCCGCAAAATGACTGTACATTACCTGATGGTGGGTACGGTACAGTCCAAAAACAACGGCGACCGTCAATGACACAAACTTCAGCCGTAGTCGTCGATATCATACCGGCTTGCTGAAATGCCTCTCCACGCCTCGTTTGGAGGACCCATTTTCATATGAAGAAGGAAGGCGTTGGCTAACTTTATTCATGCGCTAATGGTAGTGGCTCCGTAGTTCAGACCACGTGGATCAGTAGTGTAAGAGAGATGATGGAATAAGGTCAAAAACTCTTCAGAACATTCACCATAATACAGACGATTAAACACGCTCAGCGAGGCAATGCGGTTCGAAATACTTATTGACAACCTGTCCAGGGCATCGAGAAGGTACTGGATGGAACCGTCCCAGAGATTTCGGAGTTCCTCCGATTGTACTCTGATATTGTTCATATTCTGATATTATATGCTTATATTAAAAAAAAATGTTCCTCAAATATATATTGTGAAGATAAAAGTAAAATATGATATCCTTACAGAATTCCTTTATTATAAAAGAGTCCGATTTATCTAATTACCATGAAAGTCTCGTCCCCACATTCGCCTGGTGATGTTACCTCCGTCCCTGATGTCACCGCCTTCAGACAATGTCTCGTTCAATGCCATGCCCAACAGGTACACGCCGTCATAGAATGCACCAATAAAGAAATTCACCTGATGGTAAATAGACAGTAACAATGATTAACGAGGTCGACTAATTTACGGGACACTGGCCCACGAAGACCGAGTAGGTACTCGGGGCAGTACAACTAGAAGGGCTCCAATTAGCATTAAGGTAGTAAACTACAGCGCTGAGTTTTTGGCGAGATTTTGATGTGTCATGTTGTCGTCTCTATTTTAATTTATAAAATTAATTTATTTGGCCTTATGTCATATAATATTAGTGGTATGTTGTGCGTTGTATAGTTTAGTTATTGTGTTCAAGTCAAGTGAAATATTAATAATGACTTAAAGCAAGAGTTTTAGTAGCCACAAAATCTCTCTGGACAATTTTAACAAGAGAGCCATCATCTTATTAAAGCGTTGCATAATCTTTAAAAATTAGAATAATATCATATATGTATAAAATGGTTGTTATAGTATTAGATTCTAGATGAAGCGAACAGAAAATAGATAAGTGTGAGTGTTACTATCAATGAAATTCTAATATCAAAAGAAAACTAGTCCCGGTAAAAATCGCATACGATATATTTGACAAACATTTTCGTTCATGAAAAGTCATAATGACATGATAAGATAGGGTTTAAATTCTATTAATGCTGCTAAGTTATATAATCGATGCCACAGAAGAAGCCTTCAGAACAACAAATGCGGGACATGCATTTAGCTCTGTATCCATGACAACCAGATAACGACACGTGCGATCGTGCGAATAGTGTTGCCAGGGCAGTTAAAATAAGTTTTACGATTTCTTACCACTCTAACAGTGTATTCGTTAATCCATCATACGTCATAAAACAACTGCTTTTTTACTTGAAATAAAGGGCCACAAGGACCTTTATACACCATTATTCAACTAAACGTATAATAAATATGTATATATGTGCCATCTTGTTTTTTTTAATTATTATAATTTTTATTTCTTAGTTCTCTTTATGTCTTTTGTTTTAACTTACCATACGTATCCTTAATGGTTCTGATATCGTAAGCATTTGAAATTTTTGGCGGTCATCTTGGATTTTAGATTTTTGCCCGAGATACTAAACTGCTTAGGATTCTTACAGTCTTTACTTTGAAACTATAACGCTATTTTACAGTGTTTGCAGATCGTTAACAAACAAACTATCACGTAACAAATATTACCCTATTCTTGGTTTTGTGGCAGTCAGGTTGTAAATAAAATGATCTTATATCTTATACTACTACGCTATATACATATTTCAACTTCCAAGAAAATATTTCATTGTAACCTAGCAACATTTTCATAATTTTGATTTCAATAACAAAATAACAAGGAAAATACTATCAAATTATGATTTGTTACCAATGAAACGATATGCCGTCTTTCTTTTTTTTTTGTGAAAAATATTATAGTGGAAAATGCAATGTAATAAGCACACAAAACGGCACATTCTTCAAATAACACTAAAAACATGAGAGTTGAAATTGCATGACATATCCTTTCAAAATTGACACAATTGAATACTAATATGGGACATTTTCGTGTTCTGACCCGCCGCGGCTCTACCTGCCTTTTTCTTAAATCTGTGATCGATGCAATGAAAATAAAGCAGTGAAAAATATGAAAATAAAAGGTATACAACTGTAATATCCATCTGTATAATATGTATATATATATATATTTCTTACTCAAAGGCATTTTTCCGTGCAACGCCGTAGCTCCCATAATACTCTCCATCAAAACTAATGATTCAAACATAATTTTATGTTCCCCTCTTTTGACAAAAAATTGTTTAACATTAATGTTTTGTAAAAACTATTATTAAAAATAATAATTAGGAATACAATCATTAAGAAAAATTTGAAGTCAATTGAAAAAACTTTCAGAGATTTAAGATATTGAATAAACGAACATTATAAAATTTTTTTTAAAGGAAAAATTAACTTAACAAGTACTCAGTCAGCACTTATTACCGACCATAATATTGTTCACAATAAACAAACAAATACGTGGCATCATATCAATTTGAATAGGTACTAAAGTTTGTTATATTATTTATCTGAAAGATAATCTTATTTAATATCTACTTTATATTATTCATCATAAGTTCATTTGATTTACCTTATTATTGTTTTGGTGTACCTATTCTTTTATTTCCAGGATACCAATTAATGATAGGTTTATGTATTGATGCGTTTAGATAATTTATAACTTGATAATTTTGGTTTAATAACAGCTTTGTTAATATTTTAGGTTCGTATTGTTTACATTGCAATATTATGACAATCTCTGTCATTGATAATTCTTTGATAGTAATAGAGCATGCGCAATTAGGAGTTTCTCAGGTATAGACAAATATTCTATCCAGGTTCTAGTTTAGCAAAATAAATCTATGATTAGATTTATTTTTAATTTTTAAAATAAGAAAAGTCTAGTAAGATGAAATTTTGAATTCAAACGAAAACAAAAGAGAAAATTAGAACAGAGAGTATGACAGATTCTTCAGGATGGATCTGATCATGTTTTATTCATTGTACGGCAGACCTTTGAATAGTAGTAACGTTTATATCATAATTATCCTGTGTTTTGATAAAAACCAAATTATTGTACAACAGACCTGGGAGTCGAAAAGATAGTTTATTTTATAACATATTTATATAGAAAAGTTATTTTAATTGTTATAATTTATAATTTTAATATTAATATGGGTGAAATACCCTTTGTCAAAACGACAAATACCTACTGAACATTGAAAGAACACTACCGGGAAAGTATCACCTGGATTTTGTATTTATAATACAAATAATAACTTTTCCTTTTACATATGAGGAAATCTCAATAGATAAGATATTTGGTGCTGCGTCGTCTGCTTGAGCAGTGTATCCTGATACGGCCTACACCGTGCTGACTTCTATTCTAGATCCTAGGCAAGGATCTCTACGCTGAGCTGTCGGAGCAAGAAGAACGTCTCGGTTACGGACATTAAAATTGTGTAATAATAATTTGTAAAACATATATTAACTGAAAATTGTAAGGTATGCTGGAAATTTATACATAACTATCCTAAATTAAAATATAATCATAACAAGTTATAGGAATCGGATTAATTTCGTTAATAAGAAGAAATTAATAAGAAACTTGAGCTAAAGATTCAGAAAAAAATTTATCAAGGTTGGGATCAATCACAATAATACGTATAGTCGCGAAGACTTTTCAAATTCTCATAATTTAGGCTGGTTCGTGGTACTTTGAGTTATTAGTTTTCAGCATCACCAAAATGTAGAATGTTTCTCGAGATGTAGCCACTGGGAAATCCCATGAGACAGCATAAGAATAGTCAAAAATAAAATAATTCTAATAAATAAAAAAAATTCATATTTATCATAAATACATACATATTATAGATATTGTTTACCTTTTACAATGAAAAAGTAAAACTTAAACAATATTTCTCAATATTTTCACAGAAGTAGTGAAAAGAAATTTATTAATAATGTAATCCGATCTCTCAGTACTGAGTCAACATGATTAATTTTACAACCTCGTGAGTAATAAAACAAAGTAATAAAGAAAGTTAACGTTGTGAAGATAATGTACTTTGTTGAAAAATGCAAGGCTCCCTCCCTCCTCGCTTTAATTAAATAATTCTCTATTATATCATGAAACAAGTAATTAAGGGGAAGTTAATAGAATTTGTGGCTTGGTGAAAGCGATTAATTTTAATTATAACAAACGATAAGAATAATATTCATTAGAAAATTTAAATTTAACCGAAATTTAGTGGACCCCAGGACACCGCCGCGCACTCTTTTGGGTATCCCTTGCGTATACTAAAAGGCCTTTCGAGTCGACATTGGGTCTATTATTAGTCTACTACTACTGCCACAAAACTGTAAATAAGTGTTTCTGCTTGCGTATACCAGTCAATTTGAAAAAAAAAAGGATTTACCACTAAAATTAGGAGGCTTTTAATCAGCTATTTTATTATTTATTTATTCTGTTTTTAATTATATATGAGTCTGTAAGCCTTCCTAAAATTATAAAAATAAATCTAATGTTTAGAATGGCTATCCTGATAAGTAGGTAGTATGCATTTTCGACTGTTTCGCTTTGTACGGATTTAATGCGAATAAAAAGAGAATTTTATTATTAGGATAGTGAGAAGTGTTCTGCCTACGTCAGTAGACACATAGCGTGATAATAAATAAGTCACCGACCTCTTCACCGTCGGAGAATGTGTAGTTGTAATGCAGTCTTGCCCTTGTCCGGACCGCATCTGCGAAGTCATCGAACCGATCACCAGTGGGCAACTTCAAGGAAACACGGAGCAGGGCCTCGTAAGCGGCTCGAGCGGCAGCGTCGCGACTGTCACCAGCAGCCCATCCCGTCTCACCCCAGTAACCACCCTACGATAACAAAGTATTATTAACCAACTTGCCAAACGCAACAAATAGTAAAAAACATACATAAGTATATAATTATTTAACCTGTCAACTACCACAATTAGACGTGCGTCTTTATTTGGATAAAACGGTGAAATTTTTGACATTTTGATGAACACACACCCACAACTTTTCCGCGTAAACTTCCTTATTAATTATAATAATAATAATATATTATAATAACAATAGTTACTACTTTATTAGTAATAATTATCACTTCGGGATCTAAGATCCACTCTATTTTACTTCCTTCTTCGGAGTTTAGGTAAATATAGAGCTACCTATTCCGAGAAATAAATTGGAGATATTATAAAAACGTTATTATAAATCCGGTAAAAATAGGTTGGAGTTCAAGTGAATATGTGTTATTCAGAAACTGATTATTAGAATTTCGAAATAAATTTTATTTACTACAACATTTTACAAATATTTTGACTTTTATTTAAACGTGTAAAAGTACTTGAAACTTTTGAAACTATAATGGCTCAATGTCACCACGTCGATCGACGTGATTTTCAATTCCTGCAATGAGTCTGAGCATTACGTGAAAGAAAACATCGTGGTGAAACCGCAGGACATTTTCTAAGTCGAAAATCTGTCGCCAGGCATCTATTTAGGTCTATAGAAAATGATAATGATAAGGTCAATAATGAGTTCAATATGACCGTTAACTAAGCTAAACTTATTTATTTGTAAAATTAATATTCCGAATAGCCAACATTGCGACTACATTCCAAGGATGCATTAAAAAGTTGACAACTCCCGAGGGCGAAGTCACGATCATAACCTAGAAAGTTTAAAATCAAATTTGCATTATGAATGTTCATTTATGTGGAACCCTGACATTGAAGATAGTTGTCACCTTCAATTATATTATTAACTCAAGCTTCTCGATTGTTTGGATTTACTCAAACGTGTAATAGGTACCTACTTAATTAAGAACATGTACTTAAATATCGACATAAAATAAATGGAATATGTTTTAAATGTTCCGTGAGAAAAATGTAGAATATCATATTAATATTATTCAGTCGATCAACTTTTTCAAGGGGAAATTTCTTTGGTACCCTTGTGATTTGAAACGGGATGAAAGGAAAAAGCGACACTAAAAAGAGACAAACACATATATAGGATTTAGCCTGCGAGTGAATGAGATGGAATACATTATACACGGTTAACGCAAGTCCTGAATTTAACGACTATAATCGTCGTCGAATTGTCCTAGCGGTATGACGACCAGCCATGTACGCTGTTGATAGTTAGTCCCGCTGATTTAGAATTTATAAAATAATATTTTGCTAAGATTATGGTTGCTTATTCCAAATACACTAGCACACTCGCATACGTGTGGATAGGCATGGAAATAATTGCTATTTAAAAATAATTATCATAGCAATGAAAATAATTTCGCTACGTATCTTTGAATTTGAAGGAATTAAATTAAAATGTGGTCCCATTTCCCCTTTCCATTGGTCCCTATCCAACAAAAAAAGAATCATTCAAATCGATACATAAATAAACAAGTTATGACTGAACGCCCATAAAAAGAAATACATTTGAACTGAGTAAGAACCTCGGTCTTTTTTGAAGTTTGTTGAAAAATAAAAACCAACCTCATGACAAATTAAAATCCCGCCAAAAACTATAAAATATCCATCTAAAATAGAATGATTTTCAATAAAATATTCTACAATTACTTTGTATTAAAGTTTCCATAGACAAAATTGTCCAATTAAAATGAAGTCTTACAGTTCGATTTAGAAGTATTTAGTGTAATTCCCAACTTACACAATAACTAGTACAGTTAGAAGAGTGATCATCAATTAGAACATCTAACTGGTCTTGCAAATTAAGTTAAAACTTTGCAATTGTAAATTACGGTTCTGTGCTTTAGTTTACGATTGTTGTAGCTACTGTATATTATTATAGAGTGATCTATGTACTTATATATAATATTAATTATTTGGTTGTATTTTTTCTGTCAAACGCTTTCACTATGTCGGAAGCAAAGCAGTAAGTGCATTAGCTCTAGGTCCATTCTTATCAAATTTTGCCATCTCCACCTTTTATTTTGTTTGTAGCAACAGTATCTTTTAAAGATTCGATTACCTTTTGTTTTAAGTGTTCTTTTAAATTATTTCTAACTTTTGTCCTATCATCAGTGTTCTCTTGCCGTCCGTGAAATTATTTTATATGCCTTTGCAAGAAAACAGAATTGCTCGAAGAATATCCGCATTTCACGAATTTGCAAAAGTGGATAATTTCTGTGAATCACAGTCAGCCTCTTCTTAGTATTTTATCGGGTTATGCAAACATTTAATAGTGCATGCTAATCATGTTTTGATTACGTCGTTGACCGATTTATCAAAACAGTACGATGGCTACTGATGGTACCCTTCTGTTCAGAAAGATTGTCGTTCATGAATCTTTAGGCGGTTTCAGCTGTTAAAAGATTCGGATTTTGAGCACAAAACTCTTCTTCAGTGCTTTTACGATATTCAGTTAATAAACCATGAAGTTGAAGGTTACGGAAGATATCTTATAGCTTGGAAAAATTGTTAGAGAAGTACATCATTCTGTATTTAAGAGTTAAACGAATTAGTTATTATATTATCTTATTTAAGAGGAATAATAATAAAGTTTATAAAAATCATAAACCTAGAACGATATTAGCACATATTCTAAATCTAAAGTTCAATGTTACGTTAAATTATTGTTACGTGTAACATCTTATAGCTTTAGTATCTAAGTATCTAGTATCTAAACACAATATCTTGAACAAAAAATAAACAGGTGAAGAAACGCATCAAAGAGAAAAAAAAAGATATCTATATAAATTAAACTATTTGTTAGTATTAAACTATTTATTAATTGTGCGCATCTCACGCAAAAACCACTGGATAGACTTCGATCGTGTTATTTTGTTTTACACCTCAGATGCTATGTCTTTATCAAAAAAAAATTAAAACGATATGTTTATTCAATAAAAAGTTTTTATATAAGAATTGCGCGTTCTTCTGTCGTCCTAGTAAAACAATAAAAGCAATCGTCCATTTAGAGAATTGTGTTGTTCAGGATTTTCGAAAACATTTACCGAAATTAAATTATGTATTCTAGAAAATTGTTAGCTTAAAATAGAACCAAGGTTACCTAGTAATAGTATATTACTCTCCTACTCTTCACTCGCATCAGTTCTATCTCGAATGTTTCACTTTTTGTATAATAATTTTGGGAGCGTGCAAATAATCATACGAATTTAAGGAAATATCTTTGCTTCGAAATCATAGACACTTCAGTTTTATTTATTTCTATACACACAATTTAAAATTGATAATTAACAGTGAGAAAAAATTTGTACGGTCTGGGGAATCCTGTCAGTATAGTTATATTGTTAGTAATACAGTTATTCGATTTCATAAAAAATACGTCGATGTATGTTTTATTTATAAGTACCACATTTGTATGTTACTAAGTGGTACGGACAGTTATTTTCATAACGGATAAATCATTTATTTATTGAATGTGCGCCTATTTCAAGAGAACACCCCGAGGGGCCTCGCCCGGAGTACAATGTTTTACAATTTGTTGGCCGCCTGAGCATGAGTTATATACAACTGGCCGCGCAAGATGCTCGATGCTCACACTATATAATAGTATATAATAGAAAGAGACAGTGAGTGCGAGAGAGAGATATATAAAGAAAGTCGTATGGAGGGGTATAGCACTTTTTCCTTACGTGGTGATTTCTATAAATCAACACCTACCGCAGGCTGCGTTAAGGAAAATTGTCTGCCTTAAATTTGATTTAAGAAATCTGAATTTTCAATTGACATCTGTATTTCTTCTGTTAGCAAACTGACGACCACTACCGGGATCAATTGGTTAAAATTTTACAGTCAAAACAAAGAAAAATAACATTGACAGCTCACCTGAAATATTTCGACGTCAAGGAAAGCCCAGTCGCCCCTCGTCATTCCTAGAGCGTGGGCCGCAAGGAGAAACTCACGAACCAAGGACCCTCTCACACTTAGGATTACCACTAAAAAATAGAATATGTTATGAAATATTACACGTCACATAATTATGTATAAAGCTTAAATATATGCAGTAAAATACCTAACTATATGATGATCTATACATATGGTACGGGTATGAGAGCGTAGTCTTGACTCTTGAGTCTTAATACACTAATCATGAAAAATAAATAGAAAACATTTGAAGGTGTTATGGCGTGATAAGTTTCAATACCAACACTGCTTTGAAGATTGTTTTGGACGAAAATGTATTGGTCTTTAGGGATCGTAGGCCGAGAATGATCTGCCAGATCACCCTATGATGTTGACTACCAAACAACAAATTGGGTACCTAATAAGCATGTATATATATTAATACGTGAAGCAAAAGCTTTCTACTGCTTTTTAAGCGTATTGCGTGCACGGAAGACTGTGAGATTTGGCATAGTTAAAGTTTATATGGAGAAGGAGTGCAGAGAGCTAAAATTTATCTTTAATATCTGTTACTAATATATTAAATTAAATAAATTAATACTGTGAATCCTAACCCGACCGGTGCCTTTGAACTTAGACCCCTCCAAAATATTGACATTGTCACTCAACGAAAAGTGACAGCAAGTGATCTGGGTAAAACTCATTGTTTGTTCATGAATACTGCAAATTTCAAACAGAAAATAGTCTATAATTAAAAAGTCGCTGGTCAAATTTCGATCTTAGGGCGATCGCTAGTAACTATAAAATTCTAACTATAACCGGCTAAAATATCCAAATTTTAGTTTGCCTCAAGTAAAAATAGTGGCAAAAAAAGGAAACAAAAAGCCCGACTACAACAAAAACACTAACTTTTTCCCATTTTTGCTTTTTGTTTCATTTCCAGACCTAGTACTTAAATATTATATAGCCTATGTCACTCCCACAAATAAGACAAATCTAACGACACCTCGTATGCTAAGGACAAAAAACCCGACTTCAACAACAAAAAAAAACGAGTTCAAAAATATATTTTTCTATTTTTGTTTCTTACTTGATTCCTAGACGTCGCACTTAAATGTTATATAGCCTATGTCACTCTCACAATTAAGATGAATCTAACGAGGTGTATGCTAAAATCCATCAAGCCATTTAGGCTACAGAGCGTGCCAAAGAAAAAGACATACATATAAACATACATACACCTGAAAAATATAACCCTCCTTTTCTGCAGTCGGGTAAAAAGGCTCCACAAGACCATTTTAGTGTTCCGTAACTAAAATGAAAAATACGGAACCCTTATGGTTGTTCGTCTGTCTGACTGACGGCTGTCTGTCCGTGACCCTTTTTCTCGGAAACGACTTAACGTATAAAGGCGAAAATATTGTAATACACTTGGTATATGGCCCCATACTGTTGTGAAAAAATAAAATGTCTAATAAAGGTTAACACGCATTAAAGAGATAAGGCCTTCAATGATAAAATCTCCTTCACTGTTAGGTTATTAAAACATAAAGGGTATTATTTCAGTCTTGAAATTTAGCATGGTGGGAGGTCAATGGCCATAAGTTATGGAATAAATGTAATAACAATGAGTTACGGAATCCCATGTGAAATTATATCATAACAAAATTATATTCCAGTTTTTTTCTTTACAACGGCTTGAAGTATATATAATATTGAAATTAATATCGAATAATAAACTCTATGGCCTCCTATTCCTGTAAAAAAATTAAGTTTCTAGGTTAATACAATGCAAAGATACAACAGCCCTTCGTACTAAAAATCTGGACGATTATCAAAATCTATAGAGTACTTCCCGAAGTCTTGTAATTAGGCACGAAGAAAGGTTTTCTATTAGCACAAGTTAAGGAATAAATCCAAAAATAATTAATTTCAAATTTCGCATTAATATTGAGAAAATAATAATAATTCAAACACGAGGAATTTTTTTTCTGATAAAAGGCGAACCACTAATGTATAGTTTTTAAATAGGCTCTACACATAATGTGTATGAACTCAACAGCTCTATAACAGTCTTCAAGACGTTGTTTGTATCTATAAAAAATAAGAGCAAATCAAATCTCGTTTGTGGCAAATAAAAAATATCACACACCCCTAAGTCATAAAGTGTAAACTATCTCTCGCACAAAAAATAAGTACTTAACTTGACAAAACATTTTGACTTGTTTTGCACATAAACATAAAACATTTGAACCGTAAACATACTCTACTATAAAAAAATTTTACCCCGTGTTTTTTCTTACCAATATCCTATCAAAAATAAATACACCTAGTGGAGAAATAGGTACATCTAGAATAATTAACGCAGGCTGCAGCCGTCTAGTCTGAATTTTTATAATAACATTTATTTCTTACACAATCGCCATTAAACATCGATTTAGTAATATCGTCTTATTTCTTACTAGCTATGCTAATTAGTAGTGGGCTAGTAATGCTAATAATCGTTTTTAAAGTTATAATAAACTCGAGATATTAATAAAATAAGCAAATGTTTAATTTAGAATTAAAAAAGAAAATCATATAATAGAAAACATTCAATTACTCAAATCACTGAACGCGTTGACTTTGAACTTTAATGAAACGTCCGCAAAATACGTCAATACTTCTCTATGACCAGTTCCGTCTTTATAATAAGGGCACAAGGGTCACGTGCCCGGGTCTCAGCTTCACGGGGCCCCCGAAGTGAAGACATATTCATTTACGTGGAAAAGAGACAAACTCAGCTTCACAAATTTTTTATTATAAATTAGAAAACATACATAAATCAGATTTCCAAATACTTTCGAATCAGTAAACATTTTACTACCAAAAAACCCTTTAATAAAAATTTCATGTCTCTTGCTGCGTCAGTTGTAACTACCTTGTAATTTAGTCATTTTAAATTAATTACATTTAACTGAAACGTCTGGTTATACTTTCTATTGGCTTTAGACAGTTATCTAAACCCAAAAGGATATATTATTTATTATCACAATAGATTTTTTAGTCTTATTTTAAAGAAAAAAAGTTTGATAAATAAATTAATTTCAACCCACTTTTTATTTTTTAACATTTTTGGAGTTTAAATAATTGGTAACTAATAGGTTATAACCACATAATTTATAAAACACTAGCTGTGCTCCACGATTTCACCCGTGTTAATTTTTTCCGACAAACACCGCGCCGCCATCAAACCCATGTTTCTATCGTAATTCTTCTTGCAAGTACAAATTATTTCAATTTTTCATTATCTCCTAAACTATGTGTCCAAATAGCATATTCTAAAGAGCTAAATTTAACTTCATAAAATTTTCTTTATAGTTAAGTAACTTTTGTTCGTAAGGATTAAAATGCCATGTCTAAAAATAATGCTTATAAATCACTTTTTAATTTTCAACAAATATTTGTCACAAAATAATTATTATATAAATAATAATAATAATAATAACATAATTTTTATTTGACTATAATAAGATACAAAAATATGAGGCTTATTTCTAGGAAATACAATAGTTTTGTTCTTAATTAAGAAAACTAGCGCCTGAACTAGGCAGAGGCTGTATAGCATATGCTATTGTAGAAGAACTATTGCAAAGGGAGGATCCTCCGATCAGACGGATGTTATGTCTGGCTGGCAGCTGCCCAACGGTTGTAGTCGGGTTTTTGTATATAATTCTAATTGTTATATGTTATTTTGTTAATATGTTAATTTCTGTAGCGCGATGTAGGATGCGTTGTATGTGACTCGATAGATGTCGCTATGTGTCAGCGATGTAGATTGATAGATGTAGATGTCGCTACACTATCAATGATTTTTTTGTAGATATACTAAAGACCAATATTATTGCTGAATATTATAATTCCGTATCATTAACGATTACGCCAATGCACGCGGATAAAACAGTTCGGGAGGGCCTCTGCTTCTGACTTACGTAATAAAAATCAATATTTTGATAGTTCTAGCATAATCTCAAATAGCCTATACTATTCCTCGAGAGTCTGCCTATCATATACAAATAGAATTTTTCTAATATGACTGATAGTTCCAGAGATTAGTGTGTTTAAACATACAAACAAAAAAACTTATTATATTAGTATAAATTAATAACTAAAAATACCACATTTTGATTACCTCTGTTCGAGAAAGTTCACGTAATATGTGCTGGGTCCTTAATTCAATCAATCGCGAATCAATCCCTGTCGAAAATATTGCTGCGATACACAGTAATTATTCTAATAACAAATAAAAGAGACTCACCTCGTCAGGAGCGGGAGGTGACCTTGACCTTGCCCCGTCGACCTGGACTGCAGATTGTGAAGTATGTGTGTATAGAGTGAACCGTGTGACAGTGTGTGTGTGCACCCTTAAATCCCACAGGACACTATCACGCAAGTTATCTGTTCATTAAATCCCTCCTGGGACACCAACTCAAAAATATACAATGCAAAAACTTCAACCACCGTAAATCACATATATCACAGTGCTAGCCGAACGTCCGTAATGACGTAGCGCGTACAAAACAAACAAACGCGAGTTCATGGCCAAAGCACGAAGTAGTCTGGCCTACGTGCCAGAAGAGCCGTCGGCCGAAGCTAGCGGGCCGAACGATGCACCTGCCGTGCAAAACTTCAATTACAGCCATCGCGGCATCGTACGATGCGGCTAATGAATTTGTATTCCAAGCAACCTCATTAACTATACTTGCAAAAAGATCTCCCCTAACCGAAATAATTTTAGAAGTTTTTGTTTAACTGCCTCATTATCTTATTGGTCCTAAATGCGGCCACTATGCTCAAGGTCCTGGGTTCGATTTCCAGGTTGAGTAAAGTATTATTGGGGTTTTCTATGATATTCTCAGTAGCAAATCGGAGTTTGGCTTTGTACCCGATTAATGGCAATACGCTCGCCCCCTATTACCGTCCCTATTGCATAGGACCTAGAAAACATACACGGCGAACTGTGGGTGTACATTACTACACCTCTGCCTAACCCTTTAGGGAATACAGGCGACATGGTATGTTATGTTATGGTTAACAATATTCCGACTTTAAGCGTAAACATGAACTCAACAAAAAAATATTCCAGGAGATTTTCCTTCAAGAGACACCAGACACCATAACACACATGATGAACACATGAAAAAATATTTTCAAAACATTTGCACAAAAAATGCATTTACGGAGCCTGTATAACATACATTGTTCGAAAGTTAAAAATTACGCACGATACAACGGAGCGTGCAGTAAAATGTTTTACCGCACGCTCCGTTGTTAAAGCGCCGTGCGTATCCTATACGGTTTTTTTTTAATTTCTATAAAAAATATATAAGTATTCCACAAAGGAGATTCACATAACGTGAATAAATAAGCTGAATGACCGAACGAACCTCTTTCGAAACGCTTTTGATCAATACATTTGTCTCACTCGAACACTAAAGAGAAAATGAGACGAAAGATGTAAATCTAATTTTCACGACGCGCACGTGACGCCATTTGCAAATGCGCGCTGTTTTCATAATAGAGACGTCAAAGATTGTTGCGACTAAATAAAATAATAGTACGAGTTCAAGCATACAAAATGTTGTACAGTTTTCTCGCAAATGTGTTGAAAAAGTTGAATTACACGCGTGCGGATGTTGGTTTTTACAAACTCATGTCTACTCGTTTATAAAAAACCAACTTACCGCACTAATATCATTTTTATCTATTACGTGACAGCATTACGGCACAGCGCCCACCGCACGGAGTCCTATTTTCATTATGGAGTAAATTTCAAACTATTTTCTTATGGAGTAATCTCCAGTAGTACGTCGGAGATGACACACAAACTTTTTTTTTTGTTAACCAATAGAATAATTAAATAAGAGTACCTAACTATATAAATATATATATATTTCGTTTTATCATTCACAATTCTTTTTACTTTCCAAAGAGGCTCCAAATCATTGTGTGTCCAGGACCCCCTGCATAGTTAAAGGCGGCCCTGTATATGACTATAGCTGTAATAGAAAACCCATAATAGAATTCTATCCGCCTAATATGTAATTATATTACTCGTACTATTATTCTATTTCTGTATAATTTTGTACCATTGTGTAAATTTTTCTATCATGTTTTGTGTGTTTATCATAGCTTGAAGTAGGTACCTATATCATTATATTCTGATCTCTTATTTCATATTCGGCGACATCACCAAAGGTGTACACAATCACAAATGATTATATTTTTATGAAATTGCAAACATCTTCCCGACCGCGACTGTACCACACCATTTGCTTATGTCTACCTTTTCTTAAAATCATAACTATTTTAATCCTAATAACTTGTAGATAACATAGACATTTGTGAACAAAAGCGTTAAGGTAAAAAATAAATCCACCTAATAATCCAATACAAAGTATGTTTAAAACAGAAAAAATATCCATCCTCTAATGTTTTACGGCCGTTTTCAGCCTATCAGTTGTTTTAGTTACTAAAGATAGTCAAATATAACCTTTTGTCCTTACTTTTTTTTCAATAACCTATAAATGCCATAGTTTTTGTATCTACATAATATATAACCATATCCTATAGCTTGAAGAGATAAGAGGGAAGCCAATATCTGTCTTAAGTTAAAAATAGTATCTAATTATTATAAATGTGTACTAATCAATGATAGTAAAATCAGATATGTTATTGAAAACGGCCGTTATACACTTAAAAATAATACGCGGCTAGATGGGTAGCGAAACGACGCGCGGCGCGGCGCGGCGCACAGGAACAACGTTTACTGTAGTCGACTAACTGTGGTCGTCATGATCCGATACTCCAGCGTAAATGTCACTATTCCACGGTTGAAGTGAGAATGCGTCGCTCCTTCTTTTTTTAAGCTGACTACACTGTTAGCTTTATGGGCTCCGAAGCCTCAAGAGGCTTTTACAGTTCCACCGGGTTTGGGGTATACCGTATACGTCGCGTCGCTCCTTGTGCGCTACGTCTTATTTACCCTTCCAGCAGTTCGACCAATATATGAATATCCGTTTATTAATTATCCTACTATATTAAATTAGCTGTGCCCCACGGTTTCACCCGTGTTTTATTCGACAAACACGGCTCCGCCAACGCACCCGTGTAGCTTATCATAATCGTTCTAACTTCCCACAAGTACAAATTATTAAAATTTATCATTATCTCCTAACCGGTGTGTCCAAATAACTTTCTTTAGAGGGCAAAATTTGAATTCGTAAGGTTGTCTATATTATGAAGTAACTTTTGTTCGAAAGGATTAATATGTCATGCCTAAAAATAATCCTCATAAATTATACTTTCAATCTACAAGGAAAAAAAACGCAGAATACCTTATTGTGGCTTATGTATAAGAGATGAGCATATGCTATTGCGGATTTTTTTTTAGATATACTAAAGACCAATATTTTTGAAGAACATTACGCCAGCGCACGCGGATAAAGCAGTTCGGGAGGGTTTCCACGACTTACTTAACAAAATTCAATATTTAAGGCTAGCTGAGAGTTGTAGCCTAATGTTAGATAACCTATATTATTCCTCGTGAATCTCGCTATCATATACAAAAAGAACTTTTTGAATCCGACTGACAGTTCCAGAGGTTAGCGTAATTAAACAAACAAACAAAAAACTCTTCCGCTTTATTGTATTAAAGTGTAGATATATGACGTGTCGGTATAGGAAGCCAGCTGACTCTTGTAACATTGTACCCTGTAATTTTTAAAACAATAGTTATGCCTCTGAATTCATCTCTACCTATCCCAAGCAGATAACAAGCGACACCAAATATAAACTAGATTAAAAATACTTTAATCTAATATATCAACATTAATTACATACATACATGCAGTGCCTATAAAAGTTTTAAATAACTAGTTAACTAGTTAGTTGTTAGCCTAGGCGATCAATGCACAACTCATGTTACTAATAAAAAAATATCCATAAATCTCTTGTTTGTATAATTTTAGAAAATAGGGAAATTAAATGGTATCAGTTAGCACTTAATTAAGTGTTAATGTTAAATCCAAAATTTAAACTTCTCTTATGAAGTATATTTGAATGTATTTACTAAACCGACGTTTAATAGCAATTGTCTAAGAAACAAAACAAATATTTTAAAAAGACAGACCTAGACGGGTGCTACCTGCGTTAAATACACTAAATTTATTTATTGTAAAATTACATTTGAAACGTCAAGGAAAATTTATTAGTAGGTAGAATTTGTAATGTAATTTAACAAGGTAAATTGAAAATATAATAAACCCCGGATACAAGTAACCTATTCATTGAGACCATTTCAATGAGCCCAAATACGATAAATCTGCTGTAATTTGGTGAGGGGTTACGTACCCTACATGTACCAGATGACGCTGCAGCATCAGGTCAAGGTTATACTAATATCATTCACGTAACAGAACATCAAATATCGACTCAAACAAACCTATGAAAGATGCTGACATCTATTTATCAGCTAGAAAAGAGCTGATGACCTTGAAACGGCTGAACATATTTTGATAAATCATGATGATTAAATACCTCGAGCGTACATGCTGACGTCACGTAAAAGAGAATCACAAGACTCCCTCTCGTTGCCGTCCAACTCTCTAACAGCTTTCAGTACACCTTGTTTCCTTAGGCCCCATTCCAAACTTTTACCTGAACATAAAATTAACCAATATTCTTATGTTTATTTTATACCACCATGATGACAAACAAGAGCAATAGACCGTTTGATGGTCAACGAACAACGCAGCCTGGACGCTTGCAAGATTAGTTAATGGCTTTAGGTTTTATAATAATATCCCTAAGAGTATTAATGAGTTGCCGGACGATGAGTTCAAGGACCATGGCAAGCAAGTTTAACTGTCAAAAAGTTATTAAAGGGTTTATCATTAAGTGAATGATAGTGGGGTCTGAAAGTGACTCCCTCTGTACATTCAAAGTAAAAAAAAGATAACCCCGATCGAGTTTCTAGAAGCTTTTCTCAATGAATTAGTGGGATGTTTTCCAAACCTGTGGTAGTGTTTTGACGTTCATAAGTAGACTTATATGAATAAAGGGTTTTTGAGTTTGATTTCATTATAACATGCGCATTGCCGACCCTTTAAAATCCAGTTCATTGCTCTCTTGAAGATCCCTTAGGAAAACCTTTGCAGGGAGTTAATTCCACATCTGGTTCAATAAAAGCATCTATTGACTCACAGCTATTTTGATTATTAGATACTATTGCTGATTCTTTGATTTGATTTGAATTTAATTGAAGATTGAATTGCTTTCTGCCGAAGGTTTGCAAATGAAAGTCGTATTTTAAGGGTTAATACAGAGAGTACTGCTTGGAGTGTTCTATTGCAGCGTAGTGTTTTGGGTCCATTGAACTGACTGAACTGACTATTTCTGTCAGACAGGAGTGTTCACAAAAAGAAACTTTTGTGACACCGTACTGCCCGCAACTATTTAAGTTCCAAATGAGGGCGGGGCGAACTCCCTGTCGATGGCGAAAGGTACAATTTACATTATTATTTTTTTTAAATAGCCCTTTGTCTGTTCTATATTATCTTTTTTTATTAAGTGATAACTTCTCATGGGAGGGTAAACCGCTTAGTAACGTAACGCTGGCTTCCCAATAGTTCAACTTAGATTAGTTTAAGTTATCACTTCTGTACAGCGTCCCGAGACGCACACTTTTTTTTTTTTAGTTTCGGCTGCACAATGTCTATAATCATTCTAAAAGATAAAGGCATAAATAGACATATAAATGAACTAACGGGCAGGCATTATCTATATCGAATTTCATTCAAAAGACATGTCTATCGCTTTATGTAAAGAAATTGATTTAGCAAACTCAATTGTGAAACCTGTTAAATCCATTATGGAAAGTTTGAAAAGAATTTCTATTCAAAAAACGTCATTCGGATAAATGAGTTTAACTATTGTCCAATGTCCAAAAGAACTAAAAACATACGGATAAAGAATGCGCACCATTTATTAGCTTTCGTTCGGTCGTTGCATTAAAAAACCGATTCCTTTTGCATTGCTATCATTTAAAAATTTTAACCGTCTTCAAAAAAGGAGAAGGTTCTCAATTCGATTGTATATTTTTGATGGATGTTCAAGCATAACTTCTTTGTTCGTGAACCCGGTTTTTGATTATTTTTCGTTGGATCAGGGATACCTCAAGGTGGTAATATATTAATTTCATTAGCATTGGCAAAGATACACCAGAAAACTCCTCAAAATCATTGAAATTTGTTTTTCTTTTTTGTTAAAGATTGTCTTGTTATACAGAATTTACAGACTTTAAAGAGAGGTAGGGCACCAGATAAATTTATTTGGAGATTTCTCTCTATTTGGGGCAGTGCGACTGGTAGAATACCTCCATCCTATAGAAGATTGCAGCCAAATATCCTTATATTGTGTTCCTGCAACGAGTAGAGTATCCAGAGCTCCTTGAGGTAGGGGGAACAGGTGATGGTTTGTCGATCACTCATTTATCATCGTTGTTTTTGGATTGTACTATGCCTAACATCAGGTAAATTACCATCACTCTGCTGCGCTATAAACAAACTCCATGAAAGCATTGCTGAAAGTAAACTTACCGACTGTAAGCGAGAACAAATCTGATTTATCCAGCAATAAAGCAACGTGCGACCATCCGAACCTCTCGAAAACGCTAGTGAACACCCTCGGCAACCGACACTGGCAGTAGGACATACGAGTCAGCGTCGGATATTTACCCTTATCGTTAAAAAGGGTTTGAGGCTGTTTACAAAGAAAATATTAAAGTCAATATCATTGTTAGCGAGCAGGTGAATTTGGTCTCAAATGCTCTGATTTAGATCTTATTATTGTACTAACTGGTTTTAGTTTTTAATTATATTGAAATTTTGTTTAAACTATTGGAAAATGTAATGATATATAGATTAGATCCTTCCTTGGATTCATTCCTATATTAATCTGAAAATTACATTTAAATTGGTTTTGTAGATTTTAAATACACACTGACTTGGTGTCTCGCCCATGTTAAATTTATTCGACCAAATCTCCATCGCGCCGCCCGCGCCTCCAACGCACTAGCATATCGTTGTTGTCACTTTTCGTACTTGCCTACAGCTTATCATCCAATTGCTTGATGTTCATAGTTATTGCTCCGCTCGTTGCAGCCGTAGCGACAAATTATATAGCCTAGGTTATAGGTTTATGATCAAGGTAAAAAATCAAACATATTTGTTTCATATGTGACTGGTCGTTCCACAGATTAGCGCGTCCAAACAAATAAAGTCTGGAGCTTTATAATATTAGGTATAAATATACAGATAACATAACCATTTGGTTGTACATGGTACATGTACATATGGTGTACATATTTGTACACAGAGACAAGAGGTTTCTGTCAAAACAATATCTAGGACACTTTACCATAATTGTAACATTTAAAAAAGTAAAAAAAATCCATATTTATTTTTATAATATGTTTTGATCATTATTAATTGTGGGATGTTAGAAAGACTGAACTTTCGCGAATCTTTAAGAAGGGCAATTCGATATGTTGATATATTAGCAATTTTATGCCAGTCAAAGGCAAGGAAAGGAACAGTATATCTATATGTTAATTAAAATGTTCTAAACGTACCTGAGTGCCTTTTCGTAGATTCCTAAGTCTATGCATACGACTGACGACGCTTGCCGGTGCTGCTAGCTCCCCTTCAGATGGAGGCTACAATAAAAAATTAAGTTTTTTTTTTTTAATCTTACACTGATAGACATATTCTCCTTTTCATGGTATAAAGTAGCTAAGAAGCATTCATGTGTTTGTGTACCCTTATAATAATAAATTAATCTTTTATTTCAGACAAAATGGCTATTGGTTATGGCTCAGTATGAACCTATCTTTCTGTACCAATATTTAATTGATGTAGGCGTTACTCTGCGGAAATCCATCGTAATTATTTTATAAATAATAAGTAATTTTAAGATAAAGTAATTTCTGTACTAATATATTTTGTGGATGTACATAGCAAAATATTTAAAAAATAATAATTATGTAATAGATCTGCACATTGACGGTACTGACCTTGATGGTAAGAACAGCACAATCCAAACGACGACGACCACCGAGTGATCTAAATCCATCGGCGGTCGCCGTCGTCAATAATACATTCAACGCATGTTTTCCTTACAAAAAATTAGTAAAATTATTAACATCAAACGATTTTAAAAATTGACTCGTGTAGTTAAGTTATAATATCAACCTGTACCTAAGTGTCCCACTGCTGGATAAAGGCCTCTCTTACCAAGAGAAGGCTTAATCACCACGCCAGTCCACGATGTATTTGCGATTTCAAACACAGAGAAACCAACAGTTCTGTAATTTTCCTCACACTCAGTGGTACCTACTACAATATTATTTCTCAAGCGTTAAAGTTTCCTTACGATGATTTCCTTCACCATCAGCCTATAGCCAATTTGAATTAGTAAATGTACGAAAATCGTTGGTATATGCCGGAATTCGAACCTCCCGACATCGAATCGATATTCCACCTAAAGCACTCGACTACCACAACTTTAATATTTAAGAATACTATTATAAATTTATAGTTTCCTAGCTGTGCCCACGGCTTCGCTGACGTGGACTACAGAATGCCGTCGATCCGGCACACGCGCGAATGTTGCTATGCCCGCTCCGAGTTATTTTAAAGACAAAAATACTTGTGTTCCTTATAAGATAGATAGATATTCTCGGTGATTATTTTGTAGGTATTTTTAATGTCTACAATTAATACATTAATTTAGTATATCTCTTAAGGTTTACTCACCGGAATAAATTCACCATCACCCTAACTATTTTTCTAAAATAAAAGTAGCCGTAGTTACTCCTTATAACATCAGCTATCTGGCAGTTCAGTCCCGTCAAAATCGGTCCAGAATGACCAGATATATAGTCAGTCGGTTATAGTTACCGTATATACTTTGATATGCATTTAGTAAAAGCTGTTATTTTGACACTTCAATTTTATTAATTGTATAGATGTAATAAACTAGTGCTTTTCCCACGGCTTCGCTCGCGTCATTGTTATGTCCCATCTATTATACTTTATGGCTGAATTGCTAAATACCAATTTTCATAGATATATCGAAAAGGGGATAATAGATTGTCTTTTGGAAATTCAACCCCTAAAGTGGTGTAAAAGGGGATAATAGATTGGATAATCTATTATCCCCTTTTTCACCACTTTAGGGCTTGAATTTCCAAAAATCCTTCTTTAGTGCTCACCCGCAGCTTAAAAGGAACCCGCATGCAAATTTTCGTAGTCCTAGGGCCCAGTACTTGGGGCTGTGTGGTGAATATGTCAGTCAGTCAATTAGTTATCTGTTTATATACTCATAGAGATAAATATTTGAAAATTGTTTATTTCGTACCGTACGGCCTTCGGAAACACTCATATTATTAAAGAGCACTCAAACTAATTCGATGAGAGCTGGTGTGCTTTACTGCAAGACCTTGTGACTCGAGGTCTAGTATATTCACTCGCACACAATAATATATATTGAATCAAAGAATGCAGATTTCAATAGTTATTTATTATAAGCGACGCAATAAATCGATAATAATTATTTTTTATCTTCTTTTTTTAAATCGTATTACGGCAAAGTGGGTACACTGTACCTAATAGTGAGTTTGTCTATCCGTTGTTCTGATCATAAATTTAACTTCAGTAATAGCATAGAATTATGAACTCGGCGTGTTAGAGTATGAGCGGACTTTATTACTCTATGAGTAATAGTATGACTATTCAAAAAGTATAACATCTTACCATTGAGGTAATTTGTACTGCGTCCACTACAATGTTACATAATTACACGCATCCATTTTTTTATTTGCAATTAGTTATACGGTATATATATATTGATATTATACAAATCATTTACAAAGATAAATACAATATACCCTTCGAAGGGCTTATAACGCTAAAGAAAAACAGTGCAAATATTATGTTACATATTTTTTTCCTGTTCGCCCGGATATTTTTTTTTTTATCGTCGTTAAATAGCTACATACTAGATAAGCAAAAATGTCACCCGCGTCGAATACGGTCTACTCATTCGCCACATCATCTATAGAGTCGCTAGGGCTGGCACGGTCCTGACAAAATTCTAAAGATCAGTAGGCAAGCTACCTTACGTCGATGCTCTAGATTGAACATTTTTGCCGTCATCAGTTCTTCATCACCAACAAGTCGACGAGGTCGGCGCTCAATGGAGTCAAGAGCGGCCAAATGATATTTGGCTGTCCAATCCCAAAGATGACAGCAGCATTCCTGATTCCACACATGCCCACATTTGTGAATGTTATAAGCTAAGAAGTTGGTCCGGTGTGAAATACCGCCTGACCCTGAAGAAGGCTGTTCTCGCTTTTAACTCTATCGAGCGCCCAAAGTTGAGATCAGATGTTAGGTGAATCCCAAAAAGCTTAAGGTTGTCTGCTACCTCTTTAGGAAATAACCAGAAAGCAGGGGTTAGAATAAACGGACTCCGTTGAGCGGAAAATCAAAACGCCTGTGTTTTATCGGCATTAAACCTGACCAGGTTCGCATCAAACCACTCGGATACGAGCCTAAGGTTCAATTCAAGGGTTCAACCATAGACTCCCTCTCATTGTGGAGTCCCTGTAGATTAGCCTGCGGATCGGATAAGTTCCTCTCAGTCACAGGGCTTTCACCTGCGTACCCAAAGATACCGGGCTTTAGCAGATCATTCATGTGTAACAGGAAAAGTGTCTTGAGAGTACTGAGGGCCTAGCCAAGTGCCTTTCTACGATGTCTAAAGCTAACGAAAACGTTTTCGTTAGCGTTAACCATTGTAGAAAAGCAACTTGGCTAGGGCCCAGATTCCTGATCACCTTTAGGGAGAGGCTCAGAAGCTTCTCCTCCAAGTTAGAGATCTAATTGAAAATGCTCTATTTTCTATCACCTACTTGCCTAGCTAGCTAACACCTAACACCATTTCTGGTATTGAAATTTTTTTTTTTAAAAAAAAAACATTAGTTCATTTTCGACAACCTGTAATAGACTGGCAAAACATTAAGCAATCACGTGACTTAGAACAAATGTCACAGCATTAAAGCCGTTACCGAATACAGTTCAAACCGCATCATTTGTCTAAATTCCGGGATTAGAAACGCCACAGTTGTTGTCTATACTACTGTGGTGAGTGCTAACCAAAGAGCTGATACATAATTATATACTTACGTATATATTTAACATCTAGAATAGGAATGAAGGACCATACTCATCACAAAACATCTGTTCTAGGTATCATGATTTACTCTATCATATAAATCACACTTTAACTACGTTACCAGTAAAGTAAACAGAATAATGCTCGGGTAACAACTCTGCACGTTAAACCGTGTGATCTGTAATTGTACCTTTTCAATAAAATAACAGTCGATTCTGTACAGAGATCGAACCCGCAACTCTCGTCGAATAGTAGGAGATACTACCGCTGCGACGCGAGTTATTTTAAAATAACGATTCTCGGAGGGTTTAATTTTTTCCAGGATTTACAGCATAATAAAAATATATGGCACCAGAAAATTCGGCGTTTCGGTTTCGTCTCGGTTTCACCCATGTTAATTTTATACGACAAAACATCGCCAATGCACACGTGTAGGCAATTTTTTATACTTTGTGTAAAACAATCGTCATTTTTATGAGGAATAATTTTTTTTAAAATAATAATAAAGCCTAGTTACTCGCCGATACTGTAGCTTTATATTGGTGGATTTTTTTTTTTAAATCGGTCCAGTAGTTTTTCAGTTTATCCATTATAAACAAAAAATCAAATCTTTCCTCTTTATATTATTGGTATAGAAGAAAAAAATAAGTAAGAATCGAAAGAAAATCGTTCACGCGAAACGACACGTGGAAAGATATTACAAAGGCAGACACAACGGGGTTGGGTCGCGTCATTACGTTTCAATCCAATTGTACAGTCGTCGGTATCAATGTCAAGTTCACTGTTAGCGGAGCTTTCACTGTGATTTGTTCGTACCCTTGACCAAAGAGAGACAATCTCGAGAGTGTCATTCCCGAGTGTACATCCTCGGAACTTCTTGAACACGGCAATGATGATGAACACCAATGCTTCCATTTTATATCCGTTTTATTTTATTTTTACATTACTTTTGAAGTGAAAACATCTTTAGTGCCATTGTGATTTGAAACGCGATGAAACGACAACACAATTTTTAACAAAAAAGGAAACCTACTTCAATTATTTTGAGGAGTTCTCTGGTGTATCTTCGAACTCGATGATTCAATGGCAATGAAATTAAAATGGGACCACTCTGGAGGTATCTCCCCTTTCCAACGAAAAAAGAATCCTCCAAATCGGCTCATAAACAAAGAAATTATGTTTGAACATCTATGGTATATATATACCCACATTCGAATTGAGAACCTACTACTCCTTTATTTCATGTTTTCTGAAGGTTCATTTCTACTCTATCATTTTTTATTTTAGATTGTTTCCCTCATCAAATTTTAAAGTTAAGGTGATTGTGATAATCAAGACTTTAAAATAATGTTTTATATAACACTAGCTGACCGCACGCACAACTTCGTCCGCGTAACATAACGGAACCTCTTAAAAGGAATAAATTTCCCCGTTTTTGCAACATTTTTCGTTGATGCTCCGCTCCTATTGTCGTATCGTAATATTATATAGCAAAGCCCTCCCTCGATAAATGGCTATTCAACAATAAAATAATTTTTCCATACATACCAATAATTCTTAAGATTATCGATCGACAAGAAGCAAAAGTATGAGGTCTACCAGAAGACCACGGTCATCTAAAACCGACCCTAATATGTGTATAATTATATACGAAGTCACTCGTTCATTGATAAATTACTACCCCTGAAGTCTGAGTACATCTTCTTATTATTATTTAAGTAACCTTCAAAGTTCAAATAACGCTCTCACAAGACGATGGCTCCCTTGTTAGAACAGACAAAAGGGTTTTTGTGGCAACACAAAATGCACTTTTCTTATTAGGTATAATCCACTCCACTTATCAATCTAACCATACGAAGCAAAATATCACTAATATTACATAATATAGGGTGCAATAACATAATTTTTAACATACTTAAAAAAAATACATTACTTAATTCGAATGTTTTTTTATGGATGATCAGCCATAACTTCTTTGTTTATGAACCGATTTGGATGTTTCTGTTATTGTTGGATAGGAAATACCTCAAGGGTGGTCATATTTCAATTTCATTGGCATTGGACTTTCATCTTCGAAGATACACCAGGGAACTCTTCAAAATCATTAAAGTTGATTTTCTTATTTATTAAAAATTTTCTTGTATAAGTTAAAATAAAAACGAAGGCATGACAGTTCAAGATACTTCAAATATTCCCGTGGCCAGTACCTACGTGTTGCCGGCGTTGCTAACCACGCCGTCCAGACATGATTACAGCTGCGTGAGCAATTCTGGATTCCGGATTGTTGTGTTATAAAATTTAAATATCAAATAATTATAAGCATTAAAGTTTTTATTATAGCACATCTAGGCACTGTAGAACAACGGCGACCTATAAGCTTCTCGACAGCACTGGTTATATAGGCTGATACCGAAACGAAACAATCTAAAACAGATTCACTGTGACGCGACGGGTTTATCGCTATGTGCATGGTGTTCGTGATCCAACTTGGTACACATCTCTAACAACCCGCTTGATTACATGATGTATACCAGCTGATCTCCGAACGCGACACATCTGAGTGTTCCATTATGACGGGTCATATACCTGGTGTATAGTGGTCGGGATTCAGTCGGACGGACACAACTGTCATGTCCTACCATCCATAAATGTACTAAAATTACTAAATGCAACATTTAGTAATAAGTATTACAAAGATATGTAATATAGATGGCGCGTGTGAGGTGATTATCTCAGCTCCCACAAATTATGAACCAAACACATACGAAAAACACTTTATTCTTCTTTTAGGCCCGTGACTTGAGAGCAACTTAACAAATAACTAAATTGCAATTAAATAAATTCGTATTACTGTAACAACAACAACATTGGTAAAGTTTTTCTTATTATGAAAATTAGAACTTGTTTCAATCAAAATAAATTCGTTAAACGAAAATAATTTAATATTTATTCTACAACTTTAACAATTTTATTGTCTGTTAGTTTTATTATGTGAATACTAAATAGTTTTATCACGATCCTTTGTTTTCCAAGGAGATAAGTTGATATTAGATGTACATTATATTATATAAATTGTTGAGTAGGTATCATAATATTTACAGTATTTCAATGTGAAATAATACAGACATATTTTTTTTTGTATAACCTTTAATACAAAATTTACCAACTATTAATTATTTTTCGAAAACATTATGATAATGTGTTTAGTACTTCATTGTTCAATAATTAATTGCCTATTTTGAAATAAATTTGGACAAATTTGCAAAATACATGTCAATTTATTTTATAATTAGAGAAAGAAAAAAAAAGACTATCTAACTTATTCTATCAAAGTGTCATTTAAAATTGTATAAATAAAGAAGATATTTCTGATTTGTAACGATTTGATTTAGACATAAATGTGACATCTGAACACCAGCTAACTTGGACGCCACATAGCGCTATTGACCCCTGAGGCGGCTGACCCCGAACTACGATGTATATGTACTATGTAGATATATGATCCGACTAAAATGTATAAGTTGTATCTGTCCGACATCAGGTATTTTGAGTATTTTAGTAATTAATCTAAATGCTACCATGTCATGATGACCTTGAATTACCTTAAACTCATCTCTAGGGACCAATTCGACCGAAATCATCTGAGCAAACCTAAAATAATTACAAACATGCGCCATTTCAAGATTTTATAGGTATTTTTTAAAGGTAGTTTATTTATAAAAATCATCTTCCTAATTTTATTAACCGACTTCCAAATTATGAGGAGGTTCTCAATTTGAATGTATTTTTTTAATCAGCGCTAACTTCTATGTTTATGAACCGATTTAGGTGATTCTTTTGTCGTTGGAAAGGGGATACCTCAAGGGTAGTACTCTTTCATTTCATTAGTATTGTACTTTCGACTTCGAAGATGTTCCAGGGTACTCATTAAAATCAGTAAAGTTGGTTTTCTTTTTTGTTAAAATTTGTGATGTATCAAACAGTTTTTGAAAATTTGATAAATATAATTAACATATTTCTAATTGGAAACATACAAAATTATAGTGTAATAATTTCAGGATTGTTCATGTAATTGCTGAAAGTCATACCGTAAACACGAATATTTCATTTTCTTGTATTTATCTAGTAGTAATGCTTTAACAGAAAAGCACGGGGACTATCATAAAATTAGCACTTACCAGTACAGAAAATAAAATGTATAATCACATTTTAAAAATCCATACTGTTTTCGGGTATCACACTGTCTTTACAGTTTTCCGTGTGATGATTCGTATGTAAAATTAGACCTTTATCGGATTAAGAAAAAAAAATCTAAGTAAAATTTTGGAATTTACGTGCTATTGATACAGAATCTTAAGATCAATCTCATCATCAAATCATTTATCAGTCCAAAATGATTTAAATAATTGGTTTTTAGTCGAACAATATTAACTACTCAAAATGTCAAACGTTCTAGTATTAGATATACACGTAAGTCCGTTCCTTTGTAACTGCACGAGTTATGTGCTACTAACTATGTATAAATTATATATTAACTACTCAAGATGTCAAGCCATCTAAGTAGTATTGGTACTTAAACCCGTTCCTTGGAACCGCACGAACCAATTAATACCAACTATGTATAATATGTGAAGAAAGAAAGGAAGAAACAACATTTATTTGAAAATGAAAAACGGACAAAATTAATACATCACACATTACACACGAAAGTACAATAAAGTACTACTAATTTAATTTATAACATTACAACGTTGCCACACAAATGCCGCACTCAAGATCAAAAAGGACCTCAGCTCAGCATATGTTATAGCAAAATACTATAGCGCTGGTTTTCAGCCGGGTCTACACTACATTACATTAATTGTTCGAAATGTACCTATACATTATGAACAATAGTCGACTAATATTAACTTCTTGAGACGCCAAGCCAGCTAGTATAGTATACCGTTCCATTTGAACCGCATAGGCCAATTACTACCAACTATATTAAATTTATATAAAAATCGATGTTTATATGTAGGTATATTCCCTATTAACTTCAAAACGGCTCGAGCGATTTTGATAAAATTTTCGGAAAATGTTGATATTAGCCCAACGAGTGATCCTCTAATGATAGGTAGCGATGGGATAATTTTTTTTTAGCCACAAAAACGCTTTTGCGGTTTTGCTAGAACATATAAATTATTTAAAACATTGAAAATACCCTCCCTAGAGAATCAGCATTGCCAATTACGACGAAGATTGGCAACAGAAACAACATTAAGGACAGAATCCCGTAAACAAAACAACGAATTAAAAAACAATTTAGTTAACTAGTATAAAGGAACTCGATCACGTAATTGCGTAACATCACGCAACTTGTTTTCAAGTTCCATCATTTCGCACAGTTTCAAATGCTTCTGAAGTATATAAGTTTTGCGCTTATTCCCTTATTTTGAACTGGCTGATGCCCGGTTTGTAGATTACCTTAGTTTATGTAGTAAACAAACGCGTTTTATGCGATAAAATACCATCATAGTTCAGTTCACATAGAAAAATCTCACGGATTTTTTTCTGTTATTGTACGTTAGTTGAAAACTGTTATAAATAATCATTTACTAATATTATTAAAAATAATTACGAAACAGACAGGAGCTACTAAAATATGCATAGTCTTAGAACGAATTGCAATTTCAATAATTACTGTTTTACAGTTACACACTTTTATTAGGTAGGTACATTAATGTTGCCCTTGACCATTTTGTCTTGATGCTAGATTATACCAGCAGCATCTCTTGTGTGAACTTACTATTTAATCTATTATTTCACTATTCCTCCATCCGTATACAGGATATATTTTTTGAATACGATGAAAATGTATTTCATTTGTTGCAGCCTACATAACCATATTCAAATCTTTAATAACATTAAAAATGACAAGATTTCTGCACAAACTTCCATTGCTCGTTGATTTTCATTTCTTCCTTAATACGACCCTCCGTCATAAAAGTGAATCGCTGTGCATATTTCATAAGGTACGTGTAACTCTCGAATTTCTTTTACCATTAAAAGTTTTCTTATTTTTTGTTCAATTGTACCTATAGCTTCGGTAATATTTATTTATAATCCAACAATATTGGCTCTAAGGCCAACGAAAAATTTAGTTGATTTTTATACAAATAAAATTACTTGTGTCCCGCCAATTCGGATATACCCAATGACGTTTTATAAATAGACGCACTAAAAGCAGTTTGAAATCGGCACAAATTTTGTTATCAACATGTTGAAACAAAAGAGATTGGAAATCCCAGTATACGGCGGAAACTCTGTTGTGAAAAAAGTATAAAAGTTTCTTCTCGCTCATTCCGGTATCAATTCGAAAGTGAATTGAGGGCAATTGCCTACTATTCACGATGGCATGTAACAAGCGTTAATGCTGTATCTACTTATAAAATATCATTGGTGATACTATGTTCATCTTTCGCAACATGTTATTAGTTAATTAAATAGCATATTGCTAAACCAAAAAGAACACAAAATATGTTAAATTCATACTATAAAAGGTCCATACAAATCTACAGTCTGTACTTAGGTACGTTTCATTTATTGCACTTATTTTTTTTATTAAAATAAGTTTTCAATTGTATTAAATAATAAATAAATAATTTAATTCCTAATAACATAAATAAAGTGTTCGAATCATTATACTGAGAAGACCCGTGTATCCTACGTTACAAAATTATTTCTGTTGCAAAGTTTTACATACCTGATCTCCCATGCCAGTTATGATTGGCGTGTTCCAGTAAGCTGCCAGTCTCGCTACAGGTTCCAAAGCAAAGGCGCAAGCGGGCCCAATGAAGGCGATGACGTCATTTTTAAAATGCATATCCGCGGCCAAGCCCGGAGCTATAGCACCGGAACACGATGGGTAACTGTTACGCAAACGGTACCATTTAATAACCAGGAAACCAGGCCACATGTAAGTTAGGTTATAAGAATGTTGAAGAAATCTCGAATACTCAAATCAGCCAGTCCTGCACTTGAAGATATAAATAAAAATTAAATTAAAGATACAGAAATAAATAGGTAAATAATTAATAAGTTAGGTAAATAGAAATGAAGAAATATTGCTTTGAAATGTAATAATTTGCCATACCCTATTTAGGGTCCATGTATTCGGATAATTTACTATATAAGAACAAATGTAAATACATGATGCAAATGGATAAATAAATAAATAATGACACAGTGCCAGAGTGCTCGGACACCACGTACGAAAAACTTACAATCCTATAATACGTATGGACATTCGGTAAAGAAAAACATAGTGATTAAAACAAAGAATAGAAATAAAACCATCCTGCCTATATACTAAGCATTTAGTTTTCTATTCCGGCACTCGAAAGTTAGTCCCTTTCTACATTTAGTGTATTACTATTTTCGGCTTAAAATATTACACCATTTTCAGCGTAACCTGTTACCATTGTTATTGCTATAACATCTTTTTCCTTTTCTTTTTAACCTTTTTCGAAGACATCGAAAATCAAAATTATCCGAAATTGTCACCAAACGCCAATTGATAGTACAAAAAAATGCTATTAGATTAAGCATCAAAAAAGAAAGCCACCTTCAATCATTTTGAGGAGTTCCATGGTGTATACTCGAAGTCGAAGGTGCAATGAAATTAAAATGGAACCACCGTTGAGGCATCCCCTTTGCAACGAAAAAAATAAGCATTTAAAAAGTTATGGTGAACATCCATAAAAAAAAATTTAGAAATGGGAATCTCCTCCTTTTTTTAAATCGGTTAAAACAATTGCCAATGTCAAGAAAGCAAATCTCTAGGGCCGATTAATGAACATTTAATTTTTCTATATACCTCCTATTTTTAGTATAAAAATCAGTTACCTGTTTTTCAATTTAAAAATTATCTATTTGACTTTTAAAATTTATCTCGCCTATCTTTCAAGCAAATATATTCTTACAACATTAACTTTACATTTTATTGTAATATCAAAAATTATACATGTTTAATTATGCTAAAAAATAATACCTTTATCCATTAAAACTATAAAAGAGTAGGTGAAATTAAATTAACACCGATAATTTTATTATGACATCGAAAACAAAGTTAGCTGTGTCGAACCTAATAAGACTGTTTATATTACAAGTTTATTTAACTTGTATTTTGTTTCATAATGTAGCACCATGTATAAATAACCAAATATATAGTTAGTTTGAAAAACAGTAGACAGTTCACGAAACTAACATTCAATAACTTTGCTTTTCGATTAATGTTACGAAGGGATTCCTTCATAATGACCTCATAATAGTCACTTTTATGGGCATGTTTATTACCCAGTTTGTAGTTTAAAGCTGTCGTCAAATATTAAATCGAAAGACGTTAAACTAACGCACGTTTTCAGCGTGGTATATACAGTAATTACATATATAAATTCATTAATGATAGAAATGTCAAAAACGTAGGTTTGCAGATACTCTGACATTTTTAAATTAACTACATAACGTGTATAAATTGAATAATATAGCAAGGAATGTTGATATCCATCATAGCATCAGCAGGAACGTCGCCTCATTAAGCGTGTTTTCTCGTCTATATCATGGTGAGTGTCCTGAACAGCTGTTCAATCTAATACCCTCCTCTCCTTTCCACAAGATAACCACACACGATGGGTTTCGATTTCACAGTTTTACGGTAACCTCCATCTCGGTACGAACTGCAAAGTCCTCTATGACTTATCTTTGTCGTAGCGTGAAACTGTAGAACCATCTCCTTACTACAACAGGTCCTTTGAGCTCAAAGTAAATATTTATTTATGCAGGCCGGTATCCATCTCCCGGCTGTCACCACAGATCTCTGGTGGTCGTGGATTGTACTGTGCTTACTTACCATCAAGAAAAGTACAGTCAATGTGCCTAGCTATTACAAAAAAAAACATCTCAGCCAAAATTTGTTCACTGCTTGACATAGGTCTTCCCTAATGATCGTCACATTGAAAACAAAGAATTAATTAATGAAATGAAAATTGTAAAATAAAAATTTGTGTTTGATTATTTTACGCTTTTACTATATAAGCATAGATTTATTCCATTACGTAAGTCATTATTACTATTATTTTTCTTGTTTTATGTTTCCTGTGAATCTTGTTACATTGACCATTGGACTATAGCATAGCACTAAAACTCTGCGGAATCCTATAGCGCCATACACGGCACGCTCTTGGTTAGTTTTGCTATTAATATTCAAATAAATTCATGTAAAAGAAGATTGAATTTGTATCGTCGTAAAACCTACTTAGGTAGAACTAATAAACAAAATTAGCTGTCAAGATTAAAATATGTTTTGATAGATGAAAAAATAGCACAATAATTCATGCACTGATATATGTATAAATAAATCCAATATTTTATTAGCAATAACATCATATTATATATTAACAATTAAGTTTTTTAAACCATTCTATAGAACATACACTGAATATGTTGATACATTTTCCATTCATTTATTATGCGTCATTTATGTATTTTTAAGCTACATTCATAACATTTATTTGTCAATTGGTTTGTATAAAATATTTTTCCTATATTAGAAGGGTAAAGATCAGAAATTCACAACACAATTTTGTTCACGCACGCTAGCATCATTTGTAATAGTCACTGCACACTACGATTTAAAGTTTGCGTATTCTAAAAGCTATTGTTTATAGGTAGCGCGGCATCTAGTTGAAGCAACGCGGAAACCAATAATAAACCTATGTAATTTAAGTATCAAAAAGTTTAAGTATTTGTAATTAATAATAATATTCAAACTCAACACTTAAAACATTAAAGTTATTGATATTTATTGATAAGATAAATAGATCTATGAGTTTGAGGTAGAGTCCGAAAGTTATCGATATAATTAGCGGATATATATCAATAATTGATATTTATTGATAACATAAATAAATCTATAAGTTTGAGGTAGAGTCCGAAAGTTACCTATATAATCAGCGGATATATATCAATAATTGATATTTATTGATTACATAAATAGATCTATGAGGTTGAGGTAGAGTCCGAAAGTTAGCTATATAATCAGCGGATATATATCAATAATTGATATCTATTGGTTACATAAATAGATCTATGAGGTTGAGGTAGAGTCCGAAAGTTAGCTATATAATCAGCAGATATACATATATTATGAATAATTGATATCTATTGGTTACATTATAAATAGATGAGGTTTAGGTAGAGTCCAAAAGTTAAGAGGATATAATTATCGATATTTTTTCGATATTGTCCAATATCACCACCCACACACCACAGAAACTTACATATTTTTTTATTGTCATAGGCTTAGCGTTGTAGCCACAAACTCGCCTGATCTTAAGTGACGATGTGGCCCAAGATGGTAGCACGCTAAGCGGGGAAGACTGGCTCTCGAGTGCAGCTGCCGGAACTTGGCTTGGCGACAGATTTTCCACTTGAGGGTGGTATCTAGCCAGGCTGGCATTAAAAAGCTCTAGCTCATTGCAGGGATTCGAACTCACGTCGTTCGACGTGGAGTCCGTACACGCTACCAACTGAGCCATCATTGTTTCATATCACCAAGTATGATAAAAAACTAATAGATGAATATACAAAACGTAACTTACCTTCCTTGTACCTTCTGCAACTCTACACCGTGATGCGATAAGAATTTCTCATTGACCTTATCCAAGGCTAGATCAACGGCAGGACCGCATCGCTCCAAGTCGAAAGGCGAGTCCAAACGGGAAGCCATCAGAACTCCAACTTTGTATATTTTTTTGTTCGCGTTCGAAACGGCGATTAAATAAACGACCAAGATCGTAAACGTTTTCTTTATGTAAAACATTTTGTTATTTTTTATCTGTTAATTTATATGATTTGCTTTTATTTATTTACTTAATTAAATTCTGATATGAAATACGTAAGCCTTACTGTAAAATAGAACCTTTACTATTTAATTTTCACGTAGGTAAAAAAAGTTTTCAAAGACTACAGTTTCTATTGAAATATAAATTTATGTTCATTTATCATATCGTTTAAATGAAGTTTATAATACTTTTAGAAGGTAAACAAATATAGATCTATATTTTAGATATCGGTAATAATTTATTCAGTGTTTTGATACTTTCGTCACTAATATCATTTGACATCAACGTCAAAAACGTTTAGTCTAAGCTAAGTATAAACGTCAGATCGTATCTTTAATTAGAAACAAGTTATTATTTAACAATATTATATCACATATATATTTTAAATTGTTTTGTGTTAAATTACATACAATAAAAGAAAGATTCCGAAGTTGATTTTTGGCGCGCTCTCACGAAACGTCGACAAGCGAGTATCCGCTTACAAGTCGGCGAGAGACTGGCCAGTGCTCCTGTCTGAATGTGAATTCCAATACAAAGGGGGGTGACTTTAGAGGGAGGGCGCAACAAGTTTTAGCAATTTAACCTTAATACAAAACCACTACCGAAATCTTTGTTTACCCAAAAAAGCGAGTTGGCTGAACACCTTTACGTCATTCGAAATCTAATTATAATTTCAAACAGGAAAGCCTTTTAATTTCTTTTGTATATTACCAATAAAAAGTATGTATTTATTTATTCGTTGTGTATAATTTATTTTGTAGTTTTCGTGACGTTAAATTTTATTTACACACATTGAAGTTACATAATGAGGCAGCTCACCTTGGGGTCCATTCATTATCAATAATTAAATTTTTCTAAATGCGTAATTCTTCACTCTTCTATTTAATTTGAAGACTAATAGACTAGTCTTTTTCGTATAGTATGCCCTACTAAGTATCTATACTAATATTATAAAGCTCAATTCATAGTTTGCTTAGTTGTTCGAACGCGCTATTACATTTACGGAAGTAGATGTTTATTGAAGAATGTTATAGGCTATATAACCCCACGCTACGTCTCTAAGGAGTTGAGCATTAACCGTGAACGGCAAAAATCAACGAAGTTTGTCGAATAAAATTAACACGGATGAAACTGTAAGATACAATTATTTTAATATAATGCTGAAACAAACATTGACACCGCAATTTGGCCGAAAATAAAGCGCAGAAGATTAAAAACTTAATAATTTAACAGAAAACTATGAGTCACCGATGTATTTCTAAGTGCTAAGTAGCAACCTAGCTGAAGTGATAGGTATTAATTAGGTTGGCCATATCTTTAAAAGAACTTACAATCATTTAGTAGAAGACTTCTTTTTTGCACTGGTTTTTTGCAAGCATAGTGTATGACATTTTTGTTTATATCTTATCTACGTCAAAAAATCTCTGTCTTATCTCTGTCGTGCCATGAAGCTGTGGAACCATCTCCCGGCTAATACGTTCCTTGTCCTTCCTTACGACATCGGGTCCTTCAAGCGGAATGTGAAGATATATTTATGCAGGCCGGCAAAACAGCGGTCGTCGCCGTTATGTTTGGATGGCACTGTTCTGATAGTACCGTTAACTTGCCGAGCTAATATAAAAAAAGTACAATAATAGTTAACTCAGAGCAATTATATGCCAAGTCATAGAATAGATACAAAGGCGTGATTTGTAAAAATTCAACGTCAAATAGTTTTAGTGAACAAAAACGGTATGACGATCATAATATGACACCTGGGGCCCTACAATCATCAAATCAAATCCATTTTTTTTTTTGATTTCGGTAGCGATAACGATTGTAGAAAAGCAATTTGGCTATGCCATCAGGGCGGGGCACGGTAAATGTGTTTGATTGGATCACGACCACAATGCACCAGAGGCACACTTCGGCATGTCGCGTTCCGGGATAAGCCCGGAAGTTTTTAAGCGAGGTGGTAGGGATGTATACTAGACTGGGTCACTACGATCATGCACATGGTCACATACCCATCATAAAGACTCTCTTTAAGTTTGTCGCGTTATAGTATCAGCCAGTGTGTAGTCAGCTGCCGGAAAGCTAGCAGGCTAGTATGACAACGGCGACCGTCGTTGAATTGCTGATCTCATGGTGGTCACCGTTGTTTTTGGATTGTACTGTGCTTACCGTTAAGCCTTCCTCACTTTATCATGCTAAGTAATTAAATAATAAAGTTAAAAAAATGCCCCTACAGCACCGTACACGTGATATAAGTGAAAATTCTTAAAAATGGAGACGCGGATAGCCTAATATGCCGTGTATTAGATATACAAAATTTGGTTTTTGTGCATAGGTGAAGTGGATTATAAATATAAGCTGGAAAGCATTCATTCTGAGATCACACAAAAACTCCCTAGAAAGTTCTATCAATGGAACCATCATCTTGTTAGGATACTGAATCGTCAATTATGTGTATTAACATGACACTATAATTCACTCAATAATGGCAGTAATGGTCTTCAATAAAGAGGACCGGTTGCCAAGTTAGGAAAAAGAAGAAGAACAAAGTGACTAAAAAAAATTAAATTGCCCAAGAAGGCATTGTAACTTAGCTACTGTTCGACATGATAACCTCTTTTCTTTCATCTCTAGTTCTCTTCAATGTTATCATGTCTGTTTTCGTAATAAAATAATAAACGTAACTATCACTGGAACATTCTTTTGTCTTAGAAACTATAAAAAGAATTACGACTTCGCCACCGAGTCTTAGTTTTACGATCTGTTCAAGTGCTAAACCAATGTAATGCAATAAAAGCATATTATTATCCATTTAGGCACTACGCAAACAAACGGAACGAATATATATAAACCATCATGTTAGTGAGATATTTGAAGTGGACAGTTTATTATTTGGATTACGAAGACGTGTGAAGACACTGAAACTATGATAAAACACGTCACAATAATACCTATGTTATGGTAGAATCTAACGCCTACATAAAGAGTTCTTGGATCTTTTATCGTAAGTGATGTACTCGTCATGAAAATATTTCCTTAGACATAATACCACAATATAGGTAACGAAAAAAGTATAGTAATACGTAGGATCTACCAACATGTTTTGTCTAACAAGTAGTTTTTTTAACGAAATAAAGACATGAATCAGTAACCCCTGCTAACAACAAAATAAGCTTTATGAAGAGTAACAAAATACTAAGCGCGAAGATTGTGGGTGAGACAAGTGGCTCAGCTAGGTAAAAGTGGGGGATAGAGCAGCCCCACATAACACCCATTTGGGAGTGACACCAGACCGTGAAAAAGAAGAAATCTTATAAATACCATCTTAGTGTTTTTCAAATGTAACAAATGTTTACAAACCTCTCCTGAGTATATTTACATCGACAATCAAACTAATTCAATGTAAAGTAAAAAATTTAATATAAATGTAGAGAAAATCCACTAAAAAAGTTCGCCGACCTGAAACACGGGCACATATTTCCCCTTTTCTGCTTTATCCACTCCCAGCACGATTTGCCACCTTTTTTAAACTGACTATAGGTACTGATAGCCTTACGGGCCCTGGAGCTATTAGAGGCTTTGACAGCTTCATCGGGCTTGGATTTGCCGCTAATGTTCAGATCAACTTGTTTCCTTTATACCCTTGCCAATAAAATAAATAAATATAGGACACAATTTCACACGGCCATTTAATTCCAAACTAAGCAAAGCTTGTAATATGGCAACTAAACAGCTGATATACATATAGATATTTAACACCCAGACACACAACTGACAATTATGCTCATCACACAAAAGTCAGTCATGGGCGGAGATCGAACTCGCGACTTCTCGGCTCAATAGTAGGGTTTACTACCACTGCGCCAAGAGGCCTGTCACGTCAAAACTCATTTATTTTTTAGAACTACTCAGAAAAATCGTAGTAGAGACGATTAATGAGAGGTAAGAAGAAATCTTTTCAGGTGTCTTATTAGATTAACCAATCAGGTGCGAAGATATTTTGTAATGCTCTTCAGTTGTGGCCTATGCAACATAAAGCTTGTTACAAAAATCATAGTCCCACTCTTTAAGTTGTATACAGTATTAATTTAACGCTTTAACATAAAAATTATTTAACATTATTCGATACCCAATATGAATAGCATCGTAACGAGTGTCTTAAGCGGTCGCCCCCAAGCCACGGTGAAGCTGTAAAAGCCGTTTTTTTTTTTTACTAACCTTACTGTTAGCTTGAGAGGCCCTATCCAAAAACAAATCCGCTGACGGCTTTTACAGCTTTACCGGGCTTGGGGCGAGCGCTTAAGGCACTCAACCCCGAAAGCGGGGGGAGGGGGGGGGGGCAACAAGCGCACAAGGGTGAAAAAAGTGGCCGGACCTCGACTTGGGCTGTTGCCGCGATTGCAAGGAAGTCGCAATCTGACTAATTCCCTGTACGTAAGATTCGAGCTAAACTAACATATACATGTACCTATGTGGTGTGCACGGATGTATGAACATATTGTGTGTGGGTAGCTAAGTGATTGCAAGTGCAGTGTCATATGTATCGCGCGGGCGTAAAAGCCGTCTGGGCTCCAGGCTAAAGGTATAGGTAGTCAGATAGAAAAAAAAACTTCAATTACCTTCAATAAAATACAAATGTATAGTTTAGTTGTCCTGTTCCAAGCAAATAGGTACCAATAAAAACTGTACTATTGAGTTTTATAATCTTATCTCTAAGACTAATAGACCTAATTTTACTTGACTAAAATTGTCATTGGAAATTAGAAAAATATATAGATATACTATGTATAATTTCATCGATAATTAACTTACAATTCAAAAATATTGACTTGAAGGTGCTTTAAAAATAAGTATCATGCAATTTACATTTAAGTCATGATATTCTAAGGAGCAGCAAAAAAATTTTACGAAATTGTAAAAATTTTTAAACGGTTCTTGAAAACCGTGGCTAAATTAAGTTACGATATTGGTCATGTTTGGTATCGATATAATTCATAAGGTAATACTGAATTGGAAGGTGAATTTTCTAGAATAAGCAACACAATTTGAATGTATTTAGTAACATCAAAGTACCTCAGCGTTTAGGCATTAATTCGTGGACTCTCGTTCTCGTGTTAATAAAACCCGTGTTTTCCCTTGAGAAATAACCGTTGTTCAGATGAGGGGCATTTGCATGCCGATTTAGTAATGATTTAGTAGGTTGAGTCCAACCTAGTTATTAACAGGTACGTATAAATTAATGGAAAGGAAGCGTTATAATAAAACAGACATTCAAAACATGACATTTATTCAACAAAATCTCTACACACTGCTTACATATTTTTCCAATAAAATACTTTACAAATATGAAAGGTACTATTTGGTGTTATAAACTATTGCAATCAACAAAATAATAGATATATCCATTGAAATATAATCTACCGTCGTGGTTACTAGAAAAGCTATTTCAATATTTTTTTTAATATCACCCAAGAAACAATTTAGAACTATTTAAGCTCTCAAATATTAATACATCAGATATGAAATACAACAAATACTGCTACTATTTTCTGTCTTTTAAATGTGACACATAGACCGTAAATCCACAAAATAAATACAGAAAGCCAGCTCCAAACAAGCGATAACGGCGCACACAATAAACGCATATGTAAGAGGATCTCGGACCATGTCGGTTGAACACCAGTCGCGAGTGTCCACGCTTTGCCGATGTACGTAATTATTATTTTGTGTGATACTAGGTTTTGAACTGACAATTAATTAATAAACGATCTTATTGAAATTGTTGTATATATCTTTGTACTACATCAAACCCAAACGAATCCACGATTTTTAACCAACGTTTTTCACTAACCAATTTATAGATTTTTATTTATTAGAAATAAATGCGCTTAAATAATTTATAACAAATGTTTTTTATTGAAATTCCCAAATACAAATTTTCATAGAATATTATAGGTGCCAGCCCTAGAGCGCTACCTACAGTCGAGCGTAAGTATAAACTATATTCAAGTTCGGCCGAAGCCTTCTTTCTGTTCCTATCTATTTTGTGGTAAAACTAATAAAAACGTCACGCTGTAAGGTATAATGGGGTCAATCAACTATTTCACCCGCACTTTGCTGTCCCTGGCACATTATTATAAATATGTACTAATTGATAATAATAGTTATACACAAAATTAATAGCACAATTGTATCTAAGATTATTAGGCACAACGGAACACTTTAATTTACGTTCTCAAAAATGTTTGTTTCTATGAAATTTATTGTGTGTAACACTAAATAGCAATAAGGCAAAAGACTTTTACAAAAAAATCTCTTGTGTAAAAAATGCGTATACTGAGTTACCTTCAGGAATTTTGTCACTTCCATTGTGTGTTTTACCTTCACTAGCAAAAAATAAAACGCAAAAAAATTTATCTAATCTCTCATGTATATTAGTCGATTAACCCATTTAGTACTTGTACATATTAACTCAATGGATACATCTATTCACTCACATTTACAACGCTCAAAAGAAAAATTTACAACAATTATAGTATAACGTACTTATATCATTTTTTAATACAATAAAACACGAAATATTTATTTTTCAATTATTGTACGAATCATCTACGACGCGACGGGCAGTAATAATATAATCATAACATACTACTACAAAATATGGAATATATCAATTAGTTGTTCAGTTTTAAATATACCTACTGATTACTACTGGCTTTTAACGACTACATACGTATATATTATGTTTGCAATGGAAACTATTGATATATAATTTCATTTTGAATATCGAGATAGTGCAAGGTAATGATATATGTAATATCAGATTGCATAACGTAATAAATTAATGTTTCGATTATGTTACAAAAACAAAATTACGCGGATTTTTTTGAATTATCCTAAAAATTCTATTTATTTTTAACTTTTAAATTGTGTTCGATGTTGAATCGTCGAGAAACTTCAATCTACAAACACCTCCAAAATTAAACTTTACATCTGCGCCTGGAATTGCTCGTTTGAAATAATAAATAATCTACATATGGCTGGGTAGCCACTTGTGCTCGACTGGAAAATACATAATGTCGACTTAGCATCCAAATAAATTTCAAACTAAATAAGCCAGCCGAACCACCAATCTCTTCATAAAGATGATTGATTTAAAATCTTTTGATACTGAGGAAATTAATATTCTATCTAAAATATCTAATACTATATGTTACAATGTATGTTTGTTTATATGAGATTGATAAACAATGTTTGACCACCGAAAGTTGCATGTGTTTTTTTTTTCATAGAGAAGGTGTTTATTAGGGTGGAAAAAAAAGTTATTTTTTACTTCTCACGTGAAAATATGGTAATTTAACACGTTTTAAGAATTCTCACCCAAAAAATCAAATCGATTTATTTTTAAGTCACAAAATATTTTAAAAAATCCCAATATTGATCTTTATTATTTATCTCGTCGTGTAAATGTGGTCTACGGTTGAAATAATAAACGTAACTATCACTGGAACATTCTTTTGTCTTAGAAACTATAAAAAGAATTACGACTTCGCCACCGAGTCTTAGTTTTACGATCTGTTCAAGTGCTAAACCAATGTAATGCAATAAAGGCATATTATTATCCATTTAGGCACTACGCAAACAAACAGAACGAATATATATATAAACCATCATGTTAGAGAGAGATATTTGAAGTGGACAGTTTATTATTTGGATTACGAAGACGTGTGAAGACACTGAAACTATGAAAAACACGTCACAATAATACCTATGTTATGGTAGAATCTAACGCCTACATAAAGAGTTCTTGGATCTTTTATCGTAAGTGATGTACTCGTCATGAAAATATTTCCTTAGACACAATATCACAATATAGATAACGAAAAAAGTATAGTAATACGTAGGATCTACCAACATGTTTTGTCTAACAAGTAGTTTTTTTAACGAAATAAAGACATGAATCAGTAACCCCTGCTAACAACAAAATAAGCTTTATGAAGAGTAACAAAATACTAAGCGCGAAGATTGTGGGTGAGACAAGTGGCTCAGCTAGGTAAAAGTGGGGGATAGAGCAGCCCCACATAACACCCATTTGGGAGTGACACCAGACCGTGAAAAAGAAGAAATCTTATAAATACCATCTTAGTGTTTTTCAAATGTAACAAATGTTTACAAACCTCTCCTGAGTATATTTACATCGACAATCAAACTAATTCAATGTAAAGTAAAAAATTTAATATAAATGTAGAGAAAATCCACTAAAAAAGTTCGCCGACCTGAAACACGGGCACATATTTCCCCTTTTCTGCTTTATCCACTCCCAGCACGATTTGCCACCTTTTTTAAACTGACTATAGGTACTGATAGCCTTACGGGCCCTGGAGCTATTAGAGGCTTTGACAGCTTCATCGGGCTTGGATTTGCCGCTAATGTTCAGATCAACTTGTTTCCTTTATACCCTTGCCAATAAAATAAATAAATATAGGACACAATTTCACACGGCCATTTAATTCCAAACTAAGCAAAGCTTGTAATATGGCAACTAAACAGCTGATATACATATAGATATTTAACACCCAGACACACAACTGACAATTATGCTCATCACACAAAAGTCAGTCATGGGCGGAGATCGAACTCGCGACTTCTCGGCTCAATAGTAGGGTTTACTACCACTGCGCCAAGAGGCCTGTCACGTCAAAACTCATTTATTTTTTAGAACTACTCAGAAAAATCGTAGTAGAGACGATTAATGAGAGGTAAGAAGAAATCTTTTCAGGTGTCTTATTAGATTAACCAATCAGGTGCGAAGATATTTTGTAATGCTCTTCAGTTGTGGCCTATGCAACATAAAGCTTGTTACAAAAATCATAGTCCCACTCTTTAAGTTGTATACAGTATTAATTTAACGCTTTAACATAAAAATTATTTAACATTATTCGATACCCAATATGAATAGCATCGTAACGAGTGTCTTAAGCGGTCGCCCCCAAGCCACGGTGAAGCTGTAAAAGCCGTTTTTTTTTTTTACTAACCTTACTGTTAGCTTGAGAGGCCCTATCCAAAAACAAATCCGCTGACGGCTTTTACAGCTTTACCGGGCTTGGGGCGAGCGCTTAAGGCACTCAACCCCGAAAGCGGGGGGAGGGGGGGGGGGCAACAAGCGCACAAGGGTGAAAAAAGTGGCCGGACCTCGACTTGGGCTGTTGCCGCGATTGCAAGGAAGTCGCAATCTGACTAATTCCCTGTACGTAAGATTCGAGCTAAACTAACATATACATGTACCTATGTGGTGTGCACGGATGTATGAACATATTGTGTGTGGGTAGCTAAGTGATTGCAAGTGCAGTGTCATATGTATCGCGCGGGCGTAAAAGCCGTCTGGGCTCCAGGCTAAAGGTATAGGTAGTCAGATAGAAAAAAAAACTTCAATTACCTTCAATAAAATACAAATGTATAGTTTAGTTGTCCTGTTCCAAGCAAATAGGTACCAATAAAAACTGTACTATTGAGTTTTATAATCTTATCTCTAAGACTAATAGACCTAATTTTACTTGACTAAAATTGTCATTGGAAATTAGAAAAATATATAGATATACTATGTATAATTTCATCGATAATTAACTTACAATTCAAAAATATTGACTTGAAGGTGCTTTAAAAATAAGTATCATGCAATTTACATTTAAGTCATGATATTCTAAGGAGCAGCAAAAAAATTTTACGAAATTGTAAAAATTTTTAAACGGTTCTTGAAAACCGTGGCTAAATTAAGTTACGATATTGGTCATGTTTGGTATCGATATAATTCATAAGGTAATACTGAATTGGAAGGTGAATTTTCTAGAATAAGCAACACAATTTGAATGTATTTAGTAACATCAAAGTACCTCAGCGTTTAGGCATTAATTCGTGGACTCTCGTTCTCGTGTTAATAAAACCCGTGTTTTCCCTTGAGAAATAACCGTTGTTCAGATGAGGGGCATTTGCATGCCGATTTAGTAATGATTTAGTAGGTTGAGTCCAACCTAGTTATTAACAGGTACGTATAAATTAATGGAAAGGAAGCGTTATAATAAAACAGACATTCAAAACATGACATTTATTCAACAAAATCTCTACACACTGCTTACATATTTTTCCAATAAAATACTTTACAAATATGAAAGGTACTATTTGGTGTTATAAACTATTGCAATCAACAAAATAATAGATATATCCATTGAAATATAATCTACCGTCGTGGTTACTAGAAAAGCTATTTCAATATTTTTTTTAATATCACCCAAGAAACAATTTAGAACTATTTAAGCTCTCAAATATTAATACATCAGATATGAAATACAACAAATACTGCTACTATTTTCTGTCTTTTAAATGTGACACATAGACCGTAAATCCACAAAATAAATACAGAAAGCCAGCTCCAAACAAGCGATAACGGCGCACACAATAAACGCATATGTAAGAGGATCTCGGACCATGTCGGTTGAACACCAGTCGCGAGTGTCCACGCTTTGCCGATGTACGTAATTATTATTTTGTGTGATACTAGGTTTTGAACTGACAATTAATTAATAAACGATCTTATTGAAATTGTTGTATATATCTTTGTACTACATCAAACCCAAACGAATCCACGATTTTTAACCAACGTTTTTCACTAACCAATTTATAGATTTTTATTTATTAGAAATAAATGCGCTTAAATAATTTATAACAAATGTTTTTTATTGAAATTCCCAAATACAAATTTTCATAGAATATTATAGGTGCCAGCCCTAGAGCGCTACCTACAGTCGAGCGTAAGTATAAACTATATTCAAGTTCGGCCGAAGCCTTCTTTCTGTTCCTATCTATTTTGTGGTAAAACTAATAAAAACGTCACGCTGTAAGGTATAATGGGGTCAATCAACTATTTCACCCGCACTTTGCTGTCCCTGGCACATTATTATAAATATGTACTAATTGATAATAATAGTTATACACAAAATTAATAGCACAATTGTATCTAAGATTATTAGGCACAACGGAACACTTTAATTTACGTTCTCAAAAATGTTTGTTTCTATGAAATTTATTGTGTGTAACACTAAATAGCAATAAGGCAAAAGACTTTTACAAAAAAATCTCTTGTGTAAAAAATGCGTATACTGAGTTACCTTCAGGAATTTTGTCACTTCCATTGTGTGTTTTACCTTCACTAGCAAAAAATAAAACGCAAAAAAATTTATCTAATCTCTCATGTATATTAGTCGATTAACCCATTTAGTACTTGTACATATTAACTCAATGGATACATCTATTCACTCACATTTACAACGCTCAAAAGAAAAATTTACAACAATTATAGTATAACGTACTTATATCATTTTTTAATACAATAAAACACGAAATATTTATTTTTCAATTATTGTACGAATCATCTACGACGCGACGGGCAGTAATAATATAATCATAACATACTACTACAAAATATGGAATATATCAATTAGTTGTTCAGTTTTAAATATACCTACTGATTACTACTGGCTTTTAACGACTACATACGTATATATTATGTTTGCAATGGAAACTATTGATATATAATTTCATTTTGAATATCGAGATAGTGCAAGGTAATGATATATGTAATATCAGATTGCATAACGTAATAAATTAATGTTTCGATTATGTTACAAAAACAAAATTACGCGGATTTTTTTGAATTATCCTAAAAATTCTATTTATTTTTAACTTTTAAATTGTGTTCGATGTTGAATCGTCGAGAAACTTCAATCTACAAACACCTCCAAAATTAAACTTTACATCTGCGCCTGGAATTGCTCGTTTGAAATAATAAATAATCTACATATGGCTGGGTAGCCACTTGTGCTCGACTGGAAAATACATAATGTCGACTTAGCATCCAAATAAATTTCAAACTAAATAAGCCAGCCGAACCACCAATCTCTTCATAAAGATGATTGATTTAAAATCTTTTGATACTGAGGAAATTAATATTCTATCTAAAATATCTAATACTATATGTTACAATGTATGTTTGTTTATATGAGATTGATAAACAATGTTTGACCACCGAAAGTTGCATGTGTTTTTTTTTTCATAGAGAAGGTGTTTATTAGGGTGGAAAAAAAAGTTATTTTTTACTTCTCACGTGAAAATATGGTAATTTAACACGTTTTAAGAATTCTCACCCAAAAAATCAAATCGATTTATTTTTAAGTCACAAAATATTTTAAAAAATCCCAATATTGATCTTTATTATTTATCTCGTCGTGTAAATGTGGTCTACGGTTGAATGCTGAAATTTTCATTTTGATATTTCATTTTATAGAGGTCGCTCACGATGTATTTCATTATTAAAGTGTCGTACTTTATATATTTTCGAGCTAGCTGTAAATATTACACAACTTTTTTATACAAAATGGACATTGTCATTTGAACGCGAGCGCTGTCACGAGAACAGCTAATCAAATATATACACAACATCATCACCGCACACTATCAAATAAACGTTTGTATTATTTTGTAATAAGTTAGACAAATCTCAGTTGGTATTATTTGCCAACGTGGCCGAAAATCATATCACTCTAAGCATACAAAAGTACTGGCTCTCAAATACTAATGACACACCGATAGACTTATGGCAGCAAATGTTCAACTTGTGTGTGGTGGTGGTTTCTCGAACGAACAATAGGCATTCGTAATACGTAAGAAGACCTAGGGAGAGGATGGTTCAATGTTTTCTTACTTTTTCCAACTAAGGAAGTAAGGGTGCTACCGTGCTATTAAATCATCATAAGAAAAGAAAACAGGAGGGCGTGGTTTTTGTACTTACATACGTACCTACCTCTAAAACAAGAAAATGCCAGATGCGTGAATTAGGCCTTGCCAAAAGCAAGGAAAAAAAATCAACATAAAATAATAACATTTATTTTAAATACCTTTGTATTTTTATCAGATCATTTTATTTAGTGATGATATCAAAAATAAAATTATGATATAAAAATTTTTATACGAAGTCCGTGGATAATAAACGTGGGATTTTCAAAAATCATTAAGTTATTATTAGTTAGTTAGTTATTATAGTTATCATTAAGTATATGTTTAAGGAAATACTGTACAAAGTTTCATATTTCTCGGCCCACCGATTTAATCTGCGATTTCTTCATTGTCTGTCAGTCACGTCTAAAGTTTTTTATAAAGGTATACTTCCATGTTAATAATAATGTTCTTAAATTTAAGTAAGTATTGGTTTTTAATTTAAGTATTGATTTTTTAATTGAATTAAATTTAAGTATTGGTTTGATTTTTTAATAAAAGCGAAAAGATCTCGTGCCTTTTTTAAATTTAAAATCGCTGAAAAATTGCCACGTAATACCTGAACGTCCCCGTAGTAGAAAACGGCCTACCACCAAGTTTACCATTTCAACGCAATGGCTTCCATCGCTCGAATTCAAACCCACGTCGACATCACGCTACCACTAAGCCATCGTCGCCTCTAAACAACTCTACAACTCTAACTATAGATAGGCCAATAACAAAACTATCTATCTACATCTACATACCTACATATTATTATGTATTGTATCTACGACGCAAATTAGGCCAGCTTTACTGATATACACTACTAATCATATTATTAACTCAATGCCTAATGAACAACGAGGATTGGTTCCAAATAACATTAATGCACTTCACATTTTCTTGTTAATTTAGTAAGAACAAAGAAAAAAATCATTACTGTATATACAAAGTTATGCTTTCTTAAATTACCAAAGTCCCAAGTATCAATACGGTTAGGGCTCACACACGTTTTTGCCGTGCAAGCATCCCGCTTAAATCGGCAGTAAGCCGCGACCATCATTTTAGTTCAGAACTGCCTGCACGGCGTGGTGGTGATGATGATGGGCCGGGCTATTTAACCACAAGTGACTGGAAGGCCGAAGATGTTATCACTAAACCTTGAGGACTATCTCTCGAGTGCAACTATCGGAACATACCTGTAGACGCTTGGCGACAAATTTTCAACCTGAGAGTTACAAAATGTGGTTTCATCACGATTTCCTTTCGAAACTACCATTTTAGTTCCGTTTAGATTTTGGTTAGGTTAAGTTAGTTATAATTAATCAAAAATTATAAACAAATCTTGTGACTATTCAATTCAAGTTTTCTTCATTCTGAAGTGATGAAATATATTGGTAAATGACTTTAAAAAATAATTAAGTCACATATTTCAAGATTTTTATAATAACTTTACATATACAGTAAAAAAAAGTAAACAATAAGTCGACAGGGTTGAAGACGAAGTGTTAAACTAAGCGAGTTCAAGGAAAATCAATATACATATTTTTAACCAGTCAATCACAACTTTAAAATTAACAAATAAACAGTTAAAAAATTACACTGACTAGAGTTAAAACTTAATAGTAACTTTATAACTTATAAAACATAACTGTAACTAGATATGACATCAAAATATACAACTGTATAGTTTATATATGATAAAAATTGTACTCTTCTATAATAAAAACCATTTCATACCCTGCTGCTTAATTTTAAATTAAGCAAAAAAAAAATTTTTTTTTTTTTACATTTTAGCAAATCGAGTAGCGTGAAACAAATGAAGCTGTTGTTAATAAATATAACAAATAATTAATTATTTACCTAAAGTATTATAAAATTAAACAAAAATGATAATAAAATTACGTATAAAAAAGCACGAATTTTAGAGAACAAATAACAGAGTATCTGAAAAGTATTAGAACAATAAAAAGACGTCTCGACTGTGGAAAGGCTAATTGACTAACATATAAAATTTGCCAATTAGTACATTAGTCAATTAGCCGTTTAAAAGTCGTTATTTTACATATTATTATGTAATAATAATATTATTTTAGCGACAAGACGCGCCAAAGTATAAACCACTTACGAATACTTTTAAACAAATACCATATCATTACGTCGACGCTTTTCTTAACTGGGATAAAGTACAACACAGATAAACCCATTCAGCGGACGTCTGTTGTCGAACAACCTTCCTTGTGGACATTTTTTATTTAAAGCAAAACCGTATCCATGAGTATTTTCTGTAATTAAATCACTTCAATAAAATATATTTTATAATATTAACCAATAATGCATATATGACATACAAAGTGACCAAGCCAACTAGACGAACGAGTTGAATTCTATTCAAATACAAAAAAGTAAAATAATCACAAAAACCGATGACCCAATCTTAAACAAGTGCTGGTTGTTAAAATCTAAAGAAGATACATTTGTATTTCTTTTTTTGCAATTTGTAAATGAAATGGGTGACGTCACATTTGTCAGTCTTCTACTTGGCTTGGTAGCTTAATGAATATTCATAAGTTCAAAAATATTTACGAAGCGCGGCTATCGTATATAAACAATTTTCAGTAAATGTCAATTTATGCGATGAAAAACATCGAAACCAATAAATTTTTCAATGACAATAAATGATTCAAAATACGTTTTTTTGAACTTATACTTTCTTTAGTAGAGGGTAAAAAATGAGCGTTGCGCGCGCATCTTGCGAAGTGCGACATGACGAATTCAGAGATCAATGATAAAATAATTCATAAGTAAATTAATTTTAATGACTTTTTTTCATCAATGACAATAATGTGAATTAATTTTGCTAACTTTTTCTATTGTGTTAAAATAATTAAACGGTGTATAAATAAGAATGATTTTAATTTCTAACATACTTTAGTTCTTGTTTTTTATTTTACTATTTTTGTAATGATTATATTTTATACACCGTTAAATTATTTTAACACAATAAAAAAGTCAGTAAAATTTATTAATTTTATTAATATTGATGACTAACTTCATCATGTTAATGTTCCAGGACAAAATTTTTGAAGTTATTTTTGTTTTGTTACGACAAAGAAGTATAACTTCATAAGTGTGACCATAAGTACACACAATTTTTTTTTAAAAGCCCACAAGTTGACAACACCTATCTCTGGTACTACGACAATCACACACAACCGTACACGATAACCACTACTTAAAATTTTGTGCGTATCGATCTAATATTACAATACTATATCGACTACAAACATTTACCCGCAATATTACGACATCATGTAATAAAGCGAACAGTATGTCATCGTGGTAACTGAAATAATGGCAGATTTATATACGAGTGCCGTGTATACAAGTTTTCTTCATCTATAAAACTACGATATAATCAATAATTTATTAATACGTTACTATTTTGTTATGTTTAAATAAAGCAAATGTAATATATTAACTAACTTCTACTATGCACCCGTACAAAAGTTGCTCGATTAGAAAAAGAATTCAAACGCGCTTTGAAGAGTTCTAGTTGAAATAAAGTATTTACGCAATAATATTATTTTAGCAATAATTTCACTAATAAGTAGGATGGCATGACATCGCAAACACCGCTACAATATTCAATTTATTTGACGTTTATACTTTAACCTACTGTTACACTTTATTATATGGTATAATAATTATAAGGTTGAGTACCTACTAAACATTACACACCGATTACATTAAGTAATATTTTTATGTAAATATATCTTTAAATTTTATATATTTATTGCTGTTTCTGTTACACAGAATATACGAGGAGCTCGATATTTCTCACTTACATTTACTTAAATTGTACTTCAAGGTAAAAGTGTCGTTTAAATACACGTTGAAAACACACGGTTAATAATTTTATAGTGCTTTGGTTTTACGGAAAATATGGCATTTTATAATACACATGAGGTTTTGTTTAGGTACTACAAGGTCCCCTATTATCGACGCATTACTTACTATGCTAGCAGCGGCGTACCTTCGCAAAAGGAATGCATTATTATAAAAAACAAAATGTAGGGTTTCTTTTAAATATAATATTATATTTGAATATATAATTTATCTCTAAATAATGAAGTGTTCTAATAACACGTCCATACTATTTTGCCCTTAACAATATATTTATATTAAAATGGAAATACTTTATTCAGTACATAAATTTAAACATTTTTTTTTTTTGTAATATATTCGACATTATTTTTTTATTTAGCGAGTACCACTTATAATTAGTATTATTTTAATAATGATCTTAGAATGTCATTTAAAGAGAATATATTTGTAGATGATGCGTCAAAATAAAATGTTTCATATCAAGCAAATTGAAGGCACGCCACTTAGATATTAGATACTACATAAGCTAAACTCTTAATAAAGCAATATATAATTCATATAAACGATATAATTTAAAATATTTTAATGAACAATTACTATAATTATTAATTTATTGCTTTCTTGGGTTCCATTATGCGGAAGACATCTGCTCTAAGCGTTATATTTAACGAGGCCATTACTTCATAAACTACACAAACGTTATATATTTCATTACATTAATACAATAATATGTTTATTATTATTATTTGCGATACGAAATTAATAAGATTTTCATTAGACATTGGATTTTTATTAAACTTTAGATGATCCAAATGAAATAGGCTGCTTAGATGGAACTTAAAAGTTTGTATTCTATAAAAGAAACTCAATTTATAAAATTTTCTGTTAAAATATAAAATGATGCTCAGAATTTATATTAATAATACGAACAGAAATTATAAATGAAAAAAAAAATGTTTCTTACTCTACATTCATAAAAATATATAAAAAAGACACAATATTCCTAATAGTATTATAAATAGTACACAATAAATAATTAAACATAAATACATAGGCCTACATTAGAAGGGGTTATCAGATTCTAAGTATAACCAATGACATCTAAATACGATTTTTTTGGACATAAATATAACAATCAAAATCATCACCTCTTAATTATATGTAATTTTTTTGAACATATATTTTTAACCACAAATACATAAATCCATACGGGGTCACATCTCAGAGTTTAAACAATCTAAGAACTTAGACTGAATAATATAAAATTACAAAATGGGTTTCAAAAATGTTTGAAGAATGACTTTTGTAAATTTTTCAGTTAAATCAATTACATAAATTAATGTATTGAATTAGATTCTTTATCTTTGATTTTTTTTTAAGTTGCTACTTCTTCTTCTTCTTAACTTGGCAACCGGTCCTCTTTAATGAAAGCCATTATTGCCATTATCGAGTGAATTATAGTGTCATGTGTTATGATGATTCAGTATCTTAACAAAATGGTGGTTCCCTTATTAGAACTTTGTAGGAAGATTTTGTGGGATCTCAGAATGAATGCTTTCAGCTTATATTTATAATGACTTCACTTATGCACAAAAACTAATCTATATCACGCAAAACGCCACCAATATTACATAATATAGGGTCAAAAAGCAATGTTATTGAATTAAAAATAAAAACCACAAAATGTCACTTCAAGATCCCGTCAAAAACTCTAAGTTACTACTTATTAAAAAAGTAAGCAAGTTTTCTATCCTTTAGAAGCTATTTCACCCAAATCTAATAGTAACACGTTTGATTATCCACTAAAAATAATTTACGTGTATTATTCTAATTTGTAATTTGGGTTACATCCTAAACAATAAATTGAAGTACAATACAGTTTTCTAAAAAAAAATTTATTAATAAAAAGAAAATAAATAAATAAAATCTATATATCTTTGTTTTACAAGCTATTTCATTTACAGAATTAATTATATTTTGTAATTTTTTGCAGCTTACAACAAAACTGACAGATAAAATTTCCGTTTCTGACCGTCTAGAGCCTGAACGAATTTGTTTTACTCAAAGAGTTGCCATAAAATCATCTTTAATATATATCTTTGGTTCCGCGTAATATTATAATTATTTGTATGAATTAACTATATGAACGAAGTCAGACGAAGAGCTGTTGTATATTTCTTCAACTGATTTCTGTCTCATACGTAAATATTTTAGCTCCATTTTATATAAATTATGCAATAGACAGAAGGGAAAGGCGTGAAATTAAAGAGGTCTGTAAACTTTGGGTCAACTCAAATTTGGGTTAAAAATTGCTGAATAAGATATTTATATGAAATTATTAAATTAAATATTTGCAGTTTTTTTATTCACTTAAATCAGTAAATAACGACGATAACATATATTATATCATATAGCTCGCACCTGCATATCAAAATATGCTTTCACAAAATTAAATAAAAACTTCATAACTTATAAAAATTTAAACACTCTCTGATAAAATGAAATGTGAAAGCAGGCCCAGAAACTATTCTTATTAGAGACGAAAATTACTTCCATGAAAAATAAAAATGAAAGTGTATAGTCGAGTTGGATTGGGTGTATCGGGATCGTTGTAAAGCTGAATTACTAGATGCAGTATGCTCGTAGTATTGCATAAAACTGATTGTGGAATTATCAAGTATTATTATGATTTAAAACAATAAAATAAATGAGAATTATGAGACACTATTTATAGACGATATTTATGTAAATTGAAGTATAATGTTGTAATTTATTTAACTTGTTAAAATAACTTTGACCAATCAGGCATTTTACACAACATAATATTGTTGTAAAGTGAAATTATATCTGCTTATATTGGTCTTAATTAGCCTTATTCGAATCCCTTGTTTAAATCTATACAACATCTATTTCGAATCAGATATTTGTCTGAGAAAAATATCACGTTGTTCCGCACAACTGAAATCTTAAAGTTCCTCCGTGTTTCCAATGACCGGGTTCCTTTTCGCTTACTCTTGTAGTTTACCAGCCCGCTCCCTTTCGCACAGCATTGTAAACTGTTTTCAAAAAACGAGCGACACAGAATAAATCTAACCCTGGTCGGTTAGGGCGAAGAATGATGTCGTCTCTTTCGGCGGAAGACGAGAGCGAATATACTGCGCAGCCGTCTCCACCGTCTTCGGCCACCGCTGGTCGATATACCGGTTCCAATTATTGATGACTAAGATGAAAGAATATTCTTGTTACTTACAATTTATAACAAAAAAGAAATCTACTTCTATGATTTTGAGGAATTCCCTTCTTCGATGTGGAAAGTCCAATGTTAATTCGATTAAAATGGAACCACTTTAAGATATTTATTCCCTTTCCAACAAAACAATAATAATCTAAATCGATTGATAAATAAAGAAGCTAGGGCTGAACATCCATAATATATATATATTCGAATTGAGAACCTTCTCCTTTTTCTGAAGTCTGTTGAAAAGCCCTTTACTGTTTAATAGCGCGGACTCTGTTACTGGCAATTTTTTTTTTTTAATACATATGTTATATTGCCATAATCTCACCTGATTTAAGTACCTAGAAGGGACTAGCTCTCAAATGCAACAGCCAGAACACACATATAGTCCCTTGGCGACATATTTTTAACTTGAGGGTGATAGCTAGCCTGGCGGGCATTAGAAAGAGCCCTACCACTATGCTATGGTTTCATCATAATGTTTTCCTTCACCGAAAGCTCAGGCTCATTGTAGGGATTCGAATTCACATCCATCGACATGATGTCAGTACACGCGACCACTGATATTATTTACTAGCTGTGCCTCGCAGTTTCACCCATGCTAAATTTATTCGACCAACTCTTCACCGCATTGCCGGCAACTCACTCGTATTGCCTATCTTTCTTCTCTTACGGCACCTTTCAATAATATATTTTAGTTTACTATCCCCGATTAGTGCATATTTCTAATAAGTACTATCTACAACTTAAGACAGATATCGGTTTCCCTCTTATCGATGCAAGCTATAGGATATGGATGTATATTACATTGTTCGGGCTCATAAATTGGTTGGGGTATGCAAAATTATTTTGTTTTTTAACGTGACTTGCGCGTGGGACTTGGACGGATACCGGTGCGGCGGCTAATGTCTCACGACACAGTTTTTAAAGTTTCGGCAGTAACAAAGGTATTCGGTAGTACAAACGGAAAGGTGCTGTGCATATTTCGGTTTGGAGTAAATGCATTTGGATCCTGGAACATTCGGATAAACGTCATCGGCGAGCTCCGCGCAAAAGGTTAGTGAACCTTCATCCCGGTTATAGTATACCATATTTGACGGTTATTTTGTGTGGTATGTAGGTACTTCCAGCCAATTTTCAAATACAGTCCACTAAATCTACAGAAGTAGGTAAACTATCATACCCGGTGTGGGAGTGGTGGTTGCCACCCCATATGTAGATACGAAAAACTATCCATTGATAAAAAAAAGTAAGGACAAAAGATTATATTTGTATATCTTTAGTAACTGAAACAACGGACAGATAGGTTATTGAAAACGGCAGTTCATGTTTACTGCTCCACGCCTTATAGGCGTAGCGAGAAATTTTTTATTATATTCTATATTACACATAAATAATGCTAAAAAGCATTCTCAACCAGTCTTCCAGGAGAGCAAGAGAAAGGTATATGTATGTGCAAGGCGTGCATAATATTTAGTAAAAAAAATATAGCCGATATTCAGCTGCTCCAAGTAAAACCTACATAGCGAATACTTGAAGGAATCCCGAGAGTTGGCTAGTCGGATGTTAATAGGAAGCGAATTACACAGTCGTGCTGCTGTTACAGTGAAAGATCGGTCGCGGAAATTAGTATGATGACTTGGTATACGGAGAATTGAAGCATCAAAGATTTTAACTGTCTATTAGCTAGAAGTTTAATAAAAGAAAGGCAAACCCTTCTATACAACAGGAAAAATAATAGAAAAGATATAACAAAAATAAGTAAAAAAAAAAAAAAGCATAAGGAGTCAGAAACAAAAGTCGAATAGAAAAAATTAACAACTATATAGAAAAAACAGGAGGTATTCGAAAAGCTATCAAAGAACTTAAAGAAGGAAAAACGTGGATACCAACAATAATAAATAAAAAACAACAAAGTACTACAAATCGTACACAAATAATGAAAATTGCTACGAAGTTTTATCAAGATCTTTATAATGACCAGGAAAACAACTACACTCATGAAGTTAACTTAGGAATTAACAACGAAACTGATGTTATACCAGAATTCTTAAAGAGTGAAGTAGAACAGGCTATCTTAAGTCAAAAAGATAATAAAACACCTGGTGAAGATAATATTACTAATGAGCTACTGAAGGGAACTCTGACTACTATTTTAAATTCGATTACAAACCTATTCAATGAAATCTTAAAAACAGAACAAATACCCGACCAATGGGACAAAATGCACTATAGTTCTCCTACATAAAAAAGGTGAAAAAATCAAATTAATAATTACCGACCCATTAGTTTAATAACCAATACCTATAAAATATTTTCCAAATTAGTGCTTGGACGTATAACAAAAATACTTGTAGAAAATCAACCTCCAGAGCAAGAGGGTTTCCGTAAGCATTTCTCCCCCATAGATCTTAATTTAGTAATAAAAACTATAATATAAAAAAATGGGTGCGTGTACGTATGTACGCGCGTGAGAAGTTATACTTCTTTGGCATCATTAAAAAATAGTTTTTAATTGCATGCAAATAATTAATTACAATAAAATAATAGAAGGATTAGGAAAGGATAATCAACAAAGTTCATTTTAAATTTGAAAAATTAAATAAATAAATATTTATTTTCTTTTCGAATTGTATTTTTAATTAAATGATGTCCACTTCCATAGTATCTTCCGGTAATGTCTGAATCGGAACTTATATAATTAATATATATAATTATTAAAAACCAAATTTAGAGAATAATAAATATATAAGACATAATTTGTACTAAATATTATAAGATTCTTAATTTTAAATGTTTATTATTGATTATTTAATATTTTAAAAATAAATTTAATAATAAATTCAAAAATTGAATTTAAGGTTGGTCATTTTTTAAATATTTTTATTGATTTCTTAATTTAATAGACGCGTTTTACCTGAAATAAAACGCATATTAAAATACTTCCCTTATTAGAAGCCTAATATTGAGAGCAGCGCATCAGTGTTTCCGTTGATTTCTCTTTCTATCTTCTATAGCCATCTCTTTTGCACCTCCCACATGTGTCACCAGGCGGCGCGGGGGGGCCGTAGCCTTGGTAGTAGGATGCGGCGAATTTATTCGTCATTGTGTCGAAATTACACCAGGCAGAATTAAAAAGTAGGCTTCTAATAAGGGAAGTATTTTAATATGCGTTTTATTTCAGGTAAAACGCGTCTATTAAATTACTGTCCGTTATTAGAAGCCTAATATTGAGACCTGTTTGTTATCGCCTGGTGAACACGCCAATGTGATATGCCATAGTGGGTAAATATCTATACGCCAATGTGATACGTATATGTAGTTATTCATAAAAATATGAGGTGCGAAAAATAATAGGATTAGTTTTAACAATTACACAACAAGGTCGCAAACATATTCTAAAGCAAGCTAATTAATACGAGGCGAAAGAAATAAGTTTATAAATATTAATGTCAAAATATTACTAATGTTACCGACTAGCCCCATTTCGCTTATTCTGATTAATACTATCTTTATTTTACATGCCAGTGTAATAAACCGTATTATTGAGCAGAGAGATCGCAGGTTCGATTCCCGCACATGATTTTAATTTGTGCGTCGTGCCTAATTGTCAGTTGTGTGTTTGGGTGTTATATATATATACTTGTGCATATATGATATCAGTAGTTTAGTAACCATAATATATGCTTTGCTTAGTTTGAAATTAATCGGCCGTGCGTGCGGCCTATATTCATATTGTCCACCTATTTATAGTAGTATATACCTACTTATATATCTAAAGTTATATGCACCCTTTACAAAAACTACGTTAGTGCGAGTAGTACCTACTGCAATTTACTTCACATTTATCGCAGTCCTTTCGATTCGCACTTCAACAATTCTTTCGAGGTCTGTGCCATATTCTTACTGTAGAGCTAGATGCACATTTTGTACGTTTGGAACGAACCAATTTCTACGATGACCTAACCCTAATGGTTAGAATATCAAATGGTCACTTACTTTGGCGAGCTTCTAGACCGTATCACTTTATATTTAAGGCAGTGTTTTTACAAGTGAAGCTATGATACTTAATTTATATCAAAGAAAGTGGTTATAGCAGAGCGGGAAATATTTGCTATGAAGAGACACTCCGCGCGTTGCGATATAATGTGATTGGAGTGATAACGGCTTATACGTTGGCTACTCAGCTCTGTTTCGTACTTCACATAGCTACACCACGCGTGAAGTCTTAGTACACATATCTCACTTCAGAAACCCAGAGTACACATATCTCACTTCAGAAACCCAGTGAAGACATTTGCGTCTCTGTGTTATCAGAATAACATCGAGCAATAGCTTCTGTTATGTACGAAATGACTCGGTTGCCAGATAAATATTAAGACTCATTTCACTCCTATTATAAAATATATTGATGTACAAAAGTTTTGATATAACTGTAATACATAACCATATAACTCTTATGTCGACTGAACGTTGAATATATAACTGAACTTTCAAGTTATTGCGCGAAAGTAACCATGATCAAAATGTCTGGCTGTATTGATATATCAACTGTACGTAGTAAAACAACTTTAGTTATGTAGTAAGATTTGCTGTATATCAGTGGTACGTAATAAATTGTCATTTTTCATCTGATTTTATGACTGCATATTCCACGTAATTCTGTGACTAGTCGGTTATGCGAGGGTAGAATTTTATATTTATGTAAGCTATACATAAAATATTAACTCGGGTAGGTATAATCATATTTGACATCAATACGATGCTATATAAAATCACAGAGCATGACAACATGTAATCACTAATCATATTAGTTTTATGTCAAAATGCTTGACCTACATAAATGTGTCATGTCGAAATAAGGCAACGTGTTCTCTAATAAGTTTCCAATCTGGCAAGATGGTTGGCACATTTTCATTCATAAAAAGTTATCCTGCATTATGAATTGAGTAAAATAATTTCTGAATAGTGAAACATAGCTGTATTGTATACTATAATTATTGTGAATCCTACTATATTTTAAATTGTGAAATTATTGGATATTATGATCCACTTAGTAGCTCGGTAATCCCAATTATGATGTTATATTTACTAAAATGGTAAATCCTGCAATTCCTTTCGTAACCCAGTAGAGCAACGTGCTACAGTCAGGTTAGGTTTGATTTGCAATAAAATACGCGTGCCGCTGGCGAGCGAGCGAGCGTCAATTTTTAATGCGCGACATCGAATTAAGATTAACTGGCCGATTGTACTTATTTTCATATTTTGATGAAATAATTTATAAATTCGAAATCTGTTACAACCAAGCTGTAATCTTAAGACATTCTGTATTTCAGGTTGGTGGTCGCTTCTCAGATTACTATAAATAACAACCAGCGCCATAGAGCAGCCTTTTATCTGCCCCTTGCGAGCTGATGAAATACCTTAGTTTAGGTTATCGACACTTTTTATAAAACGAGTACCCAGCTCAGTTAATTACATACATTAACTTGAATTTAAATTTGTAATAGTAAACTATTCAATATCCTATATCCACGATATAGGACTATATAAATAGAAATTTCACGCGAATCCTGCCAGTCGTTGAAAAATGAATTAATTTCCACGTTTATAATTATGTACGTAAAATTAGCATGTATACCTCCCTGGGAGCAAAGTTATAATTATACATTTGTTCAAAACAAATATCATTTGACGAGCCTTAACAGGTTAGGTTAGGTTGTATAGATATTTACCCACTATGGCATATCACATTGGCGTGTTCACCAGGCGATAACAAACAGGTCTCAATATTAGGCTTCTAATAACGGACAGTAGTTTAATAGACGCGTTTTACCTGAAATAAAACGCGTATTAAAATACTTCCCTTAAGGCTACGGCCCCCCCGCGCCGCCTGGTGACACATGTGGGAGGTGCGAAAGAGATGGCTATAGAAGATAGAAAGAGAAATCAACGGAAACACTGATGCGCTGCTCTCAATTATAGATATTTACCCACTATGGCATATCACATTGGCGTGTTCACCAGGCGATAACAAACAGGTCTCAATATTAGGCTTCTAATAACGGACAGTAATTTAATAGACGCGTTTTACCTGAAATAAAACTCATATTAAAATACTTCCCTTATTAGAAGCCTACTTTTTAACTCTGCCTGGTGTAATTTCGACACAATGACGAATGAGAGCAGCGCATCAGTGTTTCCGTTGATTTCTCTTTCTACCTTCTATAGCCATCTCTTTCGCACCTCCCACATGTGTCACCAGGCGACTATGGCATATCACATTGGCGTGTTCACCAGGCGATAACAAACAGGTCTCAATATTAGGCTTCTAATAACGGACAGTAATTTAATAGACGCGTTTTACCTGAAATAAAACGCATATTAAAATACTTCCCTTATTAGAAGCCTACTTTTTAACTCTGCCTGGTGTAATTTCGACACAATGACGAATAAATTCGCCGCATCCTACTACCAAGGCTACGGCCCCCCCGCGCCGCCTGGTGACACATGTGGGAGGTGCGAAAGAGATGGCTATAGAAGATAGAAAGAGAAATCAACGGAAACACTGATGCGCTGCGAGTTAAAAAGTAGGCTTCTAATAAGGGAAGTATTTTAATATGCGTTTTATTTCAGGTAAAACGCGTCTATTAAATTACTGTCCGTTATTAGAAGCCTAATATTGAGACCTGTTTGTTATCGCCTGGTGAACACGCCAATGTGATATGCCATAGTGGGTAAACCGCGCCGCCTGGTGACACATGTGGGAGGTGCGAAAGAGATGGCTATAGAAGGTAGAAAGAGAAATCAACGGAAACACTGATGCGCTGCTCTAGCACATATATAATTCGCACTTGTATGAAACTAAAACACGTGTTGGGAATGTATAAACTAGAAACATGTTGATAAATATTATAAATATGAAAACAGTGATCAGAGGTGACGAGCGTACCAATATGCGCGACTAATATCGAGGTTCAATTTCTATTTTGTTGGTAGCTTTTTTTTCGAGACTTAATGAGCGGTTAAGCAGACAACTTCATACTGTTAATTTTGTGTAACAGATGCGCGCGCATCTTAAAATTTCACTCTCATCATTTTTTCATAACGCGCCTAAAGAAGTATAACTTCAAAAATTCAAAGAATACGAGAAAGAATATTACATAGCTTTTATTGATTACAATAAAGCTTTTGATACACTCAAACACAATGAAATTTGGAGAGCACTTTGTGACCAAGGGGTTCCACGGAAATTTATTAGAATTATCAAAATATATACAATAATAATAAAGCAAAAATACAACTAGAAAAACAGGAGAAGAATTTGATATAAAAAGAGGAGTTCGACAAGGTGATCCCTTGTCACCAAAGATCTTTTCAGCAGTGCTCGAAAACGTCATGAGACAATTAAACTGGAATGAATATGGCTTAAATATAAATGGTAGACGTCTAAATCATTTAAGGTTCGCAGATGATGTCATTCTTTTAACAGATAATCCTGGAACCTTACAAGTAATGTTACAAGAATTAGACACTCAAAGCAAAAAAGTCGGACTCACTATGAATACAACTAAAACAAAGATCATGACAAACAGTCCTCAAAATGAGTTATCAGTAGAAATAAAATTAAATGACAATGTTATTGAGTTCGCCGAAGAATATGTATATTTGGGTCAAATTATTTCACCACTAGATCAAAGAAATTGAAAGAAGAATAAATAACTCTTGGAAAAAATTCTGGTCACTTAAAGAAGTTATGAAAGCTGAAGAAATACCAACAAAAAATAAGTTTAAAGTATTTAATACGTGTATTATACCTATAATGACTTATGGATGTCAATCTTGGGCATTAACACAAAAAAATTATAACAAACTAGAAGTATGCCAAAACAATATAGAAAGAAAAATATTAAACATAAAATTGAAAGATAAGATAAGAATAACTACCATCAAAAAAATATCAAAAACAATTAAAATATCACAAATAATAAAACAACAAAAATGGCGTTGGACAGGACATATGCTCCGACAAAGCTTAGTAAAATGGACAAAAGATATTGTAGAGTGGTATCCAAGAGATGAGAAGAGAAAAAAAGGAAGACCGCAAATTAGATGGGCAGACGATTTAAAAAAGATAGCAGGAGGAACGTGAATGAGGGCTGCTAAACAAAGGAACCTGTGGAAGTCACTGGAAGAGGCCTATGTCTTAGGACAAGCTGAAGTGGTTGTCGATGAAGTTTTTTTGAATTAAAAATATGTACTAGTATAAGTTTCAGGAAACAAAAGGCTATTATTATTATTATTATGCGTATCAGCGAGAAATTGAAACAGTGTTTTTAAATATTTAGGGGATTTGGGATTATTAAGTATGGAGAAAATAAAACATAGTATTCTTACATTCCTGTGTTGCCGAATAAGTAGCCATTTCAACCTGGCTCGGTATTCAGATACATGATCAAACTTCGAAAGACGGAAGATAAAACGTATACAGGTACCTTTCTCAATAAATAGTCTATACAATGTAGAACTTTTTTTTTTAAATCTGACTGGCTGATCTGGAGATTAGCGCGTTCAGAAAAACAAGAGCTTTATAATATTTGATAACAGTACCTGCCGTTGTCGTTCGAGACGCCTTATTTCTCTCACCAAGGCATGGAAAGCATCGTCGACAAAATGTCGCAGCGCTGCAGACGTCTCGAAGAACGGACATCCAAGTTGCGTGGCGAGTGCCTTCCCTTCCTCTGATGTAACCTGAGAGATCAAAATCCTAACTTGTACGCTAGTTATGTGTATACGCGTGTTATGAAGGTTGTCGTTGTTGCTGGGTGATAGGACAAGATAATTGTGTTCAATTTTTAATCGGTTAATAACCGCCATAATAGCACGCTTAAGACGCGTTCCGAGATCAGCAGCTGTATAACCATATTTGTATATAAACTTACTTGTAATAATAAAATAAATATAAGCATTATTACGATAATTAAAAATATTGTATTCATTAAATATCCATTAATAAATGGTTTTATTCATGAACACGCACGTGCAAGCTCATGTTTATATATTAGGTCCTTACATATGAAATTGGCGTTTTGTTGAACTGGTCACTTTTATCTCAAATATCTGGTGTCTGGTTAGAAATTCCAAATTCAAATTTATTCCAAATTTAGGCTTGTGTATTTGTGTTTCGAATTTAGTGATTCATTTGTTTTCGCACCATTTTATTTTACTTTGACATCGGTCTTTTCACAAAATAGAAAATTTAAAATATCGCCTTATTTACGAATATAAGTTCCATTGTGGCATCAGCGCTGCAGAATCAGCTCGAAGGATTAATTATGTGTATGGGAAAGCTACTGTAAAAGAAAACACGGTACGTCTTTGGTTCCAACGTTTTCGTTCTGGAAATTTTGACCTACGAAACAAACCCCGTGGACGGCTGGAGATCCTAATTGAAAATGAAGAATCAAAGGTGATCGTTGAAGCGGACCATTCGCAAACCACATCAGAGTTAGCGGCAGGCTTCGGTGTGAGTGATAAAAAAAAATTAATTCACTTGAAACAAACAGGAAAAGTGAAAAAGCTCGAGAAATGGGTACCGCATGAATTGACTGAAGCACGCCAACAAACACCTATTGAGTTCTGCATTGCATTACTCAACCGCCGCAATAACGAGGGAATTTTGAATCGTATTGTTACTTGTGACGAAAAATGGATCCTTTACGACAATCGGAAACGCTCATCACAGTGATTGAACCCAGGAGAACCAGCCAAATCCTGTCCCAAGCGAAAGTCGTCTCAGAAAAAGGTACTGGTGAGTGTTTGGTGGACCAGTGCTGGTGTCATACACTACAGCTTCGTAAGATCTGTCCAGACGATAACGGCAGACCTGTATTGTCAACAATTGCAGACCATGATGGAAAAGCTAGCCGTTAAACAACCGAGACTGGTCAATATGGTAACGCTAGACCCTGTACTTTACGACCGACGGTCGCTAAATTAGAGGAACTGCGGTTGGAATGTCTCCGAAACCCAGCATATTCCCCGGACATAAATCCAACCGATTACCACTTTTTTCGGAATTTTGACAATTTCTTGCAAGGAAAATAAATTCTATTCCGATGAGGCTGTCCAAACTGCCTTCAAAGATTTTATTGATTCTTGCTCCCACAATTTTTCAGCAATGGTATCAATGAACTACCTTTAAAATGGCGAAAGTGCTTAGATAATAATGGTACATACTTCGATTGATTAAATGTATAATTTCATAATATTTTTTTCATTTTACTTTAACCATATAAAACGCTAATTTCATATGTAAGGACCTAATAATTCACCATTTGTTAAGACAAGTTCACATTATTGTAGTCTTAATTTCCAAGAAAAAAAACCCACAAAATACCTTTATAATATTCATATGAAATTATATTTTATAATAATGTTAATAAAAACACTAATACTACAGGTAATAAATAATGCGTCAAACTCTAATAATATATCACAAGAAGGCAAACCCTAGTTCAAGTGCTACGAATGCTAGGATTCTTTAGTATAAAACAAATAATTGTATGTCGCAGAAATAAGGCTTTGATTCTTATAATTTATTATATCAAATAAAGTTATTATTATAATCAATAACCAAGCTGTGATAAGCCTGTCTCTTTTGGTTTGTCTCATTTTGGGAGATCTACCAGTGTATCAGCTGCCGAGAGTCTTGCAAGTCGACATCACAGCGACGATGAACAGCTGATCTCTCGGTGATTGTCGTTATTTTTAGATTGTATTATATTCTGCTAAACTTTTACAGGGTGGTAGGGTATCTGTCGCGACCACATACACATGGTGATAAATCTGTCAGACTGACTCTCTTTTGATTAGTCGCATTCCGGAATCAGCCAGTATATATCCAGCTATCTAAAGTCTTGCAAGCCAAAATTACAGCGATGTATAGCCAATCTCTCGGTGATCATCATATTTTTAGATTGTATTATATTCTGCTAAACTTTTAAAGGGTGGTAGGGTATCTATCGCTACCACATACACATGGTGATAATTCTGTCAGACTGACTTTTTTGAATAGTCGCATTCCGGAATCAGCCAGTATATATCCAGCTCTCTCAAGTCTTGCAGGCCAAAATTAAAACGACGACCGGCGATGAGTAGCCAATCTCTCGGTGATCGTCTGCACTGTGTGAGCACTGTGTTTACCATCGGGCACAGTAACGTCACATTGACATGCTACAAATGAAAATAAATTCACTTACTTGTCTATACCTAGGTGCCAAATCGAGTTTATTCCCTACGAGAACGAGAGGCAACGTCTCGGAAGGTCTCGCCTGCATCAGAAGTCGCCTATATTCAGCGGCCGCTCGGAAAGACCGCCGATCGGTCACCGAATAGCAAAGCACGAATCCTTCCCCGCATCGCATATACTGTTCTCGCATCGCTGTGAACTCCACCTAGTAATACGAAAACATCTGATAATATAATGTATGCTCCAGCCAAATCAGCTTGGAGACGTATTTGCGTTTGTAGTAGAGTGTACGGTATAGTATACGTGTAGTGTACATGTATAGTGTATGCTTATTGCTAGACTAGCTGTACCCCACGGTTTCACCCGTGTTAATTTTATCCGAAAAACACCACACCGCCAACACACTCGTGTAGCCTATCATAATTGTTCTCACTTCCCGCAAGTACAAATTATTTTAATTTTTCATTAACTCCTAAACTATGAGTCCAAATAACATGCTCTAAAAGGCATAATTTAACTTCATAAAATTATCTTTATGACGAAGTCACTTTTGTTCATAAGGATTAATATATTCCATGCCTAAAATAATGATCATGAAACTATTTTTAAAATGTTCAACAAAAAAAAATCGCAATATACATTATTGTGGCTTATGTATCGCGAACTTTTTTTAGATATACTAAGAGCCAATATTTTTTTAGAACATTGTATTTACCTATCATTCATTCAATAACCATTACGCCAGCGCACGCGGATAAAGCAGTTCGAGAGGGCTTCCACGTCCGACTTATCAAAAATCAATATTTAAGGCTAGCTGAGAGTTGTTAGATAGCCTATACTATTCCTCGTGAATCTGGCTATCATATACAAAAATAATTTTTGGAATCCGCCTGATCGTTCCAGAGATTATCATGTTTAAACAAACAAAGAAATAAAAAGCTTTTCCGTTTTATTATATTATATTAGGTCTTACATATGAAATTGGCGTTTTGTACGGGAGAAATATAAAGTCAATATTTTTTTGTAAAATATAGTTAATTAATCAAAATGTGCACCGTTGTTATCTATGCACTTTTGCCATCTCATACGTAGTTCATTGATGCCTTTACTAAAAAATTTCGGAAAAAATGGTGATCTCAAGTTCCGGGGAGAATGGTGGATGTCGCAGACATTCCAGTTGTAGCTCATCTAACTTAGTAGTTGTTTGTTGTGCAGTGTGTGGTCTTGCGTTGTCGTGAAGCAGCAGAGGCCTAGAGCGATTGACCAATCCCGGTTGTTTAACAGCTAGTTCTTCCTTCATGGTTTGCAGTTGCTGACAATAGATATCTGCCATAATCGTTTGGCATATTTTAGAAAGCTGTAGTGAATGACAATGGTGCTAGTCCACCAAACACTCACAAGTAACTTTTCTAAGTCAATTTTTGTTTAGGGTAGGATTTGGCTGGGTCTCCAGGGTTCAGCCATTGCGACGAGCGTTTCCGATTATTGTACAGTATTTTTTAAACTTTCCCGATTTGCTTCAAGTGGAATAAAACAGTTTTATCACTTATCCCGAAGCCTGCAGCTATCTCTGAGGTGCTTTGTGATAGATCCTCTCCCACAATAGCCTTTAATTTTTCATTTTCCACTTTGGTCTCCGGCCGTCCACGGAGTTGGTTCTGAAGGTCGAAATTTCCAGAACGAAAACGTTGAAACCAAAAACGTACCGTGCTTTCTTTTGCGACACCAGCGCCGTACACATCATTAATCCTTCGAGCTGTTTCTGCAGCACTGTTGCCATGGTAGAACTCGTACTCGTAAATATACCGATATTTCATGTTTTCTATTGTGCGGCAATAAGCAACGCCAAAGAAAAAAATAATGAGGAAAAACAAATGAATGACTGTTTTCAAAACTCAAATGTACCAGCTAAATGAATTTATAAATTTGAATTTGAAATTCTTAACAAAAGAGGAGATATTTCAGATCAAAATGGTCAGTAGGACAAAACGCTAATCTCATATGTAAGGACCTAATATATATTATATAAAGTCTACAGAATGTAGAAGTATAGATTGTGAGGCATGTGGTAGCTAGAGTAAACTGGTATATTCCATTTTTTGTCACTGTGTCTATTATACTACTACAAAGACAAAAACTCTCCAAACTGATTTACCTATAACTGCACTTCAATTACAAAACATCCTACTTTGCTCCATTTAACTAGAATTTTTTAAGAATCATTTTATGGTAAAATAATTTTGAGTGACGAACCTGCCCAGCCGTATCCAGTATATCCAGCAGTGCTGGTTCTCCATCAATCACAGCTTGTTGTTGGTATGAGTCCTCTGAAAGTTAAATATCAAGTATATTAAAAATGAGCCCTTTCATTTTCACTTTTATTTGATATTACTTCACCAAACTTAACCCACATAAAAGACTATAGAGTGGTACCATAGTGTGGTTAACTTTTTTTTTCATAATTAACAACATTAGTCCACAAACTGGACGACAACGGGCGGCGACGCGGTAGACCATTCTCGATGTCAGCCACTAGATTGCTCAGTTTGCGGCATTGAAGTGACATGTTCAGAGTGTTTACGATGTTGATATTGCAACATGACCTTTTAAACAGCACTTTCTTCTTATATTCGTTATGAGTTATTGTGGGCAAAAGAAGACGTAAACCCATACTACAAAGTACAAGCAAAGAAAGTAAATGGCAAATTTCACTGAAATTACAAAGACTAAAGAGGAAATCAAGATAAATTCTTTGTACAATTCGTTTTTTATTTTCTCTCATAAATTATTAATAATTATCCAATTCTTTGTTCAATTCGTTTTTTATTTTCTCTCATAAATTATTAATAATTATCCATCTAATTTTATGGTTATTATGTTTGCTGTTCCATATTCCCGATCTTTCTAGATGAAATGAATTGCTACAAAGACATTGATCAAAAAATAGATGTAGGTAAATAACAGAACATCACTATGACTATTCAAACAGCAAACAGGCATCCACTACTCATCTGGAGCTTGTGTTCTGCCACTCACGCCGCTGCCATTGAGAACAGTTTTATACAAACCTATGTATTTTATCAAGTTGCGTATGCTGCCACCGGGTGCATAACCGTTACAACCCACTGTTGTCCAGTTCGCAGCCTCAGCCTTGACACATCTTTGAGCAATTTCACTATTCCCTACAATTTCAGATTTGGCCAACCACACCTTCTTGAAAAATTACATTGTACACTATGGTTCTGCTTTCTTAGCACTATCTACCAGCTCAGATATTTACATTATTTTTTTATTTAATAATATATAATCAGATTCTCGCATAGCAATCAAAGTTGCATGGTGGTGGGGAGTTTCACACATTCACCTATTTGTGTGTCCAGGCAGATGCAAGTGCACTCTCAAGTGAGAGTTCATCCCACCTTCAGCCACATCTTCACTTAAAATCTGGTGAATTTGTGGTGAAATGTGAATTTTTAAAAGTATATAATTCAAATGTATATAGTATATGTTTTTTTTCTATTCCTGATAAAACAGTATTTGCAAATATTTACAATGAATAATTGTATAATACTCATTTTTTACACTTATAATTTTAACAATAATGTAAAATTACATGAAGTATTTCTGTCTATACCCTATTCACTATAATGTGTGATTTTATGTAAACAAAAAAAACATTCTGATGAGGATACATGTCCCTAGGCCATGTCTCTTGTACATATTGAATTGTTCATAATAATTTAAAACCATTGTCCACCCCATACAGTGCAGACTTCCTTGCAGGTTTTTTTCTTTAGCAATAAAGTTGATAAAGATTTGGTTGCATGGATCCGGTTTATCCAACATAACAACTTTTATAAAATAGCTATAACAATATAACAAGTAAATAACATAAACAACAACTTTAACAAGGAAAAAATGTGATTACTTTGAAAGATTCAACAAAACAACTCGAAAGTGATCAATGAGAGTTAGTAGACTACAACCCAGCTGAATTTAAATCACTCTATGTTTAGCATTTTGTGTTCAGATTAGTTACCACTTTTTTAAATATCATTTTATAGCTCTGACAGACCTCATATTATTGTCATTTCAGGTCTTTTGTATACAAAGATTTGTAGCACCACATTAATATTTAAAAATAAAATTGTAAAAGCAGTTGAATTGTATTTCACAACAATAAAAATTGTAATATGGCAAAATAGATAAAATATATAATAGGAAGATTTTTTAAATGATATAGGAATAATTATTTATACAAGAAAACAAGTACTTATAACACTTAAAACTGTATATATAAGATCTGTACTAATACATTTAAGACCTGTATTAACCATATTCAGACAAATAAAGATATTGTATTGTACAATAGTTAACTTAGATATTCTGTTCAAGGTACCTATAGTAGGGTCATGGTAATCCAAGAAGCTGTGGCTGACGAACTGCAGCGTGACCGCGGACTTGCCGACTCCACCGTCGCCCAGCACCACGATCTTGTAGACGCGTAGGCCTCGCGACGTGCCCGCAGTCTCGCCCGCCATGCCGCCGCATGCCTGCGCCTCGAAACCGCGCCCGCCCTCACTTACAATGGAACCCCATCGCACACCGCACAAACCGCGCCCCAATACTAACACCACCTTGAACGCTTAACACAACACACACAACTATTTCACTTTCATTCACCGCAACTCATTTTGTAACATATTTGTACAAAAATATCGATAAAACCCGACAGAGCGACAGCTGATTGAGAACGATTATGACAATTGTCAATTGACATTTGATATATGACATCACATACAGGGTTGCCAGCTTAAGGATGTATCGATACTACTGAGTACTTTTCTTAATGAGTGGTAAAAACATAGTACATCTAATGATAAGTTTGGTAGACATCACTGAAATATTTGGTAGAATCCCGAAAAAAAAGTGGTCACGCTGGTCATAACTCAAATTTGACAAGAATGACATGTTTACTCAAGCTCAACAATCGACGTTACTTTTTAGCTTTTATTCTATGCTAAAATAATTTAATAATGGCACATACACAGTTTGTTGATGAATTAGTTAGAGACTACTTAATTTATAGAGGCTTCGCATCGACTGTAAAGGCATTTGACATCGACTTAAAAGCGGACAAAGACAAAGGATTTCGAGTCGATAAAATAATTGAACAAATATTACATTATATCAATGTATCAGATTTAACTGGACTAAAAGAATACTGGTCTCACCTGGACAGCTTAATTTTCTCTAAATTAGAGATTCATGTTCAACCGGGTTCGTAAAGGTTTTTATTTAAACTTTATGATGTTAGCAAGTAGCAACAAACGTTGATTTTCTGTTCTATGTCTACAATATTTTAATTATCATATAATTCTACTGTTTCAATAATCCGAATTTTCTTATGCTAGTTATATATATTTTATGACAATATATTTGTCTCAATATGGTCATTACAGGTCTTAAATTTAGAAAAATATTTACATAATATTATGCCCTTTGTGGCGTGCAAAAATAATTAGATGTCTGAAATAGTTACATCTATTATTATTTAAATATTTATTTCACAGTTATTACGTAGGTGCTACTTTGTAATATAATATAATTATGTTAGTGGATTATAGTAATGTATTTTGTACTTAATTATAAAAATTAACCTATCTTTTAGCTGTACGTAAGTTAGAGTATTGTTTATACAAACTATACCTAGTGACTGCATGTCAAAGTACAGCAGGTGTAAGGAATGACAAAGTTGCAGATTTCTTTGTGAAAATGCTACCAGAACTCCAAGGACAGAATGAGTGGAAGGAATGGTTCAGTAAGTAATCATTGAATATAAAGTGCAGCTTAGTTGTTTGTCTTAAAAAAATATATTCTGATTTAATTATTCCTATAAAGGTATTTGGGAGTGTTTAATTCTTCAACAGATGTAAACATTATTGAAATAAAATGATGTTAAATATTATCACTGGATAATCCCTAGCTTATCTAGTTAGCTACTAGGGAAGTTTAGGTAAGCAATCTTTCAGTGATTTTAAAACCCCTACCCCTGAATAACTTAAGATAAATAAAAAAAAAAACATGAAAATTATAAGATCTATGATTTTTAAAAATTCATGTTTATATATATTTTATATTAAATTAATAATATTGTAATATACTAAAATATTTAACTATTGTGTATTATTCACTGTGGACTTCATATCCAAGTCTTGATGTTCAACTATTAAATAAATTAATAGATAATCTTATTTTAAGTTAATTTAATATCAATTCTTCTATTTTAAAATTTTATGTAAAATTAGACTGTAAAAATTAGAATTATTTTTAAATTACATCCTCATCATCATCTGATTGACACAAAAAACTGTAAAAGTTTGAGTTTTTGTGATGTGATAGATTTGAAACATTTAAGTGAAAAACAAATATTATTGATTTAACATTGACCATGAATAACTAATAACTTTTGAAGGAGTAAATTTATTGTAAAAAGATAAGAGACATTTGTTGTGGAGCATTCAATTTTCAAACGCCCCCTAGACTTTTATGTGAACTGATCTGTTGAAGAGTTTTAAAATTCCAAAGTTTAGAAAAAATCCTGTGTAATTTAAAATGGGAAATGAAAAATTCTCTCTTAATCTTAAGAGCTCAAACTTTCATTTTATTTGTTTTTCCTCATTCTGAACATAAATAATTATATTATTGCAAATATAATGAGGATCTTTTTGACACTGTCTATGTGACATATGAGGAGCGGGCCAAGCTCTCTTCCCATAGTATATATAAATATTATTATGTACAAACAAAGACAAAGCAGTCTGATAGTGTTCTCTTTTAATATAATTATGACTGTTCACAGTGTTGCCATATGTACAAAAACCAGAAGAGAATCCATCTTTCAGTTTGTACTTCACTCGAGCCTGGCAAGACAGTGTGTTAGTGTCTCTGCACAATCTACTAGCAACAGTATTTCAGTGTATGCCACAGCCAACACTTACCAGCTATGAAAGTGATGCAATACTAGTCAAAAAGCTTCAGGATAAACTGGCAGCTATGTCTGGAAAGGTGATAAAACTCGAAAGTATTTTGACCAAAAAATTTATACAATGAAAAATACCAATGGGTCCATTATAAAACATACATATCAAATTACAGATCTACCAAAAATAAATTTCTACTACAACAATATGTTGTGCAACATTATGTGTGTGTATTGTGTACACAATAATATGTTTCAAGGCATCTAAATATATCTCAATTTGTCTACAAATTATTGAGGTTTGCTGCATCATGCAAAAACTACTGGATAGATATTTTTGTTTTACACCTAACATCCTTACATATAAGAAAAATATCAAGATATCTTTATTCAATTAAAAGTTATTAAAGTTTTAAGAAACTAAGATTTTTATAAGCACTACATTATTTTTCTGTGATCCACACAAGGGGAGCCGCAGGCACAGTTAGTATTTAATCCATTCCTATGAAACTAAAGTTAAAGCTATTATGGGTTAGTGGTAGTGTGTACGGACACGGCGTCAATCGATGTGAATTCGAATTTATACAATAAGCCTGAACTTCGGATAAGGAAACACACAAAAATTGGATTAAGAGGAATATGGAGTTATTTTAATTGTAATTATATCAAGTATCTGATTAAACGTGCTCCATAGCATTCTCAAATAATTGAAGAACTTATCTTCATAATTTTTGATATCTAAGTAATGGGTGCACCTAATATTTTTGTAATCGTTTCTTCTTCTTTTTCCGTATCATAGCTACATTCACAAGCACAGCCATACGTCCATTTGAAAGCAACCCATGTAGTCAACTGAAAATTCTTGGCCGCAACATTGGCCACCGTGAACCGCTTGGCCGTCACGACTGGCCGCTATATGCGTTTGTAGGCTTAGCATATAGTTATATATAATCCGTCCTTAATAAAAATACAAAAATAATTTATAATCAATAATAATCATACAGCTCACTCACGCTACTACTACAGTACATACTGTTGGGTACGCGTCACTTCCCCTCTGCGTGAGGGATTTATGAGCTGTTCTAGAACAATATTGCCGGAACTTTTCCACTTCAACAAATTTTCCACATGAGACTACCTGAAGAATCACCGCAAATCTTCCGATGAGTTCTTCTTCAACATCAGTGATCTGTGCAGTTACTTGAGGATTTGCAAAAAACCTTCTTGCGGTGTTCCCATCATTGGTCATTCTCGCACCTTGTTTAACTATATCTACAAGCAGTCCCATTTCATCTCGAAACTTTTCTTGAATAATCTTTTTCTTGTTATCTACTAGTTGCTTTAAATCGTTTCCTTTAGCTTGCCATTTTTTTAAATCTAGGCGATACGCAATATGCAATACGCATTTCATGCATTTAATCCAGGCGTGGAGGGAAGATAGGCCATACTTAAAAATATCCTCAGAATGAGTTCTTCGCTATATCAAGTCGATGGCATTCATATCTTTCGGCTTCGCTTTACAAATATCACATGCTGCTGTTGAGATATCTGAAAGATATGAAGTTATTTTACCATCTATCATAGTCATATGAAGTCTGTGTTTCGCATTTGTATCATTGACAGCAGTTGGCTGCAATGCAGCAATTTCCCTTTCAACTGCCAGCATTTCTTCTCTTATATTTAAATTACTTTCCTTTATGGACTTAAAATAAATAGGTCTACAGTAAAATGTTGATGAAGCATTGGGATTTTCCCATGTAACTTCATCCGTATCCTCTCTCACCAGTTTCAACGGTACAAATGAACACATGAAGATACTGGAATCATCCCCAACAATTTTTTGTTTGTAGTCGCTTTGTCCAGATGCACCATCAAAACCCCATTTACTGATGAGAGTTACATTGCTACCACTAACCTCTGTTGGAAATGGTAATGTTTTGAAGAGTCTCTTGACTGTAATGTTCAGAACAGACTGAAGTTTTAGCTTGACTTCACTATCTGTTTTCAACATGTCTTCTTTTTCCACGTAGCACTTCTTTTTCGCAGACTGTATTGCATTATATGATGGGAAAATATCACACCCTATGTATTTTGTACTCTGCCTTAGTGTTACGTATTGCCATTTTGATAACTTCAAAGACGTTGATATACCCAGTGCTACATCAGCAGAATAAGTTCGCTTTGTAGGGTTTAGGCATGCTCAAAGCATTTTAGCACCTTCAGTGTGTTTAATTAAATGCTTTAGTAACTCAGAAAAGTCAGTGTGGTTTTAATTTTCAGCGGCTTTCTTGGTCAGAGCGTACGCTAATGTAGCAAAATCATTTTCGCTAATAAGATTTTCTGTTTTTCTCCTTTTTTGAAGTGGACTCAGGTCCACGAATACTTTTCTCGGTGATTTTGTTTTGGGTGACAAAAATACACTAGCAGGCACAGTGTATTCTACTGATATACTAGGTAGTAATTGTTGGGTACGCGTCACTTCCCCTCTGCGTGAGGGAGGGGGGGGGGGTGTGACGTTTCCCCGGTTTGGACGGGCGTTTTGTTGCGCCGGATGCCCGTCTCGTAGACACCGTACGGATGCCAGTGGGCGGCGTGATGTTAGTAGTGAGGGGGTCCGGAGGGTGCAATAATGCACGACCGCTTGAGGTGCCGGGTCTTCAATGAAGATAATTAATTGTTCGCAGGACGACCAAAGCTTTCTTCTCGTAGTTACTTGTTGCTTGTACTTGTAGACTCGTTGAATTGCACCGTGCCCAATACGGTTTTTTTTTTTTTTTTTTTTTTTTTAGAACTGACTACACTGTTAGCCTTAGGGGCCCTATCGTCAAACAGAGCCGCTGCGGCTTTTACAGCTTCACCGGACTTGGCCAAATACGGCCCCTCTTCGAGCTTAAGTAGTTCGAGGAATGACCGTAAAGAGAGCCCCGTTTTATTCCGTGTTTATTTCGTGTTTTAACTTTACTTTTCGCTTTGGTTGCCCTGTTAAACTCTTTATATTTCTCTCATTATATATCTTATGTACACATGTCATATATCAAAATGTTCCTGAATTACCTATCCATTACATATTCACTTATAATATACATTACGTATATATTCCTTACATAAGCCAAAAACAATGTAATTTACGGGCGGCATCACTATTTTCCGCTCGTAAAATCTCTATAATATTCGATATACTTACTCTATTGGCTTACTCTATGTGTTAATCTATTCTATATTAGTTATATTTTCACATATGTGACACACAATACATAATCGTTTATATACATCTTAATATATAACATGCAACTTGTAATGTAGCGTATTCGCTTACATTTTTCTATAATATTGTCAGTATTAATCTATTTTATCGTAACACATAGTATATAACACGTAAATACAATAATAACACATATTAACCTAACCTAAGACACGAAAACAACCGTTCTGTCGCCAACACATACTATAATAGTCATAGATCCGAGACAAGTGTTAAATTATTTTAATTTTCCATTCTCTCCTAAAATATGTGTCCAAAAAACATACTATAAGGGGCAAACTTTAACTTCATAAAATTGATTTTATGATGAAGTAAATTTTGTTCTAAAGGGTTCCATGCCTAAAAATAATGCTCATAAATAACTTTTTAATTTTCAACAAATTTTTGACATGAAGAACGTGATTATGTAGTTTTCTTTCCACTTCGCATTACGTGGCTTATTAAGAGTTTGTTTCTGGCTTAATCTATACAAATAAATAACACCACAATTAGATTATAAAAAAACAAACCCTTATGCACGATGTAAAAAATCAAACAATACCCAGTAAAAAAATCGTGACAGCGTCATCTCTTATCAACCTAACCATGAAAATATTTGATTTATTGATCTATACAATTAAATAAAATTTTGAAGTGTCTGTTTGTAATGTCAAAACTACAGTTTTTTTTAGTAAATGCATTTGAAAGTATATACGATACCTAAACAAAAAAAAAACAATTTTAAAATTTTTGTCTGTCTGTCTGTCTGTTTGTTCCGGGTAATTTCCTAAACGATTGGACCGATTTTGACGGGACTTTCACTGATAAATAGCTTATGTTATACGGAGTAACTTAGGCTACTTTTATTTTAGAAAAAGAATTAGGGTTCCGCAAAAATAAAAAATCTGGTCATGGTGAATAAATTCGGGCGTTTAAATCGCATAAGCTGAGTAAACCATAAGAGATATAGCAAATTAATGTACTACACAATTGTAGACATTAAAAAGACCTACAAAAATGTCAGAGAGACTATACGTCTATCTTTTAAGGAACACCAATAAGCACTTTTCTCTTTAAAATAGCCGGGAGCGGGGAGTAAAATTCGCGCGGGCATTCTATAGTCCACGTGAGCGAAGCCACGGGCAGAGCTAGTAATGAATAAAATCAATGTATTTGAATCAACTATTTATTTTCATAGTCACCACAACCAGCAGTGGAGAAAACCTCACCGATATGTCATCAATCCCGCCTCAGCCAATACTCAGAACGTCTCAGTGGACCTGTACCGTTAGTTGACGACTTCTGTGCAATACCTTCAGAACAACTTGAGAGCGGTATCAGAGAAGCCAAGGGTCTTCGTGGCCTTCTAAGACAGATGGGAGGAAGTCCAGTTATGGGAAGAAAACCAGGAAGGTCGCAAAGCCAAAACTGATATTAACATAAATGAAATATATATCAAACAGTCACCATATTAGAATAATTGCAATTGGATCTTCAAATTCGAAGATACACCCACGAAACTCCTCAAAAAGTTTCCTTTAAAAGTTATATAAAATTATTTTATATGTAAATAAAAAACAGACACAAAATCACGGCGTGACGTCATCATTCAATAAATAAAACTAAGGTATTATGTGCAAATTTACTAAAATTTCAGTTATGAAATTTCTTTAGCACCTTTTTTAAACGTTTAATAATAGTTTTAGACTCATTTATCACAAGATAACACTCAACTGTGTGTATTAATTAAACGATGACGTCACATTTTCTTTATGGCATATCCAACATAACATACCATTCCCCGAAGGGTTAGGCAGAGATGTACCGATTTACACCCACAGTTCGCCGTGTATGTTTTTAGGTCCCATGCAATAGGGGACAATCACGCAATTTTTCATTTGAAAACTTAAATAAAAAATCAGTTATTTTTTCTAGATTTGTCTTGTTTTAGGCTTCTTATCAAACATACCAATATTATAAAATATACTGTTAACTCGCGGATTTAAAATCTTTGTACGAAAAAAGCAAAAAATCCGTGAAAGACATGTTTTTAAATTAATGTGTAAATGCTATACATAATGCTATAATGTAATGTAATATTAATATATTGATATCCATTGTAAATAGAAAAAAAATCACAGACGTGATTAATAATTTCAATCTGTATTTATAGTTATAGGTGTACCGCAGATTATCGCATGAAAATTTTCAGATATGTATATGTATAAAAAAAATTAAAAAAAAATTTTAATGTTGAATCTTCGAGAAACTTTAAATCTATGACCCCCTTCAAACTTATACTCTAGATCCGCTGCTGTGTCCGTCTGTATGCAAGGATAATCTTTAGCACGGCAATATACTATGTAGGTCATTAGGGTTTTATTTATGAGATTAAATATTATCGATTAATATTGTGGATGTTCTTATACTCTACCTGTGCAATACTTGCCAAATATTCAGAAGTGAAAAAGAACACATTGTGAGGTTTTCCATAAATTATGGTAAAGAAATATGATTAGCCGATTAATTAAGTACGTGAATTCTACAGCTTTGGGGGCTTTGAAGTATTACTTATCGCAATTTGGGGAGAGGGAGCGGTCATGTAAAACGTTACGAACCGTTACAAGGGCGGGAGGGAGGTTCCAACAATGGCTTACGTAACATTGTTTTTTTTTTAAATTTAAATAAAAAAGTAGGAAATTAAAATTTTCCAAGATCGCAACCCTTTTCGTTTACGTTTTGCCGGTAATCCCTTGATTGTATTGTACGTCATTTTCATTTTGTTTTTCCAAGTTGGCAACCTTTTTCGTTTGGTTTACGGGACATCCCTCGACTGTATTGCTGTAGCCAGTGTAGTTAAAGTGAGTTATTATTATTACTGTAATGTCCTCAAAACAAAGAAATGTTACGGTGCGTTACATGGGGTGGAGTGAGGCTCAAAAATTGCGTTACGTAATACTTGAACGCCCCCTTTGGCATATTCAAAAGAAGACATGGGATAGTATAATATACTTATAACGTTTTATTTAAAGTAATTTATATTATGTTGTATGTATATTTGAGCTAATGAATACAATTGAATTATATTGATTTTATGTATATTTTGAATAAATTAAAATGGTTTTATACAAACATTTAACAGTGATTTATTTAATCGTTATTATTAGCTATACAACTATTTATCAATGGACCATAATAATATAAAATACTTAGGTATAGATATACATATATGACAGCCTCAATATCCTAGGTGTGGATATTCGCTGCGACCTCAACTTCAGAGTTTACTTCGGGAGTTTCATTTTCGCCACATCTCGGAATCTTGAATGGCTTTTCACGGCTGAACAGCTGTACACCTGCTTTAAGGCACAACTTCGACCTTGTATAGAATACTTTTCGCACCTTTGGGGCGGATCCGCAAAGTACCTCGTGGAAGCCCTGTACAGGTTGTAAAGACGAGCTATCCGCATTGTAAATGATTCAGACGTTACTAAGTTCATCACGCCGCTTCAGCTACGCAGGGACATGGCCTCGCTGAGCGTATCCTACCGTCTGTATCATGCATAAGCACATGCACTACGTCTTGTCTTTGCCGTAGGTACTGTAAAGCTGCGGAACTGTCTCCCGGTCAGTGTGTTTCCATGAAACATAACGTGTAGAGACATTTGAGCAGGCTGGCATGACTTATTGGATTACACTGTGCTTACCATGAGGAATAGTTCCGTTACTTTGACGTGCTACGATAAAAAAGAATTCATATTAATCTATGCCTGGACTGTTCTGCCTCCGCTGCCCCCATAGCTTCGACAACAACATAGAGCGACAACTCGAAAGAGAAAGTATAGTTTACGCTTGTGCTAGAATGATAGATATAGGCATACGAGACAATATTCGTATGTGCTAGCGGCCTACGTCAATCTAATCAAAATAAATCTAGCTTATTTTAGCAAAATCTAAGATTTTAAAAGTAGTAGACGTGTTTACATTGTAATTACGTGTACTTCACCTGGATTTAGCTCGTATATCAATGAAAAATTATACACACACCATGTAGGTAATGTACCTATACTCTTTTTGATTTCGTATTGTTCAACCTATTGGCGATCTATACTATACTAAAATCTATGTTGTCTCTGTTCTTTCTCTTCTTCGTACACTCTATAAGATACTCCATGGAGTTAGATACCTACACATCTTTGCTGGTAAGTATATATCCTTTATAATAGTTTAAATAAAAAACATTTAATTCGAAAAAAAAAATATTCTTAGTTAGTATTGTACCTATTCTCCTTGGAAAATATAATACTATATACAAAAGTACCTACTCTGTGAATATAACATCAAAACTTCAAAACGATGACGTAGATTATTCATATTTTATCAAGAATGAGATAACTATTCCTTACAATCAAAATTTTTGTTATTAGTTTCGAAAATCTAAATTTTTGATTGATTACGTGCATATAAAATTCGAATATAATGTCGCACGCTTTCTACGCAGATGCCGGTGAGAAGTCCAAACGTCGAAACAGGATTTGGTACCAAGAGAACCTACTCAAAGTACTTCAGGCTGCTAAAGAGAAAAGAGTACGGGAAATTGACGCGTCTATCGCACTTGCCGAGGAGTTGATGGCAGTACGTTATAACTGTTTCTGTAGATAGCGTATAACACAATAAGTTTTATTATTTATTGAACGTTAATAATATTATTATTATTATTATACATTGAAATATACTGAAGCCATAATGATTTAGAAATAGCAAGTTCCGTGAGTATCCATCTATGTACATACATACACTGAAAAGCAAATTGAAAATGTAATAAACTCCCGACACATGTAACCTATTCATTGAAACCATTCTAATGAGCCCAAATACGATAACTCTACTGTACGGTGGTGAGGAATTAGGTATCCTACGGATTCTAGATGACGCTACAACATCAGTTTAAGGTTTTTCTAATATCAATGAACAGAATACCAAATCGCGACTCAATGAGACCTTTAGAAGATGCTCACATCTATTTATCAACTCTAAAAGAGCTGATAATCTTCAAACGGCTGAACAGATTTTCTTGAATCATAGCTAAGAATTCTATTGATCAAGTCAGCTTTCAACCAAAAAACCTAAAAACAAAATTGGTTCAGTCGTTTGTGAGCTACGACGCCACAGACAAACACATAAATACTCCCATCTTGGTGTGTCGAGGAGGTTAAAATATACCTAATAACTGTAAACAATCAGAGCTCCTTGGGTAGGTACAAAGAGAGGTTGAGCACAGAAAAAAAATGTCTATGAAAATTTCTGTCTACTTTGGACAGTCCCAATGGTGGAATACCTCCACTCTACAGAATATCGCAGCCAAATAACCCTGTCTTGTATTCCTGCAGCGAATAAGGTTTCCAGAGCTCCTTGGGCTGGGGGTTCAAGATCTGCAACGCGCTAGTTAACATAGCGTACATAGGCTGTGTTATTCGCTTACCACCAGGTGGGCCGTATGCTTGTTTGTCACCTTAGTTGTATAAAAGATAAGTAATACCTAATCGTGTACCCCTTACCTGTAGAGATTAGATGAACCAGTGAAAGAACACGCCGTCGTGCCCTTACACAATGTAATTCCATCAGAAGACGATAGCTTGATGAAACCCGTAGAACCTGAGGTCCTAAACATTCTATATGGCAGTTCAGACAAAGGGGCAGCGGAAAAATATTTCAAGGCAAGGAATAAAAAATCTCCTGAAGATAAGTTAGTACCTATAAAATTAACTTTTGATAGATATAATGTACGAACAAGCTCCGTTTAGTTTGCCCTCATTTTAACCAGACTGCGAAAAAGGAGGGTTATGTTTTTCGAGCGTATGTAAAATGTATGCCTGTTTCTTTGGCACACTCTGTAGCCTAAAGGACTTGATGCATTTTATCATACGAAGTGTCGTTAGATTCGTCTTTGTGGAATTTACATAGGCTATATAATATTTATGTACGACGTCTGGGAATCAAATAAAAAGCAAAATTAGGAAAAAGTGTTTTTTTTAGTCAAGTGTTTTTGTTTTAGTCGGGGTTTTTTGTTTCCTTTTTAATGATTTAGCTTGTTTAAATTATATATTATAGACTGACCACCAAGATTAATATATATACTAATATTAGGTATAATAGGTACATATAAATTTCAATAAGGAATATGCATACGATTTAAATATAGGTTAAGTATTTTTATTTACAAGCTTTTTTCGTTCATAGATTTTCATGGATAAATAGTGTTAATAATACGAGGGAAATTTGAAATCGCAAAACGAAACGCTATTGATCAAATCGAATCGTGACGTCAGAGTCCGCAGTGTGTTCACGATGGCGAAATTACCTATTGGATGTTTTTATATTTTTATAATTGTATGGTTTAATCGTTATTTATTACTCTTACTAATGAAATATGGTATTCCTACAATGTAAATTTGGGATCGTCGTTAGAGTATGTTCGGCCAGATCACCTTATGAGGGGTGCAATGTAAGGGAACCTCCACGCGGTGCACCCCGGGCAACGTCGGCCTTTCTGGCCGGAGGCTGATACCCTTGACACGGAGGCTTCGTCCAGCATTCCTCTGCCCTATAGAGGAAGCAACGGACGTTGTGCGGGCGGACTCGGCGTGCACTAACCCTGCCATCGAGAAGGTAGGTAGGGCATCTTGTCCTACCTGCCAACGTCGTGCTCGTAATCCCATCGGAGTGTCGTTGTCATGTCTCGCAGCTTCGCATGGGACCGAGGGTCTTGGCTTAACCGCCCGGACCGCGAGGAAGAAAACCTCTATAAAAAATTACCCCAATTCTAAGAGGCGGCGCACCTCGAGAGGATGCATGGCTGATGGGTTGATCAGTTGTTAGTGCAACCCCCGTCAGAGAACCGGCCAACTCCCTGACGGGTTACGGTAGGCTTACCCAGGTACAGGGGGCACTGCCTGGGTTGACCGTTTTTTCCCCCCATACTCGTGGGAATAAAAATGAACTTTCCAAACCAAAAAATTTTAAATGTTAGATTAAGTAGGTTAGGTGAGATTGATAGTGAAGATGGAAGTGGGGGGGTGTACGAAGCGGGCTGGACAGCCGCTTGACGCAGGACTGAGCTCAGTTGTGGCCGCGAAGGTAACGACGGCTCAGAGGGGGGCGCTTCGCGGATCGGGCCGCTCTCGGAGCGTTGGACGCCCAGTGAGGGGAGGAGGAACGACTTCGATCCAAACCTTCTTAAAGGAGGCAGCTTCCAAGGCAGTCCCGGCAGAGGACGAGGTGGTAGTCGTCGGGGGCGTCGGTGATGTGGGGTGGGCTGCGGAAGTACAGGATGCGGAGACGCTGAGGGCCCGCACAGAAAGCGGAGTGGCCACTATTCTGGAAGTTTGCCGTATCTCAGGAAATCTAAAAGGGACTTGTATCAAGTCCCTTAAAGGTGCGGCAAATAGCCTAAGGGAGGTGGTGGAGGTGCTCCTGGAGCGTACAGCCAACGAGGAGACGGCCCGCCTCGGCAGGGAAACGAGGGTTCTCCGCCGGTAGGTCGAGGAACTCAAGAAGGAGGTGTTGGCTTGGCGGCGGGAGGCTAGTGCACGGCAGGTGATGCCGTCTCCTCCTCCTCCTCCTCCTCTACAGCCAGTGCGGGTTGAGGTTCCTCCCCAGGCCTGGCAGAAGGCCTTGGCGGATGCAGTGAGTAGGTTGGAGCGGTCCATTCGCTCCACTGTCGGAGAGGTTATTAGCGCCCGATTCGACAGCTTGGAAGTGAATGGTCGGCTCCTTCCGAAAAAGGTACTACGCCCACCGTTAGCGGGCGACAAAAGTCCCGCTGCAGCCAAAAGGCCTATCACTGGACCCAAGCCCGCCAGAGCCAAAAGGCCCCGGTTGATGTCCCGGGCAAGGTCCAAGGGGGCGGCTGCGTCCGATCCTACTCCATCTAATGTGGAGTGGCCTGCCCTCCCGGGGCCCTCCGTTTCTGGGGAGCCTTCTGAGGCCGGCGAGGCTTGGACCACCGTGGTTCGGCGGCCGAAAAAGGCTAAAGCCCCAGCTGCACCGGCAGCTGCTCCCGCGCCTAAAAAGAAGGCTGGTAACAAGGGGACCCAGGTGAAGATGCCCGTTGTGCCGCGCTCTGCTGCAGTTGTCATCACGTTACAGCTTGAGGCGGTGGCCAGTGGAGTGACGTACTCGGCTGCGGTTCTCAAGGTGCGGGAAGTAGTAAAGCTGGCTGAGCTGGGGATCGATGACCCGAAGCTCCGCACGACGGCCACAGGAGCCAAAATCATCGAGTTTAAAGCCTCCGATGGTGAGAAGAAGGCGGCTGGCCTGGCTTCACAGCTGCAAGCCGTACTCGCGGGGGTAGCTGACATTACCAGGCCGGTCAAACGTGCGGAGGTTCGGGTCGTCGAAATTGATGACTCCGTCGACAAGACGGAGCTCAGAACGGCAATAGCCACTGCAGCCGGATGTGAGCCAGACCAGATTAGGATTGGCTCCATCCGGCATGACTGGGGGGGGGGGAGTGGAATTCGTGTCGCTCCCAGTGGCGGGGGCAAGGAAGTTGGCTGATGCAGGGCGTCTCCTGGTCGGCTGGAGTGTGGCCCGTATACGGCCACTGGCAGAGAAGCCCATGCGCTGCTTTAAGTGCATGGGCTTGGGCCACACTCGCACAACGTGTGAGACGCTGGCCGACTGGGGTGCCCTGTGTTTCTCAGGCCACACGGCGGTGAGCTGTGTAGCTATTAAGCTGCACTTCACCGCATGCGCCGCCGCCAGCAAGCCGGCGGACCATTACATGGGGGAGGGACGAGCTGCATGCCCTCCTCCACCAAGAGGAGGCCCCCTGGGGCACGTTTTGGAGGACCAGGATCGGGGGTGATTAGTATGGCTCAATAATGCAGCACGGCCATACTAATTACCTCCAAGGGAACTTAAACCACTCCGCCACTGCACAAGACTTATTTGTGCAATCGGTGGCGGAGTGGAACATTAGTGTTGCGGTGGCTGCGGAGCCGTATTGTGTCCCTGCTCAACCTTACTGGGCAGGTGACCTTGACGGCTCCGTAGCCATTCATAGTACGGGGTCACCCCTCTCCTTTAAGGAGATGGGGTCAGGGTTCGTGGCAGCCGCCTGGGGAGGTTACGGTATTGTGGGGGTTTATTTCTCCCCAAACCGGCCCTTGAGGGAGTTCGAGGCGTTTCTCGACTCCTTGGGGCCGGCGATCAGGCGGCCGTCACCGCTCCCCATTGTCCTGCTTGGTGATCTTAACGCCAAGTCGCGGGCATGGGGATCGGTGGCCACGGACCCCCGGGGGGAGCTAGTGGAAGAGTGGACAGTTCAAGTTGGACTGTCCCTCCTCAATAGAGGGTCCGTCCACACGTGCGTGCGGCATAACGAGGGGTCCGTGGTGGACGTCTCCTTTGCCACGCCGTCTGTCGCGCGCCGTGTGGAGAATTGGCGGGTGCTGGAGGAGGTGAAGACCTTTTCCGATCACCGCTATATTCAGTTCGAGGTCTCCACCTCCCCAGGGGAGCTGGTGCACCGTCCCCGTGGGGGGACGGTGCTCCCCAGATGGGTTCTTGGCCGCCTCGACCGAGAGCTGGCGGAAGAGGTGGCCATTGTCCAGAGCTGGCGAGGGCCAGCTCCAGCAGCTGAAGATATCGCGTATGATAAGTAACTACTAAGTAACTCACCTAAATAAAACTATAATGCATGTCAATATTTGCATTTTCTTAAAGTAGCACGGCAAAGTGACGACAAATTTATAATTATTTTAACTTCTCCGTTAGATACTTCTTCCGTATAGTGTCAAATTGGGACTACGGTTGGCAACAGAAGCAGGCTAAGCAACGCGCACGGGATGTAAATCACGGCAGATGTGCAATACTCAGGGATACTTTCTATAGAAAGAATAATTTAGCTCCCGATCCGTCACACTATTCGCAGCCCTCCGGTGGAGAAGTGTCCATATGCAGCGAATACTCTTGCAACTTTCACTGAAAATTTGGAATTTATAAGGATACTCTATTTACGATTAAAAAATCTAACAAATAAAGATTATACTTGAATATTCGAATATTGAATTATTTATGAAAGGCGAATTACCTAATCACTTTTGTAAGCACTTCAATGATTTAATTTGGCAGGCTAATTAAATAGCAGTTATGTAAATGCAACCATTAGACTGCATCCAATGTAGCAGGGCGAAGTTGTGCTAAGTTCAATCAATATAATTGCATCTCTCGCAAAGTTCGACGAATAGAATTTCGTTTCAAGATTTTTATTAACTTCTATTGGTCAGATTTTCACAGATCCATTTTTAAATGCACAGGCGGACTTAAGATAGGAAAAAAAAAAAAAGACGTGTGGCACTCGGGGACTGCCGTGGAAAAGCTATTGCATAGCATTTTTTATCAACTTATGCAATTATAATTATTTATTTATTTTATTTATGCGGGTTTTTTTTCCTTTGTTTTTTTTTCTTTGATATTAATTCAAGATACACTTTTTGAGCGTGGTGACCGATAAGAAAACAATTTTTTTTTCTTTTATTAAATAAATGAGAAGTTATTATTATAACTTATAATTAACAAATAAAATTATGTAGGTTTTACAACTCTATGTATGTCGTTCTTTTATCAAACATATTTTACAACGCCATCTAGCGGTGAGAGGAGTCCGTGTTCCCGTCGAGCCTGTCGCGACACCCAAGTCTTAGTATCACCGCTATGCCGGTCGGAGTGGGGGGTGTTAAGTTATTTTCGTTACGGAATTTCTGGATTCGGTCTCCACGCTCAAGGCCCGCGATAGAAGCTATGCAATAGCTTAAAACACTTTTACATGAAGACACTATAGTCGTACAAGTTCGTGCGCGAACGTCCTATAATTCCGACAGACGTTGACGGGGGTGAGGTACTAAGGACGATAACGGAGGCGGGTAATGGGTATGGATAGCGGGGAAGGTAAACGTGTGTAATTGTGTGACGTAGAGCGCAGTCACAGCAAACTAAAGTAAACAGTATTACGTCTGCATACAAACAGCCGAAATGAAATCTATAACTAATGACGAAATATTATATTACCTACTTCCTATAATTTAAAATTGTTTTTGATTTATAATTTTTTTTAAACAATTGTACATTTCCTTCTTATTAACACACAATCACTTTTGAAACTTTTAATAAAACCCAAGTTGAGATAATTTAAATTAAAACTTACAATATTTACAGTAGGTAATATATTTTGATGCAAAGATAATAATGACAATATAATAGAGCATTTTCAAATGACAAATACATAAGAAGGTAACCCAAGAAACAGTCAGAGGGCAGCCCTAGTGCGTATTTATCTACCGAGCGGCTGTAGGTAATTGTTTCAAGAACACTACCGAGACAATGAAACGTACTGTAGTGACGTAGTCGTGCTACCTCGCCCCCTCTAACGTCTCTCACATGGGATGGTCGCGCACTAACTTGTACGACTATAGTCATTACTATATAGGTAATCTTGCCGAATAACTCATAGGAACGATTAGAAAATCTTTAAGACGAGTTAGTAGTAGATATCGGCACGACAGTAAGTTTATTAGAGAGTTAAATTAAAAGCTGAGCGTGCATCACGTGACTGAAGTGCAATGATGTTAATCAAAAATTATAATATAATAATATTTTATTGATTTTTTCTATTGTGCAAAAATAATTTAACGTTGTATAAAACAATCAGTATCATTAATGGCTAACATTATCATGTTGTTTTTATTTTATTGCGTCAAAGAAGTAAGTGCAAGTACTTTGTGTCCTTTTAAAGATCATAAAATAATAAGACAATAATTTTATAGCAAAAACATATATTTTATAATTTTATTATTTACAATAATCAACTTTTATTTACATATCAACAACAGCAAGTGTACCTCCTTTGTTAAGGTCACATCTAACTGTCCGATTTGAAGGGATAAACTAAAGTTAAAAAATCTGTTTTCATTCATAACCATTTCATTTTGATACACAAATTAATTTTCACATAGATTCAGTGCCGGCTTTAGAGCGACCCGGGGCTTACCAAAGGGCCAGGTGGGTGAACTATTTTTTTTTACTGTTATATCTTTTGCTCACATTGTTGCTACAGGCTCGCAATAGCTGAAAACCGAAGACCAATGGAGCCAAAACTGAATAAGGCTGCTACAAAATATTTCAACCAGGTGACCCGGGGGACTAAGATAACTAAAGCAGGCGCTGCATAAAAATCATTTCAATAGACGATTTCTTTGGAAATGGATAGCAGTCGTTGCCTAAGCTATATCTATTAAATAAAATGAACCATGATTATTCTAACAACTATTGTGACAGGCATAGTGAAATTCGTCCATTGAAACGCGAAGACGGACCGATAAATAATCAAATGCATACATAAAAAATTCATTAACCATAGTATAAACAGCAACATTCGCTCACAACAATTCACTAAAGTAAATATAAAAAACACATAAAATAATAAATATGAGACTTATTTGTTCTTTATCAATTCATTTGACGCATTATGTACAAATTTCTATTTTTTTTAAATCAGTCAAATATAACAAAGTGTCGGTCGTTAGTTTGCCTACACTAAGAACTTTTGTAATAATGTTATTGTTATTATGCTCTCTCCTTTGGCGTTTCATCTTCATTCTAGAGACTAGCTCTATAAAATACATTTTCCAAATGAGCCATTGTTATAGACAATCAACTCGGTCAGATGTGGAGTTTTAAAATTTTGGTCAATTCTAATCGAATAAAAATATTGATGCTTGATAGCTACAGATACTAATGTGTCATTTCATGTCAAATCATGCGGATATTTTTAGATTAAAATTTGAACAGATAAAACGGCATAAGAATTAAATAACTTAGTAACTTTGAAATCATAATCAAAATTCATTTAACACCATTTATATAATTTAAAAGTAATTAAAACTGTTAATTTAATTATTACATCATATAACAGTACGAGTGATTATTGTTTAGACCAAAGGAATATCGATTCAACAATATCCCCACAGGCATGTACCAAAAAAAAACCCAAATTCGCGTACTTTTACCATTTATTTGATCTGGTAACACTATGGTTGATGGTGAAAGAAAATATCGTGAGGAAACATGAACGCTTAAGAAATGTTCTTGTAGTTGGGGTGATTAAGCCCATTAACAGCCCTTTATCTAACAATATGGGCATTTATTATCATTACTTTATTGATGTTATATTGTCGGTCTGAAATTATTATTATTATTACACCAAATAATGACGTACTTTGTCCAGACAACGAGAAAAAAATCTCATAAGTATGAAGTAGGCCTTTCCAAATCTCAATAACTGAATAAAGCATATAATAAGACATTCCACGGAACAAAAATTTCACTAAATACGATATTGTGTTTTATTCGAAATATTCACCCATTGCCTATATGCAATGGTAATATGAGATCTGTTAAAACCTAACTTAGTATTAATAAAATACACAAGTCTCATGCCAATGTAAAAAAAAAAAACATAGGTCTCATGCGAATGTAAGTTGAATTAAATACACCTAATGACAAATATGGATATGTTATTATTGTCACAATTTCTAATACTCTGCTTGTATTAATAACACAAGTTATTTAAATCCAGTTCATTTCTCCATATTTGGAAATAAAATTCACATACACAATTACAATCTACCCATCATGATGATTGCGCGACCTATTTCAAATAAAAATTTATAACAGTGTTACCATGCGAAAGGTAATCTTAAAGTTGTACGCTCTGACAAACTCCTAGATTTTTATTGGATCTCACGGCCACTGTTTTTCTAAGCGGTTCTAAACAGGCGGTATCGAAAAACAAAGGCTAAAGGGACTGGTATTTCTAAAATAAGAAAGGGAAATCGAGATCAAAAATGTAAACAAAGGTGTTGCCAAATCAAATAATAACCTTATTTATGTGTGGTTTCCAAGAGTATGGCGATAACAACACATGAAAATACAATCCTATTTAATCATAATAAATTACCCAAAATTATTAGGAACCTACCACATTGAAATTGTCGTTATATATAGAAAAGTTTCTAGAAAATTCAAGCCTACTATTGTCAATGCACTATTATCATTTTAATGGAAAGTTCCGTGAGGAAGGGAATTGATGAACTTCTTAAAGGCGTTTTAAGCTTTATTACTCCTGAAGGTAAGCGATTTTACCCCCGAGCGGGTAATCACCCCCAGGTTCGGAACCCAGGAGTTAAGATATGGAATTCTGTTAATAATTTGACTGTCTTGGAAAATACTAGTGCTACTGAAATTCACTTTGACAGTGATATTTCTTTGTTTACATTTTAGATCTCGAATTCCATTCTCTACTATAACCTGTACTTGCTGTCATAACTCGCCTTACATCAATCACTAACAATAAAAATATTGTAACATAACCTTCTACCTGTTTTAAGTGATATTTAATATAGATTCTCTGTTGTTTTTTAGCTTTTTAATATAGATTCTCCATAGTTTTAGTTATAATGAATTTAATTTAGAGATATATGTGTAATATTTATAACAAGACATGAGCTCTCATGAAACTGTGAGATCTGAAATGGCCTAAATGAAATTCAATCAACTTGAAGTAACATTAACAAATCTTTGACAAAAGACTTTACCGGAAGCAATGGTTTTAGAAGTATTCACATAGTTTTACAAAGATGTCTAAAGCCCTCAATAATAACAAACCCTAAAATTTAAAATAATATGTCACTTATCACTTAAGAATGTCTTAGGACAGCTACCAGCTATCAAGAAATAGTCTCCATTTGTACATTTTCTTTCAAGCCATCATTTACATCAGGTGAGATCGGAGTCTTATAATAAAAAATCTGTATCAGGGCGGATTTTTTTTTTTAAATGTACCTAAATTAAGCATACCATTGTCTGTACCATTGTATGTCTGTGCAAAGGCAGTTCGTTACATTCCACCGAGTAATTCTTCCAAAAACGTTAGTCAGTGGAGCATTTTGTTACACAATGGAACAATTAATTTAGGTACACTTTTTAAAAATTCTGCTCTTCAATATAAAATATTTTTAAATTTTTGTTTAACTTTTTTTTCATGTAATTATTGATATTACGATTAAAGATTGTATTACAGTACTACTTGCATTTCTAAAGATGGATATTGTGGATGTTAGTTACAGTACACCGTATCTAACCACCACACCCGACTGACTTGCTACCCCAGGCTCGTCATCATCATCATCAGTGTTCAAAAAACATTGATTGCTAATTGATTAATCGATAGGTCAGGCTTAAACTGTAGATAGTTCAAATTTGCTACATTTTGTAAGGAACATGCACAATTTATCCAACTGCAACAAATCCTAATGAATGACCTTTTTCCCCCATCCTCGTACAGTCACCACAATATTATTTACGGCACCAAGAAACAATCAATAGTTAATCAATTGATTGTTAGCTTTTTTTACAAAACGATAGATACTAACGAATTTCCAAATAATCACCAGGCCTCGTGTTGCAGTGGTAGTAAGCCCTACTATTGAGCCGAAAGGTCGCAGGTACGACACATGTCTGACTTTTATGTGGTGAGCATAATAATTGTCAGTTGTGTGTCTGGGTGTTAAATATTTATATTATGTATAAATATCATCTGTTTAATTAACATAAAACAAGTGTGGAATTAAATTGCCATGTGTGAAATTGTTTAATGAACACTACACATCATGTTGTATCTATTGCGGCCGAAATGCATGTACTTCCCATGGCACATCTTAATCCATGTGGGAAACCACCTTTAAAATTCATATAAAACATACTGTATGTTTTGTATGTTGCCAATCTCATAAGTCACTTTTAAAATGAACATAGAGAAATATTATAATTATTTTGCACATCTCTTCACTGAATAATTGCATTTGTTTACTAAATAAAACACTATTCATTTTATTGGGTCACATGCTGTTCAGAGGCATTATGAATGTTATAGAAAAACATGTATTTAATCAAACACTGCCAAGATTATTTACATGCTTTGTAATTATGTAGTGCTTAGCAGTGCTTGAAGGAAGATTTTAGTATTATATCCTACATTATCTCTGTCTATCACAAAGTTTGTCTTCTGAATGAATGAATCAATTATCTATTCAAGCATACTCAGCAAGTTTCGAGATATAAAATCATAGATCCACAAATCACAATGTTAGAATTTTGTAACCACCATTTATAAGGAGGAACAAGCTCCCATAAACTTTTGACATCCTCAAATTTTGAGAGACGTTTGTCACTTATAACACTGTTTCTAGCAGTCAATTTTACACAATTATTTATTGGAGCTATTTATACAGTTTCAGGAATTGTCACTTTTTAGAATGTTTATTCGCACAGAACCACAGAATTTTTCACCGTTCCATCACTAGAAGAACCACAACACGGGATTCATTATTTAGTCACATGTTTGTCCTTATTTCTCGAGTTTGGCCGTTCCTGTGGTAGGATCCTCAAGGGGGCACTATGTGGGGTGCGTGAGGGTCTCAGGCGGCGGCAGCGCGGGGGGCGGGCCACTCGTCCACTGTATCAGCGCGTGTTGCGGCAGCTGCGTCGCCTGGGAATGCAAACGCTTACTTGAATCCAAACGTAAGCAAAATAACAGGGTCTCATTGATGTTAATTGAATATTTTTATTGATGCTCTTTCGTTATTTCATTAATAGAAATTCAAATTATATTTTATAATCATTTTTTCATATACACACAAACATATACATCTTCACTATAATCACTGATTTCAGATTACGGGGGCTTCCCCTTCATTCAAAGGGTTTTAGTGGACAATATGTAAAAGAGGTGAAAAATAACGATGCAGTGGTAATAAGGAGTTTTCTTTCGGATAAAAAAAAAAACACAATTTTAGTAAAAGCATTGATGGATCAGTGGCAGGTAGCATGTAAGGATATCGCGACGATCGGCGTGAGTTCGAATCCTTGCAATTAGCACGAGCTTTTGATTATGTAAAACATTTACCCACCTGGTTAGCTAACACCCTCAAGTTGAAAATCTGTCGCCAAGCACCCATAGGTGTGTTCTACACTTAGTGTGCTACCATATCGGGATACATCGTCACTTAACATCAGGTGAGATTGTGACAAAAGGCTACACCTACAAAGAATTTAAAATAAACGTGGATCTGTGTGCAAGTCCAGCATAATATAATTATTACTTTAAGCTTTTGTTTTCATTTGAACTTGAAATTTAGGTTTTATATTTTCAGCGCTAAAGAGGTAACTGAAAAAAAAAATCATCGCCCACCTAAAAATTACTAATAAAACTTACTTGCAATTTTTGGTTTAGGGGGAAATACGAAGGCGACCTCGTAAAAATGACTATAATGTAGTACCAGCTGGTATCGCCACTTGGTTAACGTGAATACGTTTTTGGTGCTCCACGGGAACAGAGCGAAAAGAGGAATTTCTTTGAAGATTTTTCTCTATTTGGGGCAGTTAAAGTACTAACAGTTAAAATACCTACACCCTACAGAAGATCGAAGACTCTTGTCTTGTTTCCAGCGGTGTCAACACACCGCACCCTAACCCTACTAAAACCCTACAATTTCCAAAGTTCCTCGGGGAAGAGGAGTTCAAAGAGAAGTAGGATAAAGAGAAATTTCTTTGAAGATTTATCTCTTCTTGGGGCAGTTCGACTGGTGACACACCTCCACCATACAAAACATCTAATTATGTTCCTCAGTTGAGTAGGGTTTCCTGAGTCAATTGAGGTAGGAGGATAATTCATGGTCGGCATCGCGATAGCTTACTGAAAAAAACAAAAACAAAACAAAAAAAATGTATAAATTGTATCCCTACCTGGAAGTGGTCTTTCAGTAGGGCTTGTGAAAAGTTACAATGCATTTGATATGCCTCATTCTCTCGCTCTGTGTCACCTGCTAGCCTATATAAATCTGAAAAATGACATAAAATTCACACATCAACCAATAATACTAATAATATTAGGTCCTTACATATGAAATTAGCGTTTTATATGGTAAAAGTAAAATGAAAAAAAATTAATGAAATTATACATTTAATCAATCGAAGTATGTAACATTATTATCTATGCACTTTCGCCATTTTAAAGGTAGTTCATTGATTCCATTGCTGAAAAAATTGTGAGAGCAAGAATCAATAAAATCTTTGAAGGCATTTTGGACAGCCTCATCGGAATTGAATTTATTTTCCTTGCAACAAATCGTCCAAATTCCGAAAAAAGTGGTAATCTGTTGGAGCAATGTCCGGGATATATGTTGGGTTTCGGAGACATTCCAACCGCAGTTCCCCTAATTTAGCGACCGTCGGTCGTAAAGTATGGGGTCTAACGTTGTTCTGAAGCAGCAGTGGGCTTGAGATATTGACCAGTGTCGGTTGTTTAACGGCTAGCTTTTCCATCATGGTTTGCAATTGTTGAAAATACAGATCTGCCGTTATCGTCTGGACAGATCTTACGAAGCTGTAGTGTATGACACCAGCACTGGTTCACCAAACACTCACTAGTACCTTTTTCTGAAACGACTTTCGCTTGGGACAGGATTTGGCCGGTTCTCCTGGGTTTAACCACTGTGATGAGCGTTTCCGATTGTCATAAAGGATCCATTTTTCGTCACAAGTAACAATACGATTCAAAATTCCCTCGTTATTGTGACGGTTGAGTTAAGTAACGCACCATTCAATAGGTTTTTGTTGGCGTGCTTCAGTCAATTCATGCGGTACCCATTTCACGAGCTTTTTCACTTTTCCTGTTTGTTTCAAGTGATTTTTTTTTATCACTCACACCGAAGCCTGTCGCTAACTCTGATGTGGTTTAAGAATGATCCGCTTCAACGATCCACCTTTGAATCTGTAGTTTCAACTAGGGTCTTGTGGGGGATTGTTTCGTAGGTCAAAATTTCCAGACGAAAATGTTGGAACCAAAAACGTACCGTGTTTTCTTTTACAGTAGCTTTCCCATACACATCATTAATCCTTCGAGCCGATTCTGCAGCGCTGATGCCACAATGGAACTTATATTCGTAAATAAGGCGATATTTTAAATTTTCTATTTCGTGAAAAGAACGATGTCAAAGAAAAATAAAATGGTGCGAAAACAAATGAATCACTAAATTCGAAACATAAATACACAAGCCTAAATTTGGAATAAATTTGAATTTGGAATTTCTAAGATATTTGAGATAAAAGTGACCAGTTCAACAAAACGCCAATTTCATATGTAAGGACCTAATAAATACTGGGTTATACGACACGGTAATTGTGACTGACTGGGTCACAACCACCATACACATTGTGATAATTCTTCAATGGTGTATCGTGTTTCAGGAACTACCACTAGTATAACCAGGTAGATGCCAAGAGGTGTGCAAGCCGGCATGGATTAAATTTAATATTTTATAGGTTTTTTTATGTTTTTGAAAACAGCAGACATTATTGTTATGATGACGTCATTACCGGCACAAATATTTTATGATTTGACCTTTTCCTTAAAAAATAAAACTATTAATGTTATCTGTCGATTATCATACTCTGTGCTTGTGATTATACCGCAGTGTGTATATCGCCGTTGCCAAATAGTTACATTTATCGTATGTACTACCCGTGCGCAATAAGTTGAGACCTGGCGGTGACGCCACAGACGAATGATTGTACTGTGCACAAAAAATATCACAAGTTTCCACCCGCGACTTCGTCTCTGCTATTTTTTTTAATGCAGCGAGTGTTGTACCCGGAACAACGCCGTCTTATATTTATTATACTTGAGCTATTACCAGCGTGCGAACTGAGTCATAAATATTTTTTATCAGACCTCTCGCTCGCACTTATAAGGCCTTATGGAACTGCGCTGGATCAACAGGTAAAAACAAAAAAGTCGTTATCAAAAAAGTCCAACACTTTTTTTAACACGAGATTTCTCTCTCCCTATGTAAACTTTTACCCTTCATTATAACAATAAACTTAACACAAAAAAAAAAACAATAAAATATAGCAGTAACTCTAATAACTATTAACGAAACAGTATCAAATAAGATTATAAAATCGGAGCGCGTCGTCGTTGCGTGGTGTAAGCCAGTACGAGATTAAAATGTTTAAAAAAATGGCCTTGCCTACAGTACAACACGCGAGCTTGAGGGGACTTTACAGGGGTAGTGGGCGGAGGGCTGCATTCCAGGCGAGTCTCAACTTATCGCGCACGGGTAGTAAGTTTTTTTTTTATTAACGCGATTCTCTTAACTTCTGAGGATATTAAGATTTTATTATTAAACTATATTTGATATATTTCTAAAAAAATAGGCTCACAAGCCGGCGAACTTATTAAAAAACTCCAACAATCATCAAAGCACTTAGTGGCGAATATGTCTCAACAAGAGTTTCTACTGTTTTGATAAAACAGCAAGTAATATATAACTTTGGTAGGAAAAATGCAACTTCTCAGGAAACGAAACGTAACTTTTGATTCAAGTAATAAAAGTTTTCTAATAGACATCTAGTTATCTAACCACCTTCCAGATGAAAAGCTGTCACCAAAGACCTGTAGGTTTCCGGCAGCTGTATTTGAGAGCCAGTCCTCTCACAAGGCTTAGCGTGTTGCCATCTAAGACTAAATCGTCACTGCAGTGAACATTGAGTTAAATTATGGTCAAATGCTAAATTTATAAAATATTTTTAAAAAGTAAATTGAACATAAAATGGATTATTCCTTATATACGAGATATAAAGTAACCTAATAAGTACTGACTCATATATACATTTATAATTTTATACAATAACCTGGCAAGTATGTTTACTATGTGAAGTTAGTAATAAAGAGCTTACAAAACATGAATTTATATGAAAAATTAAATAAACCCTATTTGGTTACTCTTTTCGTAAAAAATATATTGTCAAATTTTTATGAGTTTTATTTATTAAAGGTAAAGTATTACGTATTTTACAAAATTCCCATTTGTAGCTAGCTTTAAAGAAATAAGCAAACGAATATTGCAAAGCACCTTTTAATATAGCTGATGCCCACAACTGGACATGGACATCTGGAATCTTGCTGGCTAGCTGCATGGCGGGGGTTACCATGTTCATGCTTTCCCGTGAGTTGTTGATCGACAGGAATATGTGGCCGAGAAGTACCAGCGAGCACGAAGTCAGCCGGTTTAGGTCTTCAGCGTTCGCCATCTTCAGCGTTTCCCGGAGATACCTCCTAGAAAAATAATAATTAATGGTGACCTTTTCTAGCAGTTTTGTCAGCTTTTTTATTCTTTTCAGAGTTGGGGCGTTATTGAATTAAAGATGATTATCCATGATGGGCATGGACATTCATTTCTAAGTTATATGATTTTCTATGACTGGAAAATATATTCAGTTATATGTGATATGATTGTCTAAAATTAGGACAGATATTCATTTATATGTAATGTAATTGCCCATAGTAACATAAATGTAGAATCAAATTCTCAATGTTTAACATAAAAGTCTATAAAGTTAATTGAATTACACAGCGAAGTAATATAGTAAGTAGTAATAATTGTCATGCTGTATTTGTTTACAGAATAAGCCGTCTGAAATATCGTAAACGTGTTGATAATACCAGACACGAGGGTCTGTGGTTGTGGCACGCCCAGATACTACTTACTTCGCTTCGTTATACCGCGCTTGAAAGAATGCTTGTAATCCTAACACGTAGTACGAAGCAGCTCGTAGTCCGTGTGCGTAAGCTGGTAGCGCTTCGGGCCTTACCTACAAAAAACCCCAATAATAATATATTATCAACTTATACCATGACTGTAACTACAGAACAAATAAAAGGGAGACAACTATGTGATTTTTTATATAATGGTACACCCATTTTCACAAACAGTGTAATTATATAAGTACGCGCGTTAAAAATGACACTTATTTGACGTGACTAAAATGTTTTTTTTTTAATTTATACGACATTAATTTATTGAAATAAAATACTAAATGAGTGGAAAAAAAATTGTTTGCAACAGCTGAAACTTATACAAATCTATAATGGAAAAAAAACTCGCGCGTTAGTCCATTCAGGGATATTCACCTCCACTCGGACTATTCTCTTGTCTCATTCTATCGCGCTCATCTATCTCTTTTCACTTCTCTCTCTCTGGCAAAGTACCAAATTCCGTCCTTTTTTCATCAGAAATGTTTATTGAAAAAACAATATAAAACACAGACCTAAAATTTTGACTGAATTTTAATTTTATTGAATTTTTTTATTTCATTTGAATTTTATTCAAAAAAGTTTTACTTCAAGAATGGCAGATACTTGCATCTTCTGTGTCTTTTAAGGAATGGTAGCCTAAGAGATCATTATAATACCTGTTCCATTAGTTGGGCCAGCTCGTTGTCTCTTCTCCCCCGTAAATACACAATAGCCAAGTTTAATTTTGCGAACATCCACAAATCCCTTTCTTGTGACGTCTGAAAATGAAATATTTTATAGAACTTGGTTATTTAACATTTTATAGACCTTCGTTGCCCATTAGACATGGGTAACTCAGCAAAATTCCTTGTGCCAACTCAATAACTGAAGCAAGAGCTTACCGCGCCGGCGCATTGAGTTAATTCAAAATAGCGCCATGGGGCAGTAAAATGGTACGCGAGGCAAGCGAGTTAGAGAAATGAATGTGTCGTGACAGGCCTCGTGGCGCAGTTGTAGTAAACGCTACTATTGAGCCAAAAGGTCGCGGGTTCGATCCCCGCCCATGACTGACTTTGTGTGATGAGCATAAATGTCAATTGTGTGTGTCTGGGTGTTAAATATCTATATATGTATATATATCAGCTGTTTAGTTACCATATTACAAGCTTTGCTTTGTTTGAAATTAAATGGCCGTGTGTGAAATTGTGAAAAAAAAAGAAAAAGTCTGACCGGTGCAGCGGCGCGGCGGTGATTCGGCAGTTTGCCTTAGCCAGCTCACTGCGCTAAAGTGCGCAATGCGCCAACACATTTGGAATAAGTATGTTAACATATCCGGCGCAGTAAAATGAGTTGGCGCAATTGCGCGGCGTAGTGCAGTGTTACCCATGTCTATAGCCCATTGAACCATAAATATATATTAAGTTATATCAACAAGGTTTGTCTATACAGAAAGGTATTATAGGGAGGTCCCTATAATGCGCCTAGATTTTATGGATATACCTAAGCTTTTACTGTGGTATTCATAAAAGCCAAATAGCACACGATCACTATCAATGAACTTTGAAGTTTCGCTAATCACTTTTATTTTTATATTATATTCGTCTTATCAAATACAATGAAGTTATTTTGCAAAAGCCATAAAAATGAACAATAGAGATGGTATAGGTTGTACAATAACAAGCAAACTAAAGGATAATAATCCATAATTAAAAACTTGATCCGAATATAATCTTCTAATCATTATAGAATTACACAGAATTATTTTTTTATAGCAATACTCTTTTACAACTAATTTATAAATACGCGATATCGAAAAACTTTGCCACACACTTTATAAGATTTAGATTTATTATTTACTAGCTTCGCCCCGCGACTTCGTCTGCGTGAACTTCGGAATTGGGTTTTTACCGGTATAAAAAGTATTTAATAACCTATGTCTGCCAAATTATTCAGCCATTTTTGCTTTATTGTCTGTGCAAGCGATACGCACCGGCAATCACTAAGCTGTTAACATTCAGTGTTTCACTGCCCAATGGACCGCAGAAGCACATTCAATGAGTCCTGCATCCGCGCCACACTAAACGCTCCAATAGCATTGCTAGAGTGTCCGTCTCCTGACGTACGTAGACCAGAGTGCCTAACCAAGTTACCTTTCTACAATCGTCAACGCTAACGAAAACGAAAAAAATGTATGAAATTGACATAACTAATCACGTGATTTTACTTTGAGATATGTCAAATCCATACATGTTTTTCTTTAACGATTGTAGAAAGACATCTCGGCGAGCTCGTCAGTACCGACCGACGTCAAACTAAGGTAACCTTTTGAAGCGTATTACGTGCATGGTAGACAGTGAAATTTGATATGGTTATTTAAAGAAAAGGAGTGCAGAAAGCTAAAATTTCTATATATGTTACTAATACATTAAAACTATTTAAATAAATAATACTGCGAATCCTAACCCCACCAGTGTCATTAAACTTGACCCCCCAAAATATTAACATTGTCACTGAAAGAAAAGTGACAGTGAGTGATAATAATATAACATTCATTGTTTAGGTTCATACTACAAATGTAAAACAAAAAATAGTCGATTATGAAAATGTCGCTGGTCGACCGCTAGTACGAATAAACACGGCCTTATATTTATAGTATTAACTAGCTGTGCCCGCGGCTTCGCTCACGTGGACTACAGAATGCCCGCGCGAATCTTGTTGCCCCGCTCCCAGCTATTTTAACGACAAATATGCTTATTGTGTGTGTTCCTTAGAAGATAAACAAACGTACACTCTCCCTGACTTTTTTTGTAGGTACTTTTAATGCCTACAATTATGTATTATAATAATTGCTATATCTCTTATGATTTACTCAGCGTAAGCCATTTAAGCGCCCGAATTGATTCACCATAATCAGTTTTTTTTAATTGTGCGGAACCCTAATTCTTTTTCTAAAATAAAAGTGGCCTAAGTTACTCCCTATAACATTAGCTATCTGTCAGTGAAAGTCCCGTCAAAATCGGTCCAACAGTTTCGGATATTACCCGGAACAAACAGAAAGACACAAAAAATGTAAAAATTGGTTTTTTGTTATTAGTATTGTATATACTTTATATGCATTTAGTAAAAAGCTGTTATTTTGACATTACAAACAGACACTTCAATTTTATTAATTGTATAGATAGGATACTGGATACTAAAGACTTTTATGTCAGAAATGGGTAGTAAATATTTGATGTAATGTTAACATACATGTATCGCCGTGTGGAACTGCGCCTCAGCCGCTTCCATACAGTTCATTGACATCGCGTAGAGCCCGAGCAAACAATGCAGCTGCGGTGTGTGCGCCGCCGCACTGCAAGCTGCACACAATATTACAAAATATTAAACTTTTCACAATCAATTTAAAAACTACCTGCATCCCGAAAAATGTCATTTTGCACTTTCCAGTAGTCAATAACTCCACCACAGCGCCCGCATCTATTCCGATTTTTTTTTTATTAATCTTTATCAGGGCCATAGTGAGCTAAAGAAAAAGTGTGCATATCCATCTTTCAAATTGTTAGTTATGATCTTTTACATCTTTAAAAAAAAAACAATACAAAATAGAAATTTTATTATTCCCAAATTTTCTAATTTTTTTAGCACCTTTCTTTCCCTAAAAACTTTATTCGGACTATTACTTAATATTTTAATAAAGTTATCGAAATCAGTTCAGCCGTTCATGTTTACCAACCATGGAAAAAAGAGTAAGTGTAACTGGTACAACGTGTATCACAGTATAGAGACCATCAATCCCCTTAAACTGAACCCTCAAGCTTTTAAAGAAATATTAAAATTCTTAAAAGTTGTAAGTCTATAGCAAATGTATGTACCTCATCATGCAACTCATGTAGCAATCATATACAATCTCTTTTTACTTGAAACTATTTAGAATTGATAGCTAATTTCAATACAAATTGCTTTGGCGAAAATCATTGGACAAACTATGTGTAGTTATTTTTTAAAGATTATATATGTCACTATTCTTTTCTTTGCAACAATGGACGTCTAGCTGGAAGCTTTTCGTGCTACGATTTTTTATGATTATGAACGAAGGTTACCTTTCAAGGAATCTCAAGAAAATATACAAGCTATTATACATTTAGGGAGTCTGCTCTGCGTTAGCAATAGTTACTTATTGGTTTCGTGAATCAGACGTGGTCGAAAGAACCTTATACCATTTCCATTTCTTTATTTTCTCGATGACAGCTCCTGTGAAAACTTCAACGAGCGCCTTTTTACATGATGTATGCATTATTTTATAAAAATATGACGTTTACACACGTACAAGGTTATACCAGTGTCAGAGAAACTGATAGGGATGGAGCTATATCGATAAACGTAACACGATAACAGACCCGATATTTTGTTACAAAATGTAAGAAACTAAACTACTGCCGGATACTTTTGTACAAATTTATTAACTAATATTATATTTCATTACAAGATGTTACACGTATTAATTCTTGATTGATAATGCCAACTTCTTCAAAATTTTCGAAGCTGTTGTAAAATAAGTAGGTATAAGTAGGTACTCGACAATGAAACGAAATAATTATAAGGACAGGTAATCTTTATTTATTTATTTTAATCAAAATCTGATGAATCGTCACTGTCACTCAATGGTTATTACTTATTTGGTCACAACACTACAACTATCAAATTAGAACTGTCATAGAGAAAATAAAGAAATGGAAATAGTATAATAATGACCCCAAATCTGGGGACCTACAACAGCAGTAAATCATGAAAATGTCATCAAGGTAGAGTGGCTATTGCAGGGGGAATAGACAAATTACACATCGATAGATTCAGGCTGAACAGAAGATTGGATCACAGGCAGTTTCCACCATCCTGCATGAACACCTTAATGTTAGGAAGCTTGCTTCGCGATGGATACCTCATTCTCTCACCGAAGAGCAAAAATCCCGTCGTGTTGATTGGTGCAAATTTATGCTACAAAAATTTGAAGGAGGCACTTTGCAAAACCTATCCTACATCCTTACAATTGACAAAACTTGGATCTACAGCTACGATCCTCACACGAAGCAACCATCCACGCAATGGGTGTTTGAAGAAGACGAGTTGCCTACAAAAGTTATTCACGGTCAGAGCGTCAATAAAAAAAATGATAGCGGTTTTTTTCGACGCTGTGGACTAGTAGCAGTAATTCCGATACAATATCGTAGAACAGTTATTAGTGAATGGTATTGCGAAGTTTGTCTGCCTCAAGCTTTCGGGAGTTGAATAGCGAGCGACCAAGGAGCGCTATCCGTGGCATTCTTTTTCACCAAGATAACGCGCCCGGTCACACAGCTGCTAGAACCATGGACTACTTGAATACTTCAGCGGTACAAATGTTACCCCATCCTTCGTACAGCCCAGATTTATCTCCATGCGATTTTCCTACGGTAAAAAATGCTTCATGAGCAAAAATTTTAAACACTGCAGAAGAGGCCATCGAAGAATTTCGGCGAGTATTTTTCGACCACCCGCAACATACATTTTTTTAAATGTTTCTAAAGCTAATTCACGCGGATGCATTGGGGTTGGAGGGGAATATTTAAAAAAGCTAAAAATAAACTTTATTCTATTTTTCATTTCAAAAACCATTTTTTGGAATAGCCCACGTATGTCTATTTTTATGGCATGCTCTGTAGCCTAAACGGCTACGCTTAGCATACGAGGTGTCGTTAGATTCGTCTTAATTGTGGCAGTGATATAGGCAATAATAATATATAATACTAGTTGTGCCCCACGGTTTCACCTGTGTTAATTTTATCTGATAAACACCGCGCCGCCAACGCACCCATGTAGTCTATCATAATAATTGTTCTTCCCGCAAGTATAAATTGTTTTAATTTTTCATTATCTCCTAAACTATATTTCCAAACAGTATATTCTAAAGAGCTAAATTTAACTTCATAAAATTGTCTTTCTGATGAAGTAACTTTTTTTGTAGGGATTTTAGTTACAAAATACCTTATTGAGGCTTATGTATAAGAGATAGGCATATTCTATCGTTGACCTTTTTTTATATATACTAAGGCCCAATATTATTGTAGAAAATTGTATTTCCGTATCATTAACGATTACGCCAGCGCACGCGGTTAAAGCAGCTCGGGAGGGCCTCGACTTCCGACTTACGTAACAAAAATCAATATTTAAGGCTATATGAGAGTTGTAGCCTATACTATTGGTTGACAGTATGGCTATCATATACAAAAATAATTTTTCGAATCCGACTGGTAGTTCTAGAGATTAGCATGTTTAAGCAAACAAACAAACACAAAAACTTTCCGCTTTATTATATTAGTATAGATTTAAGTACGACGTCTGAGAAACAAATTAAAAAGAAAAATATTTTTCTTTTTTTGCAAGTGTTTTTGTGTTGTAGTCGGCATTTATGTTTCCTTTTTAATAATTTTGCTTGTTTAAAAATATGTTTAAAAAAATAATATCTATGCGTTCAATTATATGAATGGATAGGTACGTACGTGTGGGTGCAATAGTGAGTAGATGTGCGGCGCGCGCTATCTCGTGCAAGGCGTGCGCCTTCCCGCCTGCGACGAGCCGGCAGAGAGCCGCGTGCTCCACCAGCGCCATACGCAGCCGCCACGCGAGAGTCGCGCCGCTCCGGGCACCGGCGCCCGCACCCGCGCTAACGCTCTCCCCGCAACCGCTCGCTGCAAACAATGATACACAATAATCTTATAAATAGAGTAGACAAATGGCACGCTATTGCACACATACATATCATTTGTTTACATGAAGAAGCAGAAAGGCATGTTTTTAACATAGGCAGAGAAAATGAGACAACTATACCTTTGTTTCGAGTCATGTAGTCTGGGTTTGCTAAATAGCATAGTTTTAACATGCCACTTATGGAGACATATAACTTATGTAAGTACACCTTTTTACTTGTAATATCATTGTTAATACAATATTTTCTGAGATTTCTGAGATTCTTTCTACTTGGGGCAGCCCAACTAGTGGAATGCCTCGACTCTACAGAAGATCGCAACCAAATAACCTTGTGTTATGTTCCTACAGTGAGTAGGATTCCTAGAGCTCCTTTAGGGAAGGAGGGGTGGGTTCAAAGAGACTTAGGGCACAAAGAACTTTTTTTGGAGTTTTCCCTCTACTTGGGGTAATCCGACTAGTAGAATACTTACGCCCTACAGATCACAGCTAAATAACTACGTGTTGTGCTACTGCGGTAAGTAGTTTCCGGAGCTCCTAAAAATATCTCCCAGCACCACCATTGGCTCAAATCGTCGGTGATGCTGCAAAATGAACTATGTCACTGTGAACTGATTTTACAGGAAAAACGTCTTTTTTTTTTTAATTCTATGTGTGTGACATACATAATATCATGTTGTAATTTCGTTAGTAAAATCTATATAATGTTATACAAATCAATCTGAATGAGGATTTAATGTGAATAATATGATATTGCAGATTCTCAGGCATGGGCGACGAGCATGGATAGCCACTCACGGAACACTAAGGCTATGGACTTGTCTGCGCTACCACAAACGATGCTCATCCCATAGTACGTCGGTGCGGGCTGGTCGACGTCCGTCCGCAATATTATGGACCGTGGGAAGCCACCTTAACATTTTAGAACAAATAATTGAGACGGAGTCTTTGTACGTAAACATAATTATTGCAGTATCACCAACGACATATTCCAAATTTTTGAAGTGAACCATCTAACGGCACTTTGTGATAACTGTACTGTACTTACTTACAAGCAATGTAATAAACTCCTTTTCTTAAGATAATAAATCATGCCACTGTTTTCGAAATATCCCTCGCACATGATGCCAGTCGTGTGTGTCCCCCCCCCCCCATAGTATAACATATTAAATAGAAAAAAAAAACAAACTAGTGCAGTTTAAATTTATAGGAAAACAAACAAATATATTATCTATCCTGGGCATTTAAATTATCATAGATAAAAGAATTAAAATCGTGAAAATAGGTATCTAATTCATTTTAGAAGTGAAAATTAAAAATGTATATACCATAATTTGGTTTTTTACTTTTTACAGAATTTTGTCGCTCCATTTCTCTAGATATGTGTACTCGCTCAAAGTTCGCGCGTAAACTGCACGTATCCAAGGAGCTTCTGCTATCTAGGAACGCACAAATACACGAGGCATGAATCTGGCATACTGCACGCTATTAACGCACGAATTTTAAACTCGCGCGATGCCTGTGGACACGATGTATAGCGCTCAAATACCTCGCAGATGCGCGTACGAATTCGAGCAAGACGATTCGCGGTAAAATCGATCCTTCTGGACAAGGTTTAAAGTGCAGTTATAAGAAATGACTCACATGTGAGCTTGTCGATCTGCGCGAGCGCTTTCTCCGTGTACTTGTGCGCCTTGTCCATGTATCCGGCCTGTGCGGAGTGCATCACCGTCACTAAATACACAAGCACGTAGAGCTGTTGCCGGGACAGCCACACGAACGACTCACCGGGAGCGCTGCCGCACACCGCTGTATTTGTAACATTCAAACTTATATATTACATCGAATATTATTTATACCACTTTAGAAAAGTTTGCAAACTTAATAACAAAATTATGTCATTTTCTATATATACTAGCGACCCGCTCCAGCTTCTCACGGGTACAATTTACAAAATGGTGTATTTTATGTTTTAAAAAGCCTAATTTAGAGTTTAGTGCTTTAATATTGATAGTTCATAACTGCCTTATTAGCCTAGTGGTCCTAAACGCGACTGCTATGCTCGAGGTCCTAGGTTCGATTCCCAGGTCGAGCAAAGTGTTATTGGGTTTTTCTATATGAAATTATCAGTAAAAGCTCGTATTTAGGCTTTGCGTCCAATTAATGGCAAGAGGCTCGCAATATAGCATAGGCAATATTACGAGTCCTAAAACATACTCGTAATAATAACAAACACATCGGTGATACAGGCGTGATGTTATGTTATGTAACTTCATATTTACGAACAGTGCGCTTAGCTCGCGACGTGCAATTCATCATAAGTGGAGAATGCCGGCCAACCAACCGCAACCGGTTTTGCTGAGAGGGATTTCATAGATCGTTTTTACAACAATTTTTAATTATTTTGTTAATCTCGAAAATCCATGGATTTGTCGAAATTCGATCCCGAAATTTTCGGGGCCGAATTACGACCGGGATCCCGGGATTGAATCCTCTACTGCTGATAGATTTTTAAATTGAATGTTTCACTATAATGTTTTCTTTCACCAATAGCTCAGTTTATTTCGACCAAGATCTTGCAATATTACAAAAAATAAACCCATAAACGTTTTTATCAATCTGTCATGTCAATCAAATTAATGTACATAAAATGATAATATAAATAGAATTTGGAAAAAGAATTAATAAATAAATAAATACTTTAATAAAAAGTTGGACTTTATTTACCTTCCAGATCAACCTTATACAGGAATTATAATTATTAAACACTTACATTTATGAAAACAATTAAAAAATAATAATTAATTGATTAATTAAGATATTTTTATTGATTATATAATATCTGAAACATCAATATTTAACTCACCATCATCATCAGGCCAAGTGGGCGCCATTATAGTCTGGATACTTTGCTGCAGTTGTTTTAGGCACGGTTTTACGCTTTTCACTTGTCCAGCCATCAAATAGTGGCATACCTGACAAACATTGATTCAGTTTTATAATTTAAGTATAAACGGGTTAATTTAGAAATTAAGATTTTAGGAGGGCTTACTGAAAACCTTATACCATATTTAATTCGTAAAACCAGATGAAAGATTGACAGGTTGCATACATTTTGACACAACTAAACTGGATTTATGCTAAAACAGGATTTAATTTTATAATTAAATTAGCTCTCAACCAAGCAAGTACGGATACAAGGTGGAAGGCATAGAAGTTGTGAACCCCACAACTAAATAATTCTAATTAATTATTGTAGAAAAAGCTTTTGTTTTATAAAAATTGGTATGAATGTGTTTGTGGAAATTCTTTGAGAGACTTTATTAAAAATCTTATTATAAACTTAGTATCATCATAATATAACCATTATGCTATTATGTTGATATTCTTGACGTAATTCAAAATAACTGTATTCTTTAGGCAGAAATAGTAAAGTAAAATCCATCTATACACCTAATAAAATTAAAATGTCTGTTTGTAATTTTAAAATAACAGCTTTTTACTAAATGCATCTGAAAGTATATACAATACCTATATCAAAAATATAATATTAAAAAAAAAAATCTGTCTGTCTTTCTTTATGTTTGTTCTGGGTAATCTCCGTAATGGTTGGACCAATTATAACGGGACTTTCACTGTCAGATAGCTGATGTTATAAGGAGTAACTTAGGCTACTTTTATTGTATAAATAGAATAAAGGTTCCGCGCAAATTAATAAAAAAGGTCTTGCTCACACTGAATAAACCATAAGAGATAAATATAAAATTAATGTATGTACTACATAATTGTAGACATTAGAAATACCAACAAAAATGTCAGCGAGATTATCTATCTTTTAAGGAACATCCTCAATAAGCATTTTCAAATAACCGGGAGCAAGGGAACAAAATTCGGCCGTGTGTCCAATCTATGGCTTTCTGTAGTTCATGTGAGCGAAGCCGCAGGCACAGCCAGTTATGAATATGGAAGTATATACTATAAAACTGAATTAGAAACAAATACTACTTCACTAAATAAAATATTACTATAAATAATCAAAAATGAAATATCTCCATTTACCTGTAAGACAAGAAAAAAAACTTTCAAATATTCTTTCTGGTGCAAACTCCCCGTCCATGAATCTACAAGGTGGCCCGCTTGATTTAGTAATGGTAATACATCTTGAATTTTTTTATCTATTAACAATAACTGAAATAAAATTAAAATATTTGATATTAGAAATAATGGATGTTCACCTGGATGTTCAATTTCTGTAATGCAATAACTGGCTCTCAAGTACAGCTGCCTGAACACACCTATATGTGCTTAGTGACAGACTTTGAACATGAGGGTGGTAGCTAGCCAGGTTGGCAATAGAAAATGCTCTCCCACTGTGCTATGGTTTAATCAGTGTTTTTCTTCACAAAAAGCTCAAGCTCATAACAGGGTTTCGAATTCGAGTCGATCGACGCGAAGTCCATGTATACTACTACTGAGCCATCACTACTTCTACTTCATATTTATGCGTCTTCGTTAATTTAATCTATACTTATAATAAAATAGTACAGAATTAAAATATATTCGTTGAAGATATTTGAGTAAAAATAATAATGGGAGGTTTAGAATCATGGATAGAACATATTTTGAATAGTTTTTGAAATTTTTGTCTGTCTGTCGGTATGTTTAAACGCCAATCACAAAAACTACTGGACTGAATTTAATGAAATTATGATTGTAGCTTATAGTTTGAAGGTACATTTAGGATGCATTTTTACATGTATGGACATTTGTATGGTCTATAAATCTGTAATATATTTACTGAAATAAAGAGAAAGATATCAAACGATTATACATAATTTTCAGTAAAATTAATAAATGGAAACATAAGTATTTATGTTTTCTAACAGTATTCATATATGGCACTGTATAGTTTGGTTTAAATTATGACAAAATTGGTTTGATATTTATTGTCATGTATTTTCTGTAAGCATGTTTAAGGATTCCGTTTGGAGCAGGTATAGGCTATACACGTATCAGTGAGATTGAAAAAATATTTTTGGTTTTATTGTTACTTCACTTATCTAAAGCCGGGTTATTCGGTAGTGTTTTTGTGTTGCAGTTAGCCTTGTAAGTTGTTATTTCATATTAACCTATGTAACTCCATTGTTTTATACAATGGAGTTACATCAACCGGACCCGCCAGACCCAGGCGGTCCAATAACAAGTCATGTAATATACCGTAATCCATTAGCCACCAAAAGACCTCTAGAGGGTAGCCAGGATAGCGAAATAATTAACGCAGGTAAAAAGACAATTAAAGATCCATCCATGGCCTCACCATCAATTCAGACCGTGTATGTACACCCTACCTTTACATCTTCTATTGGGAAGTATAATGATGCGGATAAAGGCCCCTTCCTAGTTCACGTGTCTAGGATAGAGCCAGATTTGTCGGCAGGATTATCTATCAGACCTATAAAATTTGGTCAATTTTTAAATACAAACAATATCAAAAATATTTATAGTGATGGGGTATAAAAAGTAGGAAGAAACAAAATTGCTGTAGTTTTTAAATCGGCTATAAATGCTAATAACTTTCTGGAGAATCCTATTCTATTACAAAATAATTACAAGGGAATGATCCCCACATACAATATCACCAGGATGGATCTTGTCCGTGGAGTTCCGGTGGAGTGGTCCATGTATGAACTGATTAATTCACTCGAACTACCGGTTGGGTGTGGTTTTGTTTTGAAAGCACGCAGACTTAACAGGAAAACATCGTCAGAAGGAAAAATCAACTGGGTCCCTACACAGTCGGTAGTTTTGACATTTAAAGGCCAACTCCTACCAGAAAGAGTATATTCATATTATACTTCTCTCTCTGTCGAAATATATTCCTACCCAACTATACAGTGTCAAAATTGTTGTAGATTTGGACACATAAAGACACAGTGCAGGTCGAAACCTCGCTGTTTCCGATGTGGACAACCACACGTTGGAAATGAATGTACTGTATCACTGCAATCAAGTACCTGTATCTTATGTACATGTAACCACTTGGCTACTGACAATGCATGTCCTGAACTCTTGCGCCAAAAGTCAATCAAAGTTATGATGTCTCAGGACAATGTATCATATGAAGAAGCTTCCCTGTGTTTTCCCTCGGTAGGCAGAACCTATGCAGAAGTGGCACAACAGTTATTTACACCTGTACCTACTTCTAATCGCACAACAACTCAACAACCTCTTACCACATCTTACAAAAAAACTACTTTTACTAAACCTCGTCCAAAAATTCTCAGCGGTAAATCATACGATAGATTGGCACATCAGGCGATTTGCCTTCCGCACTACCTAATGGTTGTGCTCTATCCTCAGGAGATCAGGCTGCATCCTGTCAGCCTGATATAACAGGAAATGATAACTTACTTGACATCATGCTCACATTAATCTTGAATATTATCACCAAATATGAAGATTACTTACCGACCAACGTTGCCCATAAACTAAACAAAATAGTATCTCTTTCCAACAAAAATGGATAACATGTTCCTCTTTTTTTATTATCACATTAGGCCTTTATCTTGTTTTTTAATTAATGTGATATTACTTATTTAATACAAAAATGTAACAGAATGCAGAATTTTTACTGTTGGCAAGAAATTTCACACATTAAAACATAATAACATTATAATGTCTATGTTTGAATGTGTTATCACAGAAACTATCAGTCTGATTTGAAAAATTCTTATTACCTGCTTTTTGTGGTAGGTTTTTAGACTATTTAAGATTACCCTAACACTCTAAGTACCCATACCATAAGTCTATCCACAATCATAAACATCAACCAATTTCTATTATACTGTGGACAACAACATGATATGAGAACAAGGACAATATAAAACAGGGCATATATAATCCTTTAGCATAGGTAGTAATCAATAATAAGTCATAACAATATTTTGTAATTAAGGACATACTATAACAATATTTTTTTTACAAAAGACATTTTAGTAAAATTACTTAAACAAGAGGTATTAAGTCTCTTTTCTGATAATAAAGTTCATACTAACCATTACCCTACTAAGTAAGAATAACACACGGGTGTAAGCTGCATTTGATAATTGAGCATAATCTACACCAACTCCAAGTAAACTGCTTGCGACTTCATATTCCCTTTCTGTTGCATGAATTTGCTGAAAATAAAAATATTTATATAGTTACAGACAATAATATTAAGAATTTATAGATCTTGGTAAGTATTTTATTAACAATGTTAAACTAGGTCAACTGTGTCTACAACCTAAGGTAAAACCGTAAATATCAAAAAGTATATTGAAACAAATAATATTGTTTCATATGCAAAATTCATATTCTCACTCTATGGTATATACAGTGGTGGTGATATAATTAGAAACACTTCTTAAGAAAAAAGAAAGTATAACTTCAACATACAAATGTAAAAATTATACACATTCAATAATTAATAATCATGCAATAATATAGCCACTCAAATAAAAAACTCATGAAATGCATAAAATATAAAACATATCTTCCTTTTAATTACAAAATGAGTCATACACATGTAGGAGTTTATTTTCCCTTACTGGCCGCTTGGACGCCTAATTAGAAACATTTTAAAAAAGCATCCATAGCTCCTTTTTTTTTTAATTTGTGAATAACATTTCTTTCTTGGATTTTTCTATTATTTTGGCAGCAATTCAAAATTTAATCTGAATTTTATTTTGTTCAAAATGGGCAAAATAAAAGTTGTGACGCGTCAACTAGGCAAATAATTGTTAATTTACATATAGATCATAAGTGGGCGTACAGAAGAATAGCTGAGCATTTAAATTGTTCTGTTAAGAAAGTTTTGAATGCAATTGATCATTATAAAACACATTGAACTGTAGAAAATGTTATTAGAAAGGCGCGGCCATGAAAACCTCTCCCAGAAAAGATACGCTAATTGTTTGTGTTGCTAAAAAAGACCTAAGTAAAGGCTCCAACCAGATTAAAAATGTAGTTTTTTTGCCTGATGACCCAAGAAACAAGAACAATAGCGTCTAATGTTTCCTTAGCGAACAGCCTATATCCATTTTAGATTGGCCAGCAAATAGTCCAGATTTAAACCCAACAGAAAATCTCTGATGTATTGTTAAAAAGAAAGTCTCAAACAAACGTAACACCAGTCATAACAAACTATATGAAGCATTTGTTGAAGCATGGAATTCAATCCCCTTAGAAAAATGTATGAAATTGATTGAAACAATGCCACATGTTGCAGTGCTGTAATTAAAAATAAGGGATACGCCTCTAAATATTAATTATAACTATTGGTAGGCTGTGGATAGTAGCTATTTCGTGAATAACAATCATCATCATCATTTCAGCTGCAGGACGTCCACTGCTGAACATAGGCCTCCCCCATAGATCTCCAGAGCGACCGATCTTGTGTGTCCTGCACCCAATAATAATAACAATACTAATTACTAATACTTAAAAAAAAATATGTTTTTTTACATTTTTTTGTTGTTGATTCTAATTAGTAGACCATTGTTGTCATACCTAAAAACTGTTTTAAATGTTTGTTCTTAATGTAATATTGAAACTGCACTTGTGTAATGAGATTTATATTGTTTTTGTAATAAATGATAAATTGTTGAACATATTCTTGTACTATTTATTGTTTAATTTCAAAATAAAAACAACTGCAGTGAAGTATTTTACATAATGTCAAGGACCATTGGTAGTTTCTAATTTTAATCTACTATACCACCATTGTATATTTATAATGTTAATATTTTAAATTTATATGTATGTTGGTAATTATTGACTGTCTTTTTAAAATTGTTAGTTCACTTTAAGAATTATGTATTTCACTATTAATGCCAGAATAATTATTTTATATATATAATTCATTTTCATTATATAAAAATCAAATATAACTATATATCAGAGGCACACTTTCATAAGTCACATTTAGCTTATTATACAGTGTATACATGTTTAAAGTCTTATTTGAACATTATTCACATAATATGTCAATGGTCTACAGAGTTTTTATCAATGTGTGTGAAATTCTGAGTAAATTTTAAGTTTTTGTTTGAGAAGCTAATAGTTAGTTTTTTAATAAAAAATGTTAATAAAATTTTATTAATCAAATAAACAATGGACTTAGGATACAGGTCACAAAGATAAAGAAATAAATAAGGTCTACCATCATTCAAAGGTTAAAATTTAAATAGTAGAGCCAGAGAAAAGTATCTAAGAAGGTTTTGTTAAACCAATACATAATTGAAATTAATTATTATATTTTAGTTCTTACTAAACTTTAAATGATTGTATGCTATTACAAAACTTATGCTAAATGTAGGTGGATTTGAAAAAGCTAATTTACTCACTGCCAACTGAAATATAAGTCTGCAATGCCAATAAACACTGTGTTGTGACAACTCAATAGCTTTCCTCAGGATAGGCTTAGAATGTGTTGGTTGGCCTTGTTGTTCAAATAACTCCGCGAGAACACTAGCCGCTTCAAACTTGAAATCGTCCAATGCATTTGTCGTCTGTGATAGGCACCACTACAACAAAAACACATAACTCTCATCATTTGACCCATTTCAGTTTTAATGTTTACATTAGAAAGCTGCAATTAATGTTTATTAAAGGTAAGAAGCACGTACCTAACAGACATTGAGAGTTACCTATTTGAATAAGAAACCGCAAAGTAAATTGTAATAAGGAAAACAATAACAAAAAAACTTACACTTTGCTCTAAATGCGTTCTCGCCAAGTCGATGTTTTTAGTGTGTGTCAAAAGTATATTTCCAAGTTGTAAATGGGTTCTTGCCTCAACTCGAGCTGGTGGTTTGAAATTAAATACTGCTTGTAAGCACTGGATGCAACTTTTTATGTCAGGAGGATTTGATGTGCGGAAATGTTCCGCTAAACCCAGTAAAGAAATATACAAACAGTCCTGCGGTGACGCCATTTTGACATTTCTGCTTGGAGGGAACAGAATTACCAGTAATAAAAATAAAAAAACAAACATTTGGTATAAAACTACCAAAATAATATTTTTTTATTAAAAATAAAACAAATAAAAATGTTACTGAAAACTTTTGATCATCTCATAGAAAACCTCTGGAAAGCAGTTATTTTAACTGGTATTTTTTATATATTTAAGTCAACCCATCCCTCGTATTTCCAGTTTTTTTTTTGGACTGACTACACTGTTAGCCTTAGGGGCCCTATCCAAAAAACAGAGCCACTGCGGCTTTACAGCTTCACCGAACTTAGGGGCGAGCGCTTAGGGTACTCAGCCGCGAAAGTTTTTAACGACTCGCACGAGGGTGCCAGAGTGGCCGAACCTCGGCTCGGGCGGTCGTCGCGAATGCGAAAATGTCGCAATCTAACTAATATCCTACTCCTACAAATTCGAGCTAACTAATATATACTCATATGCACGTTCCCCTCCTCCTGGGAGGTGTTGGAATAAATAATAATTTCTTGAGTAAATTATCAGTCTTTTATTGTGGAAAAAACAATTTACATTCTTTTATGACAAATTATAATTTTCTTATTTTTATATTTCAAATGTGGCAACCGAACATGTTGCGATAGACAAACAATAGAAAACAGGAACGTTAGATAATACTCCTTAGAAGAGTCGTGTACTTTCCAACACTCCTCCTCACGAGCTTCGACAAGTCATCGCAGTCACATTCTGTTCCTTAACTCAACCAACTTTGCAGCTGGCAGGCCTTTGGTCAGAAGGTCAGCTTCCATTTCTTCAGTACCTCTGTATTCTACTTTTATAATTCCATTTTGAACACAGTCTCGAAGAAAATGCACTCTCAAGACTATATGTTTAGACTTGGCTTTATACAAGGAATTTTTGCACAACTGTAGCGCAGCTTGATTATCATTCAATATTAAAACATCCCTTTGTTTATTCTTTGCAATACTGTTATATAGTAATTTTAGATGAATGCTCTCTTTTGCAGCTTCTGTCAATGCCATATACTCCGCCTCAGCGGTAGATAAGGCTACAGATCTCTGTTTTCTAGCTTCCCAACTTATGGGACTTCCGGCAAGCTTAAAACAGTAGCTAGTGTATGAGCGTCGATCAAGTGGGCATCCATCCCAATCCGCATCTGCAAGACCCTATAGTTTTTCTTCTGTTTTATTAAAAATTATACCGATGGTCTTGGTCCCTTTCAAATAACGTAATATCCTTTTTGCACATTAAAAAATGCTCTTCACCATATGCACTGTTATATTGTGATAAATAACTTACAGCATAGGCTATGTCTGGCCGTGTTGCCACTGCTAAGAACATGAGAGTACCAATCAATTTTTGATACGGCAGGTTACCATCACAGTTTTCCGTTTTTTGTAATTTCAGGTAAGGCTCTATAGGTGTATTAACAATCTTGCAATCTTTCATATTAAAATAATTTAAGGCCTTTTCTATGTATTTTCCTTGTGTTAACTTGATCCTATTTTTATCTATATTTATTTCTATTCCAATAAATTCTTTCGGTCTTCCAAAGTATTTCATTTGAAACTTTTCCATCAATATTTCCTTTACTTCTTTTAACTTCTTTTCAGAGGAATATGCAATGATCAAATCATCTACATAAACAGCAATAATAACGTTTACTCCTCCTGTTTCCAGTATGTGTACACAAGGGTCACCTGGTGATTCAATAAATCCCATGTTTTTTAATTCAGAATCTAGTTTTAGATACCATTGTCTTCCTGCTTGCTTTAGACCGTATAAGGCTATTTGGAGTTTACATAAATTTTCTCCTTTTTGCCATTTAAATCTTTTAGCATCTTTTTCGATTTATGGTACAAATCTAAGTCTTCATCAGAACTTTCTATCATGATCTCATTTAAATATTCTTCTAAAAAATCTGGTTCCTTCATAACGATGTTTTCTTCTAGATCTCCATTTAGGAATGCTGTTGTCACATCCAGTTGATGAAGCTTTAAGTCTTCTTCGACTGAAAAAGCTAGTAAAGTTCTTATAAAACTTAATTTTGGTACAGGAGCCCATGTTTCATTGAAGTCAACTCCAGGTTTTTGACTAAAGCCTCTAACAACAAGTCGTGCCTTTTTATTGTCTCTCTTGTCTTTGAGTATCAATTTAAAGTCTACTATATTCTTCTCATTTTCTTTTTTCTTAATTGACCAAGTCCCATTCTTGATGTGAGTTTTCATTTCAGCTTTGATGGCTTTATGCCATTCTCCTCTGTCTTTAGTATTGTTAGATTCACACAACAGGGTAAGTTGTTCTTCTGCATCAACAAACAGGGTGTAAATGTATGTTCATGTTTGCTAATTTATTCACAATATCCAAAAATTATTTAGGTGTTCTCGCACATCATCTTTTTCAACTTTCTTCAATATTAGTTGCTTTAATAATGTTGCTTTACGTGCAGGTCCAGTGCGTTGGTAGGTCATTTTTAGTTTATCCCATACCTCCTTTGATGTTTTGCATCCTTTTACTTGTTTGAATTCGGAAGGCGATATCAATAGGAGTAGTTCTGACCGCGCCATCAAATCTTGTTGAACAAACTTAGCTTTCGCATTTTCTTCCTCAAATTTAGTTATTTCACCCCTCGCGTAGCCCCACAGTTCATTCTTGATAAGGACAGCTTGTGCCTGGACGCTCCACGTGTCGTAATTTTCTTTATTCAGAGGTTCAATACGATATGACGCTGACATTGTTCACGTGTGAACGTGTTAGCATATTACAATGCAACCACATAACCACCCAACCACATTCTGCTACCAATTGTTGGAATAAATAATAATTTCTTAAGTAAATTATCAGTCTTTTATTGTGGAAAAACAATTTACATTTTTTAAGACAAATTATATTTTTATATTTCAAATGTGACAATCGAACATGTTGCGATAGACAAACAATAGAAAACAGGAACGTTAAATAATACTCCTTAGAAGAGTCGTGTACTTTCCAACAGGAGAAAGGAGGGAGCCATGCGTATGTGTATTTAGTGATCGGAATGGTTTTTCTACACTAACTAGCGCATTAGTCTAACTAGCACAAAAAAAGGTCCCTTACAGAACCTATGTACCAGTGTGTGTGCACGTGTGTGTGTTCATAAGTGTGTAATGTTGTGTGTGGGTAGCTAAGTGTTGCACGTATAGTGTCACTTGTATCGCGCGGGCGGCTGCCTGACCCAAGGGCTTCACACCGAGGAACGGACCTAGGCTTGGGTTGCCGCTAGAGAGGGTGGACGTGACGGGTGTGCGGGTGCGAAATTGACCGCCCGTCCTCTGCGGAGAGAACAGTGGTTACGCGGGCGTGGGCGGAGGTACGCTCTGTTTGGAGAGGCGGTGGAATAGAACGCGTTTGCTGTTTCGATTTGGTCTAGCGGGTCAGTGAAGATGTTGCGCGGCCGGCGTTTACTCCGGCAGGCATTGGGGTCGGGACATAGGAAGCTGCCGCTTTGATTAGTGAATTCGCGTGGTTCGACGCGGTGTCGAAATATGAGCGAGAAAGGTGTTTAGCATAAGCATGTATCGAAGGAAGGTCAATATCTCTATGGAGATCTTCCATACGAACATACTGAGGGGCGCCGGTAAAGCGGTGAAGAAAACTATTCTGGATGGCTTGTAAACGTTTCCAATTATATCTTGACATATGTGCGAACACAAAGCAGCTATATGTCATTATCGGTCGGATACACATCTTGTAGAGCGTAAGCTTGTGTCTCGTGGACATTTTGCTTGCAGCACATAACAGAGGATGCAATCGGGCGAGGGTCCAGGTGGCCCTTTTCCTAACCAGAGTGACGTGACGTATAAAGGAGAGTCTACTATCTAGGGTTACACCTAGATAATTGGTCTCCTTTACCCAGGGGATCAGATTACCGAAGAGTTCAAGGGGACGACTCTTGAGGTTTTTCGGTATCTGTGAGGCGGTTTGGTCGAAGAGCACCGCTGCACTCTTGGTGGGGTTGATGGCTATTCGCCAGTCGTTAAACCACTTCCCGAGAGTGGTCACAGCTCTTTGGATTCTACATTTGAGGTTGAGTCTTTGCCTTTGCGAGGAGTCGTATTTCCAGACGCAGGGCCACCTTAAGTATATTCAGCCGTGTCGATCAAAGTCGCTACCAATATACCAGGCATAAAATGTATCATCACTATCATCGTATACATCAGAAATAAATAACAATAACACTGTACAAAGACAGATGTTTAATAAAAAACCCTTTGGCACAAAAATGTACGTTAAATATTATGTCATCCGCGGGAGCCAAGTTATTTTACTTTATTCACGTTTAAAAAAGGCCCGACTAAACTTGCAACTTCGACTATTTTAATAACCGTAGTGCTTTTAGTACCTGTAAAAAAATTAATTACAACGCGTCGCATCTAGACATAAAATCCATAGGTAGCAGATTTATCTCTGGGTAGCAGGTAGCAGGCTAGCAGCCCTTCTTTTGTATGGCAGCCTTTTGTGATTGTTATATTATAATAATAATAATAAATATCTGAAAATAATCGTACATGCTTGCAAAATGTGCTGTAAAATAAAGTTCGAGGAATTGATGTGGCACCCAAAAAAAGCTCGCCTACTTAGCTTGCAAGAAAACATCGATGTTTTTATTTCGATATTTATCGGACATAACTTTTTTTTAACGATATTTACATCGATGTTTCTCTAACATCGCTCATCCCTAATTGCGTCGTAGTAGCCAGAGATAAATAACAATTTGTAGTAGCAGTTCGGTTAATGGTCTATGGTAGCAGTAGCGTATTAGAAACAATTTTAATACAGGTGTTTATGTTCATAGATCTTAGTAATTACTATTTATCTCTGAATCTTAGTATTCAATATTACAATTACATTCAATATTCGAATAATCGATATTATTTACACGTCAAGTCGTTTTCGAGAAATTTTTGATAGTAGGTACGTAGGTACTTAACGACATGCCAGTAGCCTCTGCCTTAATTACATTCATAGATGTAGTATTTTTACATTAGTCTTCGTCATCCACATCATAAACAACAATATAATTTATACTTATTTATCCTTAAATATAGAACGTTACATCCCAATACACAATACAAATTCGCCTGAAAGCGCCAATTCCATCTTTCAAATATTTCGCTAGGTACAAAGAAGCATTACTTTTGATTGACTATTAACTTTTTAACACTCAGCGACGGTAATTCCATTTTGGTAAAATTCTCTTATTTGTAGCAGTCATAAAGACAAAATCGCGCGAACTCTAACGTCAAACGTCTATTAAATGTAGTTACCTTGTGTTGAAGGCGCGGCGCGGAGCACTCGGTGCGCCGCGCCACCGGTTGCCAAAATACAAACTCATTGGTCGGATTTATTGCCTTCCCCAACCCGCAAACAATTTGGAGGGTTGCGTAATACCTATTAATTCTATCAAATTAATAATCTAACGTAAGGAAAAAATACCGGCCAATTGCGAGTGGGACTGCCGCACCGAGGGTTCCGTAATTGTTTAGCTACATTCACAAAATAATTATGCAGCATCGGCGAGCTGTTTTTAAACAGGGTAGGCAGAAAATTTTAAAAGCTATTAACTTACCGAAAATAATTCATTTTGGTTTTGGTTCATCGTCTTCTCGATTAAATAATGACGTAGGTAGTTCAGTTACCGTAATTGGCACCGCAAATACCCATAGGCCATACATTGACTGATTTTAAAGACATATCAATTTACAAATATTTGAAATTGGTATTTCAGGTAATATATAAGTCAATGCCCTTCGGCGCGTTAATTTCTTGTTCTGTATTTGGAAAGTTAAATAATAGCAACATAGTCTTCACCTTTATATTGTATTGATTTAAAAAATCCGGTGTAAAACGATCTTTTACGACGACTTGTTTGTTTTTTCACTGAAAGATAATTTTGAAAACGCATCGTTTTTTATTTTCTCTATCCAGTGTCTAAATTCTAGACACACGGCCAGGTTCAAAAAGGGCGACACCGGTTATTGTGTATATTTAAACGAACCTTTTCAAGGTACTTACGGCTCCTCTTTATGTAAAAAGCTATTAGACCTGCGAATTTTGAACATTTAACTCCCAAATTGAACACCATTAATCCCTAAATTTCACGAATAAGTTATCGACACAAATAGTTATTAAGGTCTGAAAAGTAACTGACTGACTCACTCATCAAAAACCTAAACCAGTTCTAGGTAACTAAGAAACTTGATATATAGCATCAAGGTAGATCAGCAACCATAATATACCAAACATGCAAAGGAAAAAATCAAAAAACTTTCCAAAAATCTCTACCACAGAACTACTACTACTACTTTGAGAGTTTTGACTTTCGGAAACTCATGTCCTCTTCTTTCCGAACATGGTATCGCTAGTTACATAGATAATTAAAATAAAACTTTATTGTTTAAAGATAACGCTTAATTTTATTTTGTACACAATCACTTTGTAGACTTTTTTATTCGATACTCCAGTACTACAGTGTGAGAGCACCGCTTGCTAGTCGACGTTAGATGCCGCTATCTATTACGGTTGTTATTAATTGTCAAAGCACAACGTTAATGCAATTGTTATTTATCTCTGGTTAATGCTTTCTGGTTGTTTTCACAACCACAGACAATCCTTCACTATTGTGTCAAATAATTAGTAAGGAGTTTGCCATCTCTAATTGTTATTTATCTCTGGTTGATGCTATTCGATTAGGGATAAGCGACATTTTGTTCCGAGAACTACTTATATCGATTATTTATATAGGTGTTAACATTTAGTTTTCAAACATAATTTTTAAAGATTTTAAATTTCAGTATTTTGTCACTAAAAGTGGACAGAAAATACAGTAATGAAAAAAAAAAATTGGTATCTATACAGCAACATCAATTACGACATATCATGGTTATAAATAACGACGCGGTCAATCAATAATTTTATGAGAAAATATCGATAGTTCGATATATCTATATGTTTTACCCATCTCTATCAAATACAGCTGTTTTAACCATAGACCAATAACCAGAGTTTTAACCAGAGATAAATAATTTGTTTTAACTATTCAACATTTTTTTTTAATATTAGATAGTGTTGTGCAGTTTGTGAAAATACTCGACAGGTAGAGCTGATTTTTATTTTATTGTTTTACGAAAAGATAAACTGAACAAACTTAACTTCGCCGTTGGAAAACTATTGTCCCCATACGTCAACTTATGCCGCGGTCAGTTGATCAACTGCAAATAACAAAATTAATTCTTATTAATCTAAATACAAATTTACAGTTCTCGGAATTTATCCTTTACTTGTGCTACAAGACACTGCTTCTTGCCAAATTTCATGATTGTAGGTCAACTGGAAGTACCCTATAGGTTTTTGTTACCTTTGAAATTGTATAGAAATGAGACTTATCCAAGCCGTATCTTTTGATTGCGTTGACTTAGAAATTTAATTTCTTCACAGCTTCAACGGATTGCAGACCTGAGTTTTTGATATTAATTTTAACTTTATACCTCCACGCACTCCTCAGAAAAAGGGTCTTGACAGACAGACAGACGGACGACGAAGTGATCCTATTACCCTTTTTGAGGATCGGAACCCTAAAAAAAGAGATCGCGAAAAATTACTCCGAAAGTCAGACCCACTGGACCCACAGAACATTCATATTCCTAGCAGAGGTCAGACCAAAGTAAAATAATTCTCAGAACTAGAGTTGACTTGTTTTTATTTTATTTTATGTAACTTTTATAATTATAATATTGTTATACCTTATTGGATTCTGTATGAACTGTAGAATATAAATGATTTTAAAATAAAGTTCCAGAGGGCTATCACAATTTTTTACACCTGCTTCTTTGCACATTTTGTCAATTAAATTTTGCATGTTTTAGCTTTTATTTTTATGTTAAATAGATATTTACGCAAGAATAACATTTTGATTATAAAGACCCATGTGTTCTGAATTCCCTTAAACAAAAAAAATATTTAAATTTTGTGTTCCATTTATCTTGCTTATTTATCGTTTTCTTTCGGACTGGGAAATGAAAGGGGCCTCGCAATGCGGATATCGTCTACGTCTACATTTGGTCTAGCACTGCCACTGTAGTAAAATGTTTCAAGAGAAGAAAAGGAAAACACAAAAATAATCTAAATGCTCAGTTTATTCCTCAATAGTAAGAGCTCCACTGTTGATGTCATCAATGATGTCATGGGGGGCCCTGCCGTCCACCGTACAACCAACAGATTGGGCCGTGCCGAGGATCTCCTTCACTGACCCGGAGAGGTAACGCGCCATTGAACGGGGGCGCATTATCTTGGCAATTCCAATTACATCCTCCATGGTGATGTTCCCATTGTGTTTAACTGAAATATGAAATAATAATTTTTGAAGAATACATTAATGCATGTATATCATTAATTAACGATAGGTAAATCTTACAAGTAATTTTAAAAATCTGTACTACTAGTATAAAGACTTAAAGTTTCTCTATGTTTGTAGGGTAGTGTATCTGTAATTTCATTCTATTCTAAATATTGTTTCACTAACAGGAAGCTATATTATTACTAGGTGCTATAGGCAATTTTTTATTCTTAGTAAAGTTTATACTATATAATTAATGCAAACAAACTCACAATATTTGGTGCTACAAGAAATAGGAACGTAAATATTTTTTTTTTACTTTTTAACAAAAACTGTTTGTTCTTGAATTGAGCCCAAAAATATAAGACTTTTGATGTATATTTTATTTAATAATGCATAGTGAAGTAAATAATGTCTTAGTAGATAATTGTATGGAATTTGAACTTTAATTAGATCCTGTTCCTTCACGTAACACTTCTAGAGCTAAAACTTTCATGGATAGCTCATCCCACAAATATACTGCATTTTTCCCTTGCATCCATCTGCTTGTTTTTCAAGCACACAAATGTACCACAAAATCAAGTACATTAAATTCAATCTAAAATGTATTAATTTACTTTTAAGAGGTCTTAATAGAAAAATACCACAAGCAGATAAAATAACAAACAGACAAGTCATTAGGGAAACTGCATGCAGGTAAAGCACAAATAAATAAATAGGGTTATTTTGAGTTTAAAAAAGCTAAAACAGTAGGTATGTGAGCATCACAGGACTTGTTGAAGCAATCTTTAGGGGAAACCTATTTTCCAGTAATGAACTTATTTCAGTTGAATAGATAACAAATGGCAGAGTTGTAAACATTAGTTTTACCATGAAATTTCAAATAATACTCACTATTCTTCTGCTTCTTACGATCACGAGGTGGCTCCTTTAGGGCTCTGATTATTAGTGCAGCTGCAGAGGGGACCACTGAGATCTGTGCTTGTCTGTTCTGCACTATCAACTGGACTGTGATCTTGAGACCCTTCCAGTCACTGGTAGCTTTAGCAATGTCATCACCAACCTTTTTGGGGGACTGCGAGGCAAAGTAAATACTAATAATAATGTAGGTTATGTATAACAATACTATGCATTTCTGATTAGAAAACGATCGCATCCACATCATGTTCACTCAGTACTTACCAAAATTGTACTGCTAGCAATAATGGTATAAAATATAAAAATGTTTTTATTCTAATTAGGTACCTACATTTAATATAATATTTGATAAGGCAAGAGATTAAGATTTTCTAGATACAAGTCTACTAGTTTTCTATGGCAAATTTTGGACATTTAATTAGGTTATAAATTTAGTGAAAAAGGTTATGAATTCAAAATTGTTCCATCAGTTACCTCACAATTTACTTGTTATTGTTAATGTTTCTCTTTTACTAAATAGATGCTGATTTTTAATTAAAGTTAAATATGACCAGTTAGTTATGTGACACAGCATAATATGCACAAATTTCTGATCACAATTTTTTACTGAAGTCATAAAAAAACACTAAGCATGATGGCCAAATTATCAATTAACTCTTAGGTGTTGATACAGAATTACAGAACACTATGCAAATTATCCTTTTAGAACTTAGTTTCATGAAGATATGAAGACAATTCTAAGAACAAATAAATTTACAAATCAAGTATATTTTAATGTATATAATTCTCATATGAAGTTGAAAGAATAAAACGATATACTTAAGCAAATATGCTAGAAATTATAAGACTTGAGAACCAATCCAAATATTTTTATTCTAAAAATTAATGTCCACTTAAATCTAATAGCAATTCTAGATTTTTTTTTATATTACCAATAAAGCATGGCAGTCACATGGCCTGGTCCGCGACTCCTTATTGGGCATTCGGAGTAGCCGCGACAGGGAAACTGGCTCAGGATCCTGAGTCGCGGGTTCCTTCCATCCGCCACCCGGAAGGACGCGCCTGGTAGGGAGCCACCCCCCAAGATCATTCATTGCCTTTATTCACAAGCCACTGATATACAAGTATTTATATACCAAGTGGCAAGAATGTTTTGTGTACTGCCATGCAATATACTTAATTGAGGTTAGAATATCCGGTAGTTTTAATACTCACGAGACCCAAAGGACCAATTTTAGGAGCCAAGGAAGATGTAGCACCCACTTCTCCACCAACACATCTTAAGTTGACTGCAAAATACACAAGTTTAAATAAAACGCATAACAAATCATAAACACTACAAAATCATTTGTATGAGATTTACCGATTTTAATTTCATTAGGATCGAACTTAGGTGGCATTGTGTTGCTTTATAATTATAATAACACGAGTTTATATTATAATTCCAAGCAGATTAACTTGGATATATGGCGTACGGCCGTCGAAACGTACAAAAACGTTGACAGCCAACCAGAAAAAGAATTGAATACAGGATGCAGTGTTGCCACCAGGGACTCCAGATTGCATTTTCGAAATTTCCCCATGGCGGCTGAAAAACTTCCCCAAAATGATACTATTTCAGTAACTGTTCCCAAAAAATCTTAAACGCACATATTCCATTAAGTTTTTGTTTATTTATAGTATATGTAGCAGAGATAAATAACAATTATATGTAGCTTCAAAAGACGGGGATTTGTGTTCAGAACCACAAAAGCCGTTGTTCTGGCAATCCACGCTCTCAACGTCGCTTCAAAATTTGACTTGAGCGGCAGGCAGCGCTCTGATCGCTGATGACGGTTGGTGGTTTTTGGTCGATTTGTGTCGCCATATTAATATTGCTATCCCTTACAAACATATTTATTATTAAGGCATAAGACAAGGACTCAGTATTAAAGCCAAAACAAAACGTCATCCGGCCGCCATTTAATTCGTACTTCAGTCCATTGCTAACCTTAACACGTTGGGGTCCGTTGGGGTCCCTTGAGAGTGTTATCTTTCGAATGTAATAATATAAAAAATTGCTACGAGAGGTGCAGGCATTTAATTTTATGTTATAGTTATAGTATTTGTAATGTTAATAAAATAAATATTTCTGACATTAATTTAATTTTTTTTAAATTATTGCAATTTTTTTTTTTTTTTATGCAATCCTAACAAATATTCTCATATCTTATTTTTAGTGTAGGTTTACAAAATAAATGAAACACATATCAGTTTAAATTGTTTATTTATCAGTTAAATCAGTTCATAAAGAATAGAAAAACTATAGTTTTATATATTGGTACTATACAAAATTACTGCTAAATAAGTAAATTACTGCACGCCCGCGGACTTTAGCGTTTGCGCGGGAATACCCCCTGCCGCTTGAGCGTTTTCTCCAAAATGGCGCCTGCCGCTTCTAAGGAGCAAAAATTTTACTACTTTTTTTCAATTTGTAAATAAAAACGTATTATGACCAGATAAACATAAAATATGGCTATAAGGGATTCACATTTACTTTCTTCGTGCGTTCTTTTATGTTGTATTGATTTTTTATCAGTAGGTATAGTAAGTTTAGAAATAGATAACAGAGCTACTAAGCGGCTTAGTAATCATCAAAAGTATTACCTCAGCTGCATAATTTATACAGTACATATTTAATATGAAATACATATTTTCTCTGCCATAAAAATTATTGGAACACATGCACACAATCTATTTCTTTGGCACTCTCTGTAGCTTAGACGGCTTCAGGGTTTTATCATATAAAGGGTCGTTAGGTTCGTCTTAATTGTGGGAATGATATAGGCAGAGATTGTTATCGTAAATTCGGATAAACCTTAATTCACATGGTAATGACAAGTGTGAGAAACGTGAAAAGCTCTCTCTTTCAGACCTAACGGTTCTAAAGGTTACCTACATAATGCTTGCTCACTCGCACGTTGCAATAACGCCGGCCGACTATTTCCATTATTAACAATAATAAAGGATAGCTGACAGTAGCATAATAGTGTCTTTAATAATTTGATATACATTGCGTAAGAATAATGCATTACATTGCTTGTTGTTGTAATAATTACTAGCCTTGAAACAGGAACGCTAAAAGAATGGGGATTTGAAGAGAAAGTACAATACAGTCTGTGGAGCTACTATAAAAAAACTAATTATTTTCAAAAATAAATATGTGACGTTTGAATTAAAATATCAAAGTTAGAATTAGCAGAAGCAGGGTTTACAACCGTATGTGTAGTATCGTACATTTACGACAATTGCATGACCTCGTACGATAGCAAATTATACGAAAAATTTTAACAATATAAGAATTCAAAAAATAAGTCCTCTGGAGCAGAAATTGGTGAAGTACGAAAGTTTTGGTGCAATACAGCAAAGTACAATAATTTCGAATTGATGGTACGATAATTGCCACGCATTAGGTTGTGAACCCTGAGAAGAAATAGTAGTTAGTAGTACGGCTAAGTAGATAAATTTCTTCCCCAAAATGTCCCCGTAATTTTTGTTTCGCCTAATTTCCCTAGCGACATTATTTTCCCCTAAAATGGGAAATAAACACCCCAATCTGGAGACCCTGGTTACCACCTCGATAAATCAAGAGTATATTCAGAGCATATTCTGTTCACACAGGTACATAGGTTCTGTGAGGGACCTTTTTTTTTTCTTTTTTACGCTAGTTAGTTAGCGCTAGTTAGTGTAGAAACATTCCGATTACTGAATACACATACGCACGGTTCCTTCCTTCCTCCCAGGAGAAAGGGAACGTGCCTATGTGTATATTTAGTTAGCTCGAATCGTAGGTGTAGGGATTCGAATAGATCGCGACCTATTTGCGAACGCGACGACCGCCCGAGCCGAGGTCCGGCCACTTTGGCACCCTCGTGCGAGTCGTCCACAAAACTTTCGCGGCTGAGTGCCCTCTGCGCTCGCCCCCAAGTCCGGTGAAGCTGTAAAAGCCGAAAAAAAAAAAAAAAAAAAAAAAAAAGAGTATTTTCTGCTAGTAGCACACCACACCTAGTAAAAGGCTAGAATTAGGAAGTCTAATAACTGCCAAAGTAACTAAAAATGGCTAAACATTGAAAGTAACCAAATTTATCTAACAAAAAAAAGGGTATGAAATTACTTTTTTTTATATTTCATATAATCGTATTTAAAAAAATCCACACAATTTTTTTTAATTACATAAATAGTTAAATACAGCTGTTGATGTCGAAAGTTCGGGTTGATGGGTTTCTTCAAAGGACTCGGAAATTAAACTTTACCAAACTGTGTAACTTAAAAGTTTAAATTACTGCTACTGCTAGTACTAAAAACATTAATTTAAAAGTAGCTGGAAAGAGTGGCTAAATTATTTAGTTACCAATGTGTATACGCTGGTTCGTTTTCTTTCATAAAACTAGCCGGATTGTTGGTTGGGGGCAATTTCCCTGGTCGATTACAATATATGCACAATGACACGGAATACTGGAATTTATAGAATGGAGAAAAAAGGGACTCACCGAACAACAGCTTTTACGCACTTTGGAGGCCTCCTCTTGTGTTCACTTCTGTGTCACCACGCACCATGCACGATAATTTATTCAAGTTTTTTGAAGTAAAGTTTATTTTAATTAAATACCGCAGTCACTCTGTCTTTGCCGTTGTAATTTTAAAGGCGAACTGACGTCGGCGAAAAGGTAGGGGGTAGACAAGGATAGACAGATACGAGGAAAAAGGATAGGTGATGTATCATTGTGCATATGATCGTCGTATGCGCCTTTTAGCCTTAACATCCCCCCGGGCTTGACAGGATAATTATCCTTCAAGATCTAACAGTAGAATATAAGTATTTTATTTAACTTAGTCTACACGAACCATTATTGTGTATTATTCAATTAATATTTATTTAAATATTGTTGGGTACGCAGCACGTCACACGCGTCGATAGGGCGAGTGACGTCAACCCGGGTTGGACGGGTTTGTTAATCTTATAGGATTTCTCAAAAAATCCTATAAGACGCCGGATGCCCGCCTCGTGGCGATTATTCTCGCCGATCCGGAGTGCTCGGTACGGGGTCCTGAGGTGTGCGATACCGCACAAGCTCACTCGATAATCAAACACAAAACTTGTACTAACAACGTAACCGAGCCGACCAATCTGACTATGTGACCGCAAGTCTTCAATATATCCGTAGTGGCGCTAGTGTCGATGGTTGCAGGTTCCGATGAAATCCGTAGCGGCGCTGGTGTCGATGGTTGCAGGTTCCGATGAAATCCGTAGCGGCGCTGGTGTCGATGGTCTTCTTTGTAGGCGGTCGGAGGTCGGTCGGTTAGTGCCCAGCAGCGCCGCGGGATTGAGCATGAAGACTGCGGCATTACCATAAAGGGAGCCCCTTGCGCTCGGGCAAAAGGTGCCCTATTTCTATTTTATTTTCATTATGGTCGGCTCGGTTTTCCGTTTATATTTATTTAATTATTAAACCTATGTACATACTTCTTACGCCTAATTATCCTATATCGTATTCCCTATCTATAAACATAACTTATTCTATACTTAATCCATACTACGCGCCCGTATAAACGAAATACCCGGTCCCGAACACAGATCGATACATTCTTTACATAGTTTCGGGACGCGAGCCGAGCGCGTACTTATATAAATTATTATTCTATCTTAAATCTATGGGGAATAATTAGACAATTATGTACAATGTTTATTTCGATATCCTTATAGCTACTTATCATCTATTCTACGCTATGTATTGTCAATATTCTATATCTATGTATTCTTTATTCTATAATTCTTATATATCACTCAATATTCCATAATCTATCTATTCTATATTCTATAATATAATAAGTCTATATAAATCTGTTAAATTATATCTTATATGAGGCGACGCCGCTGTCGCCAACAAATATAATAATCTAACGAACTATAAATTAGTGGACTGTATTGAAATGGTTTAATATTATTAATTACTAATTAGGCAAGGGGAATACTTTCACCACGGGTCGGCGATAGATTCCGGATTTAGTTTTAACGTCTACGACACGCGAAACGCCATCTTTACCAGGAAACGTCCGTTCTATTACACCTAAGGGCCAATCCAACGGAGCACTGTTGTCTGATTTAAGCAGAACAACCGTCCCCCGCTGAACGGGTGCACTCGGAGTTAACCATTTATTTCGAACCTGTATAGTATTCAGGTATTCGATTTTCCACCGTTTCCAAAAGGATTGAACTAAGTGGTCAACTAAGCGTTTTCTTTGAAGAAGCGGAACTTTCTCATTGGTCAAATCCTCCGATGGTAATGATTTTAATGGGGTCATAACTAAAAAGTGCGCAGGAGTCAATGCTAGGGGTTCCGCGGGGTCGCTACTTAGCACTGATAGCGGACGCGAATTGAGAATTGCCTCAATTTGAGTGAGTACGGTAATCATTTCTTCGGACGTTAGTAGTATTTTTCCTACCACTTTAGCGAGATGTGTTTTAACACTTTTGACATTGCTCTCTGCTAATCCATTAAAATGTGGACTCAGTGGTGGATGGAATTTTATTTCTATTCTATTATCACGCGCCACGTTAGCGAATTTGTCTTTATAATGTTCAGATTCTAACAGCTGGTACATTTCGTCAAGGTATGACTTTGCACCTATGAAATTGGTGCCGTTATCCGAATAAAGAACTGCTACGGGACCGCGTCTCGATATAAATCTTTTCAATGCATTTAAAAACGCCTCCGTACTTAAATCTGTCGCTAATTCCAGATGTACCGCTTTTGTTACGAGACATACAAATAAGCATATGTACGCCTTAATACTATGCACACCACGACGACGATATGGTAATATATACAAGGGACCAGCGTAGTCCATGCTAGTATGACAGAAAGCTTTAGCTTCCTGGACCCTAGCAGCCGGTAAATCTGCCATAAAAGGCACAGTATTTTTCGGATTAGCCTTAAAACAGATTGTACATTGTTGCACTCGTTTACGTACAATATTGCGAGCAGATAAAATCCAATACTTCTGTCGCAATAAAGACATCAATAATTGCGGTCTGGTGTGTAGATATTTTTGGTGATAATAATCAATAATTAAGTTTACTATGTGGTCTTTCCGAGGGAGCAATATGGGATGTTGGCTGTCATAATCCAAAGCCGCATTAACCAGTCGACCACCTACTCTGAAGATGCCATCTTTCAAAAAAGCATTAAGCTTTTAAAAAGCGCGGGGCAACTTCTTTCCGCACTGTGCCATTTTGATCTCATCAGCAAAGTGAATTTTTTGAAGGTCTTTGATTATGTATTCTTCGGCTTGATTCAAATGAGAAATTACAAAATTTTTAGGAATCTTTTTCACAAACCGAAGGAAATAGTTCACTATTCGCAGTAATCTAGACCACGAGGACACTCTAGTGGCGAGAGCACAAAATACCGGAGTAGAAGTTGGTGAGGCGCTGTCTGTAGTAGCGAGGACATTGACCTTCAATTCGGGTACTTCATCCTCTACATTAGCGGGATCAAAGCGATTTATTGGCCATTCGGTGTCAGGCAGTCGAAAGAACGAGGGCCCACTGAACCAGAGGGGGTGCTCAAGTAACTGAGCGGGAGTTAGTCCCCTAGAAAGGCAATCTGCTGGATTTTCTTTCCCACTAATATGATGGAAGTGTCGCGGATTCAGCTCATTATGAATTTTCGAGATTCTGTTGGCCACAAAGGTCTGCCATCGGGTAGGAGACGAGTGAATCCAAGCGAGTGCTACTGTACTGTCAGTGAACGCGTGAATATTGGATATCTGACAACGATCAGCATAGGTATCGATAACTATACGCATCAGTTTGGCTAGTATTACATTAGCGCATAACTCCATCCTAGCTAGACTAATAACAGTTTTAGAAGGTGCTACTCTCGATTTTGCACATACTAAATTAGTGACGCATCGATGTTCATTCGGCATATATACATGTAGATATACCACGCCACCGTAGGCGCGCTCTGACGCGTCCGCAAAGCCCACTATTGAGACAACGCAATTGTCATCGACGCCTATATATCGTGGCAATTTAATATTCTTAAATAATGGCAATTCAGATTCTATCCTATTCCATAGGGACACGACATTTGGCGGGAGAATATCATCCCAACCGACGTTATTTTCCCACAATGATTTTATAATTAATTTCGCTAATAACGTTACTGGGGCTACGAATCCCATAACATCCCATAGTCGGGCAATTGTTGATAGGATATTCCGTTTAGTGCACTCGCGAGACTCTGAATTGACACTGAATGTAAACATATCGTCAGCCGGTATCCAAAGAAGGCCAAGTATTTTTAGATGACTCTCCGGACTGAATTCCACTGCCTCACTAACTCGATTGGCCGTGGGGATACTAGACATAACTTCAGGTGAATTACTAGAAAATTTAACTAGCTCGAACCCTCCAGCCGCGAAGAAATCGATCAGCTGATTTGAAAGTTCGACACCCTCAGCTACAGATGAGCAACTAGTTGCTAAATAATCCACGTATAGATCCTTGGTGGCTACCGAAGCAGCAGTCGGAAAACGCTCGCATTCATCGGCGGCGAGCTGACGTATGGTACGTATAGCTAGGTATGTACTACAGCACAGGCCGAACGGTACTCGGGAAATTTCAAAAACGGTAATTTCGTCATTACTGTCAAACCTATACAACAACCTAAGAAATTTTCTGTCATTTTCGTCTATTAAAACGCGTAAATACATTTGCCGTATATCAGCGTTTAGGGACACAGGAAACAAACGAAATTTTAATATTATTTGAAATAAATCATTTTGTAGATTTAAACCAGTATGCAATAAATCATTTAACGACGTGCCAGTACTAGTTTGATTACTAGCATTTAATACTACGCGTAATTTTGTGGTACATTTATCTTTGCGTATCACCGCGTGATGAGGTATCACGTATTGATTATTATTAGAGCCAATATCAGAAATACTACCTACGGGATACATATAATTTTTCTGAAGGTATTCTTTAAAAATATTGTCATATTCTAATTTCATGGCGGTATTCGACAATAATTTACGTTCCAAAGATAAGAACCTACGTTCGGCCGCGCGCATCGAGTCTCCTAAAACGGAGGTATCGTCTTTAAACGGCAGCGATACGATGTATCGCCCGTTCGACTCGCGGCGAGTGGTATCGTAGTAATATTTTTCGCAAGCTTGTTCGTCTACAGTTAGGCAATTAGGCACATTAGGTACCTCTTCCAATTCGAAAAATCGATTCAGGCAATTTTCGAATGATTCGTCCATAGTACAATACGAACGAACAATATTACACACGGGGTTAAAGACCGGGGCCTTACCGATTATTATATAACCTAATAAGGTTTCAATCGCGACAGGTTCATCGGACGCACGCGATATCGAATTCGGACCTAAGATTCGAGCAAATAAATCCGTTCCCAATATGAGATCAATATTCGCGGGCGTGTAATAATTACAATCAGCCAAAGGAATATTATTTAAATAATCCAGACGCGCCGTGTCTATCTTCGCGGTAGGTAATTCATTGGTGATACGATTGACGACCACCGGTTGTATAGTGAACCTAACCGAATCGTCGAAGCGAGACCGAATGGTCAGGCAGGTAACTCCTAATACAGGATTGGTGACGTCACCAACACCCGACACATATTTACTCTGCGACACATTTAATTTTAAATTTAATCTTTTACAACATTCATTCGTTATAAGATCTTTTTGCGACGCATTATCTATCAACGCTCGCAAAACAAATATATTTCCCTCGGAGTCTACAGCGTGACATTGCGCGGTACCGAGCAAGACAGAAGACGAGGGACTCGAACTCACGGCCTCCGGTGCGGCGGCAGTACACTCACCCACGGCACAGAGCGAGACGGCGCTCGCGGCAGGGGCGTGCACAGAAGCGCGAGCCGCACTACCCGACCGCGACCGTGGTACTATCGCTGTACTTGTATGTTCCATAGCGATATTAGTGGATACTGTCTTACTATTAGGAAAATGTAACAAGCTATGGTGACTGCGATTGCATTCAGTACAACGTCTGGGATCTTTACAATTTAAGATTATGTGTCTGCTATTTAAACAATTTACACAATATTTATTTGATTTAACTAATTTGTAACGATCATTAGGGATCATAGACAGGAATTTTGGGCATTGAGATAAGTCATAATGATCACTCTTCCCACAACATAAGCACGTATTATGTTCCTGTACATTTACAAAACTTTTAACATTACTAAAGGAGGTGCGCGCTCCCGATCTATTTGACGACCGCGACGATGCCGTATTATTATTTTTACGAACCTGAGTCAGACCCGCGTTCGTATTTGTAGCGATTGTACTCGCGCCCGCCACATTATGAGCGCGTTGTAAAATGTGAGATTGATTTCTAACAAAATCGATGAATTCCGTACAAGTTGAATTATTTTCGGAATCGTCGAATTTAAGCTCAAACGATTTTACAGTTTCAAACCCCACTTTTTTGCACGCAAGGTGAATAAATATGAAATCCTCCAAGCTTTTCAAGTGTAATTGTTTCAAAGCGGAGTACAGAGATGAAAACTTATCTATAAATTCTTCTAATTGTGAAGGAGAATTTTCACCTACATTTGGCAAGTTAAGCAATTTATCTAAATACGAAGCGGCCAATATCTTTTTGTCATTGTATTTATTCACCAAGGCTTTCCACACAACACTATAATTTTCGGCAGTGGGTAAAATACCTTGGCAAATATTTAAGGCTTTGCCCTTTAGTCTACCAATTAAATATTGAATTCTTTCACCGTCGCTTAGATCCCGGTTATCGTGAATAACACATTTGAATGTCTCATAAAAAATAGGCCAAGTCTCATTTTCACCGTCAAATGAACAAATTTCTAATGGTGGTAATTTTAAGGACGGTTTTACGCATTTCACTACGGTACCCTGCTCATCGCGGCTAGTATTTTCAGCCATTTGCGACTGCAGTTGATGTGACTTATATTTTATTTTTGCGTATAACTGTTCAAACGAAATGACGAGTTTATAAGATGTGGGACCATCCGATAAGGTTAATTCAAAATTACTTCGTTCCTCAACGGCTGCCATAAAATCATTTCGTAAGGTGTCAATCGTAAAACTATCCGCTAAAAACTCCTCAATTTTTTCATCATTATTACCAATTTCCGCGATTAAATCATATATCTGTTGTAACCTCTCAAACAAAACTGTAATCTTATTCTGCAATTTTTGCAATTTACGTTCGTTTCGTGGTTCAGAAGGCATTTTGTAAAATAAGTTTATCTACCTCCCGCACACAATAAATGATCACGACTAATTTTATGTAGATAATTCGCGTTCGATAGTACCAAATGTATACGCTGGTTCGTTTTCTTTCATAAAACTAGCCGGATTGTTGGTTGGGGGCAATTTCCCTGGTCGATTACAATATATGCACAATGACACGGAATACTGGAATTTATAGAATGGAGAAAAAAGGGACTCACCGAACAACAGCTTTTACGCACTTTGGAGGCCTCCTCTTGTGTTCACTTCTGTGTCACCACGCACCATGCACGATAATTTATTCAAGTTTTTTGAAGTAAAGTTTATTTTAATTAAATACCGCAGTCACTCTGTCTTTGCCGTTGTAATTTTAAAGGCGAACTAACGTCGGCGAAAAGGTAGGGGGTAGACAAGGATAGACAGATACGAGGAAAAAGGATAGGTGCTGTATCATTGTGCATATGATCGTCGTATGCGCCTTTTAGCCTTAACACAATGTATTTTATGCCGTGGTGGTTCCGGCTTAGAATTGACCCCTCCATCTCTACCCGTGGATGTCGTAAGAGGCGACTAAGGGGGAAAAAAGCTAGGGGATGTGCAGCGGCATACCCCACTTAAACAACAAAAAGCAATATCTGCGCTCGCCAACCCGCATGCCCAGCGTGGCGAGTATGGGCAAATCCCCCCTATGAAAACGACAAGAACGACCAGGCCCCCAGTCCCCGGCGGCCCCGTTATTCCTAGTTTTGGTAGCGGCTATGGTAACGGCGGGGCAGGGGGTGCTAAGAATCCCCTGAAGAGTTCCAGCTACCGACCCCCACGACAACTGGCCCTGGCAACATATAATAATCGCCCTTTGAGGACTGGCGAGAAGATTGTCGAGCTGGAAGAGGAAATAGACAAGTTACACTGGGATCTTATAGGATTATCAGAAGTCCGAAGAGAGGGTGTGGACACGATAATCATGAAATCCGGTAACTTGTTCCATTACAGGGAGGGCGACCAACAGTCCCTAGGTGGTGTAGGGTTTATTGTCCGGAAGTTTCTCATTAACAACATCGTGACCATCGACAGTGTGTCGAGCAGGGTAGCGTAACTGATACTCAGAATATCCAAAAGATATTCGTTGAAGGTCATACAGGTTTACGCACCGACCTCGGCACACCCTGATGATGAAGTGGAGGTTTTGTATGAGGACATTAGTAGGGCCATACATACCTCGAAAACCCACTTCACTGTTGTAATGGGAGACTTTAACGCAAAGCTGGGCAAAAGAGATAGTGAACAGTTGGGAGTGGGGCAATTTGGTTATGGGCAACGGAACCCTAGGGGCCAGAGGTTGTCCGATTTTATGGAGAAAGAGGGACTCTTTATGATGAACTCTTTTTTCCAGAAGCCGCCTCATAGGAAATGGACCTGGATGAGCCCCGATGGTTCCACGAAAAATGAGATAGACTTCATCATGACCACGAAGAGACAAATATTCAATGATGTCACTGTGATCCACAGAGTGAAAACCGGCAGTGATCACTGAATGGTTAGAGGCACATTGAATATCAATCTAAAAATAGAAAGGTCTCGCCTGATGAAGTCTACGCTCCGACCCTCTAATGCTCAACTCCAAAACCCCGAGAGCTTTCAACTCGAATTGAAAAACTAATTCGATTGCCTAGATAGTTGTGTCTCCGTAGATGATATTAGTAATAGGCTTATAGAAACTGTCCATGCGGTTGGGTCCAAGTTCTTTAAAACTCACCGTAGTAACAGGACTCAAAAGATATCAGATCAAACCCGAAAACTCATGGCGGATCGGCGTGGTATGGCGCTGCAAACTTCCGATGACGCTAAGTCCTATAGGCAGCTCAATAGATCTATTCATAAATCCTTGTGACACGATGTCCGGTCTTACAATACCAAAAGTATTAAAGAGACGATAGAGCGGAATAAAGGCCCCAAAGTGTTCGCAAGCAATGCATCTATTGGGCAGAGCCAGTTGACGAAGCTGAAAATGGATGATGGCAGCGTAGCATCCACCAAGCCAGAGGTATTAAGGGAGATCGAAAGGTTCTATGGGCAGTTATATACCTCGTCAACTAAGCCTGTTACCAGCCCGGCTAAAGATCCGAGAGCCGGGCTGCCCCGACACTATACCGAAGATATCCCCGACATCACCCTGTACGAGATTAGGATGGCCCTTAAGCAGCTTTAAGAACAACAAGGCGCCGGGTGATGACGGAATTACATCAGAGCTTCTTAAAGCGGGTGGAACACCGGTCCTTAAGGTCCTGCAGAAGCTCTTTAATTCCGTTATATTCGAGGGTAAAACGCCGGAAACGTGGGGCGGCAGCGTGGTGGTCCTGTTCTTCAAGAAAGGTGATAAAACCTTATTGAAGCACTATCGGCCCATCTCGTTGCTGAGCCATGTTTATAAGCTGTTTTCGAGGGTCATCACGAATCGTCTCGAGCTCAAAATTGATGACTTCCAGCCTCCCGAACAAGCTGGTTTCCGAAAAGGCTTTAGCACCGTATACCACATCTATACGCTGCGGCAGATTATACAGAAGACTGAGGAGTATAATCTGCCTTTATGCTTAGCGTTCGTGGACTACAAAAAAGCTTTTGATTCGGTCGAAAGCTGGGCAGTGTTGCAGTCTCTCCAGCGGTGCCGTATTGACTATCGATATATCGAAGTGTTGAAGTGCTTGTACAACAACGCCACCATATCGGTCCGAGTACAGGAGCAGTGCACGAAGGCAATTCCTTTGAGAAGAGGCGTTAGACAGGGAGACGTAATATCTCCGAAACTGTTTACCGCCGCTCTAGAGGACGTCTTCGACGAATCCAACTCGGCTGGGCAGCGTTCGGGAAACTGCGCGACGTCTTCTCGTACAAAATACTTCAGTACTTCAAGACGAAAGTCTTTGACCAGTGTGTGTTTCAAGTGATGACATTCGGCACAGAGACGTGGTCGCTCACTGTGGGCCTCATAAGAAAGCTCAAGGTCGCTCAGCGAGCTATGGAGAGGGCTATGCTTGGTGTTCCTCTACGAGATCGAATCGGAAATGAGGAGATCCGTAGACAAACTAAGGTAACCGACATAGCTAAAAGGATTAACAAGTTGAAGTGGCAGTGGGCGGGGCACATAGTTCGGAGAACTGACGGCCGTTGGGGCAGAAAGGTTCTCAAGTGGAGACCAAGCACCGGAAAGCGCAGCGTAGGACAGCCCCCCACTAGATGGAAAGACGACATAATAAAGGTCGCCGGGAGCCGTTGGGTGCAGGCCGCACAAGATTGGTCGCTCTGGAGATCTATGCAGGAGGCCTATGTTCAGCAGTGGACGTCCTGCGGCTGAAACGATGATGATGATGAAGATTGTATTTTTTGGTAGCTGCTAAGACTCAAAATTTGGCGAGATCTAGCGAAAAAGTAGCTAAAGTGGTGGTAGCAAATGAAGTCCTTCATCTCTACGGAGATATTTCGTTCAGTAGTTCACAACTTACATTAGATTGAATGAAAGATGACACTTGGTCTTTCGTTTGAACTCTTTGAACTCACTTAATGGCCACGGTGCGGCGCACAGTGGGCTGTAAACGGAGCCTCCCTTTCATAGGATTTTAGAAAAATTAAATATGTTATTTCATAGTTTTAAGTATACAGTTTTGTCATAACAGTCATATCATTGTATAATTTAGCAATTTCAAGCTTTATTTTTACCTTCTACACCATATAATATGGACTTGTAAATTTCAAATGTATGAAAATGGATTTTCTCTTCGTCATAACTTTTTTGTGTTTTGAGTTGTAAAGCTGAAACTTATACATATCGTTACTGGGGTGGTAATAAACCCTTAGGACCTTTCACCTTGACCCCGGGCGTCCCCGTTCAACAGATATTTGTTGATGAAAATTTCATACTTTGATGACATTGTATTGCGGTGAAATCATCAATCTGTAGGTTTATTTTCGACCTGAATGCTACAGGTATCGATTAATATAGCTACCCCTGATTTACCCTACCGCTTCGTTTTCAAAAATACGACTCAGAATTCGTTTTAAAAATTAAATATACCTATTTTTCTTTATTAAAAGTTGTACATTACCTATAAATTTGGACTATCTAATTAAATGAACACCAATTATCATTAAAAAATTACTAATTTAGCAATTTCAAGCTTTATTTTTACCTTATATACTAAATAATATTGACTTGTAAATTTTATATGTATGAAAATGAACTTGCCTTTCTTCATAACTTTTTTGTTTTCAATTATAAAGCTGAAACTAATAGGTATTGTTACCGAGGTGGTAACGAACCCTTAGGCCCTTTGACATTGAGCCCAGGCGTCTCTGTTCAAAAGGTATGAATTAATGAAAAATGCACAATTAGGCACCATTTTCTTTGAAATCGTATTCACTACCAGTAGACATGTTGTCTATTTTAGTACCTAATATAGCTGTTGATAAAATAAGAGTTATTTAAAATCATTCCAACGCCTAATGTACTCCGTACCTACCATCAAAAACTCGTTTTGAAACTTCAATAAATCTATTTTTATTTATTAATTAAGTCGTACATTACCTATAAATTTTAAGTACCTTATTTATTAAGCCATAAACTAATACTTTTGTTCATTATTTTTGTTTGACATTTTTAGCAAAATATTTTGGTTTGCTAATTAGGGCAATTAGTTTATTTGTTTTGCTGTACATTGTTATTATTGTTTTTGTAGTAGTGGTTGTTGTTCTATAGATTAGTTCTAGAGATCGATTATGATTCTAAATGAAAGTGGTATAAATACCATGACTAATTATATTTCATTTCATAAATCATCAAAACTCCGAACCCTAAAGTTACCCAGCGTTAATTTTAATTTGTTCAATATGGAAGGACTGGTGTCAAATATCGACATTTTTGTGTTCATGAAGCAAAATTCTTTTGATGCAGATAAATTATTTCAAAGATTGTTAACTTCTGTGAATTTTACTTCGTCTAAAGAAGAAAAGACCGAACTTAAATCGTTTTGTGCAACTTATTCAAGTAATCTTAAACGAAAAGGGAAATCGGCTAATTATACAGGAAGTAATTTTTTACAAAAGTTTGCGGAGTGGTTAGACATAGATATCAAGTGGCCAGCATTTATAAAAAACATACGTTGATCAGTTGAGAGATGAAGATGCATCAACGAATGTTTCCTTAGCATTACTACCTAGTATATCAGTAGAATACACTGTGCCTGCTAGTGTATTTTTGTCACCCAAAACAAAATCACCGAGAAAAGTATTCGTGGACCTGAGTCCACTTCAAAAAAGGAGAAAAACAGAATATCTTATTAGCGAAAATGATTTTGCTACATTAGCGTACGCTCTGACCAAGAAAGCCGCTGAAAATGAAAACCACACTGACTTTTCTGAGTTACTAAAGCATTTAATTAAACACACTGAAGGTGCTAAAATGCTTTGAGCATGCCTAAACCCTACAAAGCGAACTTATTCTGCTGATGTAGCACTGGGTATATCAACGTCTTTGAAGTTATCAAAATGGCAATACGTAACACTAAGGCAGAGTACAAAATACATAGGGTGTGATATTTTCCCATCATATAATGCAATACAGTCTGCGAAAAAGAAGTGCTACGTGGAAAAAGAAGACATGTTGAAAACAGATAGTGAAGTCAAGCTAAAACTTCAGTCTGTTCTGAACATTACAGTCAAGAGACTCTTAAAAACATTACCATTTCCAACAGAGGTTAGTGGTAGCAATTTAACTCTCATCAGTAAATGGGGTTTTGATGGTGCATCTGGACAAAGCGACTACAAACAAAAAATTGTTGGGGATGATTCCAGTATCTTCATGTGTTCATTTGTACCGTTGAAACTGGTGAGAGAGGATACGGATGAAGTTACATGGGAAAATCCCAATGCTTCATCAACATTTTACTGTAGACCTATTTATTTTAAGTCCATAAAGGAAAGTAATTTAAATATAAGAGAAGAAATGTTGGCAGTTGAAAGGGAAATTGCTGCATTGCAGCCAACTGCTGTCAATGATACAAATGCGAAACACAGACTTCATATGACCATGATAGATGGTAAAATAACTTCATATCTTTCAGATATCTCAACAGCAGCATGTGATATTTGTAAAGCGAAGCCGAAAGATATGAATGCCATCGACTTGATATAGCGAAGAACTCATTCTGAGGATATTTTTAAGTATGGCCTATCTTCCCTCCACGCCTGGATTAAATGCATGAAATGCGTATTGCATATTGCGTATCGCCTAGATTTAAAAAAATGGCAAGCTAAAGGAAACGATTTAAAGCAACTAGTAGATAACAAGAAAAAGATTATTCAAGAAAAGTTTCGAGATGAAATGGGACTGCTTGTAGATATAGTTAAACAAGGTGCGGGAATGACCAATGATGGGAACACCGCAAGAAGGTTTTTTGCAAATCCTCAAGTAACTGCACAGATCACTGATGTTGAAGAAGAACTCATCGGAAGATTTGCGGTGATTCTTCAGGTAGTCTCATGTGGAAAATTTGTTGAAGTGGAAAAGTTCCGGCAATATTGTTCTAGAACAGCTCATAAATATGTCGAGTTATATCAGTGGTATTATATGCCTTCTAGCGTGCATAAATGACTCATACATGGTGCAGACATAATTGAGCATAATAACTTTATCCCAATGGCAAACTTTCTAAAGAGGCTTCTGAAGCACGCAAAAAGATTTTAAAAATTTTAGAGTACTCCACTCGAGAAAAATTAGTAGAATTGCAACAAATGAGGATATTATCCAGTTTGTTAATAACTTCTGACCCATACCTGTCCAGCATCAGACCTAAGATAAGTCAACTTAGCCATAAACTGCTATCAGATGAAGCTAAATTGTTATTGGTGAATTCTACATCAGATAAAGAAAATATAGAGTTTGTAAATGTAATAAATTTGTGTGACTCTGAGAAATGTATGAGTGTAATTAAGTAGGTATCATCGGAACTATATGTATATCATAATTTATAATATCATAATTTTGTTACAAAATATATTTATATATTTGGAATTTACATTTACATATTCTATTTAGAGGTACTGTTGAAATCGATAAGTTAAATTGAATATAAGATCTCATGTTATTTACACTGCTTTCATTTAGAATCATAATCTAGCCCCAGAAATAACTATTTAATATTTTATGACAAACATCAATATAAACGAAACAAATAAACTAATTACCCTAATTAGCAAAATACAGACATTTTGGTACAAATGTGGAACAAAAACAATCAAGAATAGTAGCAAGTAATGATAATTGGTGTTAATTTTAGTTTATACTGCAAATTTATAGGTAATTAACAACTTTTAATAAAGAAAAATAGGTATATTGAAATTTTAAAACGAATTCTGAATCGTATTTTTGAAAACGAAGTGGTAGGGTAAATCAGGGGTAACTTTATTAATCGATCCCTGTAGCATTCAGGTCGAAAATAAACCTACAGATTGATGATTTCACCGCAATACAATGTCATCAAAGTATGAAATTTTCATCAAGAAATATCTGTTAAACGGGGACGCCCGGGGTTAAGGTAAAAGGTCCTGAGGGTTCATTACCACCCCAGTAACGATGTGTATAAGTTTCAGCTTTACAACTCAAAACACAAAAAAGTTATGATGAAAAGATAATCTATTTTCATACATTTGAAATTTACAAGTCCATATTATATGGTGTAGAAGTTAAAAATAAAGCTAGAAATTGCTAAATTATACAATGATATGACTGTTTTGACAAAACTGTATACTTAAAGCTATGAAATAACATATTTAATTTTTCTAAAATCCTATTAAAGGGAGGCTCCGATTTCAGCCCACTGGGCGGCACGCGGCGGTGAGCGAACCTGAGCTGATTCGACATCTCAGTCGCACGCACTACGAGTTTATATCGCTTTCTCTCTCATCTGTATTTCCACGTTTTTATTTCGATATTCCTATATGATCGCATTTACTATAACATAGTGTTTCGATTGTATATTAACCATTATAACGTATATTATAAAAAGATTCTTGTATATATTGTTGTTCATACTTATAATTTAATATTATTGTTTTGATCTTTTCACTCGTTCGTTATTACTTTAATTTATATGTTTAGGAAAAGTTGCATACTGAAAAGTAATAAAGGAAGTTGATTTTTGCTGAGGCTAAAGGTCTAACCAAACTATACTACTCATTCAAACTATGTTCTCAATTGACAATGGATTTCGTTCAATTTAAACCCTTAACTAATGAATTCTGAACAAATATGGTTAAACAGGAATGTGAAAAAAAATCAATTAAAAAAAATTGATTAATAATCGATTATTGAAAAATCGTTTCTTTTTCACTGTCGATGTTTTCATAATAGATTTTTTTTTTGTGACAGTAGGTATTCAATCACCCTTCTTCTTACTAACTTGCCAACTAGTCCTCTTTATTGAAAACCATTACTGCCATTATCAAGTGAATATAATGTATTGTCTTAGAACAGATTCAGTATCCCAATAAGATGGTGGCTCCCTTATTAGAATTTTCTAGGTAGTTTTTGTGGCACATCAATATCTATGCTTCCAGTTTATATTTATAATCCACTTCACATAAGCACAATAACCAAATGTATCTGTTGAATAACAATGCGCATCTCCTTTATCCTCTTAGGGGTGCGCGCCATTTTGAAAAAAAAAGGGTTAAGCGCCACAGGGGGTCCCGCGAAACGCTAAAGTTCGCGGGCATGGAGTAATTAAATTATTTAGCAATAATTTTGTTTAGTACCTTTATTATAAAATGTATGTCTATGAATTAAAAAGAAAATGCATATTGAGTTGCTAAGATACAAACATTAAGAAAAGAAAGATGTTATAAAAGAAAAGTGGTTTATTTAAAAAATCGCCCCGTAATCCTCCTCCTCAACAGTATCACACAAAACGCTATCAGTATTACATAATATAGGGTTTAAAACTTAAGTTAATGAATCTATTATAATATTGTAAAGCTGAAGAGTTTCATTGTCTGTTTGTTTAGATGAACGCGCTAATCTCAGGAACTACTTGTTCGAATGGAAAAAAATTTTGAGTTGCTTTTGAAGTTATACTTCTTAAGGCGCGTTATGAAAAAATGATGAGAGTGAAATTTTAAGATGCGCGCGCATCTGTGACACAAAATTAACAGTATGAAGTTGTCTGCTTAACCGCTCATTAAATCTCGAAAAAAAGCTCCCAACAAAATAGAAATTGAACCTCGATATTAGTCGCGCATGTTGGTACGCTCGTCACCTCTGATCACTGTTTTCATATTTATAATATTTATCAACATGTTTCTAGTTTATACATTCCCAACACGTGTTTTAGTTTCATACAAGTGCGAATTATATTCAGTAGTGATTTAAATTGAATATTTTGATTGATATTACTTACTATTTGTGAATATTAGTGAAAAAAATTGTGCTTATATACTTTTTCAAGTGCTCCAATATAATTGAGGTTAACTATCCGTATGTATTATTTATTGATATAAATTAAAATACTTTTATTTAATATAATTAACACTAAATATTATTAAATTATTAATGTTAAATACTTATTATTGGTTATTTAATATTTACAAAATAAAGAAATAAATTTAATAAAACATTTAATAAAAAGTTTGTGATAAAAATTAAACATCAAATTATAATATTAACTTTTAATATTTGCTATTAAATTGAATAAATAATAAATATTTATAAAAATAACTAAATATATTTAATGAATTTTTTTTGATAAAAATGAAAAGTGAATATTAAATTAAGAAGTCAATAAAAATTGTTAGCGCCTAATGCTTTATCAATAGCATTTAAGTCAATTATTTATGTGGGGTACTTTCATTATTAGTTTTTTCTTTTTATTATTTTTCGCTGCACCGCACACTACGCAGTCTATAATTGACCACCGCCGCCGCGAGTCAATCTATCTAAATTATATTAATCCCGCTTGTTGGAGTTGCTTGTGCACGCTGCACGACATCCAGCTGGTCCACTACTATCGAAGCCGCAAATCTGAGGAATTGGCCGAGAAGAAGCGCTGCCAGGCTGAAGCTGCAGAATACCACATAAAGGTGATCGTAGAATAAGCGGTGCAGCTGTTTCTTACTTATCCAGTTTCAAGGTAATTCTTTCTTACATATTCCTAATTCTCCCCGCTCGTGGATTAGCGACCCTCTATATTGCTTAGTTGACGCGTTCACAAAAATATTTAAAAAATGACCAACCTTAAATTCAATTTTTGAATTTATTTTTAAATTATTAAATAATCAATAATAAACATTTAAAATCAACAATCTTATAATATTTAGTACAAATTATGTCTTATATATTTATTATTCTCTAAATTTGGTTTTTAATAATTACCTATATATATATATATATATATATTAATTATATAAGTTCCGATTCAGACATTACCGGAAGATACAAGTGTCCAGAAAGGGTATCGGGTATTTGTAAGTTCAATGAAACAAAAATTATTTGTATGCAATAAAAAAGTTTATGCAGGGGTCGTTCATGCTTTCGTCTCGGATTCTCTACTGCCCAGTACCGACAATTCTGCTTATCAACATGACCATTCAGGTGAAAATTTGCTTCGTCACTGAACAGTATGTTGTTAAAGTTGTTAAATCGCTGCAACATTTCGTTCGGAAAATTCAGTCGATTAGCATAGTCCGTATCCTTCAATTCTTGAACCAATTGAATTTTATAAGCTTTTAGATGTAAGTCTTTCTTTAAAATCGAATGTAAAGACGATTTTTTGATGTTCAACGCTTGGCTTCGCTTTCGGATGGATAAAGACGGATTTTGACGAACCGACGCCTCAACTTCTTCAATTGTTTCTTTATCGCGAACTGAACGAGGACGACCAGAGTTTTGAATTTTAACAGTCGCACCTGTATTCTCGAACATCCTGATCCATTTCCTAATGCTATCGTCACATGGCGCGTGGAGTGTACGATATTCCGCACGATAGAGACGTTGAGCAGTCACTATTGAATCACCATTACGATAATACGCTCGTACGCAAAATGCGCGATGCGTCCCCGAGTACTGTTCCATCGTGACTAAAACTCCACAAAATGGCGGACGCCACGAACCCCTCCCTGCACCCTTTAGACGCCCCGTTTCGAATATGGCGCGAAAACAAATACCCGATACCCTTTCTGGACACCTTGTACTATGGAAGTGGACATCATTTAATTAAAAATACAATTCGAATAATAAGACAATTTATGTTAGACTTAATGTAAGAAAATAAATATTTATTTATTTAATTTTTCAAATTTAAAATGAACTTTGTTGTTTATCCTTTTCCAATCCTTCTATTATTTTATTGTAATTAATTATTTGCATGCAATTAAAAACTATTTTTTAATGATGCCAAAGAAGTATAACTTCTCACGCGCGTACATAAGTACACTCACCCATTTTTTTTATTTACGCAGCTCCACGGTATCACCCGTTTTAGTTTTATACGAAAAACACCGCAACGTCAACGCACCCGTGTACCCTATCATAATTGTTCTTCCCACAAGTACAAATTATTTTAATTTTTAATTATCTCCTAAACTATGTCTCCAAATAACATGCTTTAAAGAGAAAAATTTGACTTCATAAAATTATCATTATGTATTTGCCATGTCTAATATAATAAACATAAATATTTATTAACTTTTAACAATTGTTTGTTATAGAATAGCGTATTGTGCCTTATTTATAATAGATAGGCATGTGCTATTGCGGACTGTTTTTTAGACATACTAAGGCCCAATACTTTTGTACAAAATTATATTTACGTACCACTAAAAATTATCGCAGCGCACGCCGATAAAGCAGTTGGGGAGGACTGCGTGTTGCTGCGTGTAGTTCCAGAGATTAGCGTGTTTAAACAAACAAAAGAACATAAAAACACTTTTGCTATGTTATATTAGTTTATGTATATAAATATGTACTATACTATACTATACTATACTATACTATACTACAGTATATAGTCTATAGTTAGGACTATAGAAAGTTTAAAGAATATTACTACTTAGAAAATCCAATTCTGAAGACAAAAGGTCGTAAAATAATATGACAAAAAAATTGTTTAATTTTTATTCAACCTTGTTAAACAACAAAATTTGTACAAGAGTTGGCATTCTTCGTTATTAACAACATTTGTCTTATTTAAATTGATTATTTCATTAAGAAAGTTATGATTGTGAATATTTCAGATGTTTATTTCAATTTTTCAAGAAAATATGAAAAAAAAAAACAAATAATATGAAAAATCGATTATTTTTTAAACGATTATCAATAATTTTTTAATTGATCATATTTCCTAGAAAGTAATCAAGTTTGAAAAAAAATAGATTTTTTTATTCCCATCGCTATGGTTATCATCAGTGCACACTAATTTACCGAATGAAATGAAACGTGAATAAATTTGCCCAAACCTAGTTGGTAGGACCAGTTTCTGAATTTTCCTAATATTCAAATTTTCTTTTCCCCAAAGTTATATATTTTGCAACTTTTTTCCCCATTTTAATGAAAAGACATACCCGGTACAAATACTAAGTATCAAAATACCTGTGAGTATTGATATGGGTGAATATTGTCTCCTTGGGTAATCGTATGCTTTATGCATTCATGCTTATAAAATGTAATGTGATTGGATTTAGTTTTAATAAAATGTATCTCTGTGTTGAGATAAGTGACTGAAGCGAAATCTTTCCATCTTAGTTTACCAGGCTTAAGACTGTCGGCTATTGTAAATGACTGAAAAAGTGAACGTCTCAAGTGGTCTCAAGCATGGAACTAGCCAGAGGCTGTAGTACTGGGCGTTTTGTTCAGAAACGATTTTAATAACCAGTTCTTCTATGAAAAACGAACGAACTGTTTCTCTATTTAACAAAAACAAGTTTCAAAACGAACGAGACCATTTTATGATAGAACAGATCTATAATTATTAAAGTGAAACTTTTATTAGATCGTCTCAAATTTTTTGGTCTGTGTGTTGCATGTCGCGTGACGGTCGGTCGAGGAGTAAGGATAAAGTGAAAGAGTGAAAGGCGTTCGCCAGAGAAGCCAAGGCCAATAATTAATGGAATATTATTCCAAAAATTTTTAGTTAAATATCTATATTGTGAAAAAAAGTTTCAATTTTACCGTGGTTTCATAAAACCACACATCATAATTATTGTTATAAGGACTATAATTGAATGAACAGTAAACCGTTACAAGAAACTACTTTAAATTTGAAGTAACGAATAAGCTACAATGAATCTTATTGCTAAAAATATACAATACAAATTTGGTTGTAAAAGAAAATCGAAAACGAAGGAACGAATAAAACTGGTTTTTGGTTAAACGTCAAATGTTCGTTTTTTCGGTAGATACAGTTTGTTCTCGAACTTAAGAAAAAACCGTTTTTATATAACCGGTTTTAAGAACGATTCCTTGACTGTAAAAAAGCGTTTTGTTTCGTTTTATGAAAAAACAGAATCGACCCAGCACTAAGAGTCTGGCAAGTGATAGTTGATCCTGAAAAATTGGGGTAAATAGAAAAAATATGTTCCTAGTGTTACCAAGTTAGATGGGAATAAACTGTCCTGATGCTTGAAAAAATACCTAATAATATATAATATTACCAAGAATTAGTAGATATCAGAAATATCAATTATTTTCTAATATAAACATGTCAGAGAATCATGTATGGAATTATTTAGAAGAGGAAATAATTTATAGTATAGATTTGTTATGGATCTATAGTATTATTAATGTGTTGATGATGATAATCTCTGATGATAATGATCATAGACAATTAGACCAAAAGTTATTCACAGAGGTTATTGAGATTTTTTGACATATCGAATCAAAAGGGCGGGCAATCTTCAAATTTGGCGGTCGACATTTTTTGATTTTAATTAATTGTGGCGTTATATTTTCATTGTTATTTTTTATTCTTATAGTTTGTCTTTCTTTTCAACTTTTATATCTGTAATTTTGTGTAGTTTAGTTAATTTTGTGTAGCTTCGAGAACATTCAGTGGTAAGTTTTTTTATTTTATTTTAATCATGGATCTGGATCCTGAGCCTGACCCTCCTCCTGACAAACACCCTTTGTTAACACTATTAGATGCAGATAGATATATTTCTTCCGATCCTAAAATGTTGAAATCAGTATCTGTTGAGGATATGAAAAAGTATAGACGGAAATTGACTCAGACTTTTAAACCAATAAAAGATAAATCTGTTCGGTTTAATAAGAAGCCATTAATTACAAACACTTCTTTAACAAATCTTCCTGTTTCCACCAAGTCTTCCGAGGTAGGGAGTGCTCTAAGTTCTCATAATACTGACAGTAATACTTCAGATGAGAAATTTTCAAATAATGTTAACAGACAATTTTATAAAGACTCAGACCCCGGTCCATATATTGTTACAGTGGAATTAGTAACGGAGGATCCGAAAGTAGGTACAACTCTGCATCCACTAAAATTTGGCTACTTTTTACAAAAAAATCAAATGACAGATGTTTTAGAAGACGGAATAAAAAAAATTGGTAGAAATCGTCTGTCAGTATCATTTAAGTCCTCAATAGCTGCCAATAAATTTTTAAGCAACTCCATATTAGGTAGTAATAATTATAAAACTTCAATTCCGACTTATAATGTATGTAAATTAGGAATAATTCGTGAGATTCCAATTGAGTGGTTGCATAATGACATTATTAATAATTTAAGAATTCCTGATGGATTTGGGTCAATCATACGTGTCCGTAGGCTTAGTAGGAAGGCCAGTAGCCCAGAGGGCTCTACTTGGATCCCTACACAAACAGTAGTCATAACTTTTGATGGTCAAGCTCTTCCTTCTCGGGTATTTTGTTTTTATTCATCTCTGCCAGTGGAACAATATATTTACCCAGTAATACAATGTTTTAATTGCTGCCGTTTTGGGCACACACGGATTCAGTGTAGAAGCAAACCTCGTTGCTATAAATGTGGTGAGAATCATGATGGTTCATCATGTGATGTAGATGGGGACTACAGATGTATTAATTGTTCTGGGCTTCACAAAGCCATAGATAAAACTTGTTCAGAGTTTGTGCGTCAAAAAGACATAAAACATTATATGTCTAATCATTCACTCTCTTACCAAGAGGCTGACAAAAAATTCTCACCAGCAAAAAAATCATTTGTTGAGGTTTTAACCTCCAACCCTAATAGGGATAAACCATTAATACACACACAGACAGATGATTCAGAAAGAAACATTTTTTTCATATAAAAAAACATTTTTATTGAAACCAAAAACACATGCTTCTTTAGCTAAGGGCTATGATATTAAAACACATAAGGACTTGATTAAAAGTTATGAAATTCCTCCTTCAAATAATGGTTGTGCCTTGAATAATAATAAAGATACCAATGAAGAAAATGTAGATATAAATGCCTTGATTATTTCCTTGATGAATATTATTTCTAATTCTTGTTTACCTGACCACGTTGCAATCAACTTGATTCAAAATATATCAGTCACACTTTTTAATTCCTTCAAACATGGATTACATTCTTCAGTGGAACTGTAGAAGTGTAATATCAAAACGGACTGATTTATATTACTTGATTAATAGATTTAAACCACCTATTTTAGCTTTATGCGAGACTTGGTTGAAACCAGGTACCATATTTAAAGTACCAGGCTATTTTATTCTGAGAGATGACAGAGAGGATGGTTTTGGGGGCTCAGCCCTTCTTATTAAAAAAAATGTTTTTTTCAAATCTTTATCACTGCCTTTTTTTAATAAGAGGAAATTAAATGCAGTTGCAGCTATAATAGATAATATTTCATTTCTCTCTCTTTATATTCCCCATAAAGATACTTCAGTAATTCCTGTACTTAAGTGTATTATTGATTCTATCCCTTCTCCAGTTATTATTTTAGGTGACTTTAACGCTCATCATTCCCTGTGGGGCGCTCCTAACGATGATAGGTTAGGAATTGAACTTGCTGGTATAATAGATGATTTGAACCGATGTGTCTTAAATGATGGCTCAGTGACTCGTCGTGGTATTCCGGGTCAATCTTTGAGTTTTTTAGACATTTCTCTTTGTTCTTCGTCCCTCTCTTCCTGTTTAATGTGCAGGTGTCATGAGTTATCATATGGTAGTGATCACTTTCCAATCATCATTTCGAAGCCTACGTCAGTTTCCCGCCTAACTCCTCTACCACCCTTACTGAAGTATAATCTAACAAACTGTAACTGGGAGTTATTTAGTTCAGTTCTGGATAATAAAATTACAACACAACCTGAAGTTTGTTTATCTAACATAGAACAATCATATGATAACCTTATTACTAGTTTGAAGTTAGCGGCTGATGAATGCTTTCCTTGTAAAAATGTTGCTAGTAGAAATATTCAGTCTCAACCTTGGTGGGACAAGGAATGTACTCAGGCTATTAATAGACGAAATATTTCTGAAAAAAGTTGTGACTTGGTGCTTGATTTAAATTCTTTTCTTCAATACAAAAATACTTTAGCGGCAACTAAAAGGCTTTTAAAAAAGAAGAAGCGAGATGGTTGGCAACTTTTTTGTTTGTCACTGTCGCCTGAAACTTCTCCCTCTATAGTATGGCGAAATATACGTCGTTATAGATCTTCCACAAAAACTAATCATAATTTTTCTTCCTTCTCGCTTGAGTGGGTTGAACCCTTTTTTAATAAACTGGCCCCAAGTTATGTTCCTAATTTAGATGAAATGCCTTATAATTACATTTCTGATTATAGTAACACATTGGAGTCCTTAGATGCTCCTTTTTCATTACAGGAATTGAAATTAGTCTTGAACCGTGTTTCTGATACGTCACCTGGGATTGATGGTATTCGGTATTCTTTTGTGGTTAATGCAAAACCTTTAACTTTATCATTTATTTTGAATTTAATAAATATTATTGATAATAAAGATCCATTTGATGCGAATTCTTTCAGGCCTGTGGCTTTGTCATCGGTTCTCTCTAAATTAACAGAACATCTAATCAAAAACAGGTTAGAATGGTTTTTAGAGCACCACAATCTTTTAAGTTCTTCTCAGTTTGGGTTTAGGAAGGGACGTAGTGTTTCTGATAGTCATTCAATTTTTTCGACAGATATTCAAATTGCCTTAACCAGGAATGAATCATTAGTGGCTGCATTTCTTGATATTGAAGCTGCTTATGATAATGTTGACTTGATAGTACTAAAAAACAAGCTGCAGAACCTTAATATTCCTTCAAAGTTTATAGATTTCATTTTTAATCTTTTTAGTGGTAGAACTATTATCTTGAGGACTCTGGGAATGAACAATCACAGCCGAGTACTGTGGAAAGGTGTACCGCAGGGGTCTGTTCTTAGTCCTATATTGTATGATGTTTATACAAATGATCTAGATTCTGTAGTTTTCCCTCAGTGTTCTGTTCTTCAGTATGCTGATGATTTACTAATTTATTCCTCGAACAGTTCGATAGGTTTGGCTGCTAAAATTGTAGAGCAGTCATTGGATAGATTATCGCATTGGATGTCTGATCATCGTCTTTCCTTTTCTGTTTCTAAAAGCAAAGTAGTCGTTTTTTCTCGAAGAAAAACTAATCCTCATATAAGTGTTTCTTTAATTCAGGCGAGCTTACCGTTAAGTAACGAAATTATTTTCCTTGGTAGAATATTTGATAGCAAATGTACAGGCATTCCGCATGTTAATTACATAGTTGCTAAGTGTGAAAGAAACATTAATATGATGAGAGCAATTTCTGGAGTTTGGTGGGGTGCACATCCTTTTTCTTTAAAGTTAATACATAATGCAATGATTAGAAGTCTTTTAGACTATGGTTCTTTCACTCTTTGTCCTGTTAATAAATCTGTAATTCATAAACTTAACCTCATTCAATCTAAGAGCCTGCGTATTGTCATTGGGGCCATGAAAAGCACTCCCATTGATGCTCTGCAAATAGAATGCGCAGATCCACCCCTGCACATAAGAAGACAGTTTTTATCAGATCGGTATCTATACAAATCCTTTCAACTTTTGGACCATCCTCTTCATAAAAAAATAACTTATCTTGATAGCCTTATTGTTAAAAATAATAGCTACTGGCATCGAAGACCTCTGCCGCATTTAATTCATAGTCTCAGGAATTTACATAAACAGGAATGTACAATCACAAATTTTCCATGTAATCCTCTCTTCTTTTTTGATTACAGTGATATAAGATACTGATCTAAAGTACTGATGTAAGATTATCCATAGGTATAGGAAAAAATATGTCAAATACTGATTCCAAACTTTTGAATTTTATTAAAAAGAACGCTCCTAATGCGGAAGTTTTTTTTACTGATTCATCTAAATCTGTTGAACCACTTAAAGGAAATTTTTCAGATTTTTTTGGAAATGTTTCGACCATTCAAAATAATAAACAAGGAGTAGGTGCTGCTTTTTATCAAATTTCGTCTGGATATTTTAAGCTTTTTAAATACTCTTCTCTAATATCTAACTTTTCTGGGGAATGCTTAGCTATTTTGGAATGTATCAGCTATATCATAACGGAAAAAATTGCCAGGGCTGTGATCTTTACGGATTCTTTAAGTTGATTACAATCTCTTTTACATAATCCTTTAAAAAAAAAAATTGGTCACCGATTTCTCTTGTAATTAAAAATAAACTGAAATACTGTGTGCAACTAGGTTTACAAGTTTCCTTGATATGGATTCCTGGTCATTCAGGTATCCATGGTAATGAAAATGCTGATGGTTTGCTAAATTGGCAGCTTTTCAAGGTGCTCCTGATAATTATTTATATAGCCAGGATTTACTTTCTTTTCTACCTCGTCAAGACTTGGTTGAAAGGTGGAATATGCACTGGGGTCATTCAAGCAAAGGTAAATTTTATAAAAGATTTCAATCTTCAATTGCTCTAAAACCGTGGTTCTCCAAATGGAGATTTAGTAAGAAAATTACAACTATTATTTCGAGGCTAAAGTTTGGCCACTGTTGTTCGCTATTCCACCTGAACAAATTAAGGATTAGAGATACATCTATCTGTGAGTGTGGTCTGGAAGAGGGTAACATTATGCATATTCTCTTCAATTGTTCTCTTTATAACTCTTTACCACTATATGATATTTTGTGTAATTAAAAGGCTATTCTTCCTTGCGAGCTGTCATCTATCTTATCTCTCAATAATAATATATATATTAAATCATTAGTAAAATTTCTTAATCATCATAAATTGTCATTGTAGGTTTCTAATATTATTTTTAATTGTATTTATTTATTGCCACTTCTTCATTTACCCGCCTATTCCCTCCATCCGCCTAAAGTATCGAATTCGCTTAACTTGAAAATGGCAGTATGAGTCTCTAAAGTTGACTGGGTTGCCAAGATTGAAAACAGAAGAAGAAGAAAAGGTTATTGATATTGGTGACAAATCACAAATCAGAGATAAACCACAAACCTGTGATTTTAGTATTTTAGTCATAGAGTAAGGTGAAGGATTTTCTAGTCACTAGAGTGACATAGACAAATAGTCAATACAATCTCTGGTCAATACTCAATACAATATCTGTCAAAAGATTTACGTGACGGTGTGTAGGTAATTCATAAAAATTATCTTTTTTATTTTGAATTTGAACACTACATTATTTTAAAAAAATAATGGCAAACGATGATGTTGTATTAAAACAATATCTAGGCAAATACAAGCATCGTGATTATACCGTTCGTGAAGTGATCAACCTAACACAAACGTATCGCAGTCTGACTTACCGATTAGAAGCTTTTGTGTTCAATAATGGCTCAAGAAAGGACCTTCTCAATCTTGAAGGCACCATCCCTGTTAACTACAAAGGTGCTTTTTACAACATACCGGTTTGTATTTGGCTAATGGATACGCATCCACAGAATGCACCTTTGTGTTTTGTTAAGCCTACTGTAGACATGTCCATCAAGGTGTCCAAGTACGTGGACAGTAATGGAAAAGTATACCTACCATATCTACATGAGTGGTCTCACAATGGTTCAACTTTGCAGAAACTTTTACAATGCATGATTACCGCTTTTGGAGAACTGCCGCCGGTATATGCTAAACCTCGAAATGAATCGAAGCCACCATATCCAGTTAATTCCTTTATGCCACAACCTTCTGGATACCCTTATCCTCAATCCAGTCCTGCACCAGGTTATCCAACTGTAACTCCCTATCCCACATCCTCAAATTTACCATACCCTAGTTATGGGTCACCATATCCAGGATCTGTTAACACTAATGGAATACCTTATCCTCCAGCATCAACTAACATTCCATATCCTCCCACTTCAGGGTATGGACCTAGCCCTGATGCAGCTGGTGGTACAATTACAGAAGAACATATTAAAGCGTCTCTTCTTTCTGCTGTGGAAGATAAATTGAGAAGGAGACTTAAAGACCAATCACAACAGTCACAGGCAGAACTCGAGACACTACGTCGAACCCAACAAGAGCTTCGTGAAGGAAAGTCACGACTTGAAGATATATTAATGAGATTGCAAAGAGAGAGATCTGAGTTAGATAAAAATGTGACTATTTTACAAGAAAAGGAAAAGGAACTTCAAGCTGCTGTCGAACGTTTAGCTGAGCAAGAGGGTGTTGATGTAGATGAGGCTGTTGTTACTACAGCTCCTTTATATTCACAGCTTTTAAATGCATTTGCTGAAGAAGCCACTTTAGAAGATGCCATTTACTATATGGGGGAGGCTTTGCGTAAGGAGGTTATTGATTTGGACACATTTTTGAAACAAGTACGTACTTTGGCACGTCAACAGTTCACTCTGCGTGCTTTGATGCATAAGTGCAGGCAGAAGGCTCAGTTGGCATGTTAATAATTATATGCGGTCATGAAAACAAATGAAATGGAAATACTCTGTGATTTGATAGGATTGCTAGTGATGCATTATATCCAAAAATGTAAATAACTTGAGGTCTAATTAATTTTAAACAAATAAGATCTCCATTCTTAGAGATAGCTCTAATAATGCATCACTGTACTTGCCTAAGTCAGCGATAACATGATAGGTTTTATTGTATCATTATAACATGTATGTTATAATATAATTGTATAATATGCATAGTTGTTATTATTCTTTTTAAATTTATAGAATTGTTATCCTACTTGTGATTTTCCAGTATCACTTGTTATACTGTCACATTTCAACTTATATGTGTATAGGAAATATCCATACAAGATGTAAATAAGGGCTTGTCATCTAAACACATAATCCTACCACATATTTGCATGAGTCACATGTGAACAGGGGCTAAGTGGACATGTCACTCATCGAAAACTACAATGACATAATTACAAAAAAGCCGAAATTGACATTTTGGTTTCATAAGTTCTTGTTACAAAAACTGTCAATAGAAAAAATATCACATAAATTGTTCTTACAATAGTTTATAATAGAGAGAGTGAATGTTGTTAGGAAATTGGCTTAAATTCGCTAAATATAAATCAATTCAAAACTTACAGATGTTTCTACAGAAAAATTACTTAAATGTAATTAATTATGTAGTTCTATTGGATGAGCAATGTGTCAAATTTCAAAATTGGCATTTTGTTTGCCATGAATAATTCCATACTTACTTATTTTTGTTACACTATACTGAGATTTTTTTTAAATAGGTTTTACCAATAAAATGTAATCTTGGCCATCCTGTAAAGTGTGCATTTTCGATTTATTGTCCACATATTTATTCTTTACACACATACACATATTTATTGTTTAGTATAAAAGAATATTTAACATACAAAGATCATCTTTGAGGTCTTATTGTCTAGTGTTATTATTTGTACAGCAAAAAATTACATATATATTATTTTATATTTCAATGATTTTGCAAGAACAACTGATTTATCAAAATGGATTGACTATTTAATGTTTTTGTCATCAGTTTTTGCCTTTTTACTCCTTGGATATAGGTATCAAAGAATAAACAACATAATTTATTCAGGTTTCCCTACTGATTTATAGCTTATGCATATGACATTATATTTTGCAAATGCAAAGAATTAAGAGAAATTTTAATTTCATATATTGTTCCACTATTATGAAACAAATGTATTACAATAAGAATCAAATGGAAGTATATTTATATATAATATTATTATTCCCCTATGGACAATTTTCTAATTTAAATATCAAAGTTTGGTTTGAATTATGTCTTTTTTGGGAATTTTGGTTGTAGTGGTGAAGCCTCCTAAAAAGTGAGATGTTGTTTTCTCTGTAATTTTAATTGAAGTGGCTTTCCATCTAATAATATGAACTCTTTCCTGCTGGTGGGCATCACTTGATTTCTATTTAAATTTGAAGATTATCCAAGCAAATTGTAGAAAGTTATGAATACTTGATTCAAATGATAAAAACTAGCTTCTTTCACTATATGTCATTATGCTTGTAAACAAATAATATAATTTCAGTGCCTATTTGAAATATCAAAGTAACAATTTTTTATTATAGACATATGAAATTATATAGGGTACTTATAACAAAAAAAAACAGTGCTTTCCAATCTGGATATTGGGACTAGATGTAGATATTCTTGTGATTGTGAATGTGAATGATTAATTATTAATGTTCTGGACTTATAAATTATTAAACTTTTGCCTGTAATAGTATATTACATGCAGCAACTGTGTCTACATCATACTTTTTTGTCATATTATAAATGTAAAGGACAAAAAAGTGTGACAAAAGAATTTTTCTAGACTGGGTTTGAGTCACATGATTACATTGTAAGTTAACAAGAAATTGTGGAACTACAATTTAAGGAGTGGAAATGTTTGAAATGCTCTGAACCAAAACTGCCCAATTAATTTTAGACAGGCCATCATTTCATATTCATGTAAGCTGAAGGGTCTCCTAGCGAAAGAAGAAGCAATTTTAGAAGCAGTGATGGTTCAGTCTACTACTGAGCTTTGCATGGACATAGTATTGACCAACAACGGTTTGAAGCTCAATGAGCTTGACCTTTCGGTGGAGGAAAACATCATCATGAAACCTGTAATGTATGCAATAAAACACGGACGGTCGCAGAATGGATGTGTATTGTCGCAAGCGCATTGACAAAGGTGAACGTGGGGGTACATATAAAAAACTTAATCGATCTATACATTACAAAACCATCGCATTTTCTTATGCCTAAAGGTGTTTTCCGGCAGCTGCAATGAAAGCTAGTCCCATAAATAATACACTAATGTGGGGCTAGTCCTCCCACTAGGCTCAGCGTATTACCATCTTGGTCTTACCATGTCAACATGAGGTGCAGGGATGGTAGATAGTGGTGCAATAATACTGGTACAGATGATGCTAAAAGTTGGTATTTTTAGCAAATTAGCTTAGTACCGTCATCAGTTCTGGAGAACCCCTTTTTTTAGCTTATCGCTTTTTTTTAACTCCTCCGTGCCCATTATTATGCAAATGTCAGTTGTGTTATTCTGTCTTCCTGCCGACAGGGACCTTTTTTTAGCTCCTTGGCTAACGAAACAACAGGGGCTCTGATCGATACTGAAAAATTGGAAATTTTCCATACCAGGATAATGTTCACCTGGTACAAGACCCTGAAATCTGCTACTACCATCCCTGATGAGGTGTGATTGTGGCCAATGAAGACATATAAAGTATTAAAAAACCTATGTATAGCGATGATAGATTCATATACATATATATTTGTATAAATAGACAAATATTTAAAGTGAATAAAGTTGTCATTTGGAGATAGTTTAGTAATAGTAGGCAGGTTAGGATTTGTGGGTGGGCTTACTCTAAACTCTCAACAGTTCAACATGTAAATTTACACAATTACAATTTATAATAACTGTAAAACGATTTTTGTTTTTCTAAATTAATTCTTTTTATGATCTACAATTATGCTTTATAATTCGGTATATATGTTATGGTTTACTCAGCGTAAGCCATTTAAGTGCTTGAATTGATTCATCTACTACTATTTTCATATTAATATGTTTTATTTGCGCAGAAAACTAACACTTTTTCTAAAATAAGTGTAGCCTAAGTTACTCCATATAATATCAACTATCTGCCAGTGAAAATGCGTCAAATTCAAATCCATACATTAAGTCACACTGCAGGCGTGTACCAGGAAGTCTGTTAAGACAGATTTTTTTATCTCTTCTTTGCTACATGGAAAACACGTTTTATTATAATTTGGTTATGCAGAATGTCATATATATTATAAGTAGATATAAAGAAAAATTAAAAAACCAAGCATTGGTGTTGCGCGCCGTCTCTTGTGTCGGTTTCTATATAGGGCTGGGTTTTCGTAACCTTTTTTAACAGAACATTTGCAACATTTGAAAAATCTGATGGATCTCTTCCAAATTTAATTTTAGATTAAGAAAAATCAAGACCTTTTCTGTAAAAAAGAACTTTTTATTTATTACGACAGTGAAACTAAGGATGTACATACCAGTATTTATTTCTCATTTTCTTAACTAACATGAACCCTAATTCCTCATACTTTGCCCCCCTCTGGGACCCCAGTTTAGTTCTAGGACTATGCTTAACTGAATTTTGTAATTACTATTATCAATTGAATGTGGCTTTTTTTTTTCATATTCAGACTTTAAAATATTTTTGCTCCTTGTAAAATTAGGTCCTATTTTTGGCTTAAAGTTTTATAATATAGGCTTATTTAAAATAGTACAATTTTAGCAAAGTTGGCTGCAGATGATGGGTGTTGGTAATAATATAAAATGTTCATATTCAGTATATTATGTGAGATAGACAATAAGTTAATTTACAACTGAAAGAGGACAGTTATATCGTAATTGGAAGTTAACATGTTTAGGAATATTTAATTTTGTACTGATTGTTGCCTATCTAGTGCCATGTTGATGGGTGAAAATGATAATATTATTATAAATATTTTCAATGTTTACCAAATATCTTTGAACTCAACTATATATTGGAGGCATGTATTAGTTTTATTTCGCGTAAATTTATTGGAAATAACAAAATAATTATAGGCATGTAGGTTTATTCGATATCATGTATGTAGTAATGTTTTATGTTATATTCAAAAATTTTTTTTTTATTTTTACACATAATTTTATAATGATTATTCACTTGTCTGTACTGACTATGTACCATATATGAATTTTTAATTTACTAGCGTATTCGAAAGCACATGGTGTGTTCTAGGGTTGATTTGTATTGTACGGGTGGTGTATCTATATTAAATTTAAACTAAATTTTTATATAACTGTCTAAAATAAATAAGTTATTATGCTATAATTATTGTTTTTTTTTTCACAATTGCTTTAAAATTTTCAAATGTTATAGCAGATATAATAATATCTTGTAATGGCCATGTGAAAAATTCTGTATTGTAAGATTATAATCGTTTTTATACCAATACTAAAAAACGTTAACGTAAATAGTGTAAGTTTCGTATTGCATATTATTGAACTGCTGACTGAGTTAATTGTCATAATAAATAAAAAACTTGTATCACCATGGTGTTTTATTTTGGGAATACTTTTAAAGACTTTTGGATGGCTTTTTATTGTTGCTGGCAATAAATATCTGAAGATCGTGAAAAAGGCTGTCACAGTTGGTAGCAAAGTTTAAAAGCTATCCGAGAAGCTGATCTGAGGGTATGATTTATGAATATGGCAAAATAAGGAATAACAAGTTGTTTAGCTACAGGAAATGTATCCCATAACTGCTACTTTGCTTCTATATTTGATGAGTCACATCACACATCTTTCGTATAGTTAATAGGTATAGTCAAATTCCTATAATGATAACTTTCAAAGGTAACAAAGCAGTTATTGTATTGATACCCAATATGAATAACATCGTAACTCTTAGTTATGGTTGTTAAAAGAGCTGTTAAGTATTTTTAATAGCTTTATGATTTTGTTGGTTTAATTATTCAAAGGTAAATTGGATGATACCTATTTTTACTCGACTTCGAAGAAGGAGGGTTATGTTTTTCGAGCGTCTGTATGTATGTCTATTTCTTTGTCTCGCTCTGTAGCCAAACAATGGATTTTAGTATACGAGGTGTCGTTCGTCTTAATTGTGAAATACGACCTACTCGAAGCGCACTCGCCTCAAAACATAACTTGATAACTCTTTTCAAGAAAACAATTCTTGGTGGACACGTAGAGATCCGTCGTGACTCGCGGAGATCCGTCACGGGTCGCTACGATGCGCAAACGGAATAATAATCGTTTCGCGGCGATAAACTCGCAGGCGGAAGTGGCGTCTTAGTGTTATCAATAAAAAAAACTCAAATCAAATTAAGCGAGCTTGGTCGCCCCAGGAACTATTTACTTATTCTAGCTCTCTTTTTATGTGACCTTACTGTTAGCCTGAGAGGAAAATAGAGCAGCTGAATGGCTTTTACAACTTTACCGGGCTTGGGGATGAGCGCTTAAGGCACTCGGCCGCGAAAGCTTGTGCAACAAGCGTGCCAAAGTGGCTGAACCTCGGCTTAGGCTGTTGCCGCGATTGCAAAGAAGACGCGATTTGACTAATTCCCTATCCGTAAAGTGTAAAGTTCAAGCTAAACTAAGATATACATATATACATGTCCCTGACTCCTGGGAGGAAGGAAGGAACATGTGTACTTATATGTATTTAGTGATCTGAAATATGGTCTACACTAACGTAAAAAAAGGTTCCATATAGAACCTATGTGGTGTGCACGTATGTATGAACATATTGTGTGAGGGTAGCTAAGTGATTGCAAGTGCAGTGTCACCTGTATCGCGCGGGCGGCTGCCAGACTCAAGGGTTCCACACCGAGGAACGGACCTAGGCTTGAGTTGCCGCGAGAGAGGGAGGTCACGGCGGTGTGTTCTAGCTCATAGATGTAGATATTATATACTACATCTATGTTCTAGCTCAAATTAATAGTTTAAAAATACTTGATGGTTGTTCTAAAGCAGTTAAAAATATGTTTGGAATCGTCATTTAAGGGGAGGGAGTTTAATATTGAACAAATTTCAATAATCTGAACAAAGTGTGGGTAATAATGATAAATACTAGACTGAAATATATTTTAGATGAATAAGAAACTTATTTCAAACAGAAATATTATGATTCTATCATACTCTTATTATAGTAAATTGTACCATTTATATGATATTGAAGTTTGTAAGTAAAAAGAATTAACAAGCAAAATATTTATTTCATCAAATATAAAAAAATGAAGCTTACAACGAAAAATAAATAAATGCTTTATGCACGGAATGGAGGAGCGGCTGGTGAAGCTACTTCTTTTCCTGTTTTTTCCCCTTTTTCGCTGCAGCAGCAGCTTCCAGATCGATTGGAGCTGGTTTTACAAAGGGAATAAATTCTTGGTATTGTTCTGGCATCCAAGTTTTTAAAGGTTCCGGTACCTGAAAATTTGTAAATGAAATACACATTAACAAGTAGGTAATACAAGCTAAGAGATATAACCTATATTAATAAATTTGTAGTTATGTCTCTACATGTAATATTTTTTTCGAATTTAGTGATGGACTTAGGAGACACTGATCACGAAAATTTCCTTAAAAAATAATTGTCTTTTAGTTCGGATTTTACTAAAAAACCAGCTTGACCAATTCAAATTAAGTTGTGTACAGGGCAAGCTTATGTCATTGGTCAATTGATAGGTTATAAGATCTTTCAATAATACTTTTGGAAAAAGTAAAAACTTTTTGATCGATATTGATAAAATTTTGTACATAGGAAGTATATAATACGCAAATTCTCTATTATTGTTAAAAAAACTATATACATTTTCAATGATATGAGCACAAATAAAATTACGAGATGTATAAATCTACTGCGTAATAAAAAGCGCGTTGGTATAATATATACCTAGTTGAAAAGCATTCGACCCTGGCTTATGACTGATATTTATGTGATGAGGATAATTGTCAGTTGTATGTCTGGGTGTTAAATATCTATAAATGTATGGTAATACACTGTTTAGTCACTATAATACAAGCTTTTTTTTACTTTGAAATTAAATGACCGTGTGTGAAACTATTTTTTTTAAATATATACACCTCAATTTGGACGCAAAATACTTTAAAAAGAACCCACAATTTTTGAGAAAATTTGATATAAATGGTAATTAATGTAATTATATATAAATACTTGAATTAAGAAAATTATAGACTTATTTATGAACATATTTACAGATTCGAATAAGTAAAATGTATTTCTTTTAAATTAATTTAAATACAATGAAATCGACAGGTTCGCACCTTGATACCGTCTTCAGTTTGATGAACCTCCAAGATTGCACAGATGACCCTTGTAGTAGCGCACATCGTAGCGTTTAACATGTGGACATACTCGGTTGCCGCGTTCATCTTCTTTGTTTGACCATACCTTGGAGACAAAAGAATTTACTTGTATAACCTGGTTTTTTTTATCGTAGCACGGTAAATTAACGGCATTGTACCTGATGGTGAACACAGTGCAGTCGAATAACATCGGCGACCACCAAGGGATCTACAATTCATCGACAGTGTTCGCTGTCATGCCATCCTGCTCAAATGTCGCTTCACGTATAGTGGCACACTTAGGGGGCGGTCAAGTATTACGTACGCAACAATTTGGGGGGAGGTTGTCTTGTAAAACGTTACGATTAAGCATGTGTCCGCTATAGCCAAACGTAACTGAAAACGGTTGACATGCCTCTAACGTACCGTATCGGTATTGATATAGCTAACAACGGCTATCAGATATCTAGGTACTAACAACTGAAAATGACGCAACGATGTCAACCAACTTACAATATCACAATAGCTGGTTATTTCAGCGATTTTCGTTTCGCTATGTTGGTAACCAAACGAACAATAATATCCATAATAACCAAAATAATTATGCCTTCTCTCACTTTCTAAGCGATCCCTTACGTGCAAAACAAAGAAGAAGCGAATATTGGCTAGCGTTTCAATAACCAGTAAAATTTTACTAATATTAATATAAACCAAAGACGACCTAATTTCTATAACATTAAGGCATAACTGTAATAAGGTTTGGAAGATCAAACTATAATAGTCAATTATTTCGACAAAAACCGTTCATTATAGTTTGACATATGAAAGGTTATTTTGTTAAACTTTGTAGCGATAGACATAAGGTCGTGATTACTTTACGAAGTTTGCGATATTCATGACATGTACAATTGTTTTAGTTTTTGTTAGGTGACGTCACTCCGTGTTGTGTGGTTTGTTTTGTTTGAGAGATGAAACAGAATATGCAAAATAAAAAAGTAAAAATTGTAAATATTTTGTTAGATAAAGTAGATTTGTTTCAATGGCGATTTTTAAATGCGCCACAATTTTTATCTATTGTAAAAAAATGTACTAGTCCTAAGCATTAAAAAGCATAAAGGTAAATCGTTAAAGGGAAGAGGAATCATTATTATCTGTGCACTTACACGTCGAGTAACATCGAGCAGGATTTTTTTGGAGGGATCTTAAAGTGACATGTTGTGGATTTTATTTTTAATTCATTAACTTAGGGGTTTTGACCCTATGTTATGTAATATTGGTGGCATTTTGCGTGATATACTTTGGTTGTTGTGCTTAAGTGAAGTGAATTATAGATATAAAGCGGAAAACATACATTTTGAGATCTCACAAAAACTCCCTAGATCGTTCTAACCAGGCAGCCACCATCTTGTTAGACGCCACTTTCTATAAAATACATATTACTACGAAGATTTGAAAACATTGACGCTGGAAAGTTTTACGAAGGCTTAAAAACATTGACACTGAAACCCCCATTTTTTACATTTGAAAATTTTATGAAGGTTTTAAAACATTGACACTGGTAAGTGCTTTTGCGGCGCCATAACAAGAAGAAGATCGAGTAATACGAGTAGGTACTTTAGTAGTTTAGTTAGACTGACAATATCGATACGGCAGGTAGCATATTTACATTATCGATTACAAACGAAAACGATGCGCGTATTAGAAGTTGAAAACTCGCTTTGGTATCGATATTTGGTAACGGATATCAATACCGGTATTGAAACCAAATATCGGCTAGATAGCCGTTGCCAGAAATAGCTGATAACGCCCATGGCTAGTTACGATGCGTTACAAGGACGGGAGTGGGTTCGAACAACGCGTAATGTAACATTCTTTTTTTTATTTAAATAAAAATCTAGGAAATTAAAATTGTGCGTCATTTTTATTTTGTTCTCTCAACCTTTTCTGTTTATATTTTACGGGAAATCCCTCGACTGTACTGTACTTTATTTTGTTTTCGTTGTCAGTATTCCTTACTTTGTACGTAGAAGGACATTGCTGTAGTCGGTTTTGTTAAAGTGAATTCATACTGTAATGTCCTCAAAACAGGGAGATTTGCATCATCAGCTGTTCTAGAATACTAGAATGCTCCTTAGTCGTATCGCGTTCCGAGATCAGCCGATCTAGTAATCAAACGAAGTGGCAGGGAGCTGTGCCCGACTAGATCGCGACCATATGCACAATTGCAAAACGGCAAAAGCACATTGAGTTAACTCAAATTTGTGACTCGAGCGGCATGGCGCAGCAAAATGGTGCGCGCCGAGTGAGTCGCTAAACGCACGCTACCCGTAACCTGCGCCCGCTGTCTCTCAATGCAGGTAGTGCAAAATGCCACTCAGCGTTACCTCAGCCGGCTATAATATGCGCCAACACATTTGAAATACGTGTGTTGACACATCCGGCGCAGTGAACAGAGTTGGCGTATTGCAGTGTTATCCATGTCTGAATGGCACATGCTGTCATAATGACTCTTATGATTTTACGCAATTCGGGATCAGCCAGTGTATAACCAACTACCGAGTGGCTTGCAGCTCGGCATGGCATCAACGGCAACTGTCGATGTTTTACCGATTATTTATATGGATTGTACTAGACTTACTATCAGGCACAATATCGTCATTTAATGCATTTGTTTTTTTTATATAGGCTAAACATCCCAATTGTTCATACACTAAAAAAGGTCTATTAATAATAGGTACTTGTTCTTCATCTTTTCTGCGACAGCAAACGTTACATTGCATACAAAATGTTCTAGAAATTACCTTAGAATTTTACTCTCATTACACCCAAATGCCCACTTTGATAGAAATACTAAATAATTTTCATACAGTAAAATTGTATAAATCTCTTTCTAAGATTACTTTAAGTTAATAAATCTGTTGATTTATCCTGTGACCGTGTTGATTATAATAATTATAATAAAGTGAATCTTAAATAACAGGAAAAAGCAACAAGTAACAAGCTTAAAAGACGAATTACATAAAAATCTTTTGTTTTATTAGTAACGACAGTATATTTTTTCTGTTCCAACTACACTGCTAGCTTTAATGGTCCTGGAGTTATTAAAGACAGCTTCACCGGTCTTAGGGGCGAGGGAAGACGGCACTCAGCCGCGAAAATATAATAAATAAATATGGCAGTTATACTGCAGGGCTAAGCACATGTAGATGAAGTATTATTTTAAGAAAAACGCAGTAGAAATGAGTATAGTATAAGAAAAATTCGAAACAGAATATTTACTTTAAGTGTAGTAAACATATCAGATGCGTACCTTACAAGCAGTCTCCTGGCTTGATACTCTAAACAATTACTGCAAGATACAAGTTCGCGGAAGGCGCCTGAACCTGGGAACCAAGCCTCCAAGTCCAATTTCTTAGATGCCGCATGATTCAGGGCGCCAGACACGATGTTCACGACGCGGTAAGGGATATCCAGCATCTTGTAGAAATCTTCCGCATTAGCGATCATCTCTTCCATCATAACCCATGAGGCATTGTCGTGTGGCGATGTAAGGACGAATTGTTCTACCTATATTGACAGTAAAGTAACGTCCCTTCAAAGGTTGTCAAAGAATAGGCCGTCACGCGCATGATGATATTTGATCACCATACCTACCTACCTGTCTATCTATATTACGTTTTCTCAACAGGCAGTTAAGTTTTAACTGCATTTAACGGTACATATTAACCACAAAATGGGTAAGTACAGAAGAGGGCTCCGTCCGATCTTGAATTTAGTTTACAGTCTATAGTACTTGCGAAAATTGTACTGTCCGCAACAATAACAAAATACAAAAATGTTTTTATTATTTTATTGAAGTGAAAACTTCTTTTAGCGCGGTACGCACATTTTTAGATGAGATTAAATCTCTGGACTCGCGAAACCGTTACGAGACGCAGCTATAGTGTGTGCATATATGCATGTACATATAGCAGACCGCGAACGCGTCTTTCATAAATGAATATTAAATGTATTTTAAACTTTCTAATAATTAATAAAATACAATTCATAAATAAAATGCAATTCATAAGCCATAAAGCCCTCTAAGCCCTAGTACCCATGTAAAAAATGTCTAACGCGCCAAAATAAGTTTTCACATCTGTCGGCACTCCCGGAGTCCAACCCGTAATTTTTTTTTAAAGTACCTATGAAGTTTTTTTTGCATTTTTCACTTTATGTAGGTATATATAGATTCAATACCAACAAATCCTGTAAATTTAAGTACTAACATTCAAAACTAAAACGCTTCTAACCTTACTGCATAATTTATTTATCTTTTATCTAATCTTAATTTTTTATTTGAATAAAATATAAACCTTTGTATATTATAATAAAGTTAATGGTCGGTCCTGTGATATACAGCATATTTTACACATGTTATTGTTTTACATGTGCGTATACTTTGTTACTGAACTTTGCAAAAATACATGGCTGTTTGACAGTTATTTTCTTATTTCAAACTCATAGGTCATAAATTTCACATTCAATATTATTTCAAATACAACTTACCTTTTCGAATTGATGTACTCTGAAGATGCCTCGTGTATCGCGACCATGAGATCCGACTTCTTGTCGGAAACAAGTAGACAGACCAGCATACCTATAAAATTGTTGTATAGGGATGAGACAAGTCTTCTATAGTATTATCATTCTAAACCCCGGACTGACCGTAATTTTGAAAATATTATACAGGTATCTCTCACGAAGGTTTATTTTTTGCCCTAGTTCAGCAAAGTACATGATAGTTGGTACAACACAGTCTAGAAATAGTGATGACCATTTTTGTGAACATCTGTATACAAAATAGATTATTTTAGGCTGGATGGTAGGAGACGGGCAGTTCTGTACGACTGAATCCCGACCACCATACACCAGGTGTATAACCCGCCACAGTGGCACGGTTAAACGTGTCGCTCTCCGGAATCAACCGTATATCTAGTCAAGCAGGGTAAAGGTGAAGTGAAGCTGTAAAAGCCGTCAGAGGCTCCAGGGTAAGGCTTATAGTATAGACAGACAGAAAAAAAGAAGCAAAGTCAAAGTGAAGTTTTGTTGCATTTATGGATCAGCCAGTGTTGTGTTGCCAAGAAGCTATCAGACCGGCATGACGACGACGGCAGATTACCGATATTTAGATGGTCACCATTGTTTTTTGATTGTATTATATTTACTATGTAGCACAGTGCCATAAACTGTCCAGTTCAAGATAATTCAGTCTTAGCAAAGTTATTATCAGTCCTTAGCTTTATTTCAATGGTGAAAATGTTGAATACCTAATAGGTAATGATGCTTCAGGAAGCCATTCATCTCTATGGTAAGCAGCGATGGGTTGTTCAGAGGTCGCAATCAAGTACTTCTCTTCTACAACAGTGTCACCTTTATTTTCAGAACCTTTCCCTACTACTTTGTATAATTCTTCATCAAACTGAGCCAACTGTGCAACTTCTTGCATTACCTGTTAAATAAAATATTCTTTGAATATATTACATTTTTAGGTATATTTAATACATTATAGGTACTGTAAATGTCCTATAGCTGGGAAAAGGCGTCTTGCGGAAGAAAGGCACAAGATTAATTACTACACCAGTTCATGTATAGAAGTTGCGGACAGCGAGCTGCCGAAATAGAAATATGTTTGTAGTGTATAAGTTAGGCTAAATATATGTATTGCATTTTAGTACCTAATAAGTAAGTAAGTATTAGTAATAGTGATGTATAATCGTAGGAATAGATAATTTGTTGAATGTATTATATAGGAATAAGTAAATATGCTAGTTGTAAGGATCAAGAATGAACATCTCGCATGATGACTCTTTCTGTCGAGAACGCGCGCACGCAACGGCGCACGTCATTGGCTGAGAGGTTTCCCGCAACGTCGCTCCCCAACATGTAACTACGAGGAAAAAGGCGACGTTAAAGATAGCGTGGGACCCTCCAACAGGGACCAAGTCACAGTGAAGCTGTAAAAGTGGTCAGAGGCTTCAGGGCCCCTAAGGCTAACAGTATAGTCAGTCAGAAAAAAACCTCCAACAGAGGGCAGTTCAAGTATTAAAACGGTAGTGCAACTTTTAATCGCAGTATCAGTATAACACGGAAAACTAGTCCACGAACAGGGCACATCAAGAACGTTATTACGAACTACTTTTTAAAAAGAAATCAGAATAAATATTGTTTATTTATCAGTATAAATATTGTGGACTTTCATTCATAATAATAGGTGTAATCAGGTACGCCGGCACCTGGAAGCAAGATGTTCGTAAGTGCTTGGTCAGAGTGCTCCTGAAAAGAAGAGCAAATATTTTTAAGGTACTATAAAAAGATCATTTATCATTACTTTTCCTTTGCCTGCCCCCAGCCAAAACTTTGGCTACGTCCTTGAGTTCATGACAATTTGGCGATCACAAACACCGTGAAATCCACATTTTCACAAAACTGTGGTACTACAAAAAACATTTCTGAAGGAATTCAGGTTTGTACACAATATTTTCTTTAATTGTCAGCTAATAGTTCTCTGAATTCCGAAAAATTCATAGGTACATGCCAAGGCTTGAACCTATGGACATTGAAATAATATTCCGCGACGTCGCACCGGTCTTAACCACACGCCACTACAATCTTTAATGATGATTTAAATATTAGATTTCATTTAACAGAAATCCCAGCAAGAACTCAGTAGAGGTAATGAAATACCATAACATACCATCACGCTTGTATTCCCCAAAGGGTTAGGCAGAGCTGTACTAATGTACACCCACAGTTCGCAGAGTATGTTTTTTAGGTCGCATGTAATAGGGGGCGAGCCTATTGTCATTAATCGGGCACGAAACCAAACTCCGAGCTGCTACTGAGAATTTCAACAACACACAACAACATTTGAATCAAATACAACATAGAAAATGGTCATTTTAAAATCAATTTACCTCCTTACGCATGAAAAATGGGGTATATAGGGGTGTGTAACCCTTTTTCAATAATATCCTTAGTGACAGTTGAACTAAAGCTTGTTCTAAAAATACTGCAGGCCCTTTTAGATAATACCCACGTCCACCTGCTACTGCAGCTCCTCGTTCTCCATCCATGCCTACAATATTATAATAATTATATTATGGCTTACCACAGTTACATTATGTGCAGTTTTGTCAATGTTTGGACTGTTAGTGTGCTGTGTAACAGAGACGACACTCTATGCCAACAGTAGCCCATTATCTACCTTTTTAGCTTGATGTGGGTTACATAAAGCCGGTCTGTATTGTTTTAAATGTTTTCTCCCTAGCATGCGGGGTAGGAATTTGGATAGGTATTTTGCCGGCCACTCACCTCGGGCGTGCTGATGTTGATTTTCATGGCTTCTACGCACTGCACATCACGCACTGTTGAAGCACTATGGAACCCCGGGGGGTTTGTGAAGTCCGAGCTTAACTATTATTTGATTTATACTTTTAATTTGCGACGGAGATGCAATAGTTTTATGCGCTCTGTTAGGCGACACGTTTTGTCTTTTCAACTGTCACTCGTCGCACGTGAGTTTTTGTTTTTTTTTGTAAATGGCGCTAATAGTGGCCGAGGTAGGAAAAGTTATGAAGGAATATGTGCATGCTCTAACACGGTCAGTTACCTTAATTACTACTCCATTGAAAATACTATATTTGTCATAGGAGTTGATTATGTTATGGACATAAGATACAATATACAGTGGTGGTCATATAATTAGAAACACTACCAAAGGTCCTTGACATTATGTAAGATACCTTACATCACTGCAATCGTTTTTATTTTGAAATTAAACAATAAATAGGACAACAATATGTTCAACAATTTATCATTTATTAGAAAAATAATATAAATCCCATTACACAAGTGCAGTTTCAATATTAATATTACATTATGGACAAACATTTAAATCAGTTTTAAGATATGAACTATAATGGTCAACTAATTAGAAACAACAACAAAAAAGTATAAAAAACAATTTTTTTTAAGTATAAGTAAGTAGTATTGTTATTTACGAAATAGCTACTATCCACAACCTACCAATAGTTATAATTAATATTTAGTGGCGTATCCCTTATTTTCAATAACAGCACTGCAACATGTGGCATTGTTTCAATCAATTTCATACATTTTTCTAAGGGGATTGAATTCCATGCTTCAACAAATGTTTCATATAGTTTGTTATGACTGGTGTTACATTTGTTTGAGACTTTCTTTTTAACAATACATCAGAGATTTTCTATTGGGTTTAAATCTGGACTATTTGCTGGCCAGTCTAAAATGGATATATGCTGTTCGCTAAGGAAACATTAGACACTATTGTTCTTGTTTCTTGGGTCATCAGGCAAAAAAAGTACATTTTTAATCTGGTTGGAGCCTTAACTTAGGTCTTTTTTAGCAACACGAACGATTAGCGTATCTTTTCTGGGAGAGGTTTTCATGGCCGCGCCTTTCTAATAACATTCTCTACAGTTCAATGTGTTTTATAATGATCAATTGCATTCAAAACTTTCTTAACAGAACAATTTAAATGCTCAGCTATTCTTCTGTACGCCCACCAATTATTTGCCTAGTTGACGAGTCACAACTATTATTTTTGCCCATTTTGAACAAAATAAAATTCAGAGTAAATTTTGAATTGCCGCCAAAATAATAGAAAAAGCCAACAAAGAAATGTTATTTTTCCATTTCAAAAAAAGAACAAGCTATGGATGCCTTTTTTAAAATGTTTCTAATTAGGCGTCCAAGCGGCCAGTAACAGAAAATAAACTCCTACATGTGTAAGACTCGTTTTGTAATTAAAAGTAAGATATGTTTTATATTTTATGCATTTAATGAGTTTTTTATTTGAGTGGCTATATTATTGCATGATTATTAAATAATGAATGTGTATATTTTTTACAAACTTTGTATGTTGAAGTTATACTTTCTTTATTCATAAGAAGTGTTTCTAATTATATGACCACCACTGTATATGTATATTTTGAATATAATTTAGTAAATAGCTACATATTGACATGATAAAAATAAAGTAGTTTTATAACACACATATTACAGCCAAACCCTTTAAATTTGTGTCCTCATTCAAAGTACAAATCAAGTAAAATAGAAGACATAAGTGACTTTTTTTCATCCCAGATTGTCTTTAAATGTTTTGCAGTAAAACTAATTGTCTGTAATGTCTGTATGTATTGTCCAGATTGAAAGTTACTACTATTAACAGAAAACTGAAGACCTAAAATGTTAAAAGTAATCAAAATATCTACTATGAATTTGGAAACAAAAACATAGGAGACTAAAAATGCAGACAAAAAAAACCATAAAATATCATCATAGATATTTTACCTCAGGCAAATAGCACCCAATTAATTATGAATAAGTTTTTATAATACTTAAATCTTATTATATTAAGTGAGCAATTCTTGTATATAGTAATTGGTTTCTCAGAAACTGCAGCAATGATTTGGGTGAAATTTTGTATTTAGATATTGTTTTGGGTTACAAATTTATCTTGATAAGTATTTTTCTTCTTTTTTAAATACCGAGCATGGCTCAGTCGCCCAGATATTAGTTAATAAAATGCCTATACAATATAAAATACAGTTATGATCAGTGTTGAGTATGTCTAACATGACTTATTAATTATTTAAAGATGACACTATTTTAATATAGAAACACTATTGACACAGGTTGTCTTAATATATAAAAAAAAGTTAAGAGAATTTATTCATTACTGCATCTGTGGCATACAAAATTATCCACATATATTTAGGTTGTATTCTTTATCACATATTTTTTAATTTACTGTAAATAAAGACCAATAGAATAAAAAAAATTAAAACATACCATCTATCATACAAATAAGATCGACATGTGAATATTTTTTTCTAAAGCTGCAATCTCCATAGGTCCTTTCAACTGCGTTATGGTCTTCATCATCATCAACAGGTACAGACTCATGGAGATGGTTTCCGACTTCCCTGAGAGCAGCTGAACGAGCCCTCTCAGCTGTTACCAAACCTTGTTCATTTTTTGTTATAGCTTCATCTATAAGTATTCTCACCTGTAAAAGATTAAAGAAAAAAACATTTAAAAATGTATATATTTTAAAATATTATGTCGTATTAATCGTATCGATTTGGAAATTAGTCATAGAATCTTTTCTATACATGATGATGCAATAGTATCAGAAAGATTATTAAGTTAGCCTCCTAAGATATTATTATGATTTTAACTTATTCACAAAATATTGTAATGAACAGTAAATATTTTAAAATAACTGTTTAATAAGCACATATACAAGAGTATGTACGTATATAAATGAAGCATATGGAATCCACATATATCAAGTTTAAAAACATTCACAAAAAAATATTAAGAAAAACAGAACTAATATTAATTTATTGACTGATTACCTTTTTAATTTGATTCACAGTCAATGATTTCAGATCATCTCCAGTTAAGTTAATCAGGTTATCAGCGATTTCGGACGGAACCGGCTGGTCTTCCGGACCCGCCGGCTCTTTGCTTTTGATTTTCAATCCTATCTCTTTGCTGCAAACATTCTTGAGTTTATTCAAGTTGTCAGCATCGTGGCGGAGTCGTCTCCAAAGGGTATCCTGCTCGACTACCGTGTCGACAAGAGTTACATCTTTGTAGCGCTTTCGTTGGTTTTCGCGAATTTTGTCTGGAACGCCGTCTTTATCTGCGCGGAACAGGTCTAAATCAAGAACCATGATGCTATTTAGAAGACAAACACCGTCTCTATTGATTTAAATCAGAGATAAATATGGTTATTATCTAAATGGTTATTAGACAAACAAAAAAAAATTACAACTGTGCAAGTAGCCAGCGCTGACTGCGGCTAGGACAGGGGAGGAAAGTTAGCAGGGATGTGAAAAAATAAAAGTTTTTTTTTAAATCGATTAACATTTTTTTTATATAAAAAAAGATTTTTAAATCGATTTTTGAATTCCATATAATCAAATAATAAAAAATCGATTTTTTTAATGGATCTAATGTACATATTTTTGTGACAGTAGGTACTCAATCACTCTTCTTCTTACTAACTTGCCCACTAGTCCTCTTTATTGAAAACCATTACTGCCATTATCAAGTGAATATAGTGGTAAACAAGATGGTGGCTTCCTTGTTAGAACTTTCTAGGGAGTTTTTGTGGCACATCAAAATGTATGCTTCCAGTTTATATTTATAATCCATTTCACATGCTCAAGCTATATCACACAAAACGCTATCAGTATTATATAATATAGGGTCTAAAACCTAAGTTAATGGTTCTAAACTAGTACTATTAAGCTGAAGAGTTTCTTTGTTTGTTTGTTTGGTTGAAAGCTCTAATCTCAGGAACTACTTCTTCGAATAGAAAAAATAATTTTTGTTGGATATCCCAGTGATCGAAGAAGGCCTATAGACTATATAACATCACGCTACGACCAATAGAACAATACGATTAATTAAAAATATTGCAAAAACAGGGAAGGATTATTGCTTTTGAGAGCTTCCATTGCGTGCGCTGCGTAAATGCGTAAAGTTACTTAATTAACAATCATGTGTGACGGAATTGTTTCTCTTACAAAGTTAAAAAAAATGTCCGTGATAGCATTTGGCTATCTTTTAAAGTTGACTCAATATAAACTTTTTTAAGGTAATAAAATTTGTTCTAAAGATAATGCATTATTTGCGATGGTGTTTTCTATAAATATGGTATTTACCTTATTGAAATAAAATATTCATAACAAGTATTTAGTTACAATAAAAATGTCCTTAACATCAATTGATTTCAATAAATATCTTAGGAAATATCACAGTTTTAAAATAAATCCGCAGCAAAGTAATGAAAGTTTCAGCTCCTTTAGAATTGTATTATAGGTGCCTACGACCCAACCTTTCTAATCATCTCTCTCTCTCTCTCTATCATGTGACGCAGATGAAGATGCGTGAGTCAGTTAATTAATAATAAAAACCAAATACCAAAACATTTCATTTTAAGATTCCACCAAAAACTACAATCGCCCTTATATATCACCCATAAATATCGTTATTTATAATTAAATAATGAGTTGCTTTTTAATTTAATATTGTATTTTTGCGTTCAAAAGGATTGTAATACAGGTAATTGAAGGCAACACTCGCATCTTTGGAACTATTTACGCAGTGTATAATAATTTTTAGCTGTGCCCCACGGTTTCACATGTGTTAATTTTATACGACAAACACCGCAATGCCAGTGATCCCGTGTAGCCTATCATAATTTTTCTTCCCACAAATACAAATTATTTCAATTTTTCATTATCTCCTAAACTATGTGTCCAAATAACATGCAAAAGAGCAAAATTTAACTTCATAAAACTGTCTTTAAGATGAAGTAACTCTTGTTAGTAAGGATTAATATACCACGTGTAAAATAATGATCTTTAATCACTTTTTAATGTTAAACCACTTTTTGTAATATAATAGCTTATTGTGGGTTATGCATAAGATACAGGCATATGCTATTCCGGACTATTTTAAAGATGTATTAAGGCCCAATATTTTTGTACAACATGTATTTACGTAAAACTAAAAATTATCGCAGCGCACGTGGATAGAGCAGTTCGGGAGAGCTTTGTGTTCCGACTTACTTTACAAAAATCAATATTAAAGGCTGGTTAAGACGTGTATCTTGATGCTAAATAAGCTATACTATTCCTTGTGAATCTATCTATCATATACAAAAATAATTTTTAAATCAGACTGGTAGTTTCAGAGATTAAATATTAAAGTAAAAAAAAACATAAAAACACTTCCGCTTTGTTAAATTAGTATACATATAATATATAGTATAGATAATACTTGTTTAGGCTAGAATTGTGCAAAGCGGCATCCTGTCCTTGAATATGAATATTCTTGCCTTTCTCTTTGTCCCCCCCCCCCCCCCCCACCATCCTGTGGTATGTACGAAACTTCTCTTCGTTGTGGGCATTGCGCGAGGCAACGAACGTCCGACCGACATAAGTCATTCATTTATATTAATTAAAATACATTATTAGTTACTTAAAGTGTTTAGAGAACTTGGTGTTGTGTCCCAGTGGAGGACAACAGGGAGCGCAGCCCAGGGTGAGTCCCATCTTTTCCGTCCTTTTCCAATGCTGCTTTGCACATGGTAGGTAGGTAATTAAAAAATAATAATTTCAACAATAAAAAAGAACTAGCGTCTACAATACTTTTAAAAGTTTAAAGAATATTCCTACTTTGAAAACAAATTCCGAGGATAAAAGGTCGTAAAATAATATGAAAAAAAAAAATTCTTTACTTTTTATTCAACCATACTATACAACAAAATTTGGTACAAAAATGGGCATTCTCTGTTATTAACAATATTTTTTGTCTTTTTATTGAAATATGTAAATTTAAATTGATTAAGAAAGTTATGATTCTAAATATTTCAGGTTTTAATTAAATTTCTAAAGAAAATATAAAAAAAATCGATTTAAAAGAAAAATTGATTATTTTTGTTTAACAAATACAATTAATAATTTATCGATTTTTTATTTTTTTACAAATAATCAATTTTTTTTTAATCGATTTATTTTTAGAAATTGACATCACGTAAAACTCAAAGAATTTTTATGTCCCAATTTCCATAATTATCTATCTCATTTATACCTCACAATAATCCATAATCGTATTAGTCCTGAACTTTATTCTTTCTTTCGCACACGTTATAATTTACACATGGAAAGGTACAAACTCATTGGTTGTTTAAGTTTAAAAATTCATTCATATTTAGCTGTCATTGCTGTCAAACAGACTAAATTTGTAAATTACAACAAAGCTGTTTCGAAGCTAGCCGCCATTGTTTTTCACTTTTTTCTTGTGGATTGTGGAGAAATTCTTGTGGCGACGTTTCTGTAACAGCGTGGACGCAACAATTTACAATTTTATAATATTTTTATTTTCCATATAATTACTTAATTGTGTACTATAGATGTTTTCGTAAATATTCGAAATTTTGTGTGTTTATCAGTTGAACGTGTTATTTTTTGATAAATAAGTATTGACTTAAAATTATGGTTTTCAATTGTGTTGTTCCTGGTTGCCGTAGTCGGCGTCCGAATATTAAGCATTTTTGTGTACCTTTTACAAATAAAGTAAGATGGAATAAGTGGTTGAAGGCATGCCCATTCTTACGACGGTATCGGGTTACTCAACTAGAAAATGTTCGTATTTGTATTTTACATTTCATCCCTGAACATATTAATGAGAGACAAAAGTTAAGTATTGATGCAATTCCTTCACTGAACTTAAGTAATGTGCAAGACCATACATTAAACATCATTAAACATCAAGCTTATTTAGAAATTATTTCTTCTACTAATACCCCTAGTACCAAAGAAACTTATATTTTTAGAGTAGTACGGCCGTTTCTCCATACCAATAACCCCTCTGTAGAACAAATAAAACTTACTGGCATGCAAACAGATAATTTGAGTTGCGACTTAAATATGGCTGCACATTCATCTCATACCAAGTTTCATTTACCTACTAACACTTTTCAACCAACTTATGAATATGAACCAACAAATATGCCCTCATCCACTTCTTATACTACTATATAAATTGAGCCCTAAGTGCTATAGATTTTTACGAAAACATTTAGCACTACCATCTAAATCTACTATTAATTCTATTCTTAGTAATATACCCTTGCGGCCAGGTATTAATGACTTCATATTTCAACATTTGTCAGATGCAGCTAAAGATAAACCTGCTTTATACAAACAATGTACATTATTGTTCGATGAGATGTCTATTACAAAAACTTGTATTTTAACTTTCATACGGGTGTTATTGAGGGCTTTGAGGATTTAGGTTCTGGAAAACGCACTAACAATGTAGCAGATAAAGCTCTTGTGCTTATGTTGCGTGGTTTATTTGCTCCATGGAAAATATCAATTGCCTTTTATTTTGCTCGAGATGGCGTAAGAACACTTATATTAAAAACATTATAAAAGAAGTAACTTCTGCCATTTTTAATACTGGCTTCATAGTCAGAGCTACAGTCAGTGACCAAGGTTCTGCAAATGTTGCAACTATTAAATCATTAATATGTGACTCAAATATAAATCTGTTACACAGCGATACCTGTAGGGATGGGAATATTTATTATTGCATTGGTAATAACCTTTTATATCATATTTATGATGTACCACATTTATTAAAAGGTTTCCGAAACAATTTTCAGAAAAAACATCTCAGTGGTGATCAGCGGGCACAATGGCAGTTCATTGAAATGCTTAAAGTAGATAGCATTGGTGGAAGTGCAAGAAGCACTAAACTCACAGATAAACATATAAAACCAAGTACATATGATAAAATGAAGGTAATTAATAATTGTAAACTTACCCAGTTTATGTTAGGGAATTTTTATGAAGATTGATTTAATTATCAAGAATAACATATCATAACACATTAATGTAAATAGTAACTTGTAGGACACATAAGTTTAAATGGTTTCCTTCTCTTATTTATTAGCAGTTATCTTTTTATAATTTTACTTATAAAAGTGTCTGTTTCTTAGAAAGTACATACATTTTTAAGATAATCCAATGTTTGTGTAATGTTGCACAGGCCATGTAGTACATATTTTTATTAATAAATTTTTTTTTAGATCAAAGTAAGTATTAATAATAATATCATCCTGTTCAGTTAAAACTTTAAATCTGCATTCATTTATGTTTTAAAAACAAAGTATTTATATATATTCTTATGAAAAGATATATATGTATATGTTTTAAGCAATGATAGTTTAGTGGTAGCAATTTCGGAAATTGTATCGGTCATCATAGGTTTCAAAACTATAATGAATACTTGGGTACTTACTTACCTTAACTATAAGGTCATCCTTTTAGTTTAGAAAAACATCGTGATGAAACCATGGCATGTAACATACATGATTTTCATGCCTATATTCATCGTGAAATTGGCATAGCGGTGTAACGACCGGACTTGTACGAACTGTTTTATTGAGGTATAAACGTCATTTATATCATTTCCTACGCATCCTTTGGAGACTGTGGCATTCGCCAACTGCTGACAAGGTGGGCTCGCTAGTACTTGTTCACAAGTACAACCTAATCTAACCGAGCATCATTGGTATTTTGTAACGTACATATATAGAATACCTAGGTAAAGTTTGTAGTCATTCTCTTTATTTCATTCATTCCCACTCACTCAAATTCCGACATTTCATATATTGCCAATAACATATCTGTAGTTCTGTCTGAACATGTAATTTCTTTCAAAATTTTCTGTTACACATTACTATATGAACGATACTGACCACGAATGTAGCATAAAAAAATATTTTGTCTTTATGTCTATCTGTTTGTATGTCCGGAGATAACACAAAATGGTTTAGTGGTAAGGGTTATGACTACCATACACATTGTTACACAATAAACAATTTCACGGTGACTTTCTGTTGATTTGTTGTTTCGGTATTAGCCGGTGTATATCCAGTGATCAAGTTGAGTGGTAGGGGTCACGACAGCCATACATATAGTGATAAAATAAGCATCTTCACAGGGACTTTCCTTTGGTTTGTCATATTTCGGGATCACCCGTCGTATTTTTTCAAATATCCACTAAGATGTTTCACATCTGCCTGGTACCCTTGAAGGGTCAACTTTTTTTTTATTTGATGACTTTTTACTTGGCTACTTTATTTATTATATTATTGTATATATTCTTCCAGGTCAAACAAACTTGCAGCTCAGGTTTTCAGCCGACAAGTGTCCACATCACTGGAAGTATATATGAAGTCACTGTTATATATACAGGAACATGAGTATGCTCATTCAAATATAGACATTGAAAGTGGTTTATTCACAGCAGAAATCCTTTTGTTTGTTAATAACTTATTTGATAGCCTAAATGGTTTTGGTTTCTCTGGAGATAAATTACAGCATGCTTTGTCATTAAATTCAGAACATTTGGAATTTTTGGATACTGCTGTGAAAAAACTAGATTCAATGCGGTTTGACTCTTCCAACGAAAGGGAAAGCAAGCCCTTATCACTTAAGCATTTTATACATAATATTAAATCAATTAAACTTTTATGGACCGACTTATGTTCAATTGACGGTGTGAAATTTTTGAGTCTCAGACGTTTAAATCAAGACCCATTAGAAAACTTTTTTGGACAAGTAAGTGCACATGGTCAGTTCAGTATAAATCCCGACTGTAATCATTTTGTTTCTGCTTTTAAAACTTTATTGATTAACAACATAACCACTGGCAAGTCACTGTACACTAATTGTGCCAATGATGATGATAAAATGTTAGGTACACTTGAAAATTTTGTAAATCGCAAAAAATATGGATTTCATAATGATGATATTCAACCTGATATTAGGTTCACTTCATAGAGAATGTAATTCCTTCTGAGAATGTTCTACAAAACAAAACTGTATCATATATTGCTGGTTCTATTTGTCATTACTTAATACCAAATTTGCAATATAAAGAATGCGAGAATTGTAAAAAAGCCCTGTTGTCTTCTTATTATGTTCAGTTGTAAATGTTTTGTTTTCCAATTAATAATAATCCCTTACATAAGTTTTACTAAGTACATATTATTTTCATAAATCAAGGTACATTGTATAACTTTTGTATATAATTTTGTAGTTCATAAAACAATATTACATCAGTAATGTTATTATTATAGTATAATTTTGTAAATACATAACAAAATGTATCATGCTTTGTTCCAAATACATTAGGGCTATTCTATATTATTTTAAATTAAAGTACATCACTTTTTTTTGGAATTTAAGAGATGTTGAAAGAGATATTTTTAAAGTAAATGTAAATTAGGACTTAGTCTTTTATACCATGTTTTAAAGTTACCAGTATGTTATTTTTGAAAAAAATAAATAACATATATAATGTAAGACAAATATTGTTAAACCAGAAATATTATTATAATTTTGTAAATACATAACAAAATTTATCATGTCGTGTTCCAAACACATAAGGGCTATTCTATATTATTTTAAATGAAGGTACATCACATTATTTTTGCAATTTAAGAGATGTTGAAAGAGATATTTTTAAAGTAAATGTAAATTAGGACTTAGTTTTTTATACCATTGTGTAAAGTTACCAGTATGTTATTTTTGAAATAAATAAATAACATAAAATGTAAGACAAATATGGTTAAACCAGTAATATTATTTTAATTTTGTAAATACATAACAAAATTTATCATACCTTGTTCCAAACACATAAGGGCTATTCTATATTATTTTAAATTAAAGTACATCACATTATTTTTGCAATTTAAGAGATGTTGAAAGAGATATTTTTAAAGTAAATGTAAATTAGGACTTACTTTTTTATACCATATTTTAAAGTTACCAGTATGTTATTTTTGAAAAAAATAAATAACATATATAATGTAAGACAAATATTGTTAAACCAGAAATATTATTATAATTTTGTAAATACATAACAAAATTTATCATGTCGTGTTCCAAACACATAAGGGCTATTCTATATTATTTTAAATTAAAGTACATCACATTATTTTTGCAATTTAAGAGATGTTGAAAGAGATATTTTTAAAGTAAATGTAAATTATGACTTAGTCTTTTATACCATGTTTTAAAGTTACCAGTATGTTATTTTTGAAAAAAATAAATAACATATATAATGTAAGACAAATATTGTTAAACCAGAAATATTATTATAATTTTGTAAATACATAACAAAATTTATCATGTCGTGTTCCAAACACATAAGGGCTATTCTATATTATTTTAAATGAAGGTACATCACATTATTTTTGCAATTTAAGAGATGTTGAAAGAGATATTTTTAAAGTAAATGTAAATTAGGACTTACTTTTTTATACCATATTTTAAAGTTACCAGTATGTTATTTTTGAAAAAAATAAATAACATATATAATGTAAGACAAATATTGTTAAACCAGAAATATTATTATAATTTTGTAAATACATAACAAAATTTATCATGTCGTGTTCCAAACACATAAGGGCTATTCTATATTATTTTAAATTAAAGTACATCACATTATTTTTACAATTTAAGAGATGTTGAAAGAGATATTTTTAAAGTAAATGTAAATTATGACTTAGTCTTTTATACCATGTTTTAAAGTTACCAGTATGTTATTTTTGAAAAAAATAAATAACATATATAATGTAAGACAAATATTGTTAAACCAGAAATATTATTATAATTTTGTAAATACATAACAAAATTTATCATGTCGTGTTCCAAACACATAAGGGCTATTCTATATTATTTTAAATGAAGGTACATCACATTATTTTTGCAATTTAAGAGATGATGAAAGAGATATTTTTAAAGTAAATGTAAATTAGGACTTAGTTTTTTATACCATATTTTAAAGTTACCAGTATGTTATTTTTGAAATAAATTAATAACATATATAATGTAATACAAATATTGTTACACCAGAAATATTATTATAATTTTGTAAATACATAACAAAATTTATCATGCCTTGTTCCAAACACATAAGGGCTATTCTATATTATTGTAAATGAAGGTACATCACTTTCTTTTACAATTTAAGACATGTTGAAAGAATTATTTTTATAGTAAATGTAAGTTGGGATTTAGTTTTTATATCATGTTTTTAAAGTTATTTATTATTATGTTATTTTTTTATAAATAAATAATATATTTATATAATGTAAGACAATAATGTCAAATCAGTAATATTATAATTTTATAAACGCATAATTTTTTTTTCATGCATTGGTTCTAATGTATTTTATTTTAATAATTCCAGTCTTAAGAAATTGTAAAATATTTTGTAACCTAAAGACTGTTGAAAGGAATGGTTTTATAAATGTAGATTAGGATTTAGTTTCTTATGCAATATTTTGAAGTAATCTGTATGTTATTTATAAGTAATTAAATTACATAATAATGTGATATAATATTACATCAATAGTATTATTATGTCATAGTTTTGTAAATACATAATAATAATTATGATGCATTGGTTTAAATACTTAAGTTCTTTATACTGTATATGATTTTTGTATATAAGTAAATTACATATAGGTAAATATAATGTAAAACAATATTGTTACACCAGTAATATTATTATAGTATAATTTTTTAAATTCATAACAAAATTTATCATGCCTATTGTATAATATACAATTTAATAAATCAAACTACATCAATATTTTTTGCTATTTAAGATATGTTTAAGAAATATTTTTATAGTAAATGTAGATTAAGTCTTCATTTATTTTTTATCATGCCTTGGTACAAATACATAAGTTCTATCTAGTTTATATTATTTTAATAATTCTAGGTTTTAAGTTTATTTTTATATAAATAAATATCATTTAATGTGAAACAATATTGTTATATCATTAATACTGTTATTATATTATATATAATTTTGTAAATGTATGACACACATAAGTCAAAATCTGTATAGAACCTAATAATGTTTATTGTAATATTTAAAAGCCTAGCGGAATTTCCTTTGTAATTGTTTGGTGTGAAGTACATTGGCTTATTATTTATTTATAGCAATTTCTTTAATTTGTTAATTACTTGTATATTGTTAGATAAATATTTATTTTTTATACTGCTAATATTTGTCTAATTCGTATTGATTCTCTAGGAATCAACAAACACGCAGTCTTCTTTTTAAATACACCTTCATGCATTTTATCATCCTATAATACAATACATACGGTTCTGAAAACGAATGCATAAAGTCGGTCCTAAGTCCGTAAAGTACGAAGGAAAAGTTGATTTGCGTGTAACAATTAATCATTTTATTTGTTCAACTTTAACCATTTTTGATTACCTACTCGACATTCTTATAAACAATCATCTATGACTAATATTACGAAAAGGTTCAATTTCAATTACGGATTTGATTCTAAACATTATTTCACTATAATACAATAAAGCTACTTTTTCGATGAGTACCGTATTTTAATTCTATATTTTATTGTAATTAAAGCGTAAGAATTGGCGGTCGATTGCTAATTGTTACAAAATCTAATGAAACTTTTAATATCCATTATGCTATTTATATATTGTAATTGTAATAAAAATAAATAATGAGTTCTTATATGTGCAGTTTTATTTTATTGTGAGTAAATACATGAAAATAAATTCTAAAAGAACTTTAATAAGAACCGGTAAAATCATTCAAAAATAAATCGTAAAGTACCCCACTAGTTTACCGATTCAACAAAACGTTATCGGTACGTATTCCAGTTTTACACCACTATTCGAAACTACATATTCATATAGTAAGTTCCGAAAGAAAAGGATGCAAAAGGGGTTATATATACGACTTGCACAAGAGTAAAAGAGACGGTGGTATTAATTATGAATGAAATATATAGATATAAAGATTGTTTTCACAACCACAGACAAACCTTCACTATCGTGTTAAATAATTAGTATGAAGATTGCCATCTCAATTGTTATTTATCTCTGATTGACATCCCTAAAAGTTAGTGTGTTAGTACCATAGGTTAGTACTTCGTTTTTGGACTCTAGATAAAATATCGATATTATTCAATCGATGTATCGATATTTGTTCCTAATATTTTTTGACGTGTATTGATAGTTCGATTTTGAATGTAGATATCGATTGTCGATACATTTTGATAATAAATTTTAATTTTTTATTTTTTTCGATATTTATTTAATCTACAAAACCATCGTAATTTTAATCTACCGTATTTCATTTACAATATATTATGTTTTTTCTTTATTCCTAGTTTACTTATTTATTTATTCTCCTAAAACGAAATGTAATTCTGTATAGATATACCTCTGTGGTAAAAAATTACTTTATTATATGGTATGGAGTATCTACGTTACTTACAATTTTTGTTTTTTGTCACTGTCAGCGTTAACAGCAGATAACAGCTTAGCTTAATTAGCATCTCTACCTCTAGACTCTTTTTAGTTTAGTAATCAAAAAGAGAGGTTACGAAAAATTACTGTTTTAATGTAATGTAGGGGTTAAAGCAAGTGTTCTCCCCTACAGTAGGCGCTTGTCCATGTGGAGAAAAATAAATAACATCATCGTTATGGGATTGTCATGAAGATATGCTCTTGAAAAATATGGCCAATGCCAATGAAATTTCTGGGAGAAGTTTTGGTACAATAAGTGCTAAATTAAAACAGTATTTAGATCAGTCAAATATTTCAAGGTCTTCAAATGCCCCGAAATTTTGGATTGATAGTAGGGATTTTACTCCTGTGCTATCAGAAATAGCTGTTAAATATTTCGTTTCTTCTGCTATATCTGAAGATCTGTAGCATATGAACGAGTTACTTCTACAATCAATCTTTTAGTGCCTAATAATTGTAGTAGTCGAACAGCTAAACTATGGAGGTACCCTCCATAAGCTAAACATATAAAACAAATAGTATTTTTTAAAACTATTACTGAAAAATATTGTTATACATAATTGTATTATTATATTTTAAAAATAATTACTACGAACTATCTACACTAACTACCTACACATTTTGAGCTGACATGCAATTTTTTAAAATAAAGTTGATTTATGTGTATTGAAACTCGATATTGATATATTTAAAATATTCGATGTATCGAATATCAGATATTAAAAAAAAAAAATTCAATAGTCATACTTCGTTTAGATCAATTTTTTGATTTTGCCATCTCATAGTTGTGTTCCTAATTATTGCATCAAATAATTATTATTTTACTCACAAGATGCCACAACAGAATCGATTATACTGTTGATATTAGGGATGATTTGATACCAGTCAAGTATAATACTTTTAATTGATACCCTAGCAGTGGGAAAGAATTGATACTATACTTGTATCATATATTTTTTTTCTTCTAAGAATTAAAGATTAGTAAAACTTACAATACTTTCTCATACATTTTATGTTTATGAAAATTCTGATTTCGAATCTGCTTCACAAAAACAATTAATATTCAAGATAATTTACCACTTAAAATTCCACTTTACTAACTTCTAGAGATTTTTTTTTAGGGTGTAGAGCAAGAACAACATTACATAAATAATTCTAATTTATTAAGAAAAACTGATTTAGTTAGTAGTGATTTTCAAAAACAATTACAAAAAAAATATTTTCTCAATAAATAATTTCCTGAAGTAGTGACCATTTTGGTATCATTTCTAAACAACCTCTTATTAAGTACAAAGGTGGTAGCTATGCAAGGACAACGGCGCCTGTTCCTACATTGTGGTAAAATGATTTTAATATATTCCATCCCATTCCCATCTTTCTAATAGGTTCAATTATAATGAACAAATGCAATATGACGTCACATACTGTAATGTAAGCTTTTAATTACAACCAGAGGTTCTGCTATGAGCGAGTACCGATTAAAGTACTTTTCACCAATTCTTACTTAATACTCGGTCACAATATATTGATGCCATAAATACTTGCTAAAGAAATAAAAGTATCTAGTATGTACGTGTATTTAGATGATCCATCCTTAGTCAATGTCAGTTGTCATTCTCAATGAAAAATTTTGTTAGTACGTATTTATAAAAAGTTTCGAAACAAGATTGATAGGTTGAGCTACGTCCAACATGTTGGCTTTAAAAATGCAAGAGTTGATTCTTTATTCCCAATGTTTTACTCTACTCTATGACACTATTACTCCTAACCCATAGAGTAGAGTAATACATTAATAGGAATATGCACGAATATTTTTACACACAGTTGACACCTCTGTGCCTTGAGAGAGGATATTTTCGGAAATTATATTGAAAAGTAATTGTTTTTGCGAAGCAGACTTGAAATCAGAATTATCGTAAACATAAAACGTATGAGAAAGTATTTTAGGTTTTACTCGTCTTTAATTCTTAGAAAAAATAAATTACTAGATACAAGTAAATATCGATTCTTTAACACTACTACGGTATCAAAAAAGTATTATACTTGACTAGTATCATTTCATCCCTAACATAATATAGACAGTGTATCGATCCTGTTGTGACATCTTGTGAGTAAAATAATAAATATTTGAATATGCAATAATTAGGAACACAAAAATGAGTTGGTGAGAAAAAAAAACATCTAACGAAACGAAATAGTAACTTTCCTCCCACTGGATTATGCTGTCACTCAAATAATCCATAGAGTACTATCCGTAAGGACTAATTAGAGACATCAGAGCAATTGCAAATGTGAGCAGCGTTGCCAGAGTGTTACTATTGTAACATTTTGCGTTACTTTTGACCCTGTCGCGTCACTCATGTGGTACACAACTCAAAATGTTACTTTTGCGTTGCTTTTCGTGGTGGAATATAATATTAAAAAACACCAACCAATAATTCTGGTTAAACGGAAAGCAGCCAACTTTTGAATATACTGAAAACTTTGATAGGACTTTCTCGAAAATACACTCATTTTATTTAAAGATGAGTAAGTTACAGACAAAAGCCTTGCCCTTGTAGAATGCTTGTTCGAGAAGGTTCGCGTAATATGTGCTGGACTCTTAATTCAATCAATCGCGAATCAATCCCTCTCGAACCTGTTGCTGCGATACACAGTAATTATTCTAATAACAAAGAAAAGAGACTCACCTCGTCAGGAGCGGGCTGTGACCTTGACCTCGCCCCGTCGACCTGGACTGCAGATTGTGAAGTATGTGTGTATAGAGTGAACTGTGTGTAAGTATGTGTGTGCACCCGTAAATCCCATAGGACACTATCACGCAAATAATCTGTTCATCAAAACACTCCTGGGACACCAATTCAAAATTATACAATGCAAAAACTTCAACCACCGTATATCACATATATCTCAGCGCTAGCCGAACGTCCGAAATGACGTACTGCGTACAAAACAAACAAACGCGAGTTCACGGCCAAAGCACGAAGTAGTCTGGCCTACGTGCCAGCAAAGCCGTCGGACGAAGCTAGGTGGGAGGGGCAGGCCAAACGATGCACCTGCCATGTATCCCCAATCACAGCGATCGCGGCATCGTACGATGCGGCTAATGAATTTGTATTCCAAACAACGCTTATATTATAAAATAAATTACCTAAACTATTCTAAGCTATTTTTAGTTTTATGTATAAGTACTTAGGTACATAAAATACTTGCTTTTATGTATGAACTACTTTAGTGTGAAATCAAGTAATATTGTTTGTGTATATATAATGTTTTTTTTTATATACTCAACTTAATACTCATGTCTATTTTTCAGCAATGTTATTTAAAAAAGTGGGTTCAATTGCCGGAATTTTCTTCGTAGCTTCGGTTTCATTAAAAACGGTATTTTTATTTTATAAGTCGGTATATATCAGTATTTTTTAGAGGTGGCCTTGGTATTTTCGTAAATTTTTATCTGGTCTTACAGCTCGCTCTCTCATTCCCGCACTCACACAAAAAGGAAAGGGTAACGAGTAGTGCTGGTTGTTTCTGTTTTTTCGTAAAACGAAACGATACGGTTTTTTATACTCAAGGAACCGTTCTTAGAACCGGTTATAAAAAAACGCTTTTTTCTTAAGTTCGAAAACAAACTGTACCTATTAAAAAAACGATCATTTGACGTTTAACCAAAAACGATTTTTTATTCGTTCTTTCGTTTTTGGTTTTTCTTTTAAAACCAAATTTGTATCATATGTCGTTAGCAATAAGATTCATTGTAGCTTATTCGTTACTTCACATTTAAAGTAGTTTCTTTTAACGGCTTACTGTTCATACAATTATAGGCCTTATAACATTAACTATAGATCTGTTCTATCATGATATGGTTGCGTTCGTTCTGAAACTTGTTTTTGTAAATAGAGAAACAGTTCGGTCGTTTTTTATAGAAGAACTGGTTATTAAAACCGTTTCTGAACAAAACGCCCAGTACTAGTAACAAAGGAGATTGTACATAGATAAACCCCAACCATGCATTTAGATCTGACTACACTGTTAGCCTTAGGGGCCCTAAAGCCGCTGCGGCTTTTACAGCTTCACCGGACTTGGTTTTTTTGTAGTTTGTAACCTTGTCTAGCTTAGTTAATTATGATGGTGTTTGACTGAGCTGAGTGGTAAATAAAACAAGGTGAGTAAATATGTACACTACACACTACAAAGAAATAGGTAGACACCGTAATTGACTTTAATAGTTATTGTTGTTCCATACCAATCTATGTAAAGAAGAGCAGGTGAGTTTTGCATTTCACGCATCAATAAGGATAAAATGGTTTTTTTTCAACATTTTTGAGTATGCGTTACTTTTTGAGCAGTCTAGTCCTTGGTAACTTTGCGCTATCGGGCACTGGCAGCACTGATTGTGGGCCACAGACTATTAGAAGTACAAGTATTGTGGGCTTTGTGGGTATTCAAGAGTTCCAGTTGTTTAAGAGTTTTTAGATTTATATCAGTAATATGAGGTATTTATATTAACGAAGCTAAAGTTATTGAACCTTTATTAGAGTTTAATATTTTGTAAGTATATATTTTGTTCTATTTAATCTTATTACTATTGAAAAACGTTATTTTCTACTACTTGTTTACACGTCTGCGTTAGTGATTGCAATTCTATTTACAAAGGGGTGGATTGTTGTCGTGGTTTGCCAAAAATATTTTAGTAGTATAGATTATCAGTGTGAATTATGAATGGCTATAGTGCAATCGTATTGGTATTGTTTAGTTATTATAGCCCATTTGTTCATAAATTGTAAAATACATGCCTTTGTGCCGGTAACTACGTATATTTAATTTAAAAAGATTAGAAGTCATATAATTTATTTTGTTTATGTTATTATGACAATTTTTAAACCTGTTTTAAATTTTATAAACTTTTTTGTTTTTGTAAGCTCTTACTTGTGTTTTTAGTGCAAACATATACAAATACGATATAGAAACAAATTTTTAGTGTATCTATTACTATAGATTTACTTTTATAAAAAAATGGTTGTATTATTTTTTACAGGCAATGGTAAAATGATTCCAATTAAAGACAACCAAGATGTGGCATCATTCCTTGTCACTAAGCACTCGTGGAAGGGGAAGTATAAAAGAGTTTTCTCAATTGGCACACATGGGGTCACAACATACAACCCTGAACGACTGGAGGTGACAAATAAATGGCTTTATGCAGATATTATTACCATAGCATCAGCAAAACACTCAAATTCCAATACCAATCATGATTTCACACTGGTAATGAAGAAAGATAAAAAAGCTGATACTATGAGGTTTTCATCAGAACATAAATGTTTAATTCTTACAGAGGCTTTTAAATATAGAAATTTGTTTGCTGAGAAACCCAAGGATACATTTGTAAGTGTTAAGTGTAACAATTATTAATATCAATTACTTAATCTGTTTTCTGAGATTAAAGAGTGTTGTAATTTTTTCCTTGGTAAATAATTTTTGTAAATTTTTTTATATGTAAAAATATATTTGGATTGATATGCAATATCATGATTATTTAGAAATAAAAATGAATTTTCCATGTATCTACAAAATTTCTCTTTTTAAGAAAAATGAGGATAGTTACAGATGTTATTTTTATTCCTCTGTGTTTGATTTACAGTATAAATTATTATAAGTCCAATAGTTCATTGTTATACATATTTAAATTTTAAATATATCAACATAACTTCAAAGTTCCTTATTACTTAGAAGTTTTGATTTTTGTTAGTGTCAAGGGTACCAAGCATGTGTTTATTACAATATTGAAATCCAAGATATATAATTTTTAATAAACCTTAAGCTACAGAAAAATTATGCATATTAAATTATTATTTTTTTAAACCTGTAACTGCAATTACAGCATTATGCTGAGACAGGGACATGTTCGATCCCATGCAGCACATCATTTATTGTATAAATTTGTTTGTTATGTTTTATATTTAAGAATTTATGTGTGTTGTGTGGTGTTATTGTTGATTAAATGCTTTTTCTTTTCTTCAAACTGCAGTGATGTAAGATTTCACTTATAAAAAAGTCATTGCAATATGTAAGTCCAAATAGTGCCATTAAGAATTCATGGGAGTTAATGATTAAATATTAGTGGTGGGTAATAGTGGCTGTTTTGGGAAACAAAACATTCTATGGAACACTTATAACGGTTTAATAACTATCTATTTTAGTAGCTGGTTTTATATTTTATAAAGCTATCTATGATAATATCTGATTTGTTGGCAGCCGTGTTTTGATAGAATTTATAGAAAACTACAAATATTATATTATTTTTTGAAGTTATTTGTGTTTCGGATTTGTATAATTACACTTTTTGAGAATAGTGCTACTCCCCATGCCACCAAGCCTATTATATAGTCTAAAAGGATAAACCTAGATAAGACAATTTAAAATATTTTTCATAGAAAGCTGTTGTGGCTTAGCTCTTTTGAACACCTTTCTTTCTTTCCTTTGAATATAATCTTATTATCTTATTTATTGATTATGTCTGTATTTTCACAGAGATATCAAGCTTACAAACATCATTGGAGTGGCACACGCCTACCAATAGTCCTAGAAGTCGGACCATGTGCATTAGAACAATTAGATCCATCAACACACACACTTCTAGCTAGTTACCCATATTGTGATGTACAAGGAATTCTCCCAGTCCGTGATGTAGCTGGTGGATTTGTGATGGCTGTAGGTGGATACAGCCGCCTACATTTGTTCTCTAATACAATGGATCATCAAATTATTATTAGTAAAATGTTGGAGATGGCCAGTTTATCTCTTAATATTAGTATTAAAGTTCTATCAGCAACAATAACATTGGATGATTATCATGATCAGAGATTTGGAAAGTATAGGTAAGTCACAATATTCCTAACAAAAAACTTTTAAAAGTCTATAAGATAGGAAACAAAAATTGGCAGGATTTTCTGAAAAATTATGTTTTTTTAATATTCTAAAGGTATTATTGGTTGATAACTGCACCCCACTGTTTGACATTATGTTTACTGCTCCATTCCTTATCGTCCTAGCATGAACTTATATAGCCTATGACTTTCTTCAATAAATGGAATAAAATAAAAATAATTTTTCAAATATGACTTTTAGTTCCAAAGATTACACTACTTAGAGATACACATAATTCATACTCTCTCCCTTTATAATATTAAGTTTAGAAGTGTTTATGTATTAATTGAAATATGTTCATTGTCTGTGGAATAATTATTTATGGTGATTGTTGTTTCTTAAACGTATTTATTTTATAATGATGTTAGAAAACAGGATAATTATTTACTATTTTACTCATTATAAACAGAATGTTCTTTATGATGCATGTTTTAATAGTTTTGGGTCATAATAAATTAGACTTCACATTGACTCATATGGCCTTGAGTTCTTATCTATAATGTGTTTAACAGACAACAAATTCAATGATTGCAGGCAGAGTTAATCATTTGGTTTTCATCTATATATAATTAAAGTGATAGAGGTTTACCATTGTGCGCCATCACGCAAAAAGTACTTAATAGATTTTGATCATTTTTTTTTGTTTTACTACTTAAATACTTGGTACTTATCTAAAAAATAATTATCATAATATCTTAATTCTATAAAAAGTTATAAAAGTTTTAAGAAACTACTATTTTTATAAGTACTAAACATTCAGCAATGTGTTTTCTTGCCATGGAGAAAGAGTATAATATTAGTATTGCGAACGAAACTGCAGGCGGTTGCTAGTTCAAAATAAAACCAGTGTGCTTAATGTATTGTTTTTATAGTCGTACTAGTTCGTACGCGACCGTCCTATGATTCCGAATGACGTTGGTGGGGTTGATAATGTAGCTGGTAATGTAGCGGGGAAGGGAAACTCTGCAATTGCGTAGCGTAGCTTGGCGTGCAGTCTCAATACACTAAACAGTATTACGTCTTTATATACCAAACCGAAACAAAGTCTAGGTAAACTTCAGTACATAATAGTCACGAGTACGCAATGTATAACTAATGACAAAATATTATATTACCAACTTCCTAGAATTTAAAATTGTTTTTGATTTATTATACTTCAAGCTAAAAAAATTTTTTTTTTTTAATGTACATTTCCTGCTTACTGACTCACAATTACTTTTGAAACTAATAATAAAACTCAAGTAGAAGTCTGTAAAAATTAATAAATTTTAAATGTCTGTTTGTAATCTCAAAATAGCAGCTTTTTACTAAATGCATAATATATATACAGTATATATATTTGGTACTTATAGCAAAAAAATTCTTAAATCGGAATTGATGATCTACTGATAAAAATAAAATAGTATGAATGTAGGTCTTAAATACATTTCAAATGATTCGTAATTAACGTAGTATCGTATTCGTAGTTAACACATAATAAACTATGAATCAAATACTGCGCAATTTTCATGCCTTCAGCTTTTATTTTCGCTTTATCCTGAGGTATTATATAACTAATAAGAATAACATTCAACTGAATCGACAAATCACTAAATACTTTCCAGGAGGCAGGCAGGAACATGTATATACATATGTATAATAAGTTAGCTCGAATTCTAGCTAGGGAATTAGACAGATAGCGGCGTTTTCGCATAATCGACAACAGTCCAAGCTGAGATCTGGCCACTTTGGCACCATTGAGCATGTTGTCACACTTTCACGACTGAGTGTCTTAAACGGGCCTGGTGAAGCTGTAATAGTCGTCTGAGGCTCTATGGCCCTTATGGCTAAAAGTATAGCCAGATCTAAATAAAAAACAAACAAAAAAGGTCATCTGTGTATATAAATATTGTACAATGATGTCACGACAAGCAATTCTATTTATGTGACTCCCAGACAAAAAAAAAAACAATTTTCGCTTGCGAAATTGAAATAATGAACAATTAGTTTTTTCAGATTTATATTTTTAATCAATAAATAATCAGTATGATTTAGATATCATTTTTTTTAAACATATTGTCAACTTGCAAGTTATATAAAAATGTAGTTTCTTTGTACATGGCATTCCACCATTGATCCGATTGCGATCAAATTTTCGTGAGTTGATGTGCGCACGCACGTCCCCGCAAATTTGTGTACTGGTAAAACAAGTTTACAACCGATGGCGTGCAAATTATGTCACAAGACAACGGGAACGAAGTCGCTGACAAAAGCTAGTATATTACCCTCGATTTCAATTCATTTTAAATTTAAACTTTTTAAGAATAATCCTAAACTATATTAAACAAATTCAAGCAAAATTTTGCAAAGAAAATACAGTGTACTTCCTTAAATTTTCATAATAATTTTGATTGTTTTGCATACATTACATTACATTACTTGTAGAGAAGTAAATCATAATTCAAACAAACCGAAAGAGGGGTTTTTTAAAAGTTTGACTAATTGCAGTGGTGACCAACATCAGACTTCGCTTAGCGAGTTTATAGTCCACAAAGTGAATCCAGCCCGACATATGGAACCGATGCGTCGCACTCTTTGCCTCTCCGATACTTGTATACTGGAGAGAGATCCACAAACATATTCGGTGAGTTTTTTTTTCTTTGCATAATATATAAGGATTTTGAGAGGAATATAAAACATAAAGTTACGGAAAGTGATAACTTCTTTAGCATCGTTTTGAATTGAAACGCGAAGAAACGAAAAAGCGAAACTAAAAAGAGACAAATATATCTATAGGATTTAGCCTGTGACAGAATGAAATAAATACATTATATGCGGTTAATGGTTAATACAAGTCCTGGTTTTTGGCGACTAGATTCGTCGTTGAATTGGCGTAGCAGTGTAACAACCAAACTTGTACGCACCGTTGTATGTACAGTATTAGTGGTCGATAATTCAAGTCCTGTTGAAAAGATATTTTTGTTTTCTGAACATTTTACTTCTACGCTTGTGAACTGCTGCACACATATTTTTTTAATGTTAAAATTTCTGAAAGCTGCTTTTCGCGCACTTCTTCGATGATTACGTTTCCTGTCATCAATTATAAAAATGTTGCTATGGATAAGATCCTTTTGTTTAATAACCAAAGGCAATACAATAGGTTCAGAGATCAAGAGATACACTTTTTTTTCATATATGTAGTTGCAATATTTAAATGACACGAAATTAAATAAGTTGGATATACATTGCTTTTATATGTTTTCTATTGTAACATGTGTATGCATTCGCATTTGTGTTTTCATGCCATATTTGCGTTAGCGTATTTACGTTTGCAACTTTTTATTTTGATTGCAAAAATAATGTATATCCCAAAAAATCACTGGGCTGGTGTCATCATCTCGTGATGGAAATGTAAAGCCGAATCAAAGTATGTCAAATTTACTTACGTAAAAAACGAATATAGACTAAATATGAATAAATCTACAGAAGTCCTAAAAATCTTTGTATCAATGCAAAGAGACAATGTAATATTTAAAAAATTTCAATATTTTTGTGTTCAGTGAATTTACCAATTCAGTTGGTCGGGAATGAGGTGAGAGCATTCAACTTAAATAACTTTACACTGTAATAATTGTATGTAATTGTTGTATCCGCTATACCACTGTTTGTCGACCAAGGTGACTCGTGTTTGTAATATATTGTGCAAATGTTGACTTAATAAACTAAGGCACATTCACTTCTTGCGATTCCTAAGTTATGAAAAAATTACATAATATTATTACATTTGAATTCTTTCATAGGTGGTATGTTTGAGACCTTTAAGTGATGTCTTCGCGTTGGTGAGAGATCCAGAACATCCACAGAAGTTCTCAATTGAATATATGAATGGACAAACACGCACATACTTAGCTGGAGAAAGGTTATAATACACTTTTAACATTTTTACACTTAGAATTTTTGTTATATTTGAAGGTTCTTCTTCTATTTTAAATCCTGGAAACTCTTCAAGGATTATTACTTTCATTTGTAGGTGCAGAATGAATCACTTTGATTTCATTAGTTGCATTTCTATATAGCTACTTATACATATAAATAAATTGGTTCTGGCTTTAGACAATGTCTTATAATGTTGATCGGTATAGCTCATAGGATTTGAGCTAGAGAAAGGAATAGGTGGGTAAATAGTACAGTGGATATCCATATAAAGTGCTTTTCTATATAAATAAAAATGAAATGCTGAACGGCTTGTTCGATTTGGCTATTTTTTGTTTTAAAATATTCGTAATAGCCCCAATTAGATTTATAGTAATATGAAATTTTTACCGGAAAATTCAATTTCGGAAAAACTGAATATCCTTTTGTTCTATAGGATTCTTGTGTGAATTGAAGACCCTAACTTACGATTCAAAGGATTGTTATGCGTAATACTTATTTTGTTTTGTTTGTTATGATCCTTAAAAATTTTCAAGAAAAAGAATTCGCGATAGGTAGGCTCTGTGGTTGAGTTGGAAAAGGCAGAACAATGTTTGCCAGATCACCTAGTAAATACATATAAATAGGAATAGAATTCTACTATTTGTGGGATATGTGATGACTCTTTCTTTACTTCATTATAGTTATAATTAATTTGTTCATGTCTTAGGATTTATAATTATACCTTAGTGCAGCAGTTACCAACCCTCCCAAAAAAACTAAATATAATAATATAGCCACGCCTTAAATGGATTTCGATGGATTGGGATCTCTCGGTGTTCGCCGTTGTATTTGGACTGTGCTGTGCTTACCATCAGAGACAGTACCGTCAATGTGCCCAGCTAATGTAAAAAATAATTATTACATAAGTTTTTTCTGTCTTGGAAATAACTAGCAATTCCTCTAACAATAGTCCGCGCCTCCCCTTGGAGCTGGGATTTCCAGGTTAGGGACCGTGGTCATAGTGCAAAATGATAGAATCTTGATTAGGTACTTATTATGAGGTTTTATGGTCAAGAATGGGGTGGAAATGAATAATAAGAGTGTGTGACAGAGACGCATTGATGGCATCGTTATTGGACGGTGTACGCTCGAGCGGGCAGCGCGACGTACACGTGCGCTCGTCGGGCACGCCACGAGGGTACCGGTTAGGACCGCTCCATCACTCCGTGGATGAAGAGACTGAGTCTAACCATCTCAGGTACACAAGAACATTTCCTGTGATTATTATTATTATTTTTTATGTTATAAAAATTGTAATAAAGACCAGTCGCCAGTCAGTTACTAGGAATATATCGGAACAACTTGTAGACAAGTGAAACATATACTCTTTAAACCATAAACAAGCTGTGTGAGAACGGATTAATTATTGTTAAAAGTGGTATTGCGTTGGCCTTTCCTTAATCAAACCTTGTAGTGATTCCAAAAACTTAAATTTATGTCTTTCGTCAATAAAGAAACATAAGGAACATAAAGAAAAATGAGATTCATAATTTATTTATTAGGACCGCCAGTGGGTCAGTGCATTAAACACAATTACAAAAAAATAAAAATAATAAATCAGTTTCCAGGATTGAATGCACTAGGCCTTTTAAGGCAATCACAACATGCACTACATAGTAGAGATGAATATTTGAAATAACACAAAAATTTAACAAATTACAGATAACGCACAATTATTACAGATTATGTCAATTAACTAGGAAAGTATAAAAAAATATTTAAATGTAATAGAAATCATCAAAGTCAAATACATATAAAAATGACTAAGAAACATTACGAGTTGCACTCCGGGAGTGCCGACAGAAGTGAAAACTTAGTTATTGGGTTATGAATTGCATTTTATTTATGAATTGTATTTTATTAATTATTAGAAACTTTAAAATACATTTAATATTTTTTTATGAAAGACGCGTTCGCGGTCTGCTATATGTACATGCATATATGCACACACTATAGCTGCGTCTCGTGACGGTGTCGCGAGTCCAGAGATTTTATCTCATCTAAAAATATACGTACCGTGCTAAAAGAAGTTTTCACTTCAAAAAGAATATAAATCACTAAATGTCACAAAATTAAACAAGCAAAACACTAGTTCCATGTAACTTGCCATTGTTAACCCATCATGCACTTGTAGACAAATATTTGAAACCGACATAAAAAAGGTAAAAAAAGAAGAAAATTGAGGCAAAACATCATTATTAGAAATTTGTCAAATTAACTAAGTTAACTAACTAATAACAAATTTAAAAGGTGTAAAAATCGTCAATGTCAAATGTATATTAAAAAAATGTCAAAGAAAAGAATATAAGTCAATAATGCTATTGCCATTCGTTCGATATATCGGGACTGTCACCGTTAATACGCCCTCTGTCCCGACTAATCACTATTGTGTCCCGATTTCCCGTACGATCAAGGCATTTCAAAACTCAGTCCAAGTTACTCGGCCGCTCTGGGGAAGTAGGAAAATGGTGTTGCGATTTTGAGCGAAGGTTGTTTTCAACAAAAAATTTTGAAGGACAAAGTTGGCTTGGAAGGAAGACCAAAATTCTGTTGTAAAGATATGGTTTCACTTTTTTACGGAAAATTTAAATTTGAAATGAAAAAAATATATGCCATATTATGCTCAAATTATGCGAATATTTATTTGCGATTCCTGAGCACTTCGACAATGTGAAAAGGTTATTTTTATTAATATTGAGCCAGAGAGTGGATGAAAGCGATCGCCTGCTGCCAGGAATGTGGAGTCAATATTACAGTAACAGATAAGCTTCAATATTACTTTTTTATCGTTATAAGTTTAGCATTGTGGCCATAATCTCAAGTGACAATGTGGAAGACTAGCTCTCAAGTGCAGCTGCCGGAACACATCTATTGGTGCTTTGTGACAGATTTTCAACTTGAGGGTAGGAGCTAGCCAGGCGGGCATTAGAAAAAGCCCTACCACCATGCTATTGTTTCAAGATGTTTTCCTTCACCAAAAGCTCAGGCTCATAGCAGGAATTCGAACTCATATTAATCAACGCGGAGTCCGTACACGCTACCAACTGAACCATCATCGCTTCAAAATTGGATGGTGTTTCATAAACTTGTAAAAGGGTAAAAGGAAATTACTTTAAAAATCTTCACAAAAATCAGACAAAGCTACGTCTAACTTAAAAACCTCGTATTTTTTTTACTAAATGTGGTAATCAGAAATTTTCCTCTGGCAGGTTATTTCAAAACCCAGTGGGCATGGGTCGTGCGGAAGTAATCGAGAGATTCAACGCTAATGTTGGATACAGCGGTCTCATTTACTCTGTTAGCCAAGACGTAAGGATCTTTTATTATAAAATTACTTTGTATCTCTTAGCTTGCAATATATTTAAGCTTCATTTTACGTTTAATAATACAATTTATTTTTTCAAGACATATTTTCCATGGACACCACTTTTTTTGTAGTTATACTTGCTTTGACGCGTTTAGTAGAGGGCAAAATTGAGCGCTACACTCGCATCATGTGACGAAAGTGCGACATAATGAAGTTAGCCATCAATGATGAATACATGGTCGACCGAGCTTTCTTTTAGTAATTAAAAACAATAACACCTATTTAAGTAAACTTGGAATGTTAAACATTCTATAAATACAAAATTTCATCCAAATCGCTGGAGCTGTTTCCGAGAAAACTTATTGCATATTATATACAAGAATTGCTCACTTGAATTCATTTTATTTTCTTGAATTGTTCTTCATGGCGTAAAAATAATGTACCCTTATACAAATAAACATTATTTTAATCAAATTAAAATGGAAATGAGTTCACATTATAACAATTAATTGCTAACTTCAATGGTATTTACATAAATATTTCTATTGTAATCTGTAATTTTTTTTGTCAAGTATCGTTAATATAAAATAGATTTCATTTAATTATAAATTATGTAAAAAAAATATTTTAAATGAATCATTTAAGTTGCTTTATGCTTATTTGCTTTGAGATATATATTTTTCTTTGTTGTAATTATTCTTGTATCTATGGGCGTATTAATGTTATTATTATTGTGCCTTGTAGGCCCGTCCCCTGTTGTGGCTGTTTCTAACGTGGGATCTTGTAAGTCCCCTATTAAATTTATTACTTTATCACACCCCCTCCTCCGAACTGTGCTTTAATCTAACTTCGAATGCAAAGGGTGTAAGGGATATATAGGGTACTTACTAGCTGTGCTCCACGGTTTCACCCGTGTTAATTTTATACGACAAACACCGCCAACGCACCCGTGAAGGCTATTTTTTATACTTTGTGTAAAAACTATAGACATTTTTATGAGGAATAAATTAATTTTTCATATTATACATAATATAGCCTGTGATACTGTAGCTTTATATTTGTCAAAGAATTTTATAAATCGATGTAGTAGTTTTTGAGATTATCCATTACAAACACAAAAAAAAAAAAAATCAAATCATTCCTCTTTATAATATTGGTATATAGATAGATATATCCATTAAAGGAAAATATAAATAATTTTTTAAACTTTTAAATAATATATTTCAACTGGCTCTGTGGTAGGACACGACAATTGTGTTTCTAGTGACATCTATCTCCGCCATATACGACGCATCCTACATCGCGATATTAAAATTAACCCAACAATTGAAATATATACAAGAACTCGACAACAACCGTTGGGCATTGCTCGCCAGACACAACACTCGTCTGGTCGGAGGATCCTCCCTTTTCAATGTTTAACTGGATCACGATCACCATACACCAGGCGTCACCAGAATCAGCCGGTTTATATCCAGTAATTAAGCGTGATAGTATGGACCATCATCCATACACATGGTTATTAACTCGCGTTGGTTGGTTGGTTGATCAGTTGCGTTCCTGGATCAGTCATGGTTTATGTAGCTGGTGAGAGACTTGCAGGTTGGCGGAGCGCCCGAACCGTACCCGTGCGCGGAGCTCCTAGTGCGCGATTCGGCCAATGGAAGGTGAGCTTCCATAGCGACGCATCGACCCAAGCGACAGCTATCTAGCTCGCACTACGGTTCGACTCAGTGATCGCCACTTACTGCCATGGCGTCAAACCTGGCAGCAAGTCCTCCAAAGACCCACTCCAGGGCAAAAAAGCAGCCAAAGGACATTTTCAGGGCCAAACCACAAGAAGACCGATGAGCTCAAGCATTCCCAAGGATACCGCAGAAGCTCCATCGACTCAAATCCAAGATCGCCCAATAAGAACAACAAAGAAACCACACGAAATAACTGCTACCACTGTCCGAACGCCACCCCCCCCCCCCCCCCCCCCGCGCAGACATCCCGACCACCAGCTGCCGCGAGCGCGTCGTCGTCCGGCGATGTTTTGTCCCCGTTGCTCATGAGGGTCGACATGTCTGTCTGTCTGTACTCACGTGTGCGGGAGGCCGGGGAGAGGAAAAGGAAGCTGAGCTGTTGGACGAAGACAGGATGGCCCTTGAGTTTGCGGCTCTTGGACTCTTGATTCTCCCAGAAACAGATCGCGAGAAGCGCGAAGCAGAGGACGAAGAGAGAGAGACGGAAGCGTCGTTGCATTAGCCCCTCTCCCCCGCCCGGCCCCGCCACTCCGTCTGAAATACAAACGAATGTCGCCACTAGCGCCACCACAGTAACATTACCGCCGATGCAAGAGCAGGACGCAGCTATCGAGGAGACGTCGAGCATCGCCCCTCCGGCGTTTAGCCGGACGGTCCCCTCCGTGGCAGCCAGGTCTTATGCGCAGATAGCCAGTATAACACATGCCGATACCACAGAAGAGATGAGCCCAGTGAATAATAACACTGATAGCGTGCCGCAACAGCCAACGAAGCAAACCACCAGGAAAACCAGATATTCGCCACTGGTAGTGGAAAAACTGCCCCAGTGGCATAACCACCTAAAGAAGCTCAGAGAAATAGAAGCCTCCGAACGCACGTCCCTGTGGTCAGGGGTGCGATTTTACCGCAGGACGACGACGAATACCGAACCATACAAGACTACCTTACACAATTAGAAGAGAGCGAAAACCTATCATGGTTCTCTTATTGGCTCCCTACAGAGATATGCCTGAATTTAGCAATCAGAGGATTACCAGCCGACACAAGCCCTGAAGATATTGCTTTCACGCGGCGATTAGACGTGACAACGAGACCGTTCCCGCAATCTATGACATCAATGAGCTGTTTACATGCGTGGAGTGAAAATAGAAGCCTGACTGGGCAAGAAAGGCCCAGCACATTGCCACAGATGCCAGCAGTTCAGCGGAGGGCCGCATCGAGCGCGAAATAAACGCACAGGCACATGCTCGAGGACAACCAGAAAACAGAGGACGACCATCGCCTCCGCTAACCACCGTGGAAGAGGTGGCACCACATCGCTCATGGCGCCAGCCAACGACCCGGTGGCGCGCGGGGGCAGGACACGCCCCATAAGGAAACCACCGCGACAGCCGGGAGGGAGGAAAGCAGTGCCAGTACAGTGTACACTCCCACCCAACCGAAAACAGCCCAAGGAAGAGAAATTCTGGCACAAATACGGTTGTCCTTTCAACAGATTCTCCTGGCCGCACGGGGATGCGGAGGAGAAAACTTTACAGCCCCTATACAGGGTGTGCTGCAGGAATTCGCAGTTACCCCCGCAAACTGACAAGTCCGTTAATGAAAGGTCGGCGGCGCGAGAGAGCGAGCATAATAGCAACCAGCACCGCGTGTGAGCAACCCGCAGGCGTCTCCTGTTGAAGGGAGAGACCTCAAAGTACAGAAACGCCTGCAGAAACAGGTGGCGAAAGAAACTACCGATAGAAGGCAAAGCCCTGGAGCGATATCCCCGTACGTATTTGTGTGAGATGACTCGATAGGATAGGGCAGGTCAGCATGACAGTGACGACAGTCGATTGAATACAGATCTCTTGGTGGTCGTCGTTTTTATTGGATTGTACTGTGCTTACTGTCTCACACAAGGCCATCATATTGCCGTGCTACTGTAGAAAAATACTTATTTAATTTGGTTAATTTTCCCTCTTAAAGTCGTCTAATAAATAATGCACGTATAAAATGCTTTAATTGGTATTGGATGTGGTGAATGGATCATTTTGTACTAAAATCAAGCAGATAAATCCTCGCCATGTTTTTATGTTACTCATGGATGTTTTAATGATACCTGTTTCACAATGTTAAATGTTTCTTGCTAAAATGCGCTAGATTTTTAAAGTTCTGCCATTAAACATGAAATTGTCTATGGCGATGTTATGTGCCATGTCTTCATTGTCTATTATCATTTTTATTGCAAGGTTAAGGGTTACACCATGGAAAATTTGTCACTTAATTAATAATTTACATCAATATGGTCATTTTATTTATTTTAATTCTTGTAAATACCATTGTTTTTGTTTATGAAATTGTGATAATTTGTTATCTTTGGTTGCTTATGTAAATAACAGTTGTAAGATGCAAAGATGCAGATATAAAATGCGTCCATAAAAATATAATGCTACGATGAAATAAAAAATATATTGAAATTTTTCAATCGTTTTTAATTGTTAGATTTTTGAATTGTCTATTATTTGTTAAAATATATGAATAACATTTTTTTTAAATATTTTCCTGATTACTGTCATCACGTGGACTAGTTAGCACCCATCTCCGGATTATCGTTGATTTATCGGACACACTATACTTTTATTATATTATTATACAGAGGTAATATTTTTTTAAGAGGTAATTTCCGGAACTATCGATCTGATTTTGAAAATGTTTTCTACTATTACTATACACTATACACATTTACCGATATAGTCTATTTTTTATTGTTATAAAATGTTATATAGTAATTAACGCGTTCAAAGTTGTTGTCGGTTGCTAGTTGATCAATATAATGTTTAAAACTTACAGAGCAGTTTTAAAGGTTAATAATGATTGTGATTTCGTATTGTAGCGTTTGTTCGCTGAGAACAAGGAGAAACTGATTAGCGGGGCGCTCACCGCTTTGGTGACGAGTGCGGCGTCGGGCGGGAACCTGCCGCCGCGCGAACTTGAGGCGCAGTTCCACGCGCTGCGCCGCCTGTGCGCCAGTAAAGTCGGATTTGCAGCGTTCACCGCCCTGCCGGGGTTAGTTTTTGCTTCTTCTTTTATTTATTTATGTAATAGCAATGTGTGCTTCATAATTCTGCCAATTTCATACGTAGATAGAATGTTTTTATAATTTTCAAAGTTTAAACAACGCTTTAACAAAATGATGGCACCCTTATTAGACCCTTTCAGGCAGTTTTTGTGTTAATTCAAAATTGATGTTCCTCATTATTGTTTTGATTTATTTTCAATAATTAAGCCTGTCACGCAAAACGTCATCGATATCACCAAATAACGTACCTAAGTTTATGAATTTAAATTAAAACACAACAGAGTACACAGATTACATTTGTTAATTTTTCTTAAAAAACTATATTTTTCTGATTTATTTTTTAAATAAACTTGGATAAACTTATTGGTAGCTTTTCAGAGATGATTGTTTACAAATTTAGCAGACTAACTAGCCTTTTTATTTGTTTTCCATTATATTAAAGGAGTTTTTTTAAGGTTTCGCGAATGGATTGGCACGTCGGTTGTGAGCGCACTTCGCCGCGGTTCGGCTGCGTGTTCGCACGCGGCTCTGGACGCGGTCTGCGCGCTCATGCAGCCCATGCACCAGGAGCCGGACTTGCGCCAGGAGCAGCTCAACAAGGCCAGCATGCTCTCCTCTCAGCCGTTCCTCGAGGGCTTACTCGCCATGTGGTCCGAGCATGTGGTTAGAATACTTAACAGTTTCTATGGTCTAAACATCGACAGCTGCTACACTATATAGAAGTGAAGGGGGTAACATTATAAACGGTTATATATATATTTATTTATTTATTTATTTTATATATTTAGCATGCCAACAGAGCAATTACAAAAAAGGAAAAATTACATGTTATCATTTCCACATAATAAAAACAATGCAATCGCTCAGATAATAGGCCATGCCTGACATTTAAACACATAAATAATAAGGATAACTACTATGTTATGAAACATTACACATTAAAATTAATATTAAATTATATTTTAATTATTAAACAAGGAGTGCTTGTATGAACTGATTGACTGAGAAAAGATATCTATTGAGTTATCCATCGTGCTTGATCTCTCGTTGTATAACCTTGCCATACGTACAAAAGGGCTATTAAAAGCAGTATTCAGTGTTGTAGTCGGAATGTAAAATATATATGGGTTGCGCACCGCACGGGTATACGATCTAAAATACAAGTAATTAATAAGGAACGCATCTATTGAACCATTTACAATTTTGTAAAGGATGAGTAAGTCAGCTATATTTCGCCTCTCTTTTAGGCTTATCATGTTAAAATATTTTAGTCTATTAACATAATTAGGGATAGATTTACGAATACCATTTCTTATGCTCAGGCATCTAACAAGACGAGCTTGGACAGATTCTATAAGCTCTACGTAGGTGGTATAGTGAGGTGACCATATGACAGAACAATATTCAAGAATACTTCTAACTAAGGTGTTATAGAGCAAGATAACACTCTCGTTATTGCGAAATGGTCGTGAAGTACGCATAACAAATCCAAGCACCTTTTTGGCTCTGGGTACAATATTAAGTATATGTGGTCGAAAAGAAAAAGAAGAGTCAAACATGACACCCAAATCACGAACAACGGATACTCTCTCTAAGCTTATACCTCCAAGCTGATAGGTAAAATCAATATAATTTATTTTATTGGTAAAAGTTATGTATTGACACTTTTTCACATTAAGAGCCATATGTCAGACCTTAGTCTTTATGTCGAAACTAAAGTCTGCGTAGGCCTATGAAGACCATCTACAGGGCCATGCCAACATGAGGCCATTCAGCTCCACAGTGATATGGGCATGATGTCTAAAACTAATAAAACAAACAATTTAAGCAAATATATATATGGTTGTTTGACTGGGGTATACTAATTATAATAGAAACAGAATGGATATATTGACTATCCTATCGCTTCTCAAGACAGTTCTCTAGGAAACTTTCTTCAGACTTATGTTGGGGCTGCGGTGTATTCCGAGACTTCTTTTAGTTGAAATGGGTAGAAAGACGTCGAATATCCATTTCTTCACAAACGTCTTACTGTTAGTAGACTTTTAAGTAAACCTAATGGACATAAACTTAGATATGGTGTTTGGTAGAAAATATTAACCGCGGGCTGGTCATCCTCCAGATCTCCTACTTCCTCGAGGGGTATGATAGGGACACTGAATCGCGAAAAGAGAATAATCAGAATTTCTTGAGTTTCCAAGCAACTCCTGACTGGTTATCCAAGACCTTGATGAGGCGTGTATAAAGACGTTGAAACTCCATAGCGTTGAACTAAAAGCGAAGCGATGTAACAAAACATTTGAAGTGCTCCTTTGTTATAACGCGAATTGCCAGACGAAAAAGAAATTGCCCAGAAAGAATGACAGGAATTCTGACATACTACCCCAGCAACTCAGTGAGACGACAATGTTGTTAATAATTTAAATAAAAAATAAATTTTTTATTAGTCTATAGTAGTTTAGACTACAATAATTATTGTAATAATAATAATCATCAAAACTATATTTTTTAATTCTATGTACAGACTGCAGGTAGCGGCGCGCTCGTTGTCGCGGCCATGTTGGATTTCCTAACGTTCGCACTTTGCGTGCCGTATAGCGAGACAACAGATGGAAAGCAGTTCGATCAGCTGCTGGAGTTGGTTGCCGGCAGAGGGCGTATACTTTTTAAATTATTTGAGGTATGAATAGTAACTTATACATTAATTGTGTCTACTTTCATCATTGTGTATATACCACAAATTGTTCATATAATTGAGTACTGCATAAGGTTATGAATTGGGCAGGCGTACAATGCAAGTGTACAGTATATACTATAATTGTCATAAATGATTATTGTATGTAGGATGTGTTAAAGAGTGACCTTTGCCTATTTAATAAATGAAAAATAAAAATGTCTATGGTTTATTGTTGTTGGTATAGAATGAATGACGATGTGAAAAAAATGAAGTTATGAATGAACCAAGAGTGAGTGAAAGAGATGCTAGGAAGGAAGCGATATGAGGTAGGAGGATTGATTAGGGCGGTTGTGTGACAATGGCACTCTGAGAAGACTTGTTTAAGACGTAATATGTATTTGATTTGATTGTCGATTACTGTTTATAGTAAACTACTATAAAAAAGTACCTAAGTTCTTCGTTTCTAATCGAAATGTAGAGTTACTGTATCATAAGCAGCGAGTTTGGGGGGTCCTTCCGAGACCGGATCGCAGCAGGGTGCTACTTTCCCTTAGGTCGTTTTTTTTATCGATATTTCCGATTTAAGTTGAATGCGTGCAACACTGAAACAATACATACATTATAATACATATTTCAAATATATGAATATAATTTGTTGGTAGTTGTGCTATTCTTTGTACCTTTGACACCAGCTCGAAGGACTATCAAATTTCCGCCACGTTTTGAATTATTCATACTACTCGTGCAAGATAAGTTGAGACCTGAACGCGGTGATGGGATTGTCAGGTCCTGGTACAGTGAACAAAAAAAAAACACAGCTAGCTTAGTATAGTAAGAAAAAATAATAATTAAATAATGGCGTTGCGCGCTGTACAACGCGGGTATCATCGAGGAAGCGGGTAGGGAGTCGCATTCCGCGCGGGTCTCAACTTATCGCGCACGAGTTATACTGATTTATATTTGTTGCTTTTTAACATAGAATCGAAGGTCGTTTTATGAAATGACGACTTTAAGATTGTTAGGTATTGCCTGCCCACTGAACCGGAGCGGAGATGTGAAAATTTCATCGACCAATAGAATTGAATGTCTAGATTTTATGCGATTTAGTTGGTCGAAAATTGCTTAGATCCGCTCCGCTCCGCTTCGATGGATAGGCAGCCTAAGTGACCTACGTCCGATCTTTTGTATGAAAACGATCCACTGTGCGACGTGAAAGTTAAACTTAAAAATCGCAGTTTTTTAAACTTTAATATCATTTCATTAAATCGTGATATCATTTTTTTTTATAAGGACCAAGTATGGTATGTCATTAGTGAAACAAAAAAAAATGTGATCAAAATCTATCCTATAGTTTTTACGTGATGCGCACACAATGGCAAACCTAAATAATTATATTTATTTAGATTATGATGATTGATGAAGCGAGGAATTGCTAGTGAATGGGGCGGGTGGTGGTTGTTGTTAAAGCATCCGTCGATGGCGATAGTGAAGGGCGCCGGGCTTGTGATGCGCGCGCTCATCGAGGAGGGCGGGGGAAGTGTCGGCACGCGCATGCAGGCGCTCGCGCTTGCCGAGGCGGCCCTACCGCGACACCTGCTGACCGCGCTCTACGCCCCGCCCCGGCTGCACCACCGCCATCTCGCGCGGCATCTCGTCGCGCTCTGGCTCGTCGACCACGCGCCCGCTCACAACCTGCTAAAGCGGATTATGGTCATTATGCATCGCTTATTTTAATTGTTAATGTGAAACTTTTAAGTTAGCGATTCGCTAATTGGACGAGAATTGAGAGTGAAATTTCAAGGATGCGTCACGTGTAGGCACATTTCGTTACTTGAGAGGGAAGAAAGATATAACGTAGAGAGAAGGAAACAGAAAGCTACACATTTGTATTTTTAATACACAGTTTAAGCTATGTACCCACGTTTGCCGTTCTAAGAAGTTTCACTTATATCACGTGCACAGTGCTGCATGAGCAATTTTTTATTATAATGTAGCTTTTGGAAGTTATACCTGATGTTTCTCAGACGTAACGTCAGCGACTTTATATTGGCCAAAAAATGAAGCGACGATGATTTATTGTTTTGTGGCAATTACTTTTTTTTGCTATTATCTTATAAGTTTAATAGTTAAGTTTAATTTTAGTAGTTTGGAGGTGTTTGGCTATTTAATTTAATCTTCCTTTGTCTCTTCTTTCAATTCTAGTCATGCTGGATGCTTTCGGTATCCAAAGGTTTTCTTTAAATAAAGATATTTCATAATACATGATTTTACTAATAAAAAATTCTCTCTTACAAAAATTGTATGCAATGCAGTATAAATACTTGTTTATTTATTTTTAGGATTCTAATAGCTATTCATCAACAAATTTAAATAAATACAATCTAGAAACACATAGCTATTTACAACTCCTGACTGATATGATACAATTATTTTTTATACACAAATAAAGCATCCAAGCATCATATAATACTATGAAACATCAAGCAAAAGTTGGAATGGGTGACAAAGTGAAAAAAATAATCTCAATCGACACCAATAAAATAAAGTAATGAATTAATATTGTAGCCGTCCGGCCTTCTCGCGTTCCTGGAGTCGACCGAGGCTCCTCCGGCGGACGCGGTAGAGCAGCGCGCCGAGGAGCGAGACAACCTGCAGCTGGCACAGGCCTCCGCCAACAGACCTCGCGCCCCGCACTGGGAGGCGCTTGAGCGACAGGTCAAGTACGTTGAGAAACACCTCGAGGTGAGCCAATATTTATTCACGTTTTACTCACATTATCATATTTTTAAACACGTATATCAAACACACAGGCACAGAGAAAATTCTTTGGAGATTTCTCTCTACTTGGGGCGTTACGGCTGGTGGAATACCTCCACTCTACAGAAGATCGCAGCCAAATAATTATGTGTTTTGTTCCTGCGGTGTGTAGTAGGGTTTCCAGAGCTCCTTGGGACAGGAAAGTTCAAGGTCGGCAACGAGCTCGTGATACCTATGGTATTATTACAAGCGTCCACAGGCTTCGGTAGTCGCTTACCATCATGCGGGCCGTATACTTACTTGCCACCTTCGTAGTATTAAAAAAAAACAGTAAAAAGAAAGCTCTAGAACTATAGCATAGTACAAAGTTTGCAGATAAATTCATTGTTTTTATTTTAATTTACTATCGATATATTCAGGAAACATTAAAATATCGGTCACAGTCACACGTGAATGTTGTCGATTCCTGTAGATTCCTGTAAATACGGGTACTTAAACTATAAAGTATAGGTAAACTATAAAAGTACAGGTACCTAAACTATACACATTTAGGTAAACTATAAAAGTACAAGTACCTAAACTATAGACATTTACGTAAACTATAAAAGTAGTCTTTCGAGCGTTATTGTTTTGCATTTCGATATACGTGTACAATTATTTCTCGGACAGCACTACGCGTCGTTGGCTCTGCAGCATTGGGCCCAGAGGTCAGGGCGAGCGATAGCCGCCAGTGAGAGAAAAGATGCTGCGCGGGATCGACCCCTCGTACTGCGCAGAAGACGTGAGCGACTCAAGTCAACCGCCAACTGGCCGTTTTTCTATTATCAGTATCACAGGGATCACGCTCTTCCTAATCTTATATGGAATCATACCGTAAGTGATTTATCATTACGTAGTACTTTTATATTATAAAGCTATTTAGGATTGTTTAAGGTCACAACCTGAAAAAACTACTTAAAACGATGTTGACTATATTGTTACGCCATTTTCAGACTCGTGAAGAACTTCGCAACGCCTTGGAGAACGAGTTACGCGCTTTCACATCGGACCGCGAGGTCGCCGGCAACACTCTTACCTCGTGGAACCACGCCGAGCTGGAGGTGCATTACCAGTGCTTGCAGAACGAGGTCAAGATCGGTGACTACTACCTTAGAATACTGCTCGAACAGAAGGACAGCGATGACAGCCCTATCAGGAAGTCGTTAGTAAAATTTTGTTATTTGTGAATTTCCTTTAATTTACTTAGCTGTTGCAATCATTTACGAATATAAATAAATAATGACCATGGCGATAAAACCAATCTTTGAGCTGGTCATCCTCAAGATCCATAAATGTCAATGTCCTGAACCTCCCCAGAGTCCTATGATGTCATAACATGGCCGACAGCATTTTCAAAGTTCAACATAAAAATATGTAGCCATCTTATACTTTTAATATCTGAATTCGATAAATATTGGTGTCTTAAGTCAAATACCACAGAAAATATTTATTTATTGAGCAAAACTTTGATATGAGTCAAGTAGTCTATTCCTCCTTTTTGTCCAGCTCCCCGGGTATCCCAGAACTTGCGTGATGCGTGTTATCGAGTAACTTGAATGATGCACGGCGCTTAAAAATACCAAAGCGGAACGTGAAAGGTAGGCTTGCGAGGTGCGCGTGCGCGGAACCAGCTCTGGAAGCTAACTGACTTTTGAAGTGTTAGTCAGTAGTCTTCTTGTTTTAACTCCGCAAAAAGCACTCGCCAGTGTCAATGTTTTTAGGCTTTAAAATTTTCTAATATTTTACAAAGTGGGATATTGTGACAAGAAAGTATCAAGGGAGTTTTATGACATCTACAAATACAATGATCTACAAAAATATTGGTCCTTAGTATATGCATCTGAAAAAGATGACAGTGTCTCTTATACATAAGTCACAATAAGGTATTTTGTGACAAATCTTTGTTGAAAATTAAACTGAATTGTTTTTTAGAGATGGCATATTAATCCTTACGAACAAAAGTTACTTTATAATTTGTTCTTTGTGGTATATTATGTTGTTGTATGTTAATTTGTACTTGCGGGAAGAACAATTTGGATAGACTACACGGATGCGTTGGCGGTGTGGTGTTTGTCAGATAAAATTAACTCGGGTGAAACCGTGGGGCACAGCTAGTATTTTATAAAATAATGAATCTCTAAGAATAATTATTATTTTGAAATAGTGTATATCCCGATTTATTCCAGTTATGAATTTTTCAATGATCTGTACCATCGCTTCTTATCGACACCGAAAGTTGAAATGAAATGCATGTGCCTACAAGCGATGAGCATTGTCTACGGACGATATTACGAGGACATCGGCCCCTTCGCCGATACCAAATACATCGTGCAGATGTTGGACAGGGTATGTTGTACGTTTGTCATCACTTTCAATTATAATTACAGGATTTCGTTTAGAGGGAGGGGCTATTTCGCTGGAGAAGGGGGAAGGAGATAAATTTTGAAGCAGTCAATGTGAATTCGAATTCCTACAATGAGCCCGAGCTTTCGGTGATGAAAAACAACGTGATGAAACCATAGCATGGTGTTAGGGCATTTTGTAATGCTCGTTTAGCTAGCTACCACCCTCAAGTTGAAAATCTGTCGCCGAGCACCTATGGGTGTGTTCCGGTAGCTGCACTTCAGAGCTAATAATCCCCCCGTTAGACTTGGCGTGTTACGATTTTGGGCAACATCGTCGCTTGGGAGTCAGGTATGATTGTGGCTAAACGCCAATAATTTACGAAGAATAAAAATACAATGTGATCTTACTTAGCTTCCACAAGATTCATCCTTAAAAATGTATGATAAAATTTTGGTATTTTATTATGTGAAGTTGCCGTGATCGAATTGTTTATAAGACTGGTCAAAATAAATTTTGTTCTTCAATCGAAAAGGATGAGGGAAGTGCATTTCTTTCTGTCGCCCCTCTTTCTGTTTCCGCTCCTGTATAATCCGCGAGTAGACAACTTTTGTAAAGTTTTTTTAAACACTATATGATGGAGATAATACACATTATCAAATATTTATTTATTAATAAGCTTGTATTACCCTAGTTTTATTATTCAAAATGTACCACAAAACATTATGTTTGTTAAGTTCATGTGAACGCGCGTGACGTCATCATTCAATAAATAAAACTAACGTTAGAGGTATTTATTTCGTGCAGAGTTTATTTTTCTACAATTTCGGTTAAAACTTGTCAAATTTCTTCGGCACGTATATAATTTTAAAGTTCCTATTTCTACACTTAATAAAAGGCCATAAAATAATCTATTAAGAATAACACTAAACTGTGTATATAGGTATATTACGATGACGTCACGTTTTCTGATTAACGTTTCCAATCACGAAACTTCCTGGCAAGTAATTCTCCCAAGGGAATTTCAAATAAATGAACAATGAATTCTCCAGATTTGTATTTTTTAGGCTTTTTGTTAATTACCCATGGGGAGAACATAATTAACTTTAATTTTTAAACATATTGTCAGCGCGCGAATGCTATATGTAACACCTGCTTTTGTCGCTATATTTTGTACAAAATAAATAATATTTTTTCAGAATAAAGTTAGGCGCCATCTCCACGATTCCGTCCTGCTATCGTCGCGTCTCGTGTCGGATCGCCGCGAGACCGTAAAGTCTATCGCGAGTCGCGACTGATTGCTGCGCGTCCAATCGTTTTGTATTGAGTGCGCTTCGAGTAAGTCGCGTCTCGCTACATACGGTTTTTATAGAATGAAGTGGCAGGACGATAATATCGCCACGATAAACTCGCTCGTGGAGTTGGCGCCTAAGTAACAATAAACAAAACGAATGCGAAAAGTCTTTTATTTCATTTAATTCATCATTAGTATCCAATTGTCTATGGAAAAGACTACATCAATAAATAAAAAGTGCATGTTTAAATAATTCGGGATAAGTGACATTATACATTGAGATTTTTTTTGTTTTATAGGCTTTGCTTTTTTTTAACATTTAACGTTTGTTTTTGCAGACCTGCGACAGAATGGAGAGAGACAGACTTGTACAGTTCCTATCGAAATTAATATTACATAGAAGAAATGTTAGTGAAATATTAGAATGGAGTGGTATTAGGTAAAGTTTTTATTTCTATAAGCTTACTACAGGTGTCCATAATAAGAAACAAATACTTATGGCAAACAACTTTTTTTCTTCTTCCTAACTTGGTAACTAGTTCTCTTTATTGAAGCATATTATCGCCATTATCATTTAAATATAGTGTCCTGTCTTATGACAATTTCAGTTTCCTAACAAGATGGCGGCTCCCTTGTTAGAACTTTCTAGGGAGTTTTTGTGGGATCCCAGAATGCATGCTTTTAGTTTATATTTATGATCCACTTCACTTATGCGTAAAAACCAAATTATATCACGCAATACGCCACCAAGTACGTAATATAGGGTCAAAAACCTAAGTAAATTAATTAAAGATAGAAACCACAGCATGTCACTTCGAGATCCCACCAAAACTCCATTTTGCTATTCTTCAAATATTACATATTTTTAACGTTTTTGTGAAACAGTGATGAAAAGTTGTGATTTATTACTTTTTTTTTCTTTTATACTTCGTCACCTGATGTTAAGTGACGATATGGCCTCAGATGGTTACTCGTTAATGATATTAAGTCGTAAGTGAACTTTGTTAATATAATGTATATAGGTGCTTGGCGATAGATTATTTATTTGTGAGTGGTAGTTATTGAGCCGAGCCATTTTTTTTAAATATTAAGATGTCACTGTATCATCGTATAACACAGTACAATTCAAAAACAGCGGCGATAAATTATTATAGATCGGTAATCCATCATGCCGGTCTGCAATCCTCTCGGCAGCTGGATATACACTGGCTGATCCCGAAATGCCATAAATCAAAAAAGTCACTGACTAGTTTACCCAGAAGTTACCCACCCACCCTGCTTGAATACTGGATATACATCAGGTGATCTCGGAATGTACGACATGCCACCATGATGGGTGTCATATGTCAGGTATATATGTTGGTCGCGATCCATTCGAACACAGTTGTCGTATCCTATCAACCAGCAGCATAAAATTAAATACCACAATGCAAACTTACAAATACGAGTGTCGCTTGATAGAGCGCTGACCTTCAGTGGTATTTTATAATGTAGGATATTAGTGGAATTGATGACATTGGCTCACTTGCACACGTCACGAGCGCTGGTTCCGGCGCAGAGCAACGTCATCGAAGGTCCAGCGCAGCAAGCGGCCGGCGACCGCGAGTGGTACTACAACCTCGAGCAAGGTGACAAGGTGCAGAGGAAGGGACCTATCAGTTTCCAACAGGTATCTATTGTTACTACAGCTTGTGAACGTTTTCTGGGACCATTTTTATGTGATACGTCGTTTTTTAAACCCACAGAGTAAATTGACAATCACTAATGTCTCATTAAAAAATAATATTGAAAACTAATTTTTGTATATTATTCCCTTTTCTTTATTTTCTCGATGGCAGTTCTAATTTGATAGTTGTAGTGTTGTGATCAAATAAGTAATGATATCGACGATATAGTGACGAATCATCAGATTTTGATTAAAATAAATAAATAAAGATTACCTGTCGTTATAATTATTTCGTTTCATTGTCGAGTACCTAGCTATACCTATTTATTTTACAAGAGCTTCGAAAATTTTGAAGAAGTTGGCATTATCAATCAAGAACTAATACGTGTAACATCTTGTAATGAAATATAATATTAGTTAATAAATTTGAACAAAAGTATCCGGCAGTAGTTTAGTTTCTTACATTTTGTAAAAAAATATCGAATCTGTTATCGTGTTACGTTTATCGATATAGCTCCATCCCTATCAGTTTCTCCGACTCTGGTATATCCTTGTACGTGTGTAAACGTCATATTTTTATAAAATAATGCATACATAATGTAAAAAAGACGCTCGTTCAAGTTTTCACAGGAGCTGTCATCGAGAAAATAAAGAAATGGAAATGGTATAGTGTAGTGAAAAAAATAAAAGAATGTTTACTTTAAGTACAACTATGATATCATCAATATTTAACATCCTTTTTCTCCATGTCCCGTTCGATATTTCCACCCTGTATATATACATATTTATGGAAAATAAGCTATAAAAATAATAATAAAATATTATTCAACATACCGAATAATTTGCTATTATTAACATTGTATTATTAAAGAATAATAATTATTTAATTTTGTACGGTGTTACGAAAGTTCAGGATGGTGGAAGTCTCTTTTTTAATTCAATTAAGTATGCTACATATGAAATGTTCACTTCACTTCACTTCTTATAAGAATGGCGACATGCGTTAAGAACATATTTCCGCCAGTGTCATGTGGATAAAATTTAAACGAAGGAGATTGGTCTGTTCTATAGAAGTTGACCAGTGTAATTTTGCCTATAAGCCGAGTTAACCAAAACAAAAGAGACAACATATGAAATGTTATTTTACTCTACACCATACATTCAATTTTTGAAATTTCAGCAAACGATACAGCGCCCTCTATTGATAGACATACGACTTAACAAGACGTTAGTACCAAAAATGATAAGAGATTTAACAATAATATGTTGAATGTTTTGTCCCACAGTTAAAAGATCTTTATAAGTCTGGTGAAATCAACAACAAAATAAAGTGTTGGGCGAACAGTATGGAAGGTTGGCGAGCGGTTGGTGGCATTCCGCAGTTGAAGTGGACGTTGGTGGCTCGAGGTACGCCAGTCTTCGACGAGAGCACCGTGGCTGCCACTATACTGGACCTCCTCATAATCTGCGCCAGATATTACCCCAGCAGGTATACTTTTAATTCGCACATTTTATTAGAATCGTAAATATTTACTGAAAATTTGTGTTACTGAGTCTTAATATCAAATTATGTCTGGTAAGGCGATAAGAAAAGTTTTCCTTGATGTCCCATTGTCAGTTTTACTATCAAGGGAAAACTACTAGTTTCGTTATATCCGATATAATTGTCGATGTAATAAAAAAGTTTTGTTACTATGATTAATTGAGCTTTCGCTAATTTATTTAGTGTTTCTTAATACAAGTTATTGTGACGATCTGAGAAAAATAGAAATATTCACTATTCTCGAAATAACTAGAGACGTCTAGAATATACCCGAAACATCAAGGATGAATTCGTAGGTAGGAAAAGACATTGCATTTTACTCACACGTTTAAGCTTATCGGTCCGAATGCGTAATCCAGCATAGGATGGTCTAAAAATACAACATTTTCCCGTTTAAACGATGTCTTAAAGTACAAGATCTTTATAGTGAAATAAACCCTCCTTATATTTTGGTATATAAGCGAGCCGTGTTCCGAGCCAGGAGAGTAGGTCCGTTCCTCCGTCATGGAGCCCTTGAGCCAAGCTGCTCGTGCGATGCAGTCTCATTGCATTCTCTAGCTTTCTACATACACTCAGCATTTCACACCTGCACACCATAAATCAGGTACATAGGTTCCTTATTTTCTATTTATTAGCCTGTATAGACTTAGACAAAATTGACATATTACTAAATGCATAAACGCATGGTTCTCTCTTCCTTCCAGAAGGAAGAAACATGAATATATATTGCATAGTTAGGTCAAATTTTACGAATCGGGAATTAGACAAATCGTGACTTTCAGCATGTACGGCAACAGTTCAAGCTAAGGTTTGGCCGCTTTGGCACCCTCTTACCGAACCGAATACTCTGCTTAGTAACTCAGTTTAAGTTTACGCAGTCATGGGGTGCGAAAACAGGTTTTAATATGCTTTAAACTGTTTAAACTAGAATTGGACAGAGAACATTTATTACCACGTGACAAACTCGTATTCGATTGGTGGGCAAAAATAAAAACAAGATTCGCACGCTTAGCATATTAATAAAATTGTTTTATGTGCACCTGCTAACACGGTGTATAGCGAGCGCTTATTTTCAAAAGCGGGTAACTTATACGAAGAAAAAAGGGACAGTCTGCTATCAAATAGGCCAGTGTTTGGTTTTCTTGCAACATAACTTGCTATTGTTAAACTACCAATCTCTATACTTATAATAAAAGAGTAAAGTGTCGAAATCTGTACATTGAAGATATTTGAGAAAAAAAATACTACGGGGGTGTTTAGAATCATGGACAGAACACATTTCGCTAGATTTTGGAATTTTTGGTCTGTCTGTCTGAATGTTTGAACGCCAATCACGCAAAAACTACAGAACCGAATTTAATGAAATTTGGTGTGATTAGTTTATAATTTGTAGGTACATTTAGGATGCATTGTACACTTATGGACATTTGTAAGGTCTATAAATTGTGTTTAGGTTATGTACATATAAAAATGAATGTATGTATTTGTGTATGATACCAAATTAATCCAAATAATTTTATCTTTGCATAATTTTCAATAAAATCAATAAATGGAAAGATGTAAAATCAATAAAAAGATGGCGCTTTACGGCTTGGTTTAAATTATCACGAATTTATGTGATACGTCGTTTTTTAAACCCACAGAGTAAATTGACAATCACTAATGTCTCATTAAAAAATAATATTGAAAACTAATTTTTGTATATTATTCCCTTTTCTTTATTTTCTCGATGGCAGTTCTAATTTGATAGTTGTAGTGTTGTGATCAAATAAGTAATGATATCGACGATATAGTGACGAATCATCAGATTTTGATTAAAATAAATAAATAAAGATTACCTGTCGTTATAATTATTTCGTTTCATTGTCGAGTACCTAGCTATACCTATTTATTTTACAAGAGCTTCGAAAATTTTGAAGAAGTTGGCATTATCAATCAAGAACTAATACGTGTAACATCTTGTAATGAAATATAATATTAGTTAATAAATTTGAACAAAAGTATCCGGCAGTAGTTTAGTTTCTTACATTTTGTAAAAAAATATCGAATCTGTTATCGTGTTACGTTTATCGATATAGCTCCATCCCTATCAGTTTCTCCGACTCTGGTATATCCTTGTACGTGTGTAAACGTCATATTTTTATAAAATAATGCATACATAATGTAAAAAAGACGCTCGTTCAAGTTTTCACAGGAGCTGTCATCGAGAAAATAAAGAAATGGAAATGGTATAGTGTAGTGAAAAAAATAAAAGAATGTTTCCTTTAAGTACAACTATGATATCATCAATATTTAACATCATTTTTCTCCATGTCCCGTTCGATATTTCCACCCTGTATATATACATATTTATGGAAAATAAACTATAAAAATAATAATAAAATATTATTCAACATACCGAATAATTTGCTATTATTAACATTGTATTATTAAAGAATAATAATTATTTAATTTTGTACGGTGTTACGAAAGTTCAGGATGGTGGAAGTCTCTTTTTTAATTCAATTAAGTATGCTACATATGAAATGTTCACTTCACTTCACTTCTTATAAGAATGGCGACATGCGTTAAGAACATATTTCCGCCAGTGTCATGTGGATAAAATTTAAACGAAGGAGATTGGTCTGTTCTATAGAAGTTGACCAGTGTAATTTTGCCTATAAGCCGAGTTAACCAAAACAAAAGAGACAACATATGAAATGTTATTTTACTCTACACCATACATTCAATTTTTGAAATTTCAGCAAACGATTCAGCGCCCTCTATTGATAGACATACGACTTAACAAGACGTTAGTACCAAAAATGATAAGAGATTTAACAATAATATGTTGAATGTTTTGTCCCACAGTTAAAAGATCTTTATAAGTCTGGTGAAATCAACAACAAAATAAAGTGTTGGGCGAACAGTATGGAAGGTTGGCGAGCGGTTGGTGGCATTCCGCAGTTGAAGTGGACGTTGGTGGCTCGAGGTACGCCAGTCTTCGACGAGAGCACCGTGGCTGCCACTATACTGGACCTCCTCATAACCTGCGCCAGATATTACCCCAGCAGGTATACTTTTAATTCGCACATTTTATTAGAATCGTAAATATTTACTGAAAATTTGTGTTACTGAGTCTTAATATCAAATTATGTCTGGTAAGGCGATAAGAAAAGTTTTCCTTGATGTCCCATTGTCAGTTTTACTATCAAGGGAAAACTACTAGTTTCGTTATATCCGATATAATTGTCGATGTAATAAAAAAGTTTTGTTACTATGATTAATTGAGTTTTCGCTAATTTATTTAGTATTTCTTAATACAAGTTATTGTGACGATCTGAGAAAAATAGAAATATTCACTATTCTCGAAATAACTAGAGACGTCTAGAATATACCCGAAACATCGAGGATGAATTCGTAGGTAGGAAAAGACATTGCATTTTACTCACACGTTTAAGCTTATCGGTCCGAATGCGTAATCCAGCATAGGATGGTCTAAAAATACAACATTTTCCCGTTTAAACGATGTCTTAAAGTACAAGATCTTTATAGTGAAATAAACCCTCCTTATATTTTGGTATATAAGCGAGCCGTGTTCCGAGCCAGGAGAGTAGGTCCGTTCCTCCGTCATGGAGCCCTTGAGCCAAGCTGCTCGTGCGATGCAGTCTCATTGCATTCTCTAGCTTTCTACATACACTCAGCATTTCACACCTGCACACCATAAATCAGGTACATAGGTTCCTTATTTTCTATTTATTAGCCTGTATAGACTTAGACAAAATTGACATATTACTAAATGCATAAACGCATGGTTCTCTCTTCCTTCCAGAAGGAAGAAACATGAATATATATTGCATAGTTAGGTCAAATTTTACGAATCGGGAATTAGACAAATCGTGACTTTCAGCATGTACGGCAACAGTTCAAGCTAAGGTTTGGCCGCTTTGGCACCCTCTTACCGAACCGAATACTCTGCTTAGTAACTCAGTTTAAGTTTACGCAGTCATGGGGTGCGAAAACAGGTTTTAATATGCTTTAAACTGTTTAAACTAGAATTGGACAGAGAACATTTATTACCACGTGACAAACTCGTATTCGATTGGTGGGCAAAAATAAAAACAAGATTCGCACGCTTAGCATATTAATAAAATTGTTTTATGTGCACCTGCTAACACGGTGTATAGCGAGCGCTTATTTTCAAAAGCGGGTAACTTATACGAAGAAAAAAGGGACAGTCTGCTATCAAATAGGCCAGTGTTTGGTTTTCTTGCAACATAACTTGCTATTGTTAAACTACCAATCTCTATACTTATAATAAAAGAGTAAAGTGTCGAAATCTGTACATTGAAGATATTTGAGAAAAAAAATACTACGGGGGTGTTTAGAATCATGGACAGAACACATTTCGCTAGATTTTGGAATTTTTGGTCTGTCTGTCTGAATGTTTGAACGCCAATCACGCAAAAACTACAGAACCGAATTTAATGAAATTTGGTGTGATTAGTTTATAATTTGTAGGTACATTTAGGATGCATTGTACACTTATGGACATTTGTAAGGTCTATAAATTGTGTTTAGGTTATGTACATATAAAAATGAATGTATGTATTTGTGTATGATACCAAATTAATCCAAATAATTTTATCTTTGCATAATTTTCAATAAAATCAATAAATGGAAAGATGTAAAATCAATAAAAAGATGGCGCTTTACGGCTTGGTTTAAATTATCACGAAATTGGTTTAATGTTTATTGTCATACTTAAGTATACATATTTTCTTTAAGGACGTATATTAATAATTTAAGGTTGAGCTTTTTAGAATATATATTCTATCTACATTTCTGTCGTTGTTTGGTGTTTTTGCGTAATTAAAATATGGTTCACCGGAAAATAACGGTTTATAAAAATGAAGTTATTAAATTAACTTAACTTTTCGTAAAGGATTGCAAACCTGTACATTTTTGTATGCCTTTTTGTATTTTAGATAATGTCGGTACGATTGTTAAACTGTAAATTTACATTAATATTGTAAAGAGATAAAGTTAAGTATTGTATTCTTTTCGAGTACCTCGACAGTCAAACCTAGTTATTCGGCCGATAACGAGTACAACAAAAACGCCCGAGTACGCCGAGTACCGAATAATAGACGAGTACTCGGCGTATCTCTAATTTTTATTCTATCTTGTTCGTGTCCACCACAATTCGGACTACATGCCGAGCTTTTTGAATTTGAGATTGACATTTTCGTTACAGTCATACCATAGATTTTATGTTATATTATTATATAAGTTAGAAATTATTGAGGTTCACGAACAAGGTGTTTTTAGTGATTAGGAGATTGGGTAATAATGTTGAATGAGTATGTTTCTATAGCAAAACAAAAACTTTCAGAGATGAAGAGGATGCCGTGATCAGGCCTTTACCGAAATTAAAGAGGCTATTATCAGAACCGGCGTGCTTGGCGCATGTCGTACAATTACTGCTCACATTCGATCCTATCTTAGTGGAAAAAGTAAGTATATTCAAAATAAAAACAAATATATTTCTCAAGAGATTTTATTAAATCTTCGAATTCCGTTAAATACTTAAAAATTCAAAATATGCATTAACGATGTTGAGGTTTGTTCTTGTCTCTCTGGTCAACTCTTTCGTTCTTTTTGCCTTAGAAACGTTTCGTTGAAAATCGCTGCGTATAAAACGTCGCACTAAATTAGAGCATCGGAATATTGCACGGAACTCGCACAAAGAAATTTTACTTCAATAAAATGATATGTAATAAGTGTGCCCCACGATTTCACCCGTATTTTTATGCTAAAAACACCGCGCTGCCAACGCACCCTTTTAGCCTATCATATTTGTTCTTACTTCCCGCAAGTAGGTAGACTGGGTACGGTTGTGACATTTTTCATTTGATTGTTCATAATTTTGATAGTATACCAGGGAGCCGAAAGAAAACTCTTTTTATAGTGAAATATACATTAGTCTACATGTAAATACTAGAATTTTGTCCCTAAGTACAATAGTTAACTCATACAAGCAAATAAAATAAAAGGGAAAATGTCACAACCGACCACATCCCAGGGGCGGTTGTGACAGTGCTTGGGGTCAGTAGTGACAGGTTCAAAAATGTACCAAAATGTTTTTAAATCACACTTATTGTAAATAATATGAAACAATGCAATATAATCTTATTCTGGGAAAAAATACAATTAAATAACAAAAGAAATAAAAGCTCGAAACATTTTCATCACTTATAATTATGAAGGTACTGTAGCATCTATACTTATTATAATATCCATGATAATACCATCTAATTGCTTACAACTAATATGGCTCTATAAAAGTCTTCATATTCATCAGTCAAAAAGTTAACTAAATATTTAATTAAACTGTAGGTACCTGGTAACGTAACGGTAATTGTGTAAAAATATAAAACAAATATTAATAATTATTACAAAAGAAAGAACTGAAAATGTCTTCTTAAGAAAAAATAAACATTTGTGTAAGTATCAACATACGACATCAAAAAACAGAAAAAAATCTACAAATTGTTGTAATAAGCTTCCACATTTGTTTTATTAAAGCTGGTTGCTCTTGAAAGGATAGTAGCTTGAGCTACCCGAATAGACAGTGAAGTATTTCTATTCACAAGTATGAATGCACGAAACCATTCCTCACCAGCCATCTCATTCTCAATCCAAGTAGCAGGTCGCTTCAGTTTATATTTAGGGGTAAGTTCAAAGGCTAACTTGCGTATCTATTTCGGAGAAAGGCCTAAATATATTTCTGCGCAATGTATTATATATCTTGACAGCTGCTGTTCTTGCTCTTCAAAAATTACTTTATTATGGACCGTGCCGGCTCCATCGCGTTTACGAATATATCTTAATAATAACATGCGATTAACTACGTATATATCCGCCGCTCTCTGTAAAGAAGTCCCGCGTTTCACTTCTTTTTACTTGTCATATTTTACTAAGTCACACTGCCTTCTTTCGGTCTCCAATCGGACGGTTGGAACGGTTTTGGTTTCCTCAAACGTTTTCTAGGCATCTAAAAGCAAAAATTAAAAAATTTACTTGTGTCACAACCGTACCCAGAAAATATGTCAAAACCGTACCCAACGCACTAATTCGCAAAAAAACAATCGCCATGAAAGTATCAAATAATCTACATACATAGTAATCAATGCTATTTAACTACTAATGTTTAACTTATAACGAGGAAAAAGACTCCTTATTCTATCTGTACTCATATAACAACAATCATTAAAAGAAATCAAATAAAAATACTTACTTTTGAATGTTAAAAAGTAATATATGCTTCTGCAAAATAATGTCGCACGATGACTGACGTAATACTGTGAAATACGTTCAGACGGGAATCTACATACATAGTAATCAATGCTATTTAACTACTAATGTTTAACTTATAACGAGGAAAAGACTCCTTATTCTATCTGTACTCATATAACAACAATCATTAAAAGAAATCAAATAAAAATACTTACTTTTGAATGTTAAAAAGTAATATATGCTTCTGCAAAATAATGTCGCACGATGACTGACGTAATACTGTGAAATACGTTCAGACGGGCACGCCGCTCCTCTTTCCTCTTGCACTCTCCTCGGAATTCCTTATAGTTTCGTTAATATGACGTCTGTCACAACCTTACCCAGTCTACCGACAAATTATTTTATATTTTCATTATCTTCTAAACTATGTGTCCAAATAACATGCTATAAAGGGCAGAATTTGACCATAAAATTGTCTTTATGATGAAGTAACTTTTGTTCCTAAGGATTATTATGCCATGCCTAAAAATGTTTATTAATAAATTATTAATCTTCAACAAAAAGTATAATCGCTAAATACCTTTTTGTGGCTTATTATGTATAGGCGCTTTACGGCTTGGTTTAAATTATCACGAAATTGGTTTAATGTTTATTGTCATACTTAAGTATACATATTTTCTTTAAGGACGTATATTAATAATTTAAGGTTGAGCTTTTTAGAATATATATTCTATCTACATTTCTGTCGTTGTTTGGTGTTTTTGCGTAATTAAAATATGGTTCACCGGAAAATAACGGTTTATAAAAATGAAGTTATTAAATTAACTTAACTTTTCGTAAAGGATTTGTACATTTTTGTATGCCTTTTTGTATTTTAGATAATGTCGGTACGATTGTTAAACTGTAAATTTACATTAATATTGTAAAGAGATAAAGTTAAGTATTGTATTCTTTTCGAGTACCTCGACAGTCAAACCTAGTTATTCGGCCGATAACGAGTACAACAAAAACGCCCGAGTACGCCGAGTACCGAATAATAGACGAGTACTCGGCGTATCTCTAATTTTTATTCTATCTTGTTCGTGTCCACCACAATTCGGACTACATGCCGAGCTTTTTGAATTTGAGATTGACATTTTCGTTACAGTCATACCATAGATTTTATGTTATATTATTATATAAGTTAGAAATTATTGAGGTTCACGAACAAGGTGTTTTTAGTGATTAGGAGATTGGATAATAATGTTGAATGAGTATGTTTCTATAGCAAAACAAAAACTTTCAGAGATGAAGAGGATGCCGTGATCAGGCCTTTACCGAAATTAAAGAGGCTATTATCAGAACCGGCGTGCTTGGCGCATGTCGTACAATTACTGCTCACATTCGATCCTATCTTAGTGGAAAAAGTAAGTATATTCAAAATAAAAACAAATATATTTCTCAAGAGATTTTATTAAATCTTCGAATTCCGTTAAATACTTAAAAATTCAAAATATGCATTAACGATGTTGAGGTTTGTTCTTGTCTCTCTGGTCAACTCTTTCGTTCTTTTTGCCTTAGAAACGTTTCGTTGAAAATCTCTGCGTATAAAACGTCGCACTAAATTAGAGCATCGGAATATTGCACGGAACTCGCACAAAGAAATTTTACTTCAATAAAATGATATGTAATAAGTGTGCCCCACGATTTCACCCGTATTTTTATGCTACAAACACCGCGCTGCCAACGCACCCTTTTAGCCTATCATATTTGTTCTTACTTCCCGCAAGTAGGTAGACTGGGTACGGTTGTGACATTTTTCATTTGATTGTTCATAATTTTGATATTATACCAGTGAGCCGAAAGAAAACTCTTTTTTATAGTGAAATATACATTAGTCTACATGTAAATACTAGAATTTTGTCCCTAAGTACAATAGTTAACTCATACAAGCAAATAAAATAAAAGGGAAAATGTCACAACCGACCACATCCCAGGGGCAGTTGTGACAGGTTCAAAAATGTACCAAAATGTTTTCAATCACTTTTATTGTAAATAATATGAAACATAATGCAATATAATCTTATTCTGGGAAAAAATACAATTAAATAACAAAAGAAATAAAAACTCGAAACATTTTCATCACTTATAATTATGAAGGTACTGTAGCATCTATACTTATTATAATATCCATGATAATACCATCTAATTGCTTACAACTAATATGGCTCTATAACAGTCTTCATATTCATCAGTCAAAAAGTTAACTAAATATTTAATTAAACTGTAGGTACCTGGTAACGTAACGGTAATTGTGTAAAAATATAAAACAAATATTAATAATTATTACAAAAGAAAGAACTGAAAATGTCTTCTTAAGAAAAAATAAACATTTGTGTAAGTATCAACATACGACATCAAAAAACAGAAAAAAATCTACAAATTGTTGTAATAAGCTTCCACATTTGTTTTATTAAAGCTGGTTGCTCTTGAAAGGATAGTAGCTTGAGCTACCCGAATAGACAGTGAAGTATTTCTATTCACAAGTATGAATGCACGAAACCATTCCTCACCAGCCATCTCATTCTCAATCCAAGTAGCAGGTCGCTTCAGTTTATATTTAGGGGTAAGTTCAAAGGCTAACTTGCGTATCTATTTCGGAGAAAGGCCTAAATATATTTCTGCGCAATGTATTATATATCTTGACAGCTGCTGTTCTTGCTCTTCAAAAATTACTTTATTATGGACCGTGCCGGCTCCATCGCGTTTACGAATATATCTTAATAATAACATGCGATTAACTACGTATATATCCGCCGCTCTCTGTAAAGAAGTCCCGCGTTTCACTTCTTTTTACTTGTCATATTTTACTAAGTCACACTGCCTTCTTTCGGTCTCCAATCGGACGGTTGGAACGGTTTTGGTTTCCTCAAACGTTTTCTAGGCATCTAAAAGCAAAAATTAAAAAATTTACTTGTGTCACAACCGTACCCAGAAAATATGTCAAAACCGTACCCAACGCACTAATTCGCAAAAAAACAATCGCCATGAAAGTATCAAATAATCTACATACATAGTAATCAATGCTATTTAACTACTAATGTTTAACTTATAACGAGGAAAAAGACTCCTTATTCTATCTGTACTCATATAACAACAATCATTAAAAGAAATCAAATAAAAATACTTACTTTTGAATGTTAAAAAGTAATATATGCTTCTGCAAAATAATGTCGCACGATGACTGACGTAATACTGTGAAATACGTTCAGACGGGAATCTACATACATAGTAATCAATGCTATTTAACTACTAATGTTTAACTTATAACGAGGAAAAGACTCCTTATTCTATCTGTACTCATATAACAACAATCATTAAAAGAAATCAAATAAAAATACTTACTTTTGAATGTTAAAAAGTAATATATGCTTCTGCAAAATAATGTCGCACGATGACTGACGTAATACTGTGAAATACGTTCAGACGGGCACGCCGCTCCTCTTTCCTCTTGCACTCTCCTCGGAATTCCTTATAGTTTCGTTAATATGACGTCTGTCACAACCTTACCCAGTCTACCGACAAATTATTTTATATTTTCATTATCTTCTAAACTATGTGTCCAAATAACATGCTATAAAGGGCAGAATTTGACCATAAAATTGTCTTTATGATGAAGTAACTTTTGTTCCTAAGGATTATTATGCCATGCCTAAAAATGTTTATTAATAAATTATTAATCTTCAACAAAAAGTATAATCGCTAAATACCTTTTTGTGGCTTATTATGTATAGGCATATGCTATCGCGGACTTTTTTTAGATATACTAAGGACCAATATTTTTTGAGAACATTTCAATTACGTACGCACGTAGAGATAAAGCAGTTCAGGAACATTTACACTTCCGACTTACTTAACATAAATCAATGTTTAAGGCTAGCTGAAGGTTGTAGCCTAATGTTAGATATTCTGGCTATTATATACAAAAATAATTTTTCGTATCTGACTGGTGGTTCTAGAGATTAGCGTGTTTAAACAACGAAACAAAAAATCTTTTCCGCTTTATTTAATTACTATAGATGAATGACATTTCATTTTTCTGTATCGTATTAAATTTTTTGGACTTTGAAAAAAAAATCTTTTATTTTTTTAGGTGGCGACACTTCTATATGAGGTGATGCAGGATAACCCGGAAATATCAAAACTGTATTTAACAGGAGTATTTTACTTCATGCTTCTGTATACGGGATCGAACTTGTTACCTATTGCGAGGTTTCTACGCCTCACGCACATGAAGCAAGCATTCAGATCTGACCAGGTGAGTATTTGTTATGCGATTTAATTTCCTTTGTGCAGGTTGTATTTAATAAAATAATTATTTAAATTACATGGGACCTAAGAACATACCCGGCGAACTGTTACATTAACATGTTGCGAACATTAGTACACCTCTGCCTAACCCTTCGGGGAACGCAGCCGTGCTGATATGTTTCCGTAACGTGAAAATACGTGATCCTAGCTCACTCAGGCATCGGCATCCGATCAGAATGGACTCGGACGCGGTTCTATTTTTAAGAGCTTACTCGGCATTTTGTGTAAACAAAATGGTGTCAACTAAGAAAAAGTGGAATGAACACTGTTACACTGTGAAGATTGTGCAAGGATACAAATGCTACTTCTGTGCTTGCTTATTAAGTTATTTTCATTTTTAAACATACAGTCGATTTGCAGATCGTCTTTTAAGATTTTTCCTGCTTTTAACTCAGGTACAAAACGGCATTAAGATATAAAAAATAATTGTTTCGTTTCAGTCAAGTTCAGACATAATGCAGAGGTCGATACTCGGTCAGCTCTTGCCCGAAGCTATGGTGTGCTACTTGGAAAACCATGGGTCAGAGAAATTTGCACAGATATTCCTCGGAGAGTGGGACACACCAGAGGCTATTTGGAATTCCGAAATGAGGTGAATAATCAAGTTTTGCAGTGAGTCCTTTGCTTGACACAAAAGTAATATTTTTCTGTATCGGCAAGAGATTCCATGCATTGCATCAGTAGTGAAGACTTAAAAAAAACTGATTCCCTCAAGTAATTTTTGAGATTTATTATGTAATTAATTTTTCCAAATACTTTATTGAAGTACTTTGGAATTTAACTATGAATATTTTTAAGGATTGGTTGCACTTCAGAACATATTCTGACTTACACCCTTACGTTTTTACGATAAAGATTTTATTGCCACTATTATTCGACTTCTATTTTTCGATTCGATTAATCGTACGCCCAATCTGTGATTGGTATCCCCTATGTGAAAAAATTGACTGATTACTAAGTATTAAAAAATTTCGGCTTTTTGGTCTTTAGCCTCGGGTACCAGTGACAAAGAGACACCGCTTGTTAGTGCCAGGAGGGCGATCTTTATTCAGTGTTATCATTATTCACATTATTAATAAGAACCCCGCGTTGATTTAATCTGCCTTAATTTTACCCCCTGAAAAGCAATAGCCAAGCTCAGTTTCCAAATGCGTAGAGCAGATTGCTCGAGCGTCTTATTATCTTCTTTCCTGTTTCTGTCTTTATTTAACTTCTTGTGAGTCTTTGCGAAAATACATACACTCACAAAAAAACACTGTCTACGTATAAACTACAAAATATTTTCCTAGAGCTGTTGGCATAACTAAAGCTGGTTCAATGTTATATCCCCCACCAAAAAGGCTCAGGGATAAACGCTTGTGCGCAGTGAAGACTTAATTATCCAAACCTTCGGTGGAGTTATAAATAAAACAATATTGCCTGCTATTGCGCAAGGCTGTACAATAAAACAACTTTATTAGAATGTAAACAAACTCACCACTCTCGGCGTCTACACTGACGGGAGAAACTCCACAATCCACAAGTCGTCGAGTCTACCAGCTTCTCACAACCAATTCGTCTTGTGGCTACTTTACAAATATTACAATATAACAAATGACCGCAACAAGGGGATCTCTCGTCCCGTGGCCCAAACACAGTTCAAAAACAATAATTATAAAAGTTTTTATTAAAACTATCACCCAGCGGCGTACGCGCATCTCAAACTGGCACATTGACCTTTAAGACAGTCAAGACGCAAAGTGATAACTCGCCGAACGCGAAAATTACACAGCGGGGAAAAAATACAACCCGCGCTGCCAGACCCCGGATGCGAATAATCAGTATACATGTCGACTATAGGATACGCTTTTGAAAATGCGATATAACGTTTCCCAGGCGTATGCTGATAATGAAAGTATCAGCTCACATAGGTGAGTTCACTCCGCGGCTGCGTGCGCACATCGCGGCGCGGTATCCCTACCTCGCGATACCGGCCGTGCGCTACCCGCAGCTACAGCACGAGCTCTTCTGCAACATGTTCTACTTGCGTCACCTCTGCGATACTCAACGCTTCCCTGACTGGCCCATACCGGATCCCGTAAGCCTTCACTTCATATCATTTCTTCATATTCAAACGCACACACACTCACACACCCAAAATTAGTAATTTAACATTATTCTAAATACATTCATACTAGAGGATTTGTGAGTAGTTCCGAAAATTTCAGGCTCAAATTTGATTAATCTCGGATTTTATTTTATAAATATTTAATCAATTCTATTGTTATCTATATTATAATATAATCCTACTGATTCGCACATACAGCCTATCCTTATATGCAATATTAACATAATTGGCATTTTATAACATGTTTTAAAACTTATAAAAACGTGCTTTAAAGTTCTTATAGAATAAATAAATACATAATTAATATTAATACCGACTTGTTGGTTTTCATAAAGTCGCTGAATCTTAATAATTTTAGGGCCTATTTTTCAATCCCCAGATACCTTTATTTAAGGAATAATTTTGAAGTTTTGACAGATAATATTTATGTAGAACCTGTCAAAATTTGAAAATTGTTCCTCAAATAAAATTACCTGGCGATTGAAAAATAGACCCTTAAAGTATTACTGAGTTGAGAGAGTGTTTGCTTTCATCAGGTCGGTCTTTTGAAAGACGTGTTGGAAGCGTGGCGTCGCGAAGTGGAGAAGAAGCCGCCGTTGATGTCGACCAGCGAGGCGTACGCGGCCCTGGGCTTGACGTCAGGCAGTCATGACGAGGCGGCCGTGCGCAAGGCGTACTACCGTCTCGCGCAACAGTTCCATCCTGATAAAAATCCTGAAGGACGAGTAAGCGTTTGCATTCTTAACATATTTCATTTCGAAGTCATTTTATAACTCGTTTGTTAGTGTGTAGATATTGCGTCGATCGACGTAAGTTCGAATCCCTGCAGTGAGCTTGAGCTTTTTCCTAATGCCCATGGCGGAATAATTAAATATCTATTTAATAATGTATTTTAATGAACAGGATCGTTTCGAAGCTGTGAATCAAGCGTACGAGTTCCTGTGCAGTAGAAACGCATGGACTGGTGATGGACCCAACACTAATAATATAGTACTCATACTACGCACACAGACTATACTATTCAAAAGGTATTCAGAAGGTGCGTATACAGTTATGATAATATATGTCCATAGTTTTCATCAACTGGGATATAATTTTAATATTTGTGGCTAATTGCCTAATTGTGAGTGATTAAAGTAGTCCAGGGATGTTTCTAACACCAGATGTACCGCTAGCGTGTTGTCCATCTTAGGCTACCCTTTTCCAGTGAGCTCTGGGAACCCTACTCACTGCAGGAACACAACACTAGTTTATTTGGCTTCACACTTCTGTAGGGTGAAGGTATTTCACCAGTCGAGTTGACCCAAGTAGAAATATACTATGTGCCATACCATTCTTCATCATATTGTCACCGATGTTAAATGACGATGTTACCGAAGTAGTGTTGTTTGATTATGGTCCCGTGACGTCATCATTCATTTTATATGTAAAAGCCATCAAAGGTGATATTCAGGTAATAAGTAAACAGACAAATGTGACAACTCGCCGAATTCAGGCAAAAGTATAACTCTAAACATTCATTTTTCCTGTATGGTGATGTCACGTTTTCTAATTAGCGTTCCAAATCACGTGACTCACAGACAAAAAATATTAATTTTCAAGGGGAAAATTAAATAAATAAATATTCACTTTTTCCTGATTTGTATTGTTTTAGGCGTTTTATCTATGGACCAATATTACTCATTAAGTTATTTTAATTTTTAAACATACAGTCGATTTGCAGATCGTCTTTTAAGATTTTTCCTGCTTTTAACTCAGGTACAAAACGGCATTAAGATATAAAAAATAATTGTTTCGTTTCAGTCAAGTTCAGACATAATGCAGAGGTCGATACTCGGTCAGCTCTTGCCCGAAGCTATGGTGTGCTACTTGGAAAACCATGGGTCAGAGAAATTTGCACAGATATTCCTCGGAGAGTGGGACACACCAGAGGCTATTTGGAATTCCGAAATGAGGTGAATAATCAAGTTTTGCAGTGAGTCCTTTGCTTGACACAAAAGTAATATTTTTCTGTATCGGCAAGAGATTCCATGCATTGCATCCGTAGTGAAGACTTAAAAAAAAACTGATTCCCTCAAGTAATTTTTGAGATTTATTATGTAATTAATTTTTCCAAATACTTTATTGAAGTACTTTGGAATTTAACTATGAATATTTTTAAGGATTGGTTGCACTTCAGAACATATTCTGACTTACACCCTTACGTTTTTACGATAAAGATTTTATTGCCACTATTATTCGACTTCTATTTTTCGATTCGATTAATCGTACGCCCAATCTGTGATTGGTATCCCCTATGTGAAAAAATTGACTGATTACTAAGTATTAAAAAATTTCGGCTTTTTGGTCTTTAGCCTCGGGTACCAGTGACAAACAGACACCGCTTGTTAGTGCCAGGAGGGCGATCTTTATTCAGTGTTATCATTATTCACATTATTCATAAGAACCCCGCGTTGATTTAATCTGCCTTAATTTTACCCCCTGAAAAGCAATAGCCAAGCTCAGTTTCCAAATGCGTAGAGCAGATTGCTCGAGCTTCTTATTATCTTCTTTCCTGTTTCTGTCTTTATTTAACTTCTTGTGAGTCTTTGCGAAAATACATACACTCACAAAAAAACACTGTCTACGTATAAACTACAAAATATTTTCCTAGAGCTGTTGGCATAACTAAAGCTGGTTCAATGTTATATCCCCCACCAAAAAGGCTCAGGGATAAACGCTTGTGCGCAGTGAAGACTTAATTATCCAAACCTTCGGTGGAGTTATAAATAAAACAATATTGCCTGCTATTGCGCAAGGCTGTACAATAAAACAACTTTATTAGAATGTAAACAAACTCACCACTCTCGGCGTCTACACTTACGGGAGAAACTCCACAATCCACAAGTCGTCGAGTCTACCAGCTTCTCACAACCAATTCGTCTTGTGGCTACTTTACAAATATTACAATATAACAAATGACCGCAACAAGGGGATCTCTCGTCCCGTGGCCCAAACACAGTTCAAAAACAATAATTATAAAAGTTTTTATTAAAACTATCACCCAGCGGCGTACGCGCATCTCAAACTGGCACATTGACCTTTAAGACAGTCAAGACGCAAAGTGATAACTCGCCGAACGCGAAAATTACACAGCGGGGAAAAAATACAACCCGCGCTGCCAGACCCCGGATGCGAATAATCAGTATACATGTCGACTATAGGATACGCTTTTGAAAATGCGATATAACGTTTCCCAGGCGTATGCTGATAATGAAAGTATCAGCTCACATAGGTGAGTTCACCCCGCGGCTGCGTGCGCACATCGCGGCGCGGTATCCCTACCTCGCGATACCGGCCGTGCGCTACCCGCAGCTACAGCACGAGCTCTTCTGCAACATGTTCTACTTGCGTCACCTCTGCGATACTCAACGCTTCCCTGACTGGCCCATACCGGATCCCGTAAGCCTTCTCTTCATATCATTTCTTCATATTCAAACGCACACACACACACACACCCAAAATTATTATTTTAACATTATTCTAAATCATTCATACTAGAGGATTTGTATGTAAGTAGTTCCGAAAATTTCGGTCTCAAATTTGATTAATCTCGGATTTTATTTTATAAATATTTAATCAATTCTATTGTTATCTATATTATAATATAATCCTTCTGATTCGCACATACAGCCTATACTTATATGCAATATTAACATAATTGGCATTTTATAAAAAAATTTAAAACTTATAAAAACGTGCTTTAAAGTTCTTATAGAATAAATAAATACATAATTAATATTAATACCGACTTGTTGGTTTTTATAAATTCGCTGAATCTTAATAGTTTTGGGGCCCATTTTTCAATCGCCAGATACCTTTATATAAGGAATAATTTTGAAGTTTTGACAGATAAAATTTGAAAATTGTTCCTCAAATAAAATTACCTGACGATTGAAAAATAGACCCTTAAATTATTACTGAGTTGAGAGAGTGTTCGCTTTCATCAGGTCGGTCTTTTGAAAGACGTGTTGGAAGCGTGGCGTCGCGAAGTGGAGAAGAAGCCGCCGTTGATGTCGACCAGCGAGGCGTACGCGGCCCTGGGTTTAACGTCAGGCAGTCATGACGAGGCGGCCGTGCGCAAGGCGTACTACCGTCTCGCGCAACAGTTCCATCCTGATAAAAACCCGGAAGGACGAGTAAGCGTTTACATTCTTAACATATTTCATTTCGAAGTCATTTTATAACTCGTTTGTTAGTGTGTAGATATTGCGTCGATCGACGTAAGTTCGAATCCCTGCAGTGAGCTTGAGCTTTTTCCTAATGCCCATGGCGGAATAATTAAATATCTATTTAATAATGTATTTTAATGAACAGGATCGTTTCGAAGCTGTGAATCAAGCGTACGAGTTCCTGTGCAGTAGAAACGCATGGACTGGTGATGGACCCAACACTAATAATATAGTACTCATACTACGCACACAGACTATACTATTCAAAAGGTATTCAGAAGGTGCGTATACAGTTATGATAATATATGTCCATAGTTTTCATCAACTGGGATATAATTTTAATATTTGTGGCTAATTGCCTAATTGTGAGTGATTAAAGTAGTCCAGGGATGTTTCTAACACCAGATGTACCGCTAGCGTGTTGTCCATCTTAGGCTACCCTTTTCCAGTGAGCTCTGGGAACCCTACTCACTGCAGGAACACAACACTAGTTTATTTGGCTTCACACTTCTGTAGGGTGAAGGTATTTCACCAGTCGAGTTGACCCAAGTAGAAATATACTATGTGCCATACCATTCTTCATCATATTGTCACCGATGTTAAATGACGATGTTACCGAAGTAGTGTTGTTTGAATGTCGATTGTTTAAAAAGAACAGTTTATTAATCGTTTGACTAACGATTGTTTCTTGTTACGGAATGTGTGTCAGTACATTGAGCGACGACACCAAAAAAAAACAATGTCATTCGCAGGTTTTAATAAATTGGCGAGCTAAAAAAATCATTCAAGCAAATCTTTGGTACAATCACAAAATGAAACCCCATATTCTGTACTTTCCTTTATAAAAAAAACTATCAATAGTTACATCCCCAACTTCAATTGATCGATAGTGTGAATTACTCGATTAATGGATAGTTAATTGATTTTTTATCAACACTACCACTTCAATCCTTCTATAAATCTATAAATAATTAAAATATTGAATTACGATCGAATTAAATTTTGGAACACTGTGCGACCGCTATACCTTGTTCATCGTAAGAAGACTTGCATGATACATCCGCAGAACGTAAATTATTACGTCGTGCAAATAATGCCACTAAAAACATGCATTTCAACTATTAATTGTCAATAGAAAAAAATTATGATACTTGCTTGCGCCGTTGGTAACGCAGCGCATTTAATACTAATTGAGTGGACTGTATTTGCGGGGATTGTGATCAGCTATATGGATATAGGATAGGAATTTGGCACATACCTCGTGGTGGGTTGCGGTTTCACCTGGCTAGCCGGCTAGGTGGTCGTCTTCGACGTACTGCCCAAATTCTTCTCCGTCATAACACTGACGAGCACTAAGTCAATGTATCAACAACCGAGCGAAAATCAACTTTATCCGACGAGGCGCGGCGACGAACTAGCGACTTATCGTCCTGCATGCATGTGCCAAGAAAGGGGGGGGGGGGGAGTAAGCGGAGATGGAAAAAGTTGCGAACTGATCACAATATCGCACAATATTTAAAACTATATAAAAGCGGCGCAACCAATACTGATAACGATAGTACTTATAAGTTAGGGTAGCTCAGTAGACCAATATAATAAGTCAAGCAAACTAAAATTAATTGTATTAAACCCTTCGAATCGAAAATCAACTTATTTTTTCAACGCCATTGCACATTTAATTTATTGGTTTCTTTTGTAATAGCAGATACAATATATATTTACTTAATTACTGCAATAAAATGCAAGGAAGAATATTGTTTGGAAAAATTAATTTTGTTGTTTGCCATCAGGCATTCAATAATTAAAATAATCCAGATTTTAATTGTTTCTATTTATTATTGTTATTTTATTTACACAGCTTACACGGCCCGCAATTGATTTAAAACATAATCGGTCGAGTATCGATTTTATATTTGGATCTAAAAAATAACCGATAATCGTCAAATCAACATCCAGTTTGTTATGCTACATCTCTAAAATAAACATTTGGCATACATGTGTCCATGCAAGCTTTCTTAAAATGAATAAGGTAAAGTAATTATAAATGTGTGCGTTTGGGTGTGTGTGAGTGTAGTTCTGGCACCGTACAAGTACGCGGGGTACCCGCAGCTGTTGCGCACGGCACGTCTGGAGGCGGGCGCAGACCAACTGTTCGCGGCGCGCGACACGCAGCCGTTGCTGCCGGCCGCCTGCGAGCTAGCTCTCGCCACCGTCAGCTGTTCAGCGCTCAACGCAGAGGAGCTGCGCCGGGAGGGCGGCCTAGAGGTCATATACCTTTAATATCTTTATAAAAAAAAAAAAAAACAATCAAATATCGAGACAGTAGAAACTACTATATATACCATTTCTTTATTTTCTCGATGACAACTCTGTGAAAACTTGAGCGAGCCTCTTTTTTACATTATGTATGCATTATTTTATAAAAATATGACGTTTACACACGTACAGGGTTATAGCAGAGTCGGAGAAACTGATAGGGATGGAGCTATATCGATAAACGTAACACGATAACAGACCCGATATTTTTTTACAAAATGTAAGAAACTAAACTACTGCCGGATACTTTTGTACAAATTTATTAACTAATATTATATTTCATTACAAGATGTTACACGTATTAATTCTTAATTGATAATGCCAACTTCAAAATTTTCGAAGCTCTTGTAAAATGAGTAGGTATAGGTAGGTACTCGACTATGAAACGAAATAATTATAACGACAGGTAATCTTTATTTATTTATTTTAATCAAAATCTGTTTGTTTAAAATATAATAAATATATGCGATCGATATCATTGCTTATTTGGTCACAACACTACAACTATCAAATTAGAACTGTCATCGAGAAAATAAAGAAATAGAAATAGTATAAAGCTTCACAAATATCTAATTTGTTTACAAGGTTCCTTTTGTGATATATTTCTTTTTACCAAAATAAAAAGAAAATGTATATATATATACACGCTGGATTTTTTGGACTGAGCAGTAAGAGCCAGTACCTTAAGTGTTGTAAACTTTTCTTAGTAAGCTATTCTTGACAGAGAAATTTTGACATGCGTTTATAGTTTTTGAAAAAACTATACAGTCAGCGAGAAAATGTTTCTTACAAGGATTAATTGACTCAATCGGACTTACTGAGGGTAGAGTACTAGAAATGTCAAAAATCACAAACCAACTTTTCTTAGGGGTATATATTTGTGACTGTTATAAATTCATAATAGTAGAGAGTGTTATAGGTGGTGGGTGAGGCGTTGTCGCGATGCGTGCCGGTACTGAGCGGCGCGCGCGCGGACACTGAGCTGAGCGCGTCGGTGTGCGCTCATTGTGCGCGGTGCTTCGCGCTTGCGGCTGCGTTCCCGCTCTGCCGCGAGGTTTGCGCTGACATGCCCAACCTCTGCGCCGACCTCGTACCCCTACTAACTAGACCGGTCAGTCATACCACATTTAACTATAATAGCGGCATATTATGATGGCCGTTTTGAAATATTATAATATAGTGACGTGAAATATTCGAGAAAGTTACGAAGTCGTATAACGAACTTACGTGTCTTACTGCATAAAACAGTTATCTGCGTACAATTGGGCAATCCACAACAAAAGGCGTAAACAGAGTCCAGATTAAATCCAGTATCCAATACCCGAAATCCAAAGCCAGGTCAAAACTTTATCACAATCGCAGTGCACTTACAGTTTATTTTTTCGAAGCAACTTTAAGTCGAAACAGTCTTGTTTTGCATTGAGTATGGGACTCGAGTTCGCCGGAGGGATGGAATTTCGAATTTTGAGGAACATAAATGCCGAGTTGTGTGGTAAATAAGTACACTAATAATTATAATCCATTAAGGATTCTGTTAATTGGACTGTTTTCTGTTTTAAAAAAAAACGTGAAAAGATTTGTTTATGGAACCATATATATATATATATTTATATATATATGTATATAGTTAGACCATGATGTGAAATATGTAGTTTAGAAATCAGTGTAGTAAATTAATTTTCTGTCCTAAAATTATACAGTCTATAAATTTGCACGTCACTATTGACAGTAAAGAACATTAATTTTATCCTTCATACGTAGTTATTAATTAATACGAAATTTTATGAGCGGAAAAACGTCAAAATGGCCATCATAGCGTGCCGCTGCTGCTATTTTGACGAGTCTATTTCTTCTTTTTATTTTATAGCTACTGTGTTCATCTACAATTCTGCCAACGTTATGTATGAAGATAATTATCTTCAAACATAACTGTAACAAGATAGCGGCTGAATAGGTAAAATTATCCTGGTAAATGTATATTCTATTTAACAGCATTTAGGTGATACGGCATGCGCAGGCGCAGAGGCCGTGGCCGCTCTATCGGCGGAAGCGAAATGTCGATCACAGTTCGCGCGCGCTGGAGTCATACAGGCTCTGTTACCCGCTGTGTTGCAGTACGATTACACGCTGACTGAGTCTGGCGTCGATACGGATGCTCAGGCGAATAAACAGGTAATCGTCCAATACACTGCATTCATTGATTCGATGTACGTTAGAAATCTTTTTGTGATCTTACTTTGTTATTTCGGCTTGGAACATATTAAAAGCAGTCTACAAATCGTTTTGTGGTCTTACTTATTAACCCTTTCCGCCTGGAAAAGATCAAAGCTGTCTAGTAATAATTTTGTGACTAATTTGTGAGGGTTTATTGAAATCTATTTGTGATTTAAATTTCTGTTTTCACCTGGAACAAATTGAAAGCAATCCTGGAATCTTTTAGTGATCTTACGTAGCCCTTTCTGTCTGAAAAATATCAAAAATTGTCTAGAAATCAATTGATTCAAAGCAATTTGGAAACAAGTTTTGTGATCTTATTTTGCTATTTTCGCCTGAAACCGATTTTTTTTTACCTCGCTCTTTACAATACTATACATAATCTAATACTTAAAATCCAAATGTTTCTTCAATATGAAACAACAATCAATCAACAAATTTTGAAACAAAAATGCTTATTAATACACTTATGAAATATTATACAACGAATGATTATTGCACAGTAACGCTTTTTCGTCAACTGAGTACTATATTCATATAGTACTTTTTGGAGCAATAGGCTTGTAGATTATTATTTGTGGAAATGCTGTTGTTTTTTTTAGTTTAGACCTGGTGTCCATAGAAGCCACTGCAAGCCCAGACTTTTGATTAGATAGTTCGAGGGAAAATGTATGCTTCTATTGAAATGACTATAAAAAATTCTCGACCAGGTCTAGGTTATAACTTGTTTTAATGTCTTGATATGATAATGAGATTGCACTGATTAGAGATTCAGTTATCACATATAGTTAAGGAATTCAATGACGATAAAAATGTTTTATTTGTTACAGGAAATAGCGAATCAACTAGCAAAGAAGTGTGTAGTTGCGTTGTCGTCTATATATGGTCCACACGAGCAAGTCTCTCCAGACGATGAGAGGATTAAGCTTGCATTAAACACGCTGCTGACACCTTACTTATGTAGTAAACTCGCTGAGCCTGACCAGCATGAGGTAAAGTACTCTTGAATATGAATACTGCTTGATCCGTACGATTATATCGCTCATTCTAGACAATCTAATTAACGACTATCATGTTAGTTGAATATATTTTCATTAGGAATGCCATCAACTTATATTTGTAGTTATGCTGTACATATATATATATTGATAAATCTGTACTTCTGTCTGTACATGTATTTTTTTTTAATATTCCGATGGACAGCCTGTAATAAAAGGATGCTGATCACGAATAGGATGTTAATTTATTTTTTGTCTCTTTTTACGTCCGGATTTAACTCAAAAACGGCTTAACCTTTTCTTATGAGACTTTGTATAAGGGAGGTGTATGTCGTTGGTCAAATGATAGATAAAAGAATTTTCAATAATACTTTTAGAAATCGTAAAAAAATAATCTCCATAAAATATTTTTTTATTAATTGTCGACCGTATTTGATGAAATTTTATAATGATAATGGCATAATTGATGATAGGCTATAAGAATGATTGTTAATGATATTTTAGGAATAGTAAAAAAAAGGAATTCCAGAAAATAAATGTGTATTTAATTTCAACCGATTATGATGAAGCCTATAGGAATTGTCAATGATATGAGTAAGAAGAAAATTATGGAATGAATTGCAGGCCGGCGTGACAGCGGTAACCACCGATGGATTGGGATCTCTCGGTGGTCGCCGTTATGTTTGGACTGTGCTGTGCTTACCATCAAAGACAGTACCGACAATGTGCCGAGATATTATAAAATAATAATAATTACAACGTAACAAAATAAATTCCGTTGTTCAGAATAAGTATTATACAACTGTAATAGAAACGTTCGACATGATTTATTTTTTCAGCTTTTAAAAATGCTAACTTCGAACTGGCGTACTCCTTACTTGGTGTGGGATAATAGTACCCGGGCGGAACTGGGCGACGTGTTGAGGAACACGACTCTCAATTATGAGGAAGACGGGCCGTTGGTTGAGCCGTTTATGTACTCTGCGCATGAGGGCCTCATATCCGTCGGCGGTGTTTATATACATATTTACAACGAACAACCTGACTTCCCTATAGAGGTTAGTAAAAATTTTATACAAGTTGCTCATTGATATTAATATATCAATCAAAATAGGCGATGTGTTTTGTAGAATGTTAAATTTCCTACAAGAATACGACTTTCTTGTGAATTTCTTGTGAACTCATCTATTGCTGAGTTATAAAATTCCGAATACAGAAAAAAAGTGAGAAATGAGAAACTGCGATCATACACCTCTTAACGTAATTTTTAAGAGCTCAAACTTTCACAGTATATTTATTGCCATTCTGAAGGAAAATTTCGATATAATTTTTGAATAAAAAAAAATTTAACAGTTTTTTACCATAGTACCACAGTAATGTGATGTCACTGTACCTGATGGTATTAGCACAGTACATTAAAAAAACAAGAGAGGGGCAAATCTTTGGTCGTTGGCCTGCAAGACTCGACAGCTGATACACTGGCTGGTCCGAAGCGAGTCACTATGTCTGGTGTGGTGTATGGCGGTCGCGATCCAGTCGTACCCAATTTTGATGTAGTGTCAACCCAGCGATTTCCAACTGACATATTATCTGCTATCCCTTTTTCACACGCAATGATTACATAATATTACGTACCATTGAAAGTGTTATATAAAATTCAACCCAAGTTCTATATTTTATTCTCATCTCTTAATGATCAATAAATAAATATACAGACACAATTTAACACACGGTTATTTAATTCTATACTAAACAAAGCTTTTATTATGGTAACTAAATAGCCAATATACAATACATATATAAATATTTAACTCAATTAACAATAAAGCTGATCACATAATAGCCAGTCGTGTGCGCTCAATAATAGGGATTTTAATAGCCCAGAGTCGCGAGGCCCCTGATACATCGTAACTTTTTAAACGTATCTTTTTTATCGTAGAATCCACAACAATTTATACTCGACCTGCTCAAATTCATTCAACAACAGACTAAGGTGGATATGACGGCGGAAATAGTCGACCATCTGACGCTGGCTCTCACTGCACTGGCTAATGTTATTATTAAAAATCCAGGTATGTTCATGATTTATTTAATGTAGAAAAACTTTATTGTTTGATATTATTAAAGTGTTCGAATAATCAGATAGAAATGTTACGTCTTTTAGATAAAAATATTGTATTTGTAATGTTTAACACTAATTCTTTGATTTTAATAATCTATACAATTAACAATATTGAATTGTCTGTTTTTAATGTCAAAATAGCAGTTTTAAGGTTATTTAGCTGCATCTTGTGCTAAACGCGTCAAAATAAGTATAAACTTAAAAATATATGTTTTGCATAACCTGTGTTATCTTTACACGATTATACTCGGACCGAGCACACTCGGGCATCGGGATCTGACCAGAGTGAGCTTAGTCGGATGAAAATAAAAAGTAGAATGACCCTGAAAATTGTAGAAGGAGCCAAATGCTACTTGGATCCTTATAAAAACTCGTAACGTGTAAACCAAATACTGAGTAGACTATACGATCTAGCTGCTATGAGTGCACTCTGTCCGAGAATATTTGTATAGTGAAAACGCGACTTTACAGGTGTAGAGATCCAGTGTATAGGAAACTTCGGTTTGATATTCGCGACGCTGTCGGCGCGCGCTCATCCGAAGCTGCAGGAGGCGGGGCTGCGCTGTGTGTCCGCGACGGCCGGCGCTCGCGAGTGCGTCGAGGATATCGCAGCGAGCGCTCTGCTCGGGCACCTGCTCGTCATGCTACCACGCCGCTCGCCCTCCTCCGACCCGCAAGCGCCCCTCGCTGCTCTCGCCGCCCTGGCAGCTCTGCTCGCCAACACAGCGCTCGTTAAGGAGGCTTTGGCTAAAGGTGACATTAAATATTACTAAAACAAGATAACTGATCTTTCAGTTATGCCTTTACAAACGTATTCCCCTGCTCCCTCTTTGGATAATTGTATTAGAGCAAATATTTTTATACCGTAAAATCTATATACACACATCAAAAAAGTCTAAGCAACATGCGTGATATTACAAATTTTTCCATTTATATTAACTAATTTCTAAATATTTACTCAAACAAAGTGCGTAGGTAAGTAAACTTTTTTGTTATTGATGATTGATTGACTGGCTGGTTGTAAAAAAAAATTTGATTATGTTTTGTTTTTTCATAAAATTCAAATGACTGCGAATTTGTTTGAATTTAAGTGCGTTTTAATTGCTACGTTTAGTCTTGATTTTATAATTTTACCAACCATTTAAATAAAGTTAGCGACAAAATTGAATTGTTAGATATTCTTTACGTCATGAAGCGACGTCATTTGATGGCAGATGAAATGCAAAGAGCTGTAGGGATGTTGCAAGCGGGAAGTAATCAATCTCAGGTATCTCGACATTTTGGCATTCATAGAAGGGTTATTTGTCGTCTTTGGCAGCGCTACAATAATACAGGAGAACCTGCTGAACAGCATCCAGGCCGTAAAAGGAGAACAACCACTCGGCAAGACCGGTACATACAACTGACTGCAAGACGCCAGCCAATGTTAACCGCTCGAGAGATAAGTTTGAGGCTACAAATTTCAAGTGGTGTTGATGTAAGTCCTCAAACTGTGTGAAATCGACTGCATGAGTACGGCCTACGAGCTCGACGCCCAATCATGTGCCCACCGATACGTCACGGGAATCGCGCTCGTCGATAGGAATGGTGTAGAGAACGCATAACATGGACCGAGGAACAATGGGATAAAATTATGTTTTCCGATGAAGCGCGATTCGGGTTTAAGCCTGATACAAGAAGGGTGCGAGTGTATCGTCAGCCCGGAAATACTGAAAGGCTCAGGTGCGTTCAGGAAGTTCATCCATACAGCGGCTCAACAGTTATGTTATGGGCGGGTATTATGAAGAACAGGCGAACTGAGCTCGTTTTTGTAAATGGAAACATGAATGCTGAAAATTACATTGAGGATATTCTCAGACCTTATGTCTACCCATTTTCACAAACCTTTGGCTCCGATTTTAGGTTAATGCATGACAATGCGCGTTCACATACAGCTCGGCGAACCAGTTAATACTTTGCAACGGAGAACATCCGGGTATTGCCCTGGCCTGCACAATCGCCAGATCTCAACCCCATCGAGCACGCATGGGACATGCTCCAGAGACGTTTTTTGAAGGACTTGGACGGAGCGACAACAACCCAACAGCTGAAGGATTTGCTACAATTCCATTGGGAGCGAATACCGCAAGATGACATAAACAGTCTCATTAATTAAATGAATAATCGTTGCTGACAAGTTCTGAATAGCAGAGGAGCCCATACTTTGTATTAAATTGTACTATTCTTTCACAATAAATACATTTTCTTTAGAAATTTCATTTTGTAAGAAAAAAGTTTAGTTCCTTATGTATCTTAGTTTCTACAGTATATTCTAATATTGTTCATTTCTGTTATTATAAGAACTTATAAAGACAACAGCTGTTATTTTTACATCGTAGAACCCTAAAGATATTATTTTAAAAATAAAATACAACGTTATAATGTGAAGAACCATCCTAAAATTTAAATTAGTACATGTTGCTTAGACTTTTTTGATGAGTGTATATCTACCACCACATGTCCGTATGTTTTTATTTTTTTCATAAATGATTTGTTATAAAATCTAGGAGCCTTTTAAAATGACGAAAATACCCCCTTTTTACCGTTATATTCAAACGTCCAGCAAACGAATTTGACGACTACAAAAATAAAAACATACAGACATAACCAAAGTCCTTCTTATATAATTCTTGAAAAAATAATAAAATCGGTTCAGTTTTGTAAGAGGAAACTGGACAATACGAAACTATGATTTTCTTAATTTTCTTAATCAGTCCGAACTGTAGTTGTCACTCTCGCACTTTACACAGCGAGGATTCAGGCGCAACGCGACAGCAATTGATTTTAGAAATATATATTGTTGAAATGCTTATATACCGCGCATGCTCTTATTTTCAGATTTTTTATTTCTTAATTTTATAAAACCCACCTATAAAGGTACCCAACTAAATAGTTACCATTGTCTAGTTGAAAATCTGTCGATAAATACCTAGTGGTGTAGTTCGATATGGACAATTTGGTATTACTTTCTTTGTAGGCTTAGCTACTTACGATTGTCAATTTAGTACGAGGGATGATCAAATATAAGCTTAAAATGTTTATTTTAAAAATGGGAGCTTTTACAATCGTTTTTACCCTAGACGGAGCACATTAGATATTTCACATCGAAAATTCAAAACCTAGACCAGGACAGGCATGCTGCTTCTCGCAGCTATACGCATTTTATTGAATTTGATATAAAACCTAAATAAAATGTGATACAGTTGTCGATAACAAGAAATATTATTTAACAGGTGCTGTAATATATTTGTTGGATCTCTTCTGTAATAGTAAAGTGCCAGAGATTAGAGAGTCTGCTGTCGAGTTATTGGCGCGGATGATGGCGGACAAGTTACACGGCCCAAGGTAATATTTTACGTTACTAATAACGATTTGCTGTAGTAAAATACTTAAATTATTTATGACAACAAGCTAAATTATTAAAAAGGAAACAAAAACCCCGACTACATTAAAAACATTACATTTATTAAAAAAATATTTTTATTTGATTCCCAGACGCATTTAAATATTATCTAGTCTATGTCACTCCTACAATTAAGGAGAATTTAACGACACCTCGCATGCTAAAATCCATCAAGGCGTTTATGATATAGAGCATATCGAAGAAATAGACATACATACACAAACGCTCAAAAACATAACCCTCCTTTTTCGCATTCGGGGTAATAAAATATGTATTATAGGTGTATTTATCTTTTCCAAATTGCCAAATTAACATCAGCCGCTGAAGATATAAAATATGTTTTGTTGTGTCTGGCAGGTTCACCTGACCATATCCCGATACATGCCGGGCGTGTTCGCGGAGGCGATGCGCGAGTCCGGACCTGCGAGCGCCGTACACATGTTCGACGCGGCCCACGAGCACCCCGAGCTCGTGTGGACGGACGACGCGAGAGACCGGCTCGCTACACGCATTGCTCAACTCAGGATCGGTCAGTTGCACTACATTATTATTATACTAGATGTGTCCGTGGCTTCGCACGATGGATCAAAATAAATTGTTTGCACCGAGTTAAAAAGTATAGGTCTGTTTAGTCATTTTTGCTTGATTGAGTAACAAACAAACTCACTTTCACATTTAAAATATTAGTTAGGATTACTACTCACCCGTGCGAATATTTCGCATATATTATACAATGTAAACAATCTAACAGCTGTTACTATGTTAAACATACCTACCATCTACCTACATGTTCCTTAACGGCCGTTTTCAATAAACTATCTAACTACTGTTTTTGCAACGGAAGTTAGAAAGATTTATGTCTGTTGGTAACCTTTTTTATGAATTAGCTATCCGAAGATACGTTATTGAAATACAAAAGCTTACCAACATATATATATTTCTATCGTCAGTAACAAAAACAGTGGTTAGATAGATTATTGAAAACGGCCGTAAATATATTTTCAATAACGAAAACATTGATATTAAATAATTTATTTTAACACTTTATTTTCTACATATTTGAAAGTCAGCAATGAACAAGAACGCAACTGCATTTAAAAAAAACAATTGACTCATATTACCATTCCGAAACACTAGCGTACGTGATAGGAAGGTACTAAAGAACCTTACTGTTGCTTTTAGGCTAGGTTTTAGAGTGTGTGAATGAGTAGTAGAATGTAGTAATTTTAATATATTTATTTAGCTATAGTATCCATATATGAATTGTGTTCAATTTTATACCGTATTTAATTGATTATATTATACTGTTCGCATTACACCCATACTACACCTGATTTTTTCACTCTGATACATATATTTGACTCTTTTTATAATAGGTCTTAAATGATTAATTATTGTTAGAAACCTACAAAAGAAAAAATAATTTTTGAAAGTTTACTTTTCATAAACAGGAGAAAACGCTGTCAGTCATATTAGTTTATATATTATCTTTGATGTGACTTCATACGGGTCGAAAACAAACATTTTACATTTAGCAAACGTTCATCATTGTAAAAACCTCGATACTTTTAAGCATATGCCATACTTAATGTTATAAATGTCAACGTCAATAGCGAACTTTACTCATAAAATCCGACAAGAAATTTGCTTAGAGTCCTATGATATCATAACATGGCCGACAGCATTTTCAGAGTTCAAAATAAAAAAAAAAAAGAAACAATTTTACACTTACAACTTATATTTTTAATAACTGAAGTCGAATGGTGATTAGGGCACCATATCGAAAAAACGTCTTTGTTCATACTGAGATGGAGGTTACCGTATAAATTTGGTAATCCGGAGCCTAGCATGTGTTTTATTAAAGGAGAAGAGAAAACATAAAACTTATACCATTTCCATTTCTTTATTTTCTCGATGACAGCTCCTGTGAAAACTTGAACGAGCGTCTTTTTTACATTACGTATGCATTATTTTATAAAAATATGGCGTTTACACACGTACAAGGTTATACCAGAGCAGGAGAAACTGATAGGGATGGAGCTATATCGGTAAACGTAACACGATAACAGACCCGATAATTTTTTACAAAATGTAAGAAACTAAACTACTGCCGGATACTTTTGTACAAATTTATTAACTAATATTATATTTCATTACAAGATTTTACACGTATTAATTCCTGATTGATAATGCCAACTTCTTCAAAATTTTCGAAGCTGTTGTAAAATAAGTAGGTATAGGTAGGTTACTCGACAATGAAACGAAATAATTATAACAATAAGTAATTTTTATTTATTTATTTTAATCAAAATCTGATGAATCGTCACTATGTCGTCGATAGCATTAATTATTTGGTCACAACACTACAACCATCAAATTAGAACTGTCATCGAGAAAATAAAGAAACGGAAATAGTATAGCTGATCTACTATAACATAATATTTTTTAAGCAATCAGATCGTGGAATAGCTTTGTCTTTTACTCCTACCGATAAGCTGTAATATGTCGCGCGGATCTTTTAATAGTGGACATGCAGGACCAAGGAACAAACCCGGGAGTTTCGTAGTTTCCCAGACAAAGTATACCATGTATATGTTAACCAGATGCAAATGAATACCAGTACCTACAAATTTTTTTTAACAAATGTTGTCTTCTTTCTAAGACATCAGACGAATCAACTTCAAGAGCCGAACGCGACTTTCGAAGATCGGGAGACAATCGACCGGGGGTCGGGTGGTGAGCAGATGTGGGCGCCGCCAGGCGAGGTGGTCGTGGGCGGAGTCTACCTGAAGCTTTACCTACAGAACCCGCACTGGAACCTGCGCAGCCCGAAACGATTCCTGCAGGAACTCGTTACAGAAACGCTCAGCTCTCTCAACAAGGACGCTTCGGAGGTAACTATTCTATCTTAGATTACTTCAAGTAATTTTTAATGTTTTTCAATCTAATAGAGCAACTTATGTATATTTATATGTAATTGGTTTCCAGGAAGTGCCTCGAGCGGCTGAATAAAATTTTAGATTTAGATAATGTTTTATTTTCCTAGATTATCTGGATAGGTGTTTTTCTTTTTGCCTTTGCCAGTTTCGACTGTGGAAGCACTACTGCCAAAACTATTTGTACCACATACCAGCAGTGCTCGTCTCCACTTTATAATAGCAGTAATAATGTTCACTCAAATTCATAGTCAAACTTTTTACTAGTTTGCAAAGTGTTTAAATGGGTAAAAATGATATGTCTAAACGAATTACACATATGCGTACACGCATGCGTTCACGTGTGCCTACACGTTGCGTCCACATATGCGTACACGTATTCGTACACGTTATTAATAGTAAACGTGCGTGTGTGTAAGGATGGTCGTGGAGCCGTGTGCAGTAAGGCGCTGGCGGTGTCAGTGCGGACTCGGCCGGCGCTCGGTGAAGCTGTCGCGCAGCTTGGCGAGGTGCCGCGTCTCTGCAAGCTGTTGCCGCTGTACCCGATCCACCTCGTGCCTGTGCTCGCCGCGCTCGCCCAGTCACAGGTCACCTTCGCCTTTTATTTTTCATGTACCGATATTGATAGTTTCTTTAAAACTACATCTAATGATTTTGTGTGTACCTAATTGAATGATATTATGACAGAAGGTTTTGATATAGTTGCAAAGTTTGAAAACTAAAACGACGACGTATGACGACGCAATGTGGCCCAAGATGGTAACATGCTATCTATGCCTAGTGAGGGAACTGGCTCTCAAGTGATGCTGCCGGAACATACATATAGTATATCATTTAACTGGCCGTCACGAGACGCCTGGCAGATATGAAGCCATCTTAGTACCGGTACCAGTACTCAAAAGAAAGTCACTGTGAAGATGTTTATTTTATTACTGTGTATAGTGGTCGCGATCCGAAACTTTGAAATAATCTAGTCTGTCCATTACAAAATAATGTTCTCGAGTCCACACCGCCAACGTTGGCCAAAGCGTCGCTACGCCAACATCCGCCAACATTGGGTCCAACAAACGGTCTGTTCCGTCGCATTAGACGTTTCACATCAACATAATAATTTAAATAATTATTGAAAGTGAACGAAGTAATATTATGAATGTGTTCGTTACTTGACGTCCAGGCATGCGTAACGGCACTCACTCAGACCGATGTGATGTCCGGATTGAAAACTGCCGTCAAGTCGTGCCGTGAAATAGTGGGGTGTGCGTGCGAGACCCTCGCCTCCATATTCACCAGCAGCGTGAACACAGATCGACTGGTTCTACAGGTATCTTTTTTATAGTAGTATTGCATAGTGAGATGGTAAAGCGCAGAAAAATGGAGAGAGCTATGCTCGTAGTATCTCTGCGTGATCGAATCGGAAATGTAGGAGAGCCAAAGTCACCGACATAGCCCTAAGAAAGAATAGGTAGACTTAAGTGACAGTGGGCGAGTCACGTAACTTTTAGAACGGATGGCTGATGGAGCCGAAGAGTTCTCGAGTGGTGGCCACATACTGGAAGGCGCAGCGTGGGCAGACCCCCCACAAGGTGATCCGATGTCATGGTAAAGGTTGTGGGAAGCTGTTGGATGCAGGCAGTACAAGACTGGTCGTTGCAGTGATCTTTGGGGAAGGCATATAAATATCCAGCAGTGATCGTCTTTCGGTTGAATTAATGATGACAGTAGAACCCAAAAACAACAGCGACTATCGAAAGATCTACAATCCCCTCGGTCGGCCTTAGCTTGTCGGCAATTAAGATATACACTTGTTATTCCTGAAACGTGATAAAGTAAAACAAAGTCATAGATTGTTTGATTTTCCTGGTTACTGCTCCGCTCCTTAACCTCCCTCAATAAATCTATACATACTATAAAAAAATCACTTCTCGATGTCTGTCCCTAATGTACTTTTAAATCTTCTAAACTACGTAACGGATTTTAATGCGGTTTTCAATATCATTTAGCGAATTTTTTACGGAAGGTTTATATATATAATACATTCCTATTCAATTTTTGTATAGTAGAGAAAATTCAATTATTTGTAGTTTTGTCAAAAAATGAATTTCGAACGCTTACACGTCTAGACGCCTAAACCTTATGAGATAGATCAAAATAATATTCTAAAGAATTGTAGTTCTTTATAAAACCTATTGAAAAGTCCGCGATGGCAATTTCTATCTCCTAAGGTTGACTCACAGTAACCATTTTTATCTTCAACATAATAATTAAAAATATTACGATATTTGAGAAGCTATTTTCTTCAATTTAGTATTGATCTTTATCCAGATAAATTTCTTAGTTAACTTGGACGTTTAATGTAGATTCAAGTTGTCATTTACAGTTTTCCATTTAAATTGAATACTGTAGAAGGAATACCATGAATTAAAAATTACGCGCTATCTAAGAAATCCCTCTCAGCAAAACCGGTCGCGGTCGGTTGGCCGGCTCTCCCCACCTATGATGATTTGCGCGACGCGACCTGAGTGCACTATTAGTAAATATTAATTTACATAACATACCATCACGCCTGTATCTCCGAAGTATTAGGCAGAGGTGTAAACCCACAGTTCGCCGGGTATGTTTTAGGTCCCATGTATTAGGGGCAAGCCTATTGTAATTAATCGGGCGCAAAGCCATACTCCGAGCTGCTACTGATAATTTCATAGAAACCCCAATAACACTTTGTTCGACCTGGGAATTGAACCTATGATCCTCGAGCATAGCAGTCGCGTTTAGGACCACTAGGCTAATAAGGCAGTTATGAACTATCAATATTAAAGCGATAAACTGTAAATCACGATTTTTTAAACATAAAATACACCACTTTGTAAATTGTACCCGTGCGAAGCTGGGGTGGGTCGCTAGTAGGCTATATAATATTTAAGTACGAAGTCTGGGAGTCGAATAAAAAGCAAAAATATAAAAGTGTTTTTGTTGCAGTCGGGTTTTTTGTGTTTCCTTTTTAATAATTTAGATTGTTTGTTGATATTTCTCAGGCATTGGAGACTGATCTGATTGGTGAATTGCTGTTGTTACTCGAGAGCCGACTGGACGGGCAGGCGGCTGCGCAACTCGTGAACGCGCTGAAGGCGATGGCGCGGTCCGCGGCGCACGGCGACCGAGTCCGTGACGTGTTGGCGCGCAGTCGCGTCTGGGAGCAGTATGCCGCGCAACGACACGACTTGTTTATCACCGCGCCTCAACACCATCAATCTATTACAGGTAAATATTGATACGCCCCTGGGAACTAAAACACAGTACATGCAGTCCTCGAGTTACGTGTTTCGATTGTTTGTTTTTTTTTGCACATATCTTACTTTATTACACATCTTGTTGGCCTGTACATTGTTCCGGTGCGAGAATTTTCATAAATTAAGAAAAAAAAAAACGAATGAGAACGGCGGTTCTCGAACCTTTCAGATACCTGCACTTTTTTTTTATTACGAATTATAACAACGTTATGATTACTATATTACAAGTTGACGATGACCCTATGGCTTTTAATTAACTCAAAAAATAATTTTCTATCATTACCTTATCAAGTTACATATCAACCAAGTTTTATTTAATTCAGTTTTTTTATCATTAAACTTATAGTAGCTTGACAAATATATATATATATATATATACATATTTTACTTTTCATATAGGTGTTCCTCATTCGGCGGGATATTTGACTGCGCCCCCTGTGAATATACCTGCTCAACCGCCGCCCATAGACTGACCGGACTCTTGCCACGTGCGTACGCGATTACAAGTATAACAGTCAAAGCTCTCTCTACACAATATTTATTTGCCTTTGAAGCATTTCTTTTTCGACATACAACAACGATTCTAAACGTTTAACGATTAACTTACTCAGATTTTTGTAAGTCGTTTTTTACAGCATTTATCGATAGTTGAATATTAATTTTAATCGATGACAAAATTTGTGTATTAGTCAAAAAGAAAAAAAAAAATGGTTTCAAGAAAGTTGGAACGTTAAGAAATATATCGATAAAAAAATCGACATATCCTCTATTTAGTTGTCGATAAATATAACTATTGCATTGAATATCATATACTAAATAATAACATGTACCGTCTATATATAAAAACTTCAATCATAGTTACCGCTCTATAAAAACGGGGTATTTTAATTATCGATATTTGTATGTCAAAAATTGTAGATACAATAAAAGTATGTTAAGTTATTGGGAAACATGATTGATTACCTTATAAATACGATATAGATGTATTTACCTTAAATTAATGGTAACGCCAGATATGAATGGATACTAATAATCAAATATTCCTATATATTACCGTATCTCATTAGCTAGGCTATATTCATACAGTATTTGTAAGGAACAGGCATCTCTGCGGTCACGACCGTCTTTATGATTCCACTGTACTAAACATTGATTAAGTGCGTTCGTATTACGAAATCAGTATAATTGTTTTTATTAAAGATTTTATGAGATGTACTACATATACGAGAAGTTTGTTATAATAATGATTAAAATAATTATTTTCAAATCTATTTTTTCTTTTTATAAATGTCATAACAGAGCACTGAAGCATTTCGTTGGTAAAATTGTTTCAGCGGGGTCGGGGTTCCTAGCTCTGTTCACGGTACAGGTTTAATATTTTGCACCCTAATCAATATAATTATATACACAACTATCTAATCCTTGCGAATATTTCGCACATATAATGTAAATGATCTAACTAACAATTGTCATATTAGTTGTTAGTTGCATTAGGAATGCCATCTGTTGATGGAAAAGTTTGGTTTGATCTACTTTTAGGAAAACTTTAAAGTATATTTTCACATAAGCTTTGAAATGATGTTTAAGTCATTATTTTTGGTGAAGAATATATAGAGAAAATGACACTAATCAACCACAGAAAAAAATTAAAATTTTTTAGATAAACCTCGCAATATGAGAGTCACTTAAGTACATATTTTTTTAGTTCCAGATTTTGTTTTCTGTTCTTCGGAAACAAAAATCACATAGTTTTCGAAGAAGAGAGGGCAGGATAGTCTTGCGGCACCCTTTTTTATTCTCCACGTTGCTCAAGGGCACCGCGACGTATACCTTGGGAACACTTTCACTATATAATTGATCTCGAACACATTATAAATGCATCATTAAAAAAAAAAAAATGTTAATAAATATTCATCATCAGAAAATATCATGACAACGTTAAATTACTTGTTTGGCTTTTTATTATTAACAAATTATTTTTTTATAAAAGCTAGGCTCGATAACTCTATAATGAACTGTTACATGAAGATGGATATTAAAACTTTTTTGAAATGGAAAAAAGTTCGACTAATTGTCTTTCATCTGATTGTAATCGATACTTCATGGACGTTGACACTAAAGATTGTTAGTTTAATACTTAGTTTTGTATAGTTATCACATTTTTTAATGTATTTGTAATACATTTATTACCAAAAAATACCTCGCTTATAGCAGAACACGTCAACATAGTTAATTGAATAAAATATAATATGCTTGATATTTAATTTTTTATTTATTTATTTCGATTTTCAAATACAAGGGTACATTTTTAAATGAGAAATTATAAAAAGGATTAACGCATACTAATTAAATCGATTACTTCAGTGAATTCGTTGAATTTAATCATATCATAAAAATTAAGATTTGTAAATTATTATGGTATCATTGTTTGTATTGTTTAGTTATATATATGAATGGAAAACTGTAAAAAATATTTAAATACTTTTTTTTTGTAACTTAATCTACTTTTTGCTTTATGTTCACTTTGTCTATGAAGTAGGTGAACTTTTTAACACTAATAATTAATACGAAACTACCATCCGGTTCTGGGTTCTCGTAAATTGATAAAGAGGAACGGCTAATAAAGTTCATAATATTATTGGATGGTTTACCCTTGGTTATACGGCGCTATAGATAAACTCACTTTGCGCCTAATCACAATATTAATAAGATTGTACTATATGAGACATAATCTCGGTTATATAAAGATAGGAGACATGGTATCAGATGTATAAAAAATATTATCATAATGCGATGGTAAAAAAAAATCGACAATTACCCTATCGAATAAACGTTTATTAATAATTTGAATAATATAGATTTGACTGCAATCGATTTTTCGATGTAATCGATATGAATTGGATGTTCTCATTCGATTACGTATTCGATTATTATCGATATAAAATTATAGGTGATACAAAAAGTAAAAGTTATGCTGTATATTGTTCGCCTTATTCGTTCTATGTAACTCTACTTGTACTTTTTGGAAGCTCGAGAGTGGGTGATATAGTCTTAGGAATAATGTAACACTTTTTGGTAGTAAAATTAAGCAATTATAATAATTAGCTCACTGTTAACTGAGTACGTCCTAATTAATATATAACATGTCTGTATTCTTCAGCCCCGGATCTAGATGGGGGACGGATGATGGGGGTTGGTTAAATTTGAGTGCCTAGCAAGAATGCAAAAAAAATCATACATTAGAGCATCCTAGCATCCAAAGCGCGGCGTATTATCTATTATTAATTTGATTTTGAAACGCACCCTAAGTTGCATGTCTCTACCAGGGGAATTCCCGAAGCATCTAATAGTTTCAAAAGTCCGAGGAAAAAGGCGCTAATGTCAAGTTATCGTCCCGGTTCGGAAAAATCGTAGATCCAGGGATGGTGTTCTTATAAGAATAAAAGATTAAAATGTTTATATACCACTGTTTCTCAACTTTCATCGTGAATTGTCTATTCTTGTTATCTTTATATTAGTCTCTTACCCTTATAAAAAGTCATGAGCTAGGATATTATCAATAAAAAAGCATGACAGCAATCACGGGTCACCCTGCGTTTGGAGGACAAATTAAGTGCTATGGTGGGTTACAGTGTTGCTCAAGAGCCTGAGTTTGGGCAGCCTTGTTAGGCAACCATTTATTTATTGAAAAAATATTTCTATAACTGAGACAGTTTTGCAAAGCCGTTATGCCGCCGGCATAATAAGCCACAGAAATCGGTAGTAAGTCGCAAGCGTCATTTCAGTTGTGACATGCCGGCGCGGCGCGGCGTGGTGGCTCGCTCGTTTTTGCGGCCTTGAGAGGCACGATGTCAAAAGTTTAGAAACTGTGGTGTTAATATAATCACTTAGTAATATATACGCATCTTTAATTGTTACTTTTACGTACACGAACCTTATTCACGTCGAGTGACTACTGCCGTTGTTAAAAGATGCGTGATATTATATTCACAGCTTTGTAACCAGTGATAAAATAAATTGTAGATAATCATTTTTATATATATTAAAACATACGGAGGTAAACGATAAAAGGATTGGACTAGGGTTGCCAAATATTGGAAAAATAAACAGCCTTAGTGCTCAAATGAAATTAAGATTACAATAAATGAGTACCTTTTTTAATTATTTTTTGTGAATAAGTAACAGAGGGTTTATATTTTAAATACTATACATTTTTATACAAGAAAAGACTGCCAAAATAATATTTTTTCGAAAACAATAGATAAATGATCAAATGTATCGCTTTCTTCGGACACATAAATATAATATAAGCCACAATGCGCATCTGTTGTGTGTGACTAGTTGTACTACTACTTGGTACGTACGCTTCGTGACTTAAAAAAACATATTTATATAAACTTGAAAAGTAAAAAATTACCTAAATACAAAATGCCATCTGAATCGTAAAAATATACAGTGTGTATTATGTCGGATCCGTGAAGGTGTTATCAGGTATCGAGATTATATTCTGTTTATGTTATCTATCTCAGATTATAAGTAAAAAAATAACCCCTAATAAAATGTAAAAAAAGAAATATAGTTAAATGAGAAAACTTACATGGCAATACAGGCGGCGCGACGCAGGGTACCGCCATACGGTGTTTTAACGAATATAAAAATTTGCTAAATTTTAGGGAAACTAAACTAAATATGTTAATTTTAAATTGCAATAACAAATTTATTTTTATAATAAATAAAATTTTGAAATTTTTTTTGTAATGTCCTTTATACCCTTTTCGGATTTGACGGGGTTTTTAATACATATTGTATATAAGATTTGCCTACTCCATAGTATTAGATATAGTATAATTTTCACGCCAATTTTTGCTACAGCGATCTCATCCTGCTTTATATAATTTATATGGCTTCGGTACCTAATGTCCACAAAAGTGCGCTTTAGGATTTAGGATATTGTTTATGTAATTTTGTAAAATATGAGGCGGTCTCTATTATACTATATATGGCAACCCTAATCTAACCGGGGAACCAATGTTTGCATTATTGCAAAAAATAGATGAGATTACGAGGGTCACCAGGTGCGTTGATTATAGAACAAGTGATGATAACAGATATTTTTATATTTAGCTGTAAGATGTATGTATTACTGTAATATATAAAGTTATAATAATATAATATATGAGTCTGTCAATGTGATTGTTTTTGTTTTCACATCTCGTATACTGGTGAGTTTAATGCAATAAACCATTTCTTTCAATTAATCAGTGGTATTAAAAAATACATAGAATGCGTGTACTTATTTATGTACGCGTGTTAGAAATTATACTTCACAGTTATACAAAACGTTATGTGTCGCAATAAAACTTCATAGTGTAGATATTTTGTTATAATGTGTGAGGACATCTAAAAATTCACTCGCATCATTTTTTTATAACACCCGTAAATAAGTTAAAAACTTCAGAAAATTATACTTCTTATTCTTGTTTTGGCACAGCAAAACGAACTTGCCAGTGTCAATGTTTTTAAGCCTTCGTAGTATTTTCCATTATTGAAAGTGGAGTTTATTAAGATGGTGGCCCTTTGCTAGAACTATCCAGGGAGTGTTCGTGACATCTCAGAATGCCTGTTTCCAGTTTATATTTATATTCCACTTCACGTAGGTGTACACAATAGTCAAATTATATCACTTAAAATGCCACCAATATTACATAACACAGGGTCAAAAACCGAATTAAAATAACCACTATAGCATATTGCCAGCTCAAAATCCCGCCAAAAACTATCATTGTCGTTGTCGGTGGTGCAAATAGAAAAAATGAAAATAACAGTAAGCAAGTAAGGATTTTATTCCAATAAAAACTATGGTTTATTTTTAATACAATATACTTGGCATATTAATCGATATCTTATATACTATACACAAATTTACACATTAATATACTTATCACGATAAGTAAAAAATAATACAATGTCGTGTCTGCTAAAATAATTATTGAATTTTATTTTTAATTGAAAACAAACATTTGTAATCTCTTGAGAAGTAAAGATTTTCACATAGCGGATTTTGAGAGTACAACGAAGACGTAACAATTAATTAGATTAACTTATATGTACATACATGTTGTTGGTTAAATATTTACAGAAATAACATCATACCCTGATTTGTTTTTGTTGTTATAAAAATACTGCTACTCAGAAGCGTAAGAGCGTATGTGAGAACATATTACAATGATATCGATCTGTATAAAAAAAATGCACTACTTTTGAACACTACAGAAATGTCTAGTTATATATAAAAATCTATTAGTGACTCTATAACATCTTAACGACTTGACCGATTGAGCTCATATTTTACGTATTTATTTTATCAAGACGATGGTTTATATCTATGTTAGGATCGATAGGTGGCGCTGTGGTCGGACCATTAACTAGCGGGAAGGGCAGAACAACTTCCGCCGGCCCAGATAACCTTATATATAAGAATCTTGCGTGTGTCTGTTAGTGATTCTATAACTTCTGAACGGCTTGACGGATTAAGTTCATATTCACATAATGTAGGTATTTGTTTTATCGAGACGATGGTTCTCATATATCTTAGGATCCGATAGGTATTGTGTAGTCGAGCCATTGCCTACCTACCAGAAAAAGCAGAACAACATCTGCCGGGCCATTTAGTTACATTGAGTATAAATACGTAGGAAAATGTAAGGCGTCGCGATTGCGCGGAACACGCACACATTAAAACCCTTTCCGATCCAATTATTTAAGCGGACAGACCATTTCTAAAACGTTTAAATGATATTGATGTCATATATGTCAATCAAAGCTACTCTTGAAGTTTTGACCAGTCGTATTTAAAATGTAGGTATATGTAAACAAGCCAAGACTACGACTGCGTCTGAAATACTTATAGTGAGTTTGTTCTATTTTTTTACTTTTTTTTACAATTAAGGTGGTTTAACAAGCGTACGGCTTGCGGTTACCCTACGCCTAAAGGCGCTTGTAACACCAGAGGAATCTCTAGCGCGTTGCCGACCTTTAATTTGTGGAGGGGGGGGGGGGGGTCCTCAAGTATAGATATATTTTTAGTATACATATATAGGTATTTTTTCTAAGCCCTACCTCTAAAATAATCAATTATTTTACTGCAAACGGCATTTGCGTTTTACGTTACGTTATGTTTGTAACAATATTAATTCAAACTTACGCCCTTATACTTATACTTCTAAGGTTCAAAATTATTTCTAACAACAATATAACATGCTAATGTAAATTTTATTATGATGATTAGAGTTTGTCAGGTTGCATTTTCGATACGAGAATAGGCGGTGAGATGTAATAGTTAGGAGTCGCTTTTATCGGGCGTTCGTAGTTGTTGCCTCGTTTCCAAGGGAGTTTGTTACTGGAAGAATAAATAATAATTGTGTTATTCATTTCTACCTGCGTAGGGTCGAGATCGACACTACAGTGCAATTATCCCATGGAACACGTGACCTTACTTTGACATCACATTTATATTATAAGTAAATACATAAATTTTACACATATTATGATGATGTCAATTATAGGTCGTGTGTTCAGTGATTTAAGAAACAATGATGAATATCAAAAAGGGTGAACTCGGCTATAAAGCTGAGCTGAAGTCTGCTTTATAGGTTTAACGTTTAGTCAAAATCTCACCTGATGTTAATGACGATGTAACCCAAGATGGTAACACGCTAAGCATAATGGAGGAACTGGCTCTCAAGTGCAGCTAGCGAAATACACTTATAGGCACTTGGCGACAGTTTTCAGCTTAAGGGTGGTAGCTAGCCAGACGGCATTACAAAATGCTCTACGGCTATGTTATTCTTTCATTTTTCAGGGTTCCATACCTTAAAAGGAGAAAAGGTACTCTTATAGGATCACTTCGTTGTCCGTCTATCTGTCTGTCAAGACCCTTTTACTCAGGAACGCTTAAAGGTATCAAGTTGAAATTAATATCAAATACTCAGGTCTGCAATCCCTTGCAAAAAGTTGAATTTCTAATTCAAGGCAATCAAAAGATACGGCCGTTGATGCCACATGTTTTAACACTCGCATTATAAACTTATTTGCAGTTGGTAAACTGATCGTGTCATATGCCGGTGTATGGAGACAACAGTTTTCCAACGGCAAAGTTAAGTTTGTCCCCCAATATAGTTTATATTTTCGTTAGAATTTCTTCGGTGCTTTCTTCAGTAATGTTACGTAATTATTTTTGTGAATTACGTAACCCTGGGTGCACGAGTTCGACTCGCACCTGGCCGGTTTGTTTGAAATGAAACTTCTTAGGTGGCGAGTCGGGAATTGAGAGTGAAACTTTAAAGACGCGTCACGTTTAGTCACATTTCGTTACAAGAGAGAGAAGAAAAATATAACGTCGTACATTGTATATTATCTAATACATAGTTTAGGCTGTCCGCGTCTTCCTTTTAAGAAGTTTCACTCCTTTCACGTGTACCTACGTGCTGCGCGTGCAAAGTTTTAATTAAATTAATCAAATTTATATTTTCATGTCTATTAGCGAAAGATTTTTTTAGAATCGGAACAGTAGTTCTAGGGATTTCCTTCTACAAACGAACTTTACCTATTTATAGGTAATAGTAGTGTAGATAAATATAGTTTTAAGTTTTAAAAACTAACCCGATTAACATTTTGAGGTAGTTATGTGATTTATAGGCGGGTACATCGTCGTTTAGATCCAGAGTGATGTACTCCGTAGAGCACGCAATGCTCAGCATGTCGTCAAGCTGTTGATAAAGCTTCGAGAAACTTGGCCGGTCACGAGGTTGCGTCCTCCAGCATGACATCATCACTTCATAACTGAGGAGTGTGGACAGGAATTTAATGAAATCGCCTTATTTTTCGGTCCTTTTAACCGACTTAAAAAAAGACGAAGGTTACATTCTCAATTCGAATGTAATTTTTTTTATGGATGTACAGCCATAACTTCTTTGTTTATGAACCTATTTGGATGATTATTTTTCTGGTGGATAGGGGATACCTCAAAGGTGGTCCCTTTGTTTGAGGTTGGTGCCAGATGAACTGTTAGCGCGGCGACTAAGCTATATAGCCGAGCGCGTCAATTATGGCGGGATGGTCGCTGGTAAAGAAAACTGACTGACCTGTAGCTCCTTGACCGGTGCAGACCGGGAACATGCTACGTCACCTCCTTGATGGTCTTCAGGTTCAACAGCGTGTTTCTTGATAGGTTTTAGTGGACTGTATTGCGGTATAGCGGGTAAATAACACACTACGACGTTCATGCGCCGTCCGGACGCACGTGCACTATAGCGGTGTGTTAATATTTCACGATGTCAACACGCGTGCGGGCGATCGTAGACTGTTCGTAATTACAGACAGCTTCCTAATCAGCCACGGAAAGGGGCGACAGGTAAGCCGTTGAAGCGGATTGGTAGATATTGAAAAGAAGAGCCAATTAAGTGGCGCGAACAGGAAAGATGTAAGTACTACATTCTATATTTGACATTTTGCTGGCACCAACCTCAAAAAAAATTGTAAGCCCCTAATTTATTTCGTGCCTACTTTTGATTTCGTTTTGTTGATTAATTTCGTGTACTTATATATGAAAATATTATATCATAATTTAGGGTTAATTTACTTTGAAGTCATTTTTTTTAACTGGGTATGTTCGACACATTTTATGAAGAGAAGAGTGGGTGCGCGTCTGTGTGCTTGCACCAAGCTTCTGAATATTTCACTATAGGTTTTTACTTACAGTTCTGTACTACAATTTAAAGGCCTAGGCATCCTATATCCAGAGCGGAGAAGACGAACTAAACGTGCAGCCGGTATTTCTGGATACGGTGATCCTCCGACAGTCACTATTTCCCATATGACCACGCCAAAAGACCACCTGTTGACCAAAAATCATATGTTATAGTGGGGTTAAAGCAATTTCCAAAATAATAAATTGTATGAATCCTTATTAAAATTATTAACCACCTATTATAAGATTAATCATTTGTAACATTTCAATTATATTGGATTTAAACAGTTACTATTGTCCTCATTGATCTCTATTTCATTTTTAAATTACTACTACCATCATTATCTCTTCCGAAAGACCTCCATTGCTGAACATGGGGCTCCCCCAATAATCGCCACAATGACCGGTCGTGCGCTGTTGCACACAGCGGGTTCCCGCAACTTTTACCAGGTCGTCGGACCACCTTGTGACGGGTCTGCCCACTCTGCGTCTTCCGGTAAATGTCCCCCCACTTAAGAACTCTACGACTCCATTGGCCATCTGTCCTACAAGTAATGTGCTCCGCCCACTGCCATTTAATCCTAGAAACTCATAGACCTATGTCAGTTACTTTGGTTTTTATGCGGATCTCCTCATTTCTTTCCTCAGATCTCCTTATGGATCACGCAAAAAATTCCGAGCATAACCGCTTCCATTGCCCTTTGACCTTGAGTTATATTATATACATATCATCATACCATCACGCATGTTTTTCCCGAAAGGTTAGGCAGAGGTGTACTAATATAATAGGGGGCGAGCATATACATATGTACACTTATAATATATAAAATTATATGAAACTCTTACACGTCACTCTGACTGGTGTAAATTCTCCTTGTCAGTGACTCCAAAGCCATCCATTTCAGTGGTAACTTCCCACTGCCTGTCTGTTTGTACTGATTGTGTTCATATACATCCCTTGAAAGACCAAAGTCTGCAATCTTTAACGTTCTTTCGCTTGTTACCAGAATGTTTCGCGCAGCCAAGTCTCTATGAACAACTCTATTCGCAGCGAGAAACTGCATGCCCATTGCTATTTGTCGACAGAACGATAAAAGGTCCTTCGAGCTGAATTCACTTTCAGTGTCACTATGTATATCGTATAGCTTGTTGACGACGAATCCCGAACGCCTTTGCAATTTCCACATTAAGAAGTTATTTTGGTATTGAGAAAGGTTTATCTTATTGTTTTTAACTGTTCGTTTTGTTACCATTACGTCCCAGGAAGATCTGGAAGTTATCAAACAGAATTAGATTCAGTGTGTGGTAGTAGTGCGTATAACAGAACAAATTGTATCTGTAATGGCATTTTGGAAATATTAATTTACTTCTAACAAATAATACTGTATAGCTTAAGTTAACACATGGGCATAGAACTAGCGTAATATAAATTTGTGTAGCTAAAACTTCTACACATGGTGACGGTCTAAGTTATTTATTTCCCGTGTTTCTTTGACCTCGTTGCATGTACTTACCGTAACTTTTTTTATTTCTCGGTGATAATGTTGTTAGGAAACGTGGACGTATTGAGGAAATTTCTTAAGATGCTACCTTTATTTAGCAATTTTGTCCTTACCTATCTCTGTGGAAGAAGCCTTTGCAAATAATGGCTTAGTAGTTTAATTTATAGTTGCGATTAAAGTAGAAACTTACCTTAGGTAAGTAAGAAGATCCCCTCTACTGCAATATTCGAGCACTATGAAAGGCTTACGTCCCGTGCAACACCCGACCAGGTTCACCACGTGAGGGTGGACACCCACGCTCTTCATCAACTCGATCTCGGCGCGAAATGATCTTATTTCCTCCACCGATGGAAAATCTACAACAAATATGGTTTTCTTCTGACCCAAAAATATAATTGCAGTGCAATGTCATCATGAGTGTTGATAATATATAATGTTAAACAAAATTGGAATAAGTAGATATGAGTTCTATAAAGTAAAAGCGGCAAAGTAAATCTGACCGATAATTTGATAAATAGAAAAAAAACATCGAATTCATATAAAATATACTGCCCTGTCAAAAAAGTACCGGGAAAAGATCAATAATACACAAATTATTCATCCAAATTTATTTTATCCCTTTCAAATTATCCCCTCAGAAAAGATACACTTACGAATAATTCAATCATCAAAACATTTTTTAAATGCTTTTCCGGAATTGACTTTAGTTCTCGTCGCGAATTCTCCTTTATGTCTTCTACCGAATGAAAACGGGTGCCAGGAAGTGGTAATTTGAGTTTAGGAAAAGAAAGAAGTCAGCTGGAGCCATATCTTATGAATAAGTTGGTGGTATTTGTCGAGTTATTGGTCAAAAATTCGTTCACAATGAAGGCCTTGTGCGAAGGCGCATTATCGTGGTGCAAAATCCAAGAATTTTCTTTCTACGAATCTGGCATTTTTCGTCGAATTTGTAGTCTTAAACGCCGTATAACGTTCTATCAATACTTATACTTTATTTACTGTTTGAGGTAAGAATTCCGAGTAGACATTACCGTGATAGTCAGTCAGCTTGACTTTTAATCGACTTAGGCGTGGCTTTTTCGGTTTCGGTTCAGTTGGAAGGCGCCACTCGTAAGCTTGTTGACTAGTTTGCATGTCAAACTCGTAAACCCAAGTCTCGTCACCAGTAACAATGCGTTTCATGAACGTTGGGTCGGAATTGACTCGTTCTAGCATGTCAGGTCTTTTGGGACTAGCCTAGCCACAACATGTTTCGTACCCAAGTGATTATTTAAAATGATACGGATCGACTCGTGAGACACAGAAAGTTAAGCGACTATCTCTCTCAAACTTGAATGAGGATTTTCAGTCAATATTTTCTTCACTTTTGCGATGTTAATCAGTTGAAGACCTTAATGGCCTACCAGGACGAGGCAAATCTTCCAGCATATCTCGACCGCTTTTGAACGCTTTGTACCACTCATAAGTATGTGTTTTACCATTTTTAGTGTCTCTGAACACGAAATTCCATTGGCGATGCAAAATTTAAGACAAACTCTTAGTTCGATGTTTTTGTCCATTATGAAATTCGCGATACACACTAGATATGATTTAACTAAAAACTGCACTGTATTTAATCTTAATGACAGATGCAACTCAAACTCCGCGCCAAAATTAAGAAATTGAAAAATGAATTTGGAACTTTAAACAAATCATCCATTCCCGATACTTTTTTGACAGAATGTATCTATTTTTAACTGACTACACTGTTAGCCTTAGGGGCCTAAAGCCGCTGCGGCTTTTACAGCTTCACCGGACTTGCGAGCGCAGAGGGCACTCAGCCGCGAAAGTTTTGTGGACGACTCGCACGATGCCAAATGGCGGACCTCGCTCGGGGTCGTCGCGTTCGCAAATAGGTCGCGATCTATTCGAATCCCTACACCTACGATTCGAGCTAACTAAATATACACATAGGCACGTTCCCTTTCTCCTGAAGGAAACGTGCGTATGTGTATTCAGTAATCGGAATGTTTCTACACTAACTAGCGCTAACTAACTAGCGTAAAAAAAAAAGGTCTCACAGAACCTATGTACCTGTGTGGTGTGCACGTGTGTATGTTCATACGTGTGTAGTGTTGTATGTAGGTAGCTAAGTGATGCACGTACAGTGTCACTTGTATCGCGCGGGCGGTTGCCTGACCCAAGGGTTTCACACCGAGGAACGGACCTAGGCTTGGGTTACCGCTAGAGAGGGTGGACGTGACGGGTCTTTCAAAAAGTGTTATTTGTGTTACCTTTAAGCATTTTAATAGCGACCTCCTTGTCGGCCATTGTGCCTCTCTTCACGACACCGAAAGCACCTTCTCCTATAATATCGTGAAGAAGCACGCTGTTCGAACGAACCTCCCACTGGTCTTTCCAATCTTCGGAACCTTCGGGAGTTTCCTCTGCTTCTTCTTCTATTTGTGGTCTTATTGGTATCTCTGGCGGCTTTCATATTAAATAACAAAATCGTCAAAATAAAAAAGGAACGTTATTTTAGTACCTATAATCTACACGTGTACCTATTTTTTTTTCTTCAGATGTAAGGCAGCAATGTAAAGATTGGCAAAAATACAACAGAAGTTTAACGACAAATATTCATTTGGGCTCTGTACTAAAATACCAAAAAAGGTTTGTTTATAATGCTAAAATATTGCTAATATATTTACTAAAACTAACGATCGTCCTAAGGTGGCGTAGTGCAGAGATGGTTGAATCAATTTAACCTATGGGAAAAACCGTTGGGCACAGCACAAGATGGATGATAATGACGGTATTTTAATAAGGTAGTAATAGTACCTGTGGATATTCTGAGCGAAGATTGTGGCGGCGACACCTGGCGCAGAAGAGGGCGCCAGTGAGCGTTAGGGCTAACGTGCACCAGGCACCCGCCGCTGCGCTCACCCATAGCCACAGGTGATCCCCTGCCGCCATAAGTCACTACAACTGAACACTTGTATTCACAAACAACATCCAGAGCATTAAATCAAATAAAACAAGAGGCTCGAAGGTCTAGCCAAGCTGCCTTTCTACAAACGTAACGAAAACGAAAAATATGTATGGAATTGATATATCTGATCACGTTATTGAACAATGAAATATTATTTAATTTTTTTCGTTTTCGTTAGCGTTGATGATTGTTGAAAAGCAACTTGTAAATGGTATAAAGGAGATATCATTATGTTAGTCGAAATTTATAGTTGCATTTGTGCTTTTAATTAAGATATAAGAAACAATATTATATTTACTGGAAAAGAACGACCTTCTGCTGGTGTGAGCAAATTTCTTCCCGATGAAAGCGTATACAGAGACATTGTACGTGCCTTTACCAATAACATCTCTAAACACCGCCTCAGTTGCATTCTGTTTGGAAACAATGTAAAATTTTTATGATTTGATTTGGAACTCGGGAGTCGAGCTTGTATTTGAGTTACAAATTTTTTAATATCGTCAAAATTGCGTTGTTGAAAACAATTTTTCCTGATAATTTCATACATGTCTATCGAATTATTTACATGTTGACGAGTAAGGTATTAATATGTTTTGTATAGAGATGTATCTGCTGTTAGTACTTATTTAAATATCGTTTAACATTAGATATTTTCCACTTAAAAACGCTACGATCGTTCTTATATTGTTTGAATATGTATTGAAGGTCGCGCCCGGGCTATTCTGTTACTTATTTTATCTGCTTGGTGGCGTGACTCTGAATGAATGAATGAATGAATTTTAGTAAACTTGGTTAACCTATGATCAAGTAAACAATCTAAACAACTTATTAGGTTTCTACAGTATTTAGGAAACTTTATTTAATTGATTTGGAGTGTTTATGCTATCAAAACTTAAATCAGTGGAAAAGTGTTATATTGGTTTATTAACTGATTTAAAATGTCATTTAGAGATATTCTCTGAAAATAAAATATTTTACTTTTAAAGTTGTGATTACAGGACGAACAATTTTATGAAAAAGATTGTAAAGTAGTTAAACTGAATTTATAAACTAAAAAAAATAAAATTTCTACAATAGTTTACATTTACATTTCCTTTTTATTTTTTTGTACTTTTATGTAACATTAGAACATAAAATTCCAATAACTATTGAATATATTCCTGAAATTATTTCTATTTAATTCAATAATCATTATTTTATGTGCTAAAATGGTGACTATTAAGGAATTCCTTATCTGGTTCAAAGCAATTTTGATATTAAACAATTTATAACTCAATTACAAGCTGGATTCTCTAGTTCAAATTTGTAGGGCTTCTTGGGGACAGAATAAAGCAACTTTTCTGAAAGTTTGGAACGAATCGAAGTTCGGAGAAAAATGTTCTAACAATTTAAAAACAGCGATTTTTTAATATTTGATATTATATGATTTAAATAGCTATTAACTTTATAAAATCAGAGCAATTAAGCGAAAGCTGGGTAGATTCCATTATAGTATACCTCGACAAAAGATATTAGCTGCTGGTAGACTCTCAACTTCAAATACGGTATACATAATAGTGTTTTATAAATAGGTAAAATTTAACCAAAACAGTTGTTTAGTTGAATGCTATAGTTTCAGTAATTCTCAATTTGGAGCAAATTTTAGAGCAAAGTAGGACCAGTTTACGGTACTTAAATAATTCATTCATAAGTGTATTAACTGCACTGTAAGCAGTTATTATAGTGATAGTAGTTAAGGTGACTTTGCACCAGTGCAAATGGATATCGTGACAAATATCGTTGTTTTGAATACTACAAGTATAAGTTATAACTCTAAGCTATCTAAGCTAAATTACTTGATAATCATCAACTTGAAAATGAAAACAGTAGACCATTGCCCATTTTTATTTGTCTAGTGTTTGATCAATAACTTTCTTAATTTCTTTATTAATGTTAAACCAGCGCTACAATTACGATGTTAAAGTGACTTAGTCTACAATGTCCAAAAAAAACATAGCAATTTACCTGCTTTCCCATAGCCTTTTCGTGTAGGTTTTTTTATATAGTACACGGAGCAAAATCAATACTGATTTATGTTAAGTCGTCAATGCAGTTAATAGCCATATTTCAAAAATATATCTCTGAGAATAGTCACGATAGGCTACCTCTGAGAGCTTAGTTGGATAACCTCATGTGGCATTGCATAAACAATAACACCATTAAGACCCCAAAAAATGTAGAATAAACACTGCTGCTTTTTAGCAATAAATTACATAGCGTTAGTGTTTCTTAAACTCATCCTGGATGTAAATATGTGTAAGTTACCGTGTTCTGTAAGATTTTTGTTCGTGCGTCTAGCGAAGTCGAATATATTTTTTCAGTAACCCTTCGGAAAGTATTACAGACATTATTTAACACTGAAATATGTTTCTTACCCCCGGCAAGACGAGCATCCTCTCAGTGTCCGTTCTTAGAATGACCTTATAAAGATGTGGCTTGATTTTCGGTTTCGACCAGGTAACTCGTACTTCCCACTCACCACTAAGGTTTTCATTGGCTTTCAATAATACGTTCTGTGGGTACTCCGGCTCCAAATTTCCCGAATCTAAAGAGTTTAATGTCAATTATCAAATTGATCTCCATAAGAATTTATAAAGGTCTTCAGCCAACCATACGTTGCGCAAGAGGTCACTATTGCAACATTAACGATTTAAGCTATTGTCGCAAAAATGGTACATGGAAGAGATTTAACAAAGAATAATATTGTTGTGTAGTTTACAATATATTTTGTGTTTTACTAAAATCATTACAGAACGCAGTTTATCAAAACTAAGGCCAATTAATATTATATAAATACCCATAGTTGCAAAAAGAGATTGAAAGAAATATTACGTCATACTTAATAGGTTTTCATTATTATTGAAGCAAAAGTTAGTAACTTACATAAACATTCTGAAATATTTGCGCATGACGATGTATGATACTGGTAAAGTGTGGATCCATACATCCCATTAACTAGTACTTTGCAATTATCATCTAGGTGCATTGGTGGCAAAATAACCTTAGGGTTCTTTGTAGGCTGTAACATTTAAATAATTTCATGAAGAAACGAAACACACATGAACTCGTAATATCAAACGAGTAATTCGTTCAACGTTCGTTCGGAAAGAATTAAGGAGGGATTTTGGAAACACATCATATCGAATCCTATAGGTACAACCAAGGATGCCCAGTATATAGTTCCATCCAGCAATCGAATGAAGCAGAGTTTTGTTTGAATTTTCTCGGTTTCGATTTTTTCTTTCGACCGATGGTAGGGTAATTATTAATAGCTTCATTCAATGCGTCAAAAACATTCAACCAAGATTCATATATTACTTAATAATGTAACATACACTTAGTACCTATAAGTTAATAAGTCGTATTTTATGTGTAGAAAATATTAAGATTTTTCTTTTGTAAAATTATACGAACCGAGAGTCAGCAGGCAGGTATATAAATTTAGAATCTGCAGGAATATAAATAGGAAATTAATTTGAACATTTCCAAAAAATTCTCTTGAAAACATACTAGATTTGCTGTTAGTGTTTTTTCTATTAATACTATTGTATTAGTTAAAAGTCGACTTATAATCATCATCATTATATTAATACGTGAAGCAAATCTTTGTACCTCTTTTTAAGCATATTGCGTGCTCGGAAGACTGAGATTTCAGATTTGGTATGGTTAAATTTATATGGAGAAGGAGTGCAGAAAGCTAAAATTTATCTATAATATCGTTACTAATATATTTAAAAAAATTAATTAATACTGCGAATCCTAACACGATCAGTGCCATTGAACTTAGATCCCCCTAAATTTTGACATTGTCACTCAATGAAAAGTGACAGCAAGTGATTTGATATTCATCGTTTAGGTTCATACTGCTAATATCAAACAGAAAATAGTCTATAATTAAAAAGTCGCTGGTCGAATTTCGATCACTGGGCGACCGCTAGTATAATGAAAGGGCATTATCACAGAACAGGTGGTTGTAAAATAATGCAATAAAAAATTAAATAATATTTCCTTACCCACACATTCGTTTCGTACGACGGAGTTTTATCGCAGATATTTACAATGCTGAAGCACAAATCCTTTTCTACAAATGTAAAAAGTGTATATATTTATTTATAACTAGAATACCGTACCAACGCTCAAAACCATTAAAAAGATACTTCTTTGGGCACCATAACAGAAAAGTTTCAAAAGCAAATTTTAGTGCAACGCTTTTCATCGAAGATGCCCCGCAACTCCGCATGTATTTATTGTATATTGATCGTTATACTAATACATTTTTTTTTTTAGAATTCTATATGTGTTATTGACACATTTGCTAGCTTCCCGTGTACAAAAATTTCATGCCGTCCGCCTGCGCCTGCCACATCATTCCGCTAAAATGCATGCGCGGAACTTGATTGATATTTTGCTGCGGAGTTATTTTAAAACTGTGATATCTCCTAAGATGTTCATTGAAATCAAATGATGTAAAGGGCAATTTTGTCCAAAATTAAATACTTGTGGTGAATAACGTATTTATTTCGATAAGGATTAATACCATGTTTTTAAAAACGCCTTCGCAAGTAATACATTATTTTTAGAAAAAAGTTTATTACCATAAAAAGTTATACAGGCATATGCTATTGCGGACTTTTTTTTTACTTTTTAAGAGAAACAATTAAAGCACACACGTTTGTTGCGTAACTTTAACCATTCACGCAGCGCACGCTAAAGGAAAAAGAAAGCAAAAGAAAAAAAAAATCCCCCATTTTTACAACATGTTTCATTGATGCTCCACTCCTATTGATCATAGCGTGATGTTCTATAGCCTAGCCTTTCTCAATAAATGGGCTATCCAACACTGAAACATTTTTTCCATTCGAACCAGTAGTTCCTGTGATTAGCGTTGTCAACCAAACAAACTCTTCAGCTTTATAATATTAGTATAGATTAGTAAATATTAGTTTCGGTTTCGGTTTAAAGTATGGATGGATGGATGGTATAGATTGTAAAAGAAAAGATAATCTACAAACCATCGTGAGTTTTCCAATGTACTGTTGCATTAAGTATAGTATTGCTACGATTACTGTATTCTTTATAATCAACACTAATTTTATAATCTTTGTGGTCAGGGACAAAACTTTTGTTGTATTTTGGTACAAGTAGATCTCGTTTCCACTTGTATGGCAACCCGCTACCGTCGAGACCCGCTGACCATATTGTATAGTTTCCGGGTGGCATTGTACTCAACTCACCAAAAATCGTATACGGTTCCAGTAAGGAGTAATTTATCTGAAAAGCATTAAGAAATTTTATTTACATGTAAATGCATGTCACGTGATGGTAAGTACTGTCCTAGAAAAACGATAAATGGAGAGGGGTAAGGATTTGCCGACAGTCAGTAATATCATGGTGGACTTTGAATGAATACCACTGCGAAAACCACTGTGTACTTATTTGTTATCTGACTTCAAAAAAAGACAGAGGTCGAATTTGTTTTTTAATAAATGTTCCGCAATAACTTTTTTGTTTATGAACTGATTTGGATGATTCTTTTTTGTTGGATAGGGGATATCTCAAGTGTTCCCATTTTAATTTCATTGGTATTTGACCTTCAACTTCGAAGATAAATCAGAAAACTCCTCAAAAACCATTGAAGTGGATTTTCTAATTTCGTAAAAAAATCGTCTTGTTAAAATTAAAATGGCCAGTAGCTAACATAATAAATGGAAATCAATTTCAATGGTTTTGAAGAGTTTTCTGATGTATCTTCGAAGTCGAAGGTACAATGCCAAAGAAATTAAAACGGTGATTCCTATACCTTGTAGTAACTATCCCGATTTTACCAAAAAAAATCAAATTCAAATCAGTTTATAAACAAAGAAGTTATGGCTAACACTCTATTAAAAAATAAATAGTTTAGCTTCTCTTTTTTAAGTCGGATCTATTGTGCACAAGTGAATTTAATGATAAATATTAACTGAAAGCATGCATTTTGAGTTGCCGCAAAAACTCCCTGAACAGTTTTAACAAGGGAACCACCGCCATATTTGAGGCATGTTACAAAAATTTTAAAATAATACGAAGTTGGGCTTTGTTTAATAGGTCGTGTATCCAGTAACTTTAACAATTTAGATGGTTCCATAGTTTCACGGTACGACTAAGATAGTACATAGAGAACTTACAACTTCCATATCTGTGTATTTGTCTGCGATTAACAAGACGAGCTGCCACTGTTTAGAGGAGGCGATTTCAAACGTAATCGTGCTATTCGTTTGGCATTTGATTTGTATTGTTGAATGTTTATTAGACGCATTTGATATAGTCTCTGTAAAAAAGGTAATATTTAAAAGTTTTTGATAGCTTAAGATGTATTACTAGACTGACGGACACATAAACTACATCAAAGTACAAGACGACTTTGAAATAAAAATATTTTAACAGGAGTACTTATCATATAAATTTAAATTCATATTGTTTCGTCAACTTTAAACAGCGTAGAATCATATCATTAAGTTGAAGTCTGTTTATTGGAAACGACCATTTAAAGTTTTTTTAACAAAAACGATAAATGGAACAAAAATTACTTTAATTGAAAAGTTGGTTTTAAGAATTGAAATAATGTCTAATAAGCACAGGTTTTTTTCTTTTAATAAGGTGTGCTACCTCCACGTTCCCTTATTACTGATTCTAATTGGTTCCGTACAGAGTCGATTAGGTTTATTAAAAGTTCTTGGGGAATATTGTCACTTTCTTGTGAAATTGCTATTCTTAGCGCTGCCACTATCGTGGGCACATGGTTTCTCGCATATACTGCTCTTTTTAAATTATCCCAGACGTGTTCAATGGTATTAAGATCCGGGCTACGTGCTGGCCAATTCATTGTACGTATCCCAACTTCTTCGTAATATTGTCGACTTCGCAAACTTGTGTAGCGACGTGCGGTCGGGCATTATCTTGCATTAGAGTAAAATTTTCGCTTATGAATCCTATGTAAGGTACCAACCACGTGAGCTTCTAAAATCTCTGTTATATAACCGTGTGCCGTCAAACCCCCGCTGTTACCGTTTTGACGAACCATGGCGGTAAACTGATGTTTTGATCGCCCGTTCATTGATACACGAACCGCCTCCAAAAGGAACACGCTCCTCTATGCAACTTTGAGCATATCTCACCCCACGTCGCCGATAGACTCTTCTGCGACCATCTACACCATATACACATGTCACACATTCATCGGTGAATAATACGGAGGCCCATTGCTCTTCAAACCAATTTAGGTGGTCACGCGCAAATTTTAAGCGAGCTTTAAGTGATAGCCCCCCCCCCCTCCTTTAGCCTTCTTTCGATTGTTTGTGCACTCATGTTTACCTCACGCACTTCATGCAGCTCTGTTTTGATGTTAACTGATGTGAAGAAACTATTTCGCAAGGAAGTTGACACAATAAATCTGTCATCACGACAGATGGTTCCCGAGTTCTGTCGGTAACACGTCTCCTTTTGTAAGAGCTTATGTCTATAAATCTTGACAAATGAAAAATAATCAATAACAATCAATTTAAAAGTTTTCCCTCGTAACACATAAATCTGAGAAAAATGCTTATTTTTTTTTCTTCGGCTATAATCATTTGTTTTTCTGCAGTTCCCTACTAGAAATTTTTTATCGATTTTTATTCGATTAATTTTTAATCGAAAAAGTTTGCATAGGTACTTATTTAAAATATTCATTTGAAAGTAATCAATTAAGCAATAAGAAAACAAGTTTTAAGTTTTGCAATTTTATTTCTTTGTTTCACGGTACAATTAAAATTAAGAATATATTAGTCAACATACTATATTGTTATGTTACACTGTATCATGCAGGGGATACAATTCGAATAGTTTATTAGGCACTACAATCAGTAGGTATGTATTATAGATGTAGGATGTTGGCGAGTGTGTACACATGAAGGGTCTCTCCATATTAAAAAAAAAAGTTAGAGATATTAAGAAGTTTTCTAAAAAAATATGTCTATAACTTACTCCAAAAATTCTCTTTACACCTCGAACCTGTGGTCTGGAAAAAGAAATAAATATTTTTTTTTAATTTTTGTCTTTAAACAAATTGAAATTTGCAGTTTGTATGTATCCCACTGACACTGACTGACTGACAAAGGAAAGCCGAGAAAGGACACAGTTCTCTAATTTCCACACCTACCACGAGAACATTTTTCTCAAGTGCTAAAGCTTTAAATTACTAGATAGTAGATACGCACTAGAATCAGCATGGTCACAATTTACATAAACAAGAGAGAGGTAGTGCACAAAAAAATTACTCTCTACTTAAGGCAGTGTGACTGGTGAATATCTTCACAGTTCACCCTACAGAAGAACGCAGCCAAATACCTTGTGTTGTGTTCCTACGGTGAGTAAAGTTTCCAGGGCTTCTTGGGGTAGTGGGGTTCAAGGTCTGCAACGCGCTAGTGCTATCTATGGTATTACAAGTGTCCCTAGGGTACGGTAGCTGCTTATCATCAGGCGGTAGGTTTATTTGCCACCATAATTATTTAAAATAAATTTTTAATTTTTCACTTCGAAAGAAGAAAAGGAAATAATACAAAAGCGTGCATAGCAATTTAAAACAAATATAAAATACTTATTAGAGTTAAAAAGTCGTAATACAATTATAACTATGATGTTGCTATAATAATTATGCAGATAAAGTTCAATTTATATTCTTTACTAGCAGTTGCGTTGCGTGTTAACTCAGTTCGCCGGTGGCTTTCAGTTTAATGCTAAGAATTGCTGATACTTAAATTCATGAAATACACTCATTTGTGTAAACGACTCGCGCGCCATCTAGTCTAAAATAGTTATACTAATTTAGAAAACACTGCGGCTGTCCACGATGACCGACATAGGCCACATAGAATAGTTAAAACATGTACTACCCGTGCGCAATAAGATGAGACCTGGGGGCGGTGACGCCACAGACGCATGTTTGTACTGTGCACAAAAAAAAATATCAACAAGTTTCCACCCGCGACTTCGTCTCTGCTATTTTTTCGAAACTTCCGTTGCCATATAGGTTTTTTTTTACTGCCTGATCAACAGGTAAACACAACTGTTTGTTCCGTTTTTCGTTTTCAAAAAAGTCTAACACTTTTAACAGGAGATTTCACTCTGCACTATGTAAAGTTTTACCCTTCATTATAACAATAGACTTAACACAAAAAATAACAATAAAAAAATAAAACAGTAACTGTAATAACTATTAACGAAACAGTATCAAATAAGATTATAAAATCGGAGTGCATCGTCGTTGCGTGACGTAATCCAGTACGAGACTGATATGTTAAAAAAATGGCGTTGCCTACAGTACAACACGGGAGCTTGAGGGGAAGTTACAGGGTAGCGGGCGGAGGGTTGCATTCCAGGCGAGTCTCAACTTATCGCGCACGGGTAGTGAATAAACCTATAAAATGAACATAGGATAAGTAATAGTTGTAAATACTGGGAAATAAATGATACGGGTAGCGAGATAAAACTGGCGCAGCGGTGGGGAGCGCAAAAAAAACAAAGACATGTTCATTTTATATTTATGTTACCTATACCCGCGGCTCTGCTCGTGTGGACTACAAAATGCCATTGGTCAAGCGCACGCGTGAATCGTGCTGCCCCCGCTGCCCCCGCTCCCCCCACTCACGGCGGTCGCCTCACGATTATTTTGTAATTTTGTATGTAAAATTGCTTGTTGTGGATAGATAGATATAGATATACTGTTGCTGAGTTTTTTGTAGGTCTTTTTAATATCTACAATTATATAACACATTAATTTGATATATTCTTATGGTTTATCCGAGTGAGCACTTTAAGTGACCCAAAAGCATCTTTTTTCGTGGCTTATTTTGTACGTTACTTTATCTAACAAAATAAATATAGAATCTGGCAAGATAACATTGGTAACAATTAAAAAAACATGTTTATCAGAATGTACTTTTCGCGTGAAAAGAATCATAATGGACAGACACACAGACAGACGTTGAATTCTATAATGTGTTATAAATGAATAGGTGTGTATATAATATATATATATATTACATTAACGGATTATTAGTAAAAATTCCCCTGTGTAAAAATTAAAAATAAGAAAATAATTAAAACTTCAGAAAATAGTGACAACGAATATTAATATTTAGAATATCTCTACTAAGTAGGTATGCTCTTTACATATGAAATTAGCGTTTTATATGGAAAAAGTAAAAAGAAATTTTTTTTTATGAAATTATACATTTATTCAATCGAAGTATGTACCATTATTATTTATGCACTTCAAGGCAGTTAGGTGGTTTGGGCAGCCTCATTGGAATTGTATTTTTTAACTTGCAAGAAATTGTCCAAATTCCGAAAATAGTGGTAATTTGTTGGAGCAAGGTCCGGGGAGAGTGGCGGGTGTCGAAGACATTCTAACCGCAGTCAAAGAAACAAATGGTGTGAAAACAAATGAATCACTAAATTCGAAACACAAATAAACAAGCATAAATTTGAATTTGGAGTTCCTAACCAAACGCCAGAAGATGTTTGAGATCAAAGTGGCCAGTTCCACAAAACGCCAGTTTCTTATGTAAGGACCTAATACTTATTAAATGTACTTAGAGCATGAAATGAGAATTTTACATTTAACACGAATGGAATACTCTTCATATGTATGTGGAACTTTTGAATTCGTCTTATGTTAGTCTTAGTACTTCGTAGGTAGAGCGATTGAATCATTGTTCCAATAGAAAGACTTGTTTACAAACAATCGTACGGAAATACCACGCTACGTTTAATAAATGTGAACTTTTACGATTGAACTCTGTAATGAATTACCCCCTTTGTAGGTTAAAGGAACATCTTGTGTTGTGTCTCGTACATAAAAAGACCTAAAGTTTACATACAATTTTGAGAGTTTTGCTTACTTATTTATCTTAGGCTTGCCAATTATCATTGCGATCGAATCATAGGTTTAGTTTGTAAAAAGGTAAAAACAGACAAATAGACAGAGTAACTTTCACATTTATAATATAATATACTAGTTGTGCCCGCGGCTCCGCTCGCGTGGACGACAGAAGAACGCGTAATGCTTATAAAGATCGTAGTTTCTTAAAACTTTAATAAAGTTTTATTGAATAAATATATCGTGATAATTTTTTGATAAGGACCAAGTATCTAAAGAGTAAAAGAAAAAGAAAAGAAAAGTCATTGTGTGGTTTTATGAAACCACGGTAAAAGTGAAACTTTTTTCACATTATAGACATTTAACTAAAAAATTTTGGAATAATATTCCATTAATTATTGGCCTTGGCTGCTCTGGCGAGCGCCTTTCACTTTATCCCTACTCCGCGGCCGAACGTCACGCGACATGCAACACACAGACCAAAAAGTTTGAGACGATCTAATAAAAGTTTCACTTTAAAAAATTATCAAAATCTATCCAGTAGTGTTTCGTGATGCGCGTACAACGGCAAACTTGAAACATTTTATTTATATAAATTAATAATAGTGTGAATGCAATTTTATCTCGCACACTTGGAGTCATCGAGAAACAACAATGATTTTTATAACAAATTTCTCTCATAAAATACCTCATTGTGGCTAAGTTTTTTTAGACATGCTAAGGAACAAAATTTTTGTAGAACATTGTGTTTCCGTATCATTAACGATTACGTCATAGCACGCGAATAAACCTGTTCGGATGGTCCTCGACTTCCGATTTACGTAACAAAAATCAATATTTAAGGCTAGCTGACAGTTGTAGCCTAATGTTAGATAGCCTATTATATTATTCCTCGTGAGTCTGGCTATGATATACAAAAATAATTTTTCGAATCCGACTGGTAGTCTCAGAGATTAGCTTGTTTAAACAAACAAACTAAAAAACTCTTCCGTTTTGTTGTATTAGTACTGTAAGGTTAATAATAATATATATGAATATTCAGGTAGTTTGCAAGATGTTCAATTGATAACATTTGTTGTCGACCAATCATTGTCAATCATTGTAAGGTTTAAAATAATATATTAGAAATACCGGGTAGTTCGCGAGTAGTTTTAACATATAAACTAGTAATTAAATAATACGCACGTTATTAGAATATATTAGATTTATTATAAACTACGTATGGGAGTCCAAGTTCGGTGAAGCTGTAAAATCCGCAGCGTCTTCAGGGCCTCTAAGGCCATCAGTATAATCAGTATAAAAGAAAAAAAAAAAAGAAAACAGGGACTTTCATTAGAGCGACGGGCATAGTAAGAGTGTGAAAAGATACTTAGGGCAAAAGTAATGTGATTATAAAATGGAAATACTTTATCTAAAATATAGGAATACCGGAATACTGAACCTGAGTTTCATTGCTTCTGATCTGAACCCCTATAGTATATAGACTGCGAATTTTTTTTTTTTTACAAATACACATCAAACTACTGCATTTGTTTTATTAATATCAAACAGTAAGCTTGTAGTAAATAATACGGCATATTGATTGAGTGATATCTATCACACGTGTTTTGGAGATCGATTTCAGATAACCGTAAATATTGGCAATGGAACAAATTAGTTTTAAGCTGCCTCACTTTGCCACTTAAACCAGACTACGTAATATTAGGTCGGGGAAAAAGTCTTTTCGCATAACGTAGGTATAAATTTGATATAAAATTTCTTTGGCTGTACTATTTCTATCTGGCTGGTTTTGGTAACATTAAAAAGAAAAAGTTTTTTCCCACTATCTTTCATTGGATAACTGGCGATGAAAAGCGGATCACGTACGACAAGACGTGCGAAAAAGGTCGTGGTCTAAGATCGGCCTTGCTTTACAGACTGTGGCTAAACCTGAGCTAACTCGAAATAAGGTTATGATGTGTGTATGGTGACACTGGAGGGGCATTGTTCATTATGAGCTTTTACCGCCCGGTAAAACTATCGATTAAGATCTCTACTGCCAACAACTCATGAGATTAAAGGAAGCAGTTGAGAGAAAGCGGCCGGAATTGATCAACAGGAAGGATGTGGCCTTTCATCACGATAACGCTGGACCACACACATCTTTAGCCACTCAGCAAAAATTAAGAGAGTTTGGCTGGGAGGTGTTAGTGTATCCACCATATAGCCCTGACCTTGCACCTTCAGATATTCACCTGTTTCGGTCTCTTCAGAAGTCTTTAGGTTCTGTAAGGTTAACATCAAAAGAGGACTGCCAAAATTATTTGTCGCTTTTTTTTTATCAGAAGTCCCAAAGTTTCTACAGCAACGGGATCATGTCTACCTACAAAATGGTAGAAAGTCATCGAACAAAACGGCACATATTATATACTGTAAATAAATGTAAATAAAATTTGAATGAAATGTCTTCAGTTTAAATATAAAAATGCGAAGAATCTTTTTCCCCGGCCTATTAATTTCAACTTTAAAATAACTAGTATAAGTATAACATGAAAGATGTCAAGTTACCGATATCAAATCGTAATGTAGAAAACAAAATTGAAGATATACTAAGATACAAACTAAGTTTAATCCATACATCATATACGTCGTTCATTTAAATAATGCTATAAAAAAGTTTTTATTTTTTCATAAGACCAACAATGCCAACATTGCCAGGTCTTTGGTCGGAGGGCGGGGAGCTAATATAAAGTTTTATTTTATAAGTAAACATGGAAATATAAATCTACAGCACCTAATGCACCTACAGTACCTACATACTACAAACAACGGCGACTGTCGGTGACAGATTCCGTTGATAGACATCGCCGTCATGCTGGCCTGCAGAAATGCCTGTTCACGCCTCGTTTCAATAACCCAATATTATAGGAAGAAGAAAACGTTGACTGGAAAACCGTTCCACGTCTGCACGATTACCTACGCCCATGAAAGCAGATAAGCATGACGGATATCCACTATGTAGACCAAATTGGTCGCAGGCACCGTACACATTTCTTTATTTGCAAATATCGCTTTCTCTTCTGCCATCCTTCTTCGCTTCATTTCCAAAACTAAACTAAAATTCCAACTCAACTCTCTCGCTGAGCATTATGAGCATTATCATATGAGACTTTAACCTTATATAGGTATGTTTAGTGGACTAACTGGCTTCTTTATTCTGTGGTTACGGTGGGTAAGCTATTTTAGTGAAATCGGATGTAGCCACCTCTGCACTCTAACCGCGCATTGCGGATTGTTTACATCATCTGGTTAAGAGTCGGTTATTTAATAACTTATTTGCGGTTCTTATAATAGAATATACTAGCTGTCCCCGCGACTTCATCCGCATGGTATATGACCGGTATTTCACCGGTATAAGTTTTGAGAATACCCAACTAAAATAAGTTTAAATGTTAACCATCCTTTACGAAAAGCTAATTTTATTTAATAACTCTATTTTTATAAGCCGTTAACATCCAGTGAATAATAATGCTTTATAGTTTGTCTGTTTTGTGTAATTTAATAAAAATCTTGATAGAGCAAACACCAAACAACGACATCTATCGAAAAAAGTTTCATAGATATTTTTAATTATTTTAAAAATTTAAAAATAACGTTAAAATATATATAAAACATTTAAAAATAATAGTAAAAGCCCTGCCTTAAATTGATAATATAAGTGCCTACAGAAAATATACTTAAGTGTGCCAATAAATATCAAATCAATTTCATGATAATTTAAACAAAGCCGTACAGCGCCATCTGTGAATAATCTGGAAAATAAAAATACGTTTCCATTTATTGCCTATTTGAAAATTGTCTAAAGATAAACTAATTTAGTATCTTTTCATCTTGTTACACTAAATATTTAAAATATGTTACAAAAGTATATATACATACATTCTTTTTTATATGTACATAACCTAAACGCAATTTATAGACCATAAAAATGTCCATATGTACAAAAAAAATACATCCTAAATATACCTTCAGACTATAAACTACAATCATACCAAATTTCGTTAAATTCGGTCCGGTAGTTTTTGCGTCATTTTCGTTTAAACATACCGACAGACAGACAAAAAATTAAAAAACTATCGACTGTCCATGATTCTAACCCCCCCCCCCCCCCCCCTATCCTCCCCGCGTTTTTTTTTTAAATATCTTCAATGTACTCTTCTCGCGCGTACGTCGCGTCCGGATTGAGCGTTTTCCGCATGAGCATCTGAGGATGTATTCACGCAGTATTTATAATGGAGTTGGACAAATCGGTCGAGTTATGTCTGTTATGCTATGTACTGTCGCTTGAAAAGACGAAAACGAAGGGAGAGTAGAAATTACTTAGTATACCTATTCCAATTATTTACGATAAAATTACAAATAGTATCTTTGTTTGCAACTATTGTATCCAAATTAAAGACAGCTTGAAAAAGCTACTCAAAAATTTTCCTTTTTTTCTTCCAGTTCAAGTTCTTTACAAGTTCTTCGTTTTAAAATTGTATGCCCGTATGCAGAGGAGTACATATCCCATATTGCCAGTCGTTTTTTTTTTATTTTATCTATGTATTTTTCATAATAATTTCTGTATCGAAATTTTGCCGCTTCATTTTTTTTTAAATACGCGCACTCTCTCGAAATTTGCGCGCGAACTAGACGCAACCGAGGAGTCTCTAGTATCTCGGCTCGCAGGAAACACTCGCGGTATGCGTGCGATTTACGCGCGAATTTTATACTCGCGCGATGCTTGTGGACGCTCTTGTCAAGTATCTCGCCGACGCGCATATAAATTCGCGCGAGATGATTCATTGCGAAATAGCTCCTTCTGAACAGGGTCCAAAGCAGGTAAATGCACCAAAATTTCAAAACGTCTCAAAAGTTAAAGACTGTATCACTCTATAACATATAAAACACCGAAAATAAATTGTATTGTACGTAAAACCTTCTTATTCGCCTTTGTCGAAAAAAATCACGAAATCAGCGTTCTCTTGCAAATCGAATTTAGTTTAGAATTAAGTATATAAATTCTCCCAATTTTTCCTGATATTTTTTAATATTTAGTAAGTATATATGTAGTTATTATACATTAATAATTGTTTTGACAGCAGTACTAGTAATAACCGTGTCACAGTCACAGTATACATTTATCGACAAATACACGGTTTTTAACACCGAGACAAAAGAGGAGTGATATAATTTTAACGTGTGTATTTCTTTATCTGTGTGTCAGTGTATATTGTGTGTGTGTTTGAGGCATCGTAGCTCACAAACGGCTGAACCTATTTTGATCTAGTTTTTTTTGTTTGAAAGCTGACTTGATCAACAGAACTCTTGGCTATGATTTATGAAAATCTGTTCAGCTGTTTGAAGATTATCAGCTCCTTTACAGTTGATAAATCGATGTGAGCATCTTCCACATGTCTGATTTAGTCGAGATTTGGTATTCTGTTACTTCAATGATATTAAAAAAACCTTGACCTGATGCTGAGCGTCATCTGGAATCCATAGGATACCTAACTAACTCCTCACCAACTTACAGCAGAGATAACATATTTGGGCTCATTGGAATGGTTTCAATGAATAGGTTACTTGTGTCGGGAGCTTAATAAATTTTAAATTTACGTTGTTAATAAAAAGTTTAGATTCAAAAATCATACTAAATGAAAATCGAGTCGCTGGTAAAGTATGTTATAGAAAATGAGCCTATGTAAGATCTCGGTGTAGAAGTAGAATTATGTTAATGCGAACTACGAATGGTGCCGTCTATAACATGATGAGATCCGAACTTATATAAAACTAAAAGTAAAAACAGATCTTAATGACTACTACGTATATATTCGCAGTATAAAAATGGAGACCAAAAATTATTTACCACGCGGATTTGCTCATATTTCCGGCCGAGCATTCAGAAAATGAAATATGACTAATTATGTTTTCCGCATATCACTGCAGCTAAATACGGGAACAATGGTCTTTTATCTTTCTGAGTAAAGAAAGTGATTTATTCTTTCTTCTATTTCGCGCACGGTGTCCCACAAGTCCTTGAGCGCTAAGCTGTACAGGATTCATTAGCTGCAGAGTTTTTGGGACCATTCTCTATCGGTTCTCTGCCACTTTAAGCTCGATAAGACTAGAGAACCCAATTAAAAAACAAATAACTCATCAACCAAACTGAGCTAAAACAACAAACAAGTTGCACAAAATGTTTTAATTTAATCGTATTACACAATTGTATGACTAATTTCGAAACTGAAATACATTGCGCAACGATTTTTGTTTGTCGTAAAGCTTAGTAAATACCTACTTGCATCTAATAAAAATTTGAATAAACTTTAACCAATCCTACAAATTGTACAACATTACACAATAGTTGCATTGCGTAATTAGATTGTCCTTTTTTTTTCACAAAACTCTTAATTTTACTTACAATTTTTTTTTCTTTTTTTCCTTATTTTTGGCCACAATCTCAACTGATCTTAAGTGACCATGTGACCCAAGGTGGTAGCACGCTAATCCCAATGGAAGACTGGTTCTCAAGTGCAGCTGCGGGAAAACACTAATTGGTGCTTGGCGACAGATTTTCAACTTGAGGATGTTAAGTTATTTAGGCGGGTATTAGAAAAAGACCTACCACCATGGTATGGTTTCATCACGATGTTATCCTTCACCGAAAGCTCAGGCTAACTGCAGGGATTGGAATTGACGTCGATCGACGCGGAGTCTAGTCTCTAAAATAAAAGGCAGCAGGTAACAAAGTAAAGTTTTTCGTAGGTTGTCTTGATCAGCAATGTGGTAATCTTTATTGTTATTCTTAAACTTCTGTTACTTTACCGTATCTACCTATATTATGTAATCTTGGAGGAATTTACGTGATGTAGTTTGGTTATTGTGCACTATTAATGTTGATTATAAATAATTATTTGGAATGTATATTTCAAGATGCCAAAACAAAACACCTGGATTGTTTTAAAAAGGGAGCCGATGTCGTATTATAGCTATGTTCGAATATTACACGAACATATATCAAAATATTTTATTCACGTAACGAGACGGCAGAAATGTCGATGAACATAGTTTGCTTTTAGATAAAAAGAAGAAAAAAGTATAGACAAACATGGTTACATCATGTAATTTGGCGGAGTTTAATAACTAATAAAAACAGGATATAAAATATTAAGCCGGCTATATCAATCGATCAACATATGAATACTCATTACAAGATATCGGATAGGTTCGAAATATTGATGTTAGATAACAATAAACCATTGAGGTTAATTTTAGATCTGGACTTAAAATAGATTGCGGCTATACGTAAATTCTATGCTATATTTTTTGCCATGATATTTCCTGTTCCATAAAAGGAGGGCAATTTTTCCCTCGTTTGTGACGAAGCCCGTGAATTAAGACAAATAAGAGGTTTAAAATTAATTTTGACTTACGACATCTTTAATACGAAATATCTTGTTTTTGATAAATTTGTGCCCAGTTATAATATTACTATGCATTAATTGTATAATACATATTTAGCATTTTTTGATAATCCAAAAATAATTAAGTACGTTATTCAAATTTTGTATAAAATTCGATTATTGTGAAGGAAATTGCACACCATTTTGAAAAAGTTGCTAACATCTTTTTACAATCCTGACAACCCCATTATCTGATTATCTTCAAGGAATATTACAGCCATCTTCGGGTGTGGAGTCTTTGGTTTCATGAATTTCTTTTTCATATGAAATTACTTCAGGCTGTAGACAATTGATGTGGATGTGGAATAGTATAAATCGTAGGATTTTGGCGAGTGAAGGAAATATAGGGAAGTAGTGGAATTTTTTTTTTCTTTTTCGTCTTCATCTTAACTTGGCAATTAGGCATCTTTATTGAAGACCATTACTGCCATTCTCGAGTGACAGTGACTTGCAAATGAGGGCTCCCTTGTTAGAACTTTTTAAAGAGTTTTTCTGACATCTCAGAATTCATAGTCGACATTAATATTTCCAATCCATTTCACTTGATCAGAGTAACTGAGCTCTATTATGAAAAATACCACGTTTTATAAACTACACATACTTATAAATAAAAAACAAAAAACCTCTACATGAATGTCTAAGACCACTCGGATCACTTTTTTCATGAGTGTACCCAAGGCTTTAAGCTAGCTACTCTTCACTCCAAAGATTTTTATGATATGAATACAACAAGACATTTTTTTCTTTTCTTATGCAAGCCGTGGTATTGATTATTTTTTTACCCGACTGCCCCACGCAAAAGAACCCTGATGTATTTATTTACCTGACTGCGCGAAGCAAAGGAGGGTAATATGTTTTTCAGCCTATGTGTGTATATTTGTTATTTTATAGCGCTCTAGAGACCAAACGTGTGGGCCGATTTTGATAATTCTTACGTCAATCGTATAGTTTTAATCTAGCGAGTGTCACTAAAGACACTAAAATTTATAAAATAAAAATAAACAATTATGAAATTAAAAATCCTGCCTGCCGTACCAAAAAACCAGTTCTATTAGTTAATCTGCATATTATAATATTCGAAAGGTCACTAATTTACTCGCCGACTACACAAATAAATAAAATTGTCATTGCAGTCGGAGAACCTCTTAGAGTAAAAAGTGTTCCACATAACGGTCCTCCGACTTGTTTTTTTACATTTTACCTCGTTTTTTGGCAGGGCGTCGGGTTATTTTATTTTTTATTAACATGTATATAATGGTAACAAATGTTCCCATATGACAGTTCATATTAATATCTGTTTATTCCATATTTGTATGATACAGTACAAGTCAACATAGCCTAGTCATATTTTAATAAAGTGATAGCTACCTTCCCAAAAAATGTTGTAGAATCTTTGGAGGAAGTCGAAATAATTCAATTACTTATTAATTAATTAGTCACTTCAATTAATAAGTTAATGTTTTTATTTATTTGACCTCACATTTCACAATCTTAACTTAATCTAATACTTATAAATTCAAACGTTTTTACAATATAAATCAACAGTCAATTTATCATCGTTAAGAAATAAAATAAGATATATTAATTTTATAAATGTATAATTCTTTACAACTACTAGCTGTGCCCCACGGTTTCACCCGTGTCAAATGTTTGGATAGAATTTGCGTAAAATCAGAAATTCACTGTTATGTTATAGTGAGTGTCTACATCGCGAAAGGTAACTATGCTACACTTCTAGTCAATCGGACCTTTAACTTAAAAACTAAATTTTAAACTTTATTAAGTTTTATAATAACAATATGAATTATATTGCCACGATCCTAGTCAATGATACTGCAAAAAAGTCAAAATCAATTTTCATGACATTTCATATTCTTTTTCACTCGCGCTGAAAAGATATAACAAAATTCATGTTCATGTTGAATTGAGTTCCTACAGACCTATAGTTTCGAAGATCTTGTGATGAGTGAGTGGTAATTCGCTTATATATATATACAGCATATAAAAGTGCTTTGCCCGCGGCTTCGCTCGCGTAAGAGTTAAGTTATGCCTCATTATTAACTAAGCTGCGAAAAACAATTTTCCTAGATCTATCTATCTTCAAAAATGCCAGATTTTCATACAAACTTTCATCCCCTTTTTAACCATCTTAAGGGTTGTTTTTCCAAAAGTTCTTCCTTAGTGCTTACCAAGGGTGTAAAAGAAATCCAACTGCAAATTTTTATAGTCGTAGCCCCAGAAGTTTGAACTGTGCGTTGATAAGTATGTCAGTCATTATAAAGAGAAAGAGTTTGTATGTTTTTAGGAAGTAATCTCCAGAACTATTATGCCTATTGGTTCGATTCTAAAAAAAGTATCTGGGGGTAGGGGCAGTTTCAGAAGGCGCCGAAATCATAATAGAATATGGTTGGAAAAAAAACCTATTTAATTCGCAAAGCGCCTCGCTTATTTTTTTTGAAATGACTATACTGTTCACCTTAGGGGCCCTCGAGCCTCTGACGGCTTTTATAGTTTCACCGGACATGGGGGCGAGCCAGGCACTCAGCCGCGAAAGTTTTGGACAACTCGCGCACAAGGGTGCCAAAGTGGCCGGACCTCGGCTTGGGCGGTCGTCGCGATTGCAAATAAGTCGCGATCTGACTAATTCCCTATTCGTAAATTCGAGCTAACTAATATATACTCATACGCATGTTCCTTTCCTCCTGGGAGGAAGGAAGGAAACATGCCTATGTGTATTTAGTGATCGGAACCAAAGCGCCTAGCATCCAGTGTCTATCAAATATCCATTTGATTTTAAAACGCACAGTTTGTTTCAACTTGGGCTTGCAATCGAATAATCGATTTATTCGATTAATAAACTTTTGATGTGCACAAAATATCATAACTCGAAAGGCCACTGCTTCGCGTTGAAGTTGTACTTTTTTAATTGCATTGCATGTGGTTATTTAATAACTTTTGTATTCAAAAGGACTGTTATACTCCAATCACTGATCGTCAAATCTACTTTATCGTGTCTTGTGAGTATTTTCAAAATGAAAAATTATTGTATTAAATATGTAAGTTCTTTGAATAATGTTATAATTAGAATCGATAATTGTTCAGGATTGAAATTGAATATTCGAAACTTAAAACGAATCGTTCCTAGAGAATTTACGATCTCTTCAATTCTAATTTCGAACTGAATAATAATATTCGATTCCAGCGCAATTAGAACACCTCTAAACATTTTTTTACCTTTGATTCCTTGCGAAAACTATTTTCAAAAGTGGATTTACGGTGGAATTTAGTAACTTCCGTGGACTCTACTGTAATTTTAATGATATTTACTGAGATCTTGAGACGGTTCAACCGGTAATACTCTCTTTAACGGAGACTCAAATTCGCCGTTCTGCTGATACATCTTATTCACACTACCGGCCCCGGCTACCTGCTTGAAGAAAACTTTCAAGAAAAAGCCGGAGTGTGTATGTATGGAGATATCGCCATTTGCATTGTACGGAGGAGCCTTTCTTCTCGGTCTTTTAGATACACGTGGACCTACTCAAAGCCGTATGTACTTGTGGCTCACCAATCTCATAACAGGGATAAAGAGGAAAGCCGGCTGTGCGGTTACACCAGCAGGACAGTTTTCTACCAATATTAACAGGCCTATACCGGCTATCCTATTTCTATGATGTCGTGCGTCGGGTTTGAGAGAGGTTAATGTGTATTTCCAATTCCGATTTCCAAGAAGGGGACGGGTCGAAACCTAACATAATTATTTGTCGTAGCAAAAGGATCAAAACATGTTTGTAACGTGTCTGCGCTCGCAGGCAGTCTAAAACAAATGTTTTAAATCTACAGCGACCTACGACGTCCCGTTCGCGCTCGCGTTATATAAACTGAGAATTGGCACGATACCACACTCTTCGCGGCTGAGTGCCCTATGCGCTCGTCCCTAAGTCCGGTGAAACTGTAAAAGCCATCAGCGGCTCAGTTTTTGGATAGGGCCCCTAAGGCTAACAGTATAGCAAATCATTAAAAAAATAAAAAATGACACGACACTTTACTGTAGTACGTCGCGCGTCGTACAGTGCGGATGCGCTGTATGTTCGTATTATTGGGATCAGTTTATCAAAATACACCTGTCGCAATGGCGCCGTAAGCCGCCCTGGTTCATGGGCCGCCCAGGTTGAAGTTCCATCCTAGTTCAAGTGCCGTCCTAATTTATGTGCCGCTGTAGATCAGGGACCGCCCTGGTTCATCCGCCACCCTAGTACAAAAGACCGCGCTAAATGTTGTATCATGGTATCGAAATACGCCCATATTTTATACCTGTGTGTATACCTCTGTTTACCTGCTATGGTACCCGCTCTAACATATACCACCCAATTACCGTACCTTTAGAATGGAGCAAATCATAAACACTCAGCTTCTACACTACTTAGAGAATCACTCTTTGATTAATGCTTGTAAATATGTCTCTCGTAGAGTCGACAGAAGGATGATGTTCTACCGTACGTGTTGTACCGCTGGGGGGAGGCGATTGATAAGCATGGCGAGGCCTCGACGATTAGTCCCGACATAGCCAAAGCTTTTGATAGGGTCTGACATCGTGGACTTCTCTCCAAACTTCCGATGTACGGACTTTCCGTAAACTTGTACACAATGTTCTCTGTACATGGACCTTTGGTTTCCTACATAAGTGCAGAATTTGAAGTCTTGTTGATGGATGTTATTCACAGATCTTGTCAATAAATGGTGGAGTTCCTCAAGGCTCTGTACTCATTGCTATGCAGATGAAAGCACTCTTCATGGGTAGCATTACAGTAAGCTCGCTTGTGGTCGAGGAGAAACAAAAAAGAGACCGGAGACAATTAGCTAACCAATTCTTGTATTGCATATCTACTCATCTACAAAGGGAAGCAAGTAACTCGGTTGAGTTCAATACCAAGACAGCTTTGGTGTGCGCGTTTTCTTCTAAAGAAACCTAGTTTACTCCCCTCCCCACTCTTCAAAACATCTTGTTAGCAATATGTTGACATTCTCTATATTCTGGGTATGGATATTCGCAACGACCTTGACTCCGGCGTTTACATCGAGAGTGGCATCTCCGCCACATCTCGGAAACTCGGAATCTTGAACAGGCTGCGACAGTCTTTATAAGGCACAAGTTCGATTTAGTATGAACTACTCACACTTTTCTCAAAAGAGGGATCCGTAAAATATTTCCTCGATGACCTGGGCAGACTGTAGAGACGAGCTATCCGCATTGTAAATGATACAAACCTTACTAAGTTCATCGAGCTGCTTCAGCTATGCAGGGACGTGGGCTCACTTAGCGTGTTCTACCGTCTGTATCGTGGCGAGTGTTCTGAAGAGCTGTACTACTTAATTCCGTCCTATTCCTTTCATGACGGAGCCACACGCGCTGGTTTCCGGATCCACAGCTTTACGGTAACCTCCATCTCGCCATAAACAAAAAACTTCTCTACAGCGACGACTGGCGATGGGTTGTAGATCCCTCGGTTGTGGCCTATGTTGTTGGATTGTACTGCGCTTACCACCAGGAACAGTGCCGTTACTTTTAAGTGGTACAATTACTGAAGGTAAACACTATACAAAAATCGTAATAAGAAAGAGTGAAAAATTAAAGAAGGACACGATTTTTCGGAGACCGGTGTACCTTTTCCTTTGTTACCTTCATTTAAAGCAATCTTATTTCCATTTGATCCTTCATTTTTAATATATATTATTGTATTTGTTTTTTTTTTCAGACACAAGCAAGTAAGGACATGACTATTAAAACAGATATTTCTTATATAATATTCGAATAATGCTCGAAAAAAAAACGAATATTCCCTTAAGAAAATTTTCGATTTATTTATTTATTTATTTATTAGGGCTCAACAACAGAAACCAAACTAAAACACAAAATACACATTAACAATAGTAACTTATAGAACTAAATTGCTTTCCTATTATAGTTGGCACAACATTAATTTTACAAACATAAAAATAAGAAATTAAAAAAAAAACTATAAAGGTTCATTATTTATAGAAAAACTACATAAAGTTTGTGCAATGCAAGTATGTGCAAGCCCTATTTTTATCCACACCCTAAGACTTTAATCAGACACTATTAAAAAAACATAGATTTTTCTTCCTAAAAATGAAGAAGTTAAAAGAGAACAAACCTATTAAAGGGTTCTTATTGTCCCGAACACAAAAATACCACCCATTATTATATTTGTGCGTTTTTTAAATAATTTATACAAACGCTGGAGAAAACGGGCGCCACTATCAAGTTTTTGCTCCGGTTCGAAAAAATCATAGATTCGATGCTGCTGAGTGATATATATAGGCTTTTTTATTTATTTTAATACAACAGAAGTCGCAGACAGTTGCTAGTAAATAATAATTTAAAAAAGTAAATAATACTATCACAGTGAAATTTTTAAAACGAACCGTCTTTAATTTGCATTCCAGGCCAGCATGACAGCGGCAACAGTCAATGGATTTCGATCTCTCGGTGGTCACCGTTGTGTTTGGATTGTACTGTGCTTACCATCAGGGACGTACAGTCAACTTGCAGACCTATTATATAAAAAAAACATTACTTGTAGTACGCTGTGTTACAGTGTACGGAGATATAAATTGTCCATTATGAAAACAATTTTCAACCGCTCGCAAGTTCGAGAATACTTAATATTCCCTTAGCAAAAGAAAAGCAGCAACATCTATCCGATTCACAATAAATTAATTGACGTTATAGAGATAAATATTTTATGTGCATAATTTTAGATTAAACATTAAAGTTCGGGGTATTTGCCCGGCAGTTTGTTGACATTATTAAAAACAGATTTCTTTGTTTTTCCTATAAATAATAAACTTTAGGGTCGAGCGGGCAGACGGTCGTACTTAGTCAGGTACCTATAATAGTCACCACTCTGATAACGACAAATCGTCTGGTTCATTTGTAATTCTTTATCAAAGGTAATTAATTGGCTGCCGATTGCATTTAACAACAACGAGTTCACAACGAAGGTCCTAGACTAAAAACCTTTTGTTACTTAAATATTTTGTTTTGGAATCCCCCAAAACAGAATACCGAATACCTGTTAAATATTTTTAAACTTTACTAATACTAGTTTGTATTAGTGACTTTGCTCGCGGATAATTACTGTATAAATATCACTTTAAACATTCTTTGTTATATTTATTTTACATATTGTTAATTTATTTATAACCAGGCATGGATATTATGGCTATTTTAATTGAATTGTATAGAAGTGAAATAAAAAAATTTCAACACTGTTATTTCATAGGTGATAAATGAAAAACTGCTATATTGTAAGATTAATGTTTAAAGCACGGCTGCATTCTTCGAAGCGTTACCGCAAATAACATGTTCAGAGATGATAGAAGTATCGGTATCCTGATTCACATACCAGGTTTCAGGGCCTTGTACCATGTACGGCATGTACCAGGTAAAAGTTATGCTGGATCGCAATAATACCAACTTTCAATATAGATCAAGACCCGGGCGTTTGTTCACCGACAAGTTAAAAGATCGTATAGAGTGGAAGACGGGAAAAAAGTAGTTGGCCGTCACGGGAAACCCGGCAGATGTGAAAAATCTTAGTATTCACTCCACTTTCATTTTCTAATAAATAAAAAATACGGAGTAAAATAATAAAAAAGAGTAGAGCTTTGTTAATAAAATCAATATATTTTTCTTATTACACTAATTTTCATAATTATTACAGAATATATATGTCAAGTATACAGACTATATTTATACTATAGTCGGATAGATATATTAAACAGCTCATAAAGCCTTTCCAGACTCGCGCCGAGAAGTCGCGGCGAGAGAATTCACGCCGTGAACTCAGCGCGACGCGAACTACTTCCCTCACTCGCATTGGTACCAAATGGACGTCCCTTTAGCTACTCCGTCTTTGAATCCATGTGCACAGGCATTTTATACTCATTTGTATAATAAGGTTACAAAACAAACAAACAAAACGCAGATGGTGGATGACGAGTATACATCGCAACAGAGTGAGTTAATTATGCTTTAGACGGTTTTATTTTAACATAATACACCTATCTAAAGTACCGTTCAATCTGGCAATATTATCATCACAAATGTTGCATAATTTAAACATTTAATAGAATGAATACAATATATTGTTAGTTGTTTAGCATATTCAATTTATAACGATTCGAACTGCGACGCCGTGAATGTGGATACGCGTTCGAGCTGTTCGCGTGGCGCAGCTGCAAACCCTTTGACGCGGACACAAATAACGGAACTGAAACCGGGGCGCGAATAGGCGTGAACTCCGTGAACAAGCGTGAAATCCATCCACACTGCGTTCACGTCCTTTCACAGGTGTTCATGGCGTGAGTCTGGAGCAGCCAATACAGGGAAGCAACGGTGTGTCTAGTATGCGCACGCATAAACGCAAGAGAGTCGAGAGCGGCAAAGTAGAGGAGACATGACGGCATGAGAGAGCGTCATGCCGTTTGCCGTCAAGGCATAGGGTCCGATGTTACTGCTAAGGTGCGTCAATTAATAGATGTTTCACATCAACAAGATCCCTGGCGTTTGCTTGAGAGTGTACCAACTTTTACTAACATGTGTACCATTTTTTACCATCTCTCTACTTTTCTTTAGCTTCTTAGTCTATACAAATACAAATACACAAGAACTCTCGCCCAAGTGACCTTTTTTAAGCTTCTCGGCCTAATATATAACAGATGTATAACTTGTACGAATTAAAACTAACATGCATTTTTAGATTCATAATATCTCAATCTAACAGTCATACAAATTCATAATTACATATTATGATAAATCACTTTTTATACTATATGAAAAATAGCAGTGTGACAAATTGTTTTTCATTTCACATTAAAAATAGACAAATTATTTCGCGGCCTTTTTGAATTCATTGAGCGGATTTTACCCAACAATGAGACATTTATGAGCTGGTATAATTATGATAATATAATAATATTACATGCAATAATTGTTAATATTAAATATTATATGTAATATTACATGCAATAATTGTTAATATTAAATATTATATGTAATATTACATGCTTATATTATATTGCTAACATTAGGTACGCTTTCATTTATTTTTTGTTTTATATTGGTACGACAAAGTGACTGCATTGTGCGACGACCACCGAAAGATCGGCAGTCTATCGCCGTCGTCGATGTCAAGCTAATTTGCAAGACTCTCGGCAGTTGGATTTACATTGACTGATCCCGAAACGCAATAAACCAAAAAAGAGTCATTGTGGAGGGTTTATCACTATATGTATGATAGTCGGGCAAAACAATACTACCAACACGATATCGCCATTTCCTCGTCCATTACTCAGCAGAGTGCACCACGTGTAGGTGAGGTTGACTTGAGTGTCTCAGTTCTAAAAATATAATTCGATACCGCTTTACAACCCAAATTTCACTTATTATCTATACAATATGTATTTAAAACTCTGTCGAATCCGAAAAGGGCACATAGGTACCCCAATGACATTACCAAAAAAAAAAAAAAAAAAAATTATTTATTTTTAAAATAAAAATGTTATTGCGATTTAAAATTAACATATTTAGTTTTCGTTTCCCTAAAATTTAGCAACTTTTTAAAACGTGATAACACCGTCGCCAGCTCATGCGCGGCGCGGCGGCGCAGCGCGGCGGTACGTTTGATCATATGGCGGTACCCTGCGCTGCGCCGCCTGTATTGCCATGTAAGTTTCCTCATTTAACTTTTTTTTTTACATTTTATTAGGGGTAATTTTTTACTTATAATCTGAGATAGATAACATAAATAGAATATAATCTCGATACCTAATAATACCTCCACGGATCCGACGGGGTTTTCAATACATATTGTATTTATGTCCCAAGATAAATAAAAAAATTGCAAATTATCTGTCGAAAATCTTTCAATCGTCGGTGGTAGGTGCTAGGTTTTAGAGCTAGAAGTAATATAATTTTTTTTTTTACTAATAATGACATTAATTCAATGCGATTTTGTAAATAAGCTTCATTAGCTTAGTGATCGCAAGCGCGACTGCTCGAGGTCCTGAGCTCGATTCCCAGGTCGAGCAAAGTGTTATTGGGGTTTTTAATGAAATTCTCAGTAGCAGCTTCGAAGTTTGGCTTTGTGGCCATTAATAGCAATAGGCTCGCCACCTATTACATGAGACCTAATTAAAATAACGTACCCGGCGAACTGTGAGTGTACATTACACCTCTGCCTATCTCTTCGGGGATACAGGCATGATGGTATGTTATGTTTGTGTTATGTCGTAAAGAAGTTAATTTAAATAAAGGAAAAAATAATGCGAGGAATGCCGGAACCGATAAAACTATTATGTAATTAATAGCGCAGATTCGAGTTCACTGGGTTACGGATTCTTTATCATCGTTCTTTCACCTCTTTGCCCAGTTTCATCGAATTTTTTTAAAGTATGTTTTGATTGCATATTATTTGTTTCCAATAAATGATTTCATATGTTTGTTATGTGAATTTGATTTAAATATCTACTATATACACTAGATGCGTCTCGCAGTTTCGCCCGTTTTAAATTTGGATTATAGTTAGGCTTACCATAATAATAAACCTCCAAACCGGTACGGGAGATTTTTCTACGGTTAGTAAAACTTATATTTAGTTGGGGCGGAGGGATAAGGAGAGGGCGTAATGGCCCCTATGAGAAAATAATACAAATGTATCAAAATCTGTACACAATGTATAAATCGATGGGTCCGCAGTGCCCGCACCCAAGCGGCTGAGTGCATTAAGCACTCGCCCCCAAGCCACGGTGAAGCTGCAAAAGCCGTCAGAGGCTCTAGGGTCACTAAGGCTAACAGTATAGACAGTTAGAAAAAAAATATCCACACCCGACTCCGTGAGCTTCTGCCTGACACGGATAAACAACCGGGACAAATTACCAAACCAGCCTGGACGACACGCCGGGACCCGGTTAACCGGTTTAACCGTAACGTATGGTAAGCCTAATTAAAGTATTTACATGATTATTTCACAATGCCGTTCTCGCTTCTCGTACTTGTATACTGAAGCTAGAATGTGCCAGATTAGTTATGATGTTTATTGTTTATTGCTCCACCTTTCAGGGTCGTAGGGTGAAGTTATAGAACCATCCTCAAGAAAAGGTATTATAGGTAACGGAAAAAAGACTTTTTAAATTTGACCAGTGGTTACTGAGATTATCGCATTCAAGCACCAACTTTCCAGTTTATAATATTAGTAAGACTTAAGTTATATAAATATTAAAGAAAAATGGGCTAAAACAACAGCGCGTCCACATCGAGCAATGTATGTCGTCACAAAAAATAAATTCGCATTTAAACATTTCTCGATACCGGAAACATCTATGCTTTCAGAACGCATGTTCTCGACAGCAGCATACGTGCTCTTAGATGAAAGGAGCTCGCTTTAGGAAGAGCATATCAACCGAATATGCTTCATTCACCAGAATGATGAATTAGTTAATCCATACTAATATTATAAATGCGAAAGTAACTCTATCTGTCTGTCTGTCTAAACCGCTGAACTAATTTTGGTATAGAGATAGATTGTTACTCCCTATACAATCAGCTATCTAACAGTGAAAGTTCCGTTAAAATCGGTCCAACCATTTCGGAGATTACCCAGAACAAACAGATAGACAGACAAACAGACAAAATTTTTATAAAAGGATGTATTTTTTGGTATCGTATATACTTTCATATGCATTAAGTAAAAAGTATTATAAACAGACACTTCATTCAATTTTTAACTTATTGTGTAATATTTGCGGTATTTTGCTTAATAAAGCTGGTTATTTATGTATTGGAAATAATTACATGGACCATGAATTTTAAGAAACCATAAAAACTGGCTAGTTTTAACAAGGGAGAATTTGTTTGAATACCTACTGAACCGTTATTGTACATTATAATAAATCGTCAGATAATGTTCTTCACTAAAGTGGACTAGTTTGCTAAGTCAGGAAAAGGTTTTTTTTTGTTTTTAAAGAGATTTCTCAGAATCACAATCGGATTATTTTATAGTGAATTTATTGAGGATAATAGCTTTAACTGTAGGTACCTAACAATGCGGTAAACGATAAGAGGCTTGAACAAAAAAATACATGCACAAATTTAAAAAGAAATCGATTATTTAAATATTATTATGCATTGTAACATCGGTATCTATAACTACTACAGGATAAGTTCAGTAGGTAATAAAAATAATGTCAAACGGAAAAAAAATTAAACTAAATTCATTATTACACAGAAATAAATTATATAAATTAAATTAAATTCACTGAATAAAAAAAATTTAAATCCAGAGTCATATTTATGTAAATCTTTCTATTTATTATAACGAAAAGAGGTTTTAAATAAAAATACACTCACAAATTTTTAAATAAATTCGTCATGTAGTTAAATATTGTTAATTATTATTTCTTCATTGTTTACATCAGTACCTTAGTAGAACTAAATTAAAAAATAAATTAATTCAATTGAAAAATGAATTAATCAAATCTAAAGTTGCCATTTCATTGTTTACATCCCTACTTTAAATATAAGAGAAAAAATGTAATAAATAATAAATATAAAGTCACAGGATAAATAGGATATAAATAAAATTCATTGTTAAACAGAAATACATTCAATAAATTAAAAATTCAATTAAATACAAGAGTTCAATTAAATTCTTGTAGGTACTTTTTATACTTATGTACAATTTATTAAATTAACTTTAAATTTATAGGTACGACGTTTACAAAATAAAGTGGACATAAAGTAAAAATCTTACCCCATTTAAGTATAAACTCAAGTCCCAGCATACATCCTGTGCCAAATTATCTAATTGCCATGCGGGTAGGTGCGACAACGTTTTCATATTTTTACCGTTCACCATTGTTAACATTTCATTGAAACATAATACTATAGTGATTTGTCTAAATAAATTTATAACTCCTCTAATTTTATGCAAAAACATTTTTAAAAATAATTGTTTAAGATATAAAATAATTTATTATTAAACTGTTGTCTAAGAATTTAATTTTTATTAATACTAGCCGATTGCTCTATTAACCTGAGGTGATAGTCAAATGAAAATAATTATTAAGCATGAGTGATATTTATAGTTAGAACCGGGGGCTCTAAACTTATGAACTTCGAGCAGAAAAACCTGGCTGCGGAAGCGCCGCGTTTTATACGAGTATACAAAAGCCATGCGCGCTTGTCGCTCACGAACTAGAAACTGGAATCGAGTGAAACGTCAGTTGTCACTGAGCTCACGCGTCTTTCCATACGAAAACTACAATCGTAGTTTACGCTACGTAACGCTGACCTACGAATGACGTCGAAGTGAGTCACTGTGACGGGGTTGTGTCTCCTAAACTATGTGTTCAAATAAAATGCTATAAAGGGCAAAGTTTAACTTCATAAAATTTTCTTTATAATGAAGTAACTTTTGTTAGTACGGATTTATATTCCAAGCTTAAAAATAAAGCTCAATTTTTAATCTTCAACAAAAAAAATCGAAAAATACCTTATAATGACTTATGTATTAACTTATATTATATTATATATGATGACTTATATTACATTAAAAAAAACAAGCATTTGTAGGCTTTGATCATGGATGATGTGGGATTATAGTACTTATTTACTTAGAAAATAGCACGGTGTTACAAGCGTCTATAAGCCACAGTAGTCGCCTACCATCAGGTGGGTCGTACGCTTATTTGACACCTTAGTTGTAAAAAAAAAGAACGTATCCAACAAATCTAAGCACAACGACGATATCTTGTTTTGTTGAGTTGTTGCTATGACCAGCATCCGGGGCCATCAACAAATGAGCTCAATAACATCATATTCAAATTGCATTATCATCGAAGCTCAGACCAAAAGATCTCTTGGTCTAAACATCGCAGTTACATAAGTATTCCAAATTTAGACTTCAAACGGGAAAGTAGTTATTTAGTTGCAAGAAGAAATAAAAATATCTTGCCGTTACACAATTCTATAAAATCTATAAAATTGAAGTGTCTGTTTGCAATGTCAAAATAACAACTTTTTACTAAATGCATATGAAAGTATATACGACACCTATAACAAAAAACCCATTATTTTAATTTTTGTTTGTTTGTCTGTTTGTTCCGGGTAATCTCCGAAATGGTTGGACCGATTTTGACGGGACTTTCACTGATAGATAGCTGATGTTATAGGAAGCAACTAGGGTTCTGCACAAAACAAAATTGGTCATGGTGATTCAATTTGGCCGCTTAAATGGCTTACGTTGAGTAAACCATAAGAGATATAGCAAATTAATGTAATACACAACTGTAGACATTAAAAAGAACGACAAAAAGTCAGCGAGAGTATACGTCTATCTTCTAAGGAACACCCACAATAAGCATTTTTGTCTCTAAAATAGCCGGGAGCGGGGGAACAAGATTCGCGCGGGCATTCTGTAGTCCACGTGAGCGAAGCTGCAGGCACAGCTAGTTTCTAATAAAATACCTACGTTTATTGACGACGTGTTGTTTTTCATAGAAGTAACCGTTAAAAAATCTATTGTTTTAAAAGAAAACCTTGACGTTATTTGTAAAGTCCCTGAAGTGGTTCAAGAGAGGTAGACCTATTTCTACCGCACGCTAGTGGTTTGGCAACACTCACTGGCAGACTAAGCGTTCCAACTCATTCCATAGTAGTTTTAATCAATCAGTGTCAACTCAATCTTATTCGAGGCGTACCTATGTAGGTAGCTGGTACTTGGCAGCTATAAGCTGCAGTGACCATATAAGACTTGATGCATGTTTGCCACTAAAAGAAGTAAGCCACTTTCGATTTTTAAAAAAAACATGAGCATGTTATACAATAATCATCAATTCAGCTCGTAATCACCCGCTGTTGGGCATACATACGCCCCTCTTTTTTTATACCACTCAATCCGACTCAGAGGATGCTCTCCCTTATGGTGAGCTCAGTGCAATCCAAACACAACCAGCGACCACCGAGAGATCGAAATCCATCCAGTCGCCGCTGTTATGCCCTCCTGCATTAATTTAAGTGAATGTGTACAGGCTGTACCCGAAACCTGACACGCAAAAGTGAGTCACTATGACTGAGACTGAGATGGGGACGTTTGGAAAATAAAAACTAAAAAATGTAGAGAAAAAAACTCTCACTCGTGTTCAAAATGGAAGCTAACACATTTTTACCTTTTATGCTCTAACCCGCGCCCTACCACCCCTGGTGCCAACCATGCTAGCTACGCCACTAATGTCCTACCCATTTCTATTTTAGCTTCGTGATTCTGGTTGCAACGTCGCGGAAATTAGTGCCTCGTTGGATCTTGACATTGCTCTTGATCTTTGATACCGAGCATGGCGCGCTTCATGGTTCTCTGTGCCACTTGTATTTTGTGGATAGTCTAAACTGTGAGCGTCCAAGTCTTCGCACCATATGTCATGGTGGGTAGGACACTTTGATGGCATAAACAGGTCAAGGTGTGGAACGTCAACAGATTTCATAGTTATACTTATACTAGCTGTGCCCCGCAGTTTCACCCGCATTTATTTAGAAGAAATCACTTATTGATGATTTATAATACTTCAGTTTAGACAACATTTTTATCGGGCGGCCAGATGGTTAATTAAATCGAGGCATCGCACGGGTCATTCACGCCACTACTACTGTAGACATAAACCCGAGCCGAGAGTTGAATTATTTTAATTTTATATTATCTTTCCAACTATGCGTCCAAACAACATGCTGTAAAAGACAAAGTTTATATTCATTAAATTTTCTTTGGTAAATTTTCTTTCGTAAGGATTAATATGCCATGCTTAAAGATAATGTTGATAAATGAATTTCTAACTTTCAAAAAAGAAAAATTGCAATATATCTTATTATTAAATTCTTTATTGCACAAAAAAAAAAGTACAAAAGGAGGACTTAATGCTAAAAAGCATTCTCTGCCAGTCTTCCAAGGGAGCAAGGGAAAGGTATATGCAAGGTGTGCATAATGTTAAGTAAAAAAAAAAAGTGTGGCTTATGTATAAGAAATAGATATATACTATCGCAAACTTTTTTTAGATATAATAATAATAATAAACCCTTTATGTGGTTAAGAATTTTTATTAAAACAATGTTAACGTTTTTTGCCAATCCTTAAATAGAAATAAAAACAAAATTTCATCAAAATCGTTTAAGAATTAATGAAATTGAACATTTTTGGAATGTCTTTTTTTTTACGTTTCCTAAAAGTGTTATTGAAAATTCTCATAGCCCATCGTTCATGAAATGACTTATACTTCCTTTGTACATAATTTCATCAAAATCGGTCAAAAATGAACGAAAATAGTTTTTTTTTGAAAATATTTTTTTTTACGATTTCTAACAACAATATTAAAATTTCTTATACGCTATCAATTGACCAATGACCTAAGCATCCTGTGTACAAAATTTCATAAGAATCGGTTCAGCCGTTTTGAGTTAAATAAGCACATACAAACTGACAGATAGACAAAAAAAAATTTCAAGACATTCATGATCAGTATCGTTCATATAGTATGTCTAACCGGAAATTTTGGAAAAATATTAAATATACAGACAGAACTATAGATTTATTAATGTGGATGAGGTATTTATTAGTTGAAACTTTCTTTGTTTTATCTACGAACCATCAGAACACTGTTTGCTCTCCCTCTCCACATGAAAATCCGCGTGCGGTATTTGATCATCATTTTGCTGTGGAGTTATTTTAAAACTGTGATATCTCCTAAGACATTAATTAAAACCAAATGATGTAAAAGACAATAGTGTTCAAAATGAAATACTTGTGATGAATAACACTTGAAACTTTATTTATTTCGTTAAGGATTATTACCATGTGTTTATAAAAACACCTTCGCAAATAATGCATTATTTTAGAACAAATTTTATTACTGTAAAAAAGATTATGGTTAAGGTTAGTTATTGTGAATAAAAGACGTCCACAATATTTTAATGTGTGCTAAATTAATAGCGCTTGTTTTATTCTTGTTTCTTACAAAGTTACAGTAGTTCGTAGTAACAATGTGGTTTCTTAATAACGTTCTTGACTGTAGTTTACTTGTAGATTCGCTGCTTGCTGTTGCTGGTGTTGTGTTTCTCGAACTGATCGCAGTACTGCCGCCCTCTCCGCTATATTTAACCTCACCCTTTGCCTCGCAACCGGTAGTGCGATGGATTCCGTGCGGGGCGTCGCTCAGCCAATGAGCGCGCACGCCCTGTGTGCGCGCTCTCGGCAGTACCATGAGTCACCATGCCAGATGTTCGGAGTCTGGCATGGTTCATCCTTACAACTAGTGAAATTTATACATTTAAACTTACAACTAGCTATATTCTTATTCTAATCGTTTTAAAATACACATATTCACACATATTCAGTTCATATTATTATATCTATTCCTAACACGTATTTATAAACCTTATTCCTAACACGTATTATTTCATTTATTTGTTCATTCTATACTATTAGACTATCGTTATTCGCTCGCCCCGCTCGCTGTCCGCAACAGTTAGTCAACCTTAAAAGATAGACATATGCTATTGCAGACTTTTTGTTAGAACTTATTTAGATAAATAATGCGGTCACACATGATTGTTATGTAACTTTAACCATTTACGCAGCGCACATAATGGAAGCTATCAAAAGGAATAAATTCTCCCCGTTCTTGCAACATTTTACAATTTTATATTAGCATCTAAAGTCAAACGGGCTTGTGACTGCTCCTCAGATTCTTGGCTTCTAATAATTTTCGCTAGATCACATCTACGCTTGCGAAGCATATCTGAAGTAAAATATATACAAATATTTAGTAATAAGAATAATAATAAACGAAATATCCCTATGTTAAACTACTATCTACCTACTAAGAATGCACAAAACTTCTGTATTTTACCTAGCAATCCAAATGAAAATAAAAAATAATAATAAAACATGTGAACAAATCGAATTCGATACAGCGTAAAATTTCAATATTCACATACATGCGATAAACTCCCGCGAGCCGCGGTTAACAAAGCAGTAATTAGGCCGCAGTGCGTAGTTAAATAGTTTAAAAACACTTCAGCCAATCTTAGAAAGAATACTGGACTATCATTTCATAAGTAAGTATTAGAAATACAATACATTACAACAAACCTGTTGACGTTGACAACGCTGTCATTTCATAATTACTGCACATGCGCGTAATAAATCAACAAACGGGTTGGTATGGCAGTCGATGTCATTTCACCAATATCGCGCATGCGCATTTGGTGTATCCATATTTTGTTCTTAGAAACTTTCATCCCCTATTTTCTACCCTTAAAGTTTTATTTTCACTACAAAAAGTACCCTATGTCCTTTGCCAAGGTCCAATCTATCTCTATACCAAAATTCATCAAAACTGGTTCAGCAGTTTAGCCGTGAAAATGTAACAGACAGACAGACAGATATTAATATGGATAAACATGTAGTTAGTTCTGTATTTTTTTTCAAATTTCCCGATTGGCATACTTTTTTTAGGAACGGTACTGGCCGCGAATATGCTATTCACATTTTTCTGCCTGTTTTTCTGTTTGTATGTCCAGATTTAACTTGAAAACGGCTTAACCGCTTTTTATGAAATTTTGTACACGGAATGCTTATTATTTCATTGATCAATTTATAGAGTATCAGAATGTTCAATATTACTTTTAGAAATCGTAAAATTTTTTTTTTTTTTTCAAAAGAACAAATTTTTGTTAATCCTTGACAGATTTTGATGAAATTTTGTACACCGGAAGAATAAGTCATTCTATGAATGATGATGGGCTATGAGATTTTCAATAACACTTTTAGGAATCGTGAAAAACAAAAAAAAAACCTTAATTCTTAATCGTTTTTGATGAAATTTGTATACATAATACATATACAATTGTTAGGCTATAAGGACCGTCAAAAATATTATAATTATTTTTTTATTTTTTTATATCTTCCACTTTTGACAAAATTTGTATTTGAGCAAACTACGCGGGGCGGTAGTCATAAAGTTTGGCACGAAATGTACCTGCTTACATAGACATGTACTTATATAATAAATAACCTTATTGTATGAAAAAAAATTATACATTTAAAATCTTTGCTTGAAAAACAATACAATTAACGGCACGTTATCAAATGAATTAGTAGTATTTACACCAGCTACCAGTGCTTAAATATACGATCTCAGTGATTTGAATATTGATCGCAAATATTTTAACAACAAGGAAGTTTATGAATCATTTTATTTTGATAAGTAACTGCGCATCATTGCGCACTTTATTTCGGGAAAACATTACAATAAGTAATGTTTTTGTTGTTGATAATTAAGTTAAGTTCATTAAGTTTTTGTCTTCCGATAAAAGTAAGTAAACCTGTTGGTTATTAAAAACGATTTGGTGTTAATGATAGCTTTAATCTAATGCATATATTAGCTGTGCTCGCGGCTTCGCTCACGTGGACTACAGAATGCCCGCGCGAATCTTGATCCCCGCTTCCGGTTATTTTAAAGACAAAAATGCTTATTGTGGGTGTTCCTTAGACGATAGACAGACATACTCTTGCTGACATTTTTGTAGGTTTTTTTAATGTCTGCAAAATTTGTTTTTATTTTGTATTCTGTTAGATAATATATCTTCCTCTAGTTTACTCAACTTAAGCTATTTAAACGCCCGAATAGATTCACCGTGAACTGGTTTTTTTTATTTGCGCGGAACCCTAATTCTTTTACTAAAATAAAAGTAGCCTAAGTCACTCATAACATCAGCTGTCAGCCAGTGAAAGTCTCGTCAAAATAGGTCCAACCTTTAAAGGAGCAAAAATAAAAAAAAACGGGGGGTTTTTTTTATAGGTGTTGCCACAAATGTAGTTCTTTTAATAACTACATATATGGGTATCGTATAAACTTTCATATGCATTTAGTGAAAAGCTGTTATTTTGACATTATAAACAGACACTTCAAATTTATTAATTGTATATAGACTAGTTGTGTCTGCGGCTCCGCACGCGTTATCTACAGAATTATTGTTTATGAAGATATCGTGATATATTTTTTTAGATAAGGATCAAGTGTCTAAGGAGTAAAATAAAAAAAAAATAACATGATCTATCCAGTCGTTTTAGCGTGATGCGCATGCAACGGCAAACGCCAATCATTTTATTTATACTAGCAGTCGCCCAATGGTTCGACCAACGACTTTTGTAGTATGAACGTAAACAATGAATATTTTATCACATGCTGTCACTTTTCCTTGAGTGACAGTGTCAAAATTTTGGGGGGTCTATTGTCTATTCGCAGTATTAATTTATTTTATTTAATATATTAGTAACAGATATTATAGATCAATTTTAGCTTTATGCAATCCTTTTCCATATAAACTTAACTATACCAAATCTCACAGACTTCCGTGCACGCAATACACTTAAAAAGGATTCCGAAGTTTTCTTCTCATGTATTAATATAATGATGATGATGATAAACTTTATACATATAACGTTTGATGTTAAGTGGTATCATATGGCTCATGGTGGTAACACGCTAAGTCTAGTGGAGGGACTGGCTCTCAAGAGCAACTGCCGGAACACACCTATAGATGCCTGACGAAAGCTTCTCATCTCAACCTGAGGATATTAGTTAGTTAGACGGTCATCAGATAAGCCCTTACCACAAATTGTGACAATGCTTTAGTTTTACCACGATGTTTTCCTTCTTGAAATTAAGCTCATTCACACAGAGTAATAAAGACCGCTCGCACTCTACTATACCGAATTCATAATTCAGTATTCTTAGTTTATCGGATAGAGCGACTGTCGAAATAAAAAAAAAATGTTTTCATGTTTCACATTACATAGAAAATAATAATTTCTCTCATTCATTGTTTTTGCTTCATGTGACTGATTTATTTAGTTAAGCAAATTTTTTTTTTCCCAGTTGATAAATTATTAACAATTTTAAAACTATGAAGTAGTATGCAATATATACAGTGATGCAATAATAGTGATGATGATTTTGATCAAGTTATAGCAACGACCTCTAGTCGTCACTCGACATTTTACATTTAAGTGACCGTAAACAATTTCTACAACTAATTTTTATGCGTCTGGAGGCGAGCCTTATATCGGTGTTGGCGATCACAAAAAATACTACGTTTTAAAATTATAATTTTTGTCCGCACACGGTAGCGTGATGTTAAAAGTCACCTTTTCATGTAAGTTGTTCACTGTAAGTAGACTAGTTGTTTCCATTATCATAATAATAAGGATTATCGAATTCTTAAAACACCTATTTGAAGTAAAGGCGGAAATATACATTTAACACGTGACGCGGACAAAACAAGGACAGAACTATACTAATAAACCGTGATAGTTATATGAGTGCGACGTTAATCTTATGGCCATACAAATCAGTACAATTTGATTTCCACGCCACGTCGAGTCGGGTTGCGTGGCGTGTTTAAAGTATGTTTTTGGCTTAAAGGTTATACCCCGATTCTATACCATAACCTTACTGTTTAAGAGTGCTTTCTAAAATAGATGATAATATTAATTTTTGTTCTAAAAAAATCTATTATTTGCGAAGATGTTTTTATAAACATGGTATTAATTATTATAGTAACGTTATTCACCACAAGTATTTAATTTTTAAAGAAAATTGCCCTTCACATCAATTGACTTCAATGAAAATCCTATGAGATATCACAGTTTTAAAATAACTCCGCAGCAAAATAATGATCAAGTTCCGCGCGCGCATTTTCATTATGCGGAATGATATGGGAGGCAGGTGGTCATGTGGGGAGGGGAGGGCGAATGGTGCTCAAATGGTTCGTAGATAAAACAATGTTTCAGCTCCTTTAGAATTGTATTATATGTGCCTACGAGCCACTCTCTCTCTCTTATGTGACGCAGATGAAGTTGCGTGGGTTAGTTAGTAATATTATAAAGCTAAAGAGATTATTTGTAGGCAAGTACAGGATAGGCTACACGGGTGCGTTGCGTCACGCGCGGTGTTGAGTTGGTCGGATTAATTTAACACGGTTGAAACCGTGGGGCACAGCCTGTAGCTAGATAAACAGTGAATTTATGAAATACATTGTTTATCTGTACCATTAGTTAAAAGCATAAGTTAGTGAGAGGCGCTCTGCTATTAATATAAATATATGCTGTAATCTAATCACGAGTTATTTTAACGCTTTACCAATAACGCGGCAACGTGACATTTTGTGAAGTTGTCGATTTACACGCGCGTCCTGTTATACGCGAACTAAAATCGATGTTGCATACATAATGTAACGAGGCTCGCTTCTGTTACCGTGACAAAACACTGAAACAAAGATAAATCTGACAGTTTTCGATCAATTTAAAATCGTGTTTTGCATATTTAGCAACTCGGAAACTCGAATTTACATACAGTACCCCTTTAGTTATACAACTCTGTCAAAAATGTACAGGGAAAAGATCATAATTATTATACAAAATATTAGATAATCATCCAAATTTATTTTATCGCCTTCAATGTATGCTCCTTCAGAAACGATACACTTATGCCAACGAATAATCCAATCATCAACATAACATAACATAAATCACGGCTATTTCCCAACAGGGTAGGCAGAGACCACGTCCTTCCAACTGCTACGATCCTGGCATACAGTTTTCTATTTTTCCACATTCATTAATCTTTTTATGCATGCTCGTCGGTTTAGCTCTCGATTTGATCGATGAACGATCGTCTAGGCCTTCCTCTTCCAACGTTTCCTTTAACACTCGCATTATAAATGTTTAGTCATTCTTCTTTCTTTCATCCTCTCCACTTGCCCAAACCATCTAAGCATCCCTGTCACTCAATTTCACTCCTAACATACCTCTTAGCGCTCTCATTTATAATCATTTCCAATCATCAAAACATTTCTAAATGCTTTTCTCGGAATTGACTTTAGTTCTCGTCACGAATTCTCCTTTATGTCTTCTACCGAATTAAAACGTGTGCCAGGAAGTGATATTTTGGGTTTAGGAAAAAGAAAAAAAACGGCTGGAGCCATATCTCGTGAATAAAGATGGTATTTGTTGAGTTTTTTTACAAATTCGTTTACAATGATAGCCTTATGCGAAGACGCATTATCGTGGTGTGTTTCGTCGAATTTGTTCTCTCACGCATATGGCTCAAATAATATATTATATTTACCATTTGACCTTCCGGTAAGAATTCCGAGTGCACAACACCGCGATAATTAAAGAAAACAGTCAACATGATTCGACTTTGGCGTGGTTTTTTCGGTTTCGGTTCAGTTGGAATTTTTTTTTTTTTTGTACTGACTACACTGTTAGCCTTAGGGGCCCTATCCAAAAACAGAGCCGCTGCGGCTTTTACAGCTTCACCGGACTTGTCTACAGTAGGAATGCACCACTTCTTGAGCTTAATGTTATGAACGATAGGTCAAACTCGTAGAACCTCAAGTCTCAGTCACCATTTTAAATTCGATTGTCATTGAACGTTTGGAATCGGAATTGACATCGTTCTAAAGATGTCCTCAGCGACTCTTATGTCGATTGAGTTTTTGGAATAAAAATCATGTCTTTTGGAAGCTAACCTGAGCGGCAACATGTTTCATGCCCAAGTGCATTATTTACAAATAATACGGATCGACTTGTGAGATCGACAGATACCTTAGTTCAGCGGCTATCTCTTGCTTGCTTCTGACATGGTGATCAAATCATAATTCCTAGCAATTTCTTTGTATAGAAATGATCACCGAGGACAATAATATCGGTTTTTATAATTCATTTAGAGTAGAGAGATAATAATATATTTTTATATAGAATCTATGGTTACATTTTTATATACCTAGGTTGGTTAATAAAAGGAATTATTCTGGCGGAATACTGATAGGTTATTGTATAAACAGATAGACTGGACATCTTTTGTTATGAGAGGTGTGCGCGAATTGCGAAACATATTAACAATATATTGTACAATTTCTTCCTTTGTCGTCTGTTGTATCAAATTATAAGAACCCTAAATAGATGACCCTATCTATACGTTTCACATAAGGGGTAGGTCTCAAAATGCCACTTCTAAAGTTGAATACAAATTTACCGTTACAGTGTCTTTCAAATGTTTGCAAACCTAGGAGTTTAGGAGGTAGGAAGGAACATGGAAGGCCAACACATATTTACTTTTTCTGCTCTGACAGCCGCCAGAAGCGCGATTTGCCACCCAGGGTGCCATGCATTATAGTTACGCCACTGATTGTAATACATAATAAGATAATTGGGAAGATTTGTGGTCCACCTGGAAGACCAACACATGTTTTACTTTTAGGCACTGCTCTAGCCGCCTTCAAAAGTACAATTTTTCGCCCCGAATGTCATCCATGCTAGTTACGCCACTAATTGTGGTATGTACATATAATGCGTGGAAAGTTTTCAATTCCTCTTAAATATCCATTTAGATTTGTTTACGTTTTGTTGTTGTGGTCTATTCATGTTACAGATACATAATGCAATATACCGTAGTACTGCAGTCAAAAAGTAGAAAACAAATACAGATTTTCTCCTTAAGTGAATTTATTATTTTGTTTTTCCATTTTAAAAATAAACCCTGAACCTATGCCCTAATTATTCCTTTGACCAAGACGACCGATCGCGACATGCTTTGTACCGGATCTCTTCCCTGTATATATCTTATGCCGGAGTATATCGACAAAAAAGAAGCAAAATTATGTATATATAGTGCAAAAGTATATTGGCGGTGGAAATTTGGGGGATTAAAGCGGCTTACGTGCATTGTTACAGCAAACTGATTCTGAATATTATAAATTTCAATTATTAATTTAGTATCGAACTTAATTCAATTTTAGAGTCAATAATGGTGGTAAAGTCTAAATAGTGAACACAGGTTATGTACACAGTGGCGCACTGCTGTGCCAACTTATATCAGTGGTACTGTAAATCCACGGCTTGTAGACATTTCTTATTGATGAGTCTAACAACATGGGCATATAGGTTTCAACCATAAGTCAGCAATATATATAATGTAACAATACGATGAATATGAATAAAAATTGTCTTCAAATTAAAATGTCTCACATAAACCCACTAGGACCTTATTAAAGTCAACATAAAGTAAGTATATAGGTGGTTGGATACCTACTTACAGTGGTTCAGAATACTCATAAAAGTCGAAGATCTTTGTTAATCGTTTCCGTGCGTTTTTTTTAAACGACAGGGCACTGGTCTTTGTTACCTTGACGCTTTATATGATATAACCTTCGTATATGTTAGCAACGATCATTGAACTCATAGATAATTATTAAAGCGTATGTATTTTTCAATCAATAAGTACATTAGGGAACAAGGATCAATGCTATTTAGGTGTGTCGAATGAAACAAACAATTTTTTTTTTTATTTTGCTCGACTCGTTTGATATTTTATCTGATCATATTTATGTACGAAGTTTATGAATAAAACATGTAACATTTTATACTTGTTGTTTATTTTTACCTAATGTTCCAACTTGGGTGTCACTTTGAGGTCTTACCCGAGACGTAATATCACATTTAAAATGTCATTATAAAAATGTTGTTTCCGGCGAAAGGTCTTTTACTTATTTTTCAAATAAAAATGTAACCTTTAGTCTATTTATCAATATCGACCTGCTCTATCGGAGTGACCAAGGGCATGACGTACCTATTCACACATACAGCGACATTAATCCGGTGGACATATTATGTAATCAGGGTGCTTGAGGCTTAACTGTTCTGCCCCATTATGAGCACGCTGTTGGCTGACATATTCCATGTTAGTTTTAAATATCAAGGCGCACACTGGACACGCTAGAACACCACTAACGTAGGTATAGGAAATGGCCACAGCTGATCGGGCTTTCACACTATCAAGCACGAATTTTCATTGTATCTCAAAATTAGACACCTTTTGCTGTACAAGGCGTCTCCATTCCGTTCTCCGTGCTGCTTGTATTTGCCATTGAGAGGATTCAACGTTGCAACGCTTCATATGCCTATTCTGAACGCCCTTATATCTATGAAACTGAGCACTACTTTTTCTCTTACCATATTGAAGCTCTGAAAAGAATATCTGCTTAGCCATCCTCTCATCGATCATACGAGATAAGTGACCATACCAACGCAGATGTCGTCACGTGATATATAGCTCAATGCCTCCTAGATTCACATGCCGTACTATATATGTTTTTCGGACACGACCTGACCATTTGACATAAAAGACAATTAAGATGGAGTTTGTCAAGATTGCGAATATTTTTTTGGTAGAATCATCTAATAGTAATTCAGTAGGTACTCGTAGTACAAAAACTTCATGATAAGTCAATGATACATGGCCCGCGGAGCGACGCGACCGTACCTAACTGGGTAAAACGATCGTTAAAAATATACGTAGTAGCCTCTCAGTAGTCTCTGTTAAAAAGCAGTACCTCGTGGTTGGCAATCATGAAAGATTTACTTATCCGAGAAATTAATTTAGTTATTACACTTGGGAGTGGTTTGCTTTAGTTTATCGCGTTTCGGGATCATACAATCTATCTATATCCAGTGGCTGTGGTACCTATGTATTTGCAAACCGTCGTCAGATATAATATATAAAGTACCTATCAACAGATTTGAGAACAAAGCTGTGAAAGTATCATGCACACAAAAGTCATGATATTCATTTTAGAACTCACTAATTGAATTTACGCTTGTATTTTTGAGACTAATAAATCATTGGTCCATAATGATTTCAGGTACTTTGTTCAGTTTTTTAAATTATATTATTTGTGGAATATATGAACCTATGAGTATTTTACAAACCATATAAACTACTAACAGTGTGCCGCGGCTCCACACGCGTTTGTTGCGCAGTAATTATTTTTATCCCGTAATTTTAATTTTACTCATATTTATAAAACTTCCCGTGTACAGAACTTCATCAAAATCTTTTACTACATCTTTTTAAATAATTTTTTTTGCTTTTTCTAAAAGTAATATTGAAAATTGTTATAGCCCATCAAATAAAGAATGACTTATAAATGCTATTTCTAAAAGTAATATTGAAAATTGTTATAGACCATCAAATAAAGAATGACTTATAAATGCTATTTCTAAAGTAATATTGAAAATTGTTATAGCCCATCAGATAAAGAATGACTTATAAGTGCTATTTCTAAAAGTAATATTGAAAATTATTATAATCCATCAGATAAAGAATGACTTACAAGTGCTATTTCTAAAAGTAATATTGAAAATTGTTATAGCCCATTAGATAAAGAATGACTTACAAGTGCTATTTCTAAAAGTATTATTGAAAATTGTTATAGCCCATCAGATAAAGAATGATTTATAAGTGCTATTTCTAAAAGTAATATTGAAAATTGTTATAGCCCATCAAATAAAGAATGACTTATAAATGCTATTTCTAAAAGTATTATTGAAAATTGTTATATCCCATCAAATAAAGAATGACTTATAAATGCTATTTCTAAAGTAATATTGAAAATTGTTATAGCCCATCAGATAAAGAATGACTTACAAGTGCTATTTCTAAAAGTAATATTGAAAATTGTTATAGCCCATTAGATAAAGAATGACTTACAAGTGCTATTTCTAAAAGTATTATTGAAAATTGTTATAGTCCATCAGATAAAGAATGACTTACAAGTGCTATTTCTAAAAGTAATATTGAAAATTGTTATAGCCCATTAGATAAAGAATGACTTACAAGTGCTATTTCTAAAAGTAATATTGAAAATTGTTATAGCCCATCAGATAAAGAATGACTTATAAGTGCTATTTCTAAAAGTATTATTGAAATTTTTTATAGCCTTTCAATTGACCAATGACATAAGTATCACGAGTACAAAATTTCGTCATCGGTCAAGCCGATTTTGAGTTAAATCCGGATATATAAACAGACAAATTTTTTTTAGGTCATATTTTTAAATAGTGTCCTTTATATAATACCTAAATGTGAAAAATATTACATGTACTGACATGACTACAAATTTATTAATATAGATAGCGTTTATAAAAACGCCTTGTCAATCTCTTCTTGTTGTTTTAGCGCCGCAAAAGCACTTGCCAGTTTCAATGTTTTTAAGCATTCTCTAAAACCAAGAAATAACTTTTTGATTGCGCTCTTCATTTTATTGTGAATTGTGGATTACTTCAAATCAATTATAGTTGATACATCGAGGGTATGAAGCCTATAAGTACATAGTAGAGCTCGTGAGTTAACTCAACTAAATTTTTATTTGGTTATTTAAGGATTGCTTAAGAGTTTTTGGTGGGAACTTGATCTGTAGTACTGTGGATTTTATACAAATTCATAAACTTACTGTATGTTGTATGGCCGTGACTTATGTAACATTGGAAGTAGTTGTCAATGTGTCAAGTAAATTAAAAATAATAAGTAAAAGCATGAATATTAAGTTGTGAAAAAGTCCCTGGCCACCATCTCGTTAATGCGAACTTTGAAGACTAGACAAAATAATTTTCTTACCACATAATATTGGCATTTAAATACGTTGCCACTCAGTAAGAACAAAAAGAAGAAGAACCGCATAAAATACATTAAAAACTACTACATATGTAAGTAGGTATAGGTTAATTCATGGTAACATCACTAATTATAATTTATTGTTTTGTTTCGCGACATTACGATCGAATCAATTACAGCGGGGTTTTGCTTGGGTCATCAAAATTTTTATATATATTTTCAAGTTAAACGGAACGCATTCTAATTCGTGAGTGTTTAGTAAAATATTCAAATGTTAATGATCAAATGTTTAGATTTTTCTTACAAGTACCGGCAGAATTTCTAGCGAAGTCATAATTACGCGGTTAAGTGTTACCATATTTCATCGTATTGTAATTTAGTATCGGGCGACTTTATGGTCACATGCTAGGTTCCAAATAATAAAAAACCGGACAAGTGCGACGGACTCGCGCACCGAGGGTTCCGTAATTGTACAGCAACATAAACAAAAATTATTACGTGACATTGGAATGCACAGAGTTTTTGAATAGGGTAGGCAGAAAATTTTAAAACCTATTAACTAGCCAAAAATACTACAGTTTAGTTTTGGTTCATCGTCTTGTCGATTAAATAATGATGTAGGTAAATCAATTATCGTCATTGTCACCTCAAATAACCATAGGCCATACATTGACTGATTTTATAGACATATCAATTTACTTATATTCAAAATGGATTTTCATAATTAATTTAAAAAGTGATAATTCAGGTAATATATATAAGTAAATGCTTATAGGCGCGTTTTATTTGATGTTTTGTATTTGCAAAATTAAATAATAGCAATGAAAATATTGGGGGTATGACATATATGACACGTATCTACATATTTTATAGACATTTTAGGATTTTTTTATTTGTATATTAAATCTACACTCCTATCTTTGTCTTTACCTTTAGTTTGTTTTAATTGCAAATCCGGTGTAAAACGACCTTTCACGATCACTTGTTTGTTTTTTACCGAAATATAATCTTGAAAATGCATCATTTTTTATTTTCTCTATCTAGAAACACGGTAGTGTGTTAGCCAAGTTGGGAACGGGAACACCGGCCAGTATTTATATTTACACGAACTATTTCGAGCAACTTTCGAGCCTTTCCATAAGACAAAAGCTATTCGACCTAGACACTTGAAATTTTGAGCGTTTAATAAACCACTTTTGAACATCTAGAATCCCAAATTTCACGAATAAAACGATTATAGTTCTTGAGTTATTAAGGTCCAAAATGTAGCATTTTTATCACTCTCTCAATGGCTCACTCATCAAAAACTTAGACCACTTCTAGGCGACTCAGAATCTTGAAATGTATGATCAAAGTAGGTCATTAACCATATATCTAGGAGCCAAGAGAAAAATATTACTTATATATTAACGATGTTTACTTCCTCTCACCAATAGATGGCGTAGTGCAAAGTCATATTCACGGAACTAGAGTAGGCGGAATTGGTGCATCGTGTATCCATAGATGTGGAATAAATCTATGCGTGTATCACAGTATTATGACTTAGGGACCGAAGTCGCCAAATTACCATAACCAAAACTTACATCTACTAATAAAACACCAATCACTGTTCAAAAGTAATATAAATCCAAAATTAATTAAGTTTACTAATGTATATTTTAAAATAAGACTCTTTGATTGGAGATAAGACTTATTTTATATCGTGTACAATCGCTTTATAGACCTTCTTAATTCGAGATTCTTAACAGTGTTCGAATACGCAGTAGTCCGGTGACGGTCCAGTCCCCGGTCTATTTGACACTAAGGGTCGCGATTTAACATGCAACAAATTGTAGACCGAGTTACCTTGGCTTTATGGTTGTTATTTGCAAGGCAGATATATAGTCAATACTGTTCCAATAGAGATGTAGCCACACTTTGTTACGATAATTACTTGTCAATGGTTTATTTTAGCCATAACATTAATTTTAAAAATACTGACCTTTTTTTAATGTTTTAATTTATGTTTTGTCACAAAAAGTGGAGACAAAATGGATGTATGGTAAAAATAAATAAAAATGTTAGTACTATTTTCAACGAAAAAAGGGATACTTAATCCTTTGGAATTTGATCACTTCATTACGCGAAGACAAATGTGAATTTGGCCGTTGTTATAAAAAAAACAAACATAAAAGTGAAAAAGGGGCCCGAGTTCGCTAAAATCGACGTTCGGTGTACCCTCAGCGGCGCTAGTTGAGTCAAATTGTACGAACGAGAAGATCAGGCATACTGTATCGATGATACTAACAATGATACCACCTACAATCGGCAGGTGGAGCTGATTTATAACTTAAGGTTTTTTTTTTACGAAAACATAAACTGAATGAACTTAACTTTGCCGTTGGAAAAATGTTGTCCCCATACGACGAAATATGATGCGGTCAGTTTACTAACTGCAAATACGTTCATAAAACCGATTTTTTTTAATGTAACTACAAGATTACGGTTTTCGGATTTTCCCTGTACTTGTACTATAAGACATTGCTTCTCGCTAAATTTCATAATTCTAGGTAGGTACCCTTTATGCTTTGATTCCCTTTACGAATGTTAAAATATGCGGCATAAACGGCCGCATCTTTTGATTGCGTTGATTTAGAAACTTTATTTTTTCACTGCTTCAAGGAATTGCAGATCTGGGTATTTGATGTTAATTTCAACTTGATATCTCCACGCGTTCCTAAAAAAGGGTCTTTTGACAGACCGACAGACGGACGAAGAAGTGATAAGAAGAAGTACTTTAAGGGTTCCCTTTTTCCTTTTGTGGCACGGAACCCTAAAAACATTTTTTTGTCGAGTTCAATACATGTCTAATAAATGATTTTGATATTATAATTATTATAATAGGTGAAGTATGTAACTACCATACGTACCTAATTGTTTATTATGAATATGTTAAATGTTGGCGCCAAAATTCTGTACAAAAACAAAACGACCGACCGTGACTCTACTCTAGCCTCTAGCAGAAAAGGTTCCGAGTTTAAAATACTCACATGATACATTTATGAAATTATATTATAAAATATATTATAAATATGTTCGATTAATAATTATATTAATTTATTTATAGTTATGGAGACATAGTGCCCATAGTGGTATAATAAATTAATGGACAAATTTTGATAAATGGAACAAACAAAAAGGTATAATTTCTCCTGTTGTAATTATCGTGGGTAAAGTACCTACAAGCTTATTAAATCTTATAAAAAAGTATTGAAGTGTTTTTTGTTCGAATTTAATTAAGGGTTCTTTGACCCTATATTATGTAATATCGGTAGGATTTTGCGTGATATAGTTTGCTTTATTGTGTATACGGGATTTCAGCCGGTAGCGAATAGGAAAACCACGTAATGTTTTCCTGGCTCTATAGTTGTTTAAGGTAGGTGTGTATTTGCCGGTACTCGTATTCATCACGCGACTGAAAAAGCACCCCGTACCCATTGGGGCGCGCGTTCGGCGATTTCTTTAGAATTTGAGTTAGGTTCTCTAGATATGTAGGCCATCGCGGTAGTTTTTCCGCTATTAACGGAGGATATCTGACTTTCTTCTCGTGGCATCGGTTATCGGCTGTGGCACATCAGTGACGCTAGCACTCGCTGGAGTAGGCGGCTTCGGTGGTGGGTTGATGGTACAACTCGCAATGGCTGCATAGACTTGAGCTTCCGGAGTAGAATCTGTTTGGCCCTGTTCTTTACCAGATGTTTCTTCTTCAACTCCAAAGCTGTATTATCTTCCAAATTCAGCTTCTTTTTGCTCACCTCAGCCTCCCGCACACGTAAGTACAGGACCATCCAGCGCTGAATGTCTTCGATCGGAGCCTCAGTTCCATAGAACCGAGCGAGCGAGAATACATCTCGCTCGTAACTCGAAAGAGACAAAACATCGCTAAACGTCCATGCAGTCGCAGCAACAGGTGGCCGAGGTACCTGCGCCGAAGTAGAGGAGGGACAGTTTCCCTCGTACTGAACTGCGGGTGACGAGCACGTGGGTGGCGGGGCCGGGGTTTGCGACGTTCGGCCTATGGCAGTGGTCGTTTTTCCTTGGGCTGTCTTCTTGCTTCCTAATGAGCGCTTCGGTTGTACGGTCGAAGAGATTTCTGCGGTATCCATGGGAATGCTTGTAGTCATTGGTCTTCTTGTGGTTTGGCCCTGAAAAGGACCTTTGGCTGCTTTTTGGCCCTTAGAATGGCCTTTGTTAAACTTGCTGCATGGTTTCGACGCCATGCAGCAAGTGGCAATCACTGGGGCGAACCGAGGTGCGAGCTAAATGGTTATCTCTATCCGATTCGTCGCTTTTGAAGTGTCATCTTCCATGTACAAATCAAGAAGAAGAAGAATTTAATTTGTTTATCTATTCCGTAGAAGTTTTTGTGACATGTTGTGGTTTTTATTTTTAATTCATTACCTAACTTAGGTTTTTGACCCTATAAGAATGATGTAATATCTGTGGCGTTTTGCGTGATATAGTTTAGACATGGGTAACACCTCGCTAGGCCACGCAGTTACGCCAACTCAGTTTACTGCACTGGATATATTGGCGCATAGGCACACTTAGGGTTGCCACTCTAGTACCGTACTATATTTTAGTCAATTGTACTATAAATTATAGAAAAATAATATAGTACGAAAAATACTATATTTTCATCGCTAATTGAACTGTCACTCTTATTTTATATTCTCTTGTTAAATTGACCAAAAGGGCACATTATCATTGAAATTTATTTTCATTTTGTCAGTCATATTTTGCATCACGTCTCACAGACCACAGAATCTTTTCGTCTGAGTTTTGCATGTATTCAACAAAGCTCTGGAGGGGTTTTTTTTTCAAATTTGTTCAGGCATTTTAGTGGAAAAAAGAAACTCACATACATGAAACCTGTAAACATTACACTCTTTTTTTGGGGCAGTAGATTAATAATGATTAAAAACAAATGTGTACTTAATTTGTTGTATGTAATTTTCCCAAAAATACTATATTTTTTGCAATTTTATAAAAAACGTCCTAGAAAGTTCTAACAAGAGCCACTTAGGGATGATTCAATACCGCCCTTTGATCGATCAATTAGTGTTAGTAATTAGTACTACTGGTACATATGGATAGTATGAAAGAAGAAAATATTTTCTGTTATTCAACCTTTTCATTGCCTTCCTCTAAATATGTCTATGAGTTTATTTATGCTCAGAGAAGTGGGTGGGCACGAGTCAGTTTAACAAAAATAACGTCAAAGCATAGAATATTAACGAATTCGTAATTCTATGCGTCAAAGTATTAAAAATCTGAGTGGCGCTATCTACAATTTCTTTTTAATTGGTAACAACAGATGGATCTGAACACTGAAAACACGGTATTTTCTGAATCGCGATGTCAAGGTTCTTTTTGTATTTATATAGGTTCCTCATGTATTGGTTGTGTGTGTGCTTCTTCTATTGATAAATATTTCTGGAAACCATTTTTTGAATAGCTTTAATAGCTTTTAGAGGTTTTATATTAGGCTGATATATTGGTATTACTAATATGGAATTTATCAGTTATCTCGTATTAGGTTCCCGTACCTATAATTTGGTATTAGTCAAATATAAGTCACCGATTTAATATTCGCTACCTACTTGAATCTAATACTGATATTAGGCGAATCTATTCTCAGTATTTTCTATACTTATAGAATGTGAATATGAAGTAAAAGATTGTTGTTAATATTTATTATTATTATTCGTATGCTTAATATATAACATAAATGAAAAAGTGGTTAAATTTTCTTTCATATTAATGAACTAGCTGTGCCCGCGGCTTCGCTCACGTGGACTACAGAATGCCCACGCGAATCTTGCTCCCCCGCTCCCGGCTATTTTAAAGACAATATTGCTTATTGTGGGTGTTCCTTAGAAGATAGACGTATACTCTCCCTGACTTTTTTGTAGGTATTTTTAATGTCTACAATTATTTAGTACGTTAATTTGCTGTATCTCTATAGTTTACTTTGCGTAAGCCATTTTAAGCGCCTAAATTGATTCGCCATGACCAGTTGTTTTTTTTTAAATTAAAATAATAAATATTTACATTTCAAATTCTCCAAAATATATAGATACGATAACATGTATGCAATCGCAGCTAGTTACAAGGAACTGAAGAAATCGCTAATATAATACGAAATACCTAATACAAAAATTAAAAACTAATCTATGATTCTAACTAATATCCGTATTAGATAATACACTGATATTCGTTAAAAACGATGCATAATATAGTGGTTCTGTTCTCATTGCTTGCTTACTGTGTTACCAACCCATTAAGTTTTCATACGAAGCCCGACGTGTGTAAAGATTCTTTAATATACATACCTAGCTGCGCATACGATAAGCCAGCAGCCAGCGGTCGTTTCTATACAAAGTTTCAAAGCATGTAGTTATCTCGCTTACTCGCAAGACGCGCGCCCCTATAACGGACAATGAGAGAAATACTATGCGGTGGCTTGTCGCGCGGATCGTGAACCGGGTGCCTATTATTTGACTAATATTTGGTAATTTATTATTTTGTATTCGTTTATGTGTGTATATTAGTACGTAGCGCGTATTATTATCTCTGTACCTATTACGAATATATTCGTTACAACTCTAATATTTATGTAATGTTGGTGGCATTTTGCGTGTTATAGTTTGGTTTTAGTGCATAAGTGAAGTGGATTATGTTATTATATTAAGTGAGCAATTCTTGTTTAGATATGTAATTGGTTTCTCGGAAACGGCTCCAACAATTTTGATGAAACTTGTCATTTAGATAATGTTTTATATTCTAAGTTTACCTAGATAGGTGTTTTTCTTTTTTTGTTTAAAAGACACCGAGCACAGCTCGGCCGCCCAGATGTTGAGTATAAACTGAAAGCATACATTCTGGGATCCCACAAAAACAAGAGAGCCACCATCTTGTTAGACGCCACTTTGAATAAAATACCTACTACTAGGAAGGCTTGAAAGCATAGACGCTAGCAAATGCTTTTGCGGTGCCAAAACAAAAAGAAGAAGAAGCAGCGTCGCCTAGCGTTTAAACTACGTACTATTTACAACCGACCCTAAAATCGTCATAGAATGACTATTGATTCGCAAAAACGTAATACTATGCCTAACATCAACATGTATCTACGAAACTCTCTAGAATGAAATTTTAGTGGATAACAACTATCGATATTAATTTATTGAAGCGAGTGATTATTAGTTGAAGAATTAAAAGATATCTCTTTATCTGCATTTTCATTCATTCATTTTTCTTTTATTAATTTTGTTCTTATAATACTAAAATATATAAATAGGTAAGTGCATTATGATGTATGTGTATATATTTAGATATGTGTATTATAATTATAATACTAGTCAATAGTGCTTTTGATATTTGAGTAGTCTAAGAAAAATCTATAAGAATATTATAAAGCTGAAGAGTTTGTTTGTTTGGTTGAACGCGCTAATCTCAGGAACTACTGGTTCGAATTGAAAAGATTATTATAGTTTTGGATAGCACATTTATCGTGGAAAGCTATAGGCTATATAACACCACGCTAAGACAAACAGCAAAAATTGCTCTTTACATCAACTGATCTCAATAAATATTTTAGGAGATAACACAGTTTTAAAATAACTCTTCAGAAAAATAATAATCAAGTACCGCGCGTGCATTTTAGCAGAATGATGTGGGAGTTGGACGGCACCTATAATTGTAGGTATTATATTTGTAGTGTGTATATGGCAGTAGTGTTTTGACTTTCATTAGTGCCTGCTTAGGGCCTTAAATTGAATAAAGATTTTTTTGATTTTGATTATATTATACTGTATTTGTTTCTGCCTATGACCCACTCTCTCTAACCATCTCTCTCTCTCTCTCTCTCTTGTGTGACGCAGACGAAGTTGCGTGGGGCAGCTAGTTTAATATAAAGGACATAAGAGTAGGCAAAGGTTTTTTTATATTTGTTGGTTTTTGTATACACTTTTAAAATATGAGTTACAGATTACAATATTTGAATTATTTTTTTATATGAGTATAGTTAGATATAGTTACTAAAATAATGGTGTTCTGAAAGTATTAGAGTAGAGACTCCCGAATTACGAAAAGTGAACAAGAAATAACTATATATTTTTGTTTTATAAGGCACCTTTAAACAAATAATGAAAAAAAAAATCGTAATTAACAAGGAGCGCCTAATTTAGTGACTATTGTATGAGAAAACAAAGACGACAATTTCTACAGGAGCTATGCGGTCGGTATTTATTATGTCGTATCTAAATATAATTTTTGTAACAAGTCTTGTTAAGTACTATTCATGGTTTGCTTATTTTTGTTTATTCTGTTTTTTCTTAATTGCATCTATAATGTACTGACAATCCCTTAAAGGAAGGTTCCTTTTGTGTCGGGCATCTACAATTTTAGGTAAATTACAGTTTTCGTGAAATTATATAAGTTTTTTTTCATAACTTTTTCAAAGTATTCATCAACTCTTTATATATGACCTTCTGTTTTTATTTGTTGATGTTCATTACACCAGACTACAAATAGCCATATATTTTTTCTTATTACAGTTTAAACTCTTTATAACGAAACTCAAGGGACTGAGCATTTTTTGTCGTTATAGAGAGTTATCGTTATATGGAGTGAAACCAAATTAACAAGATTTTAATATGTATGTCTTAGATAATAAATTGATGAACATTATTCTGGGCTGATTGTTCGACAACATTGCTGGTCTAAGTCTTCGAATTTTGGCTTTCTTAATTTTTAGAAGAGTTTCCTTCCACGCTTGTAGAATTGTTTTTAGTTTTTCAAATGGTAGCAACAGTGGATTGACTTAGTTCAAAACGCCTTTCAACGTCACTTTTAATTTCTCTTTTCAATCGCACGTATCACACAAATTTTTCGTCAACACTAATCGCTTTCGTTTACTGGCTATGTTAACAGTTTCAAAGTAGGTTTACGACTGATAATACGATAGGTACTAGTATGCTTGGTCGAAGACCATCACTTCGGAAAATGCGTATACTGCACGTGTTCAAGGCAATTAAGGATAACAAAAGCTAGACGGAGCTCGGATGTTTCGGAGCTTCAAGTCTTTTGTTACCTGATAATAAACAATAATACCGATAATAAATATTTACTGTCTAAAATATGAACACATTTCTTCGTAATAGAGAGTAGTGTATCGCTATAAAGAGTGTTTCAATATGTGGGTTTTAACGCAAAACAACCAAGTTGGGCTCACTTCAACGTTATAGGGAGGTTATCGTTATAAAGGATAACGTTATAAAGAGTTTACACTGTATATGTAATTGGCCTTGTACTTGTATATACCAGTTATAATTTTTATTGACAATCAAATGACCATTCTTATTTTTAACTCAAAAGTTAACTTTTTTTCTTCGATGACTTTATCAATACCTAGTTTATAAGCACTAATGGGGCATTTTATCTCTACTATGGTATCGTCACCTATCAACCCATCAGGTGTGGCTCCGAGATATTATGGGATTTCTGTGTCAATGAAAAGGCCACAAGAATTGATTATAATATTTTCTTGATCAACTAATTGTTGGAGAGCTATACGTTCATTTAGCTGCCCGTGTTTTATAGAATTGACGTGTTCTATGTTATTCATTTTATAAAGAAAATCTTTTACCATATTACCACAACTAGTGTCTGGTCTTTTTTTATTAATACGTCCCAAAATTTGAAGCTCTCAGTAAAGATCGTCGCAATTCTAGCCATTGATTTTGAATTACTTTGAAGAGTTGTCCGTCTCTTCTATATCGTTTCTTTCCTCGTCAGTCATTATAAAATTTCCAAGAATTTCGTTTTTATCATTTTTAAACCAATTTCAGGTAGATCAGGTTTGAGACTGTTTTCACCATAATGTTTGTTATTATTTAGGGTTTTCAGTGGTATGCGTTTTTTTAATAATGATATTTTTTAAGAAGAACTAATCTTTTCGCTTTTCTGTCATCGAACTTTTTCATGCTTCCTTCAGGATTATTTCGTGTAAAGGATCTGTACAAAGTGGAAATGGCTTCCTTATTATTAAAGCTATTAACTAATGATAACATCTTATGTTATGTCCTCGGCGAAGCGAAAAATTCACCCGCTTATCTCCAACAAATTTGGCTAAAATATTATGGAATGTCTCCACATTATTACTGTCAACGTTATATATGACACTTCGAGAGTGACTGGCAAAACTGCTCATAATCAGGCAAATACGTTGCCATAACGAATTCTATAAAAATCACTTATTATGGGTGTTTCTTTTACTGGAAAATCACAATAATATTTCTTGCATTTTCTATGATCACCGAATGCATGGCGATGCATTAAAAATATTTTCATATAATAATGTTATATATGCATGTGCATCCTCTCTAATAATATCATATATCTAATAATATGTATAATAATTTATTGCTTTCACTATACCACATCTTATGGATAGAATTCTGTTTTTGGTTACTAAGTATCTATGTCTCGTGGGATATTTTGTTTCCGTTTGTAAGATTTGAAGTTTTTTACATAAGTTGCATAATAAATGGTTTCGGCATTTGATTTTTTCTACATTTAAATTATCATAAGGACCAGCTTCCAAAATATTGTGATATGTACTCGAATCACCACCAGATATTATTCTGGCAAAAATTCTCCTATGTCGCTCTAGAGATTTGTTAAATCTTTCCACTATTTTTGTTGATTTCATTGAGGTCTATTTTTTGCAACTATTTGTTTTTTCTCCGCCTGTGTACAAATACTGCAATATTATTTTTTATTCCAAAGTACAAAATCTTTTTTGTTTCAATAATGGCTGCTGCGCCAGACAATGCTGTATATTTTTTTTATAAGGATGTTTGACATTTTCTCTTCCTTGCCAGCCTTCGTCATACAATTATAAGCTTCAGATTCCCATTTAATTGCTACATATTTTTGCTTTTTTATGAAAAGGGCATCCGTTATAGTTGGTAGATTTATTGCTTATGCCAACTCAGCTAACTGGGAATGTCCACAGCCTATTGCAATTGTTCCTGCAACTACTGAATGATTTATATCAAAATTGCTTTGATAGTCACTATTTACGATTATGCTTTTAAACTGAAATTTTGATTGGAATCCAGTACGTTTCTCTCCAATCAAGTCTAAACATTGAATATCACATCCCAGCATCCCATGTTTGGAAATTTCTTTCAATTGTTGCAAAAAATAAGTAATGTTGACAATACGCCTGCCCACAATTTCTTGTTTAGTTTCGTCTTCTTTTTGGTATTCCAAAATATCTGGTGTTTGGGCCGCATTTTGTCGCACGTAAAACAAAGTTAAATAAGTTTTTTTTTTTTGGATAGTAAAGAACTGGGTTACGGCCGCCATATACAAAGAAAAAAGAAAGCACATGTATAAGATGTTAAAAGCAGTCATAATAACAAAACCGAATATATTCCAGCATATTGGATTATTACTTATTTTTATAAAGTGAAATACCGCCGTATAAACTCGGGGTAATAAAATATAAATAACAATGCCTCTGTCGGCTATCGCTCTGCACTCGAGTTCGAACAATAATAAAACAAAAATTATTTATATGTTCACTAGAAGTTGTATTCTCTTCATTTACTATTAGTAACATCTCTTGACATCTGTTAAAAAACAATAAGAACAAAATTATTTTTTGACTAAACTTTTTCAAACTAATATAAAAATAAATAAATAAAGTATCTAAGTAATAATAATAATAATAATTTAAAAAAAACCGCTGTCATGTCAACATTTTTCTGATCTGTTTTCAAGTAATTTGTTAATACAAATTGAACATTTATAGCTGCAGTATACCTATTTACAGTAAAAATTATACAAAAATATAATATATTATACAATAACATACATATCAATAATATGAGAAGCGAAACAGTCTTGTTTTCTCTTTGTGAAACAGTCTTTGACAATAGATGTCATTTGAAAACTGAAAATAATAACAAGATACAATAAATAATGATTACAAGATCGAAAAAGAAAACAGCGGACACAATAAACGCACGCCTACCATCACTGCCCGCCTCGCCGATCTCCACGTCTTCGTCGGAGGTGTATGAAATTCCTTCGAACACTTGTGTGTTGAGAGATGAGAACGGGACGCCGCCGCTGCCGTCGCTACCGAGACCTGCGCGACGTAGAGGGCGGCCACCACTGCCGGCCTGCTTGGGATCTTCGGGGCACTCCGCTCCACGACAGGTCCCCGCTGCCGGTGGTTTAGTGCGTTGCATGAGATGGACTCGAACAATAAACGAGAACGTCATGCGTGCATACTACGGGGTGACAGAGGGGGGAACTAACCTCACTGCGTATCGTGACCGGATGCTATCTCTGTTTCAGACTCTAGAACCGACGCTAACCATCACTACTCAACGACTTTCCGATCAAGTGCGAGCTATCCAACGCTTACATTTGTTGGATGAGGCTGCGCTTGAGCGACTACGCCGGGAACGTATACAGACGATGGACAGCACAAGACAGACTACACCTGTTGAGTTGTTGGATTCAAATTTGGTATCAATACGGACTGTCACGTTGTCGAATGTACATCCGACAATATCACAGGGTGCTATATTGTCAAATACTCATTTGATGATGGAGCAGTTAGATAATGTTACTAACCCCGACGTATGTGGGGATATAACCGTAAGTACCCAGGAAAATGAGCAATTGAGGACGGCTTTGGATGATGCGATTTCAGAATTCCGATCCGTTTCTATTACCTGTAGACCACGTCTACCTCGCTTGCCTATTAATAAACGTAATATAGCGATAGTGGGAGCCCTAGATAGTTTGTTAGATCCGTATTTACGAAATAGCCAAGATCTTGTTGATACGCATTCAATTCTTTATTGTGCGGCCATCGCAGCATGCCGTATGGCTCGTATAAAATTTTTAGAAAACGATCGCATTGCATGTCCTGCTAGCGATGTACCCGCATGGCAATTGAGGATTGAAAGGCGTATTAGCACAGCTAGGACCCTCATTGGCAAGCTAATCTGTTTCAAATCTGGCAATAACCGCCCAAGGGTCATGCGCTTTGTGAACCAGGCTTTTGTTGGGACCAATATTAGGCCCCAGGAATATATAAATTGGGTGACGGAGCGCATAGACCTCCTGAAACAGAAAGTTTATGCATGGGCAAACCGTATTCGACGTTATAGGGAACGGGTGGATAGGTTTCATTGGAATCGCATTTTCAAAAGCGAACAAAGGAAGGTATATAGAGCTTGGGAGAGACCCACTGATCATGTGGCTGATGGACAGCTACCAGATGCAGATGCAATGTCCACATTCTGGAAAAGTATTTGGTCAATTCCCGTTAATCACATTGAGCATGAATGGATAAATGTTGTCAATAGCGCATGTTAATCGATCGGAGACATGGGAGATGTAACAATTAGCCTCTCGAACATTAGTTGCGCGATCCGTTGGACTTGTAATTGGAAAACTCCAGGACCTGATGGATTGCATAATTTTTGGTTAAAGTGGTTCCGACACTCACATCCTCTCTTGGCCACTCAGTTTCAAGATGCCCTTGAACGTGGATCTCTACCAGTTTTCTTGACCACTGGAGTCACCTTTCTGCTCCATAAGACCGGTAGTACCATGGAAGCTAAAAATTATCGACCCATTACGTGCTTACCCACTATCTATAAGCTCCTTACATCCATTCTGGCATCAAAAATATCAGAACACATTGATGCATACAATATTTTGGCCACCACTCAGAATGGATGCAGGACTGGATCTCGTGGTACTAAGGAGCTTCTCCTCATAGACATGACCGTTAATCAACAGGTCCGCCGAAACAGAAGGAATCTTTTTGCCGCCTGGATTGACTAAAAGAAGGTATATGATTCGGTGCCACATTCATGGTTGAGACGGATGCTGGAGTTGTATAAAGTTAATACAACTCTATGCGCCTTTCTTAGCTCATGCATGGGGCAGTGGACCACAGTCCTTCGGCATCCAGGAGATGGGAGTTCTTCTGGATCGATGGACTTGATAAGGATAAAGCGAGGGATTTATCAGGGTGACAGTCTGAGTCCTTTATGGTTTTGCTTAGCATTGAATCCACTTAGTACTGTGCTAGAGGGTTCAGGGCTAGGCTATCGACTTCGTAGAGGGAGTAAAACCATTTCTCATCTACTGTACATAGATGACCTAAAATTATTTGCACAAAAGAAACCAGACTTGATGGAGTTAGTAAAATTGACTGAGAATTTCAGTAACTCCATTAGTATGGAGTTTGGTGTTGACAAATGCGCGGTTATTCATGTGGAACGGGGTAGGGTTGTAAACTCTAGTAGTTTACAAATTTCAGAATCAATTTCCCTCAGATCTCTCTCCGAGGTCGAAACCTATAAATATCTTGGTATGTCGGAGTCATTGGGTATTGCTGACGGGGACATTAAACAATCAGTGGTGGAACGTTTCTTTGGTCGCTTGAGAAAAGTACTTAATAGTCTTTTGTCAGGTGGTAACAAGGTTCGTGCCTTCAATGGTTGGGTTATGCCCTTGCTCATGTACTCCTTCGGCATACTAAGGTGGACACAGACTGAGTTGAATGCCCTGGATGTGCGGGTCTGAAAGTTACTAACGACATATCGCATGCATCACCCGCGATCATCGGTGATGAGATTGTACATCCCACGGAAATGTGGGGGCCGTGGCTTTCTAAATGTCAAAAACCTACACAACCGTGAGGTGTGCAATCTCAGGGAGCATTTTCTCCACATCGAGGATGTTATGCATCGCGATATCATAGCAATTGACAAAGGGCTCACACCGCTTTCCTTAGGAAACGAGAACTGGCGTAAAACAATAGTAATCAACACCCAAGACCGCAATGATGTATGGAAGAGCAAGGAGCTTCACGGACGGTTCTATCGGGCTCTAAATGGGCCTGATGTAGACTTACTTGCGTCAGTAACCTGGCTACGTTTTGGTGATCTCTTTGGGGAAACCGAAGGTGTTGTCTGTGCAATTATGGACGAAGTTATCAAGACGAATAACTACCGGAAATACATTATGAAGGATGGTACGATTGACATTTATCGGGCATGCCACCGCCCAGGAGAATCACTCAGGCATGTAGTTTCCGGTTGTTCTCATCTTGCTAACGGCGAATACTTGCACAGACATAATCAAGTAGCTAGAATTATACACCAGCAACTTGCTCTTAAATACGGCCTTGTAAGTTTTGAGGTGCCTTATTATAAATACGCACAACACCAGTTCTCGATAACGATCATGTTGTGCTTTACTGGGATCGGTCTATCATCACAGACAGGACTATTGTAGCCAATAAACCTGACATCGTGTTGTTGGATAGGTCCATGCGTCGGGCAATTCTTGTTGATGTCACCATACCCCCTCGTGAAAGCTGAGAAAGATAAACTTTCAAAGTACTTGGACTTGGCTCACGAGATTACCGCCATGTGGGATGTGGAATCAACAATAATTGTCCCGATAGTCGTATCAGTAAATGGTCTAATAGCGAAAAGTTTCGACCACCATCTTAGGAAGCTCTCGCTTGGCTGTTGGATCAAGGGTAAGATACAGAAGGCAGTTCTTCTGGACACGGCACGAATTGTGAGGAGGTTCCTCTCTCTGGAGCCCTAGCCACCGGTAGCATGGGTTTTCACCCCGCTACTGGGGATCAACTGTTTTTTTTGTATTTTTTATTTTAATATTGTATTTTATATAGATATTATTGTAAAAAATAAAAAAAAATAGGTAAAGAATTAAATAAGCGAAATAATAATTTTATCAATGTAGACAAAAATCTTACTTTGTACATTCACCCTCTAAATGTTTTTATTAACTAACTCTATTTTGAGTTTGTCGAGTTTGTTTATAACGATAAATAATATTGTCTTAGTTTATATTGATTTGTAATTTATATCCATTTGTAGATGCGGTAAAATAGCAATCGTACAATTCATAGAACAGTCCTAATAATTTAGTTCACGTATTGCCATAAAGGTTCATGATGTCTCAAGACAGAGGTCGCACTTCTGTGTGACTACCATTATCGTTTTAATATTCTATAATTTAGTGGTATGATTTCTGTTGATTACGTAATTAATATTTGTATATACTAAGAGTGGGTGATATGAATCGTATACAGGTACAATGATTATGTACCGGTTCATTTGATTTAGTGCAGATTGACCTATACTAAATCCGATATCAAACATCAATAGGTATATAGATTCGATTTGATACGCTGCAATATATCTATATAATACCGATTCCTAGTACAAAATAAATCTATTCGTTTCATTTGTTCTTATAAATCGTATCATTTATAAGAATTTTTAGAAGTATTGAATAAATATAAATCTGATATACCATTTTCATTTCTTTATTTTCTCGATGACAGCTCCTGTGAAAACTTGAACGAGCGTCTTTTTTACATTATGTATGTAGTATTTTATAAAAATATGATGTTTACACACGTACAAGGTTATACCAGAGTCGGAGAAACTGATAGGGATGGAGCTATATCGATAAACGTAACACGATAACAGACCCGATATTTTTTTACAAAGTGTAAGAAACTAAACTACTGCCGGATACTTTTGTACAAATTTATTAACTAATATACTATATTTCATTACAAGACGTTACACGTATTAATTCTTGATTAATAATGTCAATTTCTTCAAAATTTTCGAAGTTGTTGTAAAATAAGTAAGTATAGGTAAGTACTCGATAATGAAACGAAATAATTATAATGATAGGTAATCTTTATTTATTTATTTTAATCAAAATCTGATGCATCGTTATTGACATCCACATACGCGATCGATATCATTACTTATTTGGTTACAACACTACAACTATCAAATTGAACTGTCATCGAGAAAATAAAGAAATGGAAATAGTATAAGCAATAAAATTATTTAAATTTTAGAATTCATTAACACTTTTCACATACATTCAATTCTATGTAATCGTTCCGGTTATTATAAAATAATACGCAAGTTAAAATAATATGTATCTGACATATTTTACTTACCACAATGCAAAACTGCATCCACGTTCTCTTAAAAATTTGTTTTTTGTATTTCATTATAGCACTTTCTTCGCTGTACGCGTTGTCGGGTCTACACTTTTTCTTCTATGAAGACGATCAAGTACAACTCTAACTAAAAAAGTCTTAAACATGAAAAATACGTAAATATACATATAACTATTTCAATGTTATTTTACGAATAATTACTTTAATCACAACAATTTTTAATTGAAGAAAAATAATTTAACATAAGATAATGTTTAAACAATTTGTTTGAAAATTCGCGTACATCCACCCATCACAAGGTGCGTATATTCATATTAATTTATGCGTACTGGCGCGAGCTACCCTTAGACAAAATACGAAGAATCGCTTCAAAAATGTTAAATTTTTCTGTAGCGACATCTCTCGCCACAACTGACGCATCAACGCATCGATACAACTAACTACGTAGCGACACATAGCGACATCTATCGTGCCACATAGGACGCATCCCTACTATCCTACATTGCGCTACAGATATTCACTCTGTCGTTGAGTATATATACAATAACCCGACTACAACAGTCGGGGCAGCTGCCCGCCAGACATAGTACCCGTCTGGCCGGAGGATCCTCCCTTTTCTATGGCGGATGAGGAACTTTACTCTCTGTTCCTTACCTCCGCTAAAGTGGTGACCCCGACGTGATACGTCAGCACAACCTTCTTCACAAAGCTACGTCATCATCACTTCCTCAAGCTTTCGAGCAGCGAGTCCAATACAGCCAGCCAGCATCCACGGCTACTACGGGGGTATCCTGACCATACGCATGCAGCAGATGCGCATTCCTGGTCAGCCCCACAGCCTTCTCAGCGACCTTGGCACAGCACACTGCACTTCGGCCAGTCAGCAAGCAGCAGAAAACGCACTTCTCTCCTGGTCGACGCAGCCGCCAATCACCGCACACAGTTTCGACTCACCGTGAACTATGCGACATCTAGTTCCGACTCACTGGAACTCTCCACTGGCCCGGCAAGCATCACAAATGGACGACTCAACCTGCTATCGACCTCCGGTCTCGGAGGGGAGTGATGTAGCGACATCTCTCGCCACAACTGACGCATTAACGCATCGATACAACTAACTACGTAGCGACACATAGCGACATCTCTCGCCACAACTGACACATCAACGCATCGATACAACTAACTACGTAGCGACACATAGCGACATCTATCGAGCCACATAGGACGCATCCCTACTATCCTACATTGCGCTACAGATATTCACTCTGTCGTTGAGTATATATACAATAACTCGACTACAACAGTCGGGGCAGCTGCCCGCCAGACATAGCACCCGTCTGGCCGAAGGATCCTCCCTTTTCTATGGCGGATGAGGAACTTTACTCTCTGTTCCTCACCTCCGCTAAATTGCTTGATATATTTAGTTCTAGATATTTGAATAAAAAACCCGCAACCAGAAATGTTTTTTTTTTTTTTTGTTTATTGGTGAGGTAATAAACCCCCACTCCCCTAAAAGCCTCTAACACATATCAGAGAACGATGGTGCTGTATAATAATTTGTTACAATATTTTTTCCCCAAACACTTTCCTCCGACTTTGTCAGCAATTTCCCTACCCCTATGCATCCCCTCTTTATTTATTTATTTAAAAAAATTCTTATAACTAGTTACAAAATTCTTACAATAATTCCAATAATACAATAATGTCAAATATAAATTTAAATAAAGTAAAATTTTGTATAACAATAATAACTTAACCCAAATTTGTAAAGTAAAATTTTTAAATGGTATAATGTAAATAGTAATAATAATAATTATAATAAGATCTCCATCAACAGACACAATTTCCACACATATCATAACACGACATACAAAGAATACATGAAAATAAAAAATCGGCAAATTAAACTAAGCAAAGAAGAATAAATCTGGTTTTATTTATTTCTCCTGTTGGCGACTTTAACTATTTTTTCAATAAATTCTAAGAAGTGCCCCCTTATCTGGTCGTCCGCCACCAAAGTGTGCAATGTGACCTTATCAATCTTATGGCCAAACCTGGACTCGAGGTCGAATCTGGACGAGCCGAATCTTGGACAATCTATAATCAGGTGGTAGATTGTTTCGGCAATATCCGGGTCGCATTCACACGCGGGACTGCCCTTGATCTTGAAGCGGTACAGGTACGCCGAAAATCCTCCATGGCCTGTGAAAGCTTGGACATGGGCGGGTAATAGATTGGTCTTCCTCAACACCCGGTGAGCATCTGCCACCTTCGGGAAGAAGACCCGCGTTACCTCACCCGTGTCAGAGGACTCGTAGCGCACCTGCCACTTAAGGACAGTCTCCTCTCGTATGACATTCTTCGCGTATGACACCGGATACCGATCATAGTCGGCCACGGTCTTCTTGTGGGCGGCCCTCTTCGCCAATACGTCGGCACGTTTGTTTCCAACCGTACCAACGTGAGCACGCACCCAGTACAAGTGCACCGCACGCCCCTCCGCTCTAATAGCTCGAATCGCTGTCTGCGCTGCAAGAGCCAGACGGTGAGGCGGGACTGGATTGGCCAGCATCTCCAGCGACGACTTAGAGTCACTGAAAATACTGACCTCCCCGTCACCAGCCTTATGCACCTTCTGTACCGCCCTATGCAACGCATAAAGCTCGGCTTGAAAGACGGAGCAGAAGGGCTCTAGGCGAAACGTGGAGAACCTGGTTTCACGTCCTTCTTTGAACCAAGTCACAGCAGCTCCCACTCCACCGTCGATCTTACTGCCGTCGGTGAAGATCCCGGAGCCGCCGGACTCAGGAAGGACTTCCAAGCTCTCGTACGGTTCGCCAACACAATACACTGGGTGCGGATAGTCGGCGAATTTACCGGACGCTCCAACACACGATCGACCACGATCTCGTCCAGACCTACTCCTTTCTTTGCACAGTACAGCCTGTATACCTCTTGGGCGCGGAAGCGAAGCAAGTCTGCCAGAACCAATGCTCGTGCGCCTCGAAAGTGAGCTTATTATCCAAAATCAGGCCCAGCAGGCGGAACTCCTTCTCCAAAGGTAACCGGACTCCTCCCATGAACAAGACCGGGGCGTCGAACTTAAGCTTTCTTGTAAGCACCATCGCTTTGGTCTTATGCGGGGCAAAGGAGAGCTTATTTTCGACGCCCCAGTCCATCACGGTCTGCAAAGTCGGCATGCAAATTCCTGTATGGGCCCGACCTCACTCCCAGAGAAAACCAGGACGACATCGTCTGCAAAGGCCTGACAGTACACCCCTGCGACCTCAAGCTTCACCAATAGGGAATCGAGTATCAAGTTCCAAAAGGTTGGCCCAGCGATAGATCCCTGGACGCAACCCTTCGAAGACTCCCGACTCACCTGACAACCGGCATAACTTAGCTCTATACGTCGATCCTCGAGATACGACAGAACCACGCTGTACAAATTTCTAGGGCACCCTTTGGCCACGAGCTGCGACTTCAGCGCTGGCCACCACGCGTTATCGAACGCGCCCTCTATGTCCGGTGACACCAAGACGACGATCTCCTTCCCTTCGATCGAACGTACGCCACCAGATCATAGAGAGCATCTTCCGTGCTGCGTTGTGGCATGAACCCATACTGCCGCACGCTGAGTTTGGGTAACAAGTGCCAGCGTAAACGTCGAACCAAGAGCTTTCCCAGATGCTTGCCCAACACCGGCAAGAGGCAATAGGACGGTAGGATTTTGGCGATGTGTAATCCTCCCTAGCTGGCTTCCGGAGAATGCACACCGTTGCAGTTTTCCAGGGATGAGGGAAATGGCCCAATTCCAGGCTCTTATTAACCAGTACCTGAAAAAGCGCCACTCCCCCCCCCCAAGACCGCACGTGTACATACGTCAGCTGTGAAACCATCCCCCCCAGGAGCTTTTCGCGGATGAATCTCTTTACACACCCGCTCTATCTCCTCCTGGGTAAAAGGTGGGTCTGCGGCCGACAGTCCCCGTGGCCAGCCGGGGAGGCGCCCCTCAGTCGCTGTCCTAATGGCCGTCTGGGCTTCGGTATCAGCGCCCACATCATCCGCTGGGAACAGCGTACTGGCGAGCAGGTCGGCAGATCCCTGCGGGTTTAAAATAGCTCCGCAAGGGCCTGCCAAAAGGACCTCCTCCCGCCTCCGCTCAGTCCTCCGCAAGACTCTGTAGACGCCGTCCCACATGCTCTCGTGTTCCTGCGTCGTACAAAACTCCTTCCAACTCCTGGTTTGAGCGCTCGCTACCTCTCTCTTGAAATCCTCAAGGGACATCAAGATAGTCGGTGACAACGTAAGGCCTCCGGTGAGGAGCGGCGCAACGGATTCTCCTCTTCCTCCGCACAACCTCCCGTTTGAGGGCATCCAAGTCCCCCGTCCACCAGGGGGGCGAGCCACCCTTTTCACCCCACCTACCCTCGGGATCACCTGATCACAGGTGTCCTTGATGCAGGAGAGGTATTCGGACACGGCTGACTCCAGATCCCCAATGTCGGCTACACCCTGCACTCTTCCGGCCGCCAGGCCCCTCTTGGACAGTCTCTCCTGTAGAGTTGACGAAAACTCCGACCAGTCCACCTTCTTAGTATTGTAGATCCGGTTTGTGGACGGTTTAAAGCTTTGAAGCTTCCCATCCACCCGGATCGAGAAGGTGATTGCATTGTGGTCGGAAGTTATTAAGTTCTCGTCAACTTTCCAATCATTGATCCTGCCAAGAAGGGTGGGGCTGCAGACTGTAACGTCCATTATGCTTGTGCACAAGCTGCCCCTCCTGACGACCTGAAAGGTGGGCTTCTCACCCACATTAAGTATCTCCAGCCCCGCCGCTTCTAGAAAAGAGCAGTAGGCCTCCCCCCGATGGTCGAAGGTACGACACCCCAACCACACGCTTCTAGCATTCACGTCGCCTCCGACTACCAGGTTCTGCACTCCCAACTTGGCACAAATAACCAGAAATGTTACTTTTATAATTCTTTTTATAAAACTTTTGAGTTAAATGTACAGTTTAAGTTTTTGCAAATTATTATTAAAATTTTATAGGGCTTAACAAATTCCAGGTTTATTGAGCAATATTGTTAAAAAACTATTACTCTTTCATTTGGTATATTTTTATGTAGATAGGATCAGTAATTGCTTCAACAATCTTATTTAAAAAACACTTAATTGCTAGTTTCACCTATGTTCTTCTTTTTTTCGTAACTTGGCAACCGGTCCTCTTTAATAATGAATGAAATTAATGAAGACCATTACTGCCATTATCGAGTGAATTATATTGTCATGTGTTATGACGATTCAGTATCCTAACAAGATGGTGGCTCCCTTTTTAGAACTTTCTAGGAAGTTTTTGTGGGATCTTGGAATGAATGCTTTAGGCGTATATTTATAATCCACCTCACTTATGCACAAAAACCAAACTATATCACGCAAAACGCCGCCAATATTACATAATATAGGGTCAAAAACCTGAGTAAATGAATTAAAAATAAAAACCACAACATGTCACTTCAAGATCCCGCCAAAAACTCCCCTTCACTTATGTTAATGTTTTAAGAGTAGAACCTAGAGGTGGGCGTAGGAATGATTATAGGGGGATGTGAATTTCTAAAAAAAAGATTAATTTGAAAAGTAATAAATTCGATTATTGTTTTAAAAAAATAATATATTTTATTCTAGAGGTGTTTTATTAAGCTCATATTTCGATATTACTAAAGTAAAAAGGAATATATTAGTTATCTCATATTAGTGGACCGTACCTATTATCTGGTACTAATCAAATAATAGTCAAAGAACTCATCGATTCACTATTCCATTACAATGTGCCTACTTTTAATCTAATACTGATTATATTAAGCGAACCTATTCTCTACATAAAGAATGCGTATGAAAATAGATGAATGTTGTAATATTATCTGTACGCCTATTATATTACCTAAACGAAACGGTGAATAAATTTTTCTTCATATTATCATACTAGCTGTGCTCGCGGCTTCGCTCACGTGGACTACAAAATGCTCGCGCGAATCTTGCTTCCCCGCTCCTGGCTATTTTAAAGACAAAAATGCTTAAATAGACGTATACTCTCGCAATCTTTTTTGTAGGTCTTTTTTAATGTCTACAACTATATAGTACATTAATGTGCTATAATCTTTTATGGCATGAACATTTTTTTTTAATTGTGCGTAACCCTAATTTTTTTTTCAAAATAAAAGTAGCCTAAGTTACTGCCTATAAAATCAGCTATCTACCAGTGAAAATTCCGTCAAAATCGGTCTAACCGTTTTGGAGATTATCCGGAACAAACAGACAGACAGACAAAAATATTAAAAATTGTTTTTTTTTTGTTATTGGTATCGTATATACTTTTATATATATTTAGTAAAAAGCTGTTATTATGACATTATAAACAGACGCTTCAATTTTATTAATTGTATATATTACCTATTATCGTTAACGTCGAAATCTTTTAAATTCTGAAAAATATATAGGTACTTTAACATGCATACCATCGCAGCAAGTTACAAGGAACTTAGGGAACCACTAACTTAATACGAACAGGTATCTGATACAAACATTATAAACTAATCTGTGAATATAACTAATATCCGTATCAGCTAAAATAGTGATATTAGTAAAACCGGTGTCTACTAAAGTGATTCTGTTCTCATTGCTTGCTTAATGTGTTACCAACCCATGCAGTTATCATACGAAGCCCGACGTGTAGTTTCTAGTATTATTTATAGTATATAGATAATTATTAATAGTGTATTATAGTGGTAGTATTAATTTTGCTTGCAATCACGAAAATTGCAATGACGAAGCTTGGAGTCTAGTTCTATTCACAGATGAGTCCAGATTTTGCCTGAAGCCTAATAACTTGTATAAGGATAAGCCACGCTATTGTCTTTCTTAAGCCTAATAAAAAAATGAATAAAGTATTAACTACAAAAGTGTCTTATTCCTGTAAAAACAATCCTTAATTTGTTTAATTTTTGCGTAACACCGCGCGGAGACTGGAGAGCCGCGGGGTACCGCTAGTGTTAGATCAGGCCCTGCTAATCATCATCACACAAACTAATACCATAGAAATATAAAAAATAATACCACTATGTTATTGAACATTTCTATATAATTATAATTTTAAAACATTGTATTCTCTTTTCAGTTCTTCCATTGAGATTTCAGTAACTATCGACTCGTGGCGACACGTACTTTTTGTCTCCAGTTAATATTCCGCATGCGATTTGCCTGTCACGCTCTGTGCGTAACGCCTGAAGCAATTTAACAATGTCATTTAGAATCTTAATAATAAGGCGTTATAGATTATTCTATCCTTCGGTCATCTATATAATTAATAAAATTGAAGTGTCTGTTTGTAATGTCAAACTAACAGTTTTTTACTAAATGCATATGAAAGTACTATACGATACCAATAACAAAAAACCCATTAAAAAAAAATCTGTCTGCTTGTTCCGAGTAATCTCCGAAACAGTTGGACCTATTTTGACGTGACTTTCACTGGTAGATAGCTGATGATATAAGAAGTAACTTGGGCTACTTTTATTTAAGAAAAATAATTAGGGTTCCGCACAAATAAAAAAACCTGGTCAAGGTGAATCAATTAGGGCGCTTAAATGGCGTATGCTGAGTAAAACATAAGAGATATAAAATGAAATGTACTATAAAATTATAGGCATTAAAAAGACCTACAAAAAAGGCCTGGTGAGTATACACAGCTATCTTCTAAGAAACACCCACAATAAGCATTTTTGTATTTAATAGCCGGGAGCAAGGGAGCAAGATTCGCGAGGGCATTCTTTAGTCCACGTGAGTGAAACCACGGGCACAGCTAGTTTTATATAAAATCCCAGAATAATAACGATTAGTGAGAAGTGGTGGCCGCGATTCAGCCTTCGTAGTTCGCACCCTATCACCCCATAATTAATTAATTTTTCTACATAAAATATTTACTTATTCAAACAAAGTTTACGAAACAGGGAACATTTTTTTTCTAAATGACAATACTGTTAGCCATGAGGGCCCTGAAGCCTCAGACGGCGTTTACAGCTTCACCGTGACTTGAACAGGGAGGGAACTTAAATCTTAGCAACATAGTCGAAAAAGTTCGTGCGCGATCGTTCCATATAAGAGATGTTGGCGGAGACGAGGTAGCACGATATTACACCACTACAGTACACTAAAGTAAACAGTATGATGTATCTGCAGTGTTCTTGAAATAATTACCTTTTTTTTTAGACCTGACTACACTGTTAGCCTTAGGGGCCCTAAAGCCGCTGTGGCTTTTACAGCTTCACCGGACATGGTGGCGAGCGCCTCGCAGAGGGCACTCAGCCGCGAAAGTTATTAGGACGACTCGCACGAGGGTGCCAAAGTGGCCGGACCTCGGCTCGGGCGGTCGTCGCGTATGCAAATAGTCACGATCTAATCGAATCCCTACACCTACGATTCGAGCTAACTAATATATACTCATAGGCACGTTCCCTTCCTCCTGGGAGGAAGGAAGGGACCATGCGTATGTGCATTTATTGATCGGAAATGTTTTCTACACTAACTAGCGCAAAAAATAAAATAAAAAAAAGGTCCCTCACAAAACCCATGTACCTGTGTGGTGTGCACGTGTGTAATGTCTAATGTGGGTAGCTAAGTGTTGCACGTATAGTGTCACTTGTACCGCGTACAGTACTTGGTTATTGCCTGACCCAAGGGCTTCATGCCGAGGATACGGACCTAAAAATAATTACCTAAATCCGCTCGGTAGATAAACACGCACTAGGGCTGCCCTCGGTAAGACACATTTCTTGGGTTACCTACTTAGATCCTACTAATATAATAAATGTGAAAGTGTGTATATTTGGATGTTTGTTACTTAATCACGCTAAAACGGCTGAACAGATCTCAATGAAATTTGGCACACAGATAGTCTATGACCTGGAATAGTTCAATGTACTGTGACTTGCGCATCTACGTAACGCGGTTGCACGTGCTTGCCTTCGCGCTACATTACTCGCCCCCCCGTTGTTGTCAGTTGTACCTCGTCCCCGCCAAAGTCTGTCGGAAACATAGGACGGTCGCGCACTAACTAGTACGACTATACCTACCTAATTTTTGTATTTAAATTTTAAAAAGAATAAAGTGATTATTCATCGTTTAAATAGTAGGTAATACAGTAAAGGCCATTTCTAGTTTTTACACCTTTGTGACAGCCAAAGTTGGGAACGCGCTAGTTATAGGTACCTTAAGTATCCTTATGCTACGGTGGCCGCTTCCTAACAGGCGGAGCGCATGCTTGTTTGCCACCTTAGTTGTATAAAAAACTCCATTGAAGAAATAATAACCTTTCATTAATACTTATAATACGATATAGATCTATAGTAGACGCCAAAAATGATATTTCTTCGAGTTTTCAAATAGAGAATGAGCATAATAGTTGCATTTACCCCGGTGCTCAGGATTACCGTCAGCCGATAATGTTCATTAAATTTAAAAGAAGAAAAAAAGTACGTTAGGCGCCACCTCCACGAGCGAGTTAATCGTCACGCGTCTGCCGTGCTATCGTCGGATGATCTTTACGAGACGATTATCGTTCCACCTGCGTATAGTCGCGACTCGTGACAGACTGCCGCGTTAAAGCAACGAGTCCGAAACAACTCGTGCGTTACGAGTAGGTCGCGTTTCGCTTTCGCAGCGAGCGCACTACGAGTCGTTGATGTCACTCGTCACATCTCCGCGATATCGCGATAGTATTGCTGTGTGGAGACACGTTCATAGCGGTATTAAAGAATTAAGTGGCAGGACGAGAATATCTCAGCGATAAACTCGCTCGCGGAGGTGGCGCCATATTTTAGAAAAAAGTATTGATTTATGTAGGTATGCATGACTCAACCCTTGGCACATCGGAAATATATTCCACTATCTAGTTACAAATTAAAACTCTAACCAGGAACCGCATAAATTGCTTCTTCAAAGTTTGGCATTCAGAAAATTCATCTAAATACCCTTTGCATTTTCTAATTCCGCGATCTAATCCGTAACTCTCCAAGCAGTCCATTAGATCCATCTCTTGCTTGGCACATCTACCTAGCAATTGATGGGAGATCAAACCTCCTGTTATGTCGGTCATAGGCCATCGTAAAAATGGAGATATACTTTGCATTATGTATTTATGTAGATTCTAATATTTTAAATAAATAAGTAGACAGGTTTCACACAAAATAGTTTTTCTATTTTGACAAAATCTAAGTTTGACAATGTATTATATTTTATTAATGAACGAAACAGGTTTTATTTTATTGAAAAAAAAATTTCATAGTCCGTCTTTTTGTAGATGATTGGACATACTATAAATTTATATCTTTACTAGCTGGTACCCCCGATTTCGTCTGCGTATTATTGGATATACACAGATTGATCTCGGAACACGACAAACCAAAAGAAAATCAAGATGGGTTTGTCACTATGTGTATGGTGGACGCGATCCCTACCACCCCTGTATATTACTGCATAATACACCGGCTGATTTCGGATCACGACAAACAAAAACAATCATAGAAGGGTTGATCACTATGTTTATGGTCTTCGCGATTCCTGCGACCTCTCTATATTACTGAATGTGGACCTTCTGATCTCGGAACACGATAAACCAAAAGAAAATAATAAATGGGTTTATCATTGTGAGTATGGTATTGTAATTATATGCCAATATGAATTCAACACATACCCCGTCCCAATGAAACTTCAAAAAAAAATTAAAATCACCCTTATTATACCGGCTTGCGAGAAAGCTTTCTGAACAACGTGAAACCCCTTTGGTTGCGCCGCTTTTATATAGTTTTAAATATTGTGCGATATTGTGATCGGTTCGCAACTTTTTCTATCTCCGCTTACCCTCCCTTCCTTGGCACATGCAAACAGTTCGTCGCCGCGCCTCGTCGGAATAAGTTGATTTTCGCTCGGTTGTTGATACATTGACTTTAGTGCTCGTCAGTGGTATGACGGAGAAGAATTTGGGCAGTACGTCGAAGACGACCACCTAGCCGGCTAGCCAGATGAAACCGGAACCCATCACGAGGTATGTGCCAAATTCCTATCCTATATCCATATAGCTGATCACAATCCCCGCAAATACAGTCCACTCAATTAGTATTAAATGCGCTGCGCTTCCAACGGCGTAAGCACCCTTATATTTCTTATCAAAAGCATGAATATCAATTTTCACCTCCTTAATTTGACACAATATGGGTTCTTCATAAGAACTTTCATCCCCTATTTCATTCCATCATACCTTTTATCAAGTTAACATAAGGTAGCCTATGTCCTTCTCCATAGTCCAATGTATCTCTTTACCTACATTCATTACAATTGGTTTGAAGTTTGTCAAATAGTCAGAAGAAGGTTGCGTGTTCATACCAAGTCGGGGTCACCACATGTGGGATAACACAATGAAAGAATTCACTCGTAGCAAAAGTGATCCAAATAATTTAAAATAGGTAGGTATATATTGATCAATAAATCAACAAACCAGTTGGCGTGCCTTATGTAGGTTTAAATTATGATTTGGGTTTAGGTATGGGTTTAGGTTTAGGCTTGGGTTAAGGTTTAGGTGTTATAGGTTTGGGTTCAGGTTTGTGATTGTGATTAGTTTTAGGCTTAAACTTAGGTTTAGTTGACGTAAAAAATACAATAATCGTTCAAAAACTAAAAGAGATTGGCCTTTTAATAACAGGCCGGTGAATTTGATGATGTGAAAGCATGAGGGAGTGTGAGGGGTAATCTCCATGTGTAGGAAAGAGTTGGGAAACAAATCATTTCTAAAAATTATTATTTCAATTTTATTGTTATGTCTGTCTAATAGTTGTATATGAATTTTCAACGAATAATTTTTTTTTTTAGCACTCGCCGACCGCTGCAACGGCCCGCTCGTTTTGTTTTGTCGACTAATGCCATATGAACACAGTTCAAACAATCTAACCAATTTTACCACAACGGAATAATTTAAGGTTTAGGCTTAGGCTTAGACATGAATAGATAGCAGTGGTCAAGCTATAACATTAACAAGAACAAAATGTATCCTATACGTTAATCTAGGTTACAGACTATCTGTGTGGTAAATTACATTCAAATCCGTTCAGCCGTTTATGCATAATTGAGTAACAAAAATACAATTCTTTTCAGTATTATATTTGTAGAATAACACTGGTTAAGCTGTGACTTATACCGGGTTAACCTACGGGGTACCCTATGTGTTATTCCTGATTATAGAATATCTGTGTACCTACTAAATGTTATCTAAAACCGTACAGCCGTTTTTTCGTGATTGAGTAATAAGCAAACAAACTTTCACATCTATTATATTTGTAGGATAGGAATAGTAGAATTCAACTAGATTTTGTTTTTTTTTTTAGTGTACGTGGGTTGGGTTTTTAAGTTTTGTGTTATTTCTTTTCTTTTAATTAACTCCGCTTAGAGAAAAATTACATTCATTGGTCAACTTGAATAGAATAGACTAGAGCTTCGCACTACAATCTCTTTCGATGTAATTTTAACCAAATTACAGTGGCGGAATTATGTAATTCACGCATACATAAATCACGCTTATTTCCCAACGGGGTAGGCAGAAACCACGTCCTTCCACCTGCTACGATCCTGACTTACATCTTTCGCTTCTTCAACATTCATTAATCTTTTCATGCATGCTCGTCGGTTTAAAGTACTCATGACATAACCTTTCTCAAGAACGTGTCCTATATGATCGATGAATGTTCATCTAGGCCTTCCTCTTCCAACGTTTCCTTTCACGCATGTCGCCATTTTATAAGTGAAGTAAGAAAAAAAAATATATATATAAATTAAAACGTTACTGAAAATATTCATAGTCCACCTTTTTGCAGGTGGTTGGACATCTGAGATTGTACATACTGTACGTTTATTCAACAAGTTAATATCAGGAATGTTCCCAAACATATGCTTTCATACACCTCCTTATGTGCCAATCTTTATGACATACAATTATATTTGTATTATAAATATGAAATTCTAGCTATAAATATAAAAATATATATATAATATATATATATATATAATAGAAACTGGCACACTTTCATATTTTTTAGTGTTGACGACTGCTATGAGCGAGGTTCTGGGTTCGAATCCCAGGTCGAGCAAAGTGTTATTGGGATTTTCCTATGAAATTCCCAGTAGCAGCTCGGAGTTTGGTTTCGTGCCTGTTTAATGGCAATAGGCTCGCCCTCTATTACATGGGACCTAAAAACATACTCGGCGAATTGTGAGTGAACATTAGTACACCTCTGCCTAACCCTTCGGGGAATATAGGCTTGATGGTAAGTTATGTTATGTGTTGACAACAGAAAATTCAAATCAAATGTGAATAAGTATTAGAAAATTACTATGCTACATATTTTAACAGATCACAGCCAAATAATCCTATGTTGTGATCAAGCAATGAGTAGGGTTTGTAAAGAGAAAGGGAGTCCAAAGTCTGCAATAAGCTGGTGACACCTCTGATCTATAGGCTATGACTTAGCACCACTAACCATCAGGGTCCTCCTGATGTACGCTTGTTTGACACCATAGTTGTATTTTTTTTAATCAATTTTGTTTCAAATGTAAGTATCCAAAAAACTTAAGTTGTTCAATACTCATTTCTAGAATATACAAAATTAAAAATTTACAAGAATTTTAAGATAGAAAACCATTTATGTTTTTTAAGTGATTTATTATTTACAAATCTAAATCAAAAGTGATCAATCTTAATGGGACATAATACTCAATAGGACATCAAGTAATGCCCTAAGCTCTTTCAATAGCTGTCCACTCTAGGACTTACATATTTTTTATCTCCAGTTAGTTTACCCTCAGCTATTTGCTTGTCTCTCTCTGTGCGCATTGCCTGTAAATAATAATACAATATTACTGTTTATAGTATTGATTTAGATGATGTTTATAAAAAGGGTAGAAATCACTAAATCCATTACATTTTTTTTTTTTTTACATTTTAACAATATCCCATAACCTGTCTCAACAAGTTACTATCTTTCAGGATAAAATAGACTATTTGACTCATATCAAATTTGGCGCAATAAATAAATATTTTCTGTAGTACTTGACTTAAGAAACCAATATTTATCGAGCAGAGATAATATATAGAGTAAAATGGCTGACAGCATTTTCACCTGTTTACAAAGAAGTAAACTATTAAAATAAAATTTTGTGGTTTTCTAGGCCCTAAATGTGGATTTTGGAAACCGACTATAATTTCAATAATTGTTAAAAATTCTAATTTTTTATTATATACTCTGTCGAAATTTAAACCCTAAATTCACAGGTACAACAACTTGTGTTTTTCAATCATCCCCTAAGTTCTTCTGAAATCTTGACGAAATTGAACTGCTGTATGCGAAACAGGAGTTCACCAGGTAAATATTCAGTAAGACTACATAAAAATAGGTTTTATTTGATCATTTACTTGATCAATTAAATTGAGATTGTACTGATGCCAATATTTGTATTATATAGTATATGCCTATTTAGAAGCAAAGGCACTGTGGTATTTACATATTAGGTAAGGGAAAAGTTTCTTCGCATTTTTATATAAAAACTCAAGACATTTTTTTCAAAGTTTATTTACATTTATTTACAGTATATATGTACTGTTTTATTCGATGACTTTCTGCCATTTTGTAGGTAGAGACATGATCCCGTTGCTGTAAAAACTTTGGGACTTCTGATAAAAAAAATACAACAAATTAGTTTTGGTAGTCCTCTCTTGATGTTAACCTTACAGAATCTAAAGAATTCTGACAAGACCAAAACAGGTGAAAATCAGAAGTTACAAGGTCAGGGCTATATGGTGGATGCACTAATACCTCCCAGCAAAACTCTCATAATTTTTGCTGAGTGGCTAAAGATGTGTGTTGTCTAGTGTTGTCATGATGAAAGACCACACCCTTCCTGTTGATTAATTCCGGCCACTTTCTCTCATCTACTTCCTTTAATTTCATCAGTTGTTGGCAGTAGAGATCCAAAACGACAGTTTTTCCGGGCGGTTAAAGCTCATAATGAACAATCCCACCATACACATGCCATCACCTTATTTTGAGTTAGCCCACAGTCTGTGTAGCCTGGCCGACCTTAGACTACAAACTTTTTCACACATTATTGTTGTATGTGATCCACTTTTCATCGCCAGATTGCAAATTGCAAATGGGTACATGGTTCATTAGGTTTCTTTCAGTGAGTTCGTGTGGCACCCAAATATTGAGCTTTTTAGTATAGCCAGCTTTCTTTCTTCAAATGGGTTAAAACTATTTTGTGGTCAATTTCCAGTTCTTCAGCTACATCTTAACTACTGATATGCCGATCTTGCACCACTTTTTCAAAAATGACATCCATTTTATTCGTAACAGGGGGGCCAGAGCGAGGTGCATCTTTAAAATCAAAATTATCGAACTAAAAATGTTTGAACCAGCTTTGTGCTACTCTTACTGACACTGCATTAGGTTCATAAACATCACAAACTTTTTTCGCTACTTGAGTTGCATTTTTGTTTTTTTTATAACAATATTTTTAAATGTATCGAATTTCTTCATTAGATTCACTCATTTTTACAGAAAGAAAAACAAATGAAAATAGCGGGAAACAACTTTTTTTATTTTTAATGTTACCAAAACCAGCCATATACAAATAGTACAGCCATAGAAATTTTATAACAAGTTTATACCTACATTATGCGAAAACACTTTTTCCCTGACTTAATACTTACTTTTTACAGCATCAACTTACCAAGAACCTCTTGAATTGCTTAGTAAGAGTTTGGCATTCGTGGAAATCTCCAAATAAATGAGCGCATTTAACTTTACCACGTTCCAGTCCATATGCTTCGAGACAATCCATATACCTAGCCTCTTCCTTTTGGCAGCGACCTAGCAACTGATGGGACACCAGCCCTCCAGTAACATCGGTGAAAGGCGAACGGAGGAATGGTGAAATAGACATAGCTGATAGCTAAAAATAAATAATTTTACATTTTCTAATATTTATTCTATAAATTATTACTTTATTACATTATTTTTATTACAGGTTAAAAATTACGTAAACAAATGACACTAATGGGTAACTTAAAGTTATTATTACTAATTTCTCTTCGTATAGGTAAATTATTAATTCCTTTATAATTAAAAGAAAGTATAATGTCTTAGAATTCATAGCAAAGAGTTTATACCTTATTTTTTGAAATTCGAAATAATAATTTAGAAATAGTTGAAAGAAAAATCCACTCCACAGAGAATGAAATTATATTGACAGTATTGACACTTTTTCAGTGTTGCCAGCCTCGTAAAAAATATAAAATAAAAAACTTCAAAAAGCGCAAAAATCCACAAGCATAGGCAAAAGTTTCTTTCTGAAATACGTAGACACGCAGTACAATGCGATTAAATAATCAAAATCAAAATTACCTAAAAATTGTTTTTTTTTTAAGGGTAGTGTATCCAAAACGTGCCGTTGTTGTGGGTACCAGAGATAGATGTGGGTGAGTTTTTGGCGGGATCTTGAAGTGATATTTAGTGACATTACTTAAGTTTTTGATCCTATAATGTAATACTGGTGGCGTTTTGCGTGGTATAGTTTAGTTTTTATGCATTAGTTAAGTGTATTATGAATATAAACTAAAAGCATGCATTCTGGGATCCCACAAAAACTCCCAAGAAAGTTCTAACAAGGGAACCACCACAGAACAAAGAATATATTAGAATGTCGCGTCAACCATAATCATGTGTAGTTCCACAAACTTGAACTCAGTCTGGCCATAGTCGTGTTCTATCACTATGACAGAGTGGCCGTTTGAAATTCGTTTTACGTGATGCAAATAAATCGTTTATCATAGTTTATTCTTCAGTTTTAGAGTGTAAAAACGATGGTAGTAAGGCGAAGATAACAGTGCGTGGCTATGTCGTGCAAGTGTGTACTTCAGATCCCTGTGCCCGCGCCACCACGCCGCGGCGCCGTAAGGAATGCGAGCTCTGCAGCAAGTCGCGATCGCTAGGTCACAAACGCCAGTCCGCTACCGAGTCTGACGGCGAATGCACGCGCACTTTTATAACGCTCCGAAACTATTATATTTACGGTGTACCTACATAGCTTGTGATTGTAATTAAATTACATTTTACTTTAATCTCGCGCCTAATTTATTCTCTCCTCAAATTGTAGTCCCTGGACAGGGCTACATTTTTGGTGACCCCGACGTGATATTCTCTGGCCTTCGCGTGTATCTATTGACGACGGTGAAACAGTACCTGTAATCAGAAGAAATTGGTAATGGACCTACGAAGTCAAGGTGTATATGAAAGAACCTTGATGAAGGAATAGGAAACGGGGAAATAGGAGCAGAGATATGATGCGTTACTTTAATACGTTGGCTGTGAGCACAGTCGCGTGACCATTCTCTACAAATCTTTCGAATACCTGGCTAAACAAATCTGTCTGCTACCAGTCGTACTGTAGCTGTGTTACCTGGGTGACTCAGGTTATGTAGCAAGTCAAATGCTTGTCGACGTAACACCGGTGTAATGTATGGCCGTGGTTGTTGCTTTGATACGTCACAGTAGACTTGGATTTGGGTATCAGGAATTGTAATTTTCTGTAACTTCACCGTAGATCCACCTTTCAACAGACCTTGCAGCTTTGGATCTCTTTCCTGAGATTGTGCAAGTGTCTGGTAGTCGATTCCGTGAGTTACTGCTTCTATACGAGACAAGGTGTCTGCTACAATGTTTTGCTTCCCTGGAATGTATCTTATGTCTGTTGTAAATTGTGCAATATATTCCAGATGCCTAAACTGCCTTGGAGAACATTTTTCTTTTATAGTCCTGAACGCATGTATCAGAGGCTTGTGCTCTGTGAGTATACAGAAATTACAAGCTTCGATCATAAAACGAAAATATTTGATAGCTTCGTAAATCGCTAATAGTTTCTGGTCGTATGGACTGTGTTTTTTTGTGGTGCATTTAACTTTTGGGAGAAAAAAGCCAATGGTTGCCATTCATTGTTCTTTCGTCACTGTAGCACTGCACCAATGGCTACCTCTTGGGCATCAGTGGCAATACTTAAATCGGTCTCCGGATAAGGGGAAACTAACAGTGTTGAATTAGCAAGGTCTTGTTTGCAGTCCTCGAATGCTTTTGTGACTTCTGGTGTTATATGTACTGGGTGTGAGCCTTTAATGTTTGTACCTACCAGAAGAGCGTTAAGAGGTGCTTGTTGAGTAACAGCGTTTGGTACGAAGCGACGGTAGAAGTTGATCATATGCAAAAATCTGAGCTCCTTGATCGTCTTCGGTAGTGGGTAGTCTATTATATTCTGCACCTTAGATTTTACGGGCGTGTACCAGACGCTGAAACATTATATCCCAGAAATGTTACTTCAGGCTTACCCATGACACATTTAGTTGTATTGATCAGTACACCGTATTTTGTGAGACGTTGTAGAACTTGGCGTAGATGTTCTTTATGAGTTACTTCCGATGACGAGTACACCAATATGTCATCACAGATCCGTAAGAAAAGTCCTCTAAGCCGTGGAGCACTTCGTTGATAAACCACTGGAAGGTTTGTGCAGCATTTGTTAGACCAAAGGTCATATAATTGAATTCAAACAGTCCGAACGGTGTAGTTATGGCGGTTTTCTTAATATCTTCTTCCGCGAGTGGGATCTGATTGTACGCCTTTACTAAATCTATCGTTGAGAAGGTGGTACAGCCCGACAATAGATGCGAAAAGTCATGTATATGACGGACTGGATACTGGTCGGGAATAGTCCTTGCGTTCAGTGCTCTGTAATCTCCACAAGGTCTCCACCCGTCGTCTTTCTTTCTGACCATGTGAAGAGCGGATGACCAAGAGCTTTCAGAACGCGTTGCAATTCCATTGGCAAGCTTGTCATCAAACTCCTTTTTTGCTGCCTTAAGTCGTATGGGATCCAAACGTCGCGGTCTTCAGGTAACTGAAGCGCCTGGAATTGTCTTAATATGATGTACAGTATTATGATGTGTTGTACGTATCATTCCTGCGGGGCGTGTGACCTCTGGGAAATCGCGGAGAATATCGTGGTATTCCGACACACCAGAGACAGTTTTAATGGTTGCTACATCCTCAAGAATCCTCTGCCTTAGTACTCTGCTACCCTTTGCCTGCCATTTGATTTTAAAACGCACAGTTGGTTTCAACTTGGGCTTGCAATCGAATAATCGATTTATTCAATTAATAAACTTTTGATGTGCACAAAATATCATAACTCGAAAGGTTACTGCTTCGCGTTGGAGTCATACCTTTTTAATTGCATTGCATGTGGTTATATAATCTATTTCCATTTCTTTATTTTCTCGATGACAGTTCTAATTTGATAGTTGTAGTGTTGTGACCAAATAAGTAATAATATCGATCGCATATGTCGATGTCGATGACGATTCATCAGATTTTGATTAAAATTAGTTAATAAATTTGTACAAAAGTATCTGGCAGTAGTTTAGTTTCTTACATTTTGTAAAAAAATATCGGGACTGTTATCGTGTTACGTTTATCGATATAGCTCCATCCCTATCAGCTTCTTCGAATCTGGGTTAACCTTGTAGTGTACGTGTGTAAACGTCATATTTTTATAAAATAATGCATACTTAATGTAAAAAAGACGCTCCTTAAAATTTTCACAAGAGCTGTCATCGAGAAAATAAATAAGTGGAAATGGTTTAGTATCTCAATAGACATTTGGTCACCATTTGGTATTCTCCTATTTTTTTTATCATTCTATCGGAAATCCATTGATTTACTTGGTATTCTGCTCTACAATGGTGTCTCAATGATATCTCGATAGCAACTAGATAGTAGTCAAAACGATGTTCTCATATATCGTTTTTTACGTAATCTTACAGGTTTAATTGAGATTTACCAGGAAAAATAGCACATTGTTAATTAATAGTAGTTTCGATTAGCAACACTGAATCCTTGATAGATTTTGATAGGCAACGCCAACGACGTATCTATGCCATTCCACTGACACACTATCACAACGCTTTATATATTATATCGAGACAGTAATGAGATTATAGAAGGGGGTTTTTGGCGGGATCTTGAAGTGACATGTTGTGGTTTTTATTTATAATTCATTAGCTTAGGGTTTTGACCCTGTATTATATAATAATGGTGGCGTTTTGCGTTATATAGTTTGTTTTTTTTTGTATAATTGAAGTGGATTATAAATATAAGTAGAAAGCATTCATTCTGAGGTTCTACAAAATCTTTCTAGAAAGTTCTAACAAAGGAGCCACCACCTTGTTAGGATACTGAATCGTCATATCACATGACACTATAATTCACTCGATAATGGCAATAATAGTCTTTATTAAAGAGGACCGGTTGCCAAGTTAGAAAGAAGAAGAAGAAGAGATTACAGAATACCAAATTTGTTACAATTTCGATATAATATCAGGAGAGTGTGGATATAATGACAATGGTAGACTTACAAGCCATGTAAATAATAAAACTGACACTGGCAATATATTTTTATCTGCAGTCAGGTTCTTCAGATTGGGGTGTTTTCCCCCATTTTGTGAAAAAATAATAGGGCTAGGAAAATTTTGGGGAAACGAAAATAATGGTGAAATTCGGGGAAGAACTTTATCTGCATAGCCGTACTACTAACTACTATTTCTACTCAGGGTGCACAATCTAAAGCTTAGCAGTTATCATACCAGCAATGTGGAGATTATCGCACTTCCCTACATTGGACCACAACTATTGTACTTCACCAATTTCTGTTCCAGAGGACCTATTTTGCACGTCTCATACCGCGGTATGAGGTTATTTTCTTCTCTCGACACGTCAAAGTCAAGCAATTTTTTGCTCTTAAACTGCCTTTACCACAACCAACTCTCACTTATATGATAACATGAGTAGATATAGTAGGCCGCGGTATCAGCAATACGAATGACAAATCTGGGACTGTGGGGCAATCCGAATGGTCCACAAACAAAAATTTTAAAGAAGGCTATCATGTACGAACTTCTGATAGGCTCTCCGTGTGATAGGATCCTAAAGAAACATGTTTTCAACAGAAACTACTCGATAAAACTATGCGAAGAAAAACAGGACCAATCCGGCTTAAACGAAGTTCGCATACATACAGATGGTTCAAAAACTAATACAGGAACAGGCGCCGGGATATTTTCCTGTGATCTAAACATTAAAATATCAATAGCCTTAGGGCCACACAGTTCCATCTTCCAATGTGAATGTGTAGCCATTACTGAGGCGGCAAACGCAGTGCTGAACAGGAAAATAGAAAATCACAATATAAGAATTCTCTCCGACAGCATTGCAGTCTTACGAGCCCTGGAGAGACACACTTATTTGTATTATTTAGATAACTTAACCAAATAGGCTTCAATTTTAGATGCAAATAAATAGTGAACTTTTTTGAAGTGAAACTTCTTTATCGGGGTTGGAAAAAAATTTAGTGTAACATTTTTTCATTACGCGTCACATTTTTCCGTTACGCGCTATCTTTTTCTTATCCCTACCACGCGTGATTCGAAGTATACTTTATCAGCGGAGTAGTGATTGGTAAATGTCTCCAATGTATTTTGCGGCCCGTTTTGAGTAGTTACATTTTTGAAATCCAGGTGGCGATTGCATCGACTTCCATAAGAGCCCATGACCCGCTTTGAGTAGTGATGACTTTGACCACTAGGTGGTGTCGTGCAATTGCCATTTACCAATAGCATATCGTTTTAACGGACTTACTCCTACCACTATACTTGACCGTTTTTCTATTGCACGCTTATTTATTCCCAACGCTCTATAGTGACGTGATAAATATATATATTTAAATATGTTATATTGAAGTGATCAGCAAAATCAAAGGGTTTATTTTAATTCTAATTCCAGTGAATTTCTAAAAAAAATAAGTAATTACATCTCTTTTTCTAATACTTAGGTGTAATTATGGTATTTATTTTTCCACGTTATTTAAAATTAACCTCAGTTTTTGATTGTATTTTTCAATACACTAACACGTGGGTATAATTATGGTATCAATTTTTTCTAATACTTGAATGTTTATTGTGGTATTTATTTTTCTAAAATATTCAAAGTCAACCTCAGTTTTTGATTGCATTTTTCAAAACACCAACACGTGGGCGTGATCATGTTATTTATTTTTAACGAGATCCGGCACTACAATTGATGGAGTTTTCGCTCGGTTACTAAATTTTGTGGAATGTAAACAATATATTTCGTATTTCAGTTACCATAAGCCATTAATAACACAAATATATAATAACGACATCAATGATAGTAATAATTCTATTACAATTAATGAAATTCAATAATAATCTTAGTAGTAATAAGCTAAAATGAAATAATTGTAGAATTTGTGTTTATGTCTATGATAATAAAAGCCTTTTATTAAAGTTTATCTAATTTAACTTTATTTAACCAATTTTTGTAAAGTTGCATATAGTAAATTATTTTTTGAAAAATAACGTCATAAAGAAGTTTCACTTCTTAAGAGTGTACGCTAGTACACGCACACATTTTTTTTTATCGTAGCTCGACAGATTGACTGTAATGTCTCTGTTGGATTACATACTCTCTCCCTGTCGCTTCAAATCATCTCTTAGCGTCCCTGGTTCAAAGATGGTAATTATTACAATAACGAATAATGTAATAGAATTACTTCTACGCAATATATAACAAATTATTGATGTCACTATTATTCTACTGTCAGTTATTCTTTATTATTGTTAACAATGGCAATAGTCGGCTGACATTACTGCAACCTACGAATAAGCAAGCATTATGTAGGTAATCACCTTTAGGTTTGAAAGAGAGAGAGCTTTTCAAGTTTCTTAAACTCAATCTCTGCCTGTGTTATTCCCACAATTAAGACGAATCTTACAACACCTCGTATGCTAAAATCCCTCAAGCCGTTTGGGCTACAGATCGTGCCAAAGAAATATACACATACACTCAAAAAACATAACCCATCTCTTTCGCGGTTTGGTAAAAACAGAAATGTTACGAGTTCATCTGTGTGTGAATATGTTTCTATAATTTTTATGGCAGAGAAAATTTGTATTTCATATTTGGTATGTACTTTATAAAATCCTGTTGTAGTTATACGCTTGTTACTCACTAAGCGGCTTAATAGCTCTGTTATCTATTTCTAAAGTTACTATACCATCTGATAGTAAATCAATAGAACAGAGAAGGACGCACGAAGAAAGCAAATGTGACTTCGATATAGCAATTTTTTTGTTTATCTGGACAGAATACGATTTTATTTACAAATTTAAGAAATAGTAAAATATTTTATATGTGCGATGGTACTTTTATGGTTCTAAACACATATCCCCACCTTTTAAAGTGCCTATAGTAGAAATAAACAAAAATTTAAAGGTTTAATTTGCTTGGGGGAAAGTTGCTGAAATCGTATCAATTTGAGGAAATATTTTAGCCGCCATGGGGACATTTCAAAAATTCAACTGGCTCGTAGTTCTGACCAGTTCTGACTGCAGCTCTACTAACTCTGTGGACTGCAGTCAAATTTATCAAAAACAGCTGATTGTTGAGAGTTTTTTTTGTAAAGTACTTGCTTTTTGCACCGCAGTATTCGTATTCAATACATCAATACCACATAAATACATACAAGCATATCTCATCTTTAAAATGGAGCATTGGATCAACGGTAGCCTTAGTAAAATCCTAGATTTCGAGATACCTGACGACTTAATACAGTGAGTTTATAAACTTATAAAAATGAGAAAAAAGGCAAAATATACATTTATTACTACATTAATAAATTATTACATTTTATACATAAATAATCATATTATTGCAGATATATTTTGTCTATTGAGAACGAAGCGGATTTAAATGAATACATGAAAACGCTATTGGATTTTGACAATGGTCAGCATAAAAAATTCTTCTTAGAACTAGCAAAGAAGAAATTTCCATCTAAAGGTAAGCCTACTAAATATTCAAATTAATATGATTTAAACAAAATTATATTATATAATATTTTGACAGAAAAAACTTTAACAAATTTTATTGGGTATCCAATTATTGCATAATGTTATAGAAGTTTGTTCTGATTTAATAATATAATTTAGACATATTAAGATCTTGCAAATTAAAATATGATGATCAAATTGTATGAGAAACTATAAATAAAATAAAAACATTTTATTAAACCATATTTATTAAACAAATTTGTCTCAGATTAGTACCTGCAACATTTGTAGGTTTGATATCAAAATTATGACTGCACTTTGCACTTGAGTTGTACATAATCAAAGGCGGCAAAGTAGGTCTGGCTGACAATTTGGTAATACAAATAAAACTATGAAATTTCAATTTTCAAATGAGAAATATTTTATTATTAACTTCAGGTGAAGCTAACAGTTAAATATTTGCCATAGATAGGTTCAGTTTTAAGGTGAGAATGCACTGTAGCAGCGCAACACATAAAATATTCATTCTATACATTTGTTTGGGCAAAATTGCACTTCAGTGGCTTGGAGCAGTATGGCAGAAGAGTTGGGTCCCATAGAATATTTTGCTGTGCTGTTGACCGTTATTTGATTATTAAGTAGCCATGGGTAAATCATCAAAATTCCTTGCACCAACTCAATAACTCAAGCGTAGCTTACTGCGCCGGCGCATTGAGTTAACTCAAATTTGTACATTTGTAAATTTGTTGCAAAATAGTACATGAGGTCAGATACTTAGAGAAATGAATGAGTAGGCTGACCGGCGGGGTGCGACACTCTCCCTTAGTTGTTGGCTCACTGTGCTGAAGTACACTATGCACCAACACATTTGAAATTAGTGTGTTACTACATCTGGCGCACTAAACGGAGTTTGTGTAATTGCGTGGGGTAGTGTAGTGCTACCCATGTCTATTACTAAGTTATTGGTCAGACCTACTTTGCCCTTTTTTATTTTATATGACTCATTTATAACTTAATAATATCCCAATTGAAATATAGTTTTGATAAGAAAAATTCAGAGACAAACTTAAAATATTATGTAAATTTTTGAACAGTTTTACTCTTTTAATAAACATACTTCATGCTTTTAACCACAAATTATTGTTTATGAAGTTTTTGTTATATTTTTTAGAGGAGGATCAAGTATGTAAGGAGTAAAACAAAAAAAATTGTCCAATATCTATCCAGTAGTTTTTGTATGATGCAGGATCAAGGACAAACCTCAATCATTTTATTTATAATATAGATAAAATTTATTTTGTAATTCTTGAAAATATCAACAAAAAACTTATTGCCATGATAAAAAAGTAAGTAACTCATAAATATATTTGTTGATTTTAGGAATATCTTTAACCAAACAAACTAAAAAGAAAATATCGAAAAACAAGCAGCAGCAAGAAAACAAAATAGAAGTGAAACCAGAGCCAGTATCAGAACTAGAGAATAAATCAAAGAAGAAAACAAAGTATGTTAACTTGTACAGCCAGGAGGGGAAGAATGCCCAGGTTGTATTGTTGAAAGGTAAGATTATCCATTCAACTCTCACATTTAGACTGTACTCAGTAGAAGCCTCTTTATGGCAACTGTTACAATTTTGTACTACTCATGTCTAAAGATCTCAACCAACTTGATTATATTGTTGGGATATGGGCTGATAGTTTGTTTGGTGAATATTTTCTATCCCCGAGCCGTAATTGTGTGACTGCTTTAGTCCACCATCCTCTATTGATCTTGCCTAGTACTCTACCCAATTCCACTTTAACTATGTGATAAGTTTGCCAATGTGTTCAACTTTTCCTCATCTTCGGATATCTTTAGGATATTAAAGTAATAAGTTTTTTCTTATACCTTCTTATAAAATTTATTACCAAGAACAAAATGAGTACATTTTATTCATTCCTACCAAAAAATTCATTAGGTTTAATTTAGGGTGATATTATAATTATAATACATAATAGGTCTTTTTTACCTATGAAATTGCCATTCTGCAGTACTGACCATTTCAAATCAAAATAATTTTTGTTTGGCTAAGAATTCTAATTTCAAATTAATTTAATTTTAAAAACATGGAATTCTTTTTCCAAAAGTAGTCATTTGTTTATTGATTAGTGTTACATTTTCATCGCATTTCAATCTTTTTTGTCATCATGGATACGTTAAAAATTCGAGTAATTATGGAATATGAGTACCGTCGTGGCAGCAACGCGGCACAAGCGGCACGCAACATCAACGACGTTTACGGAGCTAACACTACAAACCAACGCACCACCTGTTATTGGTTTGCTCGCTTCCGTTCTGGGAATTTCGACCTAAAAAATGAACCTCGCGGTCATCCGAAGACTTTGGTCGACAATGACGAATTAAAGGCGATTGTGGAAGCTGATGATACACAATCTACGGCTGAATTAGTAGCAGCTTTCGACGTTAGCGTCAAAACAATATTGGTCCATTTGCGTCAAATTGGCAAGGTAAAAAAGCTTGACAAATGGGTGCCCCACGAACTCAATGATCGCCAGCGCGAAGTACGCGTCGAGACGTGCCTTGCACTGCTCAACAGACACACAAATGAAGGAATTTTAAACCGCATTGTTACCTACAATGAAAAAAGGATTCTGTTTGATAACCGCAAGTGCTGAGCAAGTTGGTTGGATCCTGGTTCAGCACCTAAACAATGCCCTAAACGAAAACTTACCCCTAGAAAAGTGATGGTCACTGTTTGGTGGTCTAGCGCCGGTGTGATTCATCACAGCTTCTTACCAAATGGGGTGAAAATTACTGCAGATGTGTACTGTGAAGAACTGAACACAGTGATGGAGAAGCTGGCATATCTCTAACCAGCATTGGTCAATCTCTCGTCTCCGCTGCTCCTGCACGACAATGCGTGACCTCATACTGCACAGCAGACGTTCTCCAAGTTGCAAGAACTGGGGTTGGAAGTTCTCCGTCATCCGCCCTACTCACCAGACCTTGCGCCTACAGACTACTACTTTTTCCAGAATTTGGATAACTCCTTGGCGGGGAAAAAATTCAATACCCGAGAGGCAGTACAAAATGCCTTTGAAGAATTTGTTGCCTCCCGTCCAGCTGATTTCTTTAAGAAGGGCATCAATAAACTGCCACTGCGTTGGCAAAGATGCATTGATTGCATGGGTTCGATGGTACTTCGATTAATACAAATAAAAAATACATGAAAAAAATTCGTTTAAATTTTTTCATACAAAACGGCAATTTCATAGGTAAAGACCTAATATTTTAATGAAGATTTAAAGGAGGTATAGTGCTACCACAAAAACATTTTGATAAATAATATGAAATATAGAGATTTTAACACTTGCAATATATATAGCTATGATTTTTAAAATTCATGTTACTTAATATGCCTGATGTTGTGGGGTCTCAGTTATATTTAGCAGCGCATCAAATACCCATAGAAAAGGCTACGAAATGTATTGAATAAAAACCAGGTCACCTCAAACGTAAAAAAAAAATTAAATTGACCTGGTTTTATTTATAGATGACATCTAATATAATATTCATATTTTATAGGTAGACATCGTTGTGATTGTCAGGCATCGAAACATGAGTTGGTGAATAACTGCTTGCAGTGCGGCCGTGTTATATGCAAGCAGGAAGGGTCTGGACCCTGCCTTTTCTGTGGAAACCTGGTAATCAACTTGTTTGTTTACTTATTTTTTGAGGGGTAGGCGACTAGGAAGTGTTTAAAAGCGAAGCCAATGCATAAAAATATCAATATCACTCACAATATATTATGATAGATTCTTTCTTATGTGCTGTGCAAGTTAGTAATAGGTCAGTCTAGAAAAAAATACTCAACTAGTTAATCTCCCTCTGACCTGACATTAGAGATGAAACGGATAGTGGTTTGGCTGGATATCGGATATTCGGCAACCTACGAAGCCGGAGCGCCGGTTATTCGGCCCTTTATCGCGATACATGACGAGATCAGTTTAATTTGAATATTGGCGCGGTGAACGAAATCGGAAATAAAGTAAACTAATTAATAAAACAAACCTTTTTCAAATGCGATTATAAAAATAAACGGTGTCCATAACTTATTGTGTTATGATTTGCCTTGTGTAAAATAATGAGAATTTTTTGAACTTTACTATCCGGAATCCGACCGGATACTGAATTACTATCCGGTATCCGTCCGCATAGTGAAAACAAGGCCGGATGGGCTGGATACCGGATATCCGTTACATCTCTACCTGACATACAGCACTTAAAAGTAACTCCAATAAGAATCTTATTTCCAAGTCCGGTGGAGCTATAAAAGCCGCAGAGGCTTTAGTGTAGTCAGATCTAAAAAAAAGAAAAAAAGAATCTTATTAAGTATCTTGTCGCTAAAACTTTACAAAAAGTACTTAATATAAAGTTAAATAAATAGCTGTTAGACATCTTAGGATCCATCGACTATAGGTTAAGGCCTTTTAATTCAAGAACTAAATATGCAAGCTGAGGCTTGATTCAATTTTAAGTTATAAAGCTAAAATTTACGGATATCTTAGGTTTGTACTCCAGAGGAACAAAAAGAGATAAATGCTAAGACGAAAGCTAGTGCAAAATTGATGGAAACATTACTGGAAAGGAACCGACCTAAAGGTTGGGAGGCAGCAGTTGTTCACCGGAATAGACTGCTTGAATATGATAGAACCAGGTGGGAATATCTATTAGTTATGAATATAAATACAAAAAATAGTGTGTGCCAGTTTCTACTTGCTACTAGACTTTACTGTTTAAGAACATAGAACAACACGGGCCACCGGCGGACCGGAGGCGAGTGGCCATAGCGTTTCTTCCCGATACAAAACTGTCTGTCGTTTTTTGCGGGGGAAAATCTTCGCCAACTGTCGATACACATTATCGATGAATTAGAGATATTGTTTAGGGAAATAAGGTAAACAACTGGACATTATAATATAGACTTTATTTATTACTAGTTCTTCCATATAATAATATTCGAATCTTTAGGAAACCTGAAATAAATAAACAAATAATATGGTCGAAGTTCGAACTTAGTATTTTTAACATAATATAATAATACTCTCGTAAGTATTGTACCTGTATTAAAATAAAGCTCATAATAAATGTTATAAAAATTAAACAATACAAAAATATTGAATGTATAGATGCATTTGTCGAAGCCATTTTTATCGATATCTATCTACAACCCGGCAACTCTCGGATCGGATCAGTCGCTCGACTAATCCACATTATGTATGTGCTCTGTGTTGATAAACAAATCCAAAATAATACAACCATTATTATTGTAATTTTTAATATGAAAGGTAACGTCATCTTTTTATAAATTTGAAATGGCAGATCTCTTTTTGCAGCAAAAAACTGAACAATTCGGCATTATCACGGGAAGTCGATTCAGCCGCGCAATTAGATTTCATTTAGTGAAAAGTCCGGTTGCAACTAGTTTTATTAGACGCGTAGGACCGTGTGGACCTACACTTTGACAGAGGGGAACGCCCGCGTATGGCTACTCCCCTCCGGTCCGCCGGTGGCCCGTGTTGCTCTATGGTTTAAGAACGATTATCTTGTAATAAATATCAAATAATAATAGTAAAAATTAAAATCACTATCAAGCGTTGCTTTTATTAATTTACGTACAGCGGTTATATATGTATGATAATACTTATTTTAATTTAAAAAAAAAAGCTTAAAGCTATGTAGCAAATATACTTTCATTTACATTTAGAAAAAAGCTGTTATTTTGACATTACAAACAGACCCTTCAATGTTATGTATTTGTATAGATTAAAATATCATTTCTGCATCTATACAATTAATAAAATTGAAGTGTCTGTTTGTTTGTTTCACTGGCAGATAGTTGATGTTATAAAAAGATTTTAGAAAAAGAATTAGGGTTCCGCGCAAAAAAAAACCGGTAATGCAGAATCATTAAGTGTGCTTAAATGGCTTACTCTAGTAAATCATGACAAATAATATACCAAATTAATGTGTTACATAATTGTAGAACTTAAAAGAACTTACAAAAAACCCAGCAAGAGTATATGTTTATCTTTTAAGGAGCACCCAAAATAAGCATTTATCTTTAAAATAACCGGAAGGGGGGGTAGTACGCTTCGCGCATATGCTCGATCGCCGGCGTTCTGTAGTCCACGCGAGGGCAGTCGCGGGCAAAACTAGTATCGAATAAATTAATTGTATTTTTTTTTGTACATTGTACAGTGAACGACGCACGCGCGTCACTGATGATGACAGTGACTACTTCAGCGCGAACAGCGTATGGCTGAGCTCCAACGAACGAGAGAAGCTAGACAAATATCAACAATCCCTGCATGACAAGAAACACGCCTCCAGACTACAAAAGAAGATGACCTTCGATTTTGCTGGTGAGAAATGCTAGCTGATGGCTTACTAATGAATAATACCTACTTATTTACAACTATAATAGTTTCAGATATAAATAGATAAATTTATAATTAAAACGAATACATACAGTTTTCAGTTAAAATTCAAAAGCACGATACGAAAACCGTGGCAGCAGATGACCGCTGATGCTGGTGGGCATATTTAAATGTTTTTACTTTATGGCTCGCGGGTCTGTTATTGGGCAGCCTTGATTTTTATATTATTGTTGGATAATTTCACTTCTACACGTAAAGTGGGAGTGTTTTTTTTTTTGTGTATTCTATGGTGTGGCGTATCGTTTGACAGGTCGTACAAAAATATTACGGGTGTGTGAAATCTATTTTTCGATTCAGGCATCCGTTTGTGAAGTATTAAGTTTTAAAGAGTTAATTTTTGTTAGAGTCAAGTAAGGTACCTAACATGTTTTTGAATATATGAAAAAAAAAAACCATGGAATTTTGTTAAGTTAAAAGAAAAACTAACATAACTAAGTAGTCTTCGTAAGTTAACGAGTAATAGTTGACAAACTTATAAAATATACTGGGAGGAATGGTTTTGCACAAATTCCATAGAACTTTACTTATATCTGCATATTGTGACGGGCATCTACTGAACCCTACACTGTGCATGTCCGACACTCATTTGGCAATTTTTTATATTTTATTATAGCGAATGAAGTTGTAGTCAGATGCTATTATACTATAAAGTAAACTGATACTTACTCCTAATGGGTTAAAGTTTAATTTTATTTAAAGTTAAAAATTTACGTAAAATCATGATTAATGGGGTTAAATGTGATGGCAAGGAACACTGTATCTATAAAATTGTCACTCTCAGTGTTAATGTAAAGTAGTCGTGAAGTATTAATTTGTGATTGACCACTCTCATTGTAATACTAGCTGTGCTCTATGGTTTCAACCGTGTTAAATTTATTCGACCAATTCACCTCACCTTGCTGCGATGCCAACATACCCGTGTAGCCTCTATCGTTGTTCTTACTTCTCCTACAGCTTTTCAAATTGTTGGATATTCATAGTTACTGTTCTGCTACTTAGGGTCGTATCGTAAGGTTATATAGCCTAATATAATATGTAGGTTATATATCAAATAAATAGGTTATAAAATGCATTTTTTTTTCTAATCTCTGGTAGTTCCAGAGATTAGTGCATTCAAATAGACAAACAATCTCTTTATCTTTATAATATTAGTATAGATTTAAAAAAATCAGGTATGTAACTATAATTATAAAAAAGATTATTATGATTTGTGTTAAATCACTGATCCAGTAAGACCTTTAAATGTATAAAAAATGCATTTTAACTGATAATTATTTGAAATATCTAAATATTCCATCTGAACTAAGTTTATTGTCACATGAACAGGTCGTCAGATTGTTGAAGACAATAGCATAGAGCATGCTGTGGATGAAGAAAAGATCAGGCAGATGACGAGCAGCAGAAGCATGGGGGGAGCGCTTCAGGATCATGATATGTTCATAGGCGTGGCCGGTGATAGAGACGTCGCGCCTGGAGTGAACGCCCCAATGTTGCAAGTAAGATTCTCTATTTACACCCAACCCATATTTTAGATACATCCATCTATCCATATACTGGTGGGCATAGACTTCCATATATTATAATTAAATGAGTTAAATAAAATTGCAAAATTAAATCCGTAGAATGCATTGACACGTCGAAAATGCATACTTTTCAGGGAGGCCATTTTTTTGGTAATCCTATTTCAAAAAATCAGTAAATAACGTACAAACATACTTATATGTGTATGTTATATATCCTGATTATTAGTTCTCTACCTAAAGTGCATAAGTTGGAATAGTTTCATTTTTATTTACAAGGGCTTCTAAGGCACAGAGTAATAATAATATAATCAATACCATATCTCCGTTTTCTGTGAAATCAGTTTAAAATAATAATAAAAAATATACAATAAGACGCGGTTAAATCCATTGATTACAAAATGTTTAATAAAGTTAAAAAGAAAGACAAAAATAAATGTGTGAGATATTATGCATTATAAAATATACAAGTTGTAGTTTAAAGTAATAAATAAAGTGTTTTGTTTATTGTCGTTACATAGGATTTTGTTTATAAAACTGACGGTACTGTCCCTGGTGGTAAGCACATTACAATCCAAACCCAAGGCGACCACCGAGTGAGATGAGGATCGTAATCCATCAGTTACTTTGTTTAAAATTAAAATTTCTCATTATACCTATTTTAATTCTACTATTTCTCAACATGATTATCATCTAATAATGCATATCTGGTTTATTATTTTATTTAGGTTGCTTTAATTTTTTTTTAAATAATACTTATAAGTAAGAAGTATTCATATTAAATTCTGGCTGGCTCGGCAGATGATGTTCTAACCTTTTCAGTGGTTAGTAACGGGACAATTGCAACTCGTATCCCGATTTTTTTAAATCAGCGAACGTTTCCAGGACCATAACATACAAAACAAAATAAGAGTTACACATATTCTTTATTTGAATATTGAGTTTTGGTCTTAATTTCATAAAAAAATCCAATTGGGTCAAGCAATTTCAAATTGTACCGATCTTGAAATATTTAGATTTTTATTTCTCTATAACCTTATTCATACTATTAATAAAATTTAAAAAAAGAATAAGCTAACTCTGTTCTTACGTTCTCATGTTTTTTTTATACAACAAACCTGGCAAACAATTATATGGTCCGCCTGATGCTAAATGGCTACCGTAGCTTATGGACGCTTGTAATACCATATACATCACTATCACAAATGTAAGGCTGGTTTTACTGTCAAAAGGTTATTATTGTAGGGTGGATCAGTGAATAATAGTGACATCTGGAAGTGACTCCCTCTCTGTGAATCCACTAAATTATATGATAATTATTATTATTGCATTACATTACATATTATTGTATGTATTAATACTATTGAATAAAAAAAAGATAAACCCGATCGAGTTTCTTACCAGTGCTTCTCGATAGCTGGAATGTTTACCGAAACAATAGTAGCATTTTTAACATTCATAAATGCCTTCTTAGAGCCTAAATTGAATAAAGACATTTTTATTTGATCACATTGCCGACCTTGAACTTCCTTAACCCAAGGAGTTCTGGAAACCCAACTCACCGCAGGAACACAACACAAGGTTATTTGGTTGGGATCTTCTGTAGGGTGTAGGTATTCCACCAGTCAGATTGTACCAAGTAAAGAGATATCTTCAAAGAAATTTCTCTGTGCCTACCTCTTTCAAATGTGACACACTTACCAACGAACACCATTTAATTTGTTTCATTTATGTAGATTGATTGTATTCTATTTTATCATTTTTATTGCACTTCTATCCTGTGTACTATCGATTCAGTGCCTTATTAGTAATATCGAATATTCACTACAAGAAATCCCTTCAGTTTGACACATCTGTAGAAAGGCAAGGATATGCAGACGTCACAAAATCATCAGGACTATCACACTGGTCGCGTATTCAGGATGCCGAACTGCAAGAAATGAGTGACACGGGAAAATGTTTGTCAATGCATCAACCATGGGCATCGCTTTTGGTCGAGGGGATCAAACTGTAAGTTCGATTTGGGAGGAGATATTTCTTAAAAATAATTGCAATTAGAAGGTAGAAGTAGGTTATTTTAAAAAGAACGGTAACAGAAATAAATACTATGGCTCAACTAACAATATAAAGGAGTCTGCATAGCTTCAGTCAATGTCAATTGTATTTCTATGTAGCTATGTAAATATTGGAATTAATGTCAACGTATTACAAGAAATCTTAGTATTTTATTTGGTATAGTACCTATAACCCCACTGCATAGCATATTTTAAGTATTTCACTAACATATACTTACATACATAAAATAACTTATTTCTAGTTCAAAATTATTGCTATGATGCTCTTATAACTTATTTCATACTACATGATACTACATTTGGATAATTTGACAACTAACCTCATTAGATATATTTGACAGCTTGAGATAGCATGGAAAACGTCATGTTGAAGTAACTCAATGTTGTTTCCACAACCAGATTTTTAATATTTCAACAGATGTCGCTGTTTGTATGGTACATTATCTTGCATTGCGGTGTCAAGATTCTTGAGCGCTAAGTGACCTTATTCGAGCGTCGAAATTTTTAGTAAGACCTTACTTCATAGGATCATTTCTATAGTAAGCTCTTCGCGAGATTCTCACACTATGTGAATCAACCACGACCGTGATGATGAGACGTGGCGCGGCACCCTGAGCGTGAGGCGGGCGACGGTAATTTTACAGTCAGCCTTCGATGATCGTTCACTCCTCTTTATGGGGGAGAGTGGGGTGTTGTCGCTGTCTGAGCGGCCTTTTCTTTTAAAACCCTTTACTTTACATTTAAAAAATAAAATAAAAATATATTTGAACCGCTTGATCGTAACGTATAATAGTTTGCGCTTTGTAAACGTAAAAATTTAGTTTAGTTTTTTTTCATATAGTTATTACTTTTTCAGTAAACCTATATGACGTTATCCTGTATATGGTATACGTATTACGATAGATATAAGTAAATGTATATGTCTTCATATGTACATTAATTATTATCACATTTTGTCAGTCATGAGGGTCGAACGTGGTACACGAGTCACCGAGGCCGACTGTGGATAGCGTCCACTGCGAAACCGCCGGACCAGGACATCGTGCGTGCGATGGAGAACCAGTACAGAGTTCTTTACCCAGGCAAGTAAGCTGGATCAGTGTTTTTCTTTTAATATTGTGATATACTCGATTCAGTTGAAATAAAAACAAAGAGTTCGGTAATATTTCACTACCAACTCAAAGAGCGACATTTAAAGAAAAAAATAAAGTTCTAAGGATTTTACGTATCTATCGCTTTATCAGCTTTTTTAATTCTAGAGTCAATTTATATAGTATATATATAACCTTACTCAATAAATAGTCTATAAAATAGACTGCAATTTTTTTTTTAATCTGGCCGGTAGTTCCATACATTAGCGTTCAACCAAAAAAGAAAAAAAATAACCTTAGTTTTTTAATATTAGTAGGTATACCTAAACATATAATACATAATAAATTGATTATCAGATAAACAGATTAAATTCCCGAGTTTCTATCCGACCGGATGCTTGCTCGGATTTGTTAATGTGGACGACTGTCTACCTGAAGAGGAATATGAAAAACGGTGAGTATGCGTTATTGTTCATTTAATATACAGTGTGGATTCTTGTGGTAGGATTGAAGTCAAGGCCAAATTCGAAACTGTGACAAATAGAAAAAAGTGATGTAAGAAGATATAGCTTGATTTATGAGAAAACAAGAATTGCATATTTACTTCCTTTTTAACACATATTTATTTTAGTATAGATCTTTAATAGATTGATTAAGAAGAGACCAAAAAAAAAATACACAAGGGTGAGTTTTTTGTTGATTTTGTTTGTTATAACCAGCTACAGTACACGTAACCACAATTAAACACATCTACTAAAGATTCAATTATATTAGGTCCTTACATATGAAATTGCCGTTTTGTTGAACTGGTCACTTTGATCTCAAATATCTGGCGTCTGGTTAGAAATTCCAAATTCAAATTTATTCCAAATTTAGGCTTGTGTATTGTGTTTCGAATTTAGTGATTCATTTGTTTTCGCACCATTTTATTTTACTTGACATCGGTCTTTTCACAAAATAGAAAATTTAAAATATCGCCTTATTTACGTATATAAGTTCCATTGTGGCATCAGCGCTACAGAATCAGCTAGAAGGATTAATGATGTGTATGGGAAAGCTACTATAAAAGAAAACACGGTACTAACGTTTTGGCTCCAATGTTTTCGTTCTGGAAATTTTGACCTACGAAACAAACCCCGTGGATGGCCGGAGACCCTAGTTGAAAATGAAGAATCAAAGGTGATCGTTGAAGCGGATCATTCGCAAACCACATCAGAGTTAGCGGCAGGCTTCGGTGTGTGATAAAAAAAATTATTCACTTGAAACAAACAGGAAAAGTGAAAAAGCTCGAGAAATGGGTACCGCATGTATTTACTGAAACACGCCAACAAACACCTATTGAGTTCTGCATTACATTACTCAACCGTCTTTACGTCATTACATTACTAAATCGTATTGTTATTTGTGACAAAAAATGGATCCTTTACGACAATCGGAAACGCTCATCACAGTGGTTGAACCCAGGAGAACCGGCCAAATCCTGTCCCAAGCGAAAGTCGTCTCAGAAAAAGGTTCTGGTGAGTGTTTGGTGGACCAGTGCTGGTGTCATACACTATAGCTTCGTAAGATCTGTCCAGACGATAACGGCAGATCTGTATTTTCAACAATTGCAAACCACGATGGAAAAGCTAGCCGTTAAACAACCGAGCCTGGTCAATATCTCAAGTCCATTGCTGCTTCAGAACAACGCTAAACCCCATACTTTACGACCGACAGTCGCTAAATTAGAGGAACTGTGCTTGGAATGTTTTCGAAACCCACCACATTCCCCGGACATTGCTCCAACAGATTACCACTTTATTCGGAATTTGGACAATTTCTTGCAAGGAAAATAAATTTAATTCCGATGAGGCTGTCCAAACTGCCTTCAAAGATTTTATTGATTCTTCCTCCCACAATTTTTTCAGCAATGGAATCAATGAACTACCTTTAAAATGGCGAAAACACATAGATAATAATGGTACATACTTCGTTTGATTAAATGTATAATTTCATAATATTTTTTTCATTTTACTTTAACATATAAAACACTAATTTCATATGTAAGGACCTAATATTATATAATCTTAAATTTTGCAAAAATTAGCTGCACAAGCGTATACTATTCTCTTTCTCTTTCTTTCTCTTCTGATCGATTTAATGCGATTTATTTCAATACACATACTTTTATTTTTATACATATTTTAATCCCTACACTAACCTAATTCAGATACGTATTAAAATTGTTCCTACAAATTATCCACCTTATATGATCAATATATATATGTTATAGGCAATGCATGAAATGCCGGCATTCTATAGAATAATGAAGAGTAGCCGGTAATACATGAAATAAAGAGAATTATTACATACTTGGCCTAGGCATTTTATAGAACTTAAGTAGTAGTAATTAGTTTATTCAAATTTTCGCCTGAAATGATAAAACGGTGCGGCGATACGGGTAGGCCGAAGTAGCAAAGAAAATTTGGAATTAAGTAATTACGATGAATGTCCGCAAAGTAAAGCCTACATCAATCAAAAATTTGATAGTGGTAGTTAGCCAGGCGGACATTAGAAAGTACTTTACCACCATGCTATGGTTTCATCACGACAGTTACCTTCACTGGAAGCACAGGCTCAATATAGGGATTTAAACTTACGTTGATCAACGTCCACAGCCATCATTGCTTTAAGGCTGATTTCATAGTCACGGTTTTAACCGCGTGTGCCATAAACGTCACGGGCGCAAATCCAACAAATGTCTGTAGTGTCTACTCTCGTTTTATTGTTATGAGTCTGACCCACGCTCTCGGTAAAATGCGCCGATGTCACCAGCGCATCCTGGCCGCGCTCGGTCACCCCTACTGCGGTGACTCCTACTGCGGTGAAATAGCGTCACGTTGCCACGCTGTTTGGACGTGCCGGTAGTTGTCTTCTTATGTTCATATTTCCATTTGTACAAGACGACGAACCGCGCGAGAGTGACTAAATTCGTTACACAGTTTGCGCGGGCAGCTCTTACCAATCGCGCTGGCCGTAAGCCAGCCTAAGAGTTTGTTTCTAGTTTATGATATTAATTTGCAGTTACCCAGACGGAGAAAGCGATAGTCCATACGTGTTCATCTGTTCCAACCCCACGAGTCTCAAGTTGCGGTTTCCAATTAAAGGGCAACACAAGATTTGTAAGTATTATAGTATCTATAGTCCGAGAAATTCGTACGCGGGTGTCCTATGTGGTGAACACAATTTAACATAGTTGCGAAACGCCTGTGATATGTCCTGCTACACCGCCGCGCCGCGCCGCGCCGCGCCGCCCGTGATGGTACTTACGTTATAGTTAGCAGACGTTTGTACGTCTTGTGGGTTGCTATAAATGAACAATAAAAATAAATGTGATTATCAGTAATCACTAGCTGTGTTCCACGGTTTCACCCGTGCGAATTTTGTAAGACAAACATCGCCAACGCACCCGTGTAGACTATCATAATCACAGAAGATAACTTCCCGCAAGTACAAATTATTTTAATTTTCCATTATCTCTTAAACTATGTGTCCAAATAATAGCATGCTTTATAGTGCAAAGTTTAACTTCATAAAAGTAGCTTTTGTTCATAAGCATTAATTACTTAGTAATTGCTTAGAGGATTAATATGCAATGCCTAAAAATAATGCTCATCACGTTTTAATATAATAAAAAAATTGTCATAATATACCTTATTGTAGCTTATGTATAAGAAATAGGCATGTGCTATCGCGGACTATTTTTATATATACTAAGAACCAATATTTTTGTACACCATTGCATTTACGTATCATTATAACCAGTGCACGTAGATAAAGCAGTTCGGAAACACTTCCACCTCCGACTTAACGAAAATCAATATTTAAGATCAGCTAATAAGTAGCCTTTAGATAGATATATTCCTCTTGAGTCTGGCTATCATATACAAAAATAATTTTTCGAATCCGACCGGTACTTTCAGAGATTATCGTGTTGAAACAAACAAAAATCTTTTCTAATTTATTATGTTATTAGTATAAATAAGTATATAGGGCTAGTATAAGTCACATAAAGGTCATAAGAAATGTCAATAATGCTGTTTTTAGAAACTCTAAAAATAATAATTCGAGATCAGTATTTAGACCTTTAGACCTTATATACATAACATTTATTGTATTAATAGCTTGAAACATCAGCGGCGGTACTGTCGCTGGTGGTAAGCACAGTACAATCTAAACACAACAAAGTCATCGACAGTCGCGACTGTCACGCTGGCCTGCAATAAATATCTCTTCACGTTACGCTTGAAGGACCCGATGTCGTAAGGAGGGCACATACTGTCCGGGAGACGGTTCCACAGCTTCACAGTACAGTACAGTACAGTACGACAAAGTGTTTAAGTCATAGAGAACTTTTTTAATTCAACACCGAGATGGTGGTTACCGTAAAACTGTGACTCCGAAGCCCTTTGGTTCTGTTGTGGAAGGAAGAGAAGGGTATTAGATTGAAATTAATTAGAAAATTTGAAATTAAAAAAAAACATGTACCTACAGACAGAACTACAGATTTATTAATAAAGATACATATAATACCTATTCTTTATAGTCTGCATTATGTTCGTATTTCAGATCAACTGGAGAAGACTATACACCAAGCTGCCGTAAAATGTATTCAGAGAATGGGAAAAATTGAAGCCGAAGAGGCTAATGCCGGTTGATTCTTTAAAAATACTAAGTATGTTCATTTCTTGTTTAATAAAATTATTTTGAATAAATAAAACAAAGTATTTTATTTAGAAAACGATTTATTTACACATTAATAACTAATATAATATAAATAGATAACATTCAAAATGCATACGATACAATCATACAAGCCTGAAGACGCGTATCTAAATGGATATTTCTATCTCAGATACGTCGTAGGACACACATTCATCAGTAATGATTTTATAATTTTAAATAAAACTAACATTAGTACCGAGTTTTATAGAGAAAATCGCTTTTAAATTAGTAAAAGTCGCACTTACTAAGAAATTGTGAAATGATATTTGCGAACTCATATATTATATGCATCGAACAACACTAAGGGTCGATTCATATTAGCGCACAAGTCCAAGCGTCTATCTAGAAGTTAACACAGCATTCGTACAATTAATGTGCACTAGTATGAATCAATTATATACCTATGTAATTGGTGTGTATTGAATAAAATTTATTAGATAATTTACTCAATTCGAATGTATATTTTTTAAATTGATCTTCAGCCATAACTTGTTTGTTTACGAACCGATTTGGATGAGTGTTTTATGTTAGATAGGGGATACCGCAGGGGTGATACAGTTTTAATTTAATTGGCATTGGACCTTCAATTTTATAGATACACATGGGAACTCGACAAAATAATTGAGATGTAGGTTGTTTTGTTTTTTGTTAAAAATTGTCTTTCTAATCATATGGATATGCGCGGAGATGTGAACCGTGAGTTTTCCAGAAAGTACTTTTATTTTTTAAAAGTTCGTCTGTCTTTTTTAAATGAACATACATTTAACTGTATTTACAACGTATCCTAAAGTTGCGTTATGTTTCCAAAACTAATAAAATCATCAAGCGAACTGTATATTGTGGCCGGTGCTAGGAGAGGTTTTCCGAAGCTACTAATATTGTGAATTTCCTATTTATTTCCCCAATTTTCCTGATATAAATACATCTCCGCTACGCTTAATTTAGTATTATGTTTCACAAGTATCGAAAAAGTACCAAAAATTTTATCTGTTTGTTCGAGGTATTCTGAAAAGTTTAGTAACAAAAGTCACTTATAATAAAGAAGCCGGAATTGTCTTTAGTTAGTTGCATTGTTTTCTAATAAAGTTTCTCTTAAACCTTTCTAGCTTATGTCAATGTGTATAAAATGCCATTGGCTTATGTAGTTAACAACGGCTCTTAATAAGATTCGCAAATTTATCTTACGTAAAATAGTCTCATAAAGGTTAGTAGAACTTTGGCAGTGAAAAAAGAATTTGGTATCAATCTAACAACAATAGTTACGAATCTTTCTTTTGATTAAGTTGTGGAAAGAAAGCTTCTATTGGAAGGATGGGATCGTCTGTCGCTATCGTGAAATAACTTGGTATTCTTCTACTATTCGTTGCTACAGTTTTAAACATTCCTGGTTTATTATAATCCTTGCTTGCTGCTAAAGTAAGATCTGATACTCTTTTGGAATGTTCAAATAAATGTTCAATATGTTCTTGGTGTTTTTTATCAGCTATTTTCATAATAGCACTTTCGGATTTACTCTTTTCTGGTGTAATGTCGTTCTTAGCACCGTAGATTGGTGTTTCGGTCACTGTTATATCTTGCACGGATTCGCCGATTTCTGAATCTTTTATCTTTTTTCTTAGCGTCTGTTTAATGTGAACTGTGGTGGGATTTATTGTTTCAGTAGCTTCCTCTGTGGGTCGAGGTCGCCGTAATCCATTACGGATGCGAGAAGATATTTTTTGAGTGGTCCCATCACCGGAATCTGTTGTGGTTTGCCTCTGTCTCGAGGGATGTCTGATGGAATGTATTTCTTTTTCTCTTTCTTCACTCAATTCTGTCTCGTTGGATTTATGCCTGGGATCTTTAGGTGTGAATTTTTTCCTCTCGGTTGTATTTTCATTTTCGCCATTAGAATTTTCACTATAAGGTACTCTTCTATGAGGGAATCTAATTTTTGGTGTGTACTCAACAGATTTCTCTGTGGTACTTGTAGTGGAACTTAATCTGCTTCTGTAATCTTTTACACTGAATCGTGGCCGATTGTATTTGTTCCTTAATCTTTGCCTTTGTATATTTTGTTTATTTGAAGTAGTTTCAGGCCGGAGGGTTGTTGTGAAATCATCATTAGTATCAGTTAAGAATTCTGTAACTATTTCAGTAGTTTCTTGGAAGCTATGACCTGTTGCACCAGTAACAGTATGTTCAGGTTCAAATGTTGATTCTATAGGTCGTACATCTTTGTGAAAAGAAAAATCTTGACTAACTTGACCGGTCGTTCTAAACGTGTCTGTTAAACTCACAGTAACGTCGCTGGTAGGTGTATCTTTTTCATCTTGTTTATGGGTATAGTCTGGTGTTTCAACTGTTTTGTATTCATATGGGCTTGCCGTGAGCTTGGCATACGGTAATCGATTTGATATCTTCATTATTGAGGATGCTTTATTTGAATCTTCTCTTACGTAAGTAGTGGTAGTTTCAACTCTCTCTGTGGTGGTTGTAGGACGTCGTTGTATCAGTTTTTTTCTGATAATAGTTGGTGTTGTTGGTGAAGTTGTTGCTAGAGCACTAGTTGTTAAATCAGTGGTTACAGATGGAGTAGTAGGGTATGTTTGATACGGGTTTGTTGGTCTAACTCTAGGTCTAATTGTGTGAACATCTTGAAGATCTGTTGTTTGTGTTGTTTCTGTAGTTTGAAAGGTATCACGTGTAATGTTATTTTTATGACGGTTTATATTTGATTGAATGGGGCGACGCCTTCTAACCTTAGTTCTTTTACGAATATTTCCTTTGTCTGCCACATCCGGATTGCTTGGACGCTTGAAATATTGATTAGGAGGCAGTGTTGGTAGCGTCTCTAATGGTACATTAGTAGTTTCTTTAAGGACTTGGGTGGTTGTTTCGATTGTTGTGGTGAATCTAGTTGCTTCGGTGGGGTTTTTCGTTTGTCTTGTATTGTTTTCGTCGTAACTAGATGATGGAAATTTATAATAAATATCTTTAAGGTTAAGATTACTGATTGGTTCGAAGTCATCACCAGATGGTCGCTGGCTTTGAGTTTCAACTTGCTTGTCGTAACTAAAAGAGCTATCGTAGGTTTTAATAGCCTTTGTCACTGTGTCGTAATTTTCGGAAATATCAGGCAATGGCGTTAATGTAGGTCTGTTAAATGCTGTTTGATAGTCTTGTTGTATCAGAGATGGCTCTGTTGATTTTGCCGCATTATAGTTGTAAGATGGTAACGTAAACGCCCAAGCCGTTGGAGATGAATGTGGATAAATTGAATCAGGTTCTGTAGTCTCTACAACTTCGTACCCTAAAGAAGATTTAAGCGTACCTTCACTTACAACATTTTTTGAAGGATTGTTATATTTGTTGGATTGTTGATTAATTCCAGAGGCGACGTTATCAACAACTTTCTGTTTTTTAAATTCATAATTGGTGTTCACATTATGCTGATTATAGAGGTTTTGAGATTTCACATTCTGTTGTGATGGGAAACTGTAGTCATAATAATTATTTGCTAATGTTGTAGTCTGAACAGGATTGAAAGTGGTCACTGTATTAAGTACATTTTGATAGTGTTTTATGAAAGGATCTTGAAGACTTGGCTTGAAATTGGTTCTTTGCTCCAGCATTGGGATCTATTTTAGGTGCTGTAGAAACTTTTGTTCGTGGAGTTGGTGAGATTTTTACCTCACCAAAAGCAGGCCCGAAGTGGATTTGATTGGCTGTAGTATGATAGCGAGGAGTTGTAGAAAGAAAATGACCTGTCGTTGATTTATAATTTGGATTATAACTGAAGGAATTGAAGATTGTCTGTTTTGTTGGTTGAGGCGGTAGATAAGTGGTTTTCGTTGATGGATATATTGGATCTCGTCCTCTGATTGACTGGAATCCAAATGAACCAAAGGATCCTGAAAGATATACAAACAGTTATTAATTTTCTTTTTTATATAATAATTATTTCGCTTTATAAAACATATTACAACCACGAATAAATAAAAGGACTAAAAAACGTTTTCAATTAAGTGATTTCGTAAAAAACTTCTCACCTAAGTGACTTGAGGATAAGGCAGGATCTTGGAATGAATACTGCTGGAATGGGTTGTAAACGTATCCAGATGAACCTATAAGACTCTGCTGTTGTGCAGTCTTGACCAGTTGGCTGAGTGACTGTGATGCCGTGTCGCTGTCAGGCAACTTGAATACTTCAGGTTTAAATATCTCCATGGTGGTTGATAAATATTTCTTATTTTCTGTCGGCCTTCCATAGCTGTCTACCGGTTTTCCAAATACATCTTGCGGTTTGGGTGTTTGATACTGTGCGAAATGAACCGGCTGGATACTTGTCAGCTGTTGAAGAGCATTGTTAGGCTGCTTGATCTTCGTAGGATACTTGGAGTAAGAAGGACGGGTAGCAAACGTATTATGAGGATTTCTTATGAATGTGTTATCGAGGGGAATGTTTTGTACGTATTTGTATGGTAAGTTGCTGAAACTGTCTTGATTATGGTAGGTGTTGATGGGTTGATTGGCTGGTGGAGCGGAAGGTACTGTCCTGAGTGTAGTAGGTTTGTAGGACTGTGCGACTGATGTCAGCTTTGTTGTTTCCCGTGATGGATTCGGCCGAGAGGATGATTGGTACACGTCTAATACTGGAACGGGGATTTTAAAAGCTGGAGCGTGGAGTGGAGCTGCTCCGAATGAGTAGATAAGTCCACCTGATCCAACAACTGGCCGCCAGCCGCTTTTCGTACCAGTCTGAAAAATAAAAATATCACATAAAATAATTAACTTAACAAAATTCTTAAACGATTGTTGAGAAACATAGATAACAGAAGAGGAAAGATGATTGGACACATGATACGGCACGACAAGTTCTTTAAGAAAATTTTAGAAAGAAAAATAGAAGAGAAGCGAGAAACGGCGAAGCTTTTTCCAACAAGTTAAGGATAAAGTAGAGTCGTGTCGTTTCAAGAAGTCCAAAAAAGGAAAATGATAGGGTCCAGTGGCAACTGCTTCACCGAAAAGAGCTGAGCTCTTCAATTAAAGAACAAGAAAATTTTTAAGATTGACCGACAGAAAATGCTCAGCTAATTAAGTGGTTTTGAAAAGCGTGAAATTTTTAACAGGAGGTCCATATAACGTTGGTGAGTACTAAACAAAAGATTTTGGTAAATTCATCCTTTAGGGGGTTCAATATAGGATGATTCCTGAGACAGTGGCGTACTTATTAAAGACTAGCTGACCCTCGCAACTTCGTTTGCGTCACATAAGAGATAGAGTGGGTCATAGGCACCTATAATACAATTCTAAAAGAGCTAAAACACTATTTTGCTGCGGAGTTATTTTAAAACTGTGATATCTCCTAAGATATTAATTGAAGTCAATTGATATATAGGACAATTTTGTTCAAAATTAAATACTTGTGATAAATAACGTATTTATTTCGATAAGAATTTAATACCATGTTTATAAAAACACCTTCGCAAATAATGCAATATTTAAGAACAAATTTTATTACCATAAAAAAGGTTATATTGCGTCAACTTCATAATATAGAAATATGCTAAGGCGAATTTTTTAAGAGAAACAATTTCGTCACACATGATTGTTGCGTAATTTTAACCATTTACACAGCGCACGCAGTGGAAGCTCTCAAAAGAAATGAATTTTCCCCGTTTTTGCAACATTTTTCATTGATGCTCCGCTCCTATTGGTCGTAGCGTGATGTTAGATATATAGCCTATAGCCTTCCTAGGTAATTGGACTATCCAACACTAAAATTATCATCTATTCGAACCAGTAATTCGAACCAAACAAACAGCTTTTTATAATATTAATGAAAACCCCTGACCTGCGTGTGTGTGGAGCGACGGTGATAGCCACAGGTGACACCGAGCGTCAATACTTGCAAAGCAGCCACGGCCACCCATAGCCGCGTGCCTGTAATAACCATAATATATTTTAAAATTGTTGAAAAATGTCATTTGTTTATAAAAACTACTTATGTTAAGTAAATATTGGTCAAGTTAAAAATGGGTACTTTATAACTTAAACAAGTTTGATGATGAATAATAATTACGTATCTATTATATTTATTACATAAATAATAAAGCATTTGCAGATTTGCAAAAGATTTGAATCTTTGCTTAAATTTTATACTTATTGTTATTATTTTTAAAATTAATATCATATTCTAGAAAGCCCATGGCCTCATGTGACTGTAAAAAAATCTAGGTTAACGAACTCTAAAGATACTTCATAATAAAATAACGCTCATGAATCGGATTATCAAAACCTATAGGGTACTTCCCTCAGACCTACAGTCTTGAAATTTGGCACTAAGAGACGTCTTAATAAAGGTTATCATAATATAAGTAATTCCTAAATCAGTGTGAAATTATAATGCAACAAAATTGCACGCAGGCATGAACCTAGCGAATGTAGATAATAAGATAATTATTGAAACTAAACTGTACAGCGCGTCAAAACGGTCAGAATAATCTTCCACAAAAATCCAAACGTAAGTATTCTTTTAAATGCACAATAGAGAATAAATACAGTCATTCCATCGTCGAGGGGTCGATGGGTCGTACTTTCTAACAATTTCAATCTATTATGAAAGTCATTATCTCACGGGTCAAGCTCAATGCAATTGTCAGTTTGAAATTGAGTAAATTGAAGTTTTTATTTTCAGTGGCAGAGAATAATCAGCCGGATATCATTATTTTTATGTTCTCCGTAATTGGTAAAAAATTACATTTCGACAAACGAGACATTTCCATTTAATCCTCACGAGTAAAGGACCTATCAGTAATGGAAAATTGGTATCTAAAGGTGGTCAAAATTTGAGACAAAAGCAGATGGAGCCTTCAGAATAACAAATTCGGCACATACATTTTGCTGTTACCGTGTGATTATTGTTGCCAGGGTTTTCAAATAAGTTTTACAGTTTTTTAGCACTCCAGCAGTGAAGTCATTAATCCATTATCCGTCATCAAAAAACTGATATTGTATTTGAAATGAAGAGCCTTAATCATCTTTAGATACTAATTTTCAACTAAAGTTATATCTGCCTTCTTGATTTTTTACTATTAATGAATACTTCTTGCTTCTCTTTAAGTTTTTGTTTCAACTTACCAAATGGTTCCAATGTCGTAAAATTTTGAAATTTTTTACAGCCATATTGGATTTTAGATCTTTGTCTGTGACTCTAAATTGTCCAGGGTTCTTTATATTTTTCAATGTTTGTAGATCGTTGTCTAACAAACAAAGTTACATAGAAAATATTACCCTACTTTTAGTTTCATGATAGTTGTTAGGTTGTAAATAAAATGATCTTCCAACGATGATACATTTAATTTACTATACTTCCAGGAAAATATTTTATTGTAACCTAACAACATTTTAGTAATTTTGTGATCTATAGCAAAATAATACGAAAAAGAGTAGCAAAATATGCTTTGTTATTTATGAAACGATACTCCGTCTTGCTATTTTTGTTTTTGCGAAAAAAAATTACAATATAATTTACACAAGACGGCATAATTTAAAAATAATACTAAAAAACACGGGGCGCTGACATTGAATTGATATCCTTTCAAAATTGATACAATTGAATACTAATAAGGGACATTTTCATTCTCTGACCAGCTCTATCTGTCTTTTTCTAAAATCTGTAGAAATAATATTAGGCTTTGCTTAATTGACGTGTATATAATCAAAGATAATATTGTGTATGTTTTTATATATCGGTTATTAATGTGCTATGTGGTTAGATGCTTGTTTTATTTAAATGTATAATTAGGTACTTTTTTTTCTTAATTTTTAATAAATAAAATATATTGAAAAGTTATTCGAGTTAGATTACATAGGAAGATAAAACAAAAAACGAAAACAATTTGGCAAATTAGGTGGGTATATATGCTAAAATTACACGAATACAGAATATAAAGAAAAGGAAGATTTAATTTAATACCTACTAAGTTGGACTTCAGGTAGTGATATTACGTTTTTTTATCTGACTTCAAAAAAGAGACGGAGGTCACTGAATTCGTATATAAGTATATATTTTTTTCAGGATCTTCAGCCATAACTTCTTTGTTTATAAACCGATTTGGAAGATTCTTGTTGGATAGGGAATACCTCAAGGTTGGTCCCATTTTAATTTCATATGGATTGGAGCGTCAACTTCGAAGATACACCAGGAACACTTCAAAATCATTGAAGTTGTTTTCTTTTTTAAAACATTGTTTTGTTTAATACAAATATAGCATTGTCATTCCCGTGTAACAACAAAAGCGTTTTCACGTGAACAAAGTCACGGGCACTGGTTATTATTTAATAAAAGTAAGAAATATTAGTAGAGTTAGTCCCTCTAATAAAAAAATGAGATATTTTTAATGGAAAAAGTAGCTATATAAAAGCATCGCTTGTTGAATAGCGTAGTAGAGCGTAACTGATGGATGAACAGACATTCCCACGCCTTTAAAAACACATTGAAATTATCTTTTTTGTGTATCTATTTGCACAATTTAATTTATAACCGAAAAAACTTTGTACGGTCCACTGATTTCTTAGTCCCGTTTACACCAGAGGTCACAATACTTTTTTTTTCTCGTATACCACATACCATATTTTTGGCTTTGGCTAGACCTAACGATCCTCGGCTTACCTGATATTGAAGTTTTGCAAATCAATACATAGTAAGAGTACTCGTATAAAACAAACTCGCTATCTGCATCTGTCCACGCAACGTAACATTTATATTATACGGTTTTCACTGGCATTTAAAGATTTTTTTACGAAAGGTTTGTGTACACACTATACATTCCAATTACGTTATTGTATAGTAGAGAAAATCCCATGTTTTGTAATGAAGTCATCAATAAATCTATTTTCGGACATTAACGTGGCATACGCTGGCTAAACCTTAAGAGATACGTCAAAATTATATACGAAAGAATTGTAGTTCTTCAAAAAGCCTAGAGAAAAGTCCTCGGTGCCTAATATCTCTCTCCCAAGACTGACTCACAGGAAACCATTTTTTCATCAACATAAAAATTAAAGGCATTAGGTTTTTTACGAAGATATTTTCTTGAATTAATTATTAATCCTTATTCAGATAAATATGTTACTTAACTTGGACATTTAATGTAGAGTAAAATTGTCCATAACATTATAACATATAAATAAATACCTTAGAATACATCTCGTATTACAATTTACGCGAGACTAAAGAAATCACTCGCAGCGAAACGGTTGACCGGTATTCCGCACCTATTATGAATTGCACGTCGCGAGCTAAGCACACTTTGTAACAGTTATAAAGTTAAGAACTATCAATACTAAATCGGTAAACTTTAAATCATGTAGTTTAAACATAAAAATACACCACTTTGTAATTTGCACCCGTGCGAAGCTGGGGCGGGTCGACAGTTGTTCATAAGTAAATGTATTTTAGATAGCTGCTAATATAGTGTTACTCACTTTGAAAGATTCTTCATCACGTTTCTTAAGCATTTTTTTTTCACTTCATAGATAGTGTTATATTGTATGTATCTACTTACATATAAATATGATATATAAATCCATTATAAGAAAGTATTATGTAAGTAAATAGGTTCTACATGTGTATTTGCTTTATTCCATTCATATGGAATGCCAAAAATTAAAATCACGACCTGGGTAAATGAGATACACTATAATTTAACACCATTTAAATCTCATGAACATTCATTAATTTTTTTACTGAATGTACACCCCCGTGTAGTTCGTCGTCGAACCCTGGGCGTCGATATAAACCACATTGGGAATCACAGGTTTACACTATGATTATAATTGTATAATTAATTAATATTTTATAAGCTTATACTATGTACAATGATTAGAAAATAATTTTAAGCTAAGGGAAGCATTTAAAAAACAACGTATACACAGCAACGATTACGCCTGGACTCATAAATGAATGTAGATTTTCATTTAATGTTTAATTCAAATGTTTCGACAGAAAATGAAAACCTAACAATTTTCTAATAAAAAAGAAAAATCAACTTCAATGAAGTTTTGAAGTGTTCCCTGGTGTATCTTCGAAGTTGAAAATCCAATGCAAATGAAATTAAAATGGGACCAGCCTTTAGGTATCCGCTATCCAACAAACAAAGAATCGTCCTAATCGCTTCATAAACAAAGAAGTAATGGCTGAACATCAATTTAAAAAAAAAACACTCTAATTGAGTACGCTCCGCCTTTTGCATTTTCTGAGACATCAAAAAGTTCAGGAAAATAATATTAATAATTGACTAAATAATACAAAGACGTACTAGAGAGGACATAGTACGTTTGTTAATTGTACAGTGAATATAATATTAAATATCTTATTATAATGTGATTACTACAACTGAATAGCAGCAATAAGTAATAATATTCACATTTCATTACAGTTTCCGCGTGAAATTCGAGTTTTATAACAGTCGTGGCAAAGAATAGGTAGGTACCCTCTAACCACTTTCTATAGAAAATTTGTATTTACCCTACATTACATTGTATATATTCTATTACCGCATTTAATTAGAAAGTTCATATGAGTTACATAATAAAGTTTAAAAAATATTTACTAAGCAGCTGTTTTATTTTATTGTCTTTTTAGTGTTACGTTTTTATGTTAAGCTGTACCTAACGCACTTAAATACAGCAAAAATCTTAATCACTGTTATGTTAGTTGTAATGGTAATATTTATTAAAAGAACAGTGGGCTATATATATATATGACTAGCTGTTCCCGTGGCTTCGCTCACGTGGACTACAGAATGCCCGCGCGAATCTTGCTCCCCCGCTCCCGGCTATTTTAAAGACAAACATGCTTATTGTGGGTGTTTTTTAGAGGATAAATGTACACTCTCCCGGACTTTTTTGTAGGTCTTTTTAATGCCTATGATTGTATACTATATTAATTTGCTATATATCTTATGGTTTACTCAGCATAAGCCATTTAAGCGGCCGAATTGATTCACCATGACCAGTTTTTTTTTATTTGTGCGGAACCCTAATTCTTTTTCTAAAATAAAAGTAGCTTAAGTTACTCCCTATATCACCAGCTATCTATTAGTGAAAGTCCCGTCAAAATCGGTATAACCGTTTCGGATATTACCCGGAACAAACCGACATACAGACAAGAATTAAAAAATGGGGGTTTTTGTTATGGGTATCGTATATACTTCTTATATATTCTTAGATCCATTATGTAAGGCTAGTTTGATATAAGTATCAAATACTAAATAGCCAAGTTAAGGGCCACGGTGCAACACCAGCGTAAAAAATAAAAACGAAAGTGAACATTGCGACGTGACAGAATCGCTTTTCTTCTGTCCAAAACAGTCACGTAGGTACCAATGCCCATTATAATTCATATGTTCACTTCTTACGGTCAGTAATGTAAGTTTATGAAGTATACAACATTCCAACATCTATATAGGTATATTATATGCATATAACATTTTGATGTGAAACATGTACCTAATGCGGCGGGTCAGACCGGTGGTTGGAACCAATGTTGGCGGGTGTTGGCGTGGCGACGCTTTGGTCCAACGTTGGCGGTGTAGAGCCGAGTTCGTTTTCTATAGTAGACAGACTGGATCATTTCAAAGTTTCATGTTAAAACACGGAATAAATTAAAAGCGGTTGTTAAAGTAGTGATCGCGAACACCATAGACATAGTAATTAAATAAACACCTTCACAGTGACTTTTGGTTTGTCGTGTTTCGGGATCACGATGTGTATTTTATTTATTAATTTTTTTTTATTCAATAAGATGTTTCACGTCTGCCAGGCGTACCGTGACGGTCAACTTTTTTTTAAAGTCATACCTACTTCTTATGGGCGTTTTTAGAGGGTAAAAATTTAGAGTTGCGCGCGATCGTGTGACGGAAGTGAAGAATTTAGCCACCAATGATAATATTGTAAATTCATTTTACTGACTTTTTTAGTTGTGTAACTGTAAATTTAACATAAAAATTTATTTTTATTTTAAAAAACAAACATTATTTAAATTAAATTAATTATCAACTTAAAACAATGTTTATATAACAACATCAAATTATTTTATTTATTTAATTACAGTAATTGAAAATACAGTGCTATCAGTTTGGGAGTATAGGTTCACCTAATAAATCGTAGCTTTGAAGCAAGTACCTACCGTTGTACCTTGAGTTCTGTGGTTGTATCTTTTTATGCTCATAAATATGGTTTAGCGTTTGATCACAATCTCACTATATGTTAAGTATCTAAAGGTGCTTGACGACAGATTTACAATTTAAGGACGGTAACCGGCCAATTGTGATATTAATAAACATATTTAGATTGGTTTCAAATTGAAAATTCTATTTACTATTATACTATCGTTTGTTTCTTAGTACTTTAGTAGTTTCTTAGTAGTATCTAGCGTCTAGGCGACAGAAAAAGGCATCCGCGTGATCTTTTGGTATATTTCTTCAGTTAGACAAATTAATGGTCTGGTCTACCTTCCTTTCAAAATATACCGGACTATATATAGTGCGAATCACTATCAATTCATCGACAAACAATGGACGTTTAAAGGACAGCCAGGCGAACGACAGAAGTATCCTACCATCATGATATGGTTTCATCACGATGTTTTTCTTAATTGTAGGATTCTAAGCTACATCGATCGATGTGATGTCCTAAAACGCTCACACATCGGTGCTAAGGTTATGGAAGGACGAACTGATAGCCCTAACATGGCGTAGCGTTGGTACGTAGCCGATGGCAACGCACTGTTTCGTGCCTGCTCCACCGACCGTGGCAGGTTTCACTACAGTTATTTATTCTCTAGAAAACACTCAACAACCACATTTTTATCTTGCCCGAGAGAACACTGCACCGTTCATCGTCAAACAAAGTGCACTCTATCCGTGTGAAAATAAAAGTATTTTTCGATTAAATCGTTATATCATGCGCTTAGATTGTTTAGCGATTCATATGCTCAACATAAATTCGATAAGTGAATAGCACTTATTAGACTGATATCAATGACTTGTTGATGAAAATGGAAAATTGTTGAGTCAAAACGCGATAGGTGTCTGAACTTAATTAAATTTAGTCATTACATTTTCTTATATTTTTATGAACTTCGGCTATAATGAAAAGTTATCTATATATTAATACGTGAAGCAAAAGCTTTCGGTACCTTTATAAGCGTGTAGCGTGCACGGAAGACTGTGAGATTTGGCATGGTTAAAGTTTAGGTATATGGACAAGGAGTGCAGAAAGCTAAAATACATATATAATATCTGTTACTAATATATTAAAATAAATAAAATAATATTTCGAATCCTAATAAGTCAAGTGCCATTGAACTTAGACCTCACAAAATATTGACATTGTCACTCAACGAAATGTGACAGCAAGTGATGTAGATAATACTCATTGTTTATGAATACTGTAAATGTGAAACGGAAAATAGCCTATGATCAAAAAGTCGCTGGTCGAATTTCGAGCTTAGGGCGATCGCTAATACCTTTAAGTACTTATATTTCAACTTATCTTTTCTAGTATTATCGTTGCCCTTGCAGCCATATTTATGTTCTATTATTATTGGTTTTGGATTTTCTCTAAATTATATTTTTACGGGAATGCAGAGGATTTGTAGATCAAATAAGCAAAGACTACCGTTATTGATAAACTAGATTTTACAAATAACTAGTTGGCCCGGCAGACGTTTTTCTGCCTTTCCCAATAGTCATTAACTGGATCACCCACCCTGTTTTTTTTTTCCTGATAACTTTTCCGTGACCTTATTAAACAAAACAAAATAAGAACTACGCATAACCATTGTTCGAATCGTGAGTTATAGTCTTGAGCTTATACGAAAATCCGATAGAATAAAGGACGGACGTTCAGTTTTCCGGAATTTGAAACTTTCCAAATTTCCTTGCCATAAGAAACTAATTAGGTAATTCAAATTACTGCCCTTAGTAATAAATATACAGACATTAGTGTCTGTAAACACAAAAGCAGATCTAACACATATTATATGCTAGGAAATTGATGTGCAACATTTTTGCTTAATGATAGGGCTATCACACAACGGTAAGAGTCTAAAGTCTGCGCATTTAATAATATTTCGGCAAAATGAAAAGCAAAAAAATTCTACATTCATGATTATAAAAAATATCATAAATTACGTATTATAATTGGTTCATAAAGTACCAGTTTTCGTTGTCGTAAGACATAAAACACCACTTTCTTGCGAATATCATTTTCACACGCGTGTATATTATGTCCTACAATAATATATTATATTTACGTGATATGTCTACTCGTAATCATTATAAAAATGTTGACTCATTTAAATTAGAAAGCTATGATTAGAGCCTTTCTATATGATTATAATCTTACTATGCATTATGGCGACCAGTCAGCATTTCTTTGCAATATTAAAACAGTACTGGATTTCAATAATAACCACTCATATTAATTCAGATTGTGTGAGGTTGTCTTCTTGTACTTCTTTTTATTTAATTGTAACATACGTTTGTTTATACACTATTTTGCCAATGTCACTTTGATAGAATATTTTTCTGATCTTCAAAGTGCAAACAACGCTATGACAAAGTTTTTGGCTGTATTTTTATCTGCCATGCTGTACTTTTAATTTAATCTTTTTTGGTCCTGTTTTATGTAATATTAGTGGCATTTTACGTTATATAGTTTGGTTATTGTGCACAAATGAAGTGAATTATAAAGTACTTAATATAATGACCAGAAGCATGAACAAGAGTTTTAACAAGAGAGTGACTACTTTGTTAAAGCATTCTTTTTAGCAATTCATTATAAGCTGGGATTTGAACTCTGAAAACTAGAAAAATATTCTATCCACGTGACATTGGCATAATTATTTATAAACAAACGTTTTCATTCATTAAAAAAAAGAAGAAGAAGACTCTAACAAGATGGTGGCTCCCTTGTTAGAAAAGACAATAACAGAGTCTCGTTTGTAATTACTCTTTATAATCTACTTCACTTTGTGCACTTTAACCAAACTGCATCACTTAAAGTGCCACCAATCTATATTATACAAGAGAGCACCAAATAACATAAGTTTAAAATAAATACCACCAATTTAATAATTAAGTTTCCGTCAAAAGCTCCTTTTTGTACTTATTTGGAGCTTATATGTAGTCCATTAGCACTTGGCAGTCTTCCTCCTACAAGTGTCAGGTTGCTATTTGAATTTTATTGAAAGAAATTTTTAGTTGTAACGATTTTGATATTTGATGAATTTTCGTACATTTTTTAAATTAACTTATAGTTTAATCTGAATATGGTAACGTAATTAAGTTTCCTTATAAGATTTACTAACCTAGAACACTCGAAAACTCGAAACCATTTTCCAACCATTCCAACCAACCAACCATTTTCATTATGTATATCGCAAAAGTAAGCAAAACAAAAATTTCCTCATTGATATACAAATAAACAAAACTTATAGGTATAGGATAAAGAAATTGATTTTCTAATATTTTAATCTCTAATCGGCCTTACACAATAATATGTAACAACTTTTACATCAATAGAATGTGGTCTAACAATCAGCAGTTGCGTTCCCACAAACTGCCAACGTCATCTAAGTCTTTGTTGCACTTTTTTAATGTACAGAAAGTAGTTTTGTGTTAAATCATTGTTAGTAATAACTGCTTTGATGGAGTAGAATTAGCGTGGTTATACTTTTGTCAGTTTAAACTCTTTATTTATAAATTAAAAAACTAAATATGTGATGATGAACGATGCCTTCTGTTAAGTTAATATGTCAAGATCTATTGGATCAACTACTGCTGCTACAAGCTGAGTTACTACCCGTGCGCAATAAGTTGAGACCTGGGGGCGGTGACGCCACAGACGCATGGTTGTACTGTGCACAAAAAAATATCACAAGTCTCCACTCGCGAGTTCGTCTCTGCTATTTTTTTCCGTGGCTTCCGAAACTCCTGTTGCCATACAGGTTCTTTTACTGCCTGATCAACAGGTAAATACAATTGTTTGTTCCGTTTTTCGTTTTCAAAAAAGTCCAACACTTTTAACAGGAGATTTATCTCTCCACTATGTAAAGTTTTACCCTTCATTATAACAATAAACTTAACACAAAAATAACAATAAAATATAGCAGTAACTCTAATAACTATTAACGAAACAGTATCAAATAAAATTATAAAATCGGAGCGCGTCGTCGTTGTGTGACGTAAGCCAGTACAAGACTAAGATGTTAAAAAAATGGCGTTGCCTACAGTACAACACGGGAGCTTGAGGAGAAGTTTACAGGGTAGCGGGCGGAGGGTTGTATTCCAGGCGAGTCTCAACTTATCGCGCATGGGTTGTAATTTAAATTTCCTAAACGCCAACATTTGATTATCACTGACCAAAGTTTTAGATCGTTCTGCGTATACTGGATGTCGTATCGGAGTGTATATATAGCAAAAAAAGTTAATTAAAACTTTTATTGTATTTGCGCACGACACATAGAAATACCATAATACTCATGCAAGAAGTGTTTTGCAAACCATAAAACCATTACACCGTTTAGAATATAACATTATTGGGCAAAAATATTGCTGCGCTTTGCCGGAACAAATTGCTTTTAAATCATGTCTTTACTTATGAGAACTGATTTATCTTATTCATCTACAATTTAACTTGTATATTTAAGCACCATTGCCAACTATTGTGGGGTGGCATGGACATGTACCCGACTGGGTCGCGACCACCATACATATGGTGATGATAAACTAGTCATAGTCACTCTCTTTTGAATTGTCGCGTTTTGAGATCAGTCAGTATATATCCAGCTGTTGAGAGGTTTCATACAAATTAAAAATTTTAAAAAAATCATTTTAGGCCCTATGAAGGCATTTATGAATGTCAATACACTATCACCGGTTCGGAAAACATCCCAGTCATCAAGAAGAACCGGCAAGAAACTTGATCGGGTTTAACAACATCTTTTCTTTTTTTGATTAGTTTTTTATTACATACAGTTATTATCATTTTCAGTAGATGTAGGGAGAGGGAATCATATCCAGACATCACCATCATTTACGTAATCAGCAACTCTATAAAACCTTTTCAACAATAAAACTTGCTTAACATGATTCTTGAACTTATTATCCGGCAAATCGGTAACGTGCTTAGGAAGCTTATTATAGAACCTAACACAAACCCTAATAAAACTTTTACTTGTCTTACTAAGTCTAAAAGATGGAATGACTATTTTATATTCATTTCTAAATTTGAAATTGTGCCTTTTAGTTTGCAGACCGGCTTGACTGGCGGCCACCGGTGGATTGCAGTTCTGTCAGTGGTCGCCGTTTTTTTTAACTGTACTGTTTTTTTATCGTAATATCGCAAAGTGACTACAATGTTCTTGGTTGATGTACAAAACACAATACAAAATAAATTATTAAAAAGAAAACAAAACAACCAATTGCAACAAAATACTTGACAAAAATTTTTTTTATCTATTTTTGCTTTTTATTTAACTCCCAGACGTCGTATTTAAATATCATATAGCCTATGTCTCTTATAAAATTAAGACGAATCTAACGACACCTCGTATGCTAAAATCCATCAAACCGTTTAGCCTACAGAGCGTACCAAAGAAATAGATAGACATACATACGCTCGAAAATGATAACCCTCCTTTTTCGCAGTCGGTAGAAGAACTGAACTTTCACTGGTTTATAGCTGATTTTATAGGGAGTAATTTCGGGTGATTTTAATTTAGAAAAATAATTAGGGTTCCGCACAAATAAAATAAAAACTGGTCATGGTGAATCAATTCGGGCGCTTAAATGGCTTACGCTGAGTAAACCATATTAGATATATCAAATTAATGTACTAAATAATTATAGACATTAAAAAGACCTACAAAAAAGTCCGGAAGAGTATACGTCTATCATCTAAGGAACACCCACAATGCATTTTTGTCTTTAAAATAGCCGGGAGCGGGGGAGTAACATTCGCGCTGGCATTCTGTAGTCCACGTGAGCAAAGCCACGGGCACAGCTAGTAATAAATAAAAAAAGAATTCAGATATTAATTTAAATTTTTAAAATATCGATGTAACTTAATTATTCCATTTGTATGAAATGTCACGTTGCGACGACCCCTCAGAACGCATTTACTCCCGTAAAAACTTTCCATTACGAAAATCCCTACGAAAAACTAGAATTTTGTGTTCACTATATTAAGGAAAAGGAAGGTGGGTGACTCTCATGAGTCTCAGGTTTCATTACAATTCAGTGTCCGTGACCTTCGCCTAACGCGCACACCACTTTCCATGTCGACGTGTTTAGACTGATACGCTCTGTTTACGGATCTGATGTTATACTTATAAACACTTTCTTTTGTTTTTGAGTAATATGTTGAGTTTTTGGCGAGAAGTTCATTGGTCGTGCAGTTTTTATTTTTAAGTCATACACTTGCGTTATTTCAAACCCTATATTCTCCTGTGTTTTGGTTATTAGAAATAATACATCAGAACGTAGATTTGTATTTGTTATAAAATCCTAACCTAGTACATTTTTAGAAGTCATCACTATAATAGAAGCAATTCATTTACTTTTAGTAAATATCACAAAAATATTTAAACTGATAATATCGAGCATTCTATTACATTATTATTTGAGTAAATAATCGTTTATTTTAGCGACTTCAAAAAATAATAGCTTGTAAAAAGAAGAAGGTTTATCAATTCGAATGATGAAATTATTTCTTCAATGGAAAGGGGTTCCATAACTCCAGGTTAGTTCCATTTTAATTTCATTGGCACTGAAACTTCGACATCGATGTACACAAGAGAATTAAAATCACTGAAGTTGGTTGCCTTTTTTGTTATTTTTGATACGCTCGAAGTCAGAAAATACTTAGATATAATATATCTTTCACAAGCTACTACACAGTGAAACGTTTTATGTCTGTAGGCGAGTAAACAGAGCAGAGAAGCGCAGTTCTTTACAGTGCGTTGCTCCATTTCTCGCCATACGCCACAGTAATTTATCATTTTCAAGCGCTGTTAGTTCTGGCAGCACAGTTAGTTCACTGAAGCTAAGTTTTGATATAGGAAAACATAGAAATATCAAATCAATTTCATGATCAGGACTTGGCAAACAATAAATTTTGCGTATTTTGCTCCCGTTGATCATTGGGACCGAGGACCTAAGATTTGACGAAAAACTAGACATTGACGACGCCCCTGTTCTCTATTTTTTGGGATTTGGGATTTTAATAATATTTTTAAGCAGGCGCCTATTTAAACTGTCTCCCAGGGCAAGTCTGTTAGTTCCTAGGTAGAGGTCCTTGGGGAAAAGGGGGTTCAAAGACAGGTGGGGCACAGCCGAATTCCTCTCCATTTGAGGCTGCACGACTGGTGAAATCCCTCCACCCTACAGAAGGTCGCGGCTTAACTTTGTGTTGTGTTCTTGCGGTGAATAGGGTTTCCAGAGCTCCTTGGGGTAGGGGAGTTCAAAGTCGGCAACGCGCTAGTGATACCTATGGTATTAGCCGCTTACCATCAGCCGGGCCGTATGCTTGTTTGTTACCTTTGTTGAAAAAAATAATATTTTCTATCAATTGAGAAATCAAATACCTATACTTTCCGTATACAAAGTTTCATTAAAATCGGTTAAATCGTTATTGATTTAAATTAAGACATGATACAAATATAGAAAAAATATTTAACAAGACAAATTTGAGATTAGTGGCCTATAAAATAGCTATTGAAGCAGTAATTGCTTAGTGTAAGTTTTTACGGATATCGCGTCGACTTGAATTCGAATCCTTACAATGATAAGCTTGCACTTTCGGTGATTAAAAACATCGTGATGAAACCATAATATGGTGATAGTTACCACCTTCGAGTTGAAAATTTGTCTCCCAGCACCTATAGCTGTCTTCCGGTAGCTGCACTTGAGAGCCAGTCTTCCACTAAGTAGGCTTATCGTGCTACCATATTGGGTCACATCGTTACTTATCAATCAGTTGAGATTATGGCCAAAAGCTAAAGGTAAAAAAAAAATGTGCACGTGCAGTTTAGTACCTACTATAGATTTATTAATATATATTAACAAAAAGACGTTTTTTAACAAAAAATAAAACCAACTTCTATCATTTTGAGAAGTTTCTTGATGTGTCTTCGAATTGGAAGGTCCAATGCTAATAAAATTAACACTCTTGAGGTATCCCTCTATCAAACAAAAAAAAATTCATCCAAATCGGTTCTTAAACAAATAAGTTATGGTTGAACATCCATTAAAAAAAACCTTTGAATTAATTAAGTAACCTTCGCTTTTTTAAGTACCGGTTAAAACAGTTTTAGACTCTCTTGAAAGGTAAAATTTTTACATAGCGGTTTTTGCAGGCGGAACGATAATATACAGGTGTACTGTCGATCAACTACTGATGGTAACTTGTGATTATGTATATCTATACTAATATCATAAAGCTGAAGAGTTTGTTTGGTTGAATGCGCTAATCGCAGGAACTACTGGTTCGAATTGAAAAAATGTTTTAGTGTTGGATAGCGCATTTATCGAGGAATGCTATAAGCTATATAAAATCACGATACGACCAATAGGAGCGGAGCATCAATGAAAAATGTTGCAAAAACGGGGAAAATTTATTCCTTTTGAGAGCTTCCATTGCGTGCGTTGCGTGAGTGGTAAAGTTATGCAACAATCATGTGTGACGAAATCGTTTCCCTTAAAAAGTTGCAAAAAAGTTCGCGACAGCATATGACTATCTTTTAAGGTTTACTCAACATGACCTTTTTTATAGTAATAAAATATGTTCTAAAATAATGAATTATTTGCGAAGGTGTTTTTATATACATGTAATTAATCCTTATCGAAATAAATACGTTATTAATCATAAGTATTTACTTTGAAACAAAAATGCCCTTTACAGTAATTGATTTAAATGAATATCTTAGGAGATATTACAGTTTTAAAATAAATCCGCAGCAAAATACAGACCAAATATCGCGAGCGCATTTTTATTATGCAGAATAATGTAGGAGGCACGCGGTACCTATAATACCGTACCTACGACCCACTTTCTCTAACCTTTTCTCTCTCTCTCTCTCTCTTATATGACACAAACGAAGTTGCGCGGGTCAAGCTATTAATATATATTACATAGTAATGTTTTTGCGTAATTAATCATAATAATCATAATTATAAAACCTATAAGGGTTAAGCGGTAACGTAATACAATGTGCACCCATTTTTGGCAGAATAAACACTTTCACTGCAGGAAAAGTGTGCGATAAATAAGGAGCTAGATCGTTCACTGTAGCCATTAGCTATACCCATATTAATAGTAAAATTCATTACGTAATTTGTACTTAATAGAGAACCTTTATAGAGAACATAAATTTCGTAATATTTGGACCTATTAAATCAAGCCGTACGTCCACGTAACTTACCTATGAAAAAAAATTAACGCGTGTCTAATAATGTATAAATAATAAGTTATCTTTATTATTACTTATTTCATTGGCAATTATTTCAAACACGTGTTTTGGACCTAAGTTTTTTAACGCGGCATGCGGTTGGAGTTGTCCTGTAGAAATCGTCACGTAAGGAAAAAGCGTTATTCCCCGTGACTAATTTTTTTTTAATCCTATAAACCTGCGGGACTTCAACTATCGACCGTACTGTACATACAACAATGCTTACAAATGTGGTCGTTACATCGCTTGTCCAATTCGACAACGATCATAGTTGTCAAAATCAGGATTTGCATTAACCGTTTGATGGTATATTCAAATTTTTAATGCTTATTGTTTAGTAATTTATTTTAGTTTTATGATTAAATTTTAATGTTAATTGCACTGTCTGTCGCTATCATGATCGTTTCCATGAACAACCAAACTCTACGCTTAGCATGGTGGAAGCATCACACACCAGTGGGATCTTGGTCATAAGCTGAGCCTATAAGTAACTTCATACCATCACGCCTGTATCCCCGAAGCCAATTTGCCAGGATCTTTTTAAGGTCCCATGTAATAGGGAGTAAGTCTATTGTCATTAATCGGGCCCAAAGTCCAACTCCAAACCGCTGATGAGAATTTCATAGAAAAACCCAGTAACACTTTGCTCGACTGGAAATTGAACCCAGGACCTCGAGCGTAGCAGTCGCGCTTAGGACCACTAAGCTAATGAAAATATTGAAGTATGTATATAAAAATAAGTCGGTAAAGGTGAGTGTTACAAAAAAAAGATTAAAACCTAAAAAAAAGTTTTTGTTAAATGTAATAATTTCTTTTGTAATGAAAATACAATTTTACCAATGTTACGGAAAACAAAAATTAATTATTATGCTTATCTACTGGATAGATTTTGATCCTTTTTTTGTGTTACTCCTTAAAAATTTCGGAAAAACTGAAATTGTTTTTTTTTTTGTTATGAATTCACTACTTATCATAACTCACGATTCGAACGATGGATATGCGTAATTCTTATTTTGTTTTGTTGGTTACGGTCCTGGAAAATTTTCAGGAAAATAGATTCGGGATAGATGACACTTGTGGTCGAGTTATTGGCTATTGGGAATGGCAGAACAACGTCTGTCCGGCCAGCTAGTTGCTAATAAAATGTTAGTTATTAAGACGGAACAAATGGCAGTAAGAAAGTTAATGAGATGTTTGGATGTAATGAATACTTTGTACTACGGAAACACGCCAGTTTGACTGCCGGCGTACTATTAGAAAACATATATGTAGATTCGAAAATATATAATTATGTACCTATTGCTATAAATTACTGTTGTTATTTATTTTAACTAGGTTTCATTAATTTTTTTTATTTGTACACACGTGCTTCATATTACATCCGAACATACTTATTATTTAAAATGTTTAATTGATCTTACCTTTGTATTAATTTCATTTTATATTATCTATTTACCTTTAGTAAAATTATCCTTGTGAGTTATGCACCCATTTATCTAGGTAGGCTATATAACTTTATAACAGTTACATATAGTATATATATAACATATAGGCTATATAACAACTCACTAAGACCAATAGGAGCAGAGCGTCAATGAAAAAAGGTTGCATAAACGGGGAAAATCTATGTCTTTTGAAAGATTCTATTGCGTTAAAGGTAAAGGTGCGCGAAAATCATGTGTGACGGAATTGTTTCTCTTAAAAGGTTCTAAAAAAGTCCGCGATAGCATATGCTAAGTTTATCTTTTAAGGATGACTCAATATAACCTTTTTTATGGTAATACAATTTGTTCTAAAATAATGCATTATTTGCGAAGGTGTTTTTATAAACATGGTATTAAACCTTATCAAAATAAATACATTATTCATCACAAGTATTAACTTTGAATGAAATTGCCCTTTACATCAATTGATTTCAATAAATACCTTAGGAGATAACACAGTTTTAAAATAACTCCGCAGAAAAATAATGATCAAGGACCGCGCGCGCATTTTTATTATGCGCAATGATCTGGGAAGCGGGCGGCACGCTGTAATTGTTTTATGTGACGCAGACGAAGTTGCGTCGGTCAGCTAGTATACTACTATAAAATGCAAAACAGAATCAAAGATATTGATTACATTGTCGGACCTAGTTTTGTGATCGTTAATTAAATTAATACTAGCTATGTGTAGCAGTTTCAGTTGTTCGGCACAATGATTTTAGAAATATCAACTGAACATTTCAAAACTGCGCGTATAGTGTAACAGATTTGTAGTTTCGTAAATTATAAGCCCACATATTTAAATAACACTCACGCACGATAGTGATTAGAATCAAATAACTGTGAAGTAATTATTTCACGGTTGGTTTAGTTGATTCTGCGTTGCATATTAAAATTTAATAAATATGTAAGATTTACAAAATGTATGTCGATATACGGAATTATTTTTATATAATCAAGACTTTTTTGAGTTTAACTTTTGTTGTTGTTACTGTTTTTAGGGCTCCGTACCTCAAAGGGAAAAAGGAACCCTTATAGGATCACTTCGTTGTCATTCGGTCTGTCAAGACTCTTTTTATCAGGAGCGTTTGGAAGTATCAAGTTGAAATTAATATCAAATACTCAGGTTTGCAATCCCTTAGAGCTGAAAAAAAAATCAAACTTCTAAGTCAACGCAATAAAAAGATACGACTGTTTATGCTGCATATTATAAAACTCGCAAAAGGATTAAAAACCTATAGGTTACTTTCAGTTGACCTAGAATCATAAATTTTGGCAAGAAGCAACGTCTTATAGCAAAAGTAAAGGAAATAATCCAAAATCCGTAACTTTGTAGTTACATAATAAAAAAAATGTTTTACGATTACAAACTTATTTGTAGTTGGTAAACTGACCGCGGCAAATGTCGATGTATTGAGGAACAGTTTTCCAACGGCAAAGTGAAGTTTGTCCCTCTATACATATAGTGTATATTTTTGTTAGAATTGTTGGGTGCTATTTTCAGTAATTTCACCTAATTATTTTGGTGAATATGGCACAATTATGAAACCTTCGGTGCGCAAGTCCGACTAACACTTGGCCGGTTTTTTTTTATGGCTTAAATGCCTATGTAGCCAATTTCGCCAATATCAAGGTGACAAATACACGTTTTAAGAGTTTACTTGTCTAACGTCCGGTGTACTGTAAAGTAAACCTTGTTACTGTTACTATTGGGCGGATTATTTAAATATTACAGTATTTTCCTTACTTATCCAATTATAGAGATCAAAGCATTAATTAAGACAAATGGTAATAAATATTTAAAAATAAGTATATAGATAATTTTTAAGTGATAAAAATTTAAATAATTATACCATTTTAGTGTATTTATAGAGAGAGAGAGATAAAGAGAGAGTCATTTCCAGACATTATCATTCATCTAATTAATAATTAATGATACATTCTCTAATAACCTTTCAACAGTAAAACCTGTTTGATATGGTTTTTGAACTTATTGACCGGCAAATCAGTAATGGGCTTAGGGATCTTTATATAGTAGAACCTGACACTATTTACCTAAAAATCTTTTATTGACCTTACTGAGCATATAAATAAAAATATTTGATAAATTTTTAATTCACTTTTTGTCAATTCCTTATTTCACAATTTGAATAAATACTTCGTGATTTGAATCTAATTTTACACCTTTGTCCTAACAATGAAAGTGAAATTTGATAATCGATCACGTTTTGCTTTCCATTTTTATGAATCAACATTATTATAATACTTAGACAATGCTACTTTGGAATATCAAAAGTATCAAATAGATAATACAAGAAGTTTTGGATTAAATGAATATTTTTAAATAATGAAGACCACATGACAGACAACGGTTTCGTTCTTTTTTAATTCAAACCCTAGTCAAATTTGATGTGCAGGTATAAACAAGGTAGGCACCAAAATAGAAAAAAAACCTTTAACATAAGTGACGTATTCATTGAGACCATTCAAGTTTGTGATGAGTTAGGTATCCTACCGATTCCAGATGACGCTACAGTATCAGGTCAAAGTTTTTCTAATATAATTGAAGAAACAGAATAGGTACTAAATCCCGACTCAATCAGACCTGTGGAAGATGCACACATACATTTATCAACTACCAAAGAGCTGATAAGCTGAGCTAAGAATACTTTCGATCAAGTCACCTTTCAAACAAAAAAGCTAGATCAAAATCGGTTCAGCCGTTTGCACGTATACAGAGGCACACAGATAAACAATACACAGGATAAACCTATAACACCCCTCTTTTGTTGTCTTTTGTTTTTGTTGTTGTTGTTAAGTCTAAACGTATTCTAATAACGACATCTTAATTCACGATATAATCAACTTTTATATCAAATTTCATGCGAATATCCATTATCCAACCATTTAAACTATATTGATGAACAGTGGCGTACCTACATGAAAAGGGGAGGATCGTCACAATGTTTGCAAATCTAGGAGACCTTAGGTTTTTGTTTATGATAATGAAAGGAGGTAACCACTTAAAAAGTTCGTACGTCTGAAAGGTACAACGCACGTTTTACCTACCTTTTTCGCTCCAGCCGCTAGCCGCAAACGGGTACCACCCATCCTAGCTAGTGCATTGTTAATGGGTGAACATTCAAAGAATCGTATTTTCACATATAAAATATTTATGACACTAGCTGTGCCGTACGGTTTTATAAATGTTTAATTAATTGACCAACTGTTCGTCGCGCCGTCGCCAACGTCTTTGCTCTTTCTTTCTTTCTCTGTTCTCGCTCCCTGTACTTGCCAACAGTTTGCTAGATTGCTTATCAGTGATGGTTACTGCGTAGTTCCTTAAGGTCATAGCGTGAAGTTACATAGTTTTTAACCACTAAGCATTATTCTAATTAGCTTTAAGGATAATGTTCATAGTTACGTTGTGTTTTAAATATTTAACTATAATATATTTGTATTTTATAAGGTTATTTTAATATAGGAATCTAAATTTATGTCGAACAAATCGACTAATCATTTTTAAAAGACAAGTAACCCAATTTATCTAATTAAATGCATGATCTAGTTTCAAGACTGCAATTACTTGTTTACTCTTCAATCCGATCTGCGCATAAAGATGAAAATTCCGTTAACGGTATTTCTTTAGTAACTGTAAACATACATATCTTTAAACGGCTTAATTTATTTTAGATCAATACTATAAAGCTCAAAAGATTATTTTTTGTTCGATCGCGCTAATCTTTGAAACTACCAGTCAGATTAAAAAAAAAATGTTTTTTCATTTTATAGTCTAGTTTATTGAGGAAGGTTATATAACTGAATTGAGGAAGGCTGTATAACTTCACGCTGCGAGTCTAAAGAGCTGAGCATTAACTATGAACGTCAAGGAATCTGGAGAAAACTGTAGTCACCTAACGAGTGGTGAGAAACAATTAAGCAACACGGGTGCTTTGGCTTTGTGGTAGAGAGTTGGTCGGATTTTAATACTTTTGAAACCATGGGGCAAATGTGCTTTTTTTAAATACCCCGCAATTTTATAAAGACAATAGCCGTTACAAAGAACGTATAATACGAATCGATATATACTTTAAAATGTCTTATGTTTTTTTTTTTTTTTTTTTTATTTATAATAAATGACTGCGTTTTACCTGATGGTAAGAACAGTACAAACCAAATCGACGACCACCGTGAGATTAGAAATCTATCCTCGGTCGTCACCATCGTATCGGCCTCTCGGCAGATGATATATATTATATACTGGCTTATCTCGAAACGCGACAAACCAAAAGGTGTCAGTGGGGTACTTAGCCCTACCACCCCGCTTGATTATTGGATATACACCGGCTGATCCCAGAATGCCACTTGTCTAGCGTGCCACTACAAGGAGTGCATTAAATCAAAATCAGAAAAATCTTTATTCAATTTAGGCCCTAAGAATGCACTTATGAACGTCAAAACACTACTGCCGGTTCGGAAAACGTCCCAGACATCGAGAAGAACCGGTAAGAAACTCGATCGGGTTTATCTTTTTTTTATCAACTGTACAAATGTTACTATAACAGGTACATTAATAATAATTTAGTGGATGCACAGAGAGGGAGTCACTTCCAGACATCACTATCATTAACATAATGATCCACCCTATAATAACCTTTTAACAGTAAACCTTGCTTGACATGGTCCTTGAACTTATTGTCCGGTAAATCAGTATTATGCTTCGGGATCTTATTATAAAACCTGACACTATTAACTAAAAAAAAAATATTGGACCTACTTAGTCCGGTCACGGTACGACTAATTTATCTCTATTTCTAGTATTAACATAATGCTGATCATTACACTTAGTGTATAGTGGTCGCAAGAGACTCGCGACACAATTAATCACCTAGAAATTAGTTTTCTTTGTACTTCGATTTGTATTATTAGTTACAATTCGTTATAATCGAAATATACGTATGAAACAAACGACCCTAAAAAGGTAAGGCAATTTATTTTAATTATGAATTTCTATTCGGTTTTATAATAAATGTATTATACGACGTTATGCAAACACGCATAGGCGTATTTTGAAAGTTATGTATTTTTCTATGAATATTCAATGATAAAAAGCTACATTCCGGATATCCAACGACCTATGAAAATTAATAAACGGACGTTTTAAAGATTTGAAGTTAAATTTACTTAACATTATAATTCAAATTGAGATAAACAATGCTTAAATTGTGTTCGTTTGAATAAATATATATGCATATAATAGCTAGCTGGGTCTACACACGTAATTCTGCTCTTTACAGTAGTCAATTAATCGGCCAGTGCCTCCTATAAAGTTTAGAAACAGTATAAAAACTACCTCCATGAAAAAACACTAGATTATAGAATTTATATTATATAGATGATTAAATTTATCTTATATCAACATTCATTTTTATGTATGTAGATTTAATGACGATTTAATTTCGTTATTGTGTAAATTTATAAAAACAATAAACAAATAAAACAAGTAGAACTTTTGCATTGATTAGAGAATTTTCTTGTAATAATTTACATCAGAAAGGAATCACTCCAAAAAATGATAAATATCAATTCTCTAAACTGAAGGGTGCAGTTTTAGCTAGTTTGCTTTAGTTATTATCCATTCGTAAATTTCACATATTATTATTTTTATCACTTTCTCTTATTGTTTATGTTATAAAACACATCGGCATTTAATATTTGTTTAAATTAAAAACATGCAATGTTCTTATTAAATAAATAAAATTTCTCACCGTTCATTTTAGGCCTATCAATTGTCCGCAGAAATATCATTAAAAAGAATCACAAAGAGCAAACACTGGCTAGCATCACTATCACCGCACTAGACAATTTCTTATTTTATATCTCACTTGCTTAAAACGAGAGGTGCGCAAGAGTTAAAAGTGGCGCCTGCGCGATGGTTTGCGTTCGACTGTTTCGGTTCGCTGTCACAGTCTCCACGTTAGGGGGTAGTGGGTTCTAGCAAAATAATAGTGGAGGCTTGTGATGACATATCTAGTAATGTATAGAACAATGAAACATGCACTGGATTAAGTATGCCTTGCGATATACTACGCAATAAAATGGTGGTCTTTCTTCACGTCATAATTGTATCCCATGAAGAAACAATACCTACATTTGTCGTTCGTTGTATACATAGTTCTCTGTGGTTGATATCTATGTAAATAAAATTATAGAGCATTACGCAAAAAACTACTATCTACTATTATATAGATTTTGAACATTTTTTTGTTGTTTTACTCCTTAGATAGTTGGTACTACTTTAAAAAACACGATATCTTCATAAAAAATAATTATATAGTTAACGCGAGCAACTCTAGATATATAGTATGTATGTATATATATATTTTTTTTTATTACTTCAGCCATTACAAAACAGGGGATAAAATATGAAGTAAAAAGAAATGGTATGTGCCTAAATAGACGCTTTGATTATATTCGTAGTTATAACTTTGTATATTTTCACGATTGTAAAAACAGAAGATCGTTTCATTGTCATTACAATTTATTTGATCAAGCATTAGAAAAATTCTCTCAAACAAATAATAAATTAAATATTTATCTCAATGAATAAATAAGTGAAAGTTGAAAATCTGTAGCCAAATATATATAGGTGTGATCCGGCAGCTGCACTTGAGAGCCAGCCCTTGCACTAGGCTTAGCGTGATACCATCTTGGGCCACATCATCACTTAACATCATTTGAGATTTTAGTAAAACATAACCTGCAACTAATATAAAAAGCTTAGGTGCACATTAGAGTAGCAAAAAAAACGATAAAGTTTTTTTTTCATGTTACTTCTCACATGATATGTTATAAATTAACACGTTTTAAGATTTCTGACAAAAGAGTAACTAGATAAAAAAAAATTAATAGGTCACTCACAGTTTTTTAAGAATTCGGAAATGGAAAAATTGAGACAAAATTTTAAATTTTAAATGATTTTGTAAATTGTAATCTTCAAACAGCTCTGACAAGATGGTGCCAGGGCGGCTCCCTTGTTAAAATTGTCCAGGGAGTTTTTTCGGCAATATAAAATGCATTTTCCTAGCTATTATTTATAATCCACTTCACTTGTATACAAGAACCAAACTACATCATTTAAAATATCGCTATAGTTACATGAAATACGGATAAACAATATAAGTTTAAAAATTAGTATAAAACAAATTAACAAAAAGAAAAAACCTTCAATTATTTTCAGGAGTTATACCTGGTGTCTCTTCGAAGTCATAGGTCCAATGCCAATTAAATTAAAAAGATCCACACTTGAGGTACCTCTTTTCCAACATAAAAAAAGATTATTTATATCGGTTCATAAACATAGAAGTTATGCCTAAGCGTCCTTAAAAAAACTACACATGACATATCAAGATCCCATTAAAAATTGCGTCATACAAGGCTATGTATGACCAAGTATTGTTTATTAAAAACCTAATAAAAAGTTATTATTTATAAAGTATAATTTATCTTATTATATTAAGTGAGCAATTCTTGTATATATTTGTAATTGGTTTCTTGGAAACGGCTCAAACGATTTCGATTAAACTTTGCATTTAGATAATGTTATACATTCCAAGTTTACCTAGATAGGTGTTTTTCTTTTTTGTTTATAAGACAGCGACCACAGCTCGGTTGCCTAAATATTATATATTAATCAGCTAGTGACCGCCGCGCCATTTGAAGCCCTCGCGTGACGTGACACCTACCGTGTCAGACGCTTAGGCCGCCCGTTAATACTTTCTCCAGTTCGACGGATTATAATATTTTTTCCGTTTAAAATGACAAATGCCGTATCTAGTTTAGCGCATAATAGATGAGAAAACCTTTCTATAGGCGAACGCATCGATAAACAAATTAATATCTATTGTGCTCGCTTTTCACACTCATTCCTATTCCAGTTGAGTGTTATGCGTATAAGGACCTGTGCGATATAATTTCTCTCGTCCTTTGGAAAGTCATATGGGAAAGTGGTTCCGGAATTTTTTGGGCAATCGATAAAATAGAAAGTTAATTAACAATATAACGTATAATACAGTATTATCAGGTCTATTTTTTATCTAGATTACATAAAATACGTAAACTTTGAGAATGTTTATTGGAAATAATCTCTGGAACTACATACTGATCAGATTCTAAAAATCAATGAAATTGATAGAAAACTACGTTTAAGCAAAATGTACTTTGTACCTTATAAAAAAAAAGTAAAAATGCCTTTTTACTTGTCTATTAAAATATTTTGAACGTTCCTTAGCAAAATTACCAAAATACAAAAACTGATTTTAAACAGCTGTAACGATTTAGACATAACTTTTATTGGCAGATAGTTTTTTTTTTTTTTCAAATAGTAATCTAGTTTACTTACCTTAGGGTTTTCCATAAGAGCTAAGCAATAATGATACAAGTAGAATTACAAAAAAGAAACAACCGACTTTCAATCCATCTTATAATTGTCATGAACAATTTCGCAAGCACCAGTTAGTTATACAATAAAAAACATTAGACTAAAATCATTTATTTCAAAGACAAAATTAATGTAATGGTATTATTACTCTAGTCTGACACCAGATTCATTTAAAACGGTTTTGACATTACTCAAAACTCTCTGTGTCAATTCTTGAAATTCATCTTCAACGATTAAATTTTTCTTGAGTATTATCATCGTTTTAATAGTTAAACTCTGTTCACTCATTTGAAGTCTCTTCTCTTCGCGGTTTTTATTTATTGTTATTCGAAGGAGAGTTAGCCAATTTTGTATGAATGTTAAGAATTCCTGTGTAATATTCTGTGTGAGCTGGAATTGTATGAGAATGTGTGTCCACGGTTGAGATGTGAGGGTTGCCACCAATCTCGTATCGTTTTTACACGTAATCGAATGTTTGAATATTGCACTTAGTGTTTTCCAACCAGCTGACGATTGGTTTTTGTTTTCCTGCGAATGTAAATTGTATTTTTATTTAAAAGCCATTAACGTATTTGCATACCTTTTTATAGGTACTAGCGATCGCCCTAAGCTCGAAATTCGACCATCGACTTTATAATCATAACACTATTTTCTGTTTGACATTTGCAGTATGAACCTAAACAATGAATATTATATCACTTGCTGTCACTTATCATTGAGTGACAATGTATGTCAATATTTTGAGGGGTCTAAGGTCAAAGGCACTGGTCGTTTTAGGATTCGCAGTATTAATTAATTTAATTTAATATATTAGTAACAGATATTAAAGATAAATTTTAGCTTTCTGCACTCCTTCTCCATATAAACTTTAACTATGCCAAATCTCACAGTCTTCCGTGCACGCAATACGTTTAAAAAGGGGTATAAAGTTTTTGCTTCACGTATTAATATAATGATATGTCATGACATATATAGGTACTTTTATACATGTATCTATTTTATTAATATCTATATTACATGCATAATATCCATTTACATTTATGTTTTATAAAATCCATGAAGTTAAGAATTTATCGAAAAAGTTAATAAGAAAAAAATCATTAGATTTTCTCATACATATTTCGTCTCTTTACATAACGAGTAAGATTTATGATTGTGTTAGATTTTTAATATATTCTATAATTTCTATACCCTCATTCTTTTTATACACTAACAGATTAATGTATTTCAAGGATTTCATTAGAAATGGGCGAATGGACAATAACTATTACGTGTTATTTATGTTACCGTTTGTTATGTAAGCCATTGATTATGTATTATCTTATAATATTTTTTCTTAACGGTGAAAAGTACCTACGACACCTTTTCTTTAAGAAGAGATATAGTGTCAATAGAATAATGTTCATCAACCTTCCATGAAGACCAGATTAATTAAATGTTATTTTTCGTACCGCGGCAAACAGGAATTATCTGTGTTAGTTGTCAAACCTGATTCAAACTGGCTTAAGTTAACCAGTAACCATATAAAAAGATATATCTCTTAACAAACAAATTAAATAATTTATAAATGGTCTGAATTCTTTAAACTCTTTAATGTATAAAGATTTAGACCGAAATCGTTTTTTTTTAGAAAAAACTTATGTCTAACTTTAACGTATTATACTGTTTTTGGTCATATAATCACTTATTTCTTATCATTTGAAATTATGGTGAAATGCTAAACCTGCTATGTATAAACAAGGTAAATTAAAAATTTAATAAGCCCTCGACACAAGTAACCTATTCATTGAAAGGGGGCAAACGCAATTTGGGAGGAGGGGGTCTTGCAAAACGTTACGATGCATTGCAAGGGTCCGAACAAGGCGTTACGTAACATTGATTTTTTAAATTTAAATAAAAACTAATTAATTATAATTTTCCAAAATCGCAACCCTTTTCGTTTATGTCTTACGGGGAATCCCTCGACTGTATTGCTGTAGTCAGTGTTGTTAAAGTGAGTTCATACTGTGATGTCCTCAAAACAGGGAGATTTGAATCATCAGCTGTTCTTAGCCTATAAAAGCTCTCATGCTGACTTGCAAACTTGGGTGTTACAGTGTTAGGGTGGTACAGAAAAATATTACGGCGCGTTACATGGGGGAGAGGGAGGCTCAAAAATCTTCAAAAATTGCGTTATGCAATACTTGAACGCCCGCAAACCATTCCAAAGAGCCTAAACACGATATCTCTGTTGTAAGTTGGCGAAGAGTTAGTTATCTTGCAGATTCCAGATGATGCTACAGTATTAGGTCAAGGTCGTCATATTCTTCTAAGATCATTGAAGTAACAGAATACCAAATTTCGACTGAATCAGACTTGTGGAAGATGCTCACATCTATTCATCCACTAGAAAGGAGCTGAAAATCTACAAACGGCTAATCTTATTTTCAATCTCGATCAAGTCACTTTTTAAACATAAATATTTAGATCAAAATCAGTCCAGCCGTTTGTAAGCTACAACGCCACATACGAACACACAGATACACACAGATACACACGTTAAACTTATAACATCCCACTTTTTGCGTCGGGTGAAAAATAGTAATGACTAATATTTAATAGATAAATAAAACTAACCCTGCAACACATCATTTGTACTCTCAACATCAATGCTCTTAGTGCATTATATTGATTCGATTCACTCGGGGGTTGATCTAAATGTGACGTCAGAGTTATAAGTGTACTTGCTCCTGAACTTAGCACCATGTAAACAAGTTGCAACAATGATGCACCGCGTTCGCTTAAACTGTCTTTCCTTAGCGTTTGTATAACTAAATGTGTTTCGATTTGCAGTACTGATTTCGGCTGTAATTGTAAAGGTCAGAAATTCAGTAAGTAAATAACTTGGTTTTAATTTAAATACATAGTTATAACTGATTTAAAGAGAATTTCTTTAAATAGTAAAACGGCAAATTGATAACAGTGTAGCTAATGGTAAACACATTAAAATGCAAAAATAAAGGCGAACACCAAGAAATCGACAATCCGTCGCCAGTCGGCTGTGTAGTCATAATGTCTTGAATAAATCAGCAAAAACAAGACATTGCAAACTTTTTTGTTTGCGGCGAGATGGAGGCTACCGTAAAGTTGTGGCCTCGGAAATAAGGACTTGTGGTTGTAGTGTAAAAGGAGAAGAGTGAGTTAGAATGAACAGCTCTTGAAAACACTCGCCATGATACAGACACTAGAAAATAGTAGTCCCCTAACCAATTTGGTAGTATTTGGTGGTCAAATTTATTAGGTATATAGGTTCCAAGTTGGCTTGGTAACAATATCAACCTGTAATAACTAACAGCTCAGCAAAAGCTTTTCCCAAGAGCAGACAGGTGTTTATTCTCCACGTCAAGCATATTGCTTTTATCGCTGGCTAGTAGGACAACACATTTGTGTCGCCAAGTGTAATAACCGCAATATTTCCGAGATCAGCGGGTATATTTCTAGTAATCAAGCGGGGTGTTAAGGATCTGTATCTTACTGGGTTGCGATCACCATGCACATGGTCGTAATAAACCCATCATAGTGACTCTGTTTTTCGGATTTCGGGATCAGCCACTGTACATCCAGTTGTCACAAGTCTTTCAGGCCGGTGTAACAGCGACGATGAATAATGGATTGCTGATCTCTCTTGCTGGTCGTCGTTTTTTTAGATTGTAATGTGCTTACCGTCAGGTGTAGTGCCGTAGTTTTGATGTTCAACAAAAATTTATTTGCCAACAACTGTATTTTCACCACTAATGATAGTATAAGATAATCTCAGACGCATACGTTTCTTTCAACCCGACGTCCAAGACTTGAACTATTCAATCACCACGCTTTGAGACGGACAACGTCAATTAATAAGACTGATTTTTTATAAGCCTAAATAAAGGACGAAGAATTGTCGTTTATTTTTCAAGTCTCACCTGGTAGTTATTTCTAGTGAAATAATGCACAATATAAGATAGCAGCTGAAGAGCGGCGCAGGCGACCATATCGTCCAAACTGTTAGTCGCCGCGAGCACGCTTGATAGAAACCCGACCCGATTAGTATACATCAGTAATACTGAAACATTAGTTTAATTCCTTCTAAATGATGTTCTTCATCAACACTCTGCCCTTACTTTTAATCCAACAACATAATATAGAAAAAACGCAGTACTAACAGAATGTGTAAAAATGATTTCTCCATCCTCGTTGTAGTTGGAAGACAATTTTATTTTCTGAGTCCAGTTCTATATAACAGAGCTTACAAAGATCTAAACATTTTCCCCTTACCTACCATAAAAGCAAAATACGCAACACTTATTGGCTCCTTAGACTTAGTTATGAGGAAACAGAAGAAATATTTTTAAAGTTAAGACTAATTTTCTTTCAGCCTCATACTCATCTTTTGCAGAAAATATAGATACACACACGCACCCATATACAAAGACATACACTTTTGCTAATATTTGTTGCATTTTTGATCATAGTATGGAACGCAGGTTGACCCTATTGTTTTCCTGGAAGTGGGTACTATTGACTGCGACACAGTCTTCACTAATATGTAAAAATATTTTGATGGTTCCAATAAATATTATTATTATTATTTAACCAAAGTAGGTTAGTTATCAATGGATACTAATTTGGATAAAAAACTGGGAGTAACTTTAAACATGAACAATCTTGAAATATGAATGACTTCATACGTACATCTATATAAAGCTGTGATGCACGTGAACATAAAGTAATGATGGCTTAACGATAGTAGCGAGTGCGGACACCGCGTTTATCGACCTGAGTTCGAAACCCTGCAAATTAACAAGCTTTTGGTGTCTGAAAACATCGTGATAAAACCATAGCATTATTCTAAGATATTTTCCAATACCCGCCTGGCTAGTTACCGCACTCCAGTTGAAAAGGCATCTCAAAGAATGTATATGACGTATATTTCGGCAGCTTGAGAACCAGTCCCACAACTAGGCTTTGGCAACCTGGGCTTTGGTGTACATCATCACTTAATATCAGATGACTTAATGGCCAAACTCTAAATTTTCAAAAACTTTTTCTGATGGACGTAGTTTTGGGTATTAACTAGTATATAATACATATCTAAATTAAAAACACATAATATTACTGAAGGAACTTACTTCTACTGTCATTTTGGTTACTTGCGAGTCCAAGTAAATACAAACTTAATTTCAGACACACGTATTCATAATGATATCTTGTTTTAGAATCACCAGAACCTTCAAGATTATCCTTTGAAAATAATGCGGTTATGAGCACAGCCGTCTTGAGACATGTTGCCTCATCGAATTCCAATGGTACGAGAGTTGTGGCTAAGTCAAGAAGATGGCAGATGTTTGTATCTGTGTGCACAGATGACATATAAACAATAAAATGACAAACCCAGCAATATCAGGATTCATACCAATCATGAACTTCATCATGTAGGTATCTGCTGACTGCTCACGTAAGCGATTCACGCCTATATCCCCATGTACACACCCACAGTATTTTAAGCATGTTTTTAGGCCCCATGTTATTGTTCCTATTGGGGGCGAGCTTATTGCCATTAATCGGGCACAAAGCCAAATTCCGAGATACTACTGAGAATTTTATAGAAAAATTCAATATCGCTTTGCTCGACCTGGGAATCGAACCCAGGACCTCGAGCATAACAGTAACGCTCACGACTACTAGACTAATGAGGCAGTTTCAGTGGAGTTGAGGCAGTTCGAGTGGCAATTCACAACAGTAATATTCTGATATTCAGTATTCGTTAATTCGTGATAAGTTTTTTATCAACAGTACATACTAACAATCAATTTTCATCAACCCATTAATGCTCATTAGAATTTGTTTCTAAATTTATTGCTCCTTTATTGATATCATTATCTTAAGAAATTTAAATTTATGCATGTTTTAACTTATAATATTATAGATCTCTACGATTTCTAAAATAATTTACTGATATGCGACGTCAAAAAAACAAAAATATACAAACTCAATCATCAACCACTTAAAAAGCTTTAATAGAATTTAAATCGTTTTTTTTTTTAATTTTAAGTTCTATTTTTGTTACCCGTAATATTATTCTATTTCTAACTGTGGATACTTTTCTACAATGTTTGTGTATTTACCATAGATTTAAGTTTATCGTTATATTTTAATATGTAACATTTCATGTCCAGTTACTTAATCATTATCATTCATCACCATCACCAATCGTTCCACGGGCCACAGTCGCAGATGATGATAATTGTATCAAATCGCAAATATCTTCCCGACTGTGCCACACCATTTGCTACTTGTCATTGCTTCGTATTATTTTAAACACAACATATAAACAGGCGAAAAAACCCATCAAAGTAAAAAATAATAATAAAATGCTACGTCTACTTATTTACGTCATATCTTAACCATATTGTAACGATGTAGAGCATGTCTCCTTTCTACGAGATGAACTCCTTCAAACATAACGTGAAGGCACATTTGAGCAGGCCGACATGTATTGCACTTTGTCCACCATTAGGTCCTACAGTGTGGTCATATTGCAGTGCTGTGATTAAAAAAATGCTAACCTATTTGATAATCTTCAATCAAAGCTTTAGACAGTATCTCCGGCAGCATATTCCACACTAAGGTAGTAAATTTTTGCTTATCCTCATCGTTTTCTTGTGGGCATGTTCGCAATGCATCCATACAGTTCCCCACTATAGCTGCGTCAGTGTTTTGTACGAGAACATGCAGAAGTAACTCCCAAACTATTGGTTCGGTTGTAAGATCTACTGGTAGTGAGTCTTCTGTTTTGAGCCATTGGGATAGCTAAAAATTGTTACTTGTATAGTCGAAGGCAAATTAATGCTCTAAATATCGTTAGATGTAAAAGTCAACTATTACTATGCTTTACATAATCATGTTAGTATATACTGAAAAAAAAATCTTACAAATATGGATTTGAGTTTTATAGTCTTGTCTCTATTTTGAAAACCATGGCTGAATGACTTACGTTGTTACTTTTATTGGATACTAGCTGTGCCTGTGGCTTCGCTCACGTGGACTACAGAATGCCCGCGCGAATCATGTTCCCCGCTCCCGGCTATTTTAAAGACAAAAATGCTTATTGTGGGTATACTCTCCCGAACTTTTCTGTAGATCCTTTTAACGCCTATGATTATGTGGTACATTAATTTGCTATAACTCTTATGGTTTACTCAACATAAGCCATTTAAGCGCCCGAATTGATTCATCATGACCAGTTTTTTTATAATTTTTGCGGAACCCTAATTCTTTTTCTAAAATAAAAGTAACTTAAGTTACTCCCTATATCATCAGCTATCTATCAGTGAGAGCCCCGTCAAAATCGGTCCAACCGTTTCGGAGATTTCCCGGAACAAACAGACAGACAAAATTTTTAAAATGGGCTTTGTTTTATAGGTATCGTATATACTTTCATATGCATTTAGTAAAAAAGCTGTTATTTTGACATTACAAACAGACACTTCTATTTTATTAATTGTTTATATGAATGATTTTTCTTTAAATAATTAACTTTAATAAAAAAGTTTGGCAAGATAAGGGCCGTAGCCAGCGGCATGTTTTGGTGATGTAGGCCCCAAGAAATATTATTTAAAAAATTATTATTTAATAATTTTATTTTATTCTCCAAACAATATTATTTAATGAAAATAAACTCTAAACTGGACAGGGATTTTTTATTATGCATGATTTTCTATCTGTCCGTGACATTTTTCAAATTGTAAATAATATGTATACTTCAGAAATGTTTTATTGTTCTTATGTGTTACTGATCTAATTAATTGAAATGACTTTATCACATCTTGTTCATCCATTTATACTTACCACAATTAACTTTATATATTTAGGGATCCGATGAGATGTGAATGACCAGAGCAATATCGCAGGGTTATGCGTATAATAAATGGAAGGTTCTGGATGCAACATTGTAATTATACGGTCATTCGCCTTTTCTAAATACACTCTTTCGTCAAGTGATTCCAAACTATTATTCGATATTGCCGACATCTAAGTACATAGAGATATACATAAAATAAATCGATCCAGGACTCCTTAAATATAAATAGCATTGTCTAAAAAAATGTTATATTTTCACAAGGAAGTATTTAGGGTTTTGTAAGGAGAAGGGAGCAAGTAGGCAAGGGAAAATAATACTATCCATATCTCACTGCAGCACTGGCTTCTCTAGAATTATTTGAAATTCCATTGACAATTTATTCAACTTGTTCGTTAACAAGACAATTTTGACGAAAAAGAAACTCAACTTCAATTATTCTGAGGAGTTCTCTGATGTATCTTCGAAATCGAAGGTCTAATGCCAAATATATACGTATATATCTTCTTCTTCTTATATATAAAAATCGATATTTGTATGTATGTTCCCTATGGATTCCAAGGCGACTGGAACGATTTTGATGAAACTAAAACGGCACAGCAACGAGTGGCCGGGTTACCTAGTATATAAATATACAATCGAACTGAGAACCTCCTCCTTTTTGAAGTTGGTACTTACATATACAAATATATGCAAACAAAATGTTACACATAATACTGGAGTATTTATTTGCATTGCGTTCATGTCCAGTCAGCCAGCACTCAGCTTACCCACAATCTGCTAGGGGGGTCATCTGCCCTCCTTGCTCGTACCTGAATGCGACCTTGTTTCCATATGTGTAAGCATTACAAACGTACAAAAACATCCAACAGGTCATTCAAAAAATCTCAACAACAAACGCGAAAAATCGACCGAATGAGATATTTTATGAGAATATATTTAAATACGAACCTTACTTTGCGTCTGTGTAAAGTAGACTAAAAAGTGCAAAATTGTTGTCACAGTTTTGATGTATTTGTCCGTTACTTTTAGTTATGAAATCTACTTTAAGGAGCTTAGAATGCATTGTTACTTTATTGCAACATTACAAAAGTATATAGCTACTGAAGTAAAGTTAAATTAAGGAAAGTAATTTACAGCAAACACAAGCCACAAAGCTTTGACGATGTACGGCGGCGGCTTGAACGTTCTAGGAAGCCGCAAGACATGCTCCACCAAGTACGGCAGTAACGGGCCCGTCGCTTCTTCCGGACTAGAATTACGTTAAACTTCATTATTTATTCTTATTAAAATATGTTTTATATGGATATTAGATTAGGAAAAATGGAAGTCGTTTCATGATGTTTCTCTCACCCAGTAGGTGCTCGTTGAAGATGAAAAGTGAAAATTTTCATATATTTCATTTATTATTATTTTTATAGTGGTACGGAAAAGTACCAAATAAAAGAGAATATAACTTAAAATGATATTTAAAACATTAATTTAGATGAAGAATTAACGGAGGAATGTATAGTATTGATAATAATAATTAATTAAACATACTTTTCCGTTGATTGACAGTAAAAGTAGATATAAATCAGAAGACTGTAAGGTTCTGTTTTCTGCAGCTGACTTCCGATATCTTGTGGTTTTTCTATTCCATATTGTAATTCAACTAGTCCGACCTAAAAGAAAATCGTTATTTTTTGGTTATGTTTATTTTTATCTACTTGTTTTGTTTATAACGTGGGATTATGATTAATATTAGACTATTGCTGGCCTTAATCATAAATTGACCTAGGGTCAACTAGCCTAGTCATAGCCATACTAAAACTACTCTTGCTGATTGAAATATATGACATATTTTCGTGTGTCAGGGGTAATCATAAACCTCGGCATTTATATGGAATTCAATGTTTGGTGCACTTTATTGAAGTAAAAGAGACGAGAAAAGCATTGCTTATTTTTCAAAGCGTCATAGCTAAAACAATCACCATCTTCAAATCACAACTGCACCGATATTTCGACAAGAGACAGAGTGATCAAAATTTTTACGATTTGCATTTATAAATAATTGTGTAAATCATTTTATTTGTACATATATAAGTATGTATATCTCCTTGTATGTATTTATATTTATTTCTACTTTATTTAATTTATTTAGTGTAAATTGTTATTGTGTGTATTGTGTAATTTATTATTAGTATAAATTTCATTTCCTATTGCACAACCGACAACAAATTTTTTTTACCACATTATCGCTAATTAGCTGGAAGAAAAGGCTCTAAAGCTCGCCAGTGTTTATACTGAAAGTGCAATAAAGTATTCATTCCTTCATTCATTCATTAACATATTACGTCTGTTTTAATATATAATTTCAAGATCATTTTAATTGAAAATATTTTAAATCGACGTTAAATTAATGAACAACAAATAGAAAAATCTACAAAATGATTGAAAAAAATACTTACATGTATATCTTTAGCACAAGTACCGTTGTCCGTCTGTGTATCATTTACGTACAAATATTTTTCAGACAAGACTTTGAGCAGCTCACCGAGAACTAGAGTACTTGCCTTACGGATAGTCACGTCATTTCTGTAAAAGTGTGAAGTTGATGCGACGTTAAAATATAATTTATACACCCTCCAAAATGTTTCTTGTTTTTCCCACTAATTCAGATTTTTTTTTTTAGTAACACGGCAAATTGACGTTACAATACAATCCAAACACAACGGTGACCGTCGAGAGATCGGTAATCCATCGCTGGTCGCCGCTGTCATGCTGAACTACATAAATATCTCTTCACGTTATTCGTGAAGGACCCAATGTCGTAAAAAGGAGGGAACATACTGGCCAGGAGATGGTTCTACATATTCACGTACGACAAACATAAGACTTATAGAACTTTTTAATTCGTGCCGAGATGGAGGTTACCGTAAAACTGTGATTCCGAAGCCCAGCGTGTGTGGTTCTGTTGTGGTAAGTTGAGGAGTGAATTAGCTTAAACAGTTCTGCAGAACACTCAAATTATATATTTCGACATATCCTTCTCCACACGGCCGTTTGTAATCCGATCAGCGGCATATTTCAATGTGCCCTTAGCGTACCCATAAAATCCCATAGAGTATTCTATGTAAAAGACTATATATTCTTAAATAAATCCTTTCTTGGTTCGTGAATATCGTGATTCTGCACTGAGGAAAAATATAGTCAAGAGTCATGAATAAAAACAATTTTCTCGAGTAATAAAAATATTAGGAAACTATTTTCTTAGAATGAGCACAGATACTTAAAGAGGTAGGTACTTAATTTTCTGCCAATACTTGTATCCTACGTACTCTTAGCTTATGTAATAATTTAGTGAATGTTAATCCATTTTACCTGTTAATTTGAGCTTGTGGTAGCATTGTCAAGTATCCCTTTGAGAAAAGTAAGTCACTAATTTCAGACAAAGATTTTGTGTTAATATTATCACAGAAATAGATGAAAAGGCATTTCAAGAAAACTCCATAGTCATCAGAAGATATAAGGGTTTCATTGTCCTAAAAGTAATAAACCTATAATTAACTTGCGAAATATATTAAAAGTTATATCCGATTTAAAATGGTTCGAAACTTCTGAATCGATTTAGGAAACAAACGTCGCAACCTTCTATACTATAGGCATAGCTATAGGATAGTTTTTGGAGGAATCTAAATCTGTCATATTATGTAACATTGGTGGCACTTTATGTGATATAGTCTGGTTATTGTGCATAAGTGAAGTGGATTACACATAAAAAGTAGAAACGTGCATAATATAAAAAGGGAGCCACCATAACTTGTTATAGCGGTGTTTGAATATGGAAGATCGGAAAATTATTCTTTCCACATGACACTGGCAGAATTGTGTCTAAGCACACGTTGCCACTAAATAAGATCAAGAACCGTCTATAGCACGGGCACGGCTATAGTTTTCACATGGAGAGGGGAGGGACCCTAAAATGCATAGGGGATAACTAGTTTTGCCCGTGACTTCACACAATAAAAAGCAGATCTCTATAACGTTAAAAAAACAATCAATTGAAAATGAATATTTCGTTCTATAGTAAACTTGTGGTATGAACACCAAAATGTGAATATGTAGCGAATATTAATCTTTTAGCGTAGATTAAGAAGGTCCGGTCCCATTAAAATACCCCATAAATATGTATCTATCCATGCTCTATAGTACTAATATAATATATGGATTAAAGTATTAAAGGGCAGATCAGTTTTTGGCAGATTCCTGAACTGTCTTGTTGTGGTTTTTATTTTAATTCATAAACTTTGGCTATTTGGCCCTGTTATGAAATTTTAGCGGCATTTGACGTATAGTGGATTATAAATAATTACTAGTAATATGCATTTTAAGTTACCACAAATATTCCTTGATATCACAAATATCCAAGGGAGCCGCCATCTTGTTAGAATTATGTTTGAAGATTTTTTTATAATAGCTCGGCAGTACTGTCCCTGATGGTAAGCATTGTACAATACAAACACAACGGTGACCACCGAGAGATCGAAATCCATCTCTATGTATGTATGTATGAAAAAGTGTCCGTCGAAAAGCTTCAAATTAGGGCGGCGCTACGGTAGCAAGTGCGTAAATTTTAAAGATAGCGCGAAAAGTTATTATAGTTTAATTTTCGACCATTTGAACAACTTTTCACTCCACAAACTTTCCCATTATTGTTCAATTTTTTTTAAAGTTTTACAACATTTAAAGCGATTTAATCACGAAAAAGTATAATTCCCTCTTGTTAATTAGCGCCATTTTGGTGGGTTTTTGTATTTATATTTGCTGCTTACAGTTGGACACTTTTTCAACTCATCCGTTATTGGATCGTTCTCTTTACGTGTACCCTCCATAATGAATAAATAGAAAAATACCACTTGAAGTTCGTAGAATTGCGAACGAACACAGTTGCAATTAAATAAAAATAAAAGGAAGCATTAAAGTATTTTGTAGAATTTAATCATATCGAAAAGTTTAATGGCAATAATCAAAAATTAGAAAAAGCATTCTTACCCTTGTATATGTAACAAGTTCTGATAATACGAGTTCAAGAGAGCTACTCATCTCATTAGCAGACTGGATTAACATGTTGATCTCTTGCTCGTCAGCCAAAATCGCTTGTACAAAGTTATTATTTTTTCGATCATTGTTTAATAATTTTACAAGCCTGCGTATTGTTTATTAAAAACATTATAATTATACAAAAAATCAATTTAAGAGTTTTAAAGAAAAGAGGCGTATTTTAGTAATTTTTCACTGGCTTAGTATATGGGATGAGGGTTTGTTACATTTTTTCTTGCTTTCGCTAACAGAGAGTGGGGGATAAAATAATGAAAATGAATGTTTTCAAAACAATATTTAATAGTAATTTATAATATTTTTTTTTTTTTTTTATCAAACAATAATACTTTAATCTTTTATTCTTTAGTTTTTTACATTTTAATTCCGATATTAATTAATTAAAGTTGTGAAAAAAATCTTAACTCATTCACTTTGGGGAGGAGGAATTCACAATTTAATTATCTTTGTTAAGTACGTTGAAATTTTGCTTAAGAACTTAATACCTGAACAACCCCAATATGAAATTGGTTACAAATAATTTCGAATGGGTTAAAAAGAAAAATATGTTTACCTTAAAACGTCTATGCTTAAATAGCAAAGAACAGTGTAGAACATTCCAGAAAATTCATTATTCATAAGTATCGAATGATTCAACGCTCCAAGGAGCATTGTAAAACATTTTCTCAATACATCAACCAAAGCATTCGCGGTGCTAGCTTTTACAGCGAGATTATCTGGCTGATATGATATGAGGGCGTGTAGGACTAAAGCGCTTGATACCACGCTTTTCGGATTAGTCGTTATGTGGGGTACCAATGCACTTAGACATGCTAAAAGTTGTACTGTGCTATATGCGCTTTGATCAGAGAGCGGCGGTGTTGTTTTATGTGCGGAAATGCTGGAAGTTATTAATTAGTGTTAATTAAGTTAGCATTCAATATGTATCCTCCCTAGATAGAGACTTAAAATCAGTCTTAATACTACCACGTTATTACTAAAGTATATTTATTTACTTTTTGATAACGAACTAAATAGATTCATCAGTCTGCAGCATCATTCAGCATTCTGTATAGTCCATGTGAGCGATGCCGTGGGCACAGGTAATTTTGAAATAAAAATCCCTATTTTAACTAGTTATATTAAGTAGTTAAAAAAATATTGATACTTAACACCGAATTTCTTGCCTGCTTTTTTCGTTGGCCGAGAGGATGGTTTTAGAACCGGTAGTATTGTTTTAACATTCATAAATATATTTTCATATTGCATAAAGTACTTTTAAAGTTATACTTATTTAATGTTGAATTTATCATGTTGAAGTTAGCCATAAATAAAATAAATTTAAAAAAATATATTTGTAAAACGTTAAAAATTATATTTACTTGCACGGTCAAAAAGAAGTCAGTTAAATTAATTAATAGTATTATAATTTAACTGCCTCGTTAGCCTAGTTGTCGTAAGCGCGACTGCTATGATCGAGGTCCTGGGTTCGATTCCCAGGTCGAGCAAAGTGTTATTTGGTTATCCTATGAAATTTCTCAGTAGCAGCTCGTAGTTTGGCTTCGTGCCCGATTAATGGCAATAGGCTCGCCCCCTATTACATGGGACCTAAAAACATACTCGGCGAACTGTGGGTGTACGTATATACACCTCTGCCTAACCCTTCGGGGAATACAGGCTTGATGGTATGTTTATGTTTTTGTATTATATAATTGAAGGCTAACTTAATCATGTTGGCACGCGAAATAATACTTTTACATTAATTTTTATTTTGTTACGCCAAAGATACTTTTTTGGCATTTGGCTTCTTTTTTGGTACTTAAGTAAACTTGTTACGTGCGTACGTACGTAAACATTTTTTTATTTGTTTTTTAAAATATAAAATACTAACTGTGCTCGTGGCTCCACTCGCCTATACAAATATCTTGTTTTTAACGGGATTAAAAGTATCCAATGTCTTAATCCAGGTTATAAGCTATCTGCTCCACAAATTTCATCCAAATTTGTTTAATCGTTTCAGTGTGATTGAGTAACAAACTCGCTTTCGCATTTATAATATTTGAAATAAGTCAGGACTCTTACCCGTTTAGTAAATCGTCTAAAAAATTGAAGCAATTGTTCACAGCCGTATTGTTACCACTTTCAGCGTAATGCATAAGAGCTCGGACAACAGCAGCCATTGCTTGTGCAGCGTGCTCCTCGGTGAAAAAGCGCTGCGAGCACCATAACAAACGCATGCATTCTAGGATTGATCTATAAAAAACAGTCAGGTGTGGATGATCGATACTTATTACCGAAATAAATATCGGTACATCGATGTTTGAGCAATACGTATAATTGTAAATTAAAATATTAGGTCATTCAACCACTGATGACTTAGCCTTTTCGAATCAATTGCATGATATTATTAAATTAGCTTCTGCCCGTGACTTCGTCTGCGTATTGGAAAAGGTATCCTATAAGTTAATCTAAGCTATAAACTCTCTGTGTACCAAACTTGCCTCTAAATATCATCCAAAAAAGTTTTCTAAAATCGTTGTCTTTATTTCGATATATATCGAACATTGATAATTACTTATCGTTGTTTTTTAATATCGCTCATCCCTACAGTTAAGGTTATTTACTCGCTAACCGACCTTCTAACATCTAAGCTTATTGTAATGTCATTGTTTTTTTTTTTAAACAGATTTTTATCTACCGCTAAGTAAAAGTTGTGAATTAGGGCTAAAAATATATACCTTTAACCACGGATTCCTATGACCTATTAAAGCATATTCCCTACATAACAAAATTCTAAAGACTGACTGAAATACGTCGAACAGTTAAATCATCTCATAAGCCCCCTTAAAAGTAGGATGTTTTCTGATGTTGCTTTTAAGAAATTCTTTCGGGCACATTGTTAGTGACAGTAATAAAACACGAACTTGATCTTCATTAGACGGTGAAGAAAAACATCGCGAAGAAACTTGAACAATTGGGAAATATTCTTGTAAGTAGGTACCACAGCATGTGGTAAAAATGTAAAACTGTGGATTTCTAGGAATTTTAAATTGCTATTAAATGATTGTAGGTCGACATGTTGACTAATCTCCTGTCTTCCTCAGGAAGAGGCCTGTACCCAGCACTGGAACATTTATTATTAATTTATTACCTATACCTACTCAAGCTTGCTTCAATTACATGTCACATACTCAACATAACTTAGAGCAACCACGGTTGTCATGAAAAACTAAAATATTTTTCTAAGTACATATTTTTTGTAATTTCTACAGACCTGAATAGTTCAAACTCTAAATTAGTTGTGGCTTCACACAAAAACACTGCGATGTCGTTGTCCAATAGATAATCGATAATTTGGATTCGTTCTTTTGAATTTCTGGTACAACGGCCCAGAACTTCTAATAAGTAGGCACACGCCTTGTTCTGAGAAGCCGTGTCGCGAGATAATAACAGCCTTTTTATATCCGATAATGCATTTTGTTTTCCACTCGGATTATAAGTTCTGTTGTAAGCTGAATTCACTAAATTGAACATTTTTCAAATCTTATCAATAAAGTTGATCGTAAAATCCCGCCAAATTGTTTTTTTTTTATAGACACTTTTTTTACACTATAGAGTTTTATGCGTCGAACAGTTTAATCATTCGAGGTCAGGAGCCTATAAAAAAGCTAATAATTTTCAAAAAGAAATTGCATGTACATACAGAAATACAGGTTATAAGTAATAATTATAAATGATTATAATAGGAATAAGTCAAAGGTCACTTTGTTTATTTTATTTTTTTCCTACATGATTAAGTTTTTATGGCTAAAATCCTTTACTGAAGTTTTTAGCGAAATCTTGATCGGTCACGTAGGTACTGGTTTTCATTTTAACTGCCCAACTTGCATGAATTATGTTACATTAGTTCATTTTAATTTTTACTTGATACCTACCAATATAATTTTATTATTGTACACAAGTGAAGTAGATATTAATAATAACTAGTAAATTTATTTTAATTCGCCACAAAAACTCCCTGAACAGTTTTAATACGGGCAACGGAAGCCAGCATCTTATGAAAACGATGTTTCAAGATTTAAAAAATAATACAAAGTTAGGCTTAAAGAATGGTTATCCAGTACACTTAAAAATTATTTATTATTAAAAATTATCGAACCTATTTTACGTATTATTGGTGGCTTTTTGCGTGTTATAGTTTAGGTTATTGTACTTAGGTAAATTGGATTATAAATATAAACTGGAAACATGCATTTTAAGTTACAACAAATACTCTTTAAATTGTTCTAAATAATTTTGTTAGAACTCACTTATGATTATAAAAGACTACGAAGGTTCCAAAAATTGACACTAGAAAGAAAATTTAAGAAGAAAAAACAGAGGGCATGGCCTCAGCTTCTATATACATAAATGAATGACAATTATGACACTTGATTATGGATTTCAAAATCATTATTTGATATGGCTGCATAGTCTAGATACTTTTGCCTTTTCCTTTCAAGAAGAAAAGTAAAAACTATACCAAAAACATACTGATAAAGCGAAGATTTGTAATTTCCTTACATATATTTGGGTACATTGGAATAATTGTAAATAATTTTATGATTATTATCATTCGAACCAAAGCGGATATATTGATTTACAACAAAAATCAAGGTCTAAAAAATCGATTTTAAAAATCATTCCGTTTTCGATTCGTTCATCCAGTTTGTATTTACAATATAAATCTAAATCCCTCATAAGAAAAACACACCATAATAATTGATATTTTATCGTTTACCAATACCAATTTGTTTTTAAAACAACAATAAACTATCAGTTAGAAAAAAAACAGAAAGATATAGAGACTGTTATAATTTATCTAAGGTCTAGGAAAAAAAATTCCTGTCACTTTATTGTTTTAAACTCTTGTCGTTTCAACCATCTCTGGTTTTAACCAGAGATAAATAACTTGTTTTAACCATCAAATCTGTCAAGGTTATTTGTCTATGCTGTCAAGTCAATGATCTGCCAAGGGTGTCATCTGGTTGCAATTTATGACGATGGTTGAAATATATTTTTCATATTTTACTCTAGAAGACTTATGAAATTGTTGTTTATAATTACGCACTAATTGTATCTTTCCGTATATTCATATTAATCTATGATCTTTGTATAATTGAAATGGTGAGCACATTAGAAACGTAGTAATTGTTAAGATATAGTGTCATTTACGCACCATGTTTGAAACTCGGTATCCTTTTAATTTTTAGACTGATTGAGTTTATTTTTTGTAGTCTGTTATGGAATTTCTAAAGGACCTTCCGTCGTACGACGAACACAATTTCACACTTTTTAACACGGATCTTGGAATCAGAAATTGTTCGAAAAGGCCATCAGTGTACCTACCGACCAAGGATATTCCTTCTGAACAGAGTTGAGTAGCTTTACAATACGTTATTTTGATATATTCGTTGGATTTTAGAATCGCTACCGCTGAATTTGATGCTGTGAATGGGTGAGGGTTAGAAGTAATCCCCCTGTGAAGAAAAAGTGTGGAAAACAAATAGTTTTGAGATTTTTTTTTTATTTTGTGGTTATGTCTGCTTATAAATTGTTTAAGAATTATCAATGAATAATTGTCTGTCCCAGGCACTCGCCAGGCTGCTGCCGCGGCCCTCTCGCCCTATTTGTGCGTTATGATCACAGTTCGAACCTAACATATTAAATTTTATCACCCCCTGGAAAAATGTAAATATCTCTCAAAATAAAAAACGGCACAAAATGTTAAAGTAGGTCTTATTTATTATCTTATGTAAACAACACAATAATCATTCAAAAACTAACAAAATAATGTATAGAAATTAAAAAGTTCTTGGAAAATTTTCGGCTATCTTGCAAAAATGAACTTTATGACACTACTTACAATTGGTATTTGTATTGTCAGATTTACAATAAATGAAATTTAAGAGATTTATTTTCTCAAAATCTATTTATTTCTGCATAAGAAATTTTATATTTTTTGTAAAATAGGTTAACACTACAATATAACTAAGATTTGTCAAAAATCATATGACATAAATGATTATTCCTAAGAAATATTTCATACTAACAATTAATAATTTATTTAATCATAAATTATGAAATCACAGAGTTACATTCAAAAGTATTGGTTGAAAAATGAACAGGTTGATTTCCAAATAAAATTCCCGCTACCATCTAATCTAGGTAACATTTATTTATAGTTTCGAATTTCAACAAAAATTAGTTAGGTCCAAATCAATCACTGGCCTCTATTTTGAAATTATATGATCACATATGGAACAAACATGACTGTCTCCTTCATGATTAGTTTTAAAACAGGCATTGTTTAAAGTTTGTTACAAAATTTAGTTATTTTATAAAATTATTAAATAATTTAAGTATTATACAAAATGATTAAGCAAATAGAATATTTTTCTTTAGAAATCATAATATAGAACTAAAATGCAAGTTATTTGTTTTTATTAAAAGCACATATGACACAGATCTTTGGTGGTATATGACCCTTGTATTTGCAATAAAATAGTAATTTTATTTATACTTAGTTCTGTTATTATATTTACTTGTTTTAATTTTTCAGTTATAGTGACAGAGAAGACAAATATTTTGCTGAGATACTTACATCAACAATGGGAGAAAAAGGTAAAATATTAAATCTTCAATAGTCTAAATATAATATGTATACTGTAAAATTAATTCCCATTGATTTTAGATTGTTTAAAAAAATAAATCGTGTACGTATAAAAAAAATTGTTTATTATATACAGAAAATAATAATTGCAGCATAAACCATATTCATTATAATGTATGAGTTTATGTAAAAAACTCATAAAATGGGTTATTTTATATATAAACTTTTATGTCATAAGTTCTTATCTTTTTGTAAAGGTAGTTGTTTGTGTAGCATTTATTAATTAGAAATACAATTCCAATGCTTTTACTATTTTATTTTTAAATATTAATAAGATTTAAGGATCTGTGTACATAAAAGACCCGAAATGAAAATAATATGAAGTCTCTTAAAGCCTCAAGATGATACTTCAAAAAGGGATACAGTAATCTGAACATATAATGCCTAACATTGTGTATTTTAAATTCTGCTTCATTGTAGTTTACATTGATCACATTTGAATTATGTTGTGTTGAATCTTTTCAAATAATTTAATTTTCTCCTTGTTAAAGTTATTGTTTATGTTATTTTTTTATATTGTTGTTATCACTATTTTATAAAAGTTGTTTTCATCAATAAACTGGGTCCAAGCAACTAAGTTTATCTTAGTAAATCTTTATCGCAGAAGAAAAATGCGCAAAGAAGACTGCGCTTTATGCAGTGGACAAGGAAATTTATTGAAATTGTTATAAACAATTAAATACATACAAGAGACATGGCCTAGGGACACATATACATGCCAGAATGTGTCTTCAGGAATTTTAAGATTGAGTAACACTGGTTTTTTGTTTAGATAAAATCTCACTGTATACTGTACTCAGGTATAGACAGTTAGGTTCTAATTAGTTTAAAAAAAAAATTCATATAGAACCTAACATTGTTACCTTAAATTTATTTATAGATCTTACTGAGTCTAAAACATGTGATAACTAATTAAAAAAAATAATGCAGGTTGATTACATATTCTAGCTTATCTTAATTTTTACATAGATACATTAAATTATCAAGGATGTATTGTTGGAGAGAAATTAAGATGATTAAATTCTTGAAAGTTGTTCTTTACTTATTTGCGAGGTCCCATGCTTCTTTCTACCATCTCACCACTCGCCATAGGCAGAGAGTTCATCCTCACACTTTGGAGCCCGAATGGTCGAGGATAGTCTGATTTCAGAGGAGTTTTCTTCTGTGAATGATTTAGTTGTGGAATGAGCTCCCTGTTGAAGTTTTTCATTGGACTACAATATGGGGTTCTTTAAGAGGGCGTGAATAAATTTGTAAAGGGTCGGCAATGCGCATATGGTGCTTCTGGTATTGCAAGTGTCCATAGGCTGAGGTGACCGCTTACCATCAGACGGACTTGTTTGACACAGGCATGGTTTAAAATAAAGTGTTGTATATAACAGTATAGAAAAGTTTTAATTTTAAAAATATGTTTACAGAACAACACTTCTCCGAAGAAACGTGATCAGACCCAATTAGAACAAAATGGTGATGAGAGTCGACCACGAAAAAGGCCCTGTCTAAATTCACCTCTAAACTGAAATAAGGCCATTGCACCAATTAATTTGTGCTTCATTTATAGACTGTACAAAGTGTATTGTGTTTTTATATTAATACTAATGTTCCACATTTTCATATCAAACTACATTCAAACTAGAACACACTGTTTTAAATTCATGTCACTATATTTTTGTTTATATTGATACATATAACATAAATACACCACATAATTAAGTAAAAAATGTCATTTTATTTAAAACAAATTTAGATTGATTTTGTAATAAATAATTAATTTAATATAGGTATTATATTATGCTGCACTATATGTTAAGGTTTTCTCTAGGTGGTCATTATTGTACCTTCAACTAAGAATGTACCACAAATGTTAAACAAGTTTTTTTTTTCTTTTACTTCATGTCTAATTATCTTAGAGCAGAATGGGTAGAGTATATTTACTTAAACTTCTAAAAAGGAAGCAAACATAGACTAGATATTACAATCTTTTTGAAATCTCGGAATGATATTGTCTGATTATATTTTATTGCATTTTGAATAGTTACATTCATGACAAAAAATATTATTTCGCAGAATCCCATTATATTTTTAGGGTTCCTACTGAAACCGTTAAAGTGCTATGTTTTACATGATATTGAATATTTTTTCGAGGGTAAAAATTTGATTGTGGCTCTCCCTCTATTCAACGTTTGAGAAAAATCGTTAAAAAACACACACAAATATAATGATGGGTTGCAATTTTCGTGATTGGGACATATTGTCCCAACCCTTTGATAAATTATGATTTTGGCGCCCCCTGAAACTGCCGCTCGGGGCGGGTACTGGTTCCGGGGCTGCATCCATTTCCTTCTTCGAAGTTTATATAAATATATGTACTTATTTCGTCTTTGGTAATTATGAAACAGAAAAATACATCACATTTACAAATACTGTATGGCTGCGAAGTGTAGATAAACAACAAAAGTTTGAAATCATCTTTATTCATAATATTGTCAATATCATTTATCCTATTGTGCCTTAAGGGAAACAACTTTTCTCTCGACAGAAAAGATTATGATAGACAACAATGTGAATTACATGTAATATATTACTTTATTATAACTTTAAATGATCACATAGAAAGTGTCATTTTTATTGAAAACCCATGAATATTTTAAGTTATACTTAAGATTAAAAACAACTCAGCAGTTATGGCTTTGATATATGTATTTAAAAAAAATAATTAATTGCTTCCAACTCTCTTAATAATAAGTGAGCAATATTTTTCTTATATTTATAAGTATGTTATTGATATCTTGGGAACGGCTCTAACAATTTGGATGAAATTTTGTATCTATTAAGATAATGTTTTACATTCCAAGTGTAATTAAATAGGTGTTTTTTCTCTTTCAAGAAATCTGGAGAGGTTGGTCGCTCAGATATTACTACACTAGCTTTGTCTGACGGTTTCAGCCGTATAAATTAATTCGAACCGTCGCGCCGCTACACACTCGTGTAGCCTATGCTTGTTCTGATTTTCCGTACTTATCTAAAGCTTGCCAGATCGCTTAAAGTTCATGGGGGTTGTAGCCTAATATTTATTTATTTATATACGGTTATTATACTGCAGGACTATCGAAGACGGGGGGAGGTGGGCACGGCTGCAATATCGAGCCAATAGCAACGCACAACCCTGCGGCCGTACCCCCTCGCAGCAAAAATCGGCTGCGACACATCTATCCGTCTAAAAGCACCTTTAGGATTGGCAACAGTAATTATTTAAAAATACCTACATAATAACAAATACAGATAACAAGATTAATGAACAGCTAATTATAACCAACTCAGCATGTATAAAGTCAGATAAATTAATGATTAAAATGAAAATATATCTAAAATATTATTATATTATATAGAAAAAAAATAATAATTTTAAAACACATAATTTCAAATCAATATCAATACATAGTTTATAGTAAAGTCGCTATCGTAAATTCATATGTCCGCTTCTTCTAAATCACCCAACGGATAGTATTTATACAGTTTTTACTATCATTTACATAATTTTTACGGAAGGTTTGTATATACAGTACATTCTAATTAAATTTATGTATAATAGACAAAATTCGAAACCTTCCTCAATAAATAAACTATAAAATAAGACATTAATGGGATTTCTTTTCTTTTTTTGGCTAGTTAGTGTAGACCAAAATTAACAGATTACTACGCATGTTCTTCCCCTCCTACCAGAGAGGATAAAACCTAATATTCTGGCCAGTTGTTTGAAGTCAATCGAAAAGTATTAAATATTTACAACTGAAGCTTGCTTTATTACGTATTGGTAAATTAGGTAGGTACGTAAAAACACTTAAAAGGCCCACATAGGTAGGGATATTTTGCTCTTTTGCTTTAGGCACGGGACTCGTTGCTTCTGCTATGTGGTTAATCCAGCCCTATGTTCGATATTTCCTACAAGGATGGGTTCCAGGATGTATATACATGCATACGGGCTCTACATGGGTTGGAAAGTTAGAAGTGACGCTGGTTCAAAGTAAAAAAAAAACCATATATTTATCCATCCATTACTAATCACCAATAAAAATATGAAATTCGTTGTATTGTATGTTGTTTTATGCAATAAACGCACTGTGGCATTTGTGGCTAAGATAATAAACTGAATTTTTATTTCATTAACTAGCTGTGTCCCGAGGTTTCACCCGCATCAAGTTTCTGTTCCGTTCCTTAGGATCGTTGTAGCGTGAAATATATAGTCCTTCCTCAATATATGGGCTGTCTAACGCAAAAATAATTCTACAGATCGTATTTACAATCCCTGAGATTTGCGTTTCAAAAGTAAAAACTGCAGTTTTTTTTCAACCGTGTTAATTTAATTTAACCGCCGCTAACACACCTAAAATGTTTTTATTATGAAAACATTCGTCGGTACTGCCTTTGCCTAATAATAGAAGTCGTTACTTGTATTATACAAACTTTTACACTCATCATCATCATCATTTCAGCCGCAGGACGTCCACTGCTGAACATAGGCCTCCCCCATAGATCTCCAGAGCGACCGATCTTGTGCGGCCTGCACCCAACGGCTCCCAGCGACCTTTATTATGTCGTCTTTCCATCTAGTGGGGGGCCGTCCTACGCTGCGCTTTCCGGTGCGTGGTCTCCACTCGAGAACCTTTCTGCCCAACGGCCGTCAGTTCTCCGAACTATGTGCCCCGCCCACTGCCACTTCAACTTGCTAATCCTTTTGGCTATGTCGGTTACCTTAGTTTGTCTACGGATCTCCTCATTTCTGATTCGATCTCGTAGAGAAACACCAAGCATAGCCTTCTCCATAGTTCGCTGAGCGACCTTGAGCTTGACTTTTACACTCATATGTAATTAATTTGAAAAAACTATGAAACCCGTCTTTTTTATTTTCTAACTGAATTGCTTCATACCAATTTTCATAGTTCGGTATAATCCATACAATAGTTACATACCGTAAAAAACGACGGATTTTCATCAAAACTTTCATTCCCATTTTCATCACTTTAGGGGCTGAATTTACAAAAATCTTTGTTGCTCACTTTAGCGGAGGTGAGGAACAGAGAGTATAGTTCCTCATCCGCCATAGGAAAGGGAGGACCCTCCGACCAGACGGGTGCTATGCCTAGCGAACAGCTGCCCCGACAGTTGTTTTTTTTTTTTTTTTTGAACTGGCTACACTGTTAGCCTTAGGGGCCCAACCAAAAAACAGAGCCGCTGCGGCTTTTACAGCTTCACCGGACTTGGGGACGAGCGCTTAGGGCACTCAGCCGTGAAAGTTTGTGACGACCCGCACGAGGGTGCCAGAGTGGCGAACCTCGGCTCGGGCGGTCGTCGCGAATGCGAAAAGATCGCGATCTATCCAATTCCCTAATCCTAAGAGAATTCGAACTAACATATACTCATATACATGTCCCCCTACTCCTGGGAGGAAGGAGGGGACCATGCGTATGTGTATTTAGTAATCGGAATGAATTTTCTACACTAACTAGCGCAAAAAAAGAAAAAAAAAAGTCCCTTACAGAACCTATGTACCTGTGTGGTGTGCACGTGTGTGTGTTCATACGTGTGTAATGTTGTATGTGGGTAGCTAAGTGTTGCACGTATAGTGTCACTTGTATCGCGCGGGCGGCTGCCTGACCCAAGGGCTTCACACCGAGGAACGGACCTAGGCTTGGGTTGCCGCTAGAGAGGGTGGACGTGACGGGTGTGCGGGAGCGAAGTTAACCGCCCGTCCTCTGCGGAGAGAACGGTGGTTACGCGGGCGTGGGCGGTGGCACGCTCTGTTTGGAGAGACGGTGGCATAGAACGCGTTTGCTGTTTCGATTTGCTCGAGCGGGTCAGTGAAGATATTACGCGGCCGGCGTTTACTCCGGCAGGCATTGGGGTCGGGAACATATGAAGTTGCCGCTTTGATTAAGGGATTCGAGTGGTTCGACGCGGTGTCGAAATAAGAGCGAGAAAGGTGTTTGGCATAAGCATGTATCGAAGGAAGGTCCATATCTCTATGGAGATCTTCCATTCGAACATACCAAGGGGCGCCGGTAAGGCGGTGAAGAAACATATTCTGGATGGTTTGTAAACGATCCCAATTATATCTTGGCATATGTGCGAACACAACGCAGCTTTATGTCGTAATCGGTCGGATACACATCTTGTAGAGCGTAAGCTTGTGTCTCGTAGACATTTTGCTTGCAGCACATAACAGAGGATGCAATCGGGCGAGGGTCCAGGCGGCCCTTTTCCTAACCAGAGTGATGTGGCGTATAAAGGAGAGTACTATCTAGGATTACACCTAGATATTTGGTCTCCTTTACCCAGGGGATCGGATTACCGAAGAGTTCAAGGGGAAGATCCTTGAGTTTTTTCGGTATACCCGACGGTTGTAGTGGGGTTTTTATATATATACTCAACGATTAAGTTAATTTCTATAGCGCGATGTAGGATGCGTCGTATGTGGCTTGATAGATGTCGCTATGTGTCGCTATGTAGATGCGTCAGTTGTGGCGAGAGATGTCGCTACACTCACCTATAGTGTAAAAGGAACCCACATGAAAATTTCCACGGTTCTAATCACAATATATAGGCTGTGCTTTGATCAATATGTCAGGACAAGTAACTATATAGGTAAGTAACATGTTTTAATTATTTATTGCACATAAGTGTATATACAGGGCCCTCTTAAACATATTCGGCGCCGTGGTGTAAAAGTTATCATGCTCCCCCCCATGCTGTTTTTTTTAAGGCTTCATAACATTATTTCCTTAAAATACTGATAATCATATATTTAACACAATTTAGCGGGTTTTTGAGATGGAATATTTTTGAATTATGTCATTTTATCATTATCTTTTCATTATATACCTACTTATAATGGTCAAGTTTTATAATGTAACTTGAATCTTGGACCAATACTTAGTGTTTTTGTTGTAGGTTAGTAGATACCTATTAAAACTTATAGCGGTCGGCTTGCGCCCTCTGGGACTCTGCGCCCGCGCTCCTCGCACCCCTTGAAGCGCCGGGTAAAGAGGGCCCTGTGTAGAAATTACAATTGGAGGACTAATGCTAAAAAGCATTCTCTACCAGTAGTCCAGTCGTGCTCGAGAAAGGTGTGCATAATGTTTAGTAATAAAAGTCTAGTACCTAGATATTTAACTGCTCTAAGTAGACCCTAAGTACGTAGATAAGAAATGCTTCATGAATTATGAGCTAATCATGGCTAAGTCGGGGAGCGAATTCGACAGTCGTGCTAGTGCCAAACGAGCATACGGCGCTGCTGATGGTAAGCGGCTACCGTAGCCTATGGACGAGCGACTAGCGTGTTACCGACTTTAAACTTCAATTTGAACCCCCCCTTCCCAAAAAGCTTTGAAAACCCTACTCACCGCAGGAACACAACACTAGGTTATTCTTAATCTCCAAAGAAAATAAATTTCTCTGTACCCTACCTTTCATAACAGAATTCCGAGAATTAATTAATTAACCTACCTGTAATAGCTGCCGGTAGACGTTCTGCCCTTTTCAGTAATCAACTAATCATTGACTTTACCACAGCGCGCGCGCCACCTAACTTCTAAAGCTGTTGTTTATTGTTTTATTTCATTTGTGTGCCCTACATTTACCAATTTCAATTTTAAAACACAAGAACTACTGACGCTAGTAAGTAGCTACAGATTTGTGTAGGACCAATTTCTCCAAATTTTACGTGAAATATCGAAATTTTCTAAACTTACAGAATCAGTACCTATGACAAAATAGGTAATAACCATCTAAATATCTATACAATTAATAAAATTGAAGTGTCAGTTTGTAATATCAAAATTTCAGTTTTTTACTAAATTACCTAATATGAAAGTGTATACGATACCTATAACAAAAAAGTCATGTTTAAAGTTTTTGTCTGTCTGTCTGTCTGTTTGTTATGGGTGATCTCCGAAACGGTTGAACGAATTTTGACGAGACTTTCACTGATTGATAGCTGATATTAAAAGGAATAACTTAGGCTACTTTTATTTTAGAAAAAGAATTAGGGTTCCGTGCAAATAAAAATAAACTGATCATGGTCAATCAATAAAACATACAGCAAATTAATGTACTACATAACTGTAGACTAAAAAAACCTACAAAAAAGTCAACGAAAACGTATGTCTATCTAAGCATTTTTGTCTTTAAAATAGCCGGGAGCGGAGCAGCAAGATTTGTGCGTGTGTAGTCCACGTAACCGAAGCCGCGGACACATATAGTATTTTAATAATTATACAGTTCTCTTTTTAAAATATGACTGTTGTAATGATGTGTTATTAAGATCATATCTTGTATTCCGGAGGAAGTTTTTATTGAACTTAACCAATATTTGCACCGCGTATCTATATGGGGAACAAGTACAAGATGTATAACTTGGTTAAGTTCGTTACAAAAAAATCAGGAGTGCGCGATTTATTAAAAAATAAAAAATAAACAGTTTTGTGTGCCAGCCTCAACATCTTAGGTGTGGATATTCGCAGCGACCTCGACTTCGGGGAGTGTCAACTCCAATACATTTCGGAGACGGAATCCTGAACAGGGTGCGACGGTTTTTCAACTGTTCTACCGTCTGTATCATGGCGAATGTTCTGAAGATCTGTTTAGTCTAATTCCCACCTCTCCTTTCCACAATAGAACCACACGCACTGGGCGTCCGAGTCAGAGTTTTACGGTTACCTCACTCTCGACACGAACTAAACGTTCTCTGTCTTATATTTGTGAAACTATGAATCCATTTGTTACCGGCCAATGTGTTTCCTCCTTCTGAACGACATCGACACAGAACACTATTACCAGAGGGACATCGGGCTCTTGAAGCGTAACGTGAAGATATTTTTATGCAGGCGGGCATGACAGCGGCGACCGCCGATAAATATTGGTTTTTCGACTGTCGTCGTTGTGTTTGAATTGTACCGTGTACGACATCATGAACAGTTAGTAGGTAATCATCTTTTGGGAAATATTTGGCCTTTCTGCCTTCCATAGTTTGTGGGACAGTTCATAAAAGTACATTATTCAATTATTAGTATTCATTAAATTTCAGCCCACATCAATAAATTTGAATTCTAACTTAAGGGAGCAATAACGGAAGAATATCATAAGCATATTGCTTTAGAAAGTTTAGAATTGCCAACAATTTTGAATGAGAATTTAGTTTAAAATATATAACATGAATATACAATTACAGGTTGATTAAGAAAACAAAGAAAAAGTATATTTAAGTACACATTCATTTTATTTAGTAAAGTGTACATAGATGCAGTCATACATGTAACTACTGTTGAGAGAACTCACTTAATATGTGATATTATGATATTAATAATTTAATAATAATCCGAAAATTGCTTTTAAAGGAGTTCAAGAAACAATACTAAATTTGTATAAAAGTTGACAGAGGCGATTATGCCTATTATGATTATTATTATGATAGCTCATTCTTTGCATGCTGGTCATATTTTCGTAAGACAAGTGTTCACATCTTACAATAGACTTTCAGAACTTTCTGTGAAGGAAAATATCATTATGCAATCCATAGTGTGGGAATTTTATAATCCACAAATGACAATCCCTTATTTTGCAAACTTATCATTACCTTATCATATATACCTTTCCACTGTTTCACTTAAGAATCAGGTCCCATATAGTATTTAAATTTAAAATAATTTATAACTTGGTGACCAAGTGACAAATGGATACATTCTATTAAGGTCCTATCATATTCACTATACAACTGCATTGACCAAAATTTATTGGTTTAATGATTGATGAAAACATCAATCAGTGTGGTAGATACCAAACTTAAATGGGAAGGGAATGGGCCAACAATAAAAATAATTTTGAAAAAAAAAAGCATAAGACTGAAAAATAAATTTTATTCTAATTATACTTATGTTACAATTTGCAGAAACATCCTGCAAGCTGCATACAAATGTTATGATTTATGTGGACCTAATGGAATAATTGTCTTTAGTTATCCATATTCTTATTTGAATAAAAAGATCTGTCCTTACATGTTTCTTATTTCAATTTAAATATAAAATCTGTAGCCACATAACATTTAAAAATTAAGAACCAAACTAAAATGCTTAAATTAGATATTAGAAATCCACAAATCAAATATATGCATATTTTAAAAATAAACAAAGTTAAAAACTTATTCAACACCTTGAAGTTACATCTCCTAGAATTTATATAGAAGTTTTTATTAAAGTCTGAAACCTAACTAATTTAATCTTTAGCGGGCACTTCAATAACTCGTGGCTTATCAATGATGCGAGCGGTGCGGTTGCCCTTCTCAACAATACCAATAATCCAGGCCTGGTAGCCTTCCTGCTTCTCAATATCTTTGCAGTAAGCAGCTGCCTGTTCCCGTGGAAGACAAATCAACAGCCCACCGGAGGTCTCAGGAGCGTGTCCTTGCAACAGCTGGAACATATTACCACATGCTTTGGCCACTGCAGCCATTTTAGCAATCACTGGCAAGTTATGAATGACAAAGGAGACTTCATTTTTCTGATGAGAAGCAAGATTCTGTGCATGGCCTAAAAGACCAAATCCAGTAACATCTGTTGAGCCATGTGCATTGTATTTATGCATCAATCTAGCAGCAATTCGGTTGAGTCTGCTCATAGAGTCCATTGCACGGTGGTATGCTTTGCGCACATCTTCTTCAGATACAACGAGTTTAATACGATTCCAGCGCTCAGGCTGGTCTAGCCATTGGTGTGCATTTACAGCAACCTGAGTGCCAAGGGGCTTTGTTAACACGAGTACGTCACCCATAACAGCGTTGTCAGGAACTATGTATTCATTGGGCTGGCAGATTGTCGTAGCCACCCCCCCGATAGTACACCATGGGTTGATTACTGTCTGCCCACCTGTTACGGATGTACCAGCTTCCAACGCCGAATCTTTAAAACCTCTCATGATTAACGGGATTACAACATCGCGCTCCTTCTCAGTCATCTTCGTCGAGACTCCCAGTAACATCAACATATTATCACATTCTGTAACACCCATTGCGTATAAATCACTTAGAACATTAGCACACGCGATCTTACCCATCATGTAAGGGTCGTCGACTAAAGGATAGAAAAAGTCAGTAGTTTGCACCAAACACAGCCCGCCGTGCCTGAGCGGCGTCACCGAGCAATCCAAGCCGATACCGATGCGCGGGACGGCCACATGCATAAACTGATCCTGTTCAGATTGAGAATAATCTTGTTGCAACGACTCTACTAGTTTACCCAAAACATCCTGAGGTACTTTGCAACTTCTTCCTTTTAGATCGGCGAACCGCGTCAGCCGAAAACTTGCTTCCAGGTCGTGAGCTACAGGGTCGAACGGTCTACGAAGAGCCAGGGCATTGGGGTTACCGGCCATCTCTAGTTGCGCCGCAGCTAATGTGTCCTGCGCTACACTTGACTGGTACGACATTGTGAACAAAAACAATTCAATATTATTGTTTCTGTAGCGGTACTTCGACCTAAACGCGGAAACTCGACACGCCGCCAAGTGACGCTTGCAAAATGGCGTCTCCTTTACACAGAGAAAATGGCAGTAATAATGTCGTAAAATGGGCTTCGTCTATTGGCTTAAAAAACAACTACACAATTTAGGCCGTACTGGGATTCGTTGCAAAGTGAACAGCTTTCATTCTGAACAGCGAAAACGTATTGCATGCAGTATTGCCAGTAGCCGATAGCGAAAGTTACAAAAGGACTGTTCAAAAAGTAATATTTCGATCACAATAGTAACGTATTCGCGAATTATACTTATTGTTTATCGCATTTGTCGAAAAAACGCGATTTTATCCTTAAATAAGCGTCAAATGAGTACTTTACCGCACTTTTACTTAACTTGACATTGAACAACAATAACAGAACGATTAATGTCAATTACTTTATCTACACGCAGTACCTATTTATCACTTAGTTTTATTACAAAATCAAAATTACCTAAGGTAGATAAGGTTTACATTTCTTACAAACTACAAACAAACTTCTGCTTGCAGTGACAGTGCATGGTAAACGTGACTTATTGCTATTTACTTTTTCTGTGGGTGCGGGAAAAAGAGCGCGAACTGTAAGACTAGATAAAATTTTATGGAAATACTGAGTCCAACTGAAAAAAAATACTGAAAAATAAAATAAAATTACCGTTTTCCATAATCCGGTATTAGATCCCACTTTTTTTAATAACGTTGCTGAAAACTAGACATTTTGTCTAGACTGCTGCGTCAAGAGGAAAAAAACAAAGAAAACGCCTCTATTTAGGCACCTATATTAAGACAAAAAATCCTACTAATTTTTAGGAAATTACCGAAATATCAGAAGAACCCCCTAGAATTCAAGAATTATCTTGAGTAGAGTAAAAGCTCCTTATTCGCGTTTTCACTATGTGCGTATTAAAAAAATGCCACCAACTGCTATATTCGCGCCTAAAGATTTCTTTATTCGCGGATCTAACCGGTACATCGGTACATACCTACACATTGATAAAAAGGATTCCATTAAGTTGGTATCCAACCGAATATTCTTTCTAAAGGCATTGTCAAATGGACTAATAAAAAAGTAAAAAGACCTTAATACAACTACGCCTAAAGTATGTTGTTAAATGTTATCGCCGCTGTATTAGTTCCGCCTTTGACACAATCCTCCTTCACCGCGGTTGGCGTTTATAAGAATGTACACAAACAGAATGAAATCAACTTTATTTCTCGACGCATAATGCATATTTTTAAATGCGGCCACATTAGACGTTCCGTCCTTTAAGCGCAAAACACACAGAGAACGGGTGTGGGTCGTGCGCGGGTCGGTTCGTGTTTTTCACGAGCCGCAATGCTTTCTGTGTTCTGTTCACAGACTATTAGATGTACAAGGTTCTGTTCACACATAACGCGGGTCGGCAGCGGGTGTATCCAGTGTGGCTGCTATGGACGGCTCCGCATAAATAAAAAAATGCTAGAATATGGGAATATCATCGTCTTTGCAGAGAACTACAAACGTACGATGATCGCTTTTACAAGTATCAATTATGTTTCCGTATACATTCTATAATGCGTTCATTTTAATATCCATGGTGAAATGCGAACAAATTTTGTAAATAATTACAACAACTTGATGACAAATTCATAACACGCGCTGCTCACGACCCGCACACGCTCTCTGTGTGAATGCATATATGTAAGAATGTTTATTACGACAAATGTAACGACGTAGCCCGCTCCCGACCCGCGCTCGCGTTTCGTGTGTTTTCGTCTCTTTAAATAGTGGATAATAGACCCGCTGCACTGCCGACCCGACCCGCGCATGACCCGCACCCGTTTTCTGTGTGTTTTGCGCTTTAGTAAGAGCCGCTTTGCATGTTTTGTTGTTCCATCTTTCCCTTCGTTACAAAAATTGTGATTGAGTAACACATCTCTACCGCTGTCCTCCTAATTTATAATGTCGACTGTTGGCGACAGAACTGTTATTTTCCTGTCTTGTGTTAAGATATTATGTTATATTACTGTGTTTATGTGTTGTGTACTTAGCGTCATGAATGTCATGATAGAATAGATTGTAATAGATAATATTATAGAGAAATGTTAGCGACTACGCTACATTATAAGTTGCATGTTATGTATTAAGTTGTATATAAATGCTTATGTATTGTGTGTTACATATATGAAAATAGAATTATTATAGAATAGGTAAATGCATAGAATATGTCGATACAGTACGAATATTCAATGTTATAGTAACTTTACGAACGGAAAGCGGTATTGCCGCCCGTAAATTGCATTGTTTTTGGCTTATGTACGGAATATGTACTTAATGTATATAATATGTGAATGTTTAGTGGATAGGTAATAAAACAAAGAATATTTTGATATATAACATGTATACACAATGTATACAAAGAAAGAAATATAGAGCGATTATCAGGGCGACCAAAGTAAAAACAAACATAAAAATACGAATTAAACCGGGGCACGTATGGGGCACAGCGCAAATCATCGAGTACAAGTAACCACAAGTAACTACGAGTAACTACAAGAAGAAAGCTTTGGTCGTCCTGCGAGCAGTACATTGAAGAGTTCGACTTTCATTGAAGACCCGGCACCTCAAGCGGTCGTGCATTATTGCACCCCCGGACCCCCTCACTACCATCGCGCCCCACTGGCTTCCGTACGGCGTCTACGAGACGGGCATCTGGCATAACAAAAAAACGCCCGTCCAAACCGGGGAAGCGTCACCCCCCCCCCCCCCCCCCCCCCCCTCCCTCATGCAGAGGGAAAGTGACGCGTACCCAACATCGACTAAAAAAAAGTAAAACGAGTTTCGACGAGAAAAAATCTGTGTTACCGCTTAAAGTGAGTTGTTTGCATCCATATCACGTTCATTCAATATCACCGAATCAACTGTACGATCGATTACAAAATTCGAAGATAAAATAAGGTCATCTGTAACTTCAACTTCACTGTCAGCGAAAATTGTTCGTGATCCAGCAATAGAAAAAATGTAAGTGGCGTTGTCATTAGGGATTGAAGATCGCAACCAAAAAAAAGGTGCCCCTGACTGCTGCAATGGTCCGGGAGAAGGCAAAGCGTCTTTACGCACATTTTAAAGAACATTTTTTTTTTTTTGGCTGACCTTGCTGTTAGCCTTAGGGGCCCTATCCAAAAACAGAGCCGCTGCGGCTTTTACAACTTTACCGGGCTTGGGGGCGAGCGCTTAAGGCACTCAGCCGCGATAGCGTGGGCAACCAGCGCGCTAGGGTGCCAAATGCCAAAGTGGCCGGACCTCGGCTTGGGGTGTTGCCGCGATTGCAATGAAGTTGCGATCTAACTAATTCCCTATCCGTAAATTTGAGCTAAACTAAGTAGTGCAAAAAAAAAACAGGTTCCTTACAGAACCTATGTACCTGTGAGGTGTACACGTATATACATATGTGTGTGCGTGATGATTGTATGTGGGTAGCTAAGTGTTGCACGTAAAGTGTCACTTGTATCGCGCGGGCGGCTGCCAGACTCAAGGGTTTCACCCCGAGGAACGGACCTAGGCTTGAGTTGCCGCGGGAGAGGGAGGTCGCGGCAGTGGGTGTGCGGGAGCGAAATTAGCCGCCCGTCCCCTGCGGAGGGAACGGTGGTTACGCGGTCGGCGCTGTAAGCGGGTGGCGTTTGGGACTGGAACGTAATTCGCGGCTGCTTTGATCAAAGGACTCGCGTGATTCGACGCGGTGTCAAAGTAAGATCGTGAGAGGTGTTTGATGTAAGACTCGATCGATGGGAGTTTCATATCTCTATGAAGGTCTACCTGTCAAATGAACCAGGGGCGTTATTGATTTTATGTAAAACTCGAGATTGAAGGACTTGGAATTTGTGTATGTTCAACTTTGACATATGTGCGAATGCGGCGCAGCTATATGTCATAATCGGACGGATACAGATTTTGTAGAGAGTAAGCTTATGGACATTTTGCTTATGATCAGGGGCTGTAATCGATTTATGACCATTGCGGCTGTTTTACAGACGGCACGGACATGAGAGTCGAAGGTAAGTAAATTATTGAGGGTCACACCGAGATATTTAGTCTCGGTGGCTCTGGGGATATTATCTTAGAAGAGTTTTGATATGATTCGGATCAGTGGATACGGGAGAATCTACAGGTAAAGCTGTGAAAGAATTATAAACGGGAAGTGCGTTGCCTGCAGGCGTATTGGAGCACCTGCCGCGGTGGTTAGAGTTTCGCGAGTTAGGGCGGGAGGGGTGGCGCGCACCATGGCTTTTGGACAGAATGTCCTCAGGTGTAGGTACGGCGGGATTTCTGTACGGCGCGGCGGCGGTGGAAGCGTTGGCAGTGGGCGCGTCGGCGGTTATTGACGCGACGGCGGATGTTGACGCGACGGCGGCGGAGATAGACGCGACGGCGGTAGGCGCGACGGCGGTGGGTTCGGACGCGTCGGTGGGTTCGGAATCGACTAATTCATAAGTCGTGCCGGGAGTCACTTGGAGTGTGGCTGTGTACTCGGTGTACACGTCAGGGAATCTGAGCTTCATGAAGTTGAAAACTTTATGAAGCTCATATTCGTGGAAAGATATTTCTTTTGCCATCGCGGTGGCGGTTGGGAGGGCGAGGGAGTGCATTTAAGAAACCTCCTTGCCTGGAGGGCAGGGGGTACGCCAATTGAGTTTAACGGGCTCTCCGAGCCCGGAGAAATGAACGATGTGTGTCACGGTGTAATGACGCACAGGAAAGGACCTATCGTTTCCCTAGGGGAGTCCCTAGCAGTCTCGTGGCAGAGGACGCAGACCGGTAAAACCACGGCTCCACCCAACCAACCACGAGGATGGAATGGTAAGGATAGGAAGGGTTGGGTAGGAGACACCTGGGGCTTAACTATACAAAAAGGTAAAGGCTAAGATTCCCAGGCCCGTCCGAGTTACCGTTTACCTCAGAAGAAGGTAACCGGTGAGCGCTTGGGGCACGCCCCGCTTATCTTCGTTAACACCGCTGGGTATCCGACAAGCGACCACTAAGCGTGGATTTGTGCGTTTGGACACAGATTCCGGCTGAAAAGAGCGTTTGTTGTCGTACTGAAAAGTACGGTTTTTCGTGTGCACCGGAGCGCTACACGAAACGTGCGATCGAGAGGGCGCTATGCGTGAGACGAGTACCAAAATACCCGCCACACAACAATAACACCGTCCAGCTAAACAACGCGATATGAATAGAGAAAGCTTAAAAAACTAGCTTTAGACCGTGTACTCTGAACCGGCAGGACTAGGACCGGGTCCGTGGATCAGAGTAAACAAGTTGTAAACTAGTTCAAGCAGCAATGAAAATAAATTACGAGAGCGATCGAGAGCGCTAACGGACACGTCCGTTCACACCAACGATCGAAATCGGAATCCTTTCTTTTCTTTTTTCAATCTTTCAAAGAACATTTTTTTTTTTTTTTTTTGAACTTACTACACTGTTAGCCTTAGGGGTCCTATCCTAAAACAGAGCCGCTGCGGCTTTTACAGTTTCACCGGACTTGGGGGCGAGCGCTTAGGGTACTCAGCCGCGAAAGTTTGTGACGACCCGCACGAGGGTGCCAGAGTGGCCGAACCTCGGCTCGGGCGGTCGTCGCGAATGCGAAAAAGTCGCGATCTAACTAATTCCCTAATCCTAAGAGAATTCGAACTAACTAATATATACTCATATGCACGTTCCCCTCCTCCTGGGAGGAAGGAGTGGACCATGCGTATGTGTATTTAATAATCGGAATGGTTTTTCTACACTAACTAGCACATTAGTCTAACTAGCGCAAAAAAGAAAAAAAAAAGGTCCCTTACAGAACCTATTTGCCTGTGTGGTGTGCACGTGTGTGTGTTCATACGTGTGTAATGTTGTGTGTGGGTAGCTAAGTGTTGCACGTATAGTGTCACTTTGTATCACGCGGGCGGCTGCCTGATCCAAGGGTTTCACACCGAGGAACGGACCTAGGCTTGGGCTGCCGCTAGAAAGGGTGGACGTGACGGGTGTGCGGGAGCGAAGTTAACCGCCCGTCCTCTGCGGAGAGAACGGTGGTTACGCGGGCGTGGGCGGTGGCACGCTCTGTTTGGAGAGACGGTGGCGTAGAACGCGTTAGCTGTTTCGGTTTGGTCGGGCGGGTCAGTGAATATATTACGCGGCCGGCGTTTTCTCCGGCAGGTGTTGGGGTCGGGAACATATGAAGCTGCCGCTTTTATTAGGGGATTCGCGTGGTTCGATGCGGTGTCGAAATAAGAGCGAGAAAGGTGTTTGACATAGGCATGTATCGAAGGAAGGTCCATATCTCTATGGAGATCCTCCATACGAACATACCTAGGGGCGCCGGTAAGGCGGTGAAGAAAACTATTCTGAACGGCTTGTAAGCGTTTCCAATTATATCTTGACATATGTGCGAACACAACGCAGCTATATGTCATAATCGGTCGGATACACATCTTGTAGAGCGTAAGCTTGTGTCTCGTGGACATTTTGCTTGCAGCACATAACAAAGGATGCAATCGGGCGAGGGTCCAGGCGGCCCTTTTCCTAACCAGAGTGATGTGGCATATAAAGGAGAGTCTACTATCTAGGGTTACACCTAGATATTTGGTCTCCTTTACCCAGGGGATCGGATTACCGAAGAGTTCAAGGGGGTGATCCTTGTGTTTTTTCGGTATCTGTGAGGCGGTTTGGTCGAAGAGCACCGCTGCGCTCTTCGTGGGGTTTATGGCTATTCGCCAGTCGTTAAACCACTTCCCGAGAGTGGTCACGGCTCTTTGGATTCTACATTTGAGGTTTCTCGTTTGCCTTTGAGAGGAGTATATGACTGTATCGTCAGCGTATAAGCCAACCTCAACTTTCGCTTGAAGTTTTGGTAGGTCACTGACGTACAGATTGAAGAGGCTAGGAGCCAGGATGGAACCTTGGGGGACGTCTGAGCGTATGGGATGGGGTGTCGATAGTTCACCTTCCACTCTGTAGCGAAAGGTGCGGTCTTTGAGGTAATCGCGGATGATTTTAACTAATCTATCGGGGACTTCAAAGAACATTTATTCGTACTATTATTATCTTAAATAATGGTGTCACAAACGTTGCACGGTCTGCCGCGGACAAAACATTACAATCGTCCAATCAGAAATGAGAGCGTGCTCAGCTCGACGCGGCTTATGTCACCACATAAAAATAGTGCGCGTTTGATCCGCGGCGCGGCACTTGGGAGGAGCACTGCTACAAAATCATTGCCTAAGCCTGAAGATAATAATTAATCAATATGGTCAAAAACTTCAATTAATAATTTTTTTTAATACTTGTTTTTATTTTGTCACCAAGAAACGTATCCCATATAAATTACCATTCCCTATGCACGGTTTCTGTATTCGTGGCATATTTATGAAACATATACCCCGCGAATAAAGAGCTTTTACTGTTTATAAAAACATCATATTATGTATACAAACAATATTACTTGATTTGATACTAAACTATTCCATTCAATGTACACTGCTGCGCGGCGGCGTGGGGGCGCGGCGTTTCGATTTACCAAATTTTTTGGATTGATTTTTTGGGAAATTATTATATTCTACATTTCTACCCATGATTCCACCACGAAAAGTAACATTTTGAGTTGTGCCACATATGAGTAATGCGACAGGGTCAAAAGTAACGCAAAATGTTACAAAAGTAACGCTCTGGCAACGCTGATTGCATGACCTTTAACGTTCATCTTTACGCAGATCCAGCAGATCTATAATTTAACTAATTTTTTCCTTTGCTACCCCTTTATTATAATTTCATGTTTCAATTTTTATTACGTTGAAAAAAATAGTAACTATTAGATTTTGTAACGAATTATTCAAAATAAGTGGGTACCTAGTTAATTAATATCTTCACATTTAATTTACTTCTTCTTCTTCTTTACATAATGGCAACGTGTGTGTAAACACAATTCCGCCAATGTCACGTATATAGAACCTTAAACGAAGGAGATTTAAAATATATTTAGTGTTATGTGTTACCATTTACCATGTCATCATAATTATCAAAAAGCCCCGTCCACATGTTTGTTAGACCTTGGCAAACGTTCACAAATTCAAACGTATGAATAGAGCGTTTGACTTGGCTTGCGAAGTTATGAAGGTTTGCTTTGCTTGATATCGATCCGAGCGAAGTCGGTATTTGATGCACAAATCAAAGGAGCTTGTGGTAATGCTTACAATGCGTCCACATGTTTGTGTTTAGTTAGTATCGCTTACGAGAAATAAATAAAGAAAAAAAACCTGGTACGGTTGTTTCTGTGAATTATTAATAACTATCTTCGTTGATGAATTTTCCACATTCTATTAGTTACTTTTCCTCGTTTAATTTTTGCTTCTTTTTACAATAAAAATAGATTCTATCAAAATATGCTAAAATGAACACAAGGTCGAAGTCCGTCATGCTTGCTTATCACAAACTAAACATGGGCAACATTGTGCTACGACGCGCATTTGCGCCAACTCAGTTTACTGCGCCGGATGTGTTAACACTACTTGTACATCTAATAGTCTGTGGTTAACACACTTATTCTAAATGTGTTGCATGGCGCACGTAAGCGCAGCGAGCCTACTAAGGAACAGCGTCGCACCCAGCCACTCGCGCGGTACAGCCGACTCATTTATTTCTCTAACTCGCTTGCCTCGCGTTCTATTTTGCTGCGCCATGGCGTATATTTGAGTTAACTTAATGCGCCGGCGCAGCGCGGAGCGCGCAGTAGGCTGCGCTCGAGTTATTGAGATGGCGCGAGGAATTTTGCGCAGTTACCCATGGCTATCCCAAACACATTCGCAAACGTATGTTTAGCTATATTTGGTCTGCTTATTTTATCCAAGATTTGTACAGTAGAGGTTTGAAGTTTGGAGCAAGTGGCAAGCGTATGGATGAGGCATAAAAGCTCAAAAGCAATTTACCGGGTAAAACTTGTGCTGGGGGTGCTGATACTGCCCAGCCATCTTTCCATATCGACCAAGGACGTTATGTTCAACAACATGCTAAAAAATGGTCATTCAGGGCTGCATTGACCAGTTGTACCAACTTTTTTCTTCAAATACCAACTTATGGTGACAGTTGTACTAGGATTATTTTGCCATTGTCTACTATGAACCATCTCTTCTTAAAACCCTCAAACGTCAAAGGGGCTTTAAAATTGGCTTCAAAATGATCATTCATAATCGAGCCCTATGTGTATACTCAGAGGGGTTTTTTCGTAAAACGAAACGAAACGCTTTTTTACACTCAAGAAACCGTTCTTAGAACTTTACAGGTTATAAAAAAACGCTTTTTTCATAAGTTAGAGTACAAACTGAATACAATACAATACAACAAAAACGAACATTTGACGTTTAAGCAAAAACTAGTTTTTATTCGTTCCTTCGTTTTCGTGTTTCTTTTACAACCAAATTTGTATTGTACAATGTTAGTAATAAGATTCATTGTAGCTTATTCGTTACATCAAATTTAAAGTAGTTTCTTGTAGCGGTTTACTGTTCATTAAATTATAGTCCTTATATCAATAATTAAAGATATAGATTCTATCATAAAATGGTCTCGTTCGTTTTGAAACTTGTTTTTGTTAATTATAGATACAGTTCGTTCGTTTTTCATTTTCATAGAAGAACTGGTTATTAACACCGTTTCTGAGCAAAACGTTCAGTACTAATTATTATATCTCATAATCGGCCAAAAGAAGTCCCCAAGTCCGGTGAAGCTGTAAAAGCCGCAGCGGCTTTAGGGCTCCTAAGGCTAATAGTGTAGTCAGATCTAAAAAAAAAAAACAGCCACTTTAAAAATATTTTTGAATGCTTGATGGCAGTTGAATATCATTTAACACGAAATTACACTATACAAAATTATCTATAGGCATCTTCATTTATAATTCTAACTTCTAGGCTTTTCATATATTGTTATCATAAAAAACAATTATAATGTGTTCAAAAGGTTGGAAAAAAGTTGAAAATGAAGCAGGATATCCTTGTTATGTGGAGTAAGTTAGCTTTCACCACCATCTGTGTTTACTATTCGACTTTTTTATATGTTGTATGTATTGTAAAGTTTGAATAATTTCAGTGAATCAACGGGTAAGCAACAATATGACCATCCTGAGTTTTGTAAAATTGTGAAATCTCTCGAAGAATATAATGGAATAAAGTACAGTATTTACAGAACCGCTTTTAAAATCTTTGCTTTGCAAAAACATCTTCAAGGTAAGTTTTTTGTATGTTATTTTTAACTACACCGCATACATGTCAAGGAGTAAAAGTCAGAGCTGAGAAAGGCTATGTAAAACAACTTAGGGAAAATAAGAGTTATTAGAACTGTTGTGGTTTCATGAAGGATTAAATTAATTTGTAGGTAACATAAGTGATGGTTTGTTAGGATATAGGGAAAAAATGCTGTATGTTTTCTTTTGACTTGAGTACATACATGATATTATGAAAGATAATTAACTAACTAATATTGCACTATGTATGTATGATACTGATTATTTTTATTGAGAAAAACATGCATTTATGTACATATTTTTGATACTTATGTTGAAGAAAAACACCAGAATGTATTTTTATAAATCTCTGAATGTGTAGTCAAAATTTAAAATAAAAATGTCAGGAACATTGTAAAAACTCCTTAGAGCTTAGAAGGTTGTGTACTTTCCAACAAGCTTGAGTTGTGGTGAATTGATCAGCTGGTAAGAAAAGTTAAAATTGGGATTTACTGCACAGGAGATCATGTACAGGTATTGTCATTTGTGGAGGCTCTTTTTATAAACCACAACAATGTGGAATTATTAAGTGTTGATGAACTAAATTCTTACAATGTAAGTTATCGGAGAACTTTGTTCAAATGTGTTTCAATTACTTAATTAGTGAAAAATCACTGGCCCCGGGCAATATAGCGGTAAATGCCAGTTACACCTTTTTTAATGTTATTTGATTTTTGACTTTTCTGAGTATCAATCTATCACTATTTTTTTTCTATTTTTTATTAACATTTTTCTTTATAATAAATGACAATAACAGCTTTATTGCGAGGAAAATTCTTTTACAACTAAAAATGTATTATCGCATTACTATAAGAAGCATAACACAAAAAACCAGTGATCATCTTTACACTAAATTTCTAAAAAAAAAAGGGCAGTAATAAATTGAACTGGGGTTTTGAAAATAAGTGTATATTATATCAATAAACTTAATAATAATTACAATTATTATAACATATAATAATATTTAATATGAGGTAATCACAAGAGATTACAAACTATTAGCTATTTTTTCAAGATAAATGGATCAGAATCAATTACCGACTTTTGCAAAATTTTTTTTTTGATTACTCTTAGCATTAGCGAGAAAACAGTTTACAGGGCAATAAAGAAAGGGAAATCTGTAGAAGTCAAAGATAACAGGGGTCAGCATGAAAATAGACCACATAAAATGAGTGCTTCAAGGAGCAAAGTGTTATTGCACATATAAAACAATTACCAGTTAAAGAATCACATTATGTCTGAAGGGATACTAAGAAGTTATATTAATAAGAAACACTGAACATTTCCAAAATGTACTGGCTGTATTCTGATCAATGGTTTAAGAGTGAAAATTATCCAAATGAAGTAAAGATGGCAACAAAATGACAGTATGTAACTGTGTTTAATACAAAATTCAATTATTCTTTTCACAAACATAAAAAAGATATGTGCGGCCAATGTAAATTGTATTGTCAAGCTGATGGTGAAAGAAAAAATCAACTCCACGAAGCTTACACAAAGCACATTAGAAATAAGGAATGTGTTGGTGAACTCAAAACTAAAGATAAAATAGAAGTCCATTCTACTACTACTGTTGTCGCTATTTATGATTTGGAAGAAGTCCTGACGATTTCTGAATCAGAGGTAGGAATCTTTCATTACAAGCGAAAGTATCCTATATATAACTTTATAATTTACAACTCATTAAATAGAAGAGGTTACTGCTATCTTTGGCACTATCAAGTGGCCAAAAGGAGTGTTAATGAAATCGTCAGTTGCATCCTAAATTTCATTGAAACTGAGAGCCAAGGTAGTATCAAGAATTTTATATTTTATTCTGATGGTTGTGCTGGGCAGAATAAAAATATGATTTTATCTTTGCTCTTTGTTTATATTTGTCCAAAAAGTATAGAGTACTTTGAAACTGGCCATAGCCAGTCTGAAGAAGATTTGATGCATTCTCTTATCGAATGTGCAAAAAGAGCACACAATTTATACTCCTGATCAAATGTATAGCATAATCTTGAATGCCAAGATCAGTGGTAAAAATTTCATATTAAGGAAATGGAACAACTTAATTTCTTCGATTTAAAGGCGATAATGAACAAAAGAAACTGGTTGCGGGCAAACCAAACTAATAATGAAAAAGTTATGTGGACAAAGATTCACGAAAACAATATTACTGTAAGTGCATCCAGATGTTATTTATTTAAAGTATAACTTTGAAGATGAGTATATTTCTTTAATACTGCATCAAACACCAGATCTTTAAGAGGAAAGCCCAAAAAGACGCCAGTGACTGATGTTTCAGGAGATTTACTGAGAAATCTGTACAGAGAGCTAATCGCCTTACCAAAATCACTTTACAATGATTTGAAGATTCTCTGCAAAACTGAAGCAATCCTGAAACATAATCATTCCTTTTATAACAATTTGCATTGTGTTGGGAATTCTGAAGAAGAAATCCATATTGAAAGTGAGGATTCAAATTAAAGTAGCATAATATTTTTTTCTTTTTAGGGTATTGACCATTTTATTTTTGTTTCCAAAGTATAACAGTTAATAAAAATTATGTGATTTGAAAGTTTTTTTATATACAAAGTAACTATCATTAAAAATTTCATTTTAAAAAATTAGGTAGTGGTAACATTAAAAATAAAATGATTAATTTCATACATTACTAATCACTTTTTACGGTCAGTCTGTTACAATAGTTACATAAAAATATGTTTCATTGATAGGATTCTATAATAGCGATTAGTGGATGATACAGCTTTTGGCTATCAAATTTCCCTGAAGAAGGTGGTAATCCGCTACCCTTGCGATCTAAAGTGGAAATTACGTCATATTACATTCTTACATTCCTGAATCATTAATTCATTAATGATGGTGCAATTGAAACAGTATTGTCTATTATTTGTATTATACATTTTTTCAATTATTTCATTAAATATTTATATCATTACATTTATTTTTAAAAGGTTAAAAATTGGTAAAAAAATAAGCTTTCATTTGAGATTTTGAACGCCTGATTTGGATCACTGTACACTGCAGTATAAACAAATTAGCTTCTTTTATTTTTCCTGTAAAATTCGATTTTTGATATTACCGCTTTATTGCCCTGGACCAGCGAAATAACATAAGATATAAACAAATTATATATATCTTAATGATTATTTTAAAATTTTGTATGGTATATTTTCTACCATAACATTACCTGTACTCGATACACATCAATAATTCAAATGAGGCATTTAAAAAATAAGTGTATCAATTTATATCTATACAATTAATAAAATTGAAGTGTCTGTTTGTAATGTCAAAATAAAAGCTTTTTACTAAATGCATATGAAAGTATATATGATACCTATATATAACAAAAAAACCATTTTTAAAATTTTTCTCTGTTGGTCTGACTGCTTGTTCCGGGCAATCTCCGAAACGGTTGGACCAATTTTGACGGGACTTTTACTGGCAGATATAGCTGATGCTATAAGGAGTAACTTAAGCTACTTTTCATTTTAGAAAAGAATTAGGGTTTCATGCAAATAAAAAAAGAGATATATCAAATTAATAACTTTAAATAAACCTCTAAAAAAATAACTGAGGGTGGGGTAGCACAAATCGCGCGTCTTTCTGATCGCCTCTATACTGTAGTCCAAGTGAGTACAGCTACTAGAAAGTATATAGAATCTGGAAAATGTCTATTTTATTTCATATCTCATTTATTATTGTATTAGTCAGTTGTGTCATTTGGTTTACTAATTAATTAACTTCATACTGTTTTTTATAATTTTCAAACATCACTTTAACAAGATAGTACTAAGCCTCAGTGTCAAACAAAGTTAATTCAGGTGATTTCTTTCATCTAGTCAAAAATATTGTATGAATTTTGTGTGTCATGTAAAAACAATCACTTATAAGTGAACTTAGAAAATGTCAAATCTTATGATTACAGTTCCATCGCTTCGTATAAGTTCTGGTGTATTCGCACGTCATCAACTCAGCTTGTCAGAGAGTAGTTTGTCCTTGGACACAGTAGAACTAGAGGCAGTGCTGGCAGATACATACTTTGCAGCGGAGAAGGAAGGGCAGTTCTCAGGAGATGTTGATCATTCTGTAGATTTATTAATTAATTTGCTTCTTAATGTTTATGATAAGTAAGCTATTTTCACTGTTTTAATTTATAAACTAGCTGTGCCCTATGATTTCACCCGTGTTAATTTTATATGACAAACATCGCCAATGCACCCATGTAAATTTTTTTTATACTTTGTGTAAAACTATCGACATTTTTATGGGGAATAAATTAATTTTTCTAATTATAATATAGCTTATGTTACTTGCTGATACTGTAGCAATATATAGGTGAAATAATTTTTAAAATCGGTCCAGTAGTTTTTGAGTTTGTCCTTTACAAACAAAAAATCAAATATTTCCTCTTTATAATATTGTTCTACATAACAAGTTAGATATTTTGCTTTAACTTAACAAACTACAAATTCCAGTAAGACCGTCTCACTGTTTCTTTATATTTCACCCAAATATGAATTCAGTTCAGATACAATAATTATGTGGGAGGTATGCAGGAGGCAACAAACATTTGTTGAAGATTAAAAGGTGATAGATAATGCTCGTAAGCATTATTTTTAGGCATGACATGTTAATCCTTACAAAAAAGTTACTTCATCATAAAACATTTTATGAAGTTAAATTTTGTTCTTTAAGCATAGCATGTTATTTGGACACATAGTTTAGGAGATAATGAAAAATATGCCTGCGGGTAGAACAATTATGATAGGCTACACGGATGCGTTGGCGGCGCGGTGTTTCTTCGATAAAATTAACATGGTTGAAACCGTGAGGCACGCTTAGCTACATATATGGTAATGCACTGTTGTCTGTATGTATTGTGACTTTGTGACACACGTAGAAACATTGTACACATAAAAAATGTATATTCCCTTTTTACTAGCTCACAATCACTTTTGAAACGAAATAAAGCCCAAGTAGAAATAATTTAAATGAAAACTTACAAAACTAGTACATAATATGATTTGGTGATAAGATAATAATGTCATTTTAATATACCATTGTCAAATACGTAAGTAGGTAACCCAAGAAATACAGCAATTAGCATTATTAGCTGCATTAGGTAATTATTACAAGAACACTGCAGAGACAGCATACTGTTTACTTTAGTGTATTGTGGTGACGTAATTTTTACATGAGACGGTAACGTACGAATCTCTTCGACTATAGCCCAAAGATTTAATACCACCTACATTTATGATTTAGCACGACAGGAATGCCAATCAATATTCGTTTTCTGGAATCATCTCTGTTCTTGTATTCCACTGTTATTAACCATCAAAAGCATTAATATTAAATTATTAATAAATTAAAAGTATCATAAAACCATATAAACCATAGATGTAGTTTATATGTTAAATCTGTGCTAGCGTCTCATATTATGAGTAACTAGTTGATTTAAAATTCTTTTTTATATTATTTTAGAGATAGAAAAGAACCAATAAGGGTTCTGGCTGCAAAAACGCTACTGATAATTCTGAGTGATGCGCCGGTTTTGGACAAGTGGCTCTCGCTGGCAAACAGTTGCGCCGATCACAATGGTTGCGTGTCAGCGCGGCGACTGCTTGCGCTTCTAACGCATGTAGACGCACTGCCGACCTTCTGTGATGGTGGTTGTCAACAACTGCAGGATGATGTTGATGCTTGCTTTGAAAAGGTATATCAATTATAAAAGTATTTATTAATTTCATCGTCATTTTGCAGAAAATCATTTCATACGTAAGACTTCTTAGAAGTGAGGCATAAATATTGTAAAGACTCTGGCTTAATTCGGGTTTAATAAAGCAGCAGTGCATTAGTCTGTTAATAAACAAACCTCTGATTGGTTGAGCATATTTCGGATTTGGTACACTTTGCTTGACCTGGGAATCGAACTCAGACCTTGAGCATAGCGGTCGCTCTTAGGACCACTAGATTAATTTGGCAGTTCAATATTTTTATTCATAATTATAATTAACCACTTTATTATTCATCTAAAAGTCTAAAACAACTTTACAATTAATTCATGCATTTACTATTAAAGAACCAATTTTGATTATAGTTGGTCAAGCAGACAAACTACTTAAAGAAACACTTTTGCATTTAGTTGTATTAAGGCCATCCTAATATATTAAAATTTGGGAATTCCCCCCTGTGTCTTAATATTTCCAAATGTCATAGACAAGAATTAATAATGCGTGTCGTATTACACATATTTTTAGACCTAAATTTTTTTATTAGTTTTCATTATTACTTACAGTTTAACGCGGTGTTACTATTCAAAATTATTGTAGAAAATTATATGGTTATGAATCACTACTGTAGACGGTGGGTTGGTCAAAAATACCGTGAATCTACGGTACGGTACGGTAACAGTGGTAAGTGTACCATATACTTTCTGCCTGGTAACACTGGCAACAAATATATTCCAGAGTGCTGGTATGCTGGGTCTGAGTGCTCGTGCGGTTGGGGAATGGGGCGCTCGGGAGTGTTCTACTGCACGCTGGTTGTCAGTTGTGCAACGAGTGGCGACCTCTAGGTGTGCAGGTGACGATGGCCTCAAGTGTGCCGCGTGCACCTTGCCATTAGCTCAGGTGATTATTTTTATTATTTTAACTAGCTGTGCTCCGCGGATTCAACCGCGTTAAATTGGGATTGTTCATCCCTCTTTCATAGTGATACGTTATTGCCTATAGTTTGCCAGATTGGTTGTCGTTTATAGTCACTGCTCCGTTCCTAAAGGTTATAATAGCGTTATGTTAATAGTCTATATAACTTATAGCTTTCCTCAATAAAAAGGCTATGAAATGCAAATTTTTTTTTTCCTAATCTGATGTATTTAGTTGCAGAGACTAACATGTTCAAACAAGAAAACAACAAATCTCTGGAACTTAATATATTATTATAAAAGCAACATCTGTTTTGTTCACGATTTTTAAGTGAGCAATTCTTGTATATATATATGTAATGGGTTTCTTGAAAACGGCTCCAACGATTTTGATGAGACTTTGCATTTAGATAATGTTTTACATTCCAAATTTACCTAGATAGGTGTATTTCTTTTTTTGTTTATAAGACACCGAGCACATCTTGGTCGCCCAGATATTTTTATTTATGAGATAAGTATCATTGTCAATACACTTATGGTTTGCTGAGATGCATTGCTGGTTTTGTCCTTTACTATTTTTCATCTATGAACACAAATATAATAACTAACATCAAAAAAAAAAACGTTATTTAACATTATATAGCTTGTTGTTGTTGTTAAGTGAAAATGTGCTCCAAGATGGTGACATACTACCTAGTGGGGAAAATGGCTCTCAAGTATATCTACCGAAACACCTATAGGTGCTTGGCAACAGATTTTCAACTTGAGAGTGATAGTTAGCCAGGTAGCATTAGAAGATACCCTACCACCATGATTTGGTTTCACTACTATGTTTTTTGTACTACAGAAAAGTTAGAAGCCTGTCATCAGTTCTAATTGGTTAATTATAGAAAGTAGGCTTCTCAGATGCCGGTTGTAATTTATGGGTGTTGCCAGTTGTAGTTTTATGTTTGATTCTTCTTCAGGTTTTACACTTATGGGTAATAAATGTTTACTACTGGTATTTTTTTTTTACTATTACTAATAAAATTGTAGCAGATGTGCATTATTCGTTATCCTAAAATTAAGTTAATGTTTTTTGGTGTAGTATTGTTAATGGTAAATAGAGTTTCAAAGTGGTCATATTCCAGATGCTCAAATTCAAATGCTCAAAGTGCAGTGACATGTATTTCTGTGAGAAATGCTATTTGTATGATAAAGGCTTGACAAAGGTACATAGGCACAAGAAGACTCATGTTGTACTGGAAATCATCGAGGGGCAGGTCAGTGTTGTTTGTTAATGATAATATGTTAAATCTGATGTGAGACCTAAAGCTCCCCTACCAAAAATAGTAAATGATCAAGAAATCTTAGAGGGTACAATAATGTGCTGTTAATACCTATCAAACATTGTTGCTGGGTTAGGTTAGGTTTGACTCGTGATAAGAAACAGACGGTGACGGGCGCAGCAGCGCAAATAAGTGTTAATATTGACGTTTATGTGCTCATTTACTATTTTTGGGTTGCCAGTGATTAGTTTGGGGTTATTTGAATTAACAGGATAGAAAAATGTTAAATTGGGATTCTAATTTTTTGTGGTCATTTATACTATTTTTGATATCAGACAAGTACTTTTTTGAGGTTATGTTTAACTATATCAGATTATGTAAACTATATAGATTGTGTGTGATTAGTTAAACAGAAGCCTATAATAATTTACTTGCACTGCAAATAATTCTAAAGTCTTCTAGAACCCAGTTACAATAATGAAATTGAAGTTAGCCAAAAGTATTTAAAATCGATATATATATATATTTACTTTTGAAAAAGAATTACGGCTGCTTATGAAGTTATTTAAAAAATTATTTCAGACAAATCCATCGGAATGCCTAGGATTCATAACGGGGATGAAGCGACTATTCTTCTGTACAAAAACAAAAAAGAAGACAAAAACAAAGAAGATGTCGGATAAGCTGCTGAACCATGGTTCTGTGAAAAGGAGGAAGGGTAGCAAGCCAACAATATTCACGTCCACTGTTGGGAAGGCAACTGGTAGTTCAGCAGCGAATAATCCAGCGACTATGTTACAGGACATTATATTGCAGTTAGAAACACAGAATAAGTAAGTAACTTCTTCTTGTTTTGGCGCCGCAAAAAGCACTTGCCAGTGTCAAAGTTTTTAAGCCTTCGTAAAATTTTCTAATATACAAGGTCTTCTGACAAGATGTCTCCCTTGTCAGAACTATCTAGGCAGTTTTTGTGACATCTCAAAATGCATGTTTTCAATTTATATTTATAATCCACTTCACATATGCACTACAACCAAACTATATTACACAAAATGCCACCAATATTACATAATATAGGGTCAAAAAACCGAAGTTAATGAATTAAAAAAAAAACAACATGTCACCTCAAAAGGTTCCGCCAAAAACTCCTTTTAGTATAATTAATAATTATGTTGTATCTATCAAATGTATGTAATGTATTTAATACATACCTATTTATTATTATACAATTATGGTGGCAAATTGTTGCATAATGTAAGTTTTATTACTTTAACAAATAAGCAAACAAATCAATAACTACTTTGACAATAAAAACAAATTTTATTTCAAGGGCTCTCATGGAGCTGTCGAACCAACTACAAAACACCGCAAAGAATTCAGATGACATACTTAAATCACAAGTTGAATCGCACTGGACTGAAATATCGGCACAAATTAACAGGCTCAAGATGTTGAAGGTATATTAGTTTTCACTAACGCTTTTAATATGAATATAAATAGTAATACTAGATGGCGCTTTTTTTAATTCATGTTAATTGTACTGTTTTTTTTATTTCACGGAGTACGGACTCCCGCGCACTAGTTAGGTTAGCCTGGCTGTGGCAGCCAATCCGACATATCACAGCTCATTGAATCCCTCGCACTAGGCAGCCGAAAATTCTTTACTGCGGTAGCCATGACAACGCACATGATTCCACGGCAGCCAAAGATGAAACAAGCGCACTTGTCGTTGCAGCCAGACGTTTTTTGCGTTCAGAAACGATATTTGCAATAAAATTTCAATACGGAGAAATTTACACATTAAATCGAAAACTGAAAAGTAATTTGCAATATACAGTCAAAAAATTACAGTGCTTATGATATGAAGAGAAGGTGATGGAAATACATCACATATATAATGTGAGGAAGAGAATGAATCCATTATCTTTATTTGCATTGGATGTCTTATGAGACAAGAGGTGAAGAATTATAACATCTTTTTCGTCCAAATCTTTGAACCGGCTTCTTAATATTTGGGCAGCCGCAGACAGGCTGCTTAATGCACGTGGATCCTAAAACTCAATCACTAATGTCACTTGAAAATATTTTTATTATGTTTATTTTCGATTTTACTGTCAATAAAATGGGATAAATAGAAGTTCAAATCCAAAAATATATTGACAGTATTAAGGATGTCTAATATTTAAGTTTTCCACATATTGCATTAGTTGACTAGTTTTTTAACCGTAAATGTATGTTAATTTTCTGACCACATGTATTTTATTTTGGTTTGTACTCTATAAAATATGTCATTGTCGATATGCTAGATTATTGTGAAAAAAATAAGTACATGATAATATGTATTTGCAGGAAAACCTTTCAAATTCACAGGATTTACTCAATGAAGGTGCAAATGGTGACAACAAGGAACGACCACAAGCATTTGATCTCTTCAGTCCCATACCGGTTGTGGACTCCCAATCGAAAGTGACGGACAAGAACCAGCCAAGGATTCTAAGTTTAGATTCTGGAAATTTCTCTGTGATATCGAAACAGGAATTACCTCAAATGATGGTGTCCAGAGATGCGTTGAAGCCAGTTGTTGTACACCCCAACAGTATATCAACAGTTTCAATGAATGATATAAGCAGTTGGTGTAATGGTTAGTGGCCATTGTACTTTTAAATTTTGTTTATATCCAAGTACTTATATAGAGTGGTTATTTTTGGGTCAGAAGAAGAAAAAAGTAATGGTTAACTTTCATTTGAGACGCTTTGAATAAAATAGCCTTATAAAAATTACTATTATTATTTATTTATCAGAAGTGGGATCTTATATTTCAATGTTGTGTGTGCATAATGGGTTTTCCTATTAGCAACCAAGTAACTAAGGTAACTAAACTAAGTAACCACTTACTTTTTGCTAATGCGATAATATTAAAGAAAACATTTTTAACCTATGCTTAACACACCTTTCTCCACTCACACTATATTAGAAACTCTTGTGAGAAATTTCAACGTAGAATAGTGATTTTGCTCCATTTTTTGGAAATATTGGATTTTTTTCACAAAAGAGATTAACAATCTTTTATTAAGGTACTAAACTAGCAAAAAAACTAAAAAAAAATTGTTAAGTCTTAACAAGTTTTATTTGTGTGATTTTTGATTATATTAAGTAAACAATTGACGATAGGTGAAAAATATTAATGATAATATTAGAAAATTTACATGAAATAAGTAACTTTATAGTGGGCTATAAAAAATGGGTGAAATTTGACTGTGACAATATTTTTTTTAATTCTACTTTATAATTTTTAATATAAGCAAAATCTTGATTTTCTATTGAAACAGCAACCGAGTCTTCGACGACGGAAAAACGTGCCGACCAGTCGAAATCGAATTCAGCACCGGCTGCTGACGCGTCCCACGACTTAATCGCTGAGCAAAAATTCGCTGCGGATCTTCAAAGCGTGGAGACAAGCAACGATAAGATGAAAGAGCTGAATGCCGACTTGGACACTGTACTAGATAGATTACAACAAATTTTAACCAACAACTTTGCAATGGATGGTATGTGCATTTAATATTTCACACTGTCTCATTCGTCTTAAATCCGTGGATTGTGAAAATTCCGTTAGATATTACGTAAATAATTTATTCCTACTAAGTGAAACAAAATTCAAAGAAATTCACTATTCAGATGTTTACTATACTATGGTCGTACTTATACTATCTCTTGTTAACACTACTCCGCGATCCTCTTGTTGTTTTATTCCTCTTTTGCTTGTTGTCCAAAACATAACTGTCCTGGCTCGGAACACGGCTCGGTTATATGCAAAAATATAGGAGGTTCGAAAACAATAGAAACGAAATCGTCTATGGATTACGCAATCGGAGCGATAAGCTTCGAATGTTTGGTTGAACTGCAATTTTTTGTCGTATCTACGAAAACATACTCAATGGATTGTCGAAGTTTTCAGATATTACGAGAATTACTGTTTTTTTTCAATTTTACTCAGTTCGTAACATTATTATAAGAACTTAAATTAATATAAATCATAGTTCTACTTGCTGCTTGTCAGGATTATCTTAGTGCGTTTAAAAGTAAGTTCAATTTCAGACTCGTGTTTCGACAACACACAACTGCGGGAGACGGCAAACGAAATGGAAGGACTGCTCGGTACACTTATTAGAGGGGTTGAGCAGAGAGCGACGTTGAACGCCAGCAAAGGATTGGTGTAAGTGCCCTTACACTTAGAACCAAACGGCAGATTAAATATATTCGCGGACAATAAAAGACTTTCCGAGTCTTGATTTGTTGACTAAAATAAATATACAGCGTGCTTATGACTGCAAGACAATAATTCAAAAGCTCAAATGATCAAATTTTATAGTTTCTTTTTATGTGTATGGTGTAAATATTTATCGAGAAATTAATACATCTCTATAAAATCTATTTAGAACAACATGCAAATAAAAATTTCCAAAATAAAATTATGAGACGCAAGAGACAAAAGAAAGACATGGCAACTTATGCATATTAGAAAGAAACAATTTCAATAATAATTTATGGTTCACAGTAATACATACAGGCTGTTTAAATATTACACTTTTCTTTTTGGATTCAGTTTGTTTGAAAATAAAAAAAAATCTTTTCAAATGAATACAAAACCTTGTATTTAATTTTAATGTACACACTAAAGCACGCTGTATATAATTGTTAACTGCGTCTCATTATGTATTCTACTGCAATCATTTTACCTGTACTATCATAGGTAACTGCCATATTCAAATCCTACATCGCTTAGGTATGTCGTAGTAGTGACTGTCAAATCGATTCACGATAGACACTACAACTGTGATACTGTTAATTTACTGATTAATGCACAATAGGGGTGGCGCACGTTCGACATTGCGTAGTCAATAACTATAATTGTTGACCTTAAGGTCTACGCCCACCGCGACGAAGTGATAAAAGAATAAACAAAGCTATAAAGTATATTTATGATTTTTTGTTGTGATTGGTTGTACCCTGTTTTACGTACGTTTTTATTTATATAGGTACTCCTGAAAGTTGTCTCGAATTTAAATTTTGTCTAGAAAATGCGATATTTGTATAATGAAGTATTTAAAAGTTAAATAATTAGTTCTAAATACTGAGGGCAAACAAAATTTCCTATTTATACATATAATCAATAACATTATTCTTAGAACCAGACAAGCAAATGTTATCCTATTTATAAAGTAAAAATAAAGTCACTAACATTTACTATGTAAAATTGATTGCTGAATTTCACCCGGTTTCGGAGTAAGTATTGTTTATAATATTGACAAATGACACAATTTCTTTTTTGTGTTCTTAATTTTATTTGCGTATTGATATAAGTGATGATCCATAATCGTCTATCTCTTTCTATTCGTCGACTTGCCTTTATACTATACGTCACAATAAAAGTAAAAGTAGCCCGTAAAATTTATTACTGAATTTAACCATATTTCAGAGCAATGTAATTGACAAATGATATGATAAAAAATTTCTTCCGTCTGTCATTATTTGCGTATTGATAGAAGTGACGATTCATAATCATCTGTTTCTTTCTATCTATCGACTGTTTGTTTTATCGACATGCCATTATGCCATACGTCACTCGAATTTCGAGATATTATGTTAGGATTTAGTATTTATTAAGTATAATTAATGTTAGTGTGTAATGAATGTATTTACTTGTTCAGATATTCCGTCTTCTTTCTACTTTGTAGTCTTATTTGTTAAGTGTAGTTCTAATCATACGAATTTAGACCAATTGAGATTTTGCTTCTCTTATTTCTCGCACTTTTTTCTTTCTAGTTTATTTTACTATAATATGCTTGTTCATGATATATAACAAAAAAAAATAATAATTACAATGCGGTGTGAATAAAAACACTTTAAAATATTTTTTTGAGTTTCAACCTTTATTAACATTTTTAAAATTCTTTTCTCAAATAAAGCTTATTTCATAGATCATATATTGTTTTTGAAATATGTATATGTAAACTATCTTTTTATTGACTTGAATCTCTATTTATTTTTTTATAAATTATTCATATTTATTTTGTACTATTTAAGTTGTTTTTTCTATATTATAGTTATTTAATTATTATTTCATATTATGTTTATTCCTCGGAAATTGCATTATTCCGCAAATTGATAATGTTTCACTTGTGTACACTGTACCATCAACAAAATCGGTTTTCACATTTATATTTGCTTAACTCAAATATTGTTATATTATTATATGCATATACTATTTTAGACTTTATGTAGTGTAAAGTGTGGGACAGTGATATTATTTTTTTATTTCTTTCGATTATATTTTTCATACTTTGAGTTGTGAATTTATTAATTTAAATGCCCCAAAATGAAATACATGGTGATGGTTACGGGAACTCGCTAGATAGATGCAAGCAGCACATGACCGGTCATTGTGGATATTATTGGAGGAGGCAAATATTAAATTAGGAGGAAGTATAGGCAAAGGATAAATATAAATTTAGTTTTTATATTTATCTAGTAGCCGTCGTATCCATCGCCTACAATAAACAATATCGGTAAAATATTTTAACCCCTTCAAAAAAACCTTTCATGCGTACGTGTTTTAAGGAACTTCTTTGCAAATTTAAAAAAATTAAACAATGGTTTAAGAGTAAGTGAATGTGCCTTAAGATTTTTAATTAAACAGATTATGTACTTGCACTACGGCATTGATGAGCAACAAGGGTCTTGTTCGAAATAAAAATTCCCGTATATATAAAATTGTACCGAATTAGAAAAGTAGAAAAGTCCGGTGAAGCTGTAAAAGCCGCAGCGGCTTTAGGGCCCCTAAGGCTAACAGTGTAGTCAGATCTAAAAATTAGAAAATTTATTGGCGAAACGGGTTGAAAATAATCTTAATAGTTGAGCTCGCTCAATTTTGACTAAATTTCTTAATTTCAAGATTATAATTAAGTGAATGTGCCGTCCATTTTGGTGCTCAATTTTTATATAGAATAAGTTTAAGAGATAGATAGTTCAAATAAAAGATATTTTCTTTAGAAAAGTAACATAACATATATTCTATTGTAAGATTTACATACATTGCTGTGTTTATTGCATACAATTTTACTTTAACATATAAATTAAATAGTTTATATTATATATTTTATTTTTTGTGTTAAAATAATAAATTGCTATATTTCATTTTGTGTGTTTAAACAAATAAAAATAAGTACAGAAATAAAATAGAGCAATCTATTGTTGAAGAATTAACAATTAATGATGAGAAATGACTGAATTTTTATTTATTATTGATAATGCACATTTCATAAGCATTCTCTTTGTTCAGGGCCGGATTTTGGGTCAGGCAATAGGGGAATTAGCCCCAGGTCCTCCCATACCAAAGGGTGTCAGTTTTTGATTTGTTTTAATAAGAAAAAAAACCCATGGTGAGAAAAAATATTATAAAAAATATTTATTGCCTCCTCTTCTGCCTCGGGACCTTCCGACCCTGAAATCCGGCTCTGCACTTCGTTACTTATCATATCAATTCATTACAGGTTACACACCGAATATATAAAACAAAATTGTGATAAGCTAAGCTTTTTTATATTTATTATTTACATTATAATATTGAATTATGGAGAAATTATAGTTTATTTAATATCGTAATTTCGAATCTATGTGCAGTGATCTGATAAAAAAAAATTGCATAACGACTATCCTACAAATTATTTTTCATGAACGATTATCCCACATATTATTTTTTCATAAACGACTATCCCACAGATTTTTTCCATAGATCTTGAGTAAAAATATCAACTTTATGATCTAAAAGTTTATAATAATTATGATGATAATATTTAATAAATATAAGTCATATAGAAGCAAAAGCAGCAATATCCACTTTAAAACTTTAACAAGTTCTTCACATTTTTGCATTATTCGTACGTAAGGTACGTAACAATTATTACTTATATTTCAACTGAAATTCTAGTAAACTCAACTTTGCCTAGGGGACATTTCACGTGAAGCGGATAACCAAAAAAGTGAAGTTCTGAAATTCGTTAATATTTGGCCTAATTATACTTGTAGGATGTATGTGTGTGTGTGAGCACACAATTTTTTTTCGAGATGTTTATTTGTTAAGTTGTGGGCTTCGTTGTTGTCGAAATTTAAATTCTTTTTTTTTACGTAGTTTTACGAATTGAATAAATTTATAATAACGTATTAAAGTAGCAAATTATATAGAAAATTTCCTGTTATTTTTCCAAATAAAATGAAACAAGCAAAAAAATAAATAATTAATGTACAAAACCGGAAGTAAACATTTCAAAACAGTATTTGACTACGACTAATATTTTCTTTATTATTTAATTTCAGAATATTATAGCTTAAAGTAACTTTATAAAACATTAGAAGTCTTAAAATAGGATCTACATTCGGTAAGGAGATAGGTGGATTAATGTACATTATACATTTCGCACAGAGTATAATGTGAGGGTGAATATTAGGTCGGTAATAATAAATGGGCGTTGCTTCCTTTGCTTATATATGACTCCGTTATTGGTGGAGTTATTCACATTTTTCCACTATTTAAATGATTATTATTATATTCAAAAGTTTATTATACAAAATAACAAATATAAATTGTATAAAATAGCAATTAGATTGCTTTACACACAACGTCATCATGTACTTACCGACATTAAAGTTATATTTTTATAAATTTATATAAAACTATGTTATATTACAAAATAATGCTTCGTATAAAAATTGTATAAGTTATAATAATAAATGGTTTCTAAAAAAGAAATGGATTTCATTTTATAAAGTAAATAATTGTATAGTTTACGTATTTATCTACATTTGGGTAAAAGTTCTTATAATAATTTCATTAGACTATCCATAATAAAAAATTTTTTCTTAGGTATAAACAGAACAGCTATTTCATACGGGTCAGTGCTAGTAAATATAAAAAATAGAGGATTTTTAATGAGTAGTTATAGTTATGTGTCACTTGCACAAATGGTCCACAATGTTATAGATATTACTGTATTTAACATTTCTATTTAAAAATTAAATAAAAATTCTCAAGAATGTTATAAAATATTTTTCGTTCTTCTTTTTACTATATCAAAATTCTATATATTTTTTTTAAAAGATGAGAAAAATAAAAAAATTAGCTTCAGTGTACTGATTAAACGATGGGTCTAAAGCTGAAATTTATATTCAGTAGTTAAAGTTTTAAAGATAAACCAGTTTTATTCTGTTTGTTCAGTTTCTCTTACTGCTGTTGATGAGGTATTTGCAGCAGTGTGTGAGAAGATGTTTCTCTTTCTCTGTTGAACCGTTTTGATGGATAGCTGTGGGACCGCCACGTTCTCGAGTGTAAATATCCAGACCGTATTGACCTGGCAACATTATTAAATAGATTAGTGTTTTCATATCAAATTGTTTACTATTTGGTATAACAGTTCGGCCGTTGAGAGAATGCGTTCTGACGTCTGTCACAACACGTTTTATGACGTTAAAACAGTCGTCTGCTGTACCTTTAATTAAGTACATCTAATTACCCATGGGTAATTCAGCAAAATTCCTTGCGCTAATTTAATAACTCATTCGCAGCTTACTGCACCGGCGCATTGAGTCAACTCAAATTTGCGTCTTGGCACAGCAAAATAGTACGCGAGGCAAGAGAGTTAGAGAAATGAATGAGTCGCTGTCCCTTAGTCGGCTCGCGGCGCTGAAGTGTGTTGTGCGCCGACACATTTGGAATATGTGTCTTAACACACCCGGCGCAGACCATTTTTACCCATCGCTACATTTAATAGTCTGTGGTCTGCTGTGTTAAGACGTCAGGAACGTATTCAATCAGCGGCTGAACTTCAGATGTTTTGTAATTTTGATGCGATAGATCTAATGACGCGTTTGGATGAGAGTAAAATCATTCTGATGGGACGTCGCTTCGAGCCATTCGGCCAGTGTAGCGTTTGGTCGGCTCTTTCTGACTCAACATTTATAATGAATGCTTCTGTTTCTATCACACTCATTCCTTCAAACATAATGTGAAGAGACATTTGGGCAAGTTGGTATGAGAGCGTTGACTGGTGATGGATTCTCGGTGTTCGCCTTTTTAACCCCTGACACAAAAAGAGGTGTGTTATAAGTTTAACGTGTGTATCTATCAGGTGTCTGTCTGTGGTATCGTAGTTCAGAAACGGCTGAACCGATTCTGATCTAGTTTTTTTTTTGTTCTTTGAAATGTGACTTGATTGAGTGTGTTCTTAGCTACGATCTGTTTAGCCATTTAAAGATTATAAACGCTTTTATAGTAAATAAATGGTTGTGAAAAGTTTTTACAGGTCTGACTGAGTCGAAATTTGGTATTCTGTTACATCAATGATATTAGAAAAACCTTGACCTGATGCTGATGATATCTAGCTCTTCACCAACTTACAGCAGAATTATTAAAAGTGTTGGGGGTTTTATTGAATTTTCAATTTATCTTCTTTTGGTTTGCATTGTGCTTACCATGAGGTACAATGACGTCATTTTGGCGTGTTATGTAAAACAATAAAGTATATATTATATATAAAACGGTAGCAAGATATGGTTACCTTCTTCTGGGAATGTAATGTAGAATGAGACGATGTCATCAACGACGTTCTGTTGCACGTACTTCGAGAGTCTCTTCTCTTCGACTCCGTTTTTATGTAATGTCGCCATGAAGTCCGCGAGCGGACGGGACATGCGGAATTGTATTTCTAGCTCGCGTCCGGCGAACACTAACGCTTCCTATAAAATTCAACTTTTTTCAGATTTGTATTCCACGGGTGATTCGAAACGCGAGTAAATTCATTGTATATACAAGGTGCTCCGTGTGAATACTTCACAAAATAAAGAATGTAAGCAATCTAACTAACTAATTAAACACATTGATAGAAGCCATAACCAAAACAGCTTGCATTCCTAATGAAAAAGGTTTTTTGAGTCATTTTTTCGGCAATAATATTAATATGAGTCTATTTTTTGTCAATTGCGAGGAACATAAGTTTTGAATCATTAGTATTGATGAAGAACCAACATAGGTATGACAATGGCACAAAAACCTTTGAGAAATAATATATATCTAGAGATTGTTCTATTGCTAATTTTAGGGGTAATTTGAAATTCAATTTTCTGTAAAGATTAATTTGTTATTGGCACATGTGGTTGCAGGTCTTGGTAAAAAAAAAAAAAAAACTATCAATTAATCGATAGTCATTAGCACTACGGAACAATCGATAGTTGAGGATAAAATGTTCGTTTATTTCTATAACAAACTAGGGAGCATTTTTGTGACACCAAAAAATCTTTTTTTTAGGTAGTCTTATTACCAATACGAATGACCCTTTTTCCCTGTCTTTGCTCCCCGGCTTTGACATAGGTACGTTTCGTACTAAGACTAGGTTTTTTAGAAAACAATTGAATGCTATCTTATTAATCTATATATATACTTATATATATTAATATAATAAAGCGGTAGAGTTTTTCGTTTGTTTGTTTAAACACGTTAACCTCAGAAAGTACCACTCTAATTAAAAAATAAAATTGTATATCATAGCCAGACCATTCAACGAGGAATAGTATAGGCTATTTAACATTAGGCTATAACTCTCAGCTCGCCTTAAATATTGATTTTGTTAAGTAAGTCGGAGGCGGAAGCCCTCCAGAACTGCTATAACCACATGCGTTAGCGTAATCGTTAATGATACGTAAATACAATGTTCTACAAAAATATTGGTCCTTAGTATATCTAAAAAAAAGTCCGCGATAGCATACGCCTATCTCTTATACATAAGCCACAATAAGCAATTTTGTGATAAACAATTGAAAAGTGATTTATGAACATTATTTTTAGAAATGGCATATTAATCCTTATGATGAAAAGTCAGACATCATAATAACGACAAAGTTAAATTTTGCTCTTTATAGCATGTTATTTGGACTCATAGTTTAGGAGATAATCGAAAATTAAAATAGTTTGTAGGTACTTGCGGGAAGAACAATTATGATAGGCTAGACAGGTGCGTTGACGGCGCGGTGTTTGTCGGATAAAGTTAACACGGGTGAAACCGCGGGGCACAGCTATTCAACGTATATAAACAACTCAATGAAGGCAACTAAGGTCTCAAGGAATCGCGGGGTGACCTCAAAAACTTAAACAATGGCCATGAAACGTGTAAGGTTTGGAGAAATTATAAATTAATATTCTTTTGCAAAGTGTTACCTGGTGTGTGATGGGTACGAGACCGAAGAGTCTGGTGGCTTTAGTTGGTCCCCACTCCCCGCTCGCGCAGTCTGGTAGTGGGACCATTACGGTCTGGAGTTCAGCGCAACATATCTGTAATTATAGAAAAGTTTTTATTAGGCAAGTATTGTAGTTTAAATTAAGTAACGTTTTCAACATTTGTTACGTTGAGATTGTGCAGAGAGATTTTTCATGCAACTTTCAGATGGATATGTTTTAAAGTTAATCGTAAGGACTGTATTTATACTCAAAATTATATTGACGTATTGTGTTTATTCCGAACATCGATAGACAGCGAGAAAATAGGAAAATCTTATCCAAAATTGGATATATGGTCATATCATTTTATACAGCTTTGTTTTGAAAGAATGTAATGACACCTCGTATGCTAAAATCCAGCAAGCTGTATAAGCTACAAAGCGCTAAAGAAATAGACGCACAGCATCTCGAAAAATATGACTCCTTTTTCGCAGTCGGATAAAGCTAAATCGACCAACTAATTATTGTTAATTCGATGTACCTTGAATTTGCAAACGCTCTTGAACTTCATCGGTTCACCGGTGAGGTACTCCCGAGGCGTGACTGCGTTAGCGAAGATGTCCAAGAGGAAGGCGCCGCTGCATGGAGCGTGTACTCTAAACGACACCACATTGCCGACCACAGACTGGAAAATTTACATAAAGTAAATAATTATAGAAAATACTTGAATTGAAAAAACAATTAGTATATACTATTCATGACCAAGCAACCGCCTGCGACTTTGTTCTCGTTGGTAGGTACTGTTTCTAAAAATCGTTGTTTCTTAAAATTTTAATAACTTTTTATTGAATGAAGTATTCGCGATATTTTTTATTTCATTTAAAAAAAAAATTGTGATCAAAATGATCCAGTAGTTTTTACGTGATGCGCACACAACGGGTAACCTCAATCATTTTATTTAAGTATAACTAATAAGTGAGCAATTCTTGTATGAAACGGCTCCAACGATTTGGCTAAAATTTTGAATTTAGATAATGTTGTATATTCCGAGATTACCTAGGCAGGTTTTTTTTATTTACGTTATTTAAAAGTATAAAGACAAGTGAATGCCTACCTGCATAACGAATCTCTTGAGACTGACGCCGTCGAATCCGTCACCCTCGGTGTCGTAGAACTTGAGATTGTAGTGGAAGATAAGCGAGCTCTGCATGTGTGCTGGCATGGCTATGCGCATAGTCGCCGCACCTTTAATAATAACAATCAACATATTTTAATTTAAATGTTTAGAATAAAAATATCCAGAGCGAATCTTATAATGTACAATGCACCATTTTTCATGGCATCTGCATATCCCTTTCTACAAAAAAAAAAATGTGGAGGTATATATTTATCTTGAATATGTGTCCGCTCGGATGCTTTAATTTTTTTACGTTTGCGACACCGCTTTTTCATAGTATGGTGTTTTATTGGTACCACTGTATTGCTCTTGAGAAGCTCTAGTTGTATACCTATATTTTGATTTGGATTTTGACGAGTATAGGACGACAATGTATAATAATGTTATCACAATTTTCAACTTTTAAATCATGTAATATGTTCACAATAACTATGTTGCACTAACGTTTTGTACACGAAATCGATTCTTTTTAACAAGAGTTGTCGATTGATACTAAAACGTCCATCGAAACTTCTCCCAGTCGATAAGTTATACAAAATGGAGAAATTATGTGACGCGCTCCTCCGCCCGCGATGCATCACAATCCTAACTCTATCTCTATGTACCTAGTTCTTTGATCCTTTAACTAGTAGTGTGGAGTGGTGTGTAGGAGTAGTGTAATAAATTTTTTGATGTAAATGATAGATACGTAGAGCTGCATTGCCAAACACTGTCCTAGATTTTGTTATCATCGGTTTTTTGAATTGCTTCCCGTTATGAAAGCAAATTAGAAGTTAACAGGCTAGAATATTATGAGCATTTTACCAGTCGAGTCAGTAAACATGACCGCTTTAGTGTTAGGATCACTGAAGTAGAGTCCGTATCTGAAGAATAGAGAGCGAACGAAGGGCAGTTCTTCAAAGTCGTGCAGCGTGATAGGAGTCTTCAAGAGCTGCCAGTCCGGCTGGAGCGGGAAGAATTCGTAGATGAACTCACGCGGGTCCGTTAGGAAGTAGTGATCATCATATTCGTATCTGAAAAGTGATTAAGTTTAGTAGCGGTTAATTGTTCAAATATTTCTGTGCACAGAATAAAAGGGTATTAGAAATTTTGTATGAAGTCAAGACTAATATTATAAACATTTACTATAAAGAACTTCTAATTCTAAGGGTACAAAAATCCTCTAAAATTAGTGACGTGATAGCTCGTTAAATATATTTTCTAATACTATTACGATTATAAAATATGGCCCTTGAAGATATATTTCATTCGAGATGGTAATTTTTAAATGCACAAATTCATTCGTAGTTAAAGTGGTAGTTCTCCTATCTGCTGAAAATAGGACAACTATTGTAATAGACGAGTTACCAAATGGACTTTTCTACTAATTTAATGATGAATGTATGATCTTTGTAAATACGGGGTTAGATGAACACAGCCAAATAAATCAAAACAGTTGCCCGTCCTGGAACTAATTGTTGTCCAATGAGTGGACTGATTCAAACTAATCATGATGATGAAATTATTTTTACAACTTATATAATTATCCAATAGTTTGTAATAGCTCACCTAAGACTATCACTTTTGCCTCTATTACCAGGCTTCGGCGCGTCCTTTGCGTTGACGAGATGTCTCGCCCCCCAGTTGCACTGGACAAATCGCCAAGCTCCCGCCACGTACACCGCGTTCCAAGAGTTGCGGAATCTATTGTCTTCAAAGCGCACTCCCGGTTGATAGCCCGCGGATTTACTGTAGCCTTTGATCACCACACAGTGGAGACCTGCGTAGCTGTGAACGTAATTTGTGGCAAATAAGATGAAACGTTTAGGTTTCCTCCACGTTTTTTTTAATAAATGAAAATCAAAATAATTTTTATTCAATTTAGGCCCTGAGAAGGCACTTATGAACGTCAAAACACTACTGCCTGTTCGGAAAACGTCCCAGACATCGAGAAGAACCGGGAAGATACTCGATCGGGTTTTTTTTGTCAACTGTACAAATGTTAATATAACAGGTAAAATAATAATAATTTAGTGGATGCACAGAGTGGGAGTCACTTCCAGACATCACTATCAAGTACATAATGATCCACCCTATAATATCCTTTTGACAGTAAAGCCCGCTTGACATAGTCCTTGAACTTGTTAATACTAAAACTTGTGCGGGGTTAGACTGCTGAATAATCACTAACTAAGTAACTACTACACTTATTTCAGTGGCTACAACTCATGCTGCTGTATTCCAGTCCGAAGTTTATAGTTGGCAGCAAACAGAGGTACACGAGGCGTTCCAACTTAGCCTAAATTTCCAACGAATTATTATCCAGCTTATTACTACAGTTCTATTTGAGTTTGACTAAAAATAGTTATAGGCTGTAGTGACCATTTAATATCAGATCACTTACATGCGTATTTGCTCCTTTATACCCTTTAAAAGGTCCTATGTGTTTCCGCTAGGGGTTGCTAGAAGATACATGAATTGGAATTAAACAGCTGTGTGTGCAAATATCTTCGAAAAATGGTTATTATACTGCAGGTATATAATACTATATGTATTATTATTATTGTATATGTCGTATTGTCATACGACAATGATGGTTTGATAGACGTGAGTTCGAATTCCTACAATGCGCGTGAGCTTTTCGTTGAAGGAAAACATCGTGATGAAGCCATTTTTTAATGTCCGAGCTAGCGAAATGCCTGCATGTCTAGCTACTAAATGTAATAAAATAAAATCTGTCGCCAAATCCTATATGCGTGTTCCGGTAGTTGTACTTGAGAGCCAGCACGTTCCTTAGGCTCTTGGTCTACATAGTCCTTTAACATCAGGTCATAGATTGTGGTCAAACGCTGAAACCTAAAGAGAATAGAAAAAAAACTTAAAGTAAACAGTATTGGTAACACTGTTAAAAAATCTTCCTTGGATAGTGGTTCCACAATATATTTTTTATCGTTATTCACCTGCATAGTCGTTTAAATAGTACGTGATAGCTCTCAGTTCCGTGTTTGATGCCTCTGAGCAGACCCAGCGGGGAGTCGCCTCTCAAGTTGTCGTCGAACTGTATGTTGTTGAGATTCTTCACGGTGATCCAGCGGAATATTGTTCGCGCCTTTTCGACGTCGCTTGCGCATCTACCGACGAGCTGCCGGACTAGATCCGTGAAGGTTTTTTGATCTTCTTGCGCAACCTGTTGTAGTAATACATGTTTCTTTTTTACCAATTTTCACATTTTGTATTTGTTCCTATCTGTGCTTGCAGCTTCGCACGCGTGGACGATAGAAGTAGGTAGGTACGCCTAATTCTCATAAAAATCGTAATTTATAAAAACTTTTTTTTTTTTAATGAAGATATCGATTTAGATTTTAATTTTTATTACATAAGAATTTAAGGAGTAAATTAAAAACAAAATTAATCTATCCAGTAGTTTTTGCGTGAGGCGCGTACAACGGCACAACTCATATTTTTTAATTTATTTTAATTATTAGATCGTGGTTGTAGCGATCTTGTGATGGAAGTAATTAGTGTCGGCGATAGTTCTTTTTAGGCGTACCATGCTAAATCTACGAAAAATCATCAACGGAATAGATTTATTGTTATTTAATGAAATCGACAGAAAAAGACCCAATAATATCACCATATATATTTTTTTCGATAGTAGAGTATCAAATGTTGCTATTTTATATATTTATTTTAAAAACGAAATATATCAAAGATAGCTAAATTTAATTTAGGTTGTAGTTCACCAAGGTATAAAATATATTAAGTTGTACGTAAGTCGAAATATTAATTTTCATTTTAATATTATATCACAAAACTAAGTCAATGTCTTGCTTTGACGCAATCAGTAGACTATGTAAACAGATGCCAATAGGTAACTTGGGTTATGATTAGAACTTCTATGTCTCATTCATAATTGCTGCCTACTTAAATAAGTACTATAGCTGATAGTAGATATACCTATGTAAAATAGTAAACTTTCGATATTTTATCAAAATTGCAGGTAGTTTCGAGGTGTAGTCGTAGTTAACATGTAACTTGAAAAAAGAACGCTTACAGAAATAGCAATCTTGTCGACATCAGTGAATTCAACTGGGTCCGTGTAGATGTGGAACTTGGAGACCAGAGGAGGCAGGGGGGGAGGTGCGCGCGCAGGGTACGGTGGTGCTTCCTCCCCGTCGAGAAATAGTGACGAAGCTGCCATATATTCCGAGCGACGCTCTTGAATCAGTTCCATCATCTCGTGACTCTGTTTCTCAACCAGTGCTGCTGTCGCCGCCCTGGTAACAATAATACCGACTTATAAATATCTAGCCATTGAGTAAGGCTTCTTCACGTGAAAAAAGCACGCGAGCTTATTGTAGATGCATATACAAACATAATTTTGTTTAAAAAAAGTGTAACTAATTGTTTTTTCTTTCGAAAAAGTGCAGGCCTCGTGCTTGCGGCTTAGCTTACAAAAGTATTTAAAAACGATATATATATATATATATTTACTTTTGAAAAAGAATTACGGCTGCTTATGAAGTTATTTAAAAAATTATTTCAGACAAATCCATCGGAATGCCTAGGATTCATAACGGGGATGAAGCGACTATTCTTCTGTACAAAAACAAAAAAGAAGACAAAAACAAAGAAGATGTCAGATAAGCTGCTGAACCATGGTTCAGTGAAAAGGAGGAAGGGTAGCAAGCCAACAATATTCACGTCCACTGTTGGGAAGGCAACTGGTAGTTCAGCAGCGAATAATCCAGCGACTATGTTACAAGACATTATATTGCAGTTAGAAACACAGAATAAGTAAGTAACTTCTTCTTGTTTTGGCGCCGCAAAAAGCACTTGCCAGTGTCAAGGTTTTTAAGCCTTCGTAAAATTTTCTAATACACAAGGTCTTCTGACAAGATGTCTCCCTTGTCAGAACTATTTACGTAGTTTTTGTAACATCCAAAAATGCATGTTTTCAATTTATATTTATAATCCACTTCGCATATGCACTACAACCAAACTATATTACACAAAATGCCACCAATATTACATAATATAGGGTCAAAAAACCGAAGTTAATGAATTAAAAAAAAAAACAACATGTCACCTCAAAAGGTTCCGCTAAAAACTCCTTTAAGTATAATTAATAATTATGTTGTATCTATCTAATGTATGTAATGTATTTAATACATACCTATTTATTATTATACAATTATGGTGGCAAACTGTTGCATAATGTAAGTTTTATTACTTTAACAAATAAGTAAACAAATCAATAACTATGTTGACAATAAAAACAAATTTTATTTCTAGGGCTCTCATGGAGCTGTCGAACCAACTACAAAACACCGCAAAGAATTCAGATGACATACTTAAATCACAAGTTGAATCGCACTGGACTGAAATATCGGCACAAATTAACAGGCTCAAGATGTTGAAGGTATATTAGTTTTCACTAACGCTTTTAATATGAATATAAATAGTAATACTAGATGGCGCTTTTTTTAATTCATGTTAATTGTACTGTTTTTTTTATTTCACGGAGTACGGACTCCCGCGCACTTGTTAGGTTAGCCTGGCTTTGGCAGCCAATCCTACATATCACAGCTCATTGAATCCCTCGCACTAGGCAGCCGAAAATTCTTGACTGCGGTAGCCATGACAACGCACATGATTCCACGGCAGCCAAAGATGAAACAAGCGCACTTGTCGTTGCAGCCAGACGTTTTTTGCGTTCAGAAACGATATTTGCAATAAAATTTCAATACGGAGAAATTTACACATTAAATCGAAAACTGAAAAGTAATTTGCAATATACAGTCAAAAAATTACAGTGCTTATGATATGAAGAGAAGGTGATGGAAATACATCACATATATAATGTGAGGAAGAGAATGAATCCATTATCTTTATTTGCATTGGATGTCTTATGAGACAAAAGGTGAAGAATTATAACATCTTTTTCGTCCAAATCTTTGAACCGGCTTCTTAATATTTGGGCAGCCGCAGACAGGCTGCTTAATGCACGTGGATCCTAAAACTCAATCACTAATGTCACTTGAAAATATTTTTATTGTTTATTTTCGATTTTACTGTCAATAAAATGGGATAAATAGAAGTTCAAATCCAAAAATATATTGACAGTATTAAGGATGTCTAATATTTAAGTTTTCCACATATTGCATTAGTTGACTAGTTTTTTAACCGTAAATGTATGTTAATTTTCTGACCACATGTATTTTATTTTGGTTTGTACTCTATAAAATATGTCATTGTCGATATGCTAGATTATTGTGAAAAAAATAAGTACATGATAATATGTATTTGCAGGAAAACCTTTCAAATTCACAGGATTTACTCAATGAAGGTGCAAATGGTGACAACAAGGAACGACCACAAGCATTTGATCTCTTCAGTCCCATACCGGTTGTGGACTCCCAATCGAAAGTGACGGACAAGAACCAGCCAAGGATTCTAAGTTTAGATTCTGGAAATTTCTCTGTGATATCGAAACAGGAATTACCTCAAATGATGGTGTCCAGAGATGCGTTGAAGCCAGTTGTTGTACACCCCAACAGTATATCAACAGTTTCAATGAATGATATAAGCAGTTGGTGTAATGGTTAGTGGCCATTGTACTTTTAAATTTTGTTTATATCCAAGTACTTATATAGAGTGGTTATTTTTGGGTCAGAAGAAGAAAAAAGTAATGGTTAACTTTCATTTGAGACGCTTTGAATAAAATAGCCTTATAAAAATTACTATTATTATTTATTTATCAGAAGTGGGATCTTATATTTCAATGTTGTGTGTGCATAATGGGTTTTCCTATTAGCAACCAAGTAACTAAGGTAACTAAACTAAGTAACCACTTACTTTTTGCTAATGCGATAATATTAAAGAAAACATTTTTAACCTATGCTTAACACACCTTTCTCCACTCACACTATATTAGAAACTCTTGTGAGAAATTTCAACGTAGAATAGTGATTTTGCTCCATTTTTTGGAAATATTTGATTTTTTTCACAAAAGAGATTAACAATCTTTTATTAAGGTACTAAACTAGCAAAAAAACTAAAAAAAAATTGTTAAGTCTTAACAAGTTTTATTTGTGTGATTTTTGATTATATTAAGTAAACAATTGACGATAGGTGAAAAATATTAATGATAATATTAGAAAATTTACATGAAATAAGTAACTTTATAGTGGGCTATAAAAAATGGGTGAAATTTGACTGTGACAATATTTTTTTTAATTCTACTTTATAATTTTTAATATAAGCAAAATCTTGATTTTCTATTGAAACAGCAACCGAGTCTTCGACGACGGAAAAACGTGCCGACCAGTCGAAATCGAATTCAGCACCGGCTGCTGACGCGTCCCACGACTTAATCGCTGAGCAAAAATTCGCTGCGGATCTTCAAAGCGTGGAGACAAGCAACGATAAGATGAAAGAGCTGAATGCCGACTTGGACACTGTACTAGATAGATTACAACAAATTTTAACCAACAACTTTGCAATGGATGGTATGTGCATTTAATATTTCACACTGTCTCATTCGTCTTAAATCCGTGGATTGTGAAAATTCCGTTAGATATTACGTAAATAATTTATTCCTACTAAGTGAAACAAAATTCAAAGAAATTCACTATTCAGATGTTTACTATACTATGGTCGTACTTATACTATCTCTTGTTAACACTACTCCGCGATCCTCTTGTTGTTTTATTCCTCTATTGCTTGTTGTCCAAAACATAACTGTCCTGGCTCGGAACACGGCTCGGTTATATGCAAAAATATAGGAGGTTCGAAAACAATAGAAACGAAATCGTCTATGGATTACGCAATCGGAGCGATAAGCTTCGAATGTTTGGTTGAACTGCAATTTTTTGTCGTATCTACGAAAACATACTCAATGGATTGTCGAAGTTTTCAGATATTACGAGAACACTGTTTTTTTTTTTCAATTTTACTCAGTTCGTAACATTATTATAAGAACTTAAATTAATATAAATCATAGTTCTACTTGCTGCTTGTCAGGATTATCTTAGTGCGTTTAAAAGTAAGTTCAATTTCAGACTCGTGTTTCGACAACACACAACTGCGGGAGACGGCAAACGAAATGGAAGGACTGCTCGGTACACTTATTAGAGGGGTTGAGCAGAGAGCGACGTTGAACGCCAGCAAAGGATTGGTGTAAGTGCCCTTACACTTAGAACCAAACGGCAGATTAAATATATTCGCGGACAATAAAAGACTTTCCGAGTCTTGATTTGTTGACTAAAATAAATATACAGCGTGCTTATGACTGCAAGACAATAATTCAAAAGCTCAAATGATCAAATTTTATAGTTTCTTTTTATGTGTATGGTGTAAATATTTATCGAGAAATTAATACATCTCTATAAAATCTATTTAGAACAACATGCAAATAAAAATTTCCAAAATAAAATTATGAGACGCAAGAGACAAAAGAAAGACATGGCAACTTATGCATATTAGAAAGAAACAATTTCAATAATAATTTATGGTTCACAGTAATACATACAGGCTGTTTAAATATTACACTTTTCTTTTTGGATTCAGTTTGTTTGAAAATAAAAAAAATCTTTTCAAATGAATACAAAACCTTGTATTTAATTTTAATGTACACACTAAAGCACGCTGTATATAATTGTTAACTGCGTCTCATTATGTATTCTACTGCAATCATTTTACCTGTACTATCATAGGTAACTGCCATATTCAAATCCTACATCGCTTAGGTATGTCGTAGTAGTGACTGTCAAATCGATTCACGATAGACACTACAACTGTGATACTGTTAATTTACTGATTAATGCACAATAGGGGTGGCGCACGTTCGACATTGCGTAGTCGATAACTATAATTGTTGACCTTAAGGTCTACGCCCACCGCGACGAAGTGATAAAAGAATAAACAAAGCTATAAAGTATATTTATGATTTTTTGTTGTGATTGGTTGTACCCTGTTTTACGGACGTTTTTATTTATATAGGTACTCCTGAAAGTTGTCTCGAATTTAAATTTTGTCTAGAAATTGCGATATTTGTATAATGAAGTATTTAAAAGTTAAATAATTAGTTCTAAATACTGAGGGCAAACAAAATTTCCTATTTATACATATAATCAATAACATTATTCTTAGAACCAGACACAAGCAAATGCTATCCTATTTATAAAGTAAAAATAAAGTCACTAACATTTACTATGTAAAATTGATTGCTGAATTTCACCCGGTTTCGGAGTAAGTATTGTTTATAATATTGACAAATGATACAATTTCTTTTTTGTGTTCTTAATTTTATTTGCGTATTGATATAAGTGATCATCCATAATCGTCTATCTCTTTCTATTCGTCGACTTGCCTTTATACTATACGTCACAATAAAAGTAAAAGTAGCCCGTAAAATTTATTACTGAATTTAACCATATTTCAGAGCAATGTAATTGACAAATGATATGATAAAAAATTTCTTCCGTCTGTCATTATTTGCGTATTGATAGAAGTGACGATTCATAATCATCTGTTTCTTTCTATCTATCGACTGTTTGTTTTATCGACATGCCATTATGCCATACGTCACTCGAATTTCGAGATATTATGTTAGGATTTAGTATTTATTAAGTATAATTAATGTTAGTGTGTAATGAATGTATTTACTTGTTCAGATATTCCGTCTTCTTTCTACTTTGTAGTCTTATTTGTTAAGTGTAGTTCTAATCATACGAATTTAGACCAATTGAGATTTTGCTTCTCTTATTTCTCGCACTTTTTTCTTTCTAGTTTATTTTACTATAATATGCTTGTTCATGATATATAACAAAAAATAATAATAATTACAATGCGGTGTGAATAAAAACACTTTAAAATATTTTTTTGAGTTTCAACCTTTATTAACATTTTTAAAATTTTTTTCTCAAATAAAGCTTATTTCATAGATCATATATTGTTTTTGAAATATGTATATGTAAACTATCTTTTTATTGACTTGAATCTCTATTTATTTTTTTATAAATTATTCATATTTATTTTGTACTATTTAAGTTGTTTTTTCTATATTATAGTTATTTAATTATTATTTCATATTATGTTTATTCCTCGGAAATTGCATTATTCCGCAAATTGATGATGTTTCACTTGTGTACACTGTACCATCAACAAAATAGGTTTTCACATTTATATTTGCTTAACTCAAATATTGTTATATTATTATATGCATATACTATTTTAGACTTTATGTAGTGTAAAGTGTGAGGACAGTGATATTTTTTTTTTTTATTTCTTTCGATTATATTTTTCATACTTTGAGTTGTGAATTTATTAATTTAAATGCCCCAAAATGAAATACATGGTGAAGGTTACGGGAACTCGCTAGATAGATGCAAGCAGCACATGACCGGTCATTGTGGCTATTATTGGAGGAGGCAAATATTAAATTAGGAGGAAGTATAGGCAAAGGATAAATATAAATTTAGTTTTTATATTTATCTAGTAGCCGTATCCATCGCCTACAATAAACAATATTGGTAAAATATTTTAACCCCTTCAAAAAAACCTTTCATACGTACGTTTTTTAAGGAACTTCTTTGCAAATTTAAAAAAATTAAACAATGGTTTAAGAGTAAGTGAATGTGCCTTAAGATTTTTAATTAAACAGATTATGTACTTGCACTACGGCATTGATGAGCAACAAGGGTCTTGTTCGAAATAAAAATTCCCGTATATATAAAACTGTACCGAATTAGAAAATTCCAAGTCCGGTGAAGCTGTAAAAGCCGCAGCGGCTTTAGGGCCCCTAAGGCTAACAGTATAGTCAGATCTAAAAATTAGAAAATTTATTGGCGAAACGGGTTGAAAATAATCTTAATAGTTGAGCTCGCTCAATTTTGACTAAATTTCTTAATTTCAAGATTATAATTAAGTGAATGTGCCGTCCATTTTGGTGCTCAATTTTTATATAGAATAAGTTTAAGAGATAGATAGTTCAAATAAAAGATATTTTCTTCAGAAAAGTAACATAACATATATTCTATTGTAAGATTTACATACATTGCTGTGTTTATTGCATACAATTTTACTTTAACATATAAATTAAATAGTTTATATTATATATTTTCTTTTTTGTGTTAAAATAATAAATTGCTATATTTCATTTTGTGTGTTTAAACAAATAAAAATAAGTACAGAAATAAAATAGAGCAATCTATTGTTGAAGAATTAACAATTAATGATGAGAAATGACTGAATTTTTATTTATTATTGATAATGCACATTTCATAAGCATTCCCTTTGTTCAGGGCTGGATTTTGGGTCAGGCAATAGGGGAATTAGCCCCAGGTCCTCCCATACCATAGGGTGTCAGTTTTTGATTTGTTTTAATAAGAAAAAAAACCCATGGTGAGAAAAAATATTATAAAAAATATTCATTGCCTCCTCTTCTGCCTCGGGACCTTCCGACCCTGAAATCCGGCTCTGCACTTCGTTACTTATCATATCAATTCATTACAGGTTCCACACCGAATATATAAAACAAAATTGTGATAAGCTAAGCTTTTTTATATTTATTATTTACATTATAATATTGAATTATGGGGAAATTATAGTTTATTTAGGATCGTAATTTCGAATCTATGTGCAGTGATATGATAAAAAAAATTTGCATAACGACTATCCTACAGATTATTTTTCATGAACGATTATCCCACATATTATTTTTTCATAAACGACTATCCCACAGATTATTTTTCATGAACGATTATCCCACATATTATTTTTTCATAAACGACTATCCCACAGATTATTTTTCATGAACGATTATCCCATATTTTTTTCATAAACGACTATCCCACAGATTTTTTTCATAGATCTTGAGTAAAAATATCAACTTTATGATCTTAAAGTTTATAATAATTATGATGATAATATTTAATAAATATAAGTCATATAGAAGCAAAAGCAGCAATATCCACTTTAAAACTTTAACAAGTTCTTCACATTTTTGCATTATTCGTACGTAAGGTACGTAACAATTATTACTTATATTTCAACTGAAATTCTAGTAAACTCAACTTTGCTTATAGGACATTTCACGTGAAGCGGATAACCAAAAAAGTGAAGTTCTGAAATTCGTTAATATTTGGCCTAATTATACTTGTAGGAGGTATGTGTGTGTGTGAGCACACAATTTTTTTTCGAGATGTTTATTTGTTAAGTTGTGGGCTTCGTTGTTGTCGAAATTTAAATTCTTTTTTTTTACGTAGTTTTACGAATTGAATAAATTTATAATAACGTATTAAAGTAGCAAATTATATAGAAAATTTCCTGTTATTTTTCCAAATAAAATGAAACAAGCAAAAAAATAAATAATTAATGTACAAAACCGGAAGTAAACATTTCAAAACAGTATTTGACTACGACTAATATTTTCTTTATTATTTTATTTCAGAATATTATAGCTTAAAGTAACTTTATAAAACATTAGAAGTCTTAAAATAGGATCTACATTCGGTAAGGAGATAGGTGGATTAATGTACATTATACATTTCGCACAGAGTATAATGTGAGGGTGAATATTAGGTCGGTAATAATAAATGGGCGTTGCTTCCTTTGCTTATATGTGACTCCGTTATTGGTGGAGTTATTCACATTTTTCCACTATTTAAATTATTATTATTATATTCAAAAGTTTATTATACAAAATAACAAATATAAATTGTATAAAATAGCAATTAGATTGCTTTACACACAACGTCATCATGTACTTACCGACATTAAAGTTATATTTTTATAAATTTATATAAAACTATGTTATATTACAAAATAATGCTTCGTATAAAAATTGTATAAGTTATAATAATAAATGGTTTCTAAAAAAGAAATGGATTTCATTTTATAAAGTAAATAATTGTATAGTTTACGTATTTATCTACATTTGGGTAAAAGTTCTTATAATAATTTCATTAGACTATCCATAATAATTTTTTTTTTCTTAGGTATAAACAGAACAGCTATTTCATACGGGTCAGTGCTAGTAAATATAAAAAATAGAGGATTTTTAATGAGTAGTTATAGTTATGTGTCACTTGCACAAATGGTCCACAATGTTATAGATATTACTGTATTTAACATTTCTATTTAAAAATTAAATAAAAATTCTCAAGAATGTTATAAAATATTTTTCGTTCTTCTTTTTACTATATCAAAATTCTATATATTTTTTTTTAAAGATGAGAAAAATAAAAAAATTAGCTTCAGTGTACTGATTAAACGATGGGTCTAAAGCTGAAATTTATATTCAGTAGTTAAAGTTTTAAAGATAAACCAGTTTTATTCTGTTTGTTCAGTTTCTCTTACTGCTGTTGATGAGGTATTTGCAGCAGTGTGTGAGAAGATGTTTCTCTTTCTCTGTTGAACCGTTTTGGTGGATAGCTGTGGGACCGCCACGTTCTCGAGTGTAAATATCCAGACCGTATTGACCTGGCAACATTATTAAATAGATTAGTGTTTTCATATCAAATTGTTTACTATTTGGTATAACAGTTCGGCCGTTGAGAGAATGCGTTCTGACGTCTGTCACAACACGTTTTATGACGTTAAAACAAGTCGTCTGCTGTACCTTTAATTATGTACATCCAATTACCCATGGGTAATTCAGCAAAATTCCTTGCGCTAATTTAATAACTCATTCGCAGCTTACTGCACCGGCGCATTGAGTCAACTCAAATTTGCGTCTTGGCACAGCAAAATGGTACGCGAGGCAAGAGAGTTAGAGAAATGAATGAGTCGCTGTCCCTTAGTCGGCTCGCGGCGCTGAAGTGTGTTGTGCGCCGACACATTTGGAATATGTGTCTTAACACACCCGGCGCAGACCATTTTTACCCATCGCTACATTTAATAGTCTGTGGTCTGCTGTGTTAAGACGTCAGGAACGTATTCAATCAGCGGCTGAACTTCAGATGTTTTGTAATTTTGATGCGATAGATCTAATGACGCATTTGGATGAGAGTAAAATCATTCTGATGGGACGTCGCTTCGAGCCATTCGGCCAGTGTAGCGTTTGGTCGGCTCTTTCTGACTCAACATTTATAATGAATGCTTCTGTTTCTACCACACTCATTCCTTCAAACATAATGTGAAGAGACATTTGGGCAAGTTGGTATGAGAGCGTTGACTGGTGATGGATTCTAGATGGATTCTCGGTGTTCGCCTTTTTAACCCCTGACACAAAAAGAGGTGTGTTATAAGTTTAACGTGTGTATCTATCAGGTGTCTGTCTGTGGTATCGTAGTTCAGAAACGGCTGAACCGATTCTGATCTAGTTTTTTTTTGTTCTTTGAAATGTGACTTGATTGAGTGTGTTCTTAGCTACTATCTGTTTAGCCATTTAAAGATTATAAACGCTTTTATAGTAAATAAATGGTTGTGAAAAGTTTTTACAGGTCTGACTGAGTCGAAATTTGGTATTCTGTTACATCAATGATATTAGAAAAACCTTGACCTGATGCTGATGATATCTAGCTCTTCACCAACTTACAGCAGAATTATTAAAAGTGTTGGGGGTTTTATTGAATTTTCAATTTATCTTCTTTTGGTTTGCATTGTGCGTACCATGAGGTACAATGACGTCATATTGGCGTGTTATGTAAAACAATAAAGTATATATTATATATAAAACGGTAGCAAGATATGGTTACCTTCTTCTGGGAATGTAATGTAGAATGAGACGATGTCATCAACGACGTTCTGTTGCACGTACTTCGAGAGTCTTTTCTCTTCGACTCCGTTTTTATGTAATGTCGCCATGAAGTCCGCGAGCGGACGGGACATGCGGAATTGTATTTCTAGCTCGCGTCCGGCGAACACTAACGCTTCCTATAAAATTCAACTTTTTTCAGATTTGTATTCCACGGGTGATTCGAAACGCGAGTAAATTCATTGTATATACAAGGTGCTCCGTGTGAATACTTCACAAAATAAAGAATGTAAGCAATCTAACTAACTAATTAAACACATTGATAGAAGCCATAACCAAAACAGCTTGCATTCCTAATGAAAAAGGTTTTTGAGTCATTTTTTCGGCAATAATATTAATATGAGTCTATTTTTTGTCAATTGCGAGGAACATAAGTTTTGAATCATTAGTATTTATGAAGAACCAACATAGGTATGACAATGGCACAAAAACCTTTGAGAAATAATATATATCTAGAGATTGTTCTATTGCTAATTTTAGGGGTAATTTGAAATTCAATTTTCTGTAAAGATTAATTTGTTATTGGCACATGTGGTTGCATGTCTTGGTAAAAAAAAAAAAAACGATCAATTAATCGATAGTCATTAGCACTACGGAACAATCGATAGTTGAGGATAAAATTTTCGTTTATTTCTATAACAAACTAGGGAGCATTTTTGTGACACCAAAAAATCTTTTTTTTAGGTAGTCTTATTACCAATACGAATGACCCTTTTTCCCTGTCTTTGCTCCCCGGCTTTGACATAGGTACGTTTCGTACTAAGACTAGGATTTTTAGAAAACAATTGAATGCTATCTTATTAATCTATATCTATACTTATATATATTAATATAATAAAGCGGTAGAGTTTTTCGTTTGTTTGTTTAAACACGTTAACCTCAGAAAGTACCACTCTAATTAAAAAATAAAATTGTATATCATAGCCAGACCATTCAACGAGGAATAGTATAGGCTATTTAACATTAGGCTATAACTCTCAGCTCGCCTTAAATATTGATTTTGTTAAGTAAGTCGGAGGCGGAAGCCCTCCAGAACTGCTATAACCACATGCGTTAGCGTAATCGTTAATGATACGTAAATACAATGTTCTACAAAAATATTGGTCCTTAGTATATCTAAAAAAAAGTCCGCGATAGCATACGCCTATCTCCTTATACATAAGCCACAATAAGCAATTTTGTGATAAACAATTGAAAAGTGATTTATGAACATTATTTTTAGAAATGGCATATTAATCCTTATGATGAAAAGTCAGACATCATAATAACGACAAAGTTAAATTTTGCTCTTTATAGCATGTTATTTGGACTCATAGTTTAGGAGATAATCGAAAATTAAAATAGTTTGTAGGTACTTGCGGGAAGAACAATTATGATAGGCTAGACAGGTGCGTTGACGGCGCGGTGTTTGTCGGATAAAGTTAACACGGGTGAAACCGCGGGGCACAGCTATTCAACGTATATAAACAACTCAATGAAGGCAACTAAGGTCTCAAGGAATCGCGGGGTGACCTCAAAACTTAAACAATGGCCATGAAACGTGTAAGGTTTGGAGAAATTATAAATTAATATTCTTTTGCAAAGTGTTACCTGGTGTGTGATGGGTACGAGACCGAAGAGTCTGGTGGCTTTAGTTGGTCCCCACTCCCCGCTCGCGCAGTCTGGTAGTGGGACCATTACGGTCTGGAGTTCAGCGCAACATATCTGTAATTATAGAAAAGTTTTTATTAGGCAAGTATTGTAGTTTAAATTAAGTAACGTTTTCAACATTTGTTACGTTGAGATTGTGCAGAGAGATTTTTCATGCAACTTTCAGATGGATATGTTTTAAAGTTAATCGTAAGGACTGTATTTATACTCAAAATTATATTGACGTATTGTGTTTATTCCGAACATCGATAGACAGCGAGAAAATAGGAAAATCTTATTCAAAATTGGATATATGGTCATATCATTTTATACAGCTTTGTTTTGAAAGAATGTAATGACACCTCGTATGCTAAAATCCAGCAAGCTGTATAAGCTACAAAGCGCTAAAGAAATAGACGCACAGCATCTCGAAAAATATGACTCCTTTTTCGCAGTCGCATAAAGCTAAATCGACCAACTAATTATTGTTAATTGGATGTACCTTGAATTTGCAAACGCTCTTGAACTTCATCGGTTCACCGGTGAGGTACTCCCGAGGCGTGACTGCGTTAGCGAAGATGTCCAAGAGGAAGGCGCCGCTGCATGGAGCGTGTACTCTAAACGACACCACATTGCCGACCACAGACTGGAAAATTTACATAAAGTAAATAATTATAGAAAATACTTGAATTGAAAAAACAATTAGTATATACTATTCATGACCAAGCAACCGCCTGCGACTTTGTTCTCGTTGGTAGGTACTGTTTCTAAAAATCGTTGTTTCTTAAAATTTTAATAACTTTTTATTGAATGAAGTATTCGCGATATTTTTTATTTCATTAAAAAAAAAAATTGTGATCAAAATGATCCAGTAGTTTTTACGTGATGCGCACACAACGGGTAACCTCAATCATTTTATTTAAGTATAACTAATAAGTGAGCAATTCTTGTATGAAACGGCTCCAACGATTTGGCTAAAATTTTGAATTTAGATAATGTTGTATATTCCGAGATTACCTAGGCAGGTTTTTTTTATTTACGTTATTTAAAAGTATAAAGACAAGTGAATGCCTACCTGCATAACGAATCTCTTGAGACTGACGCCGTCGAATCCGTCACCCTCGGTGTCGTAGAACTTGAGATTGTAGTGGAAGATAAGCGAGCTCTGCATGTGTGCTGGCATGGCTATGCGCATAGTCGCCGCACCTTTAATAATAACAATCAAGCATATTTTAATTTAAATGTTTAGAATAAAAATATCCAGAGCGAATCTTATAATGTACAATGCACCATTTTTCATGGCATCTGCATATCCCTTTCTACAAAAAAAATAAATGTGGAGGTATATATTTATCTTGAATATGTGTCCGCTCGGATGCTTTAATTTTTTTACGTTTGCGACACCGCTTTTTCATAGTATGGTGTTTTATTGGTACCACTGTATTGCTCTTGAGAAGCTCTAGTTGTATACCTATATTTTGATTTGGATTTTGACGAGTATAGGCCGACAATGTATAATAATGTTATCACAATTTTCAACTTTTAAATCATGTAATATGTTCACAATAACTATGTTGCACTAACGTTTTGTACACGAAATCGATTCTTTTTAACAAGAGTTGTCGATTGGTACTAAAACGTCTATCGAAACTTCTCCCAGTCGATAAGTTATACAAAATGGAGAAATTATGTGACGCGCTCCTCCGCCCGCGATGCATCACAATCCTAACTCTATCTCTATGTACCTAGTTCTTTGATCCTTTAACTAGTAGTGTGGAGTGGTGTGTAGGAGTAGTGTAATAAATTTTTTGATGTAAATGATAGATACGTAGAGCTGCATTGCCAAACACTGTCCTAGATTTTGTTATCATCGGTTTTTTGAATTGCTTCCCGTTATGAAAGCAAATTAGAAGTTAACAGGCTAGAATATTATGAGCATTTTACCAGTCGAGTCAGTAAACATGACCGCTTTAGTATTAGGATCACTGAAGTAGAGTCCGTATCTGAAGAATAGAGAGCGAACGAAGGGCAGTTCTTCAAAGTCGTGCAGCGTGATAGGAGTCTTCAAGAGCTGCCAGTCCGGCTGGAGCGGGAAGAATTCGTAGATGAACTCACGCGGGTCCGTTAGGAAGTAGTGATCATCATATTCGTATCTGAAAAGTGATTAAGTTTAGTAGCGGTTAATTGTTCAAATATTTCTGTGCACAGAATAAAAGGGTATTAGAAATTTTGTATGAAGTCAAGACTAATATTATAAACATTTACTATAAAGAATTTCTAATTCTAAGGGTACAAAAATCCTCTAAAATTAGTGACGTGATAGCTCGTTAAATATATTTTCTAATACTATTACGATTATAAAATATGGCCCTTGAAGATATATTTCATTCGAGATGGTAATTTTTAAATGCACAAATTCATTCGTAGTTAAAGTGGTAGTTCTCCTATCTGCTGAAAATAGGACAACTATTGTAATAGACGAGTTACCAAATGGACTTTTCTACTAATTTAATGATGAATGTATGATCTTTGTAAATACGGGGTTAGATGAACACAGCCAAATAAATCAAAACAGTTGCCCGTCCTGGAACTAATTGTTGTCCAATGAGTGGACTGATTCAAACTAATCATGATGATGAAATTATTTTTACAACTTATATAATTATCCAATAGTTTGTAATAGCTCACCTAAGACTATCACTTTTGCCTCTATTACCAGGCTTCGGCGCGTCCTTTGCGTTGACGAGATGTCTCGCCCCCCAGTTGCATTGGACAAATCGCCAAGCTCCCGCCACGTACACCGCATTCCAAGAGTTGCGGAATCTATTGTCTTCAAAGCGTACTCCCGGTTGATAGCCCGCGGATTTACTGTAGCCTTTGATCACCACACAGTGGAGACCTGCGTAGCTGTGAACGTAATTTGTGGCAAATAAGATGAAACGTTTAGGTTTCCTCCACGTTTTTTTTAAATAAATGAAAATCAAAATAATTTTTATTCAATTTAGGCCCTGAGAAGGCACTTATGAACGTCAAAACACTACTGCCTGTTCGGAAAACGTTCCAGACATCGAGAAGAACCGGGAAGATACTCGATCGGGTTTTTTTTTGTCAACTGTACAAATGTTAATATAACAGGTAAAATAATAATAATTTAGTGGATGCACAGGGTGGGTGTCACTTTCAGACATCACTATCAAGTACATAATGATCCACCCTATAATAACCTTTTGACAGTAAAGCCCGCTTGACATGGTCCTTGAACTTGTTAATACTAAAACTTGTGCGGGGTTAGACTGCTGAATAATCACTAACTAAGTAACTACTACACTTATTTCAGTGGCTACAACTCATGCTGCTGTATTCCAGTCCGAAGTTTATAGTTGGCAGCAAACAGAGGTACACGAGGCGTTCCAACTTAGCCTAAATTTCCAACGAATTATTATCCAGCTTATTACTACAGTTCTATTTGAGTTTGACTAAAAATAGTTATAGGCTGTAGTGACCATTTAATATCAGATCACTTGCATGCGTATTTGCTACTTTATACCCTATAAAAGGTCCTATGTGTTTCCGCTAGGGTTATACATGAATTGGAATTAAACAGCTGTGTGTGCGATTATCTTCGAAATATGGTTATTATACTGTAGGTATATATGACAATGATGGTTCAATCGACGTGAGTTCGAATTCCTACAATGCGCGTGAGCTTTTCGTTGAAGGAAAACATCGTGATGAAGCCATTTTTTAATGTCCGAGCTAGCGAAATGCCTGCATGTCTAGCTACTAAATGTAATAAAATAAAATCTGTCGCCAAATCCTATATGCGTGTTCCGGTAGTTGTACTTGAGAGCCAGCACGTTCCTTAGGCTCTTGGTCTACATAGTCCTTTAACATCAGGTCATAGATTGTGGTCAAACGCTGAAACCTAAAGAGAATAGAAAAAAAACTTAAAGTAAACAGTATTGGTAACACTGTTAAAAAATCTTCCTTGGATAGTGGTTCCACAATATATTTTTTATCGTTATTCACCTGCATAGTCGTTTAAATAGTACGTGATAGCTCTCAGTTCCGTGTTTGATGCCTCTGAGCAGACCCAGCGGGGAGTCGCCTCTCAAGTTGTCGTCGAACTGTATGTTGTTGAGATTCTTCACGGTGATCCAGCGGAATATTGTTCGCGCCTTTTCGACGTCGCTTGCGCATCTACCGACGAGCTGCCGGACTAGATCCGTGAAGGTTTTTTGATCTTCTTGCGCAACCTGTTGTAGTAATACATGTTTCTTTTTTACCAATTTTCACATTTTGTATTTATTCCTATCTGTGCTTGCAGCTTCGCACGCGTGGACGATAGAAGTAGGTAGGTACGCCTAATTCTCATAAAAATCGTAATTTCTAAAAACTTTTTTTTTTAATGAAGATATCGATTTAGATTTTAATTTTTATTACATAAGAATTTAAGGAGTAAATTAAAAACAAAATTAATCTATCCAGTAGTTTTTGCGTGAGGCGCGTACAACGGCACAACTCATTTTTTTTAATTATTAGATCGTGGTTGTAGCGATCTTGTGATGGAAGTAATTAGTGTCGGCGATAGTTCTTCTTAGGCGTACCATGCTAAATCTACGAAAAATCATCAACGGAATAGATTTATTGTTATTTAATGAAATCGACAGAAAAAGACCCAATAAGATCACCATATATATTTTTTTCGTTAGTAGAGTATCAAATGTTGCTATTTTATATATTTATTTTAAAAACGAAATATGTCAAAAATAGCTAAATTTAATTTAGGTTGTAGTTCACCAAGGTATACAATATATTAAGTTGTACGTAAGTCGAAATATTAATTTTCATTTTAATATTATATCACAAAACTAAGTCAATGTCTTGCTTTGACGCAATTAGTAGACTATGTAAACAGATGCCAATAGGTAACTTGGGTTATGATTAGAACTTCTATGTCTCATTCATAATTGCTGCCTACTTAAATAAGTACTATAGATGATAGTAGATATACCTATGTAAAATAGTAAACTTGCGATATTTTATCAAAATTGCAGGTAGTTTCGAGGTGTAGTCGTAGTTAACATGTAACTTGAAAAAAGAACGCTTACAGAAATAGCAATCTTGTCGACATCAGTGAATTCAACTGGGTCCGTGTAGATGTGGAACTTGGAGACCAGAGGAGGCAGGGGGGGAGGTGCGCGCGCAGGGTACGGTGGTGCTTCCTCCCCGTCGAGAAATAGTGACGAAGCTGCCATATATTCCGAGCGACGCTCTTGAATCAGTTCCATCATCTCGTGACTCTGTTTCTCAACCAGTGCTGCTGTCGCCGCCCTGGTAACAATAATACCGACTTATAAATATCTAGCCATTGAGTAAGGCTTCTTCACGTGAAAAAAGCACGCGAGCTTATTGTAGATGCATATACAAACATAATTTTGTTTAAAAAAAGTGTAACTAATTGTTTTTTCTTTCGAAAAAGTGCAGGCCTCGTGCTTGCGGCTTAGTCTTGAAGAAAAAAAAAACATCGTAAAGATCGAGATACATCGTGGCAATAAAACATTCTATAATTCATTTAAATCGTCCAATAAAAATGTTATCGTATGGGTTTAGTTATATAATAAGTTTTATTTAATTCTATATTTATTACCCATATTATAGTACATAATTTTATTTAATAGACACCTTACAAAGAAATGTTTAATATTAAATTTCCAATAGTGGCAAATTATGAATAAAACTGTTTGTATGCATCATTTATCATACCGTTCATGTTCCAACATTTTTCTGGTTAAGCTTTCCTTCTTCTTGTCTCTCCTCAGCGTCATATTCTTCTCTAAATCAGCCCTTTCTTGCTGATGACGTAACGTCAAAGCGCCTATTTCCGCGTCCGGTCTTCTTTTCTTTACCTGCATCTCTTGCTGGAATCGGCTCGTAAGCCTCTCCAACTCTCGTTCCCATTCATCCTGTTATTAAAAATTAGGAATATAAAAACAGTATAGAGTAAGTAATGATGGGTCAGTGGTAGAGTCTACGGACATCGGTCGATCGACATGAGTTCGAATCCCTGCAATGAGCCTGAGACTTGTGGTGAAGGAAACATCGTGATGAAGCCATATCATGATGGTAGGGCCAAAATTAAAATAACATTGTAGCCACACGCTTAAACCTATAGAGAATTTAATAAATATATAAATGTTTTTAACTCATAACAAGCTAATTTATTAATAAAGGAAACAAAAACCTGACTGAAAAAAAAAACATTTGCTAAGCTACAGAGCGTGCCAAAGAAATAGAACATAACCCTCCTTTTCGCAGTCGGGTAAAAAACTAAGAAATTTCTTTTTTTATATATAGTAGTATGGAAAAGTGACGGAGCTATGCCTGATGTTAACAACAATACAAAAATAACAGTCACCACCGAGAGATCGGCCATCCAACACCAGTCACCGCTGTCATGCAATCCTGCAAGACTATCGTTATCTGAATATACACTGTCTGTTATCAAAACTTGTCAAATCGAAAGAGAGTCACTATTACGATGTACTGTCATGTGTATGGTGGTGACGACGCACTGCAGTATACAGTACCCCACCCCACTTGATTACAGAAATACAAACTGGCGGATTACGGAACTATGAGTCTCCCACCAGGCCACAAGTCAGTCGGGCGCAATATAGTTAATTTCCACCCATTTGTTAGAGCTCCACACACGAGTGTTAAGATAGATCAAGAAAGTTTAGATACAACAAAGCGCGATTGGCGTTAGAATTTTTTCTATAGATAATATTAATTAATTAACCACCTTTTATTGATTTTAAATCCCCTACGCAAAAAGAAGGGTGTTATACGTTTAACGTGTGTACCTGTCTGTCTGTGGCAACCGATTTTAATGTAGTTGAAGGTAACTTCAACGAGATTGGTCTTAGATATGATTTAAAAAAATCTGTTCAGCCTTTTGAAGATTATCAGCTCTTTTCAAATGGATAAATAGATGTAAGCATCTTCCACAGGTCTGATTGAGTTGAGATTTGTTATTCTATTACATCAATTATATTACAAAAACCTTGTTTTGATGTTGCAGCGTTATTTGGAATATGTAGGATACCTAATCCTTACCCACTTTGAGTAGAGATATCGTGTTTGGACTCGTCGTAATGGTCTCAATAAATAGGTTACTTGTGTCGGTCGGGGTTTATTAAATTTTCAATTTATCTTGTAATATTTGTGATCGTGACGCTTGATCAGTATTAATCCGGGAGTTACTATGGATTTCAGAATGGTTATATTTTGAATTATATTATCTATTTTTACAAGATTGTACCGTCGAAAAAAAAAGACTATCTTCGAATCTACTGTTACAGTGAGATGACGCACGCAGTATTGTCTGTCTCAATAGGTAGGTACCTACTCTCTTTTTGTCCTCGAAATACTATACAAATACAAAGCTAATAAATATTCTAGTAGCGTGTGTTCTAGTGAATTGTATTACACACATTTTACGCAGTATTATACGCGCAGTGCTGATCGAAATAACAAAAAAAAAACAAGTAATTATCCGTATTTGGGGGAAATTAAAGAATGTACCTAAACCACTTCAAAGCAATTCTGAGTAAAAAAAACTGCAAGAAAATGAGAATTATAAACAAGGCAGAATTTATGGAAAAGCAACTGCGGCTTCAACCATGAGACATAAGGAGACCTCATAAATACAATTTTTTTTATTGTATTTAATAATAAAAAAAACTACTGTATTCAAAAAGACAAAGATCACATTAACGAAAACTTTTTTTAAATTAACAACTTTTTTTAATCATGTCGAAACAAATTATAGTTGTTAATCGAAATTATTTGGAACCTCCATTTCTTAATTGCCTTTTACGTGTAAACTTTATATACATATATTAAAATTCTTGTATTTTTGTCATATTAAACTGCGATAAATGATAATAAAATCTAGTTTAAGCAAATTATATCATTGGAAAACATATCGACATTGACGAATAAGCATTCAAAATCTATTACCATATTATTAACAGATCTTCTGCGAAATATAACAAAAGTAAATAGACAATTATTCGATTAGACTTTAAGGTAACTGAGGAACACAATCCATTGCCATTGAAAATGTGTCCGTTGAAAGTTCTCTATTATAATTCGGGTTTTTAAAACGAATAAGTAGTCAAATGCTAAGCAGTTACATTGCGGTAAAGTTAATGTTATTATGTAGTTTGAAATATCAAGTAGAAATTATGATTGTAATTTGTAATTGCTTGATTATTTCTTAGTTTAATTATAACTTATTGCTATTGTTCTCTTTCGGCCGTTTTCAATAACATATATCTGGAGTTTACTATCCCCGATTATTACATATTTATAATGAGTACTATCTTTATACAGATATCAGCTTCCCTACGCTATAGGGTATGGACATATATTATGACGATACGAAAAACAATCCATTGATAGGTTACTGAAAAAATAGGACAAAAAGTTATATTTTTTAAACTTTAGTAACTGAAACAACGGATAGATAGGTTAATGAAAACGGCCGTTTCTCGTATTGTGAAGCTAGGGAACTGTCTCCCGGCTAGTGTGTTCCCTCCTTCCTACAACATATGGTTCTTCGAACGTAATGTGAAGAGGCTTTTGATCAGTCCGGCATGACAGCGTCGACTGACGATGGACTGTAGATCACTTTACACTTTGCAGTGACACGAAAAAAAAACTTTTCGTAATTTAGTTACATTAAATATTTCATTTCGTTTACCAACCTGTATTTCTTCTCGTATTCTTCTGTTCTCTTCTTCTCTGTGTTTCGAGAATTTTCTGTATAAGTCATCCTCTTCTTGTCTATGTTTCATTTCGAGTTTAGTCTGTTCATCTCGATCCTAGAAAAATAAGCAACATATTAATCCACAAAGCTGTTGAGAAATACATTTTTCCTTAATATAATTTTAAAATTGTTGTGACAATGTTCATGACTTTTAACCCCCGACACAAAAAGAGTGGTGTTAAAAGTTTAACGTGTGTATCTGTAAATCTGTGTGTTTAACTGTGGTATCGTAGCTCCCTAACGGCTGAACCGATTTTGATGTAGCTTGTTTGTTTGAGAGCAAGTGTGCTTAGAAAATCTGTTCAATAATTTGAAGATTATCAGCTCTTTTCTAACTGATAAATAAATGGATATTGATTTGGTATTGGAGTTGAGATTTGGTATTCTTTACTTATATGATATTAGAAGAACATGGCTTTGACCTTGACTTGATGCTGCAGCATTATCTGGAAACGGCAGAATACATAATTCACTTCAAGTTTCAGCAGAGATATCGGTGTTTGGGCACATTGGAATGGTCTCAATGAATATGTTACTTGTGTCGGGAGTTTGTTAAATTTTCAATTGACAATTTCATAAATCACGAAAAATGGTCACCATACAATAAATTTTTAGCAATGACGTAATAGTTTCCCGTTAAAAATTTATTAAGAAATAAATTTTAATAAAATATAAAGCCGCCTCCACAGGCTTGGCGTTTGCCACAAACACCGAGAATCACCAAACACGTGCCAAACACCGACCACAATCACCCAACACAAACACGGCATCCCCATGCTTGGCGAACGTGTTAGTATATTCTGGTTAGGCAAACATGGCGGACGTCGAGCTTGTGGCCGCTATTACTTTCGGGTTGACCTATTTTTATTTTAAGAAAAAGCAAAATGATATTGAACGAAAAAAAAAAAAAAACAAAGCAAACGACGACGATGGTGGATGATAAAAGCATACAACTGATTGCTTACAAGCGTTTGGATACATCGCAAACATGTTTGTCGAACACCCTTTGATTTGTGCACAAAAACCGACATCGACTCCGATCACTGGCAAACACAAACAAAAACAGGCAAACACAAGCAAACACCTAACCACACGTTTGTGTTTGCTGTTTGGTGTTTGCTGTTTGCCGTTGTTTGCCAAGCCTGTGGAGGCGGCTTAACAAAAAAAAGAATTCCGATTGATTTTATTATAACATCGTTTTTCAAACTGCAATGTAATGTGCGTGAGTCATATATTATTCGCGAGATGACCAATCATTCATAGAAAGTGGCGACACCTGGCATTCGGTCGGTCGTATAAGAAAGTGAAACGTTTGTGTCGTTCACCTGAACACAACCGGTCACCGTACGCCGGATTATGATTGGTTACTCGCTCACATAAGGAGCGGTTTTTTCTCTAAAGTAGCAATTGGTTATTGTAGTGGAAATGAAGATCCATTGTTGCCTTTTTATGAGTGCTTTTAATTATACGGAACCGGTAAACCGTAGCTACCTTCGTTTTTCGAATACCGTCTATCTTTATACTACATTGAATGTGATCTCATTTTTTCCTGACACGTTTTGTAAATATTACTTAGAGGCAGATAATAAATAGATGTTATTGCAGTACTTTTAATGTTACTATTCATGAGAAATTGAGAAAAAGGTGGAGATTGTCGCAGTGGGAAAGCTTATGATAGAGTACAAAGATAGTGTAGGCATGATTTACAATTTGCGTGACGTAATATCGGATGGCTATATCCATTCAATAATCAAACAGGAAGATCATTTCGCATATAAACATCAAGAATATATCAAGTCATAAATAGTAATTGTTAACATTGAATAAAATTATTACAAATTTCATCTTTCATTAATTTTAAAAGAACATGTGTAACATATATTGACTCAAATGTTATAAATATAATTACTATCCATTGAATAAATTTTTTCTTGGTGAGTTTATAAACAATTATCCGTAACAAACTATACAAGGTCCGAGCGAGTATTACACGCCGTTCAGTCGCAAATGGACCTCGCCAGATGTAGGTCAACACACGTCATTCTGATTGCATATCTATTCACGGTGAATATCAGACTGCTTTTTAAATATATTACTGAGTTTTTGGCGGGCTATTGATGTCAGTGGCAATTACTGTGCTCATTCATAATTCAACCAACTTCACGTGAATACTATATTTTTCTAATTATTCTTATAATTGTTATAGTTGACGGCGGCTCTCTTGTTAAAACTGTCTAGGGAGTTTTTGTGGCAACTTAAAATGCATTTTCCTAGTTTTTACCTATAATCCAGGTCACTTGTACACAATAACCAAACTACATCACGTATAATACAAGGTAAATTGAAAATTTATTAAACCCCCAACACAAGTAACCAATTCATTGAGGTCATTCCAATGAGCCTAAACACGATACCTCTGCTGTAAGTTAGTGGGGAGTTAAGAATCCTATATATTCCATAATAATTTAGAACTGACTATACTATTAGCCGCAAGGGCCCTGGAGCCTTAGACGGCTTCGACACTTTCACCGTGTCTGGGGGCGAGCGGTTAAGGCACTCAGCCTCGAAAGCGTGGCAATATGCTTAAGTGCCAAAGTGGCCGAACTTTAGCTTCGGCTGTTGCCGTAGTTGCAATTAAGTCGCTAACTGGCTAATTCCCTATCCGTAGAAATTCGATCTAAACTAAAATATACATATATACATGTTTCTGCCTTGTGGGAGGGAGGAAGGAACGTGTGTATATGTATTTAGTGATCTGTCAATTCTTATCTGAACTAGCTAGTACAAAAAAAGAAAAAAGGTCCCTTACAGTGCAGTGCAATGTAATGGTGTCTGTTGGTTGTTAATAACTGCAAGTGTAGAGTCACTCTATTGCGTGAGCGGCTGCTAGACTCAAAGGCTCCACACCGAGGGAAAGATCCTAGGCTTGAGTTGCCGCACGAGAGGGTGAACGTTGCGGATACATATTCTAGATAATACTGCAGCATCAGGTTAACATAAAATAACATACCATCTAACTGTATTCCCCGAAAGTTAGGCAGAGGTGTACACCCACAGTTCGCTGGATATGTTTTTTAGGTCCCATGTAATAGGGGCCGAGCCTATTGCCATTAATCGGGCACAAAGCCATACTCCGAGCTGCTACTGAGGAATTTCATAGAAAAACCCAATAACACTTTGCTCAACCTGGGAATCGAACCCAGTACCTCGAGCATAGCACGAAGTCGTGCTTAGAACCACTAGGTTAATGAGGCAATTAAGATTTTTCTAATATCATTCAAGTAACAGAATACCAAATCTCGACTCAATCCGACCTGTTGAAGATGCTCACATCTATCTTCAACTGGAAAAGAGCTGATAATCTTCAAAAAGTTGAACAGATTTTCTTGAATTATAATAACACTCTCGATTAAGTCACCTAATATATAAAAAAAACTAGATCAAAATCGGTTCAGCCGTTTGTGTACTACAATGCCACAGACAGACACACATATTTACAGATACACCTATATGATACATGTGAAGCTTATAACACCCCTCTTTTTGCATCAGGGGTTAAAAATACCGCCAAATAACATTAAGCTGATGAATTAGAATATAATCACCGTGTGGCAGATCAAGGATTCCGCAAAAACTCCCAAATCTATACAAATAAACTTAAATTGAAGTGTCTGTTTGTAATGTCAAACTAATAACTTTTACTAATACATATGAAAGTATATCTTAAAACTAATAACAATTTTTTAAACTTTTGTTTGTCTGTCTGTTTGTTCTGTCTAATTTTCGAAACGGTTGGACTTTTTTTGTCACTAAAGTACCGACGGCATTGTGTAGTCCACGCGAGCGGAGCCGAGGGCACAGTCGGTATTGTGGTGACCTCACTTCCATTTACGGCAGTAGGCAGCCGGTTTTTTAAACACTGTTTTTGCACGTAACCCTAAGTCTTTTTTGAAAATAAAAGTAGGTTACACCTTATAACATCAGCTATCTCCCAGTGAAAAACCATCAAAATCGGTCCAATTGTTTCCAAGCAATAACAAGCAAACAGACAAGAATTAAAAAATTGTTGCTTTTTTATACTTACGTATCGTAAACTTTCATTTGCATTTAGTAAAAATATGTTATTTTGACATTACAAACAGACACTTCAATTTTATATATTTCTGTATGTATAGAATGTATGTATGTACGTATGTGTATGAATGAAAAAGTTCTTAAAATATATAGACTGGAAAAGCATTCGAAACCCGCGAGAGTGAATAAAAAAATTGATGAACGTGTAGCAAATGAACGATATTTAAAATCGAATACACAGCATCATACTGAGAAAAGGGAAACATCGATAATATTGATTTAGCTGTATTACTGATTATCCGTAGTGTCTGAATGGATGCCGATGTGACTATAATGTAAATATTACGTAAAAGCATTCTCACAATATAACATTCATCATCATTATTATAAATAGGGTTGCCGTCTCTCGTTTTCATTTAAACATAATGGATTTTATATTGACTTCTATGGTTAATAAAGATATATTAAAAATGAAAAATTAGTTTAAAATTTCATAGTAGTACCTAACTAAAGTATGTTTAACATTTTAAAGTAATTTAATATGAATTTAGTCTTTAATAATTAGTGTTGTATATTTTTAGTTTAATAGTGATATTATTAAAACTAGTTATTTCAGTTCAAGGTAAGTTTCTGCGCTTTTTATTGTTCTAGTAATGGCAACCCAGCATGTGCCATGCATACATACATAATGCGAGTTATTATCAGTTCGTTGGCCGGCCGCGCGCGGCGGAATTTGTTGTTGTACGACTTAATCACACAGATAACGGTAACACATTATAAGCAGTGCCGCGACACCGACTCGCCGACCGGTCGTGTTTCATTCTACTTCTGATTAAATATTTAAAATGCTCAAATTAGTAAGGGGAATACAGCGGCTTAGTGTCCAATGCCGGCACAACAGTCACGCGACAGTTATCGGTTCGGAACAGAACAAAAGTGATTCCTATTACCAAGACAATAAGGTGAAAATGGACGAACTCGTCGAGGAGCTTCGGCAAAAAACTACCGATGTTATCAAAGGAGGTCCGGACGAGGCAGTAAAGAGACACGTTAGTAGAGGAAAGCTTCTTGTCAGAGATAGGATTAACCGGTTGGTTGATGAAGGATCCGACGTTTTAGAACTAAGCACGCTCGCTGCGAACGAGATGTATAAAGGGCAGGTTCCAAGCGCTGGCATTGTAACGGCTATCGGTAAAGTTCACGGTCGTGATTGTATGATCGTCGCTAACGATGCCACCGTCAAGGGCGGAACTTATTTTCCTATAACTGTGAAGAAGCATTTGCGAGCGCAAGCGATCGCACAGGAGTGTCGGCTCCCGTGCATTTATCTCGTTGACTCCGGCGGAGCGCATCTGCCGGACCAAGCGGACGTGTTTCCTGATAGGGAACACTTCGGCAGGATATTTTATAATCAAGCCAATTTGTCAGCGGAGGGTATACCGCAAATATCTGTCGTTATGGGATCATGTACTGCCGGTGGCGCTTACATCCCTAGCATGTGCGATGAGAGCATTATTATAAAACAGCAAGGAACGATATTTTTAGCCGGTCCACCCTTAGTGAAGGCGGCTACCGGGGAATCAGTAACAGCTGAAGAATTAGGAGGTGCCGACTTACATTGTCGGCAGTCAGGTGTGACAGACCACTATGCTCAGGACGATGAGCACTCATTACACTTGGCTAGAAATGTTGTTGCTAATTTAAACTGGAACAATGATCAACGAAACAGAATATATGTACCAAAAGTTGATGAACCGGTGCATGACGTTGAAGAACTGCATGGTATCGTTGGAGCCAATATCCAAAGACCTTTCGACATTAGAGAGGTAATCGCCAGGGTTGTTGATGGAAGCAGGTTTCATGAATTTAAACAATTGTATGGAGAAACTTTAATCTGTGGGTTCGCTACTCTCTACGGGCACGCCGTTGGTGTGATCGGTAATAATGGTGTATTGCAGTCAGAGGCAGCTCTGAAAGGATCTCATTTCATCCAACTTTGTGCGGCTAGAAAAATTCCATTAATATTCCTCCAAAACATCACTGGTTTTATGGTTGGCAAGGAAGCAGAAGCTGGTGGTATAGCTAAGAATGGTGCTAAAATGGTAACTGCAGTTAGTTGTTTCAAAGGACCTAAGATCACTGTTATAATTGGAGGTAGCTTCGGTGCTGGAAATTACGGAATGTGTGGACGAGCTTACTCACCTAGCTTTCTGTACATGTGGCCTAATGCGAGGATATCGGTGATGGGCGGGCCTCAAGCTGCCACCGTGTTATCTTTAGTAGCTAAAGAGAAGGCACAAAGAGAAGGGAAGCCATGGACAGATGAAGATGAAAAGAAAGTGCGAGGTCCTTTGGAGGCGCAGTTTGAGAAGGAAGGTACACCGTATTTTAGTACGGCAAGGTTGTGGGACGATGGTGTAGTAGCTCCTAAAGATACGAGAAAAGTTTTAGGACTAAGTTTATCAGCGGCATTAAATGCTCCCTTCAAAGAGAGTAAATTTGGTATTTTCAGAATGTGAACATGACGTTAACTGGAAGTAAATTTACAAAAAAAATATTTAATTATGAAATAGGTTAATAAGGCAGGCAGCTAGTGTAATATTCAATTATTTTTTATGCATAATGCGATGTGAAAACAAAGTGGTAGCTGCATTTCTTTACCCATTGAATTAAATAGATATTATAATTATTAAGAATCCTATTGCAAAGTGATTATCATATAATAATGTTATCTGCGGTACGATAACTTGCTGGCAAGTTCGTCGTTAAGCCCGTTGGTTTATCTCACGACCATCAATTACAAATTACGCTAATTACAAATACTGTGATTACGAAATATTTGATAATGTTAACATTTATACACGCCCCTGAGATAGGGCTGCCATCACCTAAATTGTTGACGCTGGTTGACCTTGAAATCCCCCGACATTTGCGTGAAGGTTAAATTTTTCCCAGGAGTTATTAAAAAAATATTTTTACACAAAAATTATCTCTCTTGCCTTTTTTTATTCATTTAAAAATCTTATTTTAAATTTATATGTTTGACAACATCCAACCATAGTACTGCAAAACAAATGAGGACCTACCTTGCTACCAATTACCTTGCTGAGGTAATCAAGTAATTAGTAACGCTCTGTTGATAAATTATTTTAAAAACATATTTGTCTAGTCCAAGTAAAGCTAAATAATTTTTAAATCATAAAGTAAACAACGAATACAGGTCATTAAATGAAGTTAGCCTTTTTTTAAATTAAAATTTGTTTTATTTATATGCCAATCAATTAATCTGATTGTCCTCGGAAACTTTTTAATAATTCCCCCGCCCGGACTCTAACCGAATGCCACATATCCAGGGAAACCCGAACGGATGGCAACCTTACCCTGAGATGACTGTGTCCGTAGGTGAGACGAGACAACTTTGTAATTATCAGTCACTTAAATTTTACTTAATTTAGTTTGCTAGTAATTTGTATTGGTTTGTGCAAATATGAGTGTGCTAGTTTTATTGTTTTGATTGAAGTGAAATTTTTTTCAAGGTTTTTTTATCTTAAGTAAACACTGAGTCATTGTTTTTTATTTTGTACTTTTTGTTAAGTTTAGTAAATGATCTGCTTAAATAATTGTTTAATTTCATATTAAACCTTATTAATTAATATGTATGGTAGGTATCTATTACTCTCGACAATAAAGCTACAGTTAAAAAGTCAAAGTAGTTGAACAAATAAAAAATTATGGAATAGTCCAGTCCGAGTAAAATTTTCAGTTTGAATTACCCATGGCTAACGTAGACTATACATAAAATTAATGGTTTTCAAAAGTTCCCTTGTGTATTTTCGAAGTTGAAGATTCAATGTTAATGAAATTAAAATGGCACCGCTCTAAAGATATCCGCTATCCGACAAAAAAAGTTATGCTGTGTTCAGAAAATGAAATTGAAAAAAAAAACATAGTAAAACTTTTAAGTTATAATTCTGTATTCTGAGGTTATAAATATTCGAATTAAGTTACTTCAGTACTAATTGAAGTCTGAAGTAGAAATATAAAAAAAAGAAGTTATTTGAGGCGAGGATTCGAACTAGAACTTCAGCCGTAGCAGTCACGCTTATGACCGCTAGGCTACGAGCGAGTTTTTACGATTCACTAAAACTACGCTACTATGTATTAAAAAAATCTTGTGCTTTTTTGTAACGTTATGGACGTTTTTTGACGGCTAGGGTACTCCCCCGCAACGCCCCATAAGTAACTTCGTTCCAATAAAGTACTAATCGGGGATAATAACCTCAGATATGTTATTGAAAACCGCAGTTAATAACTGAAACAACGGATAGATAGGTTAATGAAAACGGCCGCGGCCGTAAGTGCTCAGTGCACCTAAAAAAGTTTTCACTTCAAAAATTCACTAAAATCTATTCAGTAGTCTTTGCGTAGTGCGCGCACAATAACAAACCTCTATAATTTAATCTATATAGATTCTTATGTTATTGCATTATTTAAATATGTACTTTGTTAAAACATACAGGTTAGCAAAATAACGGTTTTCAACATTTTCATTTGCGTCAATAAAGTTAGCCTCCTGTTTTTTAATTAAAAATGGAACAATAGCTATTACTCGTACCACAGACTATACAAGAGTATGATGCTATTTGATTACTATGCAAATTTATATAGCTGACCCGAGGCAAAGTGGAATACAGTTCAAGTTAAACAAAAGGATTTCTATCCACCGTTCACTTTAACGTATAACTAATTTAAGATATTCAAGGTTGGGCAGCTTTTGTTGCGATTTACATGCGAAATTTGTAAAAAAATACATTCTTTACATTTAATTAAGTTGGTTTGTAATATAGATACTACACAGATAAAGGTCAAAAATACAATTCTCTTTTTTTTTAAATGGCAACGGTGTTTATCCTCAATTCTGCCGATTTTAATATACTTTTTCTCTATTTTATGCATAATTTGATTTCAATTATCAAGGTTTCGATTATAATACATTTATAAATTACTAGTAGTGCCCGCGGCTCCGTTTGCGTGAACTACTACTGGATGCCAGTCAAGCGCACACGCGAATCGCGTTGCTCCAAAATTGCTTTTGTATGTGATTCTTCGAAGATGGACATAGTTATGCTATTGATGCTTTTTTGAAGGTTTTTAAATATCTACAATTATTTACTACATTAATTTGATATATCTCTTTTGGTTTACTTATTGTAAGCCATTTAAGCGCCCCAAAAGTGTATTTGGTCCGAATTATCCATCATCATCGCTGCTTATTTCGTATAATATGTTATGTAACAAAATATATCCTATAACCTAGCCAGATAACATATCTATACTAATACAGGGTGGGCCACAAACATGTGCGAATTTTAAAAAATAATTTAAAAGAACTAAATACAATACACATACACATCTTTATTTAAATTAAAATAGACATCTGGGAAATTTATTTCTTCAAAATTACATCATTCAGGCGTGCACCATCCCGCTGCAAGCATTCCTCTAATCTGAACCTCAAATTGGTAAAAACTCGCTGACACAATGCGCGAAGAATAGCTGCTATTTCTTCTCGGATATTTATTTTCAACTGGCTCGTGGCTGGGTTATTGGAGTAGACTCTACTTTTCAGGTATCCCCACATGAAAAAGTCCGGTGGCGTTAGAGCCGGACTTCTAGGCGGCCATGCATTTTTTTTTTTTTTTTTTTTTTTTTTTTTTTTTTTATTTTTTTTTTTTAGAACTGACTACACTGTTAGCCTTAGGGGCCCTATCGTCAAACAGAGCCGCTGCGGCTTTTACAGCTTCACCGGACTTGGGGGCGAGCGCTTAGGGCACTCAGCCGCGAAAGTTTGTGACGACCCGCACGAGGGTGCCAGAGTGGCCGAACCTCGGCTCGGGCGGTCGTCGCGAATGCGAAAAAGTCGCGATCTAACTAATTCCCTAATCTTATGAGAATTCGAGCTAACTAATATATACTCATATGCACGTTCCCCTCCTCCTGGGAGGAAGGAGTGGACCATGCGTATGTGTATTTAATAATCGGAATGGTTTTTCTACACTAACTAGCGCAATAGTCTAACTAGCGCAAAAAAAGAAAAAAAAAGGTCCCTTACAGAACCTATGTACCTGTGTGGTGTGCACGTGTGTGTGTTCATACGTGTGTAATGTTGTGTGTGGGTAACTAAGTGTTGCACGTATAGTGTCACTTTGTATCGCGCGGGCGGCTGCCTGAGCGGCCATGCAATGTCACCTCGGCGCGATATCAGTTTCCAGCAAACATCTCGTTTACAGCCGCCAACGAAGCATTAGATGTATGGCATGTCGCACCATTTTGTTGAAACCACATCGCACGATTATAGGCTTCAAATTGTTGCAATTGCGGAAAGAAAAAATCCCTTAACATGGCTATGTATCGGTCGGAATTTACAGTGACAAATTGCCTTTGTTGATTTTCAAAGAAATAGAGTCCGATAATTCCGTGTGCTGATATGGCCGCCCAAACGGTTACTTTCGGCGAATGCAGAGGCTTTTGATGTTTTGCACGTGGGTTTTCTGCAGCCCAGTAACGGCAATTCTGTTTATTGACATGCCCATTTAAGTGAAAATGGGCTTCATCGGAGAACAGAATATTGTTGAAACTCTGAAAGCGTTCCAACATTGTTTCAACAAAAGCTCGTCATAAAATTAGGTCATTTGGTAGTAATTCCTGCACAAGTTGAATTTTATACGGGTGCAAATTCAAATCTTTCAACAAAATGCGACGCATAGATGTTCTAGACACCATAAGTTCAGCTGATCGCTTGCGAGCCGATAGACCAGAATTACTTTGAACTGAAGCTCTAACTTGTTCAATTGTGTCTTCCGTTCTTGTTAACCTTGGGCGTCCCGCAGAGAAGTCAGAAACAGAGAGTCGAACCAGTAGCTTAGAAGTTTCTGACCCACGATCGAATCACACTTTCCTTCGGACACTGATTTACGTCATGTAATCCAAACTCACGCCGAAATAAACGTCGAACAATAGCGCACGAATCGCCATTTTTATAATAATGTTTAACGCAGAATGCACGCTGCGCTCCGGTGAAGCGATCCATCGCGACTAAATTTCCGAGAACCGAGCTTCTCATCCCCACCACTCGCACAGCCCCCGCTCATAAGGTTCAAACGCAAGAGTGTTTTTAAAATCGTACGTCTTTCTGGCCCACCCTGTACTATAAAGCTGAAGAGTTTGTTTGTTTCTTTGGTTGAACGCACTAATCTCAGGAACTACTGGTTCGAATTGAAAAATTATTTTATTGTTGGATAGCCCATTTATCTAGGAAGGCTATAGGCTATGTACCATCACTCTACGACTAATAGAAGCGGAGTATTAATGAAAAATGTTGCGAAAACGGGGACAACTTATTCCATTTGAGAGCTTCCATTGCGAACATTGCTTAAATGGTTTAAGTTACCCAAAAATCATGTGTGTCGGAATTGTTTCTCTTAAAAAATTGGAAAAAAATCCCGCGATAGCATAAGTTTATCTTTTAAGATTGACTCAATATAACCTTTTTTATGGTAATAAAATTTGTTCTAAAATAATGCATTATTCGTGAAGGTGTTTTTATAAATATTGTATTAATAGTTCTCGAAATAAGTACGTTATTCATTACAACTATTTAATATTGAATAAAATTGCCTTGTACGTCAATTGATTTAAATGAATATCTTAGGAGATATCAAAGTTTAAAAATAACTCCGCAGCCAAATAAAATTTCAGCTCCTTTAAAATTGCACTATAGGTGCCTACGACCTACGACCCATTCTCGCTAACCCTGTCTCTCTCTCTGTTATGTGACGCGGAAGAAGTTGCGCGGGACAACTAGTCTATTAATGAAAGAAAATACCATGCAAATCGGATAAGTGGTTTGGTCGACAAACAGATAAAGATACGTTACGTTTTTTAATATGTATATGTATAAAAGTTATAGAAGAAGTATCTACACTAATATAATAAAGCGAAAAAGTTGTTTTGTTTGTTTAAACACGCTAATCTCTGGAAGTACCAGTCGGATTGGAACAATTCTTTTTGTATATGATAGCCAGACTCTCGAGGAATAAATAGTATTAGCTACTTAAGATTAAGCTACAACTCTCAAATAACCTTAAATATTGATTTTTGTTACTTAAGTTGGAAGTCGAGGCCCTCCCGAACTGCATTAACTGCGTGCGTTGGCGTAATCGTTAATGGTACGGAAATACAATACTCTACAATAATATTGGTACTTAGTACATCTAAAAAAAAGTCAGGGATAGCATATGTCAGTCTTTTATACATAAGGAACAATAAGGTATATTGTGAAAAAGATTTGTTGAAAATCAAAACATGATTTATAAGCATTATTTTTAGACATGGCATGTAAAGTTACTTCATCATAAAGACAATTTTAAGAAGTTAAATTTTGCTCTTTAGAGTATGCTATTTGGACACATAGTTTAAGAGATAATGAAAAATTAAAATAATTTGTACTTGCGGAATGAACAATTATGATAAACTACACGGGTGCGTTGTCGGTGCGGTGTTTGTCGGATAGAATTAACACGGGTGAAACCATGGGGCACAGTTAGTAATTATATATTCTTAGAAAATTTGAACGAACCCACATTATGTTGTCGTTTTTAAAGAACAAAGGGTGACAAAAGATGTAAAAGAAAATTTCGCAGGGATTAAAAAAACAGAATCGGCACCTTTTCGACTATTCTTAGTATACAACATTTCATTTTGAGTTTCTGGCGGGATCTTGAAGTGACATGTTGTAGTTTTTATTTTTCATTCATTGACTTAGGTTTTTTGACCCTATATTATGTAATATTAGTGACATTCTGCGTGATATAGTTTGGTTGTTGTGCATAAGTGAAGTGAATTATAAATATAAAGAGTAAACATGCATTTTGAGATGTCATAAAACAAAAACTCCGTAGATAGTTCTGACAGGGAAGGCACCATGTTGTTAGAAAACCCCACTTTGTATAGAAAATACAACGAAGGCTTAAAAACATTGATATTGGCAATTGCGGCGCTAAAACAAGAAGAATAAACATTTCATTTATTTTGTATTATTAATAGTAAACAAAACAGAATCAACATGCTTGCTCATTGTCTCATAAAGTCTGTACACACGAGCGGGTAACGTGCCATTTTACGCTTTCCAGTCGCAACGGTCGTATGCGTAGAGTTTTTTCCGAACTAAAATTCTTAACAAGAAAATGTGTACGTTTGTTAGTCGCCAGTACAACGGGCCCATTAAAAGAGTTAATTGCCGATATATATGGTGAGAGTACGCCGGTGGCCTGCTTTTCATAACGAAGTAGGAACGAACCACATAATATGTCACCAGAACTGACAATGTAAATTAAAACAAATGAAGTTTGGTCACTATTTTTATAACTAATGGACTGTTGCAATATTTCTTGACTAATATGTATTTGATTTTTACACTTGTATCATCAGTAACTTACGACAGCGAAATAGGAGGTTAAGGGAGGAAAAAGGTTATGTTTTTGGAGAATATTTGTGTTTCTTTGACACGCTCTGTCGCCTAAACGTCTTGATGGATTTTAGCATACGAGGTGTCGTCAGATTCGTCTCAATTGTGGGAGTGAAATATTTATTATATAGGCTATTTACAATATTTAAGTACGTCTTCTAGAAATCAAATAAAAACGCGGCTGTTTTCTTCCGATCAAGGAACAACATGTTTTCTTATCGCTTTGTTCTACGGGTACAGTCGGTAATAAAAATGTCTGGTTCGTCACGGAGAAAATGTTAGGTACAACTAACTATTAGTTGTGCTCTATAATGCGTCGTATCACAATGATCAATATATTAAAACAGTAATTTCTAATTTTAAAAAAAGATAGATATAAAGATATTCAGCAATGGGTAACAGAAAAAACATTCAACACTGTATTGTTATTATATTAAAATAAAAAAAAAAAATAAAGCGGAAGAGTTTGTTTGTTTAAACACGCTAGTCTCTTTAAGTCGCTAAATTAGAAAAAAATATTTTTTTCTCCTCCGGGATGAAAAGTTCACTTTTAGTCCCTGTCACGCGGGAGAAAAGTACCCGATTCTTTCCCGGTGAGATGGCAAATGTGCGCAAGCGCGTACTTTACTTTATCTCCCGGTAACCTAGCAACTGCGTGTTTATATATAAAATATATAAACTTTTCATCCCGGAGGAGAAAAAAATTGTAAACGCACCTAGGAAGAAAAGTAGGACATCCTCACCCGCGATTGTCACCCTCGCCTTCGACTCGGGTGACAACCATATACACGCGGGCGTGAATGTCCTACTTTTCTCCCTCGGTGCGTAATATACTATTTATATATGATAGCCAGATTCTCGAGGAATAGTATAGGATATCTAACATTAGGCTAAAACTCTCAGCTAGCATTAAATATTGATTTTCGAATTGATTGCGTTGATTGAATTTTGAATTGAAAGTGTTCCCGAACTGCTTTAGCCGCATGCGCTGGCGTAAATGATACGTAAATACAATGTTCTACAAAAATATTGATCCTTATTACATCTACAAATAGTCGTTATGTCTATCTCTTATAAATAAGCCGCGATAAGTGACAATTGTTAAATGTTAAAAAGTAATTTATGAAGTTAACTTTATAGTTTAATTTTTCTCTTTATAGTATGTTATTTGGATACATAGTTTGAGATAATGATAAATTAAAATAATTTGTACTCGCGGGAAGAACGATTATGATAGGTTACACTAGGGGTGTGTTGGCGGCGCGGTGTTTGTCGGATAAAATTAACAAGGGTGGGTGAAACCGTGCGGCACAGCTAGTGTGGTATAGAAATTCTTCGTCTACCACCATACCATCCTAAGCACTACCTATAGAAGATATTTGGGGAACAGAACGTGACGAAAATAATAGAAAGTTCGCTATTTGTTATTTTTATTATCTATACACGCTTTATGCACACATAGGGCGGAGCTCACAAATGAGTTGAACTGTCTATAACTATAGTATGAAAAATAAGCATGTACAATCTAAATATAACGCGGGTGAATCAATGGGGTACAGCTAGTGGAGAATAATTATATTCCTTAGCCCTTAAAAAGTCCGGTTTCATAGGAGTTTTCTTCCGTGAATGCCCCGAATATGGAATTAGCAGCTGAGATTTTCCCACGGGACTACTGTATAGGATTCTTCAAAAGGGGAGTGAATAGGTTTTTAAAGGATCAGTAACGCGCAAATGACGCTTCTGGTGTTGCAAGCGTCCATAGGCTGCAGTGACAGCTTACCATCAGGAGGGCTTGTGGCAACCAAACCATCGTGGTATTGGTAATGCATTTTGTACTGTATACTGAGAAATAAGATCAGTTTGAAAAAGAGAACAGATTTAAAAAAAGGAGCAGTATAAATAAGACACCGCCCACGATGTCTTAATGCATGTTGAATATCAAATTGCAATAAATTACTGCATCAGTCGGCAGATCGCGCTACGGAATGCAGTAACGTGAAGCATGATTTTTAAATTGGTTATTTACTTGGAACTGCAATTGTACAATTAAGGATAATTTAAACACGTCAGCGACAAGGATGTTGTTCGAGTTTCTGATATCTTATGAAGTATTCTTTGTGCAATATGTATTGTAGTCTTAATTTATTCCTATATTTTATTTGTTCACCACAGATAATAAGTGAGGACATGTATTTTTCTTACCAGCAAAAATGCATAATGTGTTGTTCAAAACTGGCAGCAGGATTTGATACCTTCGCTTGTTGTAACTCATTTACGCCTGTATTTTATTAGATATACGCAACTAGTTTAGAGCCATTTCAAGACAAAATCTTTTTTTTAAATTGTGGCTTACACAAGCTGATAGTAACATTTTACTTATGTAATAAATAAAAAAAAACAATCAAAACGAAATTAACAGTTTCAGTAATTATTACTTGCCTGTGTGGTATTAAAAAGTAGGTACACGTCCAAAATACAATTTTTTTTTAAATTTTGCATTCTATAAATGCTTATTATAGATCTAAGTACTCCAAAGTAAAGGTTTATTATACAATTAATAAGAATATTTTCATTAGGGTTTAAGTTAGTTACCATAATTAGACATATTGTATTTGTTTATTACATCAAATTTGATTCTTTAAAGTTTAAAGAAAATAACCAGGGCCGCTGGATACAGTAATTTTCTATGTGCACTTTAATTATGTTTATAACATGAAACTTTTTTACCACTGCAACTCGAAAAGCGGCCTTTTATTCATCGATAACAGTTCTTATATAAGGTCTATGTATTCCGCTTCTATTTATCTTAATACTCTTATTTACTTTGTATACAACGTTTGTTTACATTTTAGGATTGACAAACATGTCAAATACTGTAATACTATGATTTTTTTAGGGCATGCGCAGTTAGGAGTTAGATAAAAATATGTTTTTATTATCAAGGTTTTCTTTATTTACATAAAATCTATGATTCTATTGTTCATAAATAATTTTGAATTTTTAAAATATGAATCGAGTAAAACGGTATTTGAAAGTTATGAGAAAAAACGATTGTAATGATACAAGAGACAATTAGAGAATTTGGTCACGTCTCAGAAAGTAAAATATATTTTATAATTTTATAAAGTAAATCTTTTTGGTAAATGTATTACCAAGTATAAATAGTACACACATAGTATAGTAAGTGGCGGATTATTTTGAGACTACCGAAGCAACCTTTTAACTATATTTTATAATCAACAATATAAAATACATATATCTAATTTTCATATCATCATAAATCTCGGCTGATGAGATCCTCGCTGCTGTGCTGACTACCTGAGGCGATGGTTCCGAGTACGAGCCTGCATTGATCCGGTGGCTTGAGGTGTCAGCTCCTGGTGCGAGCTACAATAAGCCGATCGAGCAAGACCGTGGAATAATATGCCATGGTCCCGATGCGGAGCTGTATATCATTGAGGAATGTTACTAATTTTATGACATTGTGAGATGAACAATTTGGACGTTGAATAAGGACTTTAATATAAATTATCTTGTATCTCGGTATAGTATAAACTACTTTTATTTCTATAGGAGGCATAGTTAGGTATTTTAATACATTAATTAAAATACCAACGTACCAACGAAAAAAATACCTTATCATTTCGATTTATCTGAGCTATAATTATCGATCTAAATTGTTCTTTACCAGATTTTAACTATATCTTGTATGTAAACAACTTTCTGAAATTGTATTTTCTTACAGAATATTTATTATCGTAAAACATTGTACAGATAGTGCGTCTAATGTAAATTAGAAGTCATTGTTTCTTACTAAAAGACATTTTTCCTAGTCATGACGTAATCTCCATTGTTTTACATTAATTACTATAAATGTATATAATACAAAGTAATCAAGAATTGAAACAACTCTTGGTAATTACAGAATTTTATCTAACATTACGTGTTATAACCTCGAAGTTTGAATTCGAAAGAGATGAAAACAGTATTACAATTTTCGCCACGCTTCACTCGAAAAGGCTTCGTATAAGTGGGCGATGACGTCATCTCGCCCGATTAGGGAATTGTGGCTCTTGACCAACGTGATCGCCGTGAATCTCCTTAAATGTACATTTTTCAAATGAAAATTGAACAATGTTTACTCACTAAGTTAGTAGAAGGGGGAGTGAAGGCGATTTTTCAGAATTCTCTCAGCTATTATAATATACTCAGTAAGTTTTCTGACTCTTGTTAATTAATGGTGACATGTGTATATACATTATTAAGCCAATGTCACGTGGGTAAGTTATTTTGTGTAATATTCAGAGTTATAGCAACACTTTAACAAGATGGTGGCTCTCTCGTTAAAACTGTCCCGGAAAAGCTAAAATTCATACTTCTTGTTATTATTTATAAATCACTTGTGCACAATAGCCGAACTATAGTAACGCAAAATCCCACCAATATTACTTAATATATAGTCAAAAAACATAAGGTAATGAATTAAAAATAAAAATCACAACATGTGTCACTTCAAGATCCGGCCAAAAACTCTCGATTCGAAATTTAATTAAAGGAATGCTCTTGCGAACTTTTTAGTTTTTCTAACAAAAAAACTGCCAAAAGCAATAAGCTCCTCAATCATACAGCCATCTCGTACATTGACTCGAAGATAGAAAGTTGTTAATTAAGAACGCGAGTGATTGGCTTGCGATTGTGTAATCGAACGCAACTGAATGTATCGGCCATGCAACTTTACAGGGAAATTACTTTTACACGACAAGTATCATAATTCTTAAGTACTCGTATTACTATTACTTAATGCATAGTATACGGCTTATACTATATGCGAAGTTATTGTACTGATACTACTAATTGTAGTATTAAATCTTAATATATAAAAATAGTAGATTACATACACAAGTGAGAAAACAGGGAATTTAATTCAAGGGACTAATTTGGATCCCGAGAGCAGCGAAGGATGCTAGAGTAGAATTGCGAGCGCAGCGAGGGGTTCCAGAGGAGAATCCTGAGTTGAACGAGGGATACAAGGACTGCGATTTTTTTTTAGCAGTTATGTACTCATTTTGGTTTGACCAATGAGCACGAGCGGTGGTAGAGTTGCCCGTCAGATGGTAACAAACCATTTTCCGAGAGACTGGTACTGTCAGCCAACAGTGTGTGCGTGTGTGTGTCACGAGAAAGAAAAAGGGAAATAGAGAAGGAGAACGCATCATCACCTAAACTAAACTATAGGGTTGTGTATAAAGTGTACTTTTATATAAATTAATTTATATGTGTTAACTATTAAGTTAGATGTTTGACATTAAGGGTCGCTCGTTTATTCATAGCGCGTTGAAAGAAGTATAACTTAAAAGGTTAATTATACTTTAGGAAAGGAGAAATAGAGCAGTACGGTAAACAGTTGTTTGTAATGACGGTGGGAGTGTATCAACGTAGTCAGCGATACGGATGCGGCCGCGGCCGGCTGGCTTTACCTATAGCATTAGCATACGGACCAACATTTAGCATTACACGACGCACATTATTGACCCTTGACAACGGTAACAGTGCTTTTTATTTACACCAGTTAATTACTGTTAATATCGGTAAAACTGGTTCTAAGTCATACGTACATATGTTACGCCCTTTTCCCAACGGGTTAGCATCTTTCCCTTCTTCAACATTCATCAATCTTTTCGTGCATGCTCGTCGGTTTATAGGACTATTGACCTGGCCTTTGTTCAGTCTCCGATTTGATTGCGGAACGTCTAGACCTTCCATTTCCAACGTGCCCATTCACATTCGTATACTTCTAATTCTGATTGTAAGTCATAGTTATGTTATAATCATAACTTTAAATCATTAGCTAAGGTCTGTTCTACAGTTAAAGTAATGAGGTAATTAATTTTTAGATGAATTGTTAAATATAAATCTTTAATTATTTTGAAGTTAAGTAGAGGTTAAAATTGGGAGTTGCGTGTGCATTATGGACGGACGTGCGATGTGATGAAGTTAATCATCAATGAACAACGGCCTTCGGGTAGACCGAGAGTAGCGGTCGCTCTAGGTTTCAGGCAGCGAGGGTTGCCATAATGACAAATGCACAAACCAATTTCGAACGAAAAATATAATTTATATGTGTATATATAGACTACGCGTAAATCGTGCTACTCCCGCTCCCGATTATCCTAAAGACATAAATGCTTATTTTAGTTGATCCTTAGAAGATTACATGGAACAAACAGCTAGAGAGAAAGACAAAAAAAAATTGGTTTTTGTTATAGGTATCGTATATACTTTCATATGCCTTTAGTAAAAAACTGTTATTTTGACAATACAAACAGACACTTCAATTCAAAACAAATATCATATAGATTGAACGTGATATTAGTTATGTTTTAATTCGATTTTTACAACACCCTAAATAGGTAAGTACCAGATTTTATTATTCAATTTAGTGACTGGCAGAGTTATTAGCACCAAAATTTAAATTTATCATTTATAATTAAATTAGTGTTGAATTCTGAAAAAGTTATTTTTTGAAATAGTTGGTATTTTTTTGCTTATATAAAATAAAGTGAAATACAATTTATGTTGTAAAAGACTCGACCAAAGGGCGCCGAAAGACAATCTCGCTCTACTTTGCATAGGCTAGGGCCGGTGTCGATGATAATAATAATAAAGCAAATTCATTTTACTGACTTGTTTTTGTGTGAAATAGTAATAAACAGTATTTTGATTAATTAAATTGTAAGCTCCTAAATTTTTTATTTCTAATTATAAATATGAAAACCACGTTAAGTCTCTGGATTATTTAGAAGGTTATATTAATTAATATCATAATATAATGGAAATTTAATATACTGCTATGTCAAGTTCTTATTACCACAGATAATGTTATGCCAAACTGATTGGTGATCGGCATCGTTTACGAGCTTATGTTAAATGTGAAGCAACGTGTGGGAATCGTGTGGGACGTATGAATTAAGTAATTTACGATCGTTATACTGTAAATTTGATGAGATAATTATAGCAATAAACCGGTCTCTCTCTGTGTAAATTGGCGAAACATGGCCAAATTTTGTCACGATGTAACTAATATTATAAGCTTACTGAATCAAGAACATCATGGTTCATATTTTAAGGTCATAATTTGATATACTTATTAGTTATCACATCCATCAGTACACATCCCTTTCAACTTTCATAACAAGTATTATGTATAAATTTATAACTGATTTGAGGTGTGTCCGGACACCGGACCTTAAATTGGCAACTAAATTCTATGACGTGTATTTGTTACATTTGATATTGGCATAATTGCCTACATAAGCAGAAAGGCAAAATAAAAAATTAAAAAAATTTGAAATGAGAAGGTATTTACGAATGTCAAAGTTACGTAAGGTTCGAAAAACATCTGTATCATTAAACATGATGTACACTAATTAACTTGTCAGTAAATAGAAACTCAACAAATATATATATTTCTCTTTTATGCTGTTTCTATCTTTTTTTATTAAAAGAAAATTAAATATATACATACATAAAAATAAATTATTGTTTGTCTCCTATACAATCATAAAGTATTCATTCGATAGCGATTAAATTTTGGCGAGTTCAAATGCCTACGAAAGTCTCTGTATTATGTTATTATAGTACCTTTGATTATATATGTATGTCATTAGTATAAATATTTTACTACTATAGGTGACTTGTGAGTCGTTTTATTTTGAAGACAACGTTAATTAGGTCTCGATACTCCCGATCAAAAGATTATGGAATATGAATATTTTGTCTACGTGACATCTACTCCGTATTTCTTCTATGACGCATAAAAGACAGTATTATATAATAATAGTATTTATGAGATAATTCACAGGCGATATTCTACATAATGCACTTCATTATCATCTAAACGTAGGAATTTAAATTATATTTTCATCTTTTGTAGATATTTTGGACAAAGGAGGTTGCGGTTTCGAGTCCCGCTATTACTAACAAAGTTATCTGTGGTCTGTTTATATTACCAGTATAATAAGTAGCTTTACCGCACAATTTATTTCTTGGTTATTTGAAATATCTCTATTGAGAAATATCCCAGAAGTTGGGAGAGTGTAAAAAGTAAACTAGAAGTCGGGAAATTGTATTAAACATGAATAGATAAGTTTGAATGGATAGGTAAGTTTGTTTATGGCATTTAAGAAAAAAAAAATGTGTCTTTATTAGGTACACACTTGCTTTATAAATTTGTTTAGTCATTCTTATTTCGTTCATCCATTCTACATGCCCAAGCCCACAAGCATCCTTTTACAATCCGTGTTACTATATCTTTTTTTAAACCACAAATTTCTCTTATTACACTTCATATAATTATCGTATATACTTTCATATGCGTTTAGTAAAAAGCTGCTATTTTGCCATTACAAATAGACACATCAATTTATTATTTGTAGATATCATTGTAAAAGTTTTTGATTTTAATAAGGTTTATTATGTGTTATATATTAATTTGATTGAAGATGGATGTTCACGGTATACGAGAGCAAGTATAATGTATGCTGAAGTGGTGTGAACTGTTATATAAACAGTTATTCCCACGGGTTGGAACCGACAAGTGCATTCACATAGACTGCACAATTTATATTTATGAGCGGAATCCATTGTCGATGGCGTACGGGATATGATTTATAGCACCGGGCTTGACTGTCTAGGGTTTCGTCTAGACATAATATGGTACTTGGCAAATATTTTATTTAATTAAGGAGATGAAAGTTTGTAAGAAAATCCTTCATTTTTGAAGGTAGATCTATTAGAATTGGTAATTCAGAAAGTAAAAAAGATCGGACATAACTATGACGCGAGCGAAGCCACGGGCAAAGCGCTAGTATTTTCATAAAAATATCATTTTTCAACATCCTTCACGGGTTATATTACGATTCTTCATACTGCACATACTCACATGATTGGTTAAGTAAGGGGTACTAAATGATATGACAATTTGTGTTTATTTCTAATTACTGTCAATTATAAATTCCTTGTTATATCCAATATGAGTATGACAGGAATTAAAAGTGTCATTAAAAAGTGAAAGTAAATTTCATGACATGAATTTTTTGTTTCATTTTTTAGAGTTGAACACTAAATGTTTAGCAAACTCCTATGAACGATTACAGCGAATTTCATTTCAGTGTTTTTTTTTTAAATTTCGGCTAACGCTTTGCTCTTGTGAAATACGTAATTAGGGGGCGGGATATATGAATGATTTCCGAATCTGAGCAAACCCCCTGTTTTCTAGAATTTGATATTTCTAGGTGCGACTTGGGGGATTCCCCTGGCAGATACGTTACACGCATTACGCAGCAGTTCAAAAATTAACGCTGATTTGTTCCAGAATCAAATAACGAATCAATAGTACTGTACTTCACATGGCCTGGATGTGGACGCTTAGTAGACACCAAGAGACACCATTACACTGCTCCCCACACTGGTGCACACCGCACAGATTCTTTAAGGGACCAATGTTCAGACCGAAACACGCAGTTTCTTCTTCATACAGTTGAACTTACCGAGGTATAACTAGGTATATCTCTGTAACGCATTCCACTGGAATCCTAATAAACAGTTGCATGTTGGTACCGTATATACGGAACCCTGCACGTTGCATTTTAATTTTTAGTAAGTATATTTCGACAACATTTCTACAATACCGACGACAATAATGTGAGAGTGGTTTGTAGCATTATACATAAGAAAACATGGCTGTTAACTCTCGCCAAATATTTGGATATGGACGGTTTGTGGTCAGTAAACTTAAATAACGAGTCATTGTTGGTATTGTGATATGTGAATGGACTTACATAAACATTCACTAACTATAGAATACTTAGGTTATAACAGAATAAGTTTTAAAATAGCTAAATAGTTAAATCCATATAAGGAGACACGGGTGAATAGTGTGACATGAGTGTCTGTAAATATGTTTTGTCATACAAAAGTGTATTAGTTGGTACATTATAATATTACATATTATTTCTTGTAAAATATTTTTTACTTTTTTTCTTATTTAATGACAACTGTGTTCAATTACACAATTAAACTTTTCACAATATTTCTAATGCAAAAAATTAAATTCTACTCTTTTTTACGTCGAATTGAACAATAAACTGTAATCACGATGGCTGTTACTAATTGAATTTCTATTATAGGTACTTTGTGTTATATCATAGATTAAAGAACATGTAGTTGTGTTCAAATATGAAAAAAAAATGTATATAAATTACTACCATGTGTTATGTAAGGTTACTCAAAAACATTTCTTTGAAAAAGCGTGACTACCTTCCGTTTTGCAGAATGAATGTGGGTGGTATACAAATGTTAGCAAGTAACACATAAGCGTCCAGAGATTGTGATTTATAATAATTACTCGCAGTGTTATCCTAGTTATTTACCATTATACATATAATTAATAATATTACTACATAATCTGACTTACGATTAATTTGGTATAAAGCGGGTAGGACAATGATTAATTAATTTGGTATAAAGCGGGTAGGACAATGATTAATTTTATATAAAGCGGGTAGGACTGCGATTATTTTGATATAAAAGCGGATAGGTCAAGCCTTGAAGGATTCATTCGTGAAAGTAACCTCTTTGACAACGATACTCTGTCTGAATAAACCACGAATATTAAACTTTTGGACTATTATTCCACAAGACCCACAAGTTTTAACAGTTAGTAAAAATAAAATGTTGACAAAACAAGGTTATGGCCTAACATAGATTCAAATCGCTACAATGAGTCTGTACTCTCGATGAAGGAAAACATCGTGATAAAACCGTATCATGGTGGTAGGGCATATACTAATGCCCAACTGGTTAGCTACCATCCTCTAGTTTAAAAACTGTCACGAAGTACTTCTTACATGATATATAGGTGTGTTCCGACAGGTGCACATGAGAGTCAATCTCTCTTTGCTTACTACATTATCACCTAACATTGGATGAGATTGTGATAAAGTTCTCGTATAAAAGACGCAAAAAGAGTTTAAATAGAATCTTTTTGACATTTGCTCTCTATAATCGAGACAGACACACCGGTGAAATATTTCCACATCACATCGCAGCCAAATAAATTTTTGTTGTGTTCCCGGGGTGAGTAGGGATTTCAGAGCTTTTGGGTTAAGGGGGTTCAAGGTAGACAACGTACTAATACAGAGGTTAAGGTAGCCGTTTAACATCAGGCGGGCCATATGATAAAAATGTATACACAGATATACACGTGTTCAGTATAAGGTGCGCGAATATGTTGCGCGGAGGGGCCATTAAAACATTTTACTCACCATATAATATACGTACCACCGGCTATTTATGGAAATATTTGATTTAATTTCATCTCACCGTTGAATATAATTGTATCATGTTATAATGCTGAATCTAAAAAGTCAGATCTAGACACCTTCGCGAATATTCAGGAAAAATATAAATCCATGTCTCTCTGTAAGTAGAGTACATTGATATTTTATTTTGTTGTGGTTTTATTTGTTAAAGTTTTATTTTATTAATAAGTTTAATTCATTCGTGCTCTTGCGATTGCTTTTTTTGAGTATTTTTTTTGTCGGTAACCTTATAATTTGTTAGAATGTAAATCTTGTTGCTGTTTTTATTGTAAATAAATCAAATGAGACCAAAATGTTGCCACGGCTCTTTTTAATTGTAAATGTAAATAATAATACATGTATCTTTTCGACCTATAAACTATACACTGTGATTAACAATAATATAACGGTTTGTTTCCTTTAGCGTGGGAACGGATTCAATAGTAAGGTCAACGAGTCACAGATTTTTTAAATGAATCAAGTTTTAATTATTTGTTATAACCGTAGGTACATACCGTTATTACTCATAATGGTCATTCTAATTAAATTCCGGTTCTAATCAAGATTACCGTGAATACCTTTTATATAGAATTTGAACTTAAGGCTTGTCGGTGTGTGTCTAACACACTCAAGTTGATAATCTGTAGCTACGCATTTATAGGTGTATTCCTTCCAGCCTTCCAGGAGCTGTACTTGAGGGGCAATTTCTCTATGCCTAGGAGTTCAAACAGTCGATCATGACCGATTAATCGATCGGGAGAGCTTTACAAATCGATAACTGTAATTCCTGAATAAAATAAAATGCCTTGAAAGTTTTTCGGCGACTAACTATATACATTATGAGTTATTGCATATAATTTCCGATATACATTTCAAAACCAAAGAGTATCTCATCCCAAATTTCATGAACATTTTTATTCTTTCGTAAACGACATTTTGGTGGAAATTTGTACCTACACAAAAAGAAGTGTACTTATTGAGGTAATAGGTATTATGTACTATGTACTACAGTAGGCATTACGAACAAAAATTTTGCTCCACTTTATATCGTGAGGCGCAGGGCGCGCGTGCATTAATACATTCAACTTACTGATGAAATGTCATTTTTTGACTTTTACTCGTGTTTCTCGAGATATTTAAGTGCATAAGTAAGCATATTGATGAAGTTGAAATTTGGCACTCAATCGTGTAATCGTAACAAGTGTCCGGCGCAGACTGTGAATACGAGTGTATGCACTTCAAAGTGTGTTTCAAACCATCGTTTGAGGCGTTGTCTCTAGTACGTAGTACGTAATAACTCATTGTACGTAGTAGTTTGGCAATCGATCACTTGCTGGCTAAATATTTTATGGTAGATCACCACATACTTTTTTTTTGTATAATGGTAAAGTAAGTTTTTTGTACACAAGTTCGCCAATATCCACTTTACGAGAAAAAAAAAACAATGTTTATTGGATTGGATTAGATGTTCTGGTTTTGAAATGTATATTGGAAATTATCCGCAATACCTCGTATTGGTTATGCGTGTCTTGAATATAGTTAGTCGCCGCAAAACTTTCAAGGTATTTTATAGTTTTTAGGAATATCAGCTACTGGCTTGGAAAGTTCTCCTGATCGACTATTTGAACTGCCAGGCATAGATATATTGCCACTCAAGTACAACTGTCGGAACATATCTATAGATGCTTTACGACCTGATTTTACTTATAAAGTATACAAAACAAAGAATCTCAACAATATTAGAAAGATAAGAAAAGAGAAGTAAAAATAAAATAAAACCTCTTTAAAATATCGCAAAAAAAATGTGAAATATGAATGAAAGAATCTGGGTTTTGATAGAGCAATACAAATTATTTTTAAGCGTTGTTCACAATATAATGCATCGCAATCTAAATTCCTAATATTAAAGGTTGGCTAAGTTGCATAGTATTACCTGTTACTGGTGATAATATAATAATTAAGTTAACTGAATTATATTTATAAATAGCTGTTTTCCATCTGCTTTGCTGGACTTTTTTTATATCGTTATAAAAAGTGTCCTATGTCCTATTCCGCGATATAATCGATTTCTGTGCTGAAATTTATTAGAAACCGTTTACAACCTTTCAGCTTGATTGATAGACAAACATTTCAACAAACGTACTTGCACATTAATAGTATGCATATCAAATAAATTTTTAATATAAATATTTAAACTTAAAATATAAAACATACAAAGCTTCATCCAAATAGTTGAAGCCGCTTCCAAGAAACCAACTATTTATATGATATATAGAAGAATTGCTCAATTATAAATATTAGATAAGATTAAAGTATATTAGATAAACCTATTAGTATTTAAATAACAATAATTTATAACAATAAAAATAAGAAAGTTGTGCGTTTCGTAATGTCGGGGCTTGATTATTCAATTATTAACCTTCCATATAACAAAGGTCTTGTAGGATTTTTGTTAAAGTATATAATTATGTGCTTTTAGTAGATAAACTTCAGTATAATTATAAAGAAGTAGGGTTATGTAGAAATTGTTTGTTACGATGGTGACCCGAGGCGTCGCGCGTCGTCGGCCCTCCACGTAACAAACGCGGTAACGTGTTGAGAACAATTATGTCAATAATTATTAATTACGCAGTCATGCAATCACAAGCGAATGTTATTATGAATATTCATAAATATAAAGTTTCATCGCTCTCAACTGACGAACTCTCTAGTCGTTTTCATCGTAAATTGCTCGCTTTCTGTCATGATTTATTACATGTTTGTGAACAACAGTTTGTCATATTTACAAGGCATGTAATTTAATGATCCGCGACTCATTCATTCACTTTAAATGTGATTCTTTCTATGAGTAGTTTTGTACATCCTAGTAAACACAAAACATTTTTGTATCTATACTAGATATGCTCTAGATTCACCCCGTGTTAAATCTATTTGACCTACTCTCCTCCGTGTAGCCTATATCTAATTATTTTAACTTCCTGTATCTGCCAAATTGCTTTACGTTCATGTTTAATAATCCGTTCCTTGTATTATCTATAAACTTCCCGAATAAATATAATATTATGCAAGTTTATTTTAATACAACAAAGGTGGCAAAAAACCAGGTAAGCGACTATCATAGCTTATGGATCCTTATGGACGCAAAGGACGTTGCCGATCTTGAATCCCCTTACCACAAAGAGCTCTGGGAACCCTACTCACAGCAGAACACAACACCAGGTTATTTGGCTGCGTTCTTCTGTAGGGTGATTTCTGTGAAAGAAATTACTCTGTGCTTTTACCTCTCTATATTTTTCAAATCCGACTGATATAGTTCAAGAGATAGTCGCGTTTAAACAAAAAACATCTCCTGAGCTTTACAATATTTTTTACACAATATGTGCGCTTGTTATGTATTTATACCGCAATTCACATGAAATAGGACGTTATATAACTAAAACTGCCTCATATTGTAGTCTGTTTTCCTTAAAGATAACAAATCTTCCGCGTACCTACGACGCTAAGTTATCAACGAATGCTGTCTAACAATCTCTCCAAGAGATCCGTGTGAAAGAGACATAAATAATTTTTGTAACTACTTTGGTTACAAAGAAACTTATGCTTTTTCATATTATATGTGAATATATATAAAAATGTTACGTTTTATTGGCCATAAAAATGAACATTTTATGGAAGTATGGAATATACACAAAAAAAAGCACAACCCATGGTATTCCAGTCAGTTTATAATAAATAATTATATTCACTTTAAAACCAATATTGTTTAAAATAGAAATAACTAAATATAAAAAAAAACTCTTATTTTAATAAAAACAAATAAATTAGAAGTAACATTTTAACTAACAGCTTCCATTGTCGTCGGATTTCGTATCTGAATTATTATTAACAATTGGTAAATAGATAAATTGATAGTCTTATTTAAGATAATCTTATTATTGTATTTATATTTTACAGTAAATTTCTATCAAAAATAAGAAAACATTGAACAAAAGCGAACTTACCTTCTAATTAAATGACCATAATTGATTTTGTCAATCAAAAAACTAAGCCGAAAGTGTAATTGTAAAAATCTCAAATTAAGATAAAGCTAAAGAAATTAAAATGAAGAAATGTTAAATCATGATGTTCGTACAAGTGGTAACACATCTCTCCGTTCAATGTGATATTACATAAGAAAGTAAAAGTTGGTAAAATTATTATGTGATAGTTTTGACCACGGTGTTTCTAGGTCGTTTAAGGAGTAGGATATGCGACCATGACTGATATTTACTAAATTATGACCCCCATTTATCACATACGAACATACATACATTGCTCTAACCGCAAATAATACATCTAAATAACATTTCGTTGTAATGGCGAATCTTTGTTAATGACGAGAAAAAATTATTAACTGTTGAACATGTCCCAATAAGATACAGGTTTCAAAACTTTCAAGTACCTAAGAGAAAACACAGACGGAGGTTAGTTTATCCAAATGTATTCTTATTTTATCTCTGGATTACTTAGTTTTTCTAGAGAAAATATTTTGACACCATACAATCTATATCTAGCACTGCCATGTTCTTTGATTATTTTATTCATAGATTTATTATTATTAGCAGTCGCCCAATGATCGAAATTCGACCGGCGACTTTTTAATCATAGACTTTTTTTTTGTTTGACATTTGTAGTATGAACCTAAACAATGAATATTATATCACTTGCTGTCACTTTTAATTGAGTGACAATGTCAATATTTTGAGGGGTCTAAGTTCAATGGCACTGGTCAGGTTAGGATTCGCAGTATTAATTAATTTAATTTAATATATTAGTAACAGATATTATAGATACATTTTTGCTTTCTGCACTCCTCCATATAAACTTTAACCATGTCAAATCTGTCTTCCGTGCACGCAATACGCTTAAAAGGGGTATAAAGTTTTTGCTTAACGTATTAATATAATGATATGAACTAGGAGTATTTTGAAATTGCTAAGTTTACCTCTGTTATCAGAAATTTAGCACATAAAGACGAATAAAAATGAAAGACTATTCGTTGGTAAGGGCATCACTTCAGAACGGCTGGACTGATTTGGCTATTTTTTTGTTTTAAAATGTTCGTCACTGTCCGAATTAGGTTTTTATAGAATGAAAAATTTGGAAAGTTGCCCTGAAAATTTCCAAATTCGGGAAAAACAAGAAAGTTTTCTATCTCAAAACCATAACGCTCGATTCAAAGGATGGTGGATATTCGTAATTATTTTTTGTTTTGCTTATGGTAATGGAAAAGTTATTAGCAAAAAAAACTGGATAGATGGCACTGTGGTCAAATTATTGACTAATAAGCAAGGGCATAACAACGTCTATCGGGCCATCTAGTAAAAAATAAACCAAAACATACAGGGTATTAGTAGACCGCTCCCGAAAATGAAGACAGACGATAGTACTAATGACACCTTTGATGATGGGATGGAAAAAAAATTTAACCCGATTTAAAAAAAATCATATTATTTAAACTTTTTATTAGCATTATTTACGCTCCATCATGTTAGTACAACTTAATGAAACGAGAATTTTACAAAAAAATACAATACTTTACTTAAAAAAAAACCAGCAATGAACACCAAATTAAATACAGCTGATTGCTCGGGTCAAATAACGCGCAGGCGCGGTGCGTCGCGGCGCCAGTCCAGCGCGAGCGCGGCGCGGTGCCATTCTCGCGCGGCCCGCAGCTGGCGATCGCACAAATACTTATTTACAATATTGTCTAAATACCTAACTTATCTACTTTGCCACTGTGCTAGTGTCTACCTGGCCACTTTCATTCGAATTCTCCGGTTGAATTAAAAAAGTAACGGGTTCGTTTCCCCGCGAAAGAAAAAAATACTTAAATAAAATTTTAACAAGCATTGAGCCATGTTTTTTAATCCATCGTGTAAGAATGTTTATTATTCTGATGTATTCAGTTATGTACCTATTCATATCAGTTCAGTACTAAGTTATTTATAAAAAATGTAGGTATGAAACAGCTTACCGATCTAAAGCTTCCGTGGTCTTATGAGATGCGGCTCAAATTGTGCCCCATTCATTTTGAGGCAGATTTGGGCTCGGCGTTGCGTATCCTCATGCAGGCATCATCGTGGAGTCCTCGACCTAGTCCGCACGTAGTTTGTCGAAAACATCCACGGTCCTTTGGTGCATTTCGTTGGCACTAACACACTTACGATTAAAAGCACATTCTCTCACATACCCCTACAGAAAGAAGACTAACGGGGTCAGATCGGGTGACAGAGGTGGCCAAGCGTATGATCCTAGTTTGCCGATCCAGCGATCATCAAATAGCTCAGTGAGGCGCTCACGGACGAATCTGAGGATGTGGGGGTGCACCATCATGCTGAAACCATTTTCGGCGATATTCAGCTAATGATAAATCGTCTAAAATGTCCTCCGAAGGTTTTGTTCAATGTTGACTAATTTATGAGGTTTAAATATCGCTGTCCGTCAAGTTGCTGTGGCAGAATCATTGGTTCTAGTATGCGATCCTTAAATAAACCTGCCCATACGTTAACCGACCATCGGGTTTGGTGCCTGGTTTGTAGAACAGCGTGCGGGTTCACCTCGGAATAAACGTGTGTATTTATTCGGTTCCACAGCCCGTTTCCTGTAAATGTCTACTCGTCCGTCCAGATCACGTGTTCAATGAAACCAGGCACACGTTGTTGCGGGTCCTATCCAATGGTAAAAAACTCGCCAGTGATCGTTCTCACCGGATACCAAGCTTGCACTTTGTGCACTTTTTATGGGCACATTCGTTTACGCTTTAACACCTTGGAAACTGTCCAGTATAACACACTTGTTACATCTCGAAGCCTTAACAATTTAGCAATACCTCGTTAAACTAAGTTCGGATTTCAGCGAACGACATCAAAAATGCTCGCCTCGAACTGAATAGCCACTTGACTTCCACCTCCTGTCGCTACTGGGGCAGTGGGCCGATTTTCCAACACTCGCTGAATAGCTGCTGTTATCAGGCGAGAGTCAGTCGGATGTCCAGCTGTCGGGAATCTCTCTCGGTAAATTCGTAATGCACGCGAAGCATTCCCGCGAGCTTCTCCAAGGCACATTATTCATTAACATGCTACCGTATTCACGAACACTATAAACGTATGCGTTAGGCATTATTAAAACAAAACTCTCATAAAATCAACACAAACTTAAAAAGAAACAAAAAACGTAACAATAAAATAATGACAAGAACTTAGTTAACAATACGATTGAACGAATATCTGTCGCTCACGCACGCGCACATGAAATGAAAGTCAAAGTGTAACTGTCTCAAGAACTAAAAATACTAAACTTAATAATCAACCCCGCCAAAAGAAGTAAAGCGCCGCGGGCCGCCTCCTTGCAGTAGCCCCTCGTTAGCGTCGAAAGCGGCACTTTGATCTTTTCCGCAGATCGATAAACCGTTATACCTACATTCATGACTATTATTTCATAAGTTTAGTTATCCCTACTGACTAGTCTTCATATGGAATTTAGAAGTTATAATTCTATTTTTTTTAATACATTTATACAATCAATTGTACCCTGACGTAACAAGAAACTCGCTACTAAATTAAGACCCCCATTTATCACATACGAACATACATACATTGCTCTAACCGCAAATAATACATCTAAATAACATTTCGTTGTAATGGCGAATCTTTGTTAATGACGAGGAAAAATTATTAACTGTTGAACATGTCCCAATAAGATACAGGTTTCAAAACTTTCAAGTACCTAAGAGAAAACACAGACGGAGGTTAGTTTATCCAAATGTATTCTTATTTTATCTCTGGATTACTTAGTTTATCTAGAGAAAATATTTTGACACCATACAATCTATATCTAGCACTGCCATGTTCTTTGATTATTTTATTCATAGATTTATTATTATTAGCGGTTGCCCAATGATCGAAATTCGACCAGCGACTTTTTAATCATAGATTTTTTTTTGTTTGAGATTTGCAGTATGAACCTAAACAATGAATATTATATCACTTGCTGTCAATTTTCATTGAGTGACAATGTCAATATTTTGAGGGGTCTAAGTTCAATGGCACTGGTCAGGTTAGGATTCGCAGTATTAATTAATTTAATTTAATATATTAGTAACAGATATTATAGATACATTTTTGCTTTCTGCACTCCTTCTCCATATAAACTTTAACCATGTCAAATCTGTCTTCCGTGCACGCAATACGCTTAAAAGGGGTATAAAGTTTTTGCTTAACGTATTAATATAATGATATGAACTAGGAGTATTTTGAAATTGCTAAGTTTACCTCTGTTATCAGAAATTTAGCAAATAAAGACGAATAAAAATGAAAGACTATTCGTTGGTAAGGGCATCACTTCAGAACGGCTGGACTGATTTGGCTATTTTTTTGTTTTAAAATGTTCGTCATTGTCCGAATTAGGTTTTTATAGAATGAAAAATTTGGAAAGTTGCCCTGAAAATTTCCAAATTCGGGAAAAACAAGAAAGTTTTCTATCTCAAAACCATAACGCTCGGTTCAAAGGATGGTGGATATTCGTAATTATTTTTTGTTTTGCTTATGGTAATGGAAAAGTTATTAGCAAAAAAAACTGGATAGATGGCACTGTGGTCAAATTATTGACTAATAAGCAAGGGCATAACAACGTCTATCGGGCCATCTAGTAAAAAATAAACCAAAACATACAGGGTATTAGTAGACCGCTCCCGAAAATGAAGACAGACGATAGTACTAATGACACCTTTGATGATGGGATGGAAAAAAAGTTGATCCTGATTTAAAAAAAAATCATATTATTTAAACTTTTTATTAGCATTATTTACGCTCCATCATGTTAGTACAACTAAATGAAACGAGAATTTTAAAAAAATACAATACTTTACTTAAAAAAAAACCAGCAATGAACACCAAATTAAATACAGCTGATTGCTCGGGTCAAAAAACGCGCAGGCGCGGCGCGTCGCGGCGCCAGTCCAGCGCGAGCGCGGCGCGGTGCCATTCTCGCGCGGCCCGCAGCTGGCGATCGCACAAATACTTATTTACAATATTGTCTAAATACCTAACTTATCTACTTTGCCACTGTGCTAGTGTCTACCTGGCCACTTTCATTCGAATTCTCTGGTTGAATTAAAAAAGTAACGGGTTCGATTCCCCGCGAATGAAAAAAATACTTAAATAAAATTTTAACAAGCATTGAGTCATGTTTTTTAATCCATCGTGTAAGAATGTTTATTATTCTGATGTATTCAGTTATGTACCTATTCATATCAGTTCAGTACTAAGTTATTTATAAAAAATGTAGGTATGAAACAGCTTACCGATCTAAAGCTTCCGTGGTCTTATGAGATGCGGCTCAAATTGTGCCCCATTCATTTTGAGGCAGATTTGGGCTCGGCGTTGCGTATCCTCATGCAGGCATCATCGTGGAGTCCTCGACCTAGTCCGCACGTAGTTTGTCGAAAACATCCACGGTCCTTTGGTGCATTTCGTTGGCACTAACACACTTACGATTAAAAGCACATTCTCTCACATACCCCTACAGAAAGAAGACTAACGGGGTCAGATCGGGTGACAGAGGTGGCCAAGAGTATGGTCCTAGTCTGCCGATCCAGCGATCATCAAATAGCTCAGTGAGGCGCTCACGGACGAATCTGAGGATGTGGGGGTGCACCATCATGCTGAAACCATTTTCGGCGATATTCAGCTAATGATAAATCGTCTAAAATGTCCTCCGACTGTTCATTTATGAGGTTTAAATATCGCTGTCCGTCAAGTTGCTGTGGCAGAATCATTGGTTCTAGTATGCGATCCTTAAATAAACCTGCCCATACGTTAACCGACCATCGGGTTTGGTGCCTGGTTTGTAGAACAGCGTGCGGGTTCACCTCGGAATAAACGTGTGTATTTCTTCGGTTCCACAGCCCGTTTCCTGTAAATGTCTACTCGTCCATCCAGATCACGTGTTTGAAATTTGAAATTTAAGGATCGCATACTAGGGCCAGTATTTCTGCCACAGCGACTTGACGGACAGCGATATTTAAACATTATAAATGAACAAATAGTGGACATTTTAGACGACCTATCATTGACTGAATATCGCCGCACATGGTTTCAGCATGATGGTTTACCTCCACATGTGGCAAGGTTCGTCCGTGAGCGCCTCACCGAGCTGTTTGATGATCGCTGGATCGGCAGACTAGGACCACACGCTTGGCCACCTCGGTCACCCGATCTGACCCCGTCAGACTTCTTTCTATGGGGGTATGTGAAAGAAAGGGTTTTTAATCGTGAGATTGATAGTGCTAACCAAATGCGCCAAAGGATCGTGAATGTTTTCGACAAACTACGTGCGGACTGTGTCGAAGACCCCACGATGATGCCCCGACTGCATAAGGAGACGCAACGCCGAGCTGAAATCTGCCTCGAAATGAATGGGGCACAATTTGAGCCGCATCTCATAAGGCCACGGAGGATTTAGATCGGTAAGCTGTTTCATACCAATTTTTTTTTTATAACTTATTTTTGAACTGATCTGAGTAGATCGTACATAACTGAATACATCAGAGTAATAAACATAATTACAAGACGGATTAAAAAGCATGAATCTATCCTTTTTAAAATTTCATTCAAGTATTTTTTTCATAAGCGGGGAATCGAACCCGGTACTTAGCTTATTCAACCTGTGAATTCGAAAGAAAGTGGCTAGGTAAAGACTAGCACAGTGGCAAAGTAGATAAGTTAGTTATTTAGACAAATGTTGTAAATAAGTATTTATTTGATTGTTAGTTGCGTGCAGCGCAAGATTGACGCTGCGCCCGGGCGTTCGTTGATCCGAGCATCAGCTGTTTTTGATTTTGTGTTTCATTGCTGGTTTTTTTTTTTAGTAAAGTAATGTATTTTTTATGAAATTTTCGTTTCATTTAGCTGTACTAACACGATGGAGCGTAAATAATGCTAATAAAAAGTTTAAATAATATGATTTTTTTTAAATCAGGATCAATTTTTTTTCCCTCCCATCATCAAAGGTGTCATTAGTACTATCGTCTGTCTTCATTTTCGGGAGCGGTCTACTAATACCCTGTATAGGCATAGTTAAAGTCTTATATATATTAGTCTTGATAAAAATACTAAAAGTGGACCGACTTTTAGAGTACAAAACAGGGGAATACGAAGTTTTGATTTCGTCTATATTCATAGATCAGTGCAAGCTGCAGTTATAACTCTCGCGCTCTTCTCGATCTTTCGGACATAGGGTGACAGTAATAGAATTCCATTAAAACCTATTTGAACAACTTGGCGACCGCGTTTCTTTTTAATGTAATATCTGTTTTGCAGACTGCCATAACGTTGGTAAGGGAATGTGTAAGAAAAGGTAAAGTATACTGTGACGTGGAGTTGTAATCAAATAGTTTTTAAAGAGGAAATTATTATGCAATAAGTGATTCGCATTGCTGTATGGTGAAACTGATTATGAATGGACTGGTCTCCGCTCGGACTCGTAGGACAAGGCGCGTCGAGTGTCGACCTTGCGCCCACGTAACGCGTACGACCCGCGAAACCTGATACTGTGGTTTATGTTGAACCATTACACGGCTTCGACTCACGAGTTATATAGAAAATGAACATTCATCACAGATAATGAATGACTACAGTGACCACATGAAGGGAAGTTGACTCAGTAGTAGCCTATTAGAATACCGCATCAATCGACGAAGGTACGAATATTACGAGCTAGAGAGCCTTTTAGGTGAAACATCGGAATGAAATTATAGCATGGTTGTAGAAATTACCACTTTTTTAAGTTGAAAACTTAACTTTAATCACCTATAGGTGGATTCTGACAGCTTTTTGGGCTATATTGTCAGTTTAAATAAGGTGGAATTGTGAACAAGACAAACGTTAATTTTACTATAAATATAATATATTATTTATTAACTTTACCCTCCCAATATATTCTTGATAACTTAATGTATATTCGCAAAACTTAGTAAATAGAGATAAATTAGTCGTACCGTATTTTAGACTTGGTAAGACTAATAAAAGTTTTTTAGGTAATAGTATTAGGTTCTTTAATAAGATTCCGAAGCACATTACTGATTTGCTGGAAAACAAATTCAAGAACCATGTCAAGCGGGTTATTCTGTCAAAAGGTTATTTATTATAGGGTGGATCATTATATGAATGATAGCGAAGTCTGGAAGTGACTCCCACTCTGTGCATCCACTAAATTTTTATTATTGTACCTGTTATATTATCATTTGTACAGTTGGAAAAAAAACCCGATCGAGTTTCTTACTGATTTTTCTCGATGTCTGGGATATTTTCCGAACCGGCAGTAGTGTTATGATGTTCATAAGTGCTTTCTTATTATTTTGATTTTCGTCTTATTTTTATAGGTAGCCAGGCGGGATTAAGAAAATACCTTACCTCCATGCTACGGTTGCACGAAGATATTTTCCTTTACCTAAAGCTCAGGGTAGGAATTTGAACTTACGTCGTTCGACGCGGTAAATGTACAGCGTGACGTACAACTGACTTAATATTACTTTATAAATTGCAAGTTGCATTCTTCCAACAGACATGCGCAATACCATACTATTTTTATAACTTCATTATAAGTAAATGTCGTAGTAGATAACGTTGTAAGCAAAGAAAATCACGTCATCCTTATAAAGGTAAAACGACATATTCAAGGTAAACATCAATGATGGACGTTTCTATCAGATCGACCATATTGTGCATTTATGGGTTAAACAGGCACGGCGCAGCGTCTGAATAAAATTGCCCGTGGGTACACTGCGCCCAGACTCTCATTCGCCACTCAATCGGTGAGATTTCCTCGTTATGTAACAATTGTGTACCGTTATTGTGGGAATATGTAGTTCTTGCGATATAATTATTTGAATGAACGACTGCGACAAAAATCAAAAGCGGAACGAGTAATTGTAAGTTGGGAGTTTTATTGTAATTGTAGGTATGTTTTCTTTTTACAAGCTTTTATATGACTTGCCTTGTTCGGATGGGTTAATTCATACAACTAAATTTATTTAAACAGTTATCACGAACCGATTGAGCTGAAGGTTTGCATACACGTTTAGTTTGAACGACAATGTATAGTTAGCTAAGTGACGTCATTCTAAATCCAATATGGCAGACTCCCAAAGATGGCGGATCAGTTATACTTTATGCACTCCCATGATATGAGTATCAAATGAAAGAGTTTGCTGAGAAGAAAACGAAAAATATTAATATAAAAGTAAAAAAAAATAATTTATTCAATATTTCAATAATCTTAAAAGCTTGTACCGCCAATTAAAAGGCAGATATGGGAATTTAAACTAAATAAATTTCATCCTCGTTACAAACTATTAAAATTATTGAAATATTTTTTATTGTATTTGGCTATGCGGATATGTATTTGTTTTATTTGTGAAATCGTTTGCTGGATGTTTGATACATTTTAGAAGGCTCTTAGATCATATAATCAAAACGTAGGAATATAACAGTCGTATATATAGATTATATGGTACAAAAATAACAAGTTTGTGTGGACTAAGCATTTCCCGTATTTCTTCTTAACCGTGCGATACTAATAAAATTATTAATTGATATAATTCGTAATGATTCAGAGAACGGCGCAATGTCTTACTTAAAAGTTTTTGTTCTTTATTAGTTTTATATTCCGAGTTTGACGTTGATAAATAATACTTTTTTATTCTTTATGAGACCAAATTTTTACTTCTTATACTGAGAAGAATAATAAGGGAAATTGTCAACCATGCAGTTTCAATGGGTTTTGGTTTATTATGTTGAATGCTTTTTCGGGGTTTTAAAGACCGTAGTATGAAGTCTTAATCAGGCTTGAAGCGTGACTGACTACAAATTAAGTATTTGTCGTTATAATTTTAACAATCCATTTAGAATCCGTTTTAGAAAAATACAATAATACGATTATTTTTTGTGTAATTTAATAAATGTTGCGTGGAATGGTGCGTTCTAAATATAGCAGAAAAATCTTGATAATGTCTTTTTCATTTTTTATTCCGCAGTATCCGTGTAATGTTTATACTATAAAATATACTTACCTACATTACAATATTCTTTATTGCACACGAAAATAAGCATACATGTTGTACAACTTATTTGTGTACAGTTAGGAGGCGTTATCGCTTAGAACGATTTTTTCCAGGAAACCTTTAAAAATAAATATAAATGGAAATAAATTTCGTGGTAGCAAACACCACAAAGATTCAAGTTTTTGTAATCAAAAACAAATACCTATAAAGAAATAGTATATACGTACTATACACTAAATAAATTATAAACTTTTCCCACATATTAAAAATACAAAACTATACATATGTTACGACACAAATGTTTTACCACGTTATCAGTATCGAAATAAATTCAAAAAATAGTTTGTATTATAACAAAGAGGCAGACAGATAAGACGCAGGTAGAAAGAGGAGAAGAGGTACCTACAGACGACGCGACGTAGTATTCTTTTAAAAACATGAATAGGTCTTGCTTGTATTATATCTACTGGAAGTGAGCGCCATAGCCCAAGAGCTGGAACATGATTTATTGTAGAATTGAGAGTGGCAAGTAGGAAAATTTGTTTATCTGTGTGTTCAAACGGCTAACTGATTTTGATTTAGCTTCTTTTTGCGTTAGAAAAGTTGACTAAATCGAGAGTTTTTCAGCTATGATTGAAGAAAATCTGTTCAGGTTTTTGCAGATTATTGGACCTTTTCTAGTTGATAAATGGATGTGAGGTCTGATCGAGTTAGAATTTGTTACTTTGTTACATCAATGAGACTAAAAGAACATGGCAAACTTGACCTGATGATGCAGCGTTATCTGGAATCTGTAAGATAACTAACTACCCACCAACTTACAGCAGTGCTATCGTATTTGGCATCAATGGAATGGTATCAATGAATAAGTTAGTTATATCGTGGGTTTTAAAATTTTCAATTTATCTTGTTGGCCAATTAATATTTTTTTTTATTAACCTTCAGTTAACAATAAATATATTTGTACGCATTGAGTGTATAGCCAAATGAACTTTAAAACTCAGAATTACATTCGTTAATATCCAGTCGCGTATGGCGACGCAGTGAATCGTGCGTTGAATTAAACATATTATGACCCAGTATGTGTTGGATGAGCAACATACAGGCCTTTCGCTTCCTTCTGCACTGACTGGGTGAAAACCGGATTCAAGTTATTGATACTTTTGAATTAAATTATTATTTGCTATATTTAACAGTTCTCCTTTGAACTTAATAGTTTCAGTAATGTGTTCGAAAGCTTTGGATTGATTACCAATAATTATTTCAAGCCTGACCTGTGAATTTTCTACCGCTGGCCAAACACAACTTTTACTGAGAGAATATCCAAGCCACGTATTGGCAATTTTAAGCTTTTTTGAAAAATGTGGTTTTCTGTATGTTTTTAATACTACGACTAGCTTTTGCTTGGAATTTCGTTCTACTTGTCTTGTAAATGAATGAATTGAACGAAGGATTTTCAAAGCGGTCAGAAACCACAAAAAGCTGACATCTAGTTTAGACGATAAAGAATTAATAAATGTTTTAAATTATCGAATACGCCTAGCGATCTTCAACGAAATGAAGTTTTTTTGTTATTTGAACTTGCTCTCTGGGACTACCAGTTAATATAAGAAAAAATATTTTTGCATTTCATAGTGCATTTCTTGAGAAAGGTTATAAGGTGTATAACATTATGTTACCATCCTTAGGAACGGAACAGTAACAATGAACGTCAAGCGATCTGGCAACCTCCAGACAAGTACGGTAAGTGAAAACAACGATAGGCTTACACGGGTGCGTTGGCGGCAACCCTGCGTCGAGGTGTACTGTTATTCAAATAAGTTTAACACGGGCGAAACCATGGAGCACGGCTGGTAAGTTAATAAAAAATGAGTGAGCCTCACAGTAGTCGCATATGACGTAATATAGTTTACACATATAAATTCGTTTATTTAACAGCAGTCTTCTATACACAAAATTATAGGTTAGGTTAGTGTTAGAGCATGCATATATTCCTTCATAACTTTTCCTACCTCGGCCACAATTAGCGCCATCTACAAACAAAACCAAAAACTCACGTGCGACGAGTGACAGTTGAAAAAACAGAACCGACAAAACGTGTCGCCTAACAGAGCGCATAAAACTATTGCATCTCCGTCGCAAATTAAAAGAATAAATCAAATAACAGTTAAGCTCGGATTTCACAAACCCCGGGGTTCCATAGTGCTTCAACAGTGCGTGATGTGCAGTGCATAGAAGCCACGAAAATCAACATCAGCATGCCCGAGCTGAGTGGCCGGCAAAATACCTATCCAAATTCCTACACCGCATGCTAGGGAGAAAATATCTAAAACAATACAGTTAGGTTAACGCATCAGTTCTCCTTCTCATTTCCCTTTCTCTGTCTCGTCACACACACGCACACACAGTTGACTGACAATACGGATAATGGGTTGGTACCATCTAAAGGCCACTGTGCGCGCTTATTGGTCAAATCAAATAGCACTCGCTGCCCGGTTCCCTGTTACACACTTCCGTTCCATTTCACGAAATCACTCCCACAGATTGCAGGAAAGTGAGAGGAAAGATGTTATACATCAAAAATGAAATAAGTTTGCAGAAGACATTTAAAAATGAAAATAAAAAAAAACTGTACACAGAAGAACTTCAAATTGGAACAACTATAACTGGAAGAGTAAAATATATAGTTAGATATCTCTTTTAACAAGTGTTGATTATAAAGCAATTAAAAAAAAAATTATACTGAAAGGAAAATCATAGTTTTTCCGGTAGAAATCAGCAATTGCCAGCTACATTGTAAGGACGGCTTTCTCTGGTAAATACTTATAATAGTTTTATCAATTACTGATCATCCTGTTGTAAACTATCGCCAAGTCACGCTAGATTTCTCACCGTTAAGTGATGCCTACCGATCGAAGTTATTTCAACGCGTTTCAAATAATAAACTTTAGCGATATTAAGCCATATTTTATAAGTTATTACAAACTTTTATTTAACTCATTATGTTACATAGTATGTATTTGTTATATATTGTAACGACATTTTGACTACTTCCACTTAACCGTTTGAGCTAAATTTTGGAATACTTAAGTAACTTCGATGACAATGAATTCGATTATTGAGCAGATTTGATGATGGACCCGGATGCTGGTCATAGCAACGCCTCAACACAACAAGAACTCCTCGTCGTGTTTAGGTTTGTAGGATTCGTCTCGATAAATATTATTATATTCATATGTTCATAATGGTTTATTTAAAGTTCAGTATGTCGATTTATGTAAGGAAATGCCTTTGTATGGCTACAGGAAAGAGAGGACGAGGCAGGCCGCAGAGTACTTGGATAACAAATGTCCAGAGGGACATGAAGAATAATGAAAATGGCGTCTCTTGATTACCAAAGCCGACTCCGTATAACGGGAAGATAGAAAGAAGAACATGTCTTTACAGTTATAATTGACGAGTGGAACGTCGATCGTCGGAAGATATATTTTTTGGAGTTTGCTCCATAACAATCGGTTGATATATATAAGAATCCCGGTATGGAAATTTTATAAAACGTGAAATTTATAAAAGTGTTAACAAAAGCGTTACGTTTAGTGTTAACATATTGCGTTACGAAGGGTATACATACATCAGCTTACTTTTAGATAAATTATTCGCAAATCAGTCAGTCCATCAGTTCATCAGTTAATCAATCACCTCTTTGCCTATTGCATATTTAAAAACAATCATACTTAAAGAGTAAACTCCTGTCGTGCGTTGGAACTGACACACCCACTTTTTTATCCATCGAAGTGAAAAGGCAACACCTAATATTATGTTGAACTGTTATTTGTTATTTTTTTAAGTTATACTTTTTAGGCGCGATATGAAAAATATATGAGAGTGAACTTTTAAGATGCGCGCAAACAACAACTAACAACGCAAATAACAAAATATCTATACTCTGAAGTTACTTTATAAACGTCTTGTTTTATCGAGGTGAAGATAGTCACGGACGATTTTATGAGTAACGTAACATCCGGTGTGACTGTGCAAAGAAGTATCTTCTACCGCACGGACATAAGTGCATGCATCCACTTTTTATTAACTTATCTATTAAACTTGGTTGTGAATGGTGGTCGTGATTCAATCGGACACAAAGCATTTAAAATTTAAGTAAATTGCCGTAAAATCTTCAGTTCTAGACATCAATTCGACTTTCTTTAAATCAAATAATATATATCATACAAATTTAAATCTCTTATGGATTGGAGCGTATATCGCAAGAGCATTCCTTGTGCACACGCGATCGGTTCTAGTCCAGAAGACAGAAATGCGGGATAGATTCACCGATATTGCTCACAGAGATTGCGATGGAATTCCAATATACGATACGAGTAAGAAAATATTACTAAAAGAAACTTTTATATGCTTACACTTTCGTGTTTTTATTTTGTGTTCTAGGTCAGTGCAAGGATTTAAAGTGCAAACAATTTTAAAGAGTTTTTGGCGGCATCTAACAGCCATTTTCAATAATATATTTCAGATCACTATCCCAGATTAGTAAATATATGTACTAAGTAATAACTAATAACTACTATTAACGTAAAATAGGTATTGGCTTCCCTCTTATCTAGGCAATAGGATAATATGAATATATGTAGATACAAAATACTATCCATAAATAGGGTATTGAAACGAGAGTAAGGGCAAAAGGATAGATTTAGTAACTGAAACAACGGATAGAAAGTTTATTGAAAATGGCCGTTAAGTAGTTAGTTAGTCTAGTTGCAAAAAATATTCTTTGTGTTATTAATGCCAATTTAAACATTTTTTCTTATTTTTTGCTTTTTTATTTTGATTTTCGGTGATTTACATATTTTTAAAAATACAGTTGACATTGATGTTTTTTCCGTTATTGTATTTGTTTGTATGTAGTTTTTTGATGTAATTTCTAGTAATCTGTTAAAACTGTTTTTTTATTGGTATCCTTTTTATATATTTTTGTCTACACAGTGCATGGTGTGATTGCTTTAAAAGGCCAAGTGTATTTTATTTTCAATTTTTTTTTAAATGTGAGTGCATTTAATACACTGACCACTGGTGGTCCTAATAAATAAATAGTCTGTCATGTAGTGGTTTTTATTTTTTTGTCATGAATTTGTGTTGACTGTTGTTTGACTCTATATTATTACTACCCTACTACTATTATTACTATCCATGTATCCTATCGTATTCCTCACTGCTCGTACTTGCCTAATAAATGCCTTCATTTTGTCAGATTGTTTGACGTTCAAGAATGCTGTTTCGCTTCTTTGGGTCGTAACGTGAAGTGATATGGCTTTTAACCTTTCTCAATATATAGGAAATTAAATGAAAAAAGTTTTTTTATTATCTGACTGCTAGTTGTAGAAATTAGCGCGTTCAAACAAACAAACAAACAAAAAGCGATCTCTTGAGCTTTTTATATTGTTATAGATTATAGATATATGTAGCAATTTGAATAATAAAGCTTGGTTATTGTAGGGAAGTGAAGTGGATTGGAAATTCTAAGACGACACAAAAAATCCCTGGATGTTTCTACAAGGGGGTCTACTGAAATCATCACGGGCACTCTGTGAAACGTAATAATTAACCCGAGTGGTTAATGGCAGTAATTGTTTTCAATAAAGAAGACTATAATGGTTGACAAGTTTGGAAGAAGAAGAAGAAACAATAATTTACATTATTGCAATTGATGAGTAACGTTATCATGTTGCACTTCCGTCAGATAATGCGCGAGCAACTCTTAATTTTACCTTCTGCTAAACGCGCCTAACAAATATAAGTACAAAAATTCTACTAAACGCGCCAAAAGAAATATACGTACAAAAAATCTACTAAACTTGGCAAAAAAATATAAGTACAAAAATTATACTAATCGTGCCAAAAGATATATAAGTACAAAAATTCTACTAAACGCGCCAAAAGAAATATACGTACAAGAATTCTACTAAATTTGGCAAAAAAATATAAGTACAAAAATTACACTAAACGTGCCAAAAGAAATATAAGTACAAAAAATCTACTAAACTTGGCAAAAAAAAAAGTACAAAAATTATACTAATCGTGCCAAAAGAAATATAAGTACAAAAATTCTACTAAACGCGCCAAAAGAAATATACGTACAAGAATTCTACTAAACTTGGCAAAAAAAAATAAGTACAAAAATTATACTAAACGTGCCAAAAGAAATATAAGTACAAAAATTCTACTAAACGCGCAAATAGAAAAATAAGTACTAAAATTTCGTTCTTTAGTATATCAAGGAACTAATTTAGTGATGCTCTTGATCAAAATTACCTACGCCTGTTAACTGTACTACTAATGTAGCTGTATCCATTTACATCATCTGTTACGAATTAAATTTATCAAAATAAGTTTTGTATCCGCGACCTCAGTTTTTACAGTTAAACGCTTCGATCACTAGACCGTAGAGCCTATCGTTACCGTGAAGCGTTATGAACTCAATAAAAACGTAACAATTATTAATTCTAGTCTGCAAATTCCCCGTTGCTGTTTATAGACGTTTCCTCGAGGGAGTAGACAGGCAGGCTAAAGACGTGTTGGCGATTTTAAACGTAGAGAAATCGATAGTTCATTTCTGAATGCTTATTGTTACAGAATATGGTTTAGGTTTCTAACGGAAGCATTTCTGCAGAAGTGCTGATCCGCCTCTGCGTTGTTTCGCTAGCGATACCTAAGTATAAGTATGCTCTGTTCACCACTTCATCATCCCCCATTCTCGATAGGTCGCCGAGTCAGCGAATTCTGAGATTCAAGAATTTGTACACTTAAACATAATAAATCGATTTGTAATCATAAACTCGTTTTTACAGTGGAAAATATTTATTGAATCTACAGGTACTAGTAGTATTGTAACATGTCAAAAGATTGTTTTTTTTTGTTTGTCTGTTTGTACACGCTAATCTCTAGAACTCCTAATAAGAATTGAAAAAATATTTTTCAATTTTTTTGCCTATTTATTGAAGAAGGTTACAGATTATACAGCTTTACGCTATAACCATGATTTATAAAGAGAGGTAGCGCACAGAGAGATTTCTTTGGAGACTTCTTTCTACTTAGGGCAGTCTGGAGGAATACCTTCACCATACAGAAGACCGCAGTCAAATAACTTTGTGTTGTGTTCGTGCGGTGAGTAGGGTTTCATGGTATTAAAAGTGTACATAGGCTACGGTAGCCGTTTACCATCAGGCGGACCGTATGCTTGTTTGTCACTATAGTTGTATATAAAAAAACGAGGACAACCGTAGACTACACGGATACGTTGGCAACTGCGCGTTGGAATAATTAATGTAACACGGGTGAAACCGTAGGGCACAGCTAGAAATCAACGAAATGAAAATTACAAAATAACCAAACGGACACAGTCGTGGAATTTATTTGTAATGCTTTTATTTGAAGGAGAAATAGAAACGGACATTTCGATTGCGTTACAGTGTTTTACAATTCATAAACCGACTATGTTTTTGTCACGTTACGAATGATTTGCATTACTAAATACATATATCCATTCCATATGTAGGCGTTTAATAATAATTTTAGAAAAAAGGGAAGCAAACAAGCTAACAAACAAACAAAAAACTCGACTGAAACAAAAACACTTGGGTAATTTTTTTTTTTCTATTTTTGCTTTTTATTTGATTCCCGGAAGTATGTAGCCTTTTTAAACAACAATAGCCTTGATGTACATACTTGTTAAGGTTACAAATGTAGGTTAACAAATCAGAGTCTATAAGTAAAAACATGGTGGGCATAGGATGCATTGTACTTACAATTGAAAAATAATTTTACATTTTCTCTGATTTCTAAACTATAAATTATTTTCCATTAAATATGTAATGTCTAATGTTATTTATGAGAATAAGATGGTAGGTATTATGAAAGGTCTCGAAGACACAGGGTTGCCTAGTTTGGGGATCATTGTTAGAATACAAACTATAAAATATAATTTTTAAGTAAATAAATAGGTAAATTTCAACCCCGATTCGATGTTTTGTTTTTTTTTTTTATGTATCAATTAAAAATTACATTTCTTGAATTGTACTTTGTTTCCTTTTTTTAATTACATAAGAACAGAAAAATACATGGATTTATATAAATACATACATACATAAATATCATTACTCGAATTTGCCTGTAAATAATGATTGCCGATAGTTTGACTAACTTCCGTCACCAACGGCGATACGAGGTAACAATTCTTGATGTTACATAGTTTTTTTTTTTATATTTTGTGTTTTTACGTTGTTTTTCCTGTATTTTTTTTTTTGTCCGTTATTAATTATGACATAAGATTATTTTGTTAGTTTCTTTCTTAAAAAGTGTTTTACTTATAATCATAATTATTGCTTATTTTATCGGAAATGTATATGGTGTATATGGTTACCTCCAGTAAGACCAAACGACATGAAATTAAACGCATAAATCTCTGACAAGAACACTCATAATCTTTATATGTTAATAAAATCCACAACATTTGCATTGATGTTGCAAGTATCTCTATTTGCATGGAATACTTTGATTTTCTGGGGTCTGTGGGAACGTCCCTTTCATCCTTTATTTTTATGAAATTGTGAATTATATTTATTACTTTGCTATAAACATTATGACTATATTTTTCGTGACCACTCGGGCTTTTTAACAACTTTTTTATATTCTACAGCTATAGTGTCTGACCACAATCTCATTTGATATTGAGTGTCATTGTGGTCTTTGATGCAAACATGCTATGCTTAGGACTAAACTGGCTGTCAAAATAGAGCTATAGGTGCTTGGCAATAGATTTTCAACTTGAAAGTGGTATTTAGCCAGTCGGACATTACAAAATCCTGTACCGCCTAAGGTATGGTGTCATTACTATGTTTTCCAAGCCTCCTTGATGAGGTCAAATGATTAATAATCGCTAACACAAGTGGTGTTATTTGAGTTATCAATATTTATTATTATAATGTGCGATGAAGTAGTCAAAGCCGTTAATGGCTCCAGGGCCCTTAAAGTGAACTGTTTAGTCAGTTCGAAAAAGAAAAGTTTGTACGTTTGTAGTACTAGCTACTAAGGTAAGCGAGATACTGATACTTTTTCGACACAATGACAGTACAGCACCTCATGGTAAGTACAGTACAGTCCACAAACAACGGCGGCCGTCAATGACACAAACTTTATCGGCAGTCGTCGATATCTTGCCGGCTTGCTGAAATGCCTCTTCACGCCTTTTTGTACTACTGATCGGATTCTAAAAATTCTAATTTAATATAAGTAAAAAAATTGTTATTATATTTTTACATTATATCATTTGAACGAAGTCGCTAGAAATTACTAGTATCATCTAAATAATAATAAAAAACTATTTAAGTTAACCATACGAATGTATTTTCAGCAATTAATAATTGAATGAACTGTATTTTGTAAAGATCTCATTTTTACGATTCCCATGGAGAAAATAAATAACCGAGCCTTTCTTTTCTCCCTCTCCGAAATTTCGCATACCGTTCTGACAACATTAGCTGTATTAGACCCGGAACAGTTAAATAATCATGTTTATCTGACGGTAGAGTTGGTCGCCTATAAATAAAGTCTATCCGGTGAGTGGGTACGCTCAACGCTGGCTTTGTAACGATGGACGTGACCTTGTGAACCTGCTTGCTTGCACCGCGAGCCGCGCCGTCGCGTGCTGTCGTAAATCTAGTGACGTACTGCGTCCACATTTTAGAGTTCGGCAAACAAAATGTTTGTAAAAAAATATTATTTTCAATGTTATCTTTTTACCTGACTCTTATGAAAGTTCATCTTTTTCGCATGTAATATGTATGTATGGATGTAAACGGCATGATAGATTTTAACAAGACGTATCGTTAAATTGATCTTTATTATTTTATTGACATTAATTAGTATATAATATTAAAATATGACGTACTCGAATTTAAAAAAATAGGAAAAAATTACAAGTAATATTTGAAAATTTTTCAATAAATAAATATAAAAAAAAAAACATAATATGCAGTCATAATAAGGACTGCCGACAGAAGTGAAAACTCAATTATGAATTTTTAAATCAATTATAGTCTGAATTATTGCAGAATATGTCGGTGACGCGAAATCACAAGATTTTACCTATCCAAAAAGTCAATTACGCATATGATACGACTGTAATATACTCGACGGAGTATATACAATGTATTAGTGTATATATGCGTATACAGTACACAGGCTACTACTATATTACGCGTCGCTAGTCTGACGCAAGCGCAATACGCCACGAGTATGTCAAGGTCATCGGTGATGCGAATGTCACGCGAACCTATAAGTTTTTTCCCTAACAAAAATCACTCAACGGCGGCTAAAGAAGTTTTCACTTCAAAAATCATTATTCAATTTAGGCACTAAGAAGGCACTTATGAACGTCAAAATACTACTACCGGTTCGGAAAATATCTCAATCATAGAGAAGAACTGGCAAGAAACTCGATCGGGTTAATAGCTATATAACTTCACGCTACAACTCTTAAGGAACTGACCATAGGCTACACGGGAGCGGCCACGGTGGATAGTTGATTCAATAAATTTAACACGAGTGAAACTCTGAGAAAGAGCTAGTATATATATTATAAAATAACTGTTCCTTTATTTATCCTATATGCGTTTCCATTCCATACATCTACATCCCGTTACTATAGAACTTTGCTGAGTTGTTTAGCGTACACCCGAGAAGATTTTTTAATTCGTACAATCATTCGTTTCATTATCTACTTTTCAAAATTTAAATAATATTATCACTAAAATGGTACTTATCTTCGGACTTGACCGATTTCTTTTTATAATATAATTGAATCAAACAAAGTAAAAAATTTAACAGAATAAAAACTTAAACAATTCCTCCGTTCGTTGTTTAAAATAGTAGGTAAGTAATCGGATTTAAATGAACACTACTTGTGTTGCATTTATAATAATATCAACGTAAGTGTACCTATATTGTAGTGTGTGTTAATATGGAACTTTCAAGAAAGGTGCTATCAATTTTCAATAAAAGGGTTTGTGGTTGGTCATTGGTTTGCTGGGCGAGAGTTTCGGGATTACTGTCACTCTTGCCGAGTAATATTTTTTCGCGTCTGGTAAACCGCGCGGTAACGGACTCGCGCTTCAAAAAAGACAGCATAGGTTAGTTTTCAGTGTCGGTTAAACGCACGCGCACCTCGCACTTTTCACGTTTCGCTTTTGTTTTAACCGTCGTGCCTCACGCAAGGTCTGGGATACCCGAGAATTTGGATACGAGGAGGAATGGACAGTAAATGGAATTCTGATCATTCTTTCTCGGAGATTCAGTGTCTATATTATTCCCCCAGTAAGTAGGAGATCTAGGGGACGACCAGCCCCAAAATGGGTTTTCCACCAGTTTGAATAGCGAGATGCGTTGTTGACTGACCCATTATTTTTATTAATATCTATAATGAGCTTACTTAACGTTATTAATTATCCTTTGGCCGCCTTTGGGTCACAAGTGTCGAAACTTGTATCCAAGAAATGGCAGCCGCCCCTTTGAATATTTAAAAATAAATTATATAAATAAGTAATATATTTTTTCGTTTTAATTCTTCTTCTTCTTCTTCTTGTTTTGGCGCCGCAAAAAGCACTTGCCAATGTCCATATTTTTAAGCCTTCGTAAAATTTTCCAATATACAAAGTGGGTATTTCTGTCAAGATCCACCATCTTCTAAAATTATCAAAACTATCTAGGGAGTTTTTGTGATATCTCAAAATTCATGTTTCCACTTTCAAATTTATAATCCACTTCAATAATGCACAACAACCAAACTATATCATGCAAAATGCCACCAAGATTTCGTAACATAGTGTCATAAAACCTAAGTTAATGAATTAAAAATAAAACCACAACATATCACTTCAAGATCCCTGCAATTTTTTTTTTAATTGTAGCCATACAAAGGTGGCCTCACACGGTCCGTGATATTGCGGATTCTTACGGTACGGGCGACGTGCACGGACAGCCACGCACCGAACATTAAGGCTACGGACTACGGACTTGTCTGCGCTACCACAGACGACGATCTTCCCATGGTGCGTTGCGTCGGTGCGGGCTGGTCCGCGTCCGTCCGCAATATCACGGACCGTGGGAGGCTACCTTTATTTAGGTTTATATACGTCATTGGTTGCAAAGCAATATTTATCAACTTATACTACCAATTTTTGTAATAAAACAATATAGTAAGTTTTGATACATTAAACGATTCGCTTTGATTCGGGCACTCGTGTAAAACTCTCAAACACTCGTTTTGTTTGAAAAGGTATGAATGCGGTTTTTCTTATCTCTAGAATCAACGAATTGTTATTTACAACATACATATTTCTTTATCTCTTATGATTTCAATTCAATACCGCAGTTTAAGAATCATGTACTACTTTTCGTTTATTCTAATCGAAGGGCACCGAAAAAGACCTCATGTACCTATGTGTTTTCTGACAAAATTCCTGAAGGTAAGGTTCTTAGTAAGAATAGAATAGAATAGTGTAAGGTATAAGGAACAGAAATATGAGTTTTTTTTCAGAAGTGTTTTGTCTCATTGGTAACGAGATACGATAAACTATTTATATCATGACGTCTTGTTCTATAATAAAAATTAACCGCAAGTGACAAGTAAAAGTGTATGTAAAATGAAAGTTCACAAGGTATTGTGGTCTTCGGACAACAATATTTTGTATGGGATGGATGGATGGGATGTCAATTAGTACATATTTATATAATATAGCGGTCGTCCAATGGTCGAAATTCGAAAAGCGACTTTTAGATTACAGACTATTAACGGGTTTACATATAAGCTATATGAACGTAAACAATGAATATTATATTCGGTACTTGCTGTCACTTTTCACTGAGTGTCAATGTTTTGGGGGGTCTAAGTTCAATGGCACTAGTCGGTGTAGTATATATATATAGTATTATTAATACGTGTTTCCCATAAATTTTAGCTTTCTCCATATAAACTTTAACCATGCCAAATATAAGTCCCGCGCGTATTTTCTTTAAAAAAAGTCCGAACTTTAACATGTATTAACATATAGATATTTCAGGAACAACAAAGTGTAGGTATAATGGTTGATTGATCCATATATCTATAAAACAAAGATTAATGATCGGTTTTCGCTGGTTTTTCAACTAGATACCACGCTTCCTACAAACAATTGTACCTAGAATTCAGCAACTTAATATAGTAGTGTTTAATGATTATTTAAAATGAAACTTGTCAACGTAACAGTATATTGACTCGTGTACGCCGATTCGGCGTACTTTTAATTGCCGTTTTTTTATAGTACACCGATGCGGTGACGGTATCTAGTTGAAGCGTTGCAGTAACCAATCAGTATACTAAGGAACTAATGTTTTAATTATAAAAAAGTCTACTACGTGTGAGAACAAAACAAGTATCAGATGCACAGTTAACACTGCCACTGCGAAGTTCTGTCACATTTAGCGTACTTACCAAATAACAGTCGATAGGCTTCTCCCTGGGTCTGTGATATGCTTTCTGCAGTTCGGTTTGCTTGAGCGCATGCGCGATGTGGAGGGCGCTCGCGTCGAACCTCCCGTACTGGTAATCGGGTGTGTCCCGGGAGATCTCCCGGGCCGGTGAAGCGTGCACACTGCCGCCATTGGTTGTCCGCGTCGGTGACACTGTAATTGATAAAGATTTTAAAATATAAAAATATCAGCGGGAATGCTTCCTCTAGGGCTAATAAACAATTATTTATTGATTATTCAGTATTAGGGCCGGCGCTCGGTAGCGGCACGGCACGGCAAAGGATTTTTAACCAAAAAATTACGATAATTACATGATTTTAAAGTTGAAATTTCAATGATAACGGTCATTAGTACAAAAACAATGCCGCGGTATGCATAGGCATGCTGTGGGATGGGCCCGTAATCCGCAAGCATCATTCATAACCTAAGGAGAAGCATGCCTAAGGATGTCGCGGCATATCTAAACATACCGCGTAATAAATACCCTCAATGTGGGAATGCCGAAGGATCCTCTGCCGGGCCTTGCCGCCAGTGGACGCCAGGCCTTAATGAGTAAAAAAATTTTCTGTGATGTGTTTGGCTTTCTTAGAATATATTCGTTTTCTATCCGAGATACGACATACCAAGGATGGTAGACAGCGGCCTAATAGATGTCGTAGATGGCCTAGTAGATGTAAAAGATGTCGCTAAAACTTTGTATTTGAAAAAATAACCTAGTACTCTTAAACAAATAGCAAATATCAAGGACTTAGTTTCGTCTTCTTCCCTGTTATGATCTTTTTTTAGCTTGTCGGTGCACAAAACTAGTAAAATCTAATATAAGGGTCTTCTTCCGTTCCATAGGACGATGACCTTTATTTTTACTTTCTCAGTGAACAAAACAACTAGGTCATTAATCGGAATTGAAAGTTAGTATTATTGCGTATTAGTATACTGTTTACCTAGTAGATGGTACAAATCTCTGAAAACTGGTACATGTACCAGGAAAGTAATACATATGCCATCACTGCGACACACGCACATTATTTATCTAATAATATTAAATGAGCAATTTTTACTCATAAAAATTTATTAGTGTTTATTTAAACTGCCACATTAGCTTAATGGTCGTAAGCGCGTAATGCTATGCTCGAGGTCCTTGGTTCGATTCCCAGGTCGAGCAAAGTGTTATTGGGGTTTTCTATGAAATTTTCGGTAACAGCTCGGAGTTGGGTTTTGAACCCAAAAAAAAAGTTTATAAAATGAATTCACATTAATTTCATTAATGGCTAACTTCAACATGTTATTCGCCAAAAGAAAAGAAGTAGGTATATACAACCTCAAAAACAAATTGCATTTTTGCTGAGATCATGAAAACTTTCAGGTCTCAACGAATATTCCGCATGCTCAACTGACCAATGGATAATAAAAATGACATTTTAAAATTGGTCTTCCCTTCTTAAGTATTATGACATTTTTTATTAAACCCGTTTACTACATGTTTGGTATGTAGCAACATCATGTTTGCGAAGATCTTTAATCCAAAGAAAATATGTTTTTAGAATATACAGCTTATTAATATATCCGCAGTTATGTTTGAAAAAACAGGGATCGGATATTTTTGTAAGTACTTATGTGATCACTCGTGTGTAACGACGAGCTATATACTAAATACATCACGTATTAAGTATTGATTAACCCGTACGGTACATTATTACATTTATGAAAATAACACTAGCTGTGCCCCACGGTTTCACCCGTGTTAACTTTATACGACAAACATCGCTACACACCCGTGTAGGAAATTTTTTATGCTTTGTGTAAAACTGTCGACATTTTTATGAGGAATAAATTTATTTTTCAAATTATAATATAGTCTATGTTACTCGCTGGTACTGTAGCTTTATATTTGTGAAAGAATTTTTAAAATCGGTCCAGAAGTTTTTGAGTTTACCCATTACAAACAACAAAAAAATCTTTCCTCTTTATAATATTGGTATATAGTACATAAGTCACAGTAAGGTATTTAGTGTCAAAATTTATTCAAAATTTAAAATTAATTTATGAGCGTTATTATTAGGAATGGCTAATGGCATATTAAACCTTACGAACGAAAGTTACTATATGATCATGACAATAAGCCATTTATAATTTATGTTATTTGGAAACAGTTTGGGAGATACTTAATGGAAAATTAAAATAATTTAACACTCGGCTCGGGTCTGTGAATTTGAATGAGCCGTGTAACTCGTATCCTTGGCCGGCTGATAAAGTATTATAAATCATCAACTAGTGATTTCTTTTGAATTACACCCAGGTGAACCCGCGGTAACTGCTTATTATTATCATAAGCAGTTACCGCGGGTTGATTTAAAATGAACAGGGCACAAAGAATCCATATTAAATTAAATTTCATCTGTTTAAAAGGACGCCTTTATACTATTTGTTGTTCATTAACATTTAATTATATTAAATTATCATAATATTAGATCCAAGGCGGACAACAGATCTTGCATTCAGAACAGAGACATGCATAAATGATTTTGAAATGATTCTAGAACAGGTCCGTAATTTAAACATGTTGTGGGGCCCAAAATGTATTGTAAATAAGAGACAAGACTATGATTGAAACGGGTTTTATTGTTAAACATTTTGGAATAAATAATGTTGCGTAATTTTTTTATCCAATAAAAATATAGTATGTAGTGTTTAACTACTATATTATGTTTTTACCCGATTGAGAAAAAGGAGGTTATGTTTTTAGAGCGTATGTATGTTTGTAAATTTCTTTGGCTCGCTCTGTAGCCTAAACGACCTGATGGAGTTAGTTAGATTCGTGTTAATTATGGGAGTGACATAGGGTATCTTACATTTAAGTACGACGCCTGGGAATCAAATAAAAATCATAAATAGAAAAACATTTTTTTAGTCGTGTTTTGTTGCTGTCGGGATTTTTGTTTTCTTCTTAATCATTTAGCTTGCTAAGTATAGTTAATCGGACGCCTAAAATAGTGGATTATATATTATACATATAATAGTAGTATAATTTATTACCACCGGGCAGACCGCACGCTTGTTTGCCACCATCGTGGTATAAAAAAGTAACATGTTAACAATAAACAAGTTATTTTTTTTAAACGTGTCTACTGAACCTTTTAGTGTATGTACTGGAACACTACATAATATTATGGTAAGTAGGTGTGTTAGATTTAAGATAATACTTTTTATTCTAGTTTTATACGCATATCCGCATACCTGTTGACGTGTTGATCGGTCATTTAGTCGTATAAGGCGGTCATATTTCATATTAATCAAAGGAATAGATGCTATAAAAATTGTTGGATTTAAATATCGTCAGAATAGTTCAATCTTGGCTTGGTTGAACTTTTATTCCGTCACTGATCTTCATGAGTAAATATGTACTACTCAGTTTTTAGTTTTTAAAACAGATGGATGTTTGGTGTCTAATTAGCTCTATAATTGCTGTAAATAATATAAATGCCCCACTTTTAGATAAAAGTCTTTATTGAGAGGGAAGGTACTGATACGGCCTAAGTAAAAAAATGACTATTCTTGAAATATCTGGAAATGACTAGAATGTTCGTGAAACACTGAGTATACATTCATAGGTACGAGAAGACACCGCACTTCACAGACCTCAGGGTAGATAATGTCTGAAAATAGCATACTTCCCCTTCTTAATAACGATAATGCAAATCGTAAAGTTCAAGAACCTTCTAGTGATTTCGACCGCTCGTTTTATTTGGGTATATACGTATATGCGAGCCATGTTCTGACGGAGGACAGTTCTGTTTTGGAAAACCAAGTGCAAACAACAAGCGATAAAAGAAAGAAATCTGCATAGAGAAGTGTCATCAAAAGAGTTTGTAAGTACGACCTGAACAACTGAGTAATGAGCTTGTTTCTATTTTATTTCACAGAGTAGGAATAAACTATTTACGTGAAAACAAACAGCATTTTCATTATCCACAGGCACAACAGTACTTACGGTTGTTATCACCACGCTGTTTACAACATTGCTCATTTATTTTCTCAATAAAAGATGATACAACGGCAACATTTATCAAGTTTTTAGCTTTCCTTAACACGTCCTCTTTAAACATCAGCCGATAATCTTATGAAAAAAAATTTTCTCTGTTACATTTAAAATCTGAATTTGCGGACATCGGATATATTATATTTCTATCATTAGGCAAATATTTGTTATGATGATCAAGCTATCCATTTAGTCAAAAGACGTCCAGTGCTTGACGTAAACTCACTCAAAGATCGCCATAACGACCGGTCGAGCGTTGCTCGTATTCAGCGTTTTTCATTACGTGCCATCACTCGAGTACTATACGACCCCATCGGCGATCCATCCATCAGTCTAGCAATTCTGAGAGCTATGCTAGTGATTTTAGTTCTTCTGCGGATCTCCTCATTTCTGATTAGATTACGCAGAGAAACCCCGAAGCTTTCTTACTAAGCCCATCGTTAGTGACCACGTCTCAGTACAATAAGTTACACTGCGGTATCTCGGACGAGAAAATGTTATGTAGCTTCTCGAACGCGGCCTGACCAAGTTGGATTCGACGATTAAACTCTTTCTCGAAGTTAGCTTTACCTAACTGCACACTTTGGCCCAGGTAAAACATACTCTTCAAGCGTAGGTTATACAAGTTACAGGAATTTAACATCATAACTTCGCCCTCCTAATACATTCTCGTTAATTTAATATATATTCCTAAAAACTGAAAAATGCTAGATTTTTTCAAAGATCAGCACAATGTTAATACCAGAAAGAGACATAAATTAGTAGTAACGTTTTTTAGACTTAGTATAACTAATAAAAGTTATTTAGGTAGTAATGTTAGGTTCTGTAATATGATTCCGAAGCACATTGCTGGTATACTAGACAATGAGTTCAAGGACCATGTCAAGCGGGTTTTACTGTCAAAAGGTTATTTTAAGGTGGATCAATAAGTAAATGATAATGATGTCTGAAAGTGACTCCCTTTCTGTGCATCCACTAATTTATATAGTTATTTTTATTACATTAGATATTATTGTAAAAAGAAAGAAGATAAACCCGATGAGTTTCTTGCCAGTTCTTCTCGATAGCTGGGATGTTTTATGAACCGGTGGTAGTGTTTTGACGTTCAAAAGTACCTTCTTAGCCTAAATTGAATAAAGACTTTTTGATTTAGTGTCTTGATGGTCAATATAAATTAATAACTCATTCGTTACGGAACATTCCAAGGGTAAAAAAAATTAATGTTATTTTGTAAAAAAATAGGCAGCCTAAATAATAATTATCGTTACCAACCGGAATCCTAAGCGTTAATAAATTTTAATTAGTAATAAAAAGTTTTTTTCTTAATGTGCTGTCACAATAAATAGAAAAAAAAATATCATCATAATTAATCAACCGTTTAAGTATGTAGTTAAAGAACACGACAAAAATGTTTAATCAAATTATAAGGAAATAATATATTTGACCACATTTTATAACCTGTCAACGTTATGAAATTTGATTTGAATGTAAATGGTTTATACTATGTCCTAGCTAAGTTCCGCGGTTCCGTGCGCTTTTGTTACGCACTAATAATTTTATTTTAAAATATTATATTATAGACAATACTTATACCATATGAATTAAGGAATAGCATACTTCCCGTGTATAAAATTTCATGAAAAATGTTTGAGAATACAAATCAATTTTTTGTAATAATTTTTTTCATGATTTCTAAAAGTATTATTATGTTATCAAGATTTGATAAGAATTAATGAAAATCATGTTTTTTGACAATTCTTATAATCTAACAATTAAACAATAATAGAAGCTTCCCGTGTACATAATTTAATTTAAATCGGCTAAGCCGGTTTTGAGATAAATCCGGACATACAAGCAGGCAGGGGTAAACTAACAAAAAAATTGAATACCATATTCGTGACCAGTTCCTTTGCAATAAATGTCTAACAGGAAATTAAAAATAAAAGTATTCTTGCAGACTACAGATTTATTAAATATAGATGTGAAATAAACATAAATATAATATGATTTGTTAATCTAATAATAGTTTCAAAGTCTACGTCACTTTTAATTCGACTATTTCAAAGAACTAATCGGTTAAAAGAATTTCAATAAATATTCATATTGTTGTCATACAATATTTTATCATGAAACGATGTTATATAATTTGTAATAAATTTCGTACTATATTGCACTGTGATAGAGTTGTTAATCGTACGGTAATATGAGGTCATATGGAATGGTGTCAACGACCTGATGGCAACCATAAGTTACACACTGTTTCACTAGGTAAACTGGTGAACAGTGTGGCGTGAAGTAGGTAAAACTTTTTATGTAGTAGACCTACTAGATACAGTTGTCTTGCGAAAGAGAGAATAATACGAATTATGTTAATGTTGCAGTTTTGAACGTATTTTGTTTCCACAATGGTTTATGTATCAAGTTGAGGGTTTCAAATGGGAAAATAAATGCTGATTTGCATTTCACATGCAATTTCAATAAAAAATGTATCATCGCATAAAACCAAAGATTCAATATATTATATAGATCGGTAACTCGAAAGAGGAAGAGCATAGTATACGCTAGTGTTAGAACGAGATAGGGATACGAGAGCATTGCTCTATGTGCTACCGTCCTGTATCAGCTTACGTAAATCGTTATCAAAACAAATCTCGCTTATTTTTGTAAAATCTAAAGTTTTTAAGTGTAATTTATTGTGTAGTAGACTAGTTTAACTATGTTTACGTGTACTGTAACGATATGTAACTTGCATAATAAATAAATCAACAAATATAATACGTACACTAGTGTAAGTAAGTACAAGCAAGTAAGTAAGTAAGTAAGCTTTTGGTCTCGTCTTATTCAACAAATTCAACCTATTGACGATTTAGGAAACTAATTACATCTGCTAATTATGCTGCATGTCACGTGACCGGCTATGAAACCACAAAAATGCCTATATATTAAAAAAAAATTGCGTCTCGGGACGCTCGACATAAGTGATAACTTAAACTAATCAAAAAGAAAAAGAAGACCATACAAAGAAAGAAGGAGAGTCCGGCGAGCTTTCGAACCTAGGACTTCAGCCATAACAGACACGCCTACGACCGCTAGGCTACGAGAGTGTCGTTAGGATTGATTGAAACTATGCTACTATTAATGGCGCCGTAATGCGTTACGTTACGAAGCGGTTTACCCTCCCATTAGAAGTTATCACTTCAAAAATTAAACTAATTTAAAATAGTAAAGAAAGCTAAATAAAAAATACATAATTTTTGCGATAAACATCAAATTTTTTATTTTATAATGTTATACTTGTTTTAGCGTGTTTAGTTGAGGGTAGGGAAGATACGTAGAGTGACGTCATGTGAGAGAAGTGCAACATGATTCCATGACGAAGTTAGCTATCAATATTAATACTGTTAAATTAAATTAATATAATGCTAATTTATTAACGTTACATTATTTTTAAACAATGAAAAATAAATAAAAGTCAGTTAAATGAATTTACGTTATTATCATTGGTAGCTAGCTGACTTCAACATGATGATGTTGGCATGCGCGATAAAGTTTTATTTATTTATTTTCATATTTACAAAAAAACTTACAGCTAAGTACAGAGTTACATTACATATGTGTATAGATGAAGGCCTTTTACTATTTTCCACATATATGTTTATTAATAAAAATAGAGTAGACGGAAGAACACAAAAATCTTGGCAAAAGAAACAGAAATTAAGAAGAGTTAACCACCAATAACTTCTTACGAATGGACATAAGTACACGCATTTTGTTTTTAATTCGATATGGGTTTAGCGCATACCACAATCTCATCTGATGTCGAGTGACGATGGGATTCGAACACTCGTCGATCGACGCGGTGTCGATGTTTATTTATACTGCGTAATAAAACTGTACTAATAACATATTATATTATATTCTACCCAAATTCCATAACTTAGCTGACAGCGTTGCATAACTTAGGTAAATGTAACACATAACCCAAACGGGGGCAATACGGCGTTGCCTAACCGGACCGAGCTTCAATATTGTGGTCATTTCTGCTAAATATGGCAGAATGTGTAAATCTTTCCAGTTGCAAAGCATTTAACGCAATTTCCTTCAGATTAAATTACGTAATGAGCGTGCAACTGTTTGGATTTTAACCTTATTTGATTATATCTCATTGAGTCTTTCTGAGTATTAATCATAAAGGAACAGATACAGCCAATTCGAGAGATAAGTCATGAAAGGCTTATTGAATTAATGAAATCTCCTTTTTTATAGATCGGCTGTTTGAAAAATATAGTTCTTATATGATTTTTCTATACAAATTTTGAGCCGTTAATAACGGACTGTTACTTCCATTTAGGGGTTGAATTTTCATAAATCCGATCTTAGCTGATGCTTACGTTATATTAACTATCTATGTGCCAAATTTCAGCCCAATACGTTTAGTGGTTTGAGCTATGTGTTGATAAATCAGTCAGTTAGTCACGGGTTCCTTTTAAGTATATATGTATATTTAAAATTAAATTACAAAGAGACGATAAATCCAAAAAAAAATATTAAAAAGGAAACCTAAAATCCGACTGCAAAAAAAAACACTTAACAAAAAAAACTATTTATGCTTTTTATTTAATTCCCGGACGTAGTACTCAGATATTTCATAGCCTATATTACTCCCACAGTTAAGACGAATCTAACAACACTTCGTATGCTAAAATCCATCAATCCGTTTAGGCTACAGAGCGTGCCAAAAAATAGACATACATATATACACTCGAAAAACATAACCCTACTTTTTCGCAGTCAGGTAACAAAGAGGACCAAGATCGGTTTTTTTTTTCGAAAATATCGTCAATCCATCGAAGGTCCTGCAAGCCTCTCGGCAGCTGGATATGTAATGGCCTATCCCGAAACGTGGAAAACCAAATAAGAAACACTGTGACCGATTTATCACTATGTGGTAGTCGCAACCCCATCGGCAACAGATACCAATAACCCCGCCTGATTACCGGAACGCGAAACATCTAAGTATGCCATAGCGGTAGGTGTTACACCTGGTTATCCTATCGTCGAGTCCAACCAGTTACCTTTCTAGAGTATAAATAATTAAGGTAATTTTTTTAATGGGATTATCCATCGTAAAGATCTAACATTTATTTATTTAACAATAACATTGTAAATGGAAATTAACATCTTATCATTCTATACACATTATATTATATCCATTTACTACATCATTATACTCATAGTAATACTTATTATATATATACTCATATTAACTGCTTCGTTAGCTACAACTGCTATGCTCGAAGTCCTGGGTTCGATTCCCAGGTGGAGCAAAGTATTATTGTGTTTCTCTATGAAATTCTCAGTAGCAGTTCGGAGTTTGGCTTTGTGCCCGATTAATGGCAATAGCCCCTTATTACATGGGACTAGGGAATGTAATCCCGGGATCCCACTATACTGACGGGACTGAGAAGCGTGGATCATATGTATTACTCTGCCTAACTACATACCTTCAATTTACCTATAATTCACTAATGACTCAATAGTCATTAAACCAGAAAACCAGCGTGCAAGCTGAGCAAGCTTTTTGAGCCCCTCGCGACCTTGTCTGCAATATCAGGAGCCGTTTAAGCCAAACGCAATTAATAGTCAAACTTTTTCCGAAGCTATTTCCAAAATAATGTTTAATTTTCTTATGATGTTTACGAGAATTTAAGGCATGCGCCATGTGCCTTTACATGTTTGTGGGTGTGTACGTGACTATGTCAAATTGTGATTTATAGGACTACGTCAATTTATGTTCCTGATGTTTAATGTTGTTATGTCAAATTATATCTTAATCTTTAAGTCTACGAGTATTAAAATGTGCCAAAAAGCCTGTTTAATTTGGGTTACAATTACAACCAAAAACAAGGTCTATTAGATCTTTATTACGATTAAAATAGTTTGGTCCCTCAAATACCTGGATTGAAATTATCGTATTCCCTACATGGGAACTAAAAACATACCCGGCGATCTGTGTATAAACCTCTGCTCTAACCCTTCCGGCATACAGCCGTATGAATGTATAGAATAATTATGATGTAAAATAAATCGTTTTTGTTTTTATCTCAATAACTTTACATTTGATTATAAAGTATCAAACTAATGTAAAAGTTATTTATGATCGGATGACTAAGCACCGGCAATCAGAAAAAGTTCGCCAAAACTGCAAATGTCATCTAAATTTTTATTTTTACTAAAAGAAATGGATGAGCCATAAAATTACGTAACGGTATTTGTAAATAAGCATACTTAATAAAAATAAGCAAGAAGTGTAAATATACGTGATTGAAATAATAATTTATGAAACAAGACATGGTTGGCAACAAAATTACTAAGATACTATAAAAGTACTAACAATAAATCTGCAGGTCCAAAGGTAATTTTAAGGTGCTTTAGGTCACTGGGCTGCGGACGGAGGAATGTGACCGGTTGTTTTGCAACAACTTGTACCATCTCTTTCGCTCTGACGTTATTTATATTTTCCGTTTCGCGTAACCGATTGCTGCCGAAGGTGGTCGAGCTTCCAGAGCTTTCGTGTGATGGCGACTGGCGTGCCTTCTTCGGAAGTGCGACTGGATTTTTGTTGGTTTTGTTATTTAAGTTGATGAAGTTTCCTGATAGTCATTTCGTGTTAACTAACGGTTGTTTTTTTTTAGTAATTTAGTACCACATTAAAGACTTCCGCGGTGTGTGTATGCGGGACTGTGATAAGAATTGTCGCTTTTAACCGAGTTACATATCAAATGCAGATTAACGGAAAAAATATTGTATCCGGTGTTTGTTATTTTTTTTATTTTATAGTTGGCCACAATATTACGCTAAACCTAGCTCTCAAGTGCAACTGCCGGAACACACCTGTAGGTGTTTGGCAACAAATTTTCAATCTGAGAGTGATAGCTAGCCAGGCGGGCATTAGAAAATGCTCCAACACCATATCTATGGTTTTATCCCTTCACCGAAAGCTCAGTTCGAAGACACGTCGATCAACACGATGACGTACGTACAGGCTACCACTGAGCTATCATTGCTTTATACGAATACAATTATAGTACAAGATTTACCGAATAGAATTGTAAAAATATAACATATTGTTCGGTGTTACAATCAATTAATAAATCAATCCACTGCACTCATTAATAAGTAAGAACTTACGTCACAATCAAAAACTATCTGGGATCTCCGATATAAGTTAGTCTATCGTATCCTGATTAGTCAATTGGAATATACTATATTGTGCTTATCTTGAAAATTGTTGCATTGGAAAGGTTCTCTATAACCAGGAGAGGTTGGATTCAGTATCTAAGATATTTTTATTGAATTGAAACCCAAAGCTGAATATGGCGGTAAATGACCATTCAGAATATAATTGGTTGGTCAACGATGATGGCAGACGCATGAAATGACGTCACTATTTAGGTGCGGCGGTCAAGGAGTGCCGCAGACTTTTAGGAGTACGACCTTATGATTTTATTAACACTGAGTTAATTGTTACTTGTAAATCAAGTAAAGAGTCAAGATGTGAAAATTTGTACCTTCGATTATAAATCTATACTTATTAATATAAAAAAGCGGAAGAGTTTTTTTTTGTTTGTTTGTTTGTTTAAACACGCTAATCTCTGAGACTACCAGTCGGTGTCGAAAAAAATCTTTTTGTATATGATAGCCAGACTCACGAGGAATAATAATATAGGCTATCTAAGATTAGGCTTAAATATTGATTTTGGTTAAGTAAGCCGGAACTCGAAGTGTTCCCAATCTGCTTTATCCGCGTGCGCTGGCGTTATAATTAATGATAAAAAAATATTGGTCCTTAGTATATCTAACAAAAATCCTCACTAGTATAAGCCTGTCTCTGAATAAAAAAATGTTCATAAATCAGAGAACATTATTTTTAGACATGGCATATTAATCCTTACGAACACAAGTTACTTCACCACAAAGACAATTTTATGAAGATAAACTTTGCCCTATAAATAATGTTATTTAGACACATATTTTAGAAGGTAATGACAAATTAAAATAATTTATATTTGCGGGAATAACAATTATGATACGCTACACCGGTGCGTTGACGTTGTGGTGTTTGTCGTACGTATAAAATTAACACGGGTGAAACCGTAGAGCACAGCTAGTTAATTATAATTGTGAATAAATAATAGTTTATTTAGAGGTCCAGAGACATCAAAAGGTTAAGAATCATGAGATAAGCAATACAATGTTTGTAGCGAGCAACGTATGACAGTAAAATTTTTTTTTAATGAATTTGGTGAGTAGGTACTTAAAAAGAACTCATAAAAGGGCGAAAAGTTAGATGTAAGATTTTATGAAAGGGCTGTCAGATTTTAAATAAAATAAACCTTTAAAGCGGGGAATTGTAGAATAGTTACAAAATCTTCAATGATAATCCGATTCCGTTACTACAAATAATTAATTTATATACCACAAATAATTAAAAAATAATTCACGGGTAATTATTGGTGGTCATTAGTTTGTGTCTGCGACTCGAATGATTAAATCGATTGTAGCCAGTTCCTTAAGGTCAATCGAGGCATCGTTGCATACAAACAATGGATTACATGACCTTGGTGTAAGCCTGGCATTGTCTTGATTCATTGACCATCAACAATATACTAGCCAGTGGATCGAATGAAATTCCTTCACGAAATTTCTTGCATGTGTTTAAACATTATAGTTGTTAAGGTACTCTGATATTTTGATTCTAATGCAAGATTTATGAAATAAGATTTAGTGATACTTTCCTTTAATCGGATATAATTGAGTGTCAATTATACAACAAAATTGTACGTAAGTGCGTTTGTATATAAGTATAACATTTTTCCAACATTTCACTTGATATTAAGTGGCGATGTAGATTAAGATGGTACCAGAATACACCTATAGACCACGTGCTTGGCATTGGATTTTAAACTTGAATAGTTAGATGAGTGTTAGAAAATGTCCGACCATCTTAATGTAAATTTAATAATTTACATTAAAATAAAATACTTTATCACCAAATGTTACTGCGACGCTGGTTTTACGATATAGAGGACTGTATTAATAAATAAGAAATAAGGATAATTTGGGAAACATTATTTTTATTAGAGAAAGAACGCAACGTACCTGATGAAAATTAAATGATGTATTATGAACGGCGACTATGTTTTTCTTCACTTCATGCACTTCTTTAATTATCACATGCACTAATATTTATGTATTTATTTTATGGTATTATATTTATGTGTATTTTAATTGTTTTATTTTCAATCAATATGTAGATATAATATATTTTATTTTTTAATGGTTTCCAATATTCTCCTTTACTAACAAGATACTATCTTGCAAGCTAAAATAAATTAATAAAAAGAAACAAAGTCCCCGGTTGCAACAAAAAAACTACAAAAACACGACAAAAAAACTATTTTTGCTTTTTATTTGATTCCTAGAATTCGTACTTAAACGCAACCATTCATATGAGTTTAGCAATAAACCGACGATATGCCTATAAAAATAATAATAAAGTCTCTTACATTCGGTGTCATGGCTGTTTCTGGCGAGACCTCTGATCTGCTCGTTGACGTAGTTGTTACTTTTGGGTACGTTGAGGGCACTGCGGATGCCAACAGAGGAGTGATCCAGATGCCCAGGTCCGATCTTGGGAACGTGGCTTGAACAGTACACTTCTTTGTCTTCGATCCAGTGTTGATTGTTATAATATGTCTGCGGAATAATTGTTTATCTCATTATTTGAAAATATGACTGTCTTTTTTCTGTTAATATAATGTATGTACAAATTCTTTTATCGTAGCACAGCGAAGTGACAGCACTTTACCTGACGGTAAGCACAGTATAATCTAACGACGACGGTGACCACCGTGGTATCTACAATCCATCGCTAGTCATCGCTTTCCGCCAGCCTGCTCAAATGTCTCTTCACGTTATGTCTGGAAAGAGGGAACAGACTAGCTGGGAGACAGCGGCCTACCTGATTTTTTCGAACTAACTGTATTGTTGGCCAGGAGGCCTTTACAGCTTCATCGAGCTTGCAGTTCCTTACCTTGACAATACGGCAAAGATATACCTGTAGAGCAATTCAAAGAAAATCGAAAACTATTGGTATACGAAAGAAAGATTCTGAGAAAAATCTTGGGACAAACGAAGAGATGTGTTTAAAACATATACTTTGGTTCAAATCTTACAATGAACTTTAAAGTTACCTTATAAGCATTAAAATTTCGAAACAAACTTTTAGTTAATAAATCTAGGTTCATTTTGCAATTGAACACAAATTTCAAATGTAATTTAGTCGTTGCCCTCATCGACTTTTAGTATTTCATCGAAAGAATTATCCAGTTGTATATTATTTGATGTAATTGAGGTACAACAAAAGTCTACATAATACAATACAAAATTAAATACGATGTTGTCAATTGTTACGTCCAATTATGTTGCATTTATGCAATTGTAGTCGGTACTGGCGATTCATTCAGCACAATAGACATACCGCCAGTCTAACTTGACCTTTTTAGTAGCGACTGTATCTTTAATAATGTAAGATTTTTATTATTTTGGAGGACTAAGCAGTATCAATAGTGTTAGTAATTTATCTAAGGACAATAAATTGTTTTAAGCGACTTCAAAAAAAGGAGAAGGTTCTCAATTCGAATGTATAAATATATATGTATTTTATGGATGTTCAAACATAACTTCTTTATTTTTAAAACTATTTAGATTATACTTTTCTTGTTGGAAAGGGGATACCTCAAGGATGATCCCATTTTAATGTCTTTGGCATTGGACCTTTGACTTCGAATATTCATCAGGGAACTCTTCAAAATTTTGGTTTCGAAGTATTGGGTCTTGGAAGTTGATTTTCTTTTTTGTTAAATGATTGTTGTCGTTATAATGGACGTTGCGTGATTAATAGATTTGTTTGTGATTTTTAAAAATATTTCAATTATGTATCTATTTGGAGGGGATTAAGTTTTAGATGAACAAAGCTCGGATGTCGCATCGAAATATGGTGTGGGTTTGTATCCTAAACCGTTCCTAGAATGGTAAAGGAAAACGTATTGTAACTATATCATTATATTTATTATTTTAATTTGAAAATTTGTAACCAAACATACAAGGGCCCAGTAGACACGGACAAGGTGTGCAGCAGCTGCTCTCTCACTTCCATGTTGTGGGTTAGCTGAGTGCTATCTGACTTGACTTGCTTGAAATGCAAATACTACAGTATTTGTATGACATTCTGGTTAGTAAAATGTTGCTAATTTCAACGAACAACTTGAAGCCATTGCCGATGAAGTTTAAAGTATTTCTAACGAAGGCAACACTACAGCGAGATACGCGTAGAATGAGTTCTTCCTTGCCTTCCTCCTTGAATCTCCTCGTAACTGCGTTTCAGTTTCTTGTAAATGCATTTGGAAGCATAGATGTAAGTATTAAACCTATGCTTGGAAGCCAGTCCTAATTCCAAACTTAAAGTGCTATTCATCGTTGCTTAACATCAGGTGGTACTTCTGTTAAAATAAGGCAATGAAACGCCTATACAATAAAAAGTTAGCACTAATTTATTTATTCTTGCTTAATCTGATACGGCCATAACATGATATTATACATTTATTATTCTACCATGACTGAGAGGAATAAAAAAAAATTTGTAATCTAACGTACAAGGCTGATAGAGAGATCCCGCAGTAGTAAATAAAGTCGCACCGTTTGGCACCAAGAAAAAAAATTGAGAAAGATTGCAAATTTTTGTACCCGTCTCTAACTTCCTCACATTCGTTATTCCTATTTTAGCTTAGAGTAGTTTTAACAACTTAATTACTTCCTTCACTATCAATAATGGTATTATAATGAAATCTACAAAGTGTATATAATTATGCAGCTATATTTGATCAGAATTATAAATAACCGTTTCATGTGTAATTGAGATAATAACTGTGTAAGGACATCCATGTGAGCGTGTGATAGGGTTGACATGTGTATTCTTAAAAATTGAAAGTTATTTAAACTCATGTCAGGATAATGAATTGAAATTTTAAATTTTGAATTTAAAAACAAATGATTTTAGGTTAATGAGATTAGATAGGATTGTACAAAATTGGAACAGAGAAGGGTAAACGAGTAGCAAAAAAACGAAGAAAGTAAGATCTGATGAAAGTGGTGATGATGACTATAACGATGATAAACAATTTATTTTAAATGTAAACTCCATATAATATCATTATGTTTCCAAGTTCAATTGGGAGGAATAGAAAAATAGTGTATTTTGACAATGTTCTGCTTTTCGAAAAACATTAATATCTGTAAAAAAAAATTGGTTGCCAGTAAAGTCGGTATACGGGCGAAAGTTTTACGTGACAACGACTTTATGTCTGTCTCTCTCGCTCTTAGGCGGGTTAACCATGCCCGAGTGGAAGGGACGCGTGCCTCTCACTCGCTCTCATTGTGAGCGCATAACGTGAGCGGAGCGTAACGCAGTTTCTTGAAGTGTCACCCGGCAAACCAATTTATAAGACGTTGTCACGTCAAAATTGGTTAAGAAAAAGTTAAGAGATATTAACAAAGCGCTTTGTAATATATCAGAATTTAAATGAAAAATCCGTACTGTTTTGAAATTGAAAATGATTTTAATTATGTTCCTTTTACTAAATCGGTGTTCAAATAAATGAACAGTATCAGACAACAAAATATAATTCGAGTTTCGTGATCACGACTGATAACCCTGAAATAGTATGAATCACTATTATTTACTTAAAGAATTTATCACAACAATAAAACATCTGGTTCATAAAATCGTTGTGTTACGCGTCGATTCATTGCTTTATTACTGAACTTTATATTGACGAAATGGTTTACGTAAGTGCGCTGAAATATGTGCCAAGATTTGATGTTTTGCCAAACAATTAATGAATTAATTATAATTTTTACAATACTTTTATGAAATAAGATTTTTGTAAGTTTTTATCCGGAATTATAAAGAGATGTTTAGCATTTCAGTTATGAAACTCATTCTATATAAGTGCTTTAACTTGTATTTATATTAATATAGATCAATTTAATACTTTTATTAAGTTGAAATATTATATTTACAATAATATTTAATATAACAGATTTTATATAGAAAAGTACCGACGTCGAAGAACACATAAAAGTTCTTGATATTTATATACAAATAAATTTATTTGACTCATTAGTACTTGATATCCAAACTGAAGGCGATTGGTTAGGCAGAGTTACTAACAACCAAGAAGACAAGTTAGCATCTATAATCAGCAAGGATACATTTTTACAAGTTAAAGGTATACTAAAAACACTGTTCCTTTATAATAAATCTTTGAGAATGATCTTAGATGATGTGAAGTGAGATCAAAATAGTATTGAGATGAATCTTTCATAAGGATGATGTGTGACAGAAGTACTAATTAACAAAATAACAAGCATCATCAAAGTATGCAAGGTTAAAACAAGCTCTTTAGCTAAATATTTTAAATAAAGAAAAATTTAAAAATATAAATTGCCCAACCTAGCCCTTACTGAATCTGCGCACGTCGCAGTCAATGACCTATCGTCAAGGCAACCGAGCACAACGCTTTACACAAGCAGTTAACAAGTGGTGCAGAAATAGCGATGGAAACAATCAAGACATGATACATTGGAGATAAGCCGGATAAATGGCGACAGACGCCGTAGGGGAGTCTACGAAACTCAACCAAGGTCGACAAAAAACCAAACCAGTCGTATCGAATTTAGGAAATACCAAATTTTTATTATATTGACATTAACAATTCAAATGCTAGCTTATTATACTTGTGAATGGATTATGCGAATTTAAGGTATTATTCTTGGGATGGAGAATGAAAATTTTCTTAACGTCTTTTTTATGGCAAAGGTTAATTATTTACATCCAAGGCCAAGTGTGGTAGAAACGACGGTAGTCGTTTTTACTGATAAAAGAGCTGAGATCTAACGGGTGCCAAGTTTCATTGCAGTTCCGTTATTTATAGGAATGTATGTACGTTCCTCAATTAATTTACATTTATTACGTTAATTTCAATTGTGTAGATATAATAATAGTATTTAACTTATAAAGGGGTCGAAAGTAACACGAAATGGTTCGTGTATAATATACGCTTTGGCCGGATTTACCCGTTTCGAATTTGTCTGAAACATTGCCACGTGTCTAGATTGTATCAACGGGCTAACCGTTTGCCCGACGAGGTTTGGGATAGGCAACGTCATCCCTCTTGAACCTCGGTAGAGAATGAGGTTCTAAAAATTTCTGCGCGTTCACATATACTCAAAGGAAGCTCAAAATATTTTCTGTTTTCTTGTTTGTTTGTTTGAACACGATAATTACTGCAACGCCCATTCAATTAAAAAAAAAAAACGTTTTTGCATTTTATATGTAGGAGGAAGTTTTATAGGTTACAAAACTTTACGCTACGACCTTAACCTTAACGGAACTGGAAACAATAATGATGAATGTCAAGCAAGCTGTAGGCAAGTACGGGAAGTGAATGGGGGTGATTATGAAGGGCTGTATCTCTTTATGTTAACCTCAAACTTGATTTATTACAGCAGTACGAGGTCATAGATATTCAAGGATAATTTCACCTTTATACCGCAAGTCGGAGAATAAATGTCTTGAAACACGGACAACAATGTGATCTCTAAGGGTTCCGTTTTTTTTTTTTCAATATGAGGTACGGAACCGATATAAGAAAAAAATCGGTTTTGTAACTACAAATTTCATAAATCACCGAAAATAAATAGAAATCGCTTACCTTCAATGTGAGTTTGGTTCCGCAGACAGCGCATTTGAAACAGCCGCTATGGAAGAACGTAAAGTCTTTAAGAGGTCCGACTCTATCCACTTGGTACACGATCTCGTTGCAACGGAAACAGGTGCTCTCATAGAAATTCGGACGGTACATTGTTACTGATATTGGGTCACGTCATAATTATAAACGGAACTTCACAATTTGCTTTCTGTTTCTATTCACAACACTTTACACTAAACATTAGACAAAATATTGTTTTAATTCTATTAGAAACATGATTCGTTCGTTACTGTATTTTATTTATAAAATATTTGCCAAGGTCTTTGTGTCCGAATGTGAAAGGTCGTTTTAAAATCTCCTCAAAACGTGTTTATTTAAATGTATCTGGTAACATTATCGACCGATGTTGAATGAAAACGCTCGAGTAATTGTCCTGTAGTAGGGAAATCCAATGGGAAAATACAGAACAATAGCTTTCTTGACGCTTAAAATTGTAACTCGTGGCTTAGTGTGGCAATTAAGTCTTCTATTGCAATTCTACCATCACGTATAATACAAAATAATTACGCTATACTTCTTTTGAGGTAAGCGAAGAAATTATATAATATTTATACTATTTATCAAAGATATTTTTTCCTAGAAACGCAATATCTCCATTAATTCCTTAAAAATATTAACGATTCTAGCATCATTTTAATACTTATGTTCTCTGTTATTGATATATAGATAAAAATAATTTATACACTTTTGTATTACGAATGCCATTCGAGACTGAGTGAAGTGTTTAGTTAATATTTTTATAATATTTCCAAAACATAATATGTACTTTCAAAATTCAACATATTACAATAAAAAAATGATTTACTTAAAATTATTTAGAAACAGAAATAAATAACGAGGAATGTTAATTGTGTAACTTAAATACGTTATCAAGTTTTATGATTATGAAAAAAAAAGAATAACATATTTCAATACAACTGTTACGTCAAACGCAACACCAAACAAGTAGGTAAAAGCAAAAAAAACGTTTTTGTTAAAATATCATACCCGATTGCGTGAGAAAAAGAACTTTCTGAGAGATTTTTAACATGGTTTTAATTTTTATGCTTACTTTAGGATTACAACGACCGCGAACAAGTAATGAATGAAATGAATATTGTACCAGGTTCATTCACCTGGTGAAATTGTTGTGTTTTGTGTTGGTTATTGATCGAGACCACCCCTACAGACTGACCGTGTTGCACTGCCCACAATATACCTACATAAACTAATATTATAAAGCTGGAAAGTTTAGTCATGTTTGAACTTGCTTAAGGAGGTTTTTACAACTGGTGTATATACCTCATTGGGCATACCCAAATTCTACTGAAGTAAAGAAAATTATACTGAACTAATAACTAAATAAAAGGACTCTAATATCCCTAATACTATTAATAATAAAGTTTCATAACATACCAGCCGAATCGGAAGTCGGCCCTAAATTTAAAATTAATTTTGCTACTTTATTTCTAACACATTCTACCAATAAGTATTGAACGTCTTCTATTTTTCCACACACTACACAGTTACGTGAAGTAACTTTTTTCATAAGATATCCAAGTTTATTTAGTGGAAAATGTCCGGAACGAAATTTGAAGAGGGTTCTAAGCTCCATATTTTATAACTTCACGGGTGACTGTCCTAAATAAAATAAATTCTTTAATTTCGTACATAGTTTATTGAAAAAAAAAAAATACAAACACGGCCACGAACTTTTTCATAATGGGTGATTTCTTTGAAGTTGGAAAGCCGTATTCTAACGAAGGAAATCGTTCCGCTTTGATGTAGATATGTACACCTACTTGCTTTTTCTATATTTTGTCACTGTAATCAGTCATACTAAGCCCCCTTTTAAAGTTTTTCTTTGGTATTTCTTTTTTAATGAAATTATCATTTGATTTCCTCGTCCCACAACTTTTATTCAAGATTTGCAAGGAAGAAATATTTTATCTGAAGACTCTTACTCGAGAAGTAAATGTATCTATTACTCATACCTAAGTGTCTATTAAAGAGTGCCACTTGTGTCTGTTGCGTGTAACCAGAGGGTAGGTGCTAGTGCTCGCTATAAACCATGGGCTTAAGCGTTTAATTTCATTTCTCTAATTTATTAATAACAGTAATAGAAATATTATTACATTTAATAAATTCCATATTTATCTTTCTCTTATTACTTTCAGATTTTACTTTTTGAGGAATATATTAACAGTTAACGAAATAAAAGTCCTCCAAATAACTTTATTGTAGGACCGTTACATCTATAGATATTCTTCAAAAACTAGCCAAGGATAAAAAAGATGGCGTTGCTCTATGAGGCGGTATCATGGATCAGTATACACACCTTTTCCATCGCATACTAAAAGGGTTAAGTGCCTCAAAACATAAAAGTGTTTACATAACATAAATTATTTTCACCTTATTTTACGAAAGGTCACAGCGGACATAATATTCCAAATCAGCGAACACGGTATAGTTTTGAATGGAGCCATCTATTTCGGCTTAGAACAAGATATAATATAAAGTGCATAAACGTAGAAAAAATAAAATTCACGAACTAGCTTAAAACTCGTAAATTGTACCATGCAATAAATACATCGGCACAACTCGGTACGTGCCAATGTAATGATAGCTTACGCGATATTTATGTGTACACTGCATATTATTATATTCATATGGGATACAACAAAAAGGCACTTAGCGAACGGTAAAGAATGTTCTCATTTGATGTTATCGTGTATTTCAACATAAAATAGGCATACTGACATATGTAGCATTGGTCGTCTACATCTAATGTACAAAATCTGAATTTATAAAACATTGCAGCAGAGCGATCTATTTTGAACAGATTGAGTTTTACAATATCTCTATATTATGACTTTTAATATTTTCTGATTTTTTTACTTATAGAAAGTACATTCGATACCATACAGACTCTATTTTTACTGGTCTTACTGTTAGGTTAATGTTAGATTAGTGGCTGATTTCTTGTTCAATAAGGATTTCGCAGAGTAATAAGTGATCCAATCTGGATCTAATCTGGGTTAGTCCTAAAGCAGATGACCAAAGTTTACACAGCTGTGCCTATATTATGTCTCGTTGGTAGTCTATGATGGTACCTATTAAAACTGACCAATTGCTACATAGATATGGTTGCAGTAGACAGTCGATAGGTATGATAAACTGATATCTTGTCTTAGCGATGTATTCTGATAGAAGTTGTTTCCTCTGATCAAAGTGACAGCGCGTGAACAAAACACGTTTGACGATTATTTAATGGACTCTAAAATTTGAATAATTAAAAGACCATCATCAAATAACGTTTTCTATCAACGATATCGGTGTCAGATATTATCATATTATGGAAAGAATTGATTTTATTAGGTTATTACAAAACATTGATATTATATGTTAAAAGGTAATAAAACTGGATTTAGTAAAGTGTATCTGACAACTTATTAAGTTTTATTGGCAAGCCACTTAGCTCTATTATTAATGCGCTTGGCTTATGACTAAAGATCGTTTTCGATTTTATTTTCTAAATTAGACTAGTTTCTTTAAAGGTTAATACATAATTCATCTTACTAATGTTATGACCTTAATTATAAACTGTTTCAACAATAAATGAAACTATGCCATCTCGCTTTAATATATTGAATTTTCTTTTACATAGGGAATACTAAGCAAAAAGGTTATGTTTTTAAATATGTTTTGCGCAGTACTACATCAAAGTCATGTCATGTCTTATGATAAACACAGTTCAATACTAACAAACGACAATCAACAAAAGATCGGCAATTCATCGCCAGATGTCGCTTCGTCCTGTTGCGTTCCTATACCATTTATGCTTTTGTTAAGAAACTTTGATGAATCCTTGTGCGTATGATAAGGTTTCTGAATTAATGTAACCACTTTTCAACAGGTGGCGCGCGAGTTGTTTAATTTGAAGTACAATGGGAACAAAGTCACGGTCAAATAGTTAGTTTCTAATAGAAAGACAACGAATTTTATAAATTTTTCACAATTTCTTTGAATATCTCAATTTCTTTAATTGCCTATAATTTCTAAAGTACCTACATGACTAAGATTTTTTTATAAATTTTTCTGATTACTGCACTCGTGGACTAATTAACACTCATTTCCGGCTTGACGTTGATTTATGTATATACGAGAACGTTTCTGTCTTAGCCTTAAAAGGATGTTGTGAATATAAATGTGTGAAATATAATACAATAGATTTTATAAAGTCCGTGTTAATTTTTATTTATATAATAAATGTGTCTAAAGATGATATCATTTAACAACTTAAAAACAAATAAATGACAAAGCCTTTCAGGAAAATCGAAGCTGCTAAAAACTTGTGATAGGTAAGGACTTTCGTACTATTCTCGGTTTAAACGGATAAAATTTCCAACAGATGCTGAAGAACTTTCGTATAATGTAATATTATCATACGTAATTTTCGTATTTCAGTTTTTAGCTAGGCCAAATGATATATCTCGTAGTATACGTCAATACACTAGTTGACCCTTTTTAAAAGTTATTAATTATTGTCCGATTAGAGGGAAAAAGATACATATCTTTTTTAGACTTACAAAATCGCAAAACTTTATTTTAAAAGCTTACTTTTCGTAAACAGGCTATAACGCTATAAGCCTTAATAGTCTATAAGCCTTATTTTATTGATCTGTGGTCTATATAATTATTTTCTCTGCTGTGACGTCATACGGGTCGAAAACAAACATTTGACAATTAGCAAACACTGTAAAAACCTCTACACTTTTTATACCAGTCATAAATGTCATAGATGTGAATGTTACAGCACAGACTACATAGTGAATTTCACTCGTATAAAAGATCCTACATGAAATTTGCTCAGAGTCCTATGACGTCACAATATGGCCGATAGAGTTCAAAATAATAAAAAAATAGAAAATATGTAGCCATCTTACGTTTTTAATATCTGAAATGTATAAATATTGGTTTCTTAAGTCAAACATTACAGAAAATATTTATTTATTGCGCCAAATTTGATATGAATCAATTAGTCTATTTTTTATTACTGGATCACAACCATTATACACCACTTGTAACGCTATGGTGGAACGCATGTCGCGTTTCGGGTTCAGCCGGTGTATAACCAGTAATCAAGCGGGGTGGTAAAACCTTTCACAATGACTCTCTGTTTGCGACATTTCGGATTCGGTATGAATATCCAGCTTCCGAGGGGCTTGCAGGCCGGCAAGACAGAGGTGACCACCGCCGTTGGAAAGCCGATCTCTCGACGGTCGCCGTTATAAAATTATTAGAGCAAAATTAAAATTATAAAAAAAAACGCAAAAAAATAAATAAAAATAATTAAAGTTGTTATAGTGTCGTAGGTGACGGTTTTGGCCGGCGTTGGTCAGCCGTCTGTCGATAATAAACGGTTGAGCGTGGGCCCACGCGTGGGCAGGTGCAGGGCTGATACTAAGTTACTTTTACTTATTACGCAATCAATTAAGGTGATATACTATTGGGCGTAAGAACAGGTGGGATTATTTGTAATTTTTTTTAAGAACGGACTCGTAGTAACACGGTAAAATTAATTCAGAGGTGTTTGGTATGTTTTTTAATGACTGCGAAAAAGGGGGTTTATGTTTTTCAAGTGTATCATGTATATATGTTTATTTCTTTGTCACGTTCTGTAGCCTAAATGGCTTGATGGATTTCAGCATTCAGGATGTCGTCAGATTAGTGTTAACTGTGGGAGTGATATAGGCTATATAATATTTAAGTACGACACCTGGAAATTAAATAAAAGCAAAAATAGAAAAATATATTTTTTAATTAAATATTTTTGTTGCAGTCATTTTTTTTTGTTTTTCTTTTTTAATAATTTAGTTTGTTATGTTTGTCCTTTGCATAAGACGTACTGTTTTCAGTTTACTTGAGCAGATGTAAAAAATAAAATCTATACTAATATTACAATATTCAAGGGATTAGTTGTTTGTTTGGAATGACTGGAACTGTCAACCAATTTGAAAAAAAAATGTTTTTGAATTTTATAGCTTACTAGCTAAACCCAGCCACGCCTCGCTCTAGCCCAGTTTGATATTATTAGGAAAGTAAATAAAAATATGACTATATATGTATCTTATTACATTAAGTGAGCAATTCTTGTATACATATATATATTTGTAATTGGTTTCTCAGAAACGGCTCCAACGATTTAGGTGAAACTTTGTATTTAGATAATGTTTTACATTCTAAGTATACCTAGATAGGTGTTTTCTTTTTTTAAGACACCGGGCATAGCTCAGTCGCCCAGATATTATATATTAATTTATCACATATAATTTTTTTTATTTAGACCTCGCGAAACGCTTGGAATTTCCAGCTTCTGTGGAAACTTGGGGATAAAAAGTATATTAAAACACTCTTATAAAGAAATGGAACGTTGTGTAAAAATTTTAAGTTAGTCCAACGACTCCTTTTCGAGTTTTGCAAACAAAAACAAATAGAAGCTCATTTTTTATATATAGTTATAGATATTGAGGAAAATTATTGGCTTTAATATGTATAAGGCGCGGAGCAATCACCATGAACGTTAAGCAATGTGGAAAACTATAGACAAGTACGAGAACTGATAACAATGACAGGGTTACATGGGTGCATTGGTACCGCGGTGGAGAGTTTCTCGAATTTTAACACGTTTGAAACCGTGTTTCACAGCCAGTTATTGATAAAGCAAAAAACATAACTTGTCAAAACAATAAAATGAATATGAAAGATATTTGTTTCAAGACTGGTTTGTATTGTTTTAACGTGTTTGCCCACAGTGCAAGTGAAGGTGATCCGGGGCTTTAGCGTATTCCCCATTGTTACATTCGTGATCTCATTACGCCCGTATCGTACTTGTCAGATAAAACATCACAATAATAGTATTGTAAAGATGAGATGAACCGTTTCTATAGAGAAAAACAATTTATAGTTACGGCACTTACGGCTGTCGCTTTTATTGTGTTTTATAGATTTTTTTATGTTGATGTATTGAAGAAAGGTTGTTGGATTTCGAATAATGAAGATCCAGAGTAATTTCAAAATTGAAACAATAAAATCTTAATACATATATACATTTTATTATGGTTTTGTATTCAGTTAAAAAATTAACTGTCGAAAGGTATTAAAATAAAATTATTTAAATAAATAATTATCCATAAAAAGTTTTACTTTTAAATCATTCGATGGACTTATCCATCGGTTCCCAAAAGAAAGATTATATTCTAATATAACAAATAATAAATGTAAGACAATTTATTTACATATTTTTAAGTCTTAAGTTTAGCATTTGGCAACAATCTCATTTGATGAAAATGCTAAGCCTAGTGGGAGGATTGGCTCTTAAGTGTAGCAGCTTGAGGGTGGTAGATAGCCAGACGGGCATTAGAAAACGCCCTACCACCATGCCATGGTTTCATCACGAGGTTTTCCTTCACCGACAGCTCAGGCTCATTGCAGGGATTCAAATTTATGTCAATTATTACTACTAAATATAATTCTATTAATATTTTAAAAGTTATAATTATAATTACTAAATAATTTTTCGAACAGATATACTTAAATGATTAAAAATTAATGCTTGCGTAAAGTAGATTCATTAGCCAATACATACAACGAAATCAAGTACCAAGATTTTTTTATTTTTTCTGTACAATCGACGAGAAATTAACATTTAATTGGCAGACTAATTAACATCTATAATAAGTTGTTTTGTTTACAAAGTTTTATTTGCAAAATTTATATATTTCTTAGCTACAAAATATTTTAACGCTTCGCTCGCGTCATAGTTAAGTTATGTACAATTATTTTTAGGTCATATCACGACGTGAACGTTTTACGTTTTGACGAAAGCCAATGAACGCCTACCGATTGGTTCGGTAAAATTCCAAAAAAGTACAAATTTTCTTAGATCTAACTTCAAAAATGACCAATTTTCATACAAACTTTCATCCCTTTTATTACCATCTTAGGGGTTGAATTTCCAAAATACTTGTTTAGCGTTTACACTGGTCACCTACGGTGTAAATGGTACCTCCTACCCGCATGCAAATTTTCAAGGTCCCAGTAGTTTGGGTTGTGCGTTGATATGTCAGTCAGTCAGATAACATTATATTCAACAATTTACATTTGTCGAAAAGTCCCTGACATTTATTAAGTTCGGTTAGGTGTTCACTGTTAAATATTTAACGAAACATATTATTATACAATTTTAATGTGACATTATAAAACGGATGTTCATATCGTACGTAGATATTTGATGAATATTTGTAACGTAAAGTTATATTTTAATTCACATTTTCATGCCTGTAGTTTATATAATTAAATAAATAAATTTAATTATTGCCCGACTGCGAAAAATGAGGGTTATATTTATGTAGCGTAACCTGTATTAAGTAATTATTAAGTAACTGAGGCCTAGGCTGTATGACATTTCAGTACGACGTCTGGGAATCAAATAATAAGGAAAATAGTAAATAACAAAATTTGTAAAGTGCTTTTCTTGCAGTCGGTTGTTTTGTTTCTTTTTAATAATTTAGCTTGTTCACAAGTATAATATTATTATATATGTACTTATATTTAAAACATATTTAAGTTAATATCCGTTACTGTTTATACGCTGCTGTCGGTGCGGGCGTATAGATAAGAAAATTGCCTACAACAGCCGGGAGTTAATATTACCCACATTTGTATTGTTTTTACCCGACTGCGAAAAAGGCGGGTTATGGTTTTCGAGGGTATTTATGTATGTATGTATATTTCTTTGGCACGATCTGTAACTTAAACTGTTTGATGGGTTTTAGCATACGAGGTGTCATTATATTCGTTTTAATTGTTGTACTGACATAGGCTATTTAATATTTAAGTACGTCCATCTGGAAACCAAATGAAAAGCAAAAATAGAATTTTTGAAGCGAAAGTCCTATAGCAAAAAGTTTGGATAGGGGGTAAATTCATATAATTCGTCATCGACATGGTTACCTTCCCACCACCGCGGTTCATTCAGTATGACAAATCGTAAACTGGATTAATAAAAAAAGAGAAAGAAAAATTAAAAATAAAACGCATGAATTTTAACATTTCGCTTTTTTATGTTAGTTTTTGTGTTTTTATGTTATTATGTTAAGCATGTAAAATCATGACTTTGTAGATTGTATATCTGTAAACAGGTTTCTAAGTAACTTGAACTATCTCCTACAATTGACTTGCTATATTTGCGTTAAAAATGTTTTACATTTATATTGTAAATTAAAATAAATATTTAGTAGTATTATTGTCATGATTTCAATCTTTAATAATATAATATATTGACGATTAACAATAACAGTGTGTATGTATTATGTACAGATATAATTAACTTTCTTTTCATTACTAAAATTTCTATCAAGGTAAATGGTAAATATTAAGGTAAATGTTGCTACAAAATTTATTACTAATTCGGAAAAACGCATTATTAAGAGTAAAAATCATGACAACTCAGTGGGATTTTATTGCATTAAGTAGGTAATTAACATCCCATCAATAAACCCAACTTTGCTCGGTAAAAAAAAAAGAAAAACACCTATCTAAGTAAACTTGAAATGTAAAACATTATCTAAACACAAAGTTTCATCGAAATCGTTACAGGCGTTTCCAAGAAAGCAATTACATATTTATATAAATAAATGTGTTGTTCTGTTTGTGCAGATAATACTTTTCAAAAATTTCCCGATAAATTTTTGTCTGCTTGTCTGTTTGTATGTCCGGATTTAACTCAAAAACGGTTTGATCGATTCTTATGAAATTTTGTACACGGGAAGCATAAATATTTATATAATTGATGAGCTATAAGAATTGTCAGTATTAATTCTAGATAAACAAAAAAAAAATGAGTTGAAAAAATTAAATTTACATCAATTCTCAACCAATTAGGAAAAAATTTGTAGACGGGAAACTTACACCATTCCATATTTGAGAGGCTTTAAGAATTGTTAATAATACATCAGAAATCGTAAAATAGAATAATAATGAACAACCGATTTTGATGAAAATTGTACACGGGAAATATATGGCATTCCTCAATTGATATGGCATATAATTGTCAACAATATGAGTAAAAATAAAATTACGGGGTGTAAATAACTACTGCGTAGTAACAAACGCGTACAGAGCCACGGGTACACTGCTAGGTATACATATATATTTATTATACAAATTTACAAGAATTGCTCACTTAATAGTATTAGATATTTTCACATGTTTCTTGTTTTTTTTTTTAAATTTAAAATCAATCAAAATTTTTATCTTTTTTAAACTTAATACTCGTGTTAATTATATTACGATTTACTTAGATATTTTATGATAAGTAAATAGAGATTTTGATAATTAGTGTATCCACTGAGTACCTAAAGTGGAAAGTAACACGATAGGTCGTCGTTTTCAAAGCTATATATTATGAAGAGCACAAAACAACTAATTATTTGTTGTAACATAGTATTTAGTTTGTTAAGAAGTTTTGTTACACCACTAAACAGAATTTTTGTTCTAATTTTGTATGTTATTGTTTTTCAGCGGATCTTTCTCTGATCCTGAGAGCCGAAGGATCATTTTATTTATTATTTTTTTAAATTTAAGAGAGAAAGATATAAATAATAATTAATAATATTTTTTGACAATTTTAAATGATGGAATGGAATCCTTGGACACGACTATACTGAGGACGTGGTGAAGATCTTTGTTTGGTAATCACGACCTTAAGCGGATTTTTGTAATATATTTCGGAATTTTTCATGTTTCACTACCGGCAACACTGGATGAACCTGTGGCAAATACCTAAAACTCAAGACTTATTTCGGGTTTCGGGTTTCAATCTGTGGTACTACTGGATTCAGTTATCATAATATATATTTTATGTAAATTACTATAGTAAATATTATAATAATATTAAATATAAATTGTTTTTTTGGCTATACAGTATTTTCTTTCATTTATCACACCTATATAAGTTTTATATCGAGGAGTTTGTATTTTACCAATATATCAATGAAAAAACAGGTCGATTTTTAAATGCTCATGCTAACCTTTCTGCAAACCTTTATACAAATAGTTGAACAGCTGGCAATATATAATTGCGAAAACTAAATGAAACCTAGTGTATTTATGACAGTTTTTCTCGCAAAAACTTTTTAAGAACAGTTACAACGTTTGTTTTTAACCAGTGAGTGGTGACGAAGAAGGTTTTACATAAACCCAAATACTTAATGCTTGTTTTATGTGGACATTTCCATCAGAACAGTCCATCCGATCTCACAGTACACAATACCACTGGCACACGCGGTTAACGGCAAAAGAAATGGAATTCCCACAACGGTACATTAAACAAACTAAAAACAAAACATATAATTGAAAATGGCGCACGAACGAACCGTGTTTTTAATTTTTATTTTCTATTCGAAATATAAGTTGGGTTCACAAGCACCTGTCAGGTGATAGCGGTGGGTCAGATATCGAGGCGTAATGCGTGCATGCGACGCTCGCGGGGGCCGAACAAGAACTGCCCGCGATTGTTTACCGTCTGCCCGCGTCGACTCTACATAGAACCTTTTTCGTTATAAAACGCTTTGTACTCACCATTATGGATGGTGAACTGAAACCTCTCAGAAGGTTCTTTTTATTATATCCACTGTTTTTCATTTATTTTTCAATTTAAGTGAAACGGTCATAGAGTAAAAAAGATGGGAGCATAATTTTCTAAACATAGAGTTCACAAACAAATTAAAAAAAAAAATAACAAAGTTTTTGTGAAATATATGCTGCATGGAAAATATTTTAATAAAGCGTGTACATAAATAATTGAAATGTTTTAAAATAACAAGTAGGTATTTTTTTATTTATTTTGACTTTCTGCCTATGTAGGCATTTTCGCCGATGTCAAGTGTGGCAAACACACATAATGTACGCAATGTGTAATGTACTGTAGAATAACCTAAACAATCAACAAAACAGTCACAAAGTTATGCCTAATATTTTGTTAAGGGATCTCCAGGGATAATGATTATTAAAAAGTAAAGACGCTTCCCGTTGTCTGTCCCTATGTAGGCTTAGATCTTTTAAATTACGCAACGGATTTTAATGCAGTTTTATACCACCATTCTACTACCATTTAGAGAATTTTTACGGAAGATTTAAATATACAATACATTCCAATAAAGTTTTTGTATATTAGAGAAAATTCAATGATTTGTAACCAAGTCGTCAAAAAAGATTTTCAGGCGCTTACTATTGAAAAACTTTATGAGATACATCAAAATAATGTTCCATAGAATCTTCAAAAAGTATTTCTTCAAAAAGTCTAGAGAAAATTCCGCCATGGCATAGGCCTATATCATAAAATTGATTCATAATAACCATTTTTATCTTCATCTATAATAATTAAAAACAATACGTTATTGGCAAAGTTATTTTTTCCAATTCAGTATTTATCTTTATCCAGATAAATTTGTTAGTTAACTTGGTCGTTTAATGTAGGTTAAAATTGTAGAATTTTAATACAAAAGTTTTCCATTTAAATAAATATCGTAGAAGATAGATAAATTACGCGCGATCTAAGAAATTCCTCTCAGCAAAACTGGCAATATGAAGTTACATAACATACCATCACGGCTATATCGCACATCTAAATTTCGCAGGGTTTATTTTAGGTCTCATGTAATAGGGGGCCTATTGCCATTAATCGGGCACAAAGCCAAACTCCAAGCTGCTACTGACAATTTAATAGAAAAATCAATAGCACTTTTCTCGTCCTAAGAATCGAATCTAGGACCTCGAGCATAGCAGTCGCGTTTACGACCACTAGGCTAAATGCAGTTTGTAAATTTTAACCTTGCCAAGCTGGGGCCAGTCGCTAGTAAAATTATATAATTATGTTAAACATATAAATAGAAAGCATAACTATATGTATAGACGCGAACAAAGGACACTTTACAATTTTTTATTATTACGATAATTACTTAAAACACTAATAATTTCAATAAAAGTAGAACACAGATATGTAAGTAATATATCTATTGAAATTAGGCACCTTACTGAATTGACGATTGAATTTACATGTCACAAAAGACCATTATGAATTAAAAAAATTAACTAATTAATTAACTAAGGTTTAGTGTTTTTGGCAACAATCTGTTATAAGACAACTGAGGATGTATGTATTTACAATTGAAAAATAATTTTACATATTACATTTTCTCTGATTACTAAACTATAAATTAACTTTCCATTGTGGTTTTGGGTGTTGTTTTTATATTGTGTTTTTTTTTATTTATTTATAATAATATGTATGTTGTGCGTATTCTTTTGTATATGTATAATGTGTGATTTATGATTATAGGTATTTTGTTTGTGTATTATGTAATTATGTGTATGTAATGTAATATGTAAAGTGTAATGTATAAAATAAGATATAAGAGTATAAGATGGTAACTGTTATGAAAGGTCCCCAAGACACAGGCTTGCCTAGTTTGGGGACCATTGTTAGAATATAAACTGTACAATGTAATTTTTAGTTAGTTAAATAAAATAAATTGACGATGTAGCCCAAAATTGTAATACGCTAAGTCAAGTGGGGAGACTTGGTCTTTATAATAGCTGCCAAAATACACATATAGGTGCTTGGCGACAGATTTTCAACTTGAGGATGGTAGCTAGCCAGGCGAGTATTAGAAAATGCTCTACCACCATGCTAAGTTTTCACCCCGATACTTTTTTTCACTGAAAGCTCAGGCCTATTTTAAGGATTCGAACCTACGTTGATACCATTACACGCTGACATTGAACCCATAATTACTTCACTGCTATTACTATGGTGTCCAACAAGTTATTTTTCATTATAAAATATCTTAAAATAATAATGTGATTTTACATTATGTCAGTTCTGTTTATTTATATAGTCTACAATGTAGAAGAAGAAGCAGCGCGGGCAGTCGGCACATCGAGGCATTCCGGACGAAATCGTCCACACCGGGGAAAGTACACCTTGCCACTATTACACGATGTTCTCAAACGATCGCCTCTCCACCATTCAATACCTTAATTTGACACATACACGGTTGAAGTTCATATGTGAACATTCCAATGGCTATGCGACCGCGATGTTCAATTTATAATGTTGGCGAAATAAGGAATGCTTTGTGCAAAGGCTTACGAAGATTATATAGGGTTGCGTGTTTGTTTATATAAATGTGAAATAAAAGATTGTTAAGTCGATGCGACGCGGACGTTTCAATATAAATAAATTTAAATAGAAATTATAAATGGCATCTAACATAAATTATTGACAGTAAATGATATAAGGTTGCAACTACAAAACTTTAATGAAAATTTTCATAATGACTACCGAGTGCATCTCGTCTATCCAATTGCATTTTGTATTTATGTAAAAAATAAATAAACAAGTGACATTTTCTCTCTCTTTTTAATACTAGCAGTTGCCTGCGGCTTGGCTAGCATTAATTAAAATATATATAATAAGAATTAAAATAGGCTATAGCACTCAGGAACAGTTTGTAAAATAATTTTTAGAATTAAATCACTAGTTCCGTAGATTAGAAGATAAATACAAACTTTAGGCACTCCATATACTAGTAGTGGGATAACTTATTTACCCACGTCATTTTAGGATTATACGAGTAAATTTTTAATTTTATTATATATTAAAAGGGTTAAAGGTTAAGTTAAAATATATAAATGATACAACGTAATTAATAGTATGTTTTATATTCAATATTTTCAGTGACTTTACAGCCGATTCGGAAGACAATGTCCTTAAAGAAGAATCGTCAAGAAACTCTAAGGTTGCTGTTTTAAATTAATCTCAATACAATAATAATTAAAATTAAAATAATATAAGATTTCAACCAAGGGCCATCAAATACTTTACAAAATAATAAAAATATTTAACTTGGTATATCAGCTCAGAGAAAGCCGAAGCACCGCATCGTCATCACATCATCCGTATACTATAACTAAGTAACATCCCTTCGGTCTAACATTTTCTTAACAATATACTCCAAGGAGGTTTCACATTGATCTTTAATAAATCAAACTACAGAGGTCGTTTTATTTATTTCAATATACCTACATATATGTTATTATCATAGTATTAATATGTGAGATGAAAACTTCGGGCACCTTTCTAAGCGTATTGTTTACACGGAAATCTGTGAGATTAAGAACTCAAATAAGAGTAACTAAGTAAGTAAGAATTCAAATAGACGTTTATGGGTTCATCCTATTTTGATGCAAAGAGAACAAAATGGTGGATTCCATACACTTTATAAAGTTCTACGAAAAGATTAGTGTAAGTTTTGTTATTATCTTCGAATGAATATCAAAATATTCACAAATTATTAGATATACTTATATATTATATGCAAATACTAACTTTTTTTAGTTAAACTCTACATTTTCATTATCCCTACACGTATAATTTTCGTGGCTAGAGCACTGTATTACATAGAAAGATATATAGTAATTATGCGGCGGCAGCGCGGTGGCGGAGCGCCTGCGTTGCGGCTGCGGTGCGGCTGCGGTGCGGCTGCGGTGCGGTGGTGGGGCCGCACGCGCCGTCTACATGACCCCCTAGGATAGGCTTGACTTTTGATAAGAAACAGCGCGAGACTGCGAGCGCTAGATAATAACAATATTAAAGAAGTTTTAGCTAAGCATTTTGATATTGTTTGGTGATTTGATTCTGTGATATACCTATTATTTTAACGACAAATCTTATTGATTAGGGCGTTTAACTTGTTTTTTTTTTTTGTGATATTTAAAATCATACCCATTTATTATTGTATGTAACAAACAGGCACGCAGTCCACTTGATTATAATTTTTAATGCAGTGTGTAGTTATTGTTAACTTGGTAAATAAGAACCGCTATTAAACTGTACTTCTGAGGACTGAGTTGTAACACTCCGTATACCAGTGTAGCTTGCCAACCACGTCCCTCGGACACCACAATAAGTGAACTGGTGGTGCTTTCGCAATCTTCTTCTTTCTCCTCGTCTCTTTCCGTTACACAAAATCGGATGTTTTATTCAAGGGGCGCCATTTGCTTCTTTGTGCTATATCTTAATTTTATGGGCCGAGAAGCGTAATGTCCCTATGGCATTTGTCATCCGAGTAATTTGCCTGCCTCGTCCTCTCTTTCCTGTACCCATGGAAAGTCACTTCCTGACAACGTAATCAATCGGTCTTCGCATTACGTGTCTATACCGTCTTAGCCTGGACTCAGAAAGTTGTTCAATAATGGGCACTACCTTAGAACAACCCCTGTTAAACTCACAGACATAGAATGATCGCATTGTATATATAGTTCTTCTACAATGTTTTGTATATTTACCATAGCTTTAAGTACATCATTATATTCTGATTATTTCATGTTCGGCGACATCATCAACTATTCATTACAGTTACTCCACTTATGTTAATATGTTTTTTAGACTCTACCTTTAGAGGCATATATGTATTGTTATAAAATTAGCAACATAATCAAAAAGTAAAAGAAACATGAAATTATTTTCTTCTTGTTTTTTTTTTCTGTTTATATTGACCTCAATTTGTTAGCATATTTGTAATCTATTTGCAATAATTCTTGCTTATGCCGATGCAAATAATCGTTACATCACTAGTCTCTAATTCATAATATACGATCATTTTATGACGTAATGTCTTAATTAATTAGCTAGACCGATGAAAGGCTTTCCAAGAAGTTTTACTAATTCTATTACTTTACTTACTATTTTTTTTTTATAGTAACACAGTAAAGCGATGGAACTAGAGTTCCATGTGTACATTAGGACTAATTAGTACACTAATTTTAAGAAAAGTAAAAAAACAAATCAGTAGCGACCATATAAAGATAACAATCGGTCGCCAGTCGCCAGTCGCCAATATCATGTTCGCCTGCGTAAATAGAAACTGAATATGCACCGACTAATCCCGAAAATGCAACGCAAATATTATGTGAATTTTGTCACGACGAGTTTTTCACCATATGTATGGTGATAGCGACCCAGTCGAACTGTAGAGCTCTACCACTCCACTATCGTCATTTCCTTCTTAGTTATTCAGCATGTAGTATTATGTGCTAGTGAGGTTAATTTGAGTGTTATTCCAAATCCCTAAAACCTCAGATAAATTAAACTTGACTTACAAATAAATATAAGAAACAATACCTCAAAGATCAATTAATATTATTGGTATGATCTTGTACAATTTTATCATAAAATCTTCGAAACGGTTGTACTGATTTTGACGGGATTTTCACTGACAGATAGCTTATACTTGTTCCCATACGACAGAAGAATAATATTTCTTTAACACATTTCAAGGAAGTGGAATATAACGTAAAAGATATCAACGCGCTACTATTTGAAATATTCTTAAAGTTATACTAACTACAGAAATGTGTTTGTTTTCTAATAAATTCAAATTGATTTCTTTCTGGTATATGGTCAATAATTTTGTTTGATAAGTGAGGATCGTTTTACATTTTGTTTAACCACATTAAAAGTCAAAAAAGCATTATCAAAATAATCTTTATTCAATTTAGGCCTTGACAAGGCACTTATGAACGTCAAAACACTACTACCAGTTCGGAAAATATCCCAGACATCGAGAAGAACCGGTAAGAAACTCGATCGGGTTTATCTTTTTTTTTTTAACAATTAGTGAAATGTATAAAAAAAAGGAAAACGTAAAAGTGTTCACTGCCATGATTAGTCACAAAAATAATTACAGTTAGTAATAAATAATGAACGTGATAAGGTGTATTTAAATATTTTATAATTGTTGTATAAAATTGTTAAGTATCTATTTTTAAAAATAATTTTGTAGTTTATTTCCTTGTCAAAGACAAATTTTAATGATTTTCTTAGTGTTTGTTTTTTGAAGTTTCCATGGGTACTTGAATTATTTACTATTTTTGGAAATATCTTGCATTCCGTGAAGGATATTAATAATGGTGTATAAATTATAATCAAATGATAAAGAATATAAAAGCAATTTGCTGTTGACGAATTTGCTATAAAAATATTGAAAGGCGATATTTGTTTAGCTTAATTTTTTTGTGAATTTTTTTTACAGTTATAGTTTTAGCATTGTGGCTTCAATATCACCTGATCTTAAGTGACGATGTGGCCCAAGATGGTAGCACGCTAAGACTATTGGCAAACTGACTCTCAAGTGCAGCTGCCGGAAAACACCTATTGTTATTTGGCGATAGATTTCCAACTTGAGGATGGTAGCTCTACCACATTGCTATGGTTTCATCACGATGGTTTCCTTCACCGAAAGCTGAGGCTCATTGCAGGGATTCGAACTCACGTCGATCAACGCGGAGTCCGTACATGCTACCAACTGAGCCATCATTGCTTCATTTTATATATTTTCTATATTAAATCTACGATATTTTCTATAAAATTTTGTTCAAATACTGTATCCGTGTGCGTTGACTGGAAGTAACTTTACTTAAATCATACAAACCAGTGTACGGTCTACCTTATGCAAAGCGGTTACTATACCCAGTGGACGCTTGTAAGACCACAGGTATGGCATCACAAGCGCATTGCCGATCTTGAATCCCCCTACCGAAAGCAGCTCGGGAACCCTACACACCGCAGGAACATAACACAAAGTTATTTAGTTGCAATCTTCTTCTGTAGGATTTCACTAGTTGGGCTGCCCCAAGTAGAAAGAAAATTCCAAAGAGATTATATTGTATATAACTTTAATTACATTAATAGGTTAAGTTGAGTATAATTAACCAGAGTATTCTTAACAAAATTATTTCACTAATATTTACACATTGATACAACATGTTAATTAAAGTACACAGCCTTTACCAAACCTTTGGCATTATTCAAATATTAACAGATTGTTGCCTCAAATTAAAATACTATGTTTCTAGCTCCGCCTGTTGATTCGTTGTGAGAGATATATCGTAGACCGGCAGAGGAGTGTGGCATTTCCTTTTCTCGACTAGATCTGTTCCCCATGTCCACTATAAAATAGAACACAAATAATTAATTACATCTGTAAAAATATAACAGAATTCAATTTTTTTTAAATATTTATTTCCTACTAGTGCTGTGGTTCTGTATATTAAACAAATTTCCATATGTGGATGTGGAACCAAGCAGCAAACATTATCAGCTTGTGCCATGGTGGTCGCGATGCAGTCGTGTACACATCCCTAGCATCCCGTTTGATTATTATATCAATATTATAAAGCGGAAAGATTTGTTTCTTTTTGTTTGTAATGGATAAACTCAAAAACTACTGCATCGATTCTAAAAATTCTTTCACCAATGTTATAATTTGTATAATTTATTTATTCTTCATAAAAACACGGATAGTTTTTACAAAGTATAAAAAACTACCTACACAAGTGCGTTGGCGATGTTTATCGTATAAAATTGACACCATGAACACAGCTAATAGATAAAATTATGCTAATAAATTGAACAATCTATAATTTAAATAACATTTCTACATAAACTATTAAATACAAAAGATTTGCAGGAAAACGACGTCCTCATGCAATGTTCTCTGGACGACAATTCTGTCCTGATGCATCGCGACCACCATACACCAAATTTAACATACCGGCTATTAGTTTGTCGCGTTTCGGGATCAGTAAATGTAAACCCAGCTGTTGAGAGGCTCTCAGTGTTCACTGTTGTTTTCGAATTGCCCTGGGCTTATTATCAGGCACAGTGCCACTATGTACTATATGCACTTGAAATGAATAAAAACAGATTAAGGTAAATAACTTATACACAGATCAATAACCTCGGTAAACAACAAAATTGTTTGTAATAAACAATTTTTTGTTTTTATAAAAGAATACTGTAAGATAAGTAACATACAAAACAAATAAGTGTCACAAAGCACTTAGGAAAATTAATTATAAATGTTATCAAATAAACACCTGTTATGATTTATCAGTTGTTAAACTCCGTTCATAAAAGACTACTTAATTTTTAATGTACTTGATTAATTGTTAACCTTGACTACTAGGTTACAGACCTCAACTTTTTGTAAATACACAAATAGTTAATATCTTTACTGTTATCTATATAATATATTTAATAATCTTGTGTGCGTCTGTTAGTGAGTAGACTATATATTACTAAATACAACTTACAACGAGAACGGCAAACGCCAATCCCATGGAGTAGCCGGCCAAAACGTCACTCCAGTGGTGTTTGTAGTCTGATACCCTCGAAAGTGCCGTGAACCAGCTCAGCATCACGGCTCCAAACTGAAGGGTATGGCGAAGGATGCGAGTGCCTTTCCACACCATACGTCTCTCTAAGTAAAGCTGAAATGGGCGTAATACTATATTATCCTGTAATAGGCTCAGTGCTAACTACTAAAATTTTCTTAAACAAATAATATAAATGATCGTTAATACAATTTTCTAGCGTGTTGGAAAGTTTTAGTATTTCTACCGTAACACTGATCGTAACTTAATCTTTCTTTTTTGGGTGTACCTGTTGTACTATCCAAAACTATCTACAAACTTCAAGTTGACAATTTATTGCCGAGCAAATAATAGATGTATTTCGGCAGCTGCATTTGAGAGCCAGCCATTCTAGGTATAGCATATTGTCCTATCTAGGGTCACATCGTCACTTCAAGGAATAATAACTCAACATAATAAAGTTGATAATAATGTAAAATTGTTTTTTTTAATGTTTTTTAATTTTATAGAAATTAAAAGGTTTTATAAATAAATATTGATATAATATTACTAGCTGTGCCCGCGGCTTTGCTCACGTGGACTACAAAGGTCACTTTTTGTCAAATTCTTGGTGGGACACTCTAATCACCTATCGGTATGAAATAAACTTTACGACTAATTCTCATACCTACATTAAAAAATCATAAAAATTGGTACAGCCGTTTCGGAGGAGTGCGATCACAAACACCGTGACACGAGATTTTATATATAAGATAAATTAAAATAATGTTAAAAGTTAAAGTAAAATTTACATTCTTATCAAAGATGAGTAATTTCAACATGACGTACATCCGTCACATGATTCGCGCGCAGCTCTCTATTCTAATTTCTACTAAATGCACCAAAATAAATAGGTTAATTTAAAAAAAATCACTTACAGCTAAGTATATCATGGTATATGCAGCCCAAGATGAGTGCCCAGATAGGAATGACTTGCGCATGTCTTCAAACTTATCGGTTCCTTCTCCGGTGCATGTGTACTCATTTGACTGGATGTACCTGCCGCGCCACTCAGGTAGGCTGCAGTCGACCGACGGCTGACAAATCTATAAAACAAAATATAAATCTATTCTTATTAACTACTACGGTGTGCCGGCGGTACACGGTAGTTATTTACATCCCGTAATTTTATTTTTACTCATATTGTTGACAATTCACTGAGCAATGGCATGTATTCCAGTGTAAAATTTTCATCAAAATAGTTTGAAATTGTTTATTGTATTGTACAATTTTTCATGTATTATTAACAATTCCTATAGCCTCTTAATTATGGTATGATGTATGATTTCTGTCTAGAGCATTTGATCAGAATCGGTTGAGAATTGATGAAAATTTAATTTTGTGAACTACTTTTGTTTACGATTTCTGGAAGTAATATTGACAATTGTTATAGGTTATCCATATATACAATTACTTATACTACCCGGTTACAAAATTTCATCAAATCCAATAAAACTGTTTTTGAGTTAAACCAGACATACAAACAAACAGACAGACAAAAAATTATTGTATGACATATTTGTGATCAGCATCGTTTATATAGTATGCTCTTCGGGAAATTTGACAGAACTGCAGATTTATTAATATAGATTAATATTATTAAAGATCAAGAAAATGTTTGTTTGATCATGCTAATTTCTAGAACTGTCAGTCAGATTTGAAAAAATATTTTTGCATTTTATAGCTTATTTATCGAGGAAAGTTATAAGCTACTTATATATTATCACGATATATATCTATAATATAACAGTAACCATGTAACCATGTAACCGGAGTAACCGGAGCAGTAACCATGTATCTGCAAGCTGTAGGAAAGGTGTGAAAACAACGATAGGCTATTTAGGTGTCGCGTCGTGGTGAGTTAACTGTAAGAGCTAGTAATGAATATTTTTACACGTATTTAATAAAATGTTAACTCGAAAGAAAATGCAACTAGTTATAATTTTATTATTGAAATTATATTTTTTAAATCCATAAACATTAATTTCCTTACACGCCTGTTTTTTAATTCGTTGCTCTTATATAAATTTATATCTCTTATCTCTCTTCTTTCTTACGATGAAAGTATATTACGGTTATGTCACGATGAAGCTGGCATATGCGAATTGCATAAAAACCTCTAAACATTTAAGAATTAAAAAAAAAAGCTACGTTTTCCAGACTCTAGGTAAGTTTATCTATAGGAATCAGGGGTATAAGAAAGCTAGCTACTGACAGTTATTTATACATATTAGCCACGAGCAAACAATTGATTCTATATGTTCGGGCTACGACTTACCATTGAATGATTGGTCTAATTGAGCGTTGACAAAAGCTTTTGAACAGTTTCTACTCTATAAAGGTATATTGATGGTGTTTATTTATTAGTGTGAACATCGATTCTAAGTAAACAGTACCCTGTCCGGTCAACGTTTTTATTATGACAATTGTTATTTTGTAAAAAAATTTTATATTTATTTCAATGTATCAATTTTAGTGGCTTGTAATTTATAACCGTGAATTTCATACTGTCATTTATAAAAGGTAAATTAATTTTATTTTGTTTAATCATCAAAAGATAAATGTATTGGTCAATTTATCTATTTTTTATTAACTTATTAAGATATAATAGACGTACTATTTCTTATCGGATTTATAGATTACAACCTACATTGTATGGAATAATTACTGTTGCTAACGGCTCATAAAAAAAGTATAATTAATATCAGCCCGTAATTGTTTGGAAAAAATCTCTTCCCGCGGTAGGCACGGGTTTCTTTACCACAACGACGGAAGCATTTTACCACTAAATATGTGGAATTATAAAAAAAAAGATTTGCGCGATATTCTGGTTGTTATTTAATATCTATTTTGTGGAATTCGGGTTTTTTCCATCATCAATGTGCCAGCAAGCCTAGAACCTTACAATTTGCTTGTGACGATGGTAAGAGATCCGACGGTATGAAGCTTATGGGAAGATGGGCCGGTCCATAGTATGGGATGCCAAGTGCATCGAAACTTTGGCACCGTCTCATCTTTCTGTCACTTCCTTGAGGTTTTGCATGAATATTGCCCTTGGTAGTAGAGTCTACAAATTTGTGTCGTTAGGAGTCGAAATTCTGGGTCCGTGGCGTCTGTTCGCATGCACCCTAACAGCCTATTCAAAGAACCCGTAAGTAGACTGCTTGACGCATCTTGCGACAAGAGAGTTAGGTAATAACTTTGTCAACGAATATATATACATACACTATATATATATATGTATATACTATATAAATATAGTGTACTAAATAGTTATATAACTGACTTACGCAAACAAGTCCTGATTCATAAAACGGTGTAATTATTTATCTTTATATATTTTTATTTATGCGTTATCTATTTAACTACGCCTGTTATCTAGAGTTCCGTATAAAGACGCCTAGTTATATAAATCTAGGCGGGCATGATTAATCTAATTCACACACTATTATAAATAATAATAAGAGGAGGTTCTCAATTCGAATGTTTTTTTACGGATGTTCAGCAATAAGCTTCTATGTTTATGTACTGATATAGATGATTTTTTTTTGGAAAGAGATTTTAATTTCATTTAATTTGTTTTTCATTGTCTTTCGACTTTGAAGATATACTAGGGGTCTCCTCAAAATTATTTATTAAAAATTGTATTGTTAAGATGTATTTCAACTTACGTCGAAGAAGTGTGGTCTCGGCCTTCCAATAGTATTTTTAGCGATATTAGCGGCCAGTTCGGTGAAACAGACTCCCACGCCGAAGGATGCGAGCGCGCAGTAGAAGCCGCGGATCCAAGCCGGGATGCGCACGCCCAAGCACTGTGCGTCGTCTCGTATATTCCGTAGGAGGGCAAACTCACAAACCAGAAACTGAAATAGATGTTATTTATTCTGGATTACATCACATTCGTACTGGCTTAAGCAGTAATGATATACTTCCATTGAGCATGGGCATGTCCAAGTACGGACTGGGGGGTCAGCTGCAAGTACTCCCGAAAGGAAAAGTAATGTAAATTTTTGTCAAGCTAGTACACAAATACTAATTTAACATTATAACCCTTGCCCATTCACCCTTTTCGCCCATGCCCATGCCATGCCTACACTTACTTACTCTATAGCTTCTTTTAAATTCAAAATTCAGTTCTATTATTTCATTTAATATTATATACGATCCGTGCAATATTTCGCACATCAAATAATGTAAACAATCTAACTTATATCATGTTAAACAAAATATTAAAACGAAAACAATATTTTCTGTCACCAAAATTTATTTTCTGTCACCAAAATTTATCTCTTAGTTATAATATCTATTCCCAACAAATATTTTTGTTATATTCTTGAAAACGGTCTCCAAAGAGAGATAGATGGTAATACGGAGATTTGATCAAATCACTAAGCTGGATGATGAATTCACGAAAGCCGTGGCTGGGTTAGGATTAGGATAGGTTTGACTTATGATAAGAAACAGTGCGAGATGGCAGCGGCCAGCGAGCGCCAGATACTAATAATATTGAAGAAATTTTAAGTCAGCTTTTTGATATTGTTTGGTGATTTGATTCCGGTGAATAATCTTTTAATTTAGGAACAAATCTTATTACTTAGATCGTTGAATTTGGATTTATTTGCCGATAGTTAAAATCATACCCTTTTATTTTACACTATTAATAACATAACATACGCTTTAAAATGATGGTTCAATGATTAATGATGAATTAAGGAAGATATTATGGCGTTACCACAAAAAAAAAACACCTTTGAGTAAGAGATTACTCATATATTATGTATAATAATATGACTGTATTATAGACATATAATATAATTAATCATTTATATTTGGTACTAGCTTTTGCCCACGACTTTGTTTCCGCGTATAGTAACCAAGTTTTCATTGCAATCGAATGAATGATTTACGAACGCAGAGACATTTATTTATATACATGCTAACATGCACGTAAATTCTTATGAAATTAAGTGCTTGTTGTCTCTTGAAAATCATATATTTATTCCGTCATAATTATGATTAAAAATAGATATTTCACATTTATAAATATATTTTATTTTTTCATACTTATGTTTATATACGTAATGTTAATCTAATCTACGTATGTATGTATAGGACATGATCAAATTCATTAGTTGTGTTTCTCAAGTTAACGAGTTCTTTGTATACTATTGTACTTTGTTCATATATTGACTTGATAGGGACAATTGGATATCAGATGTAAGAATTGTCGTTGCCCAGCGGGACATTTGATAACACGAATTATTGTTAATTCCTCTCAAGTACCGAATGAATAAACAGGAATGTTAGTAAAATTAGATGACGATATACAAGGTGTCCAGAAAGGGTATCGGGTATTTGTTTTCGCGCCATATTCGAAACGGGGCGTCTAAAGGGTGCGGGGAGGGGTTCATGGCGTCCGCCATTTTGTGGAGTTTTAGTCACGATGGAACAGTACTCGGGGACGCATCGCGCATTTTGCGTACGAGCGTATTATCGTAATGGTGATTCAATAGTGACTGCTCAACGTCTCTATCGTGCGGAATATCGTACACGCCACGCGCCAAGTAACGATAGCATTAGGAAATGGATCAGGATATTCGAGAATACAGGTGCGACAGGTAAAATTCAAAACTCTGGTCGTCCTCGTTCAGTTCTCGACGAAGAAACAATTGAAGAAGTTGAGGCGTCGGTTCGTCAAAATCCGTCTTTATCCATCCGAAAGCGAAGCCAAGCGTTGAACATCAAAAAATCGTCTTTACATTCGATTTTAAAGAAAGACTTACATCTAAAAGCCTATAAAATTCAATTGGTTCAAGAATTGAAGGATACGGACTATGCTAATCGACTGAATTTTGCGAACGAAATGCTGCAGCGATTTAACAAATTTAACAACATACTGTTCAGTGACGAAGCAAATTTTCACCTGAATGGTCATGTTAATAAGCAGAATTGTCGGTACTGGGCAGTGGAGTATCCGAGACGAAAGCATGAACGACCCCTGCATAGCCCAAAGGTCGTTGTTTGGGCCGCTATGTCTGCTAAAGGCATAATTGGTCCTTATTTTCATGAAGATCAACGAGGCCGAACAATTAATGTGAATAGTGACCGTTATTGCTATAAGTTGCGAAATTTTTTGGTCCCAGTGTTGCAGGAGTTTGCAGGTTTCAATTCAAGAACGTGGTTCCAGCAAGATGGGGCCACTTGCCATTCCTCAAATGACTCAATGGAAGTTGTTAACGAATTATTCCCTAATAAAGTCATTTCGCGAAGGGGTAACATCAACTGGCCTCCCAGAAGCCTCGACCTTAGCCCGCTTGACTATTTTGCATGGGGATACCTTAAAAGTAAGGTTTATCAAAACAATCCGACGAATCTAACCCAGTTAAAGCAAAACATCAGGTCAGAAATGGCAGCAATATCGATAGCTATGTGTCAACGTGTTATCGCCAATCTTCGTTTCCGTTTAGAAGAGTGCCAGCAACGTAACGGTCATCATTTGGATAACATCATCTTTTCCAAAATAATTCTCCAATTCATATGCTAATAATATACAATAAACTTTTTTATTGCATACAAATAATTTTTGTTTCATTGAACTTACAAATACCCGATACCCTTTCTGGACACCTTGTATATGATGATTACATGACGTATATATAAAATCAAAGTATTATTCTTCAGGTACAGATTGTGACAGAATATATAGATATTCATCGACGATTTAGAAATATTGATGTTCAAGCTTGAAAACATCGGACATCGATGCTCCCATATAAAAAAAGCTCATGAACATTAGAAGTAACATTCATAAAACGAATAACAAAGTCGTCAATGCTAGAGTTAGCACGTAAAGAAAAAGGTCGCCCACTTGGTTATCACAGAAACATCACTTATATTTCGATATGTATTTTTTACAGTGGTTCTCTCATTTTGCACTGTAGACCTTTGTGGGTTGACGGTATATACTTACAGCTAATATGGGAAGTGCCAGTCCGACGAGCCTGAGCACGAGGACCGTCACGGTGTCGTCTCTGTACGGAAACATGAGGCTCTCGTCTCCACAGAAGAATCCTCTCTCAAACGGTTCCCAAACTTGGCCGGTCATAATGATGCATACGGTCACTGGAATAATACATGTCAAGTTTATTTGCATTGGATATTTCTCGCTATGGCATAATTTCTCGAAAGATTGCAAACATTACAATAAATCATTTTGTGTTATTTTTTCATTTTCTTAGAGTACATTATCAATAGTCATAATAATCATGGCGTTGCAGATGTTCATAGGCGACGGTAACCATTTACCATCAGATGAGCCGTCTGCCTGTTTTTTGTAATTTTAATAATTGTTTTAGTCATAACGTTTTTATAAGGTTATGTGATTCCAAACGAAGTGTGAATCCATAACTTACAAGTTATATAAGCTAGCATCACACAAAAATCTGCCCTCTGCCTTTCTCTACTAAATAATGTATTTACTGCGCCACGACATCGAAACGTGTTTGTTTATATTATAACAATAATTCAATGAGAAAAAAGTAATTTTCATGGAAAATTAAGCAGTGCCCTTGGTGTTAACTTCAATATTCACTACGGTGCGGAGAGTTTGGACCCCGTGGCAAGGATAGAATAGAATCATCTTTTGGGGCGAGCGGACACTTTCGTTACTTTATTTACAACTGTAGGTATACGAAACATATTAATATAAAAATACATGTGGATTGTTCAACAGTTCCCTTTATTGGCGATTTCTAATAAGAATTTTTTAAATGTCATTAAATTTTTCAGAGCGATATAATTATCTTTTTTACAACTGCAGCTTTTTATCACCATTTAAAACACCCGTTTCAATTTTTAAAACCAATATAACCAAGTTAGTGTTTACTCGTATATCATAAAATTGCTATAAAACAAACATCGTAAATTATATTTTTAAAAAGATTTAATCGAAAACACTCGTTAAAATAAATTACTAATACAATCGTTAAATACACTAGCGACAAATAAATCGATCGACTTAGGTGATTCAATTCTAAATCTAGAGTTACCATGTCTCATTTTTTTTTCTAACGTCTTCCTTTGTTTACGAAAATGGCCCATAAATTTTTTACGCATATTTTGTTTATATTAATCTATACTATATTAGTAAAATTATAAAGCTCAAGAAAATTGTTTGTTTGTATGAACGCGCTTTTTGGACTTGGAAAATTCTTTTTGCGATTTATAGCCTATTTATTAACAAAAGCTGTGCTAAGGTAAGTTATGCAACTTCACGCTACGGCCCAAGGAGCGGAGCAGTAACCATGAAAGCCAAACAATCTGGCAAGATTTAGACAAGTACGTGAAGTTAGAATGACGGTAGAATACGCTGGTGCGGCGGAGGCGCGACACACCGCGTCGAGCCGGTGCTTAATAAAGTTGCTAGAAAAAACCCTTACTCGTAAAACCGTGGCACCTTTACTTTTTACATAACACTTTAGATCTAAATTTATTTAACGAGATTTTCAACACGACGCCAATCCCTAATAGACACTATCCAGTCGACTTTTACAATAGAAATAAATACGCAGTCAAGAATCGCAATTGCTTCAACTGACATCTCAATCTATTCACAAAACGACACGGCTCGGAATCACCCAACAGCAAGAGAAAGTGCTTGCAGGAATTAATACGCGAACAGTCTCAAACTTGAATATTTTTTTAATTATTATTGTAAACAACAACAAACAACTATCATTGCTCTAATAAGATTTCAAGGGAGTTTTTGTGCATGCATGTTTCTAGATATTATTTGTTCCCTTCAATTGAGCACATTAAATAAATTACATCACGTAAAATGCCGCCAAAATAATAACAAATAACATAGGTTTATGAATTAGTATAAAAATTGCCACATGACCTATCAAGATCCCACTTAAAAACTCCCTTGTTAATTATTAATCAAAATATTTTTTTACTCTTGAATTACAAGAAATTTTAATTAATAAAAATAAACACTTACATCCTCCCATGAGAAAGCAGTCGACGACTACTTTCCTTAGCAGGTTTACAGATACATCGTCTTTTGACATTTTCTAAATGAAATTTAACCTGGTGGTTGGCGACTCGCCGTGCTACTTGTTCCTTCACACTGACCAAGAAAGCGCGGTCCACTTCACTTATGTAGTATCGCTCTATCGGTACCTATATAACAGGCTCTGATAACAAGCACCACGAGGAAAGTCGGAATGGGGGAGTTCCAATAATATTATTTATTAAACTTTTATTTATAGAAGTTTATTATCGCAATACGCACAAATATTGTTTTGAATTAAATAGAGAAGCGAATGAAATAATAAATAAAAATATTAAACTTATCAGATAGCTTCTTGACAATAAATGGTGCACAATATATATGTTTCTTTTAAGACATTTTCATTTACTTAATATACTAAAATAACAAGACACTGGGTGTTAAATATTGTAAAATATTCTTAACAATTATAACGTAACTCAATTACCATGGAAAAAAGATTTCTGTATCTCAATTACACTAATCCTTCCTTCCACCAACTCGCCACCTTATTTTTTTTTTTTTTTTTTTTGTTAACGCGGAGTGGAAAACCCGTCATGGGTACACACTCGAATTGGGGGGTCGAGTGGTTATGTGAGAGTCCTACTCACTAAAAAACTCCGCGGTGTATAACCGCCCCATAATGGGGCGACGCGGGCACTGCGCTGGCATTCTGCCGCGCCGCCCCGGGGGCCGGCCCGGCTAACCGGGCCCCGGCCTAATTAGGAGACAGCTATGTACACCCGATAGCCGTCTCCTCCGCCTGCCGAACCAGTGCAATGAGGAGAACGGGCCCCCCCCATCCCGTCTCCTCTGGTTCGGCTAGGGTGGCGGGAGTTGACGGATAAACCGCCTCCTCCGGCCACCCCCTCGTCTTTGGCGGAGAGGGCCGCTCAGGGGATCCCCCTCGCGTACCCTCTCCGCAGCCTCCTTCTGCGAGATAACCTCCTCGCAGAAGGAGGCCATCTCCGTCCATGTCGTCTCGCTGCCGACCATGGCTTTCACCACGCTCGGCAGCGAGAGATCTCCTCCAACAGCTACGGCCAGAGTGCGGCACCAACTCGCCACCTATCGGATCCTCATACAACTATAAACCATAGTTTCGAAAATACAAAATATATTATATTATGTACCTAAATATTAACTCAATCACTAACAGACTTGCAAAATATTTTTATATCTAAGATTGTATTCTATTAATATTTATAAAAACTGATACAGTATCTGTTAACGGAGGTTTATATAAACTAACCCATAAACGCATTTTTTTCTTTCATTAAAAGTATTGTAATGTAGACTTAAAAGTGTATAATATATAGCTTGAATTTACTTTACCAATTTGCATTTAAGGGTTAATAATTTGCTATACCCTATTTTGGGTCCATATATTCGGATAATTTACCATATATGAACAAATGTACACATACTTGTACAAGTAAGTATCAATTGAATGCTTAGCTCAACTGTACTTTGACCTATCTTTGTAACTCAGCTTTACCCTCTTAGTTAAACACTGATAAGGAATTTTTCTCATATCAATCTAGCGTAAATTAATTAGCTTTATCAGACTTTATAGTTTCCGTATGTCAACAGCAATCTGTTAGCGATTTACAACCATTTTAAATTGATATATTAACGTTATGATCTTCAGAATGTAATTCTCGATTGCTGAGGATAGGTTTTTTTTGTAAGCCGATCCTGAGCTAATCTCGTCCAGGTTTGACTTGCAACTTTAACAATATCGTCCACCCGATGTAGCCTAGCCTACCTATCCTACCTACCTATCCTAGCTGGTGGGTATCCGATTCCTCATTAACCCATACGTTTGATAATTAGGTGCGTTAACCCGAGTCATATCAGCGATTTCAAACGCAAAAAATAATTATTTATTCCCATATTTATGCTACCTCTCAATAATATGGTGGTACAGGAATAATTTTGAAACAATATATATCAAATCTAGTCCACATATTTGCACAATTCATAATAAGGATTTTTTTTAATTATATTTATCAACACGTTGGATAAAGATGATCGTAATTTCGCGAATTATTTGCCGATATCCTTTACTTAAATATTATAAGCCGTTGTATTACTATCATGTCGCTTTAGCGTGAATATTTACTGTGTGCTATAAAATAATTTCATGATTGCCAATACTTAATAACGCATAGGGTTTTTGTATATTATACTATAACTCAATAAAAATGATGAATAGGTTAACAAAGCCAGGATGAAAAAAAAACTCATACAACACGCAATAAATAATTGAATTTCAATTGTCCACAGATTTGTAGATAATATAAGAATATTTGTAGGTAATAACATGGTTTAATTTTTGTTTAATTTTCAACCTAAACCTAGTAATTTCTGTGAAGTTTTCTCAAAAAGTACCTAGCGAAAACTAAATGTGTGGCTTGAACGAAAAGAAAGGTCAACCCCTATTAATTTTCATAAGTTGGTGATTTTTAAAATATTTTACGTTAATTTCTTTATTTCTTATTTTCACACAAACTTTAGGATATTACATTATTTAAGATAAATGGTTCCTTACTTCATACATTTTCTTGTACTTATTTCGGTTGCATAGAAAATCAATTTTAAGCTGCTCGTAGTTTATCCGGATGATCATTTCATTTTCCACTCTTAAGGCTTGGTTTATCAAATACTGTAAAATTTATACGACCTACCTATCTATTTATATGTAACAGTTTAATATTAAATGTTCTATTAAATTTAAACAATTATCTAATATTTAAAATAAACTTCAAAACCAATACATAAAATTTCCATACAAACTTTCTTAATTCTTTTCACTTTCTAAAATTGGATGTTCATATCCCCGACTGTAAGACGTAAAATTATTGTTACGTTAGCATTGAATCTATATAAAGAGAGGTAAGGCATAGAGAAATTTCTTTGAAGATTTATCTCTACTTGGGGCAGTCCGACTGGTGGAATACCCTACAAAAGATCGCTGCCGAATAACCTTGAATTGTGTTCCTGTAGTGAGTTACGTATGATTTCCAGAACTTGGTATTCCTGTATCCCCTATTACAAGTCCATAGGCTTTAGCAGCAGGCCGTATGCTTGTTTGCTCCCTTATTATAAAAAAGAATGTATATACCTACCTATTATTATTATTTTAAAAAAATAGGACAACCTTTTCCAATGATAATAATTAGCTATTGGAATTCTTGAAAAGCTAGTGCTAAGCGCATGCTCATCGTCGATCAAAGTTGTTATCATCGCGTGATTCCGATGTGACAAAAGGCTTTAATCAGGACACACCTCTTTTCTACATCAACTAATCAACTAATCAACCAACTAATCGGAAACACGTTAGATAAAGCTTAACAAACATTGAAAAAAAATTAGGACGCTGTATGTTTTTCATGGTAAATTGTATTGTGTTCAATTTACAAGTTTTAATAATAATGTTTTTTTGTTATTTATATCAATATTGAGAATTAATGATCGACAATACAAAAGCAATAATGTTTTTTTAATACTTAAACACACAAATAACCCTACAAAAATAATCTATTTATTGTGGTAATTCCAATAAGCGCAAACACGATACTTCTACTGTAAGTTGGTGAGAAGTTGGGCAGATTCTAGATGATGCTGCAGCATCAGGCCAAGGTAACCATGTTCTTCTAATATAATTGAACTAACATCTTTCTTTCTCTATTAGCAGGGTGGAAAAAGAAAAATCTTACATCAAAAAATTAAAGTAGTTTAAGTTAGGCTCATTGTAAAAACGTAGAACCGTTTTAGACGCCAAATTTTTTTAAAATAACATTGGCTGTTCTCAACTTCTAAGATTGTTTAAAGTTCGAATCCCCTTATGTCCTCTTCTATATACTATACCCGCCATTTAGACCTAGGTTCATTCATTCCTAGGTTCTGCAAGATCCTGAATAGCTCTAGTGATATATTTATGTGTATTGGTGCATCTATACTAGCGGTATACAAACTTGTAAGAAGTACTGAATAATAGTTTTTTTAAATGATTTCCATCTTGATTTTGGAGTGTATAAAATGAATTAAATTAATAAAATTAACATAATAAAAAATATTCATGCGGCGTTTGTCTGTAAAGAATTGTTACATTTAGCGTAGTCGATAAGTCACATTATTTTATTTTAATATTATATTAGTGTAAGCAATTGTAGACAAACTTTTATAAATAAATAAATATACAGAATACAAAATTTCAACTCGATATGTCCTGTGGATTATGGTTACAACCTTTCCTCAATTGATAATTTTCAAACGGCTGAAAAGATTTTCTTAAATAGCTAAGAACAATCGTGATCAAGAAGTTATCTTTCAAACAAAAAGAACTAAATCAAAATCGCATCAATCATTTGTAAGCTATGATGCCATAGATAGATACACAGAGATACACAAGTTAAACTTATGGCTGTTGCTTCGGGAGCTTAAAAAAGGAATATTTGGTATCTGGTTAGTCAATCTGTGAAAGTTGAAACACAACCCGCATTCCCTCTCTCTGGAGCTACCTGTCAGATTTGAAAATGTATTAAGGAAGGTTACAAGCTAGATAAAATAGCTTTAACGCTGCAACTTTGAGGAGCCGTGCAGTGACCTTTAACGTCAAGTAATCTGGCAAGTTGTAAGTGAAAATTCCACGGTTGAGTATACGGCGCGGCGCGGCATTTTGATGAAGAGTTGGTCGAGTAAATTTAATGTGGGTGAAACCTTGATTATATAAATTACGATTTTACTACACACAAATGATTTTACATCGATGTCATATTATCATAATCAACGCGTTCCTGTCCTCTCGACCGTGAAAGAAATCACGTGAGGAAAACCGCATACCACAAAACGTGTTTAATAAATTGGAAAAATGCTTCAATTAGTGGAGTTTGTCATGGTAGTTGTTGAAATAACAATTACTCTTTGTTCTGAAATAACCTCGGATCCGATAAATACGAAAGGTGAGGATTTTACCGGCTACGCTACGAAGAAGATTATATAGTACTAAAATTTTCATAAATAATATTATGTATAACTTACCTAATAATGTTAATAATAATAATGCCTAATAATAATGTTGTGTTTTGCATAAGTATTACCTAATATTATTAAGTGAGCAATTCTTGTTTAAATATGCAATTAGTTTCTCCGAAACGGCTGCAACGATTTGGATAAAACTTTGTATTTATATAATGTTTTACATTCCAAGTTTATCGGTGTTTTTCTTTTGTTTTGATTTCGTAAGACATCGAGTGTAGCTCGCTCTACCTTATAATAATATTAGCATTATAATAATACGTCTTTACCTATGAAATTGCCGTTCTGCAGTACTGGCTATTTCAAATCAAAATAATTTTTGTTTGGCTAAGAGTTCTAATTTGAAATTAATTTTATTTTAAAAACATGGAATTCTTTTTCCAAAACTAGTCATTTGTTTATTGATTAGTGTTACATTTTCATCGCATTTCAATTTTTTTTGTCATCATGGATACGTTAAAAATTCGAGTAATTATGGAATATGAGTACCGTCGTGGCAGCAACGCGGCACAAGCGGCACGCAACATTAACGACGTTTACGGAGCTAACACTACAAACCAACGCACCACCTGTTATTGGTTTGCTCGCTTCCGTTCTGGGAATTTCGACCTGAAAATGAACCTGGCGGTCGTGCGAAGACTTTGATCGACAATGACGAATTAAAGGCAAATGTGGAAGCTGATGATACACAATCTACGGCTGAATTAACAGCAGCTTTCGACGTTAGCGTCAAAACAATATTGGTCCATTTGCGTCAAATTGGCAAGGTAAAAAAGCTTGACAAATGGGTGCCCCACGAACTCAATGATCGCCAGCGCGAAGTACGCGTCGAGACGTGCGTTGCACTGCTCAACAGACACACAAATGAAGGAATTTTGAACCGCATTGTTACCTGCGATGAAAAATGGATTCTGTTTGGTAACCGCAAGCGCTCAGCAAGTTGGTTGGATCCTGGTTCAACACCTATACAATGCCCTAAACGAAAACTTACCCCTAGAAAAGTGATGGTCACTGTTTGGTGGTCTAGCGCCGGTGTGATTCATCACAGCTTCTTACCAAACGGGGTGAGCATTACTGCAGATGTGTACTGTGAAGAACTGAACACAATGATGGAGAAACTGGCACATCTCCAACCAGCATTGGTCAATCGCTCGTCTCCGCTGCTCCTACACGACAACGCGCAACCTCATACTGCACAGCAGACGGTCTCCAAGTTGCAAGAACTGGGATTGGAAGTTCTCCGTCATCCGCCCTACTCACCAGACCTTGCGCCTACAGACTACTACTTTTTCCAGAATTTGGATAACTCCTTGGCTGGAAAAAAATTCAATACCCGAGAGGCAGTACAAAATGCCTTTGAAGAATTTGTTGCCTCCCGTCCAGCTGATTTCTTTAAGAAGGGCATCAATAAACAGCCACTGCGCTGGCAAAGATGCATTGATTGCATGGGTGATTAGTTCGATTAATACAAATAAAAAATACATGAAAAAAATTCGTTTAAATTTTTTCATACAAAACGGCAATTTCATGGGTAAAGACCAAATATTAATTAAAGATTAAAATATTTGTCTTACAATAATTACATAAAAAATAGTAACGATTGGCTTATGAATTTTAATTAATTAATTTACTAAGTATTATGTTTCAGATAATTATAAGGAATAAATTTTAAAATATAAAAAAATCATTAAAAAAATGCTTGTGTTATCTGTCAATTTAATTAAGTAGATACATATTTACGGAATTGTTACATAAATAAATTAAAAATAGGCAGTCATTGAGGATTGTGAAACTGAAGTGAAAAATTAAAAACAATTAATTAACACTGTAAATAACGCGTAATGCATATATTAAATGAAGATATCGTGATATTTTTTTTCTTTTTAGTAAGTAAGGAGTAAAACAAAAAAAAAATGGTAAAAATATATCTAGTAGTTTTTGCGTGATACGCGCACAACAGCAAACCTCTAAAATTTTATTTATATAGACTAGTTGCGCCCCACGGTTTCTCCTGTGTTAATATTACCCGACAAACACCGCGCCGCTAAGCAGCCATCATCATTTTATCGTTCTCACTTAGATTGATTTAGATAGAAAAGCAGAAACGTGTAAATTACGTAAATGAACCCCAACATGACAAACGATTTGATAACAAGGAGGTTAATGTGATAAGGAAGAGACCGCGAGTATCGCGACGCACCACGCCCACTCCACGCGCGCTGCGAACATGCGACACGCACTGTCACATTTGCTGACGCAGTTTCGCTTATCACTGAATTATTTCTTTAGCATACAGCTATAGGAATTAAACTTCGAACCAATTCTTTAATCATTTCTGTTATATCTAGGCTTATCATACGTCGGTGTCCCGTCCGGTTTGTTAGGTAATTTGTTCCGGCTGTTTCGTAGAGACTCACGGAGTCTGTTGCGGACCTATTGATTTATACTTTCTGTACAGATTTTGTTATATTTGTTTCATTTTTAACCGTCTTCAAAAAAGACGGAGGTCAATTTTTTAATGGATGGATGTTCAGCCACAGCTTCTTTATTTATGTATCAATTTGGATGATTATTTTTTTGTTGTTTAAGAGATATCTCAAGAGTGGTCCTATTTTAGTTTCATATGCATTGAACCTTCAACTTCGAAGATACATCTGGGAACATCTCAAAACCATTGAATTCGGTTTCTCTTTTTTGTAAAAAAATTGCCTTGTTATTTATAATGTGCTCGATGTTAAATTTTCTAGACACTTTAATCAACCACTCCCTTCAAGCTTTCATTCTAAATTCGCAGCAGCTGCTCAAACTCCCGTCCAGGGTTAGAGCTTTATTGTTATTGTAAGCCTAGTTATATCTCTACCAATGGGGAAACGCGTCTTCCTAAAGGAATACCCATGTATAATTATTATGTACTAAGCCAGGCCACAATGCATGCATAAATATTATCTTTATGTAAACCATTAAAAGACCATATAAGTTGATAGTAATTCAACACACGACCTAATAACGCTCTTGTTTTTACTGATATCTTACGACACAGTTCATATATTACTTATTTGTACCTACTTTTTCCTTACATTTAATAACCGACATACTTTATAAGTATACCAGCTGTAGCCCATGGTATTTATTACCTGCGTTAAATGTATTCGACAAACTCGGCAACGCAGTTGTCATCGCTTAAATTATTTACGTCGGAAAACAGCTTGATAATCCCGGGAGAATTTTTTATCCATAAAACCTCTTAAACGGTGCGGTTCGATAATTTAACCAGAATTGAGATTGAAATTACAAGGTCGCATCATGTTTAGCCACATTTCGTTACACGAGAGAGAAGAAAGAAAGAAAAAACAGCTTATACATTGTTTATCTAATGCAGAGTACAAGCTATCCGCGTCTTCATTTTCTTTGTTTAACGCGCAATTTGTTTTTTAAATTTAATTCGATACAAGACAATTATTTCTCAAAAAATAAAACCAATTTTAGTGATTTTGAAGAGTTCCCTGGTTATCTTCAAAGTTAAGGTTCAAAGTCAATTAAATTAAAATGGGTCCGTCCTTTATTGTACCCGTTATACAACAAAAAAATAATTATCCAAATCGGTTCATACAAAAAGAAGCTATGGCTGAACATACTTTAAAAAAAAATCGAATTGAGTAACCCCGCTTTATTTTTGACGTCGGTTAAAAAAATAAATCTAACAGTCACTCGTTTGCAAAATAAAAAATTAACGTCAGCGAACACATTGTTTTGAACAAACAAGTTGTTTTATCTACTACTGTGATATTATCTATTCAGGAAAATGGAAAATAGATATTATCATAATATGTATCGAATACATTTAGTTATAGGCGTCAATACAAGTTGACAAACTCTACCTTCATCCTTTGTCTTATGTTGCACAAAGTAAATTTAATAGACTAGTTGCCTGTACGAATATATCTTGCATTTTATAGAATACTAGCTGACCCGCGCAACTTCTTCTGCGTTATATAAAAGAGAGAGAGAGTTAGAGAGAGTGGGTCGTAAGCACCTATAATAAAATTCTAAAGGATTTTTGTTTTATCTATGAACCATTTGAGCACCATTCGCTCTCCTCTCCCCACATGACCGCCTTCCACATCATTCCGCATAATAAAAATGCGCGCGCGGTACTTGACCGTTATTTTGCTGCGGAGATATTTTAAAACTGTGATATCTCCTAAGATATTCATTGAAATCAATCGATGTCAAGGACAATTTTGTTCAAAATTAAATACTTTTGATAAATAACGTATTCATTTTGATAAGAATTGATACTATGTTTATAAAAACACCTTCGCAAATAATGCATTATTTTAGAACAAATTTTATTACCATAATAAAAAAGGTTATATTGAGTCAACCTTAACAGATAGACATATGCTATCGCGGACTTTTTTAGAACTTTTTAACAAAAATAATTCCATTATAGAGGATTGTTGCGTAACTTTAACCATTAACGCAACGGACGCAATGAAAGCTCTCAAAAGGAATACATTTTCCCCGTTTTCGCAACATTTTGTCATTGATGCTCAGTTCCTATTGGTAGTGACATGATGTTATATTATAGCCTATAGCATTCCTAAAACTAAAACTAAAACAATTTTCCCATTCGAACAAGTAGTACCTGAGATTAGCGCGTTCAACCAAACAAACTACAAACTCTTCGCGAGTGAATACTGAATTGACAGACGGCTAGTTTGACTGTCAAATTGATTTCGGTGTTGCAATACAAAATAGAAAATATCGATTTACTTATGAGTTGTATTAGAATGAGTAAATAATATATGCTTTTTTATTACTTGAAGCAATGATGGCTGAGTTTGTAGCGTGTACGGACACCACGTCGATCACGTGAGTTCGAATCCCTGCAATGATTTGAGCTTGACCTTGAGCTTTCGGTGAAGGAAAACCTCGTGATGAAACCATAGCATAGTGGTAAGGTTTTTTCTAATTCCCGCCTGACTAGCTACTACCCTCAAGTTGAAAATCTGTCTCCAAACACCAATTGGTGTGTTTCGGCAGCTGAACTTGGAAGTTTTCACTAGGCTCAACGTGGGCCACATCGACTATTAAGATCAGGTGAGATTGTGGCTACAACGCTAAACCGACATATGACGACAAAAAAAGAAAAGTAAAACGTGGATAGTGGGCATTCTGTAGCACTGTGTGTAGCGGCGCTGCGCGTCAAAATATTCTTTGGTCTAGTGCGATAATTATGCCCCATACAAAGTGATACAAAGTACATTTTGACGCACAGCACCGCTCTGGTGCGGTCCCACCTTAATAGAGGCATAGACGGCGGGAAGCGACTTTATACTATGTATTGATTGTACTAAGGCGATAAAATCTAATCAATCGGACATGCTTTTTTAAACATAAATTACATCACTTTATAAATTGCACCTGTTCGAAGCTGGGGCGGGTAGCTAGTATATGATAATTAAATCCTCAAATAAAAAATTATATATAATGCCAGTAGGTAACGTTACACTTTGATTCAATAATTAAAAATCTAAATTAATTATCAATTAAGTTTTATTATATTGTTTTATTCATTAAAAGTGTATAAAAAGTAAAACATCTTTTAATATATTTTTCTTAATTATATTTTCTGAAAACAATTTTATAATATTTGTATTACTATTAATATGCCAATTATTCTTGAAATAGACTTATTTGAAATTGATCGAATAATATGAACAAAACAAACTGATAATAATTATAAAAATAACTGGTACCTACGTCTACACGACATTGACCCGCTGATTTTATCTTGTATCTGGCGTCATTAATATGAACTAATCAAACATGTTTATGAATAAATCTTCACAAATAATAGTTCATTGTAGTACCCTTTTGTGTAATGTAAAATTACTGTCTAATAGTAAACAATCTCACTTCACTACCTTTTAAAAATACGTCGCGATAATTGAAAATAAACTTTGATACTTACCTAACAACTTGAATTTTATGTAGTAACTGTAGACTTCCTTCACGTGGTCTTCAATTTAATGTCTAAAACTGGTTGAAACGACTCGCGCGCCATCTAGTTTATAATGGTTGTACTGGTTTAGAAACCTTCCCGGGCGTGCTTATGAACCACTTGGCAAAGTTTTCGCAGTTTGACAAATAGTTTAATATAATACCACCAAACTTACATTAATATAGTGAGTGGCAAATTACTTATGCTTATGAAATAAATAAAATCCATTACATGACAGATCAAGATCCCTCAAAATATTCCTCGATGTAGTCCTTCATTCCTTCCTTCCTTCAGGCTCCACAAACATATCATAACATACCATTACGCCTGTATCCTCGAAGGGTTAAACAGAGGTTCGCCGGGTATGTTTTTAGGTCCTATGGAATAAGGAGCGAGCCTATTTTGCCATTAATCGGACACAAAGTTAAACTCCGAGCAACTACTGAGAATTTCATAGAAAAACCCAATAACAGTTTGCTCGACCTAGGGCTCGAACTCAGGACCTCGAGCATAGCAGTCGCGCTTAGAACCACTGGGCTAACGAGGTATTTAATGAACGATAAACTTATAAGCTAAATTTAGTCATATACCTACATATGAATACTCACGAGCTTTCCTATACACTTACCTGATGGTGTGGACAGTAATACAACAACATCTGCAACTGCCGTGGGATCTACAATCCATCACCAGTCGCCGCTGTCATACCGGCTTGCTCGAATGTCACTTTACGTTGTAGAAAAAGAAATACACAAGCTGGGAGACAGTTCCATAGGTTCACAGTTCGTCAAAGTTAAGACGATTTACTGCCTCATGAGGAGGATTAAAGATCAAAGCATAAATTCGCTATCTATAAAATTTATTGAGATATATATTGTATTTTTCCCTACTTTAATGTGTTTTAAATTAGCGGAATTCCAATCTGAGAGAATATTAAATTTGTAGAGGTACCTGTGTATTGTAATAGAGGTTTTTCTTCCTTTTGTGGAATGTTAAAAATATTTTATGTGTTTAAGAACAGTAACCGAATATTGAGTTCGGCGCTGTTGTTGATAAAAAGGTCATTACCGTTTGTTAGCTGGTGGTCCGAGTATCAAATGCAGTAAGTACGTAACCTATTTAAATCAGATCGCCCCGCGGCGAAGTGGCGCACTATTTTTTATTTGTACTAGCTGCTCTAGTACGTGGTACATAACAATACCTTAGTGGGTATCATTGGTAATTAAAAGTGAACAGTGGTGTTTTAATTTTACACCCCTCATATATGAAGCTGGCATTCTGTACCTATACATTTAGTATGATTTATGCAGTTGGTTTGATGTTTTGACAATATTTCTTACGGACTCGAAGATTCGAATTTTTCAATAGAAGCGATGCTTTAACGGGTGAACGAGCAACGATAGGTGTGTGTTGTATACGTCATTTGCTTCGCTGTAAGAGCCCTAATAATTCCATATAAGTGGCAAGGCTGTAGTTGGAAACAGTCGCGAGAAAAATCAAATTATATGTTTTTCTCCATACAAAAAAAGTCAATAATTAATTTTCACCCAAATACAGCATTTAATTACATCCATATCATAATATGTTACATATATTAGTGAACTTAAACTATTACCAATGAACTTTTTTCAGATTTCAACTTTTGATTTCTACGGACCTCAAATATTAGGTCACTATGCGATGTAAGTTACTGCGTGCGCTTGTCCAACGGTATTCTGTAGTCCGCTCCCGCACACCCGTCACGTCCTCCCTCTCTCGCGGCAACTCAAGTCTATGTCCGTTCCCTCGGTGACACAGGCGATACAGGTGACACTACACTTGCAATCTCTTAGCTACCCACATACATCATTACATTCATTACACACAATATGTACGTACATACGTGCATACCACATAAGTTTCGACCAGGTTTACAGAATACTAAATAAATATACACATGTTCCTTCCTTCCTCCCAGGAGGCAAACACATGTATATATGTATGCGTTAGTGTAGCTCGAATTTTTTACGGATAGGGAATTAGTCAAAAACGTCACACTAACACTACAGTTAGGTAGGTAACAAAATTCAAGGTCGGCCCATGCCTGTCTATTTTGTGCGGTTTTACTGTGGCATTATTTTAGAAATATGACTTAAATAATCGTTGTAAGTAATTTTATTATCCTGCTTTAACTCATGTTGTAGAGTAATAGTAATGGCTTTAACTATGTAACATTACCAGCACCAGCCCTAGGTCTTCTAGAGCGAGATAGTCTTTCGGCAATGTTTATGTTTTAAATAAGTAGTATTTAGCAACTTTATGAAAAGTTTTGCGGACACAAACATACGGATGCTGAATTTTTTTTTTTCATTTTCTTCTTTATATATATGTCTGTCAATTGTATATTAACGGTGAGCGCCTTCCATTTGTATGTAGGCCCCTACATAACAGCTACAGCACAGTGCTTTTATCCAATCATGAATAACCATGAAGTGAAATTCTGAAAGTTATTATAGTAATTGAATTGGACTTAGCTTAAAATACAAAGTTCATTTCGCTTATGACTTCAAAGTGCAATAAATAATACCATTTAGATGTAAATAAAATAATAAATAATAACAAACTGATAAACAACGTTCACGAGAACATAACAAACATGAAGAATTTTTATGTTAAGTTTTATTATTATATTTCAAAATTCCTTTCCAATGTAAAATATGTTATTAAGACATTGTGAAAAATTATGAAGAGTCACTAAACGTTTTCATAATGCATGTGACATGTATTTTATTTTATCAGTTCATACTTTACATTACTCTTCAATAGATGTCGTTGTTCCATTTAGTTTATGATTCTACATTACGGTGTCAAGATTATCGAGCCCTACGTTAGGGTATTCGAGCGTCGAAATTTATGTTAAGACCTTACTTCATAGGATCATTTCTATAGTAAGCTCTTCACGAGATTCTCACACTATGTGAATCAACCACGACCGTGATGAGGAGATGTGGCGCGGCACCCTGAGCGTGAGGCGGGCGACGGTAGATTACCGTCAGCCTTCGATGATCGTTCACTCCCCTTCATGGGGAGAGTGGGGTGTTGTCGCTGTCTGAGCGGTCTTATTTTTATATTCTTAAAATAAACAAACATTCCACGTTAATAGGTTAACACCTCCTTCCTACATTTTTTAGTTTCTTTATGCTCTTTTTTTTACAGCAGGCAACAAAATACGATTTGTAGATTTTGTAGTTTTCTTGCGCTTTCCGAACTGCTTTATAAAATATTCTTGCTAGTTCGTTAGAAACGTCGTTAAAATGGTTTCACCATTATTTCAATAACATAAAATTGATTTTAGTTAGTGTTAGTATTTGATAAGAAGAGCAAATCTCTTTTGACATTTGGCTGAATTTTCTGCCCCGGGCTTCCACACATTGTAGATGGTGTATATGTATTAAAAAGTAGATCTGGAACAATAATAATTACTGAAACGCAGATAGCACGCCTCAGTAAAAATAAATAATAAGTAGGTCATGATATACTTATTCTTTTAGCGGCGCGGCGTTATTTTTCTGCTTTATAAAACCTATCACAATTCGCAGTCATTTGATGATAGATGTCGCTTTGTTTCGATTTATCGTATCGCAGCTAATTGTATCGATTTTTGATTCGATATTTCATTGAAGAGATACGATATATCCAAATATTGCATTAATGTTTATCGATATATCGCATTCCGTTTTATCGATACACTAAAATTTAGATTCTTATCGGACATCGCAAAATCTCAGTAATGAGGTTCCGCCTTTCGGAGATTTTACAGTCAGAAAAACTTTGAAAAAAAGAACCTGTTTGGCAAGGAGATTAGAAATTGTGATATTGTCTACGACATTTACGTATTACCTATCTAATAATTACTACATTGTTACCTGGGTGGTAATCGATGTTGTTGGATTACCACTCTGCTTACCTTCAGGCACAGAGTCGACACTTTGCCTTACTATGTAAAAAAATACTGGTTGATGCTACTAGATATTATAACCGAATAAACACGACAAACCGAAAGAAAAAAAATTAGAAAAAATAAACATCTGACCACACCAAACAACTACCGATTACACATAAAAAAAAATCACAAAAATCGGTCCCGCCGTTTCGGAGGAGTGCCACCACAAACACCGTGACACGAGATTTTTATATAAAAGATATATTTATATGCGCCATTTAATCAAAACATCAATCATCACATTAATTCAATTATAACAAGTATGTACATAGGGAACTAAAATTAATTTTAAGACGAACAATAAAATTGAAGCAATGATGGCTCAGTTGTTAGCGTGCGCGTCGATCGACATGAGTTCGATACCCTACAATGTGCCTGAGTTTTCGGTGAAGGAAAACATTGTGATGAAACCATTGCATGCTGTTTCTAATGCCCGCATGGCTAGCTACCACATCCTCAAGTTGTAAATATGTCGCTAAGCACCAATTGATGTGTTCCGTCAACTGAATTTGAGAGCCAGTCTTACTAGTAGGCTTAGTGTACTATCATCTTGGGCCACATCGTCACTTAAGAACATGTGGGATTGTGAGTTTTTTTAAAATTAACTATAATTATTATTATTGAATATATAATTATACAGTCAGTTTGATTAAAGCCTTTTAGATAACATACTGTTTTTATTTATTGATTTATTTATTTTATTTATTATTAACAATTTCTACAGGGAAAAGGTATAAATAATATTATAAGAATTGCAAAAAGTCTTATATAATATATTTTATCACTTATTTGTAATTTAACTTTAACCTGATTTCGGCGTCTATTTTACCTATGTATATTCTATCTATAAATTCGTTTTATTTAATTGGAACATCGCGGGAATAATAAATTAATTTAATAATTAATATAATATTGTGTCTTAAATCTTATATAACGCACATAATATACTATAAATATCGTTTGTTGAAAATTAAGAACAAAAAGAAAATTCTCTTGATACATAAAGCTCTTATAAATTAAATTTATAAAAAAAAAATTAAAAATTATTCTAATAATGTATGTACTTACTTAGTTAATAATAAATATTTTTAATTTAATATCACACTAGACCACAAATAAAAATATGTAACACTGCACACATAACTACATTTCCATTATGTTTACAATGCTTTTCTAAATAACAACACCTGTTTGTTATAAGTGGGAAAAAAGTAACTTCTTAATTTGATAGTTGTTGATTTTAGATTAGAAACAAATATTTTAGATTAGAAACAAATAAATTAAGTAGAAAGAGTTAATAGATCATTTTCATTTGATATGGTAATATATAATTCCGTTGAAATTAACGAGGATATGGAAGGTATTACATAAGTATTATAGAAGATTTTTGTAGCTTTTAGTTTTCCACTGTTTATAACTTACAGGACCAATGGGACGGAATTCAAGGCAACAAAACGGTTCTATCTAGGGTTGCCACCTTGTATTTGATAAAGTATGTATATTGGTAGTTAAAGATAGAAAGCTAGTACCTACACCGTAACGAAATAGAGCTTGTCGTAAGATATCAATTAGTAGAGACAAAACAGTGAATGACGTTTTATTTAATAATACTTTTAAAGGATCTTGATAATAGATAAAATCTGCTACCGTCTCGGGTAGAAATTCTAAATACTCAGTTACTGGGTCAAAATTGTATGCTCCAAAATACGATAATTTTTTTGCTATTACAAATCAAACTATGTCAAATAAAGTATTTAGTAAGGAAGCCAAAATTTTATGAATGTTGATCATTAGTCCTATGTCAGTGTTGTAAAAGGAATAGTTTACAACGGGACTGACTGAAAAGTTCTTTTCAAACCCCTCTTTAAATTAAATAAACATTAAAAAACTATTTTCACTTATTCACTTGATTGTTTTAATAAAGAGTAAAGCATAATTGCCCAAAATAAAGTAGGATTAGTTATAGTAAATACAGGTGGCAACCCTAGCTTTTATCATTAAAGAAGCCATTTGTCTTAACTCTCTCTTTATTTAAAAAAAAATAAAAAAATAAGATAAATTAAATATATAATTCAACATAGCAAACGTTCACCGGTATTTACGAAGTTGTACTATTTAAAATGAACCCTGTGATTTAAATTTTCATTATTTGATAAGGGAGTTTATCTCCATGTTAGTTAATTAAATAAAATAATTAATAAAAACGAGGCAATAAATAACAAGCACTAAGTTACCAAGTTATTACAAGTTTAAGTAACAAACAAGTTTTTGCTAGCTAAAACATTTTTATACTCTCTAAATTACTTACATTTATTTAAAGTCACTTTGTATAATTATGTGCATTTTGCTTAGGTACTCGATTTCGTGGTAGATGTATTTACATAATATTGTACTAAAAATAAACTTTATTTTGTGTTTGTTAAATAAGTTAAAACAAAATCGTCAAATTATATGTCTTCGTTTACTATGTTATTACAAAAACACAACCATAAATGAAATAAAAATTTGTAAAATGTTCAAAAAATTTAGGCGCCACCTCCACGAACGAGTTTATCGCGGCGATATTATCGTCCTGCCACTTCTTTATATAACAACTCTATGAACTCGTCTCCACAGGGCGATGCGACGAGTGACATTGACAAGAAAACGCCAACTATTCGCAGCGCACTCGCCGCAAAACATGAAGCACTCGCGCCCCACTAAACTATTGACATTTCTGATTTCGCTCTTGCCTGTCACCGAACTATTCAGTTTTTTCAACAAAACAACTGCGCAATGAGTACTTGCGGACACGCGGCAATAATTTGCTCGTGGACGTTGCGCCTTAATTAAATACAGCCAACATTTATTTCATATAAATTAAAAAAAAAAAACAAATAGAATATGGTTTTCGTCGCTACAATTACAGTTTCGTAAAAATGAAATAATATGGATACAAAAAAAGTTGTTTTGCATCAAAGTCGCTGTTGTTTTTTTGTACTTGGAATGTTTTTTGTCTTCGTTTCAGACCGGGGTACCAAATAAGTTGTCCGTCAAATGGGTGTTTCCAGTATCATCATTGTTAATGGATAGTCATCGAGCTAATACTGGCCGCGGCAAGGTACTGTGTGGTACAACCGGCTGGTCCCACGAACTCGGGGGGCCGTATTTCTTTGGTTTCAGTATGTAAATAAACTGTAAAAATTTGAAAGAATAATATTATACATACATACATACATAAATCACGCCTATTTCCCAACGGGGTAGGCAGATACCACGTCCTTCCACCTGCTACGATTCTGGCATACTTCTTTCACTTCTCCGACATTCATTAATCTTTTCATGCATGCTCGTCGGTTTAGAGTACTCTTGACCTTACCTTTCTTCAGAACGTCTCCGATTTGATCGATAAATGTTCGTCTAGACCTTCCTCTTCCAACGATTCCTTTCATACTCGCATCATAAAATTGTTTAGTCATTCTTCTTTCATTCATTCTCTCAACATGCCCAAACCGTTTAAGCATCCCTTTCTCAATCCGTGTGACTATATCTTCTTTCACACCATTATAATATTATTATACATATATTCTTTATTGCACAAAAAAGTACAAATGGAGGACTTGATGCTACATTCTTTCAGGTGCAAGCAAGCAAGCAAGTCTTTCAGGGGAGCAAGAGAAAGGTACATACATGCAAGGTGTGCATAATACCTATTTAGTAAAAATAAAGAAAAATTTAGCCGATATTCAATTGCTCCAAGTATCCACAGACGTACTGCAGTTACGGCGAATGATCATATATTTCCTTAAAATTCTAAAAAATATATTACATATTTTTTATTCTTTATAGGTTTAGTATTTTGGCCATGACCTCATCTGATGTTAAGTGACGATGTAGCCTAAGATGGTAACTCACTAAGCGTAGTGGGAGGACTGGCTCTCAAGTGCAGCTGCTGGAAGGAATCTATAGGCGCTTGGTGATATATTTTCAACTTAATTATTTATTCATTAAACAACATATTTCTTTGAAACAATGTATCTTCTACAGCGGCACCCAATTTGAAAACCACTGATATATAGAATTAATGCTGTTTAATTTCTTTATAGATAAGTTCAAGGATTTTTTGGCGGGATCTGGATATGTTATGTTCTGGTTTTAATTTGAATTCATATGCTTACTTTATTTGGCCCTGTATTATATAATATTGGTGGCATTTTACTTGATATACTGTGCACAAGTGAAGTGAATTATAAATAATAACCAGAATCATGAATTTTAAGTTGCCACAAAAACTCCCAGTACAGTCTCAGCAATAACCCACCATATTGTTAAAGCGTTGTTTGATTTCTGAAGATTAGATAAATATTCTATTCACGTGGCACTGGTATAATTGTGTTTAAACACACGTTGCCATTAATCCTACTAATATAATAAATGAGAAAGTCGGTATGTTTGGATGTTTAGATGTTTGGATATTTGTTACTCAATCACGCAAAAATGGCGGAACGGATTTCAATGAAATTGTGCAGACAGATAGTCATGACCTGGAATAACACATAGGATACTTTTTATACCGGTAAAAGTCATAGTTTAACCAGTGTTACCCTCAAAATATAATAAATGGAAAGTTTGTATGTTTGTTACTCAACCACGCGAAAAGGATTTGAATGAAATTTAGCACACGGGTATTATATAACCTGAAATAACACATAGGCTATTTTTTACCCCGGTAAAAGTTATAGTTTAACCAGTGCTACCCTACAAATATAATAAATGTAAAGTTTGTATGTTTGTTGTTTGTATGTTTGTTACTCAACCACGCGAAAAGGATTTGAATGAAATTTAGCACACGGGTATTATATAACCTGAAATAACACATAGGCTATTTTTTACCCCGGTAAAAGTTATAGTTTAACCAGTGTTACCCTCAAAATATAATAAATGGAAAGTTTGTATGTTTGTTACTCAACCACGCGAAAAGGATTTGAATGAAATTTAGCACACGGGTATTATATAACCTGAAATAACACATAGGCTATTTTTTATCCCGGTAAAAGTTATAGTTTAACCAGTGCTACCCTACAAATATAATAAATGTAAAGTTTGTATGTTTGTTGTTTTTATGTTTGTTACTCAACCACGCGAAAAGGATTTGAATGAAATTTAGCACACGGATATTATATAACCTGAAATAACACATAGGCTATTTTTTACCCCGGTAAAAGTTATAGTTTAACCAGTGCTACCCTACAAATATAATAAATGTAAAGTTTGTATGTTTGTTGTTTGTATGTTTGTTACTCAACCACGCGAAAAGGATTTGAATGAAATTTAGCACACGGGTATTATATAACCTGAAATAACACATAGGCTATTTTTTACCCCGGTAAAAGTTATAGTTTAACCAGTGCTACCCTACAAATATAATAAATGTAAAGTTTGTATGTTTGTTGTTTGTATGTTTGTTACTCAACCACGCGAAAAGGATTTGAATGAAATTTAGCACACGGGTATTATATAACCTGAAATAACACATAGGCTATTTTTTACCCCGGTAAAAGTTATAGTTTAACCAGTGTTACCCTCAAAATATAATAAATGGAAAGTTTGTATGTTTGTTACTCAACCACGCGAAAAGGATTTGAATGAAATTTAGCACACGGGTATTATATAACCTGAAATAACACATAGGCTATTTTTTATCCCGGTAAAAGTTATAGTTTAACCAGTGCTACCCTACAAATATAATAAATGTAAAGTTTGTATGTTTGTTGTTTTTATGTTTGTTACTCAACCACGCGAAAAGGATTTGAATGAAATTTAGCACACGGATATTATATAACCTGAAATAACACATAGGCTATTTTTTACCCCGGTAAAAGTTATAGTTTAACCAGTGCTACCCTACAAATATAATAAATGTAAAGTTTGTATGTTTGTTGTTTGTATGTTTGTTACTCAACCACGCGAAAAGGATTTGAATGAAATTTAGCACACGGGTATTATATAACCTGAAATAACACATAGGCTATTTTTTACCCCGGTAAAAGTTATAGTTTAACCAGTGCTACCCTACAAATATAATAAATGTAAAGTTTGTATGTTTGTTGTTTGTATGTTTGTTACTCAGCCACGCGAAAAGGATTTGAATGAAATTTAGCACACGGGTATTATATAACCTGAAATAACACATAGGCTATTTTTTACCCCGGTAAAAGTTATAGTTTAACCAGTGCTACCCTACAAATATAATAAATGTAAAGTTTGTATGTTTGTTGTTTGTATGTTTGTTACTCAACCACGCGAAAAGGATTTGAATGAAATTTAGCACACGGGTATTATATAACCTGAAATAACACATAGGCTATTTTTTATCCCGGTAAAAGTTATAGTTTAACCAGTGTTACCCTCAAAATATAATAAATGGAAAGTTTGTATGTTTGTTACTCAACCACGCGAAAAGGATTTGAATGAAATTTAGCACACGGGTATTATATAACCTGAAATAACACATAGGCTATTTTTTATCCCGGTAAAAGTTATAGTTTAACCAGTGTTACCCTCAAAATATAATAAATGGAAAGTTTGTATGTTTGTTACTCAACCACGCGAAAAGGATTTGAATGAAATTTAGCACACGGGTATTATATAACCTGAAATAACACATAGGCTATTTTTTATCCCGGTAAAAGTTATAGTTTAACCAGTGTTACCCTCAAAATATAATAAATGGAAAGTTTGTATGTTTGTTACTCAACCACGCGAAAAGGATTTGAATGAAATTTAGCACACGGGTATTATATAACCTGAAATAACACATAGGCTATTTTTTATCCCGGTAAAAGTTATAGTTTAACCAGTGCTACCCTACAAATATAATAAATGTAAAGTTTGTATGTTTGTTGTTTGTACTGTTGTAAGTTTTATTAGGACGGTTAATGTTTTGGTTTGTCGTGTTCCGAGATCTATCTGTGTATATCCAATAATACGCAGACAATGTTGCGGGTACCAGCTAGTTAAGAATAAAAACAGAAATTCAAGCGAATACTTACTACAATTACAGCATATATAGCGCCGATAATGAATCCGACGGCTACGTCACTCCAGTGATGCATATGTTCAACAACCCTGGACAATCCCACGTACCAGGCTGATAAGAAAACGGCGTATTGGACACCGTGCCTGAATAGCTTAGAGCCACGCCATTTGCCTTTTACTTGTATGTAGAACTGTAATGTACAAACTGCCTTGTAAACCTCGCCACTAGTTACTAATATATACATTTTTAATTCAGCTGTAAATTTGTGTCAGGCAAGGCCGATAATTTTTTTTTACGAGACTATAGACGCCTGTAACACCAGAGCTTACTAGCGCGTAAAGGAACTCCTTCCCAGCCCCCTTCCACAAGGTTATTTGGCTTTGATCTTCCGTAGGATGGTATTTTACCAGTCAGTTTGCCCCAAGTAGTGATAAATTATTAACGAGATTTCTTTTAGCCCTATCTATCTTAAATCTGGTCGAAATTATATCAGTTAGTAAAAGTATATTTACCCGGTCAAAATAAATACTTGGATCTTAATGTAACCGATTTATCCTTAAAGAAATGAAACTGGTTAACTTCAAACCCGAACAGACCTCTCTCGACAAGCTCGTGTGTTCAGTGTGTATTTCACAATTAGCTTAACGAAATAGTTCTTAATGTTTACTAAAGCGAGTTTATATGTATATGTTTACATATGAGTGAATCTAGTTAACAGATTTATTAACTTACAATAAAGAAGATAGCACAATACATTGCAAAGCTAGAGTGTGCACTTGGAAACGAGAGACGCATATCTTTCAGACGCGCTGTGTCGGTCCCGATGCATGTGTAGTCTTGAATATAGCCCAGGGAGTTAAGTGGGGAAGTCGCGTTTGGAATTGGCTGGCAAACCTGAAATTTATTGATGGAATAACTTATTAATAAAAAAACATAATGGAATATGTAATGTATGAATATGTAAATTCAATATGTGTAAATGGATTTAAAAAAACAACACAGTGACAAAAAATTATTACAAACAACTTGTTTGGGAAGGATAAAATATTTGAAATGTATAAAACAGAATATACATAATGAGTACCTATTCTTAAAATAAATTTCTATATTGATAGGATTGATTAAGAGTTGCAATATAAAGTTAAGCATATGTAATAAATAATAATATTACTATTGAATGAGCAAATAATTTTATAAATATTTTTTAAAGTATGTATGTATTTATGTATGTGTGATAGCTTGAATACGAGATGTCCAATTTACTCAATGAGAAATTCAACGGGTTTTTGATCTCAACGTTCGGGGACGAGACATGGCTTCCAAAATCATGTGATTTAATGCCCCTCGATAATTTTTGTGGGGTTATAAGAAAGGGGTGTATGTCATGTCTCATACGAGCACAAGCAAAAACTGTCAAGGATCTAAAAATTAACATAACATGCGTCATCAATGAGATAGAGGAACCAATATGTCAAAAAGTGATGGAAAATTGGACTTCTCGTATTCACGCCACCGTTTTTTTTTATGACTGACTATACTGTTAGCCTTACGGACCCTGGAGCCTCTGACGGCTTTTACAGCTTCATCGGACTTGGTCACGCTACCGTAAGAAGCCGAGGTTTTTATATGAATGATATAGTTAGTATACATTAAAAATGCCAAAGAGTAAGCTTTCGAAAAATGATAATATAACAATATATATGATTATTTTTACGTTATATTATTTTAAAGATCTGGCCAGACGATAACGGCAGATCTGTATTGTCAACAATTGCAAATAATGATAGAAAAGCTAGCCGTTAAATAACCGAGACTGGTCAATCTCTCTAGCCCACTACTGCTTCAGGACAACGCCAAACCCATACTTCCCGACAGTCGCTAAACTAGAGGAACTGCGGTTGGAATGTCTTCGACACCCACCATACTACCCGGACCTTGCTCCAACAAATTACCACATTATTCGGAAATTGGACAATTTCTTGCAGGAAAAAAAATCAATCAATGGACTACTTATAAAATGGCAAAACTGCATACATAGTAATGGTAACATACTTCTATTGATTAAATGCATAATTTCATAATATTTTTTCGTTTTACTTTTTCCATATAAAACGCTAATTTCACATGTAAAGACCTATTATAAATTGATTCAGTACATTCAATCTTGAACTGTAAGTAAGTATTTATTTATTCATTGTTATGAGCCTGAGTTCGAAACTAAGGACATCAAATCGATATTCCATAGGTCTAAACCACTCCACCTATGCGACTAAAGATTAATATTCAAAACAAGGATATTTAAATGTAACTCACGTCATAGAAATGAGGTCTCAACCGCCCGATGACGTATTTCGCCAAGTTTGACGTCAGCTGTTGGCAGGCCGCTCCAAACGTAAATATACCGATAGTCGTGTAACTCTCCCACACCCACCCCGGGACCAACGACCCTGATAGGAACTTCTCCCCGATACCCTTGCCTCGTCTGTCACGTACTATCTCGGACAATATAACCTGAAGTTAAAATAAATAATGCATTTTTAATTATTATTATTTTAATTTTGTACATAAATTGGGAAAATATAAATTAATATATCCATGTGGTGAAATTCCAGCTATAGGTAGTTTTGCCTCTATACTTCGAACTATATTTAATTATTATATTGTGAAAATAAATATTCTTCATGCCAACAAGGTGAAAGAAACACAATCTTGTAATTAGCATTAAAAGAAATATTGATACGTACTTGATAAAAAGTTATTAAAAGATGGATGAAAATTTATGTAATTATTTTGTCATTTTGTTGGGACTAATATAGTACTTATATGCTGATGTAATTATTGAAACCGTACTATTAAAATAGTGTAAGTACTATTGACTAGCATCTATACTATAGACTAACCACTATAAACTGGACGCACTTAAAATTCGACCGACAGTTAGAGCACGAGAATTTGTCACTTGGGTCATCGGAACATTTACATTGCTACAGATTTTCCCCATGGTCAACTCAGTCAAGGATAATAAAAATAGCACTTCTTCTGTGTCATGCAGTCTATAATAGCCGTCCTATGTGGCGTTATTCTGGATCAAATATGCCATGATTATACTCCATCATATCCTATTTTATAAATTCACAATCTATTTTAGGAGTTCATGGATTATGAAGAAGGATATCTCAGAATTCTCAGAGTATTTGCAATAATAATCAACTTACGATGAACTGAAGGTTTCATTTAATAATGCTGTGATAGTATATTAGTAGGCCCGTTTGTTACTTGCTTTTACACTTTGAAGACAACAGAAGGCTTACTAGATAAGAAGAAAGAATGATGACAATATATGGAAATTCGTGACGTTTAGTTGTTTTTTCAACGTGCTCAATCTAACTAGTTGTTTACAATGATAAGCATTGGGCTCGATGACCGCGAGTATTCGAAGTTCTAGTCTTCAGTTGTTTGAAGTGAACGATCTGATCTGCCTTATCTATGCACATAGGAATATATATTACATAGATTCATAGATAGATCGTATATGTGTACAGATTTACTTGACATTGGCAAAATTATGTACATCGTTAAAAAAAAAAACAGTTATATCACTTCATAATGGGCTAAATTGTATAAAAATTCACACTGTGGAAATAAGTAGTTTTTGAGAAATATTTTTTGTATATCGCTTTTTTTGTAAATCTGACAATACAAATGTCAGATTAGTCATAAAGTTCACTTTTGAAAGATAGAGTAAAGATTTTCGAAGATCGTAATTTTTTACGCGACTGCGAAAAAGGAGGGTTATGTTTTTCCGAGCGCATATATGTATGTATACTTCTATGGCACGCCCTGAAGCCTAAACGGCTTGATGGATTTTAGCATACGAGGTGTCGTTAATAGATTCGTCTTAATTGTGACATTGACATGGGCTGTAATATTTAAGTACAACAGCTGGGAATCAAATAAAAATCAAAAATAGATTTTTTCTTTTTAGTCACGTGTTTAAACTGCGGTCGAGATTTTTGTTTAATTTTTAAAATCCTAAACATTTTTTTGTTAGTATTTGAACGATTATTGTATTGTTGACTTCAACTAAATCTAAACCTATTCCGTTGTGGTGATAAAATTGGTTAGGTTTGGTTTGAACCGTGATCAGAAACAAATAATTAATATTTATCTGTTGAAAATTCATAGACACTTCCTAAACGGACATAGCCTCAAAACAAAAAATTAAATTAATGTGCATCCGTAGAAAGTGCACATATCAGAAGTGAAAATTCTGTGGCAAAGTAATTTTTAAATCTCGTTTATATATTTATACTAATCTAAAGCTTTAGATAACTGTAGACTAAATATTAGAAATTATTAATTTATTTGTTAAATTAAAATTTAGAAAAGATAATTTATGATAATATATTTTTATTTTATATTTTATGAAAAATAGTATATTAAATTCTTAAATGGCGAGTGGCAAATTAAAATGCCACATGTTATTTGTAAATATTAAAACTTCCTAATCTTCAAACGAATTAACATAAAAAATTGTATATTAACAAAAAGATAACATATAATAGGTCTTTACCTATGAAATTGCCGTTCTGCAGTACTGGCCATTTCTAATTTCAATTTTATTTTATTTTAAAAACAAGTAATTCTATTTCCAAAAGTAGTCATTTGTTTATTGATTAGTGTTATATTTTCATCGCATTTAAATCTTTTTTGTCATCATGGATACGTTAAAAATTCGAGTAATTATGGAATATGAGTACCGTCGTGGCAGCAACGCGGCACAAGCGGCACGCAACATCAACGACGTTTACGGAGCTAACATTACAAACCAACGCACCACCTGTTATTGTTTTGCACGCTTCTGTTCTGGGAATTTCGACCTGAAAAATGAACCTCGCGGTCGTCCGAAGACTTTGGTCGACAATGACGAATTAAAGGCGATTGTGGAAGCTGATGATACACAATCTACTGCTGAATTAGCAGCAGCTTTCGACGTTAGCGTCAAAACAATATTGTTCAATTTGCGTCAAATTGGCAAGGTAAAAAAGCTTGACCAATGGGTGCCCCACGAACTCAATGATCGCCAGCGCGAAGTACGCGTCGAGACGTGCCTAGCACTGCTGAACAGACCCACAAATGAAGGAATTTTGAACCGCATTTTATACCTGCGATGAAAAATGGATTCTGTTTGATAACCGCAAGCACTCAGCAAGTTGGTTGAATCCTGGTTCAGCACCTAAACAATGCCCTAAACGAAAACTTACCCCTAGAAAAGTGATGATCACTGTTTGGTGGTCTAGCGCCGGTGTGATTCATCACAACTTCTTACCAAACGGGGTGAGCATTACTGCAGATGTGTACTGTGAAGAACTGAACACAATGATGGAGAAGCTGACATATATCCAACCAGCATTGGTCAATTGCTCGTCTCCGCTGCTCCTGCACGACAACGCGCGACCTCATACTGCACAGCAGACGGTCTCCAAGTTGTAAGAACTGGGGTTGGAAGTTCTCCGTCATCCGCCCTACTCACCAGACCTTGCGCCTACAGACTACTACTTTTTCCAGAATTTGGATAACTCCTTGGCTGGAAAAAAATTCAATACCCGAGAGGCAGTACAAAATGCCTTTGAAGAATTTGTTGCCTCCCGTCCAGCTGATTTCTTTAAGAAGGGCATCAATAAACTGCCACTGCGCTGGCAAAGATGCATTGATTGCATGGGTGATTACTTCGATTAATACAAATAAAAAATACATTACAAAAATTTGTTTAAATGTTTTCATACAAAACGGCAATTTCATAGGTAAAGACCTAATATATTACTTATTCTGAACAACTGCTTAGTATAGGACGATTTACAAATTTATTACAAAATGATTCCATGGCTACGTGCTTCATGCTACGTTCTCCCTTTCTCACTCTCTCTCAAACGGTCTCAATCGTTCTCTCCCTCTCTCTCTCAAAACGTTTCACATCTTCGTGACGCGTTTCATCCGTAAAAATTTTACCCTCGTGCGCGCAAAGAAGTTTTACTTCAAAATAAAATATATCTCAAAAACTATTTATTTGAGCACTTTTCCCTTTTCAGGGTATCACCTCTCACACTCCGCTCCCTGCCCCACCCATTCACAGCATCAAATTCAGCGGTAGCAATTCTTAACCAATAGGTATACATATAGAGCTCATGACACGTTTGAAAAGATCTTACGAAAATCACTGATACGGCAGAAGTGACTTCCAGACGTTTGTTGCCTTGTCTTTCAAAATCATGTGAGATAAGATAATACGATATACATGAAGTTTAAACAATTTAACGTATTTCAAAAACTATTTTACAGTTACCGGGATTTATGACTTCAGATGGAATTAAATAACAAACTCAAAGATAAATAAATCGTGCCGTATGACAAACCTTCGTTATAAATTAAATGGATAAAACTCTCTTTAGACAACGTCATTCAACAATATAATTCCATATCTGTTTTTTTACCGACTTCAAGAAAACACGGGTACTCAATAACTTCTTTGTAAATGAACCGATGAGAATGATACTTTTTTGTTGGATAGGGGATACCTCAAGGGTGGTCCCATTTTATTTAATTTGGCATCGTACCTTCAGCTTCGAAGATACACAAGGGAATTCTTCAAAATCATTGAAGTTAGTTTTGTTTTTAATTATTATTATTTATAGGTTTTTACTTTTTTAGCGTATCTAATGATCACAATCTCACCAGATATGAAGTGACGATGTGGCCCAAGATAGTGACAAGCTAAGCGTAGTGGGGAAACTGGCTCTCAAGTGCACATTGGAACACACCTATAGGTACTGGGCGATAGATTTTCAACGTATCAACTAGCTAGCCTGACGGGCTGTGGTTTCATCATGGTGTTTTCCACCACCGAAAACTCAGGCTCATTGCAGGGATTCGAACTCACATCGATCGAAGCGGTTTCCGTACATGCTAGCACTAAGCCATCATTACTTCAATTGAGTCTTCTACTGAGATATTATGTTTTTTTTTAAATTGACAGATGATTATTGATTTCTGTGAAGCTAAAAGATCATTTTCGAATCGGAATAATATCAATATTTTTTTTAGAATTATGGTAGTTATTGTAAGGTAGGGTAAAAATATAAGGTATTTATATGGCTTAAATATTTACTAAAGATACTAAGTTAAATTGATACAAAAAATTGAAAATTATTTAGTTAAAATAAAAGGTGAAGGGTTTCACTAACATTTCTCTTTTATCGCTGTTAATATTGACTGTGTCTGATAGTTTTTATTTTAAATATACTAATGACATTTATTTGTAAGCCGTAAAATATATTTAGATAATTATTCAGTAAATCCTATGCATTAAATCTAATGAATGAAATAATTCTATGATTACCGTGACAACGATTAGAGCGAAGCCGATACCAGCTAAAAGGCCTTCTGATATCGTTTGCTCCTTGAAGGGCAAACGCAGAGAAAGGTCATCGACGAAGTATCCTCGGTGGTACGGTTCTGCCCATAATAACAGGCCCAGTAGGGGAAAAGCCACTGCAAATAAAAAATAAATTGTGTTAACGAAAGAGAAAATATTAGTTGCTTTGTGAATTACAAAAAAAATATTTACGCCAGCAAAACCTGATAGAGAGCAAAAGTATAGAACAATAACTTTGCAAATATTTTTTCTCAAACATGCATGGAAATATTGTCATTATTTTCGAAAAAAGAACACGCGAAGTATTAAATTTACGGACATGCCAAGAATGATAAAGGATCCAATCAATGAGTATTTAATAACCCCAGCACACCGTTTCATACAACATTGCTGGAGCGTTATAGTTGTAATGTTCCAAATTCAAAAAATGCTCCTGCAATGGATTTGATTTTCTTTGTCCGTAAATTCGATACTTCGTGGGTTCTTTTTTCGAAAATAATGACAATATTTCCATGCATGTTTGAGAAAAGCATTATATATGCCTCGGCGGAAATGGCAATTGCCTGTCTTTGCCTACGGCTTGGCCTTCAAACTCATACTCGTTCTGCAATTGCCTATTTCACGGCCTTTGCAATAATGTACTATTACTTCTTAAACAGCCGTCGATTCAATGAACGTAGTTTCGGGCAAGGAGTGCTTTGGAATTCCGTAACCGTAATCAAAACCATCGGTTTTTTTCTTTTGTAATAAATCTGAAGAGTTTTTATTTGATTTTTTGTTTGTTTAAACGAACTTTTATCTGGAACAACCAGTTGGGTTCGAAAAAGTCTTATTGCATTTTTAAGCCTATTTATAAAAGTTACATAACTTCAGACTACGATTTTAAGGAGCAGTAAATGTGAACGTCACTTAATCTCGCAAACTGGGAACTGAGAACGATAGGCTACATGGGTGCGTTAGCGGCGGCAAGAGTTGGTCGAATAAAAATAACACGGGGAAACAGTTAAAATATACTCAAAACTAATAATTTCGTATTAGGACGGAGTCGAATGAGATACTGTGGATTTCCAAAAATTATTTAAATTTAATTAGTAATTAAATAAAGTGAAAATCTGTTCACCTACAAACAATGATATTTCTTTTATAAGTAGATACGGCATTGACGATCTTTACTTGCCATCGTAAATGAGCTCGCGCGAGAAGAAACTTGTATTTTGTGTTATGAGGAAAAGAATAAGATAGCAACGGCCGGCACGCCAATACCACAGAGCAAATTTAAGCAGGTATTTTTATCCTTTTTCGACAACAGAGTTTCCACCTAACGCTATGATTTTCTATCCCTTTTGTTACAACATGCTGATAAAAATATTTGCACCGTTTTCATTTTGCTTTTAGTAAGAGTATAACGCGTATGTTTGTAAAACGTCATTTGCCTACAAATGTTTAAATAATATCTATTTTCGTTCATATTATATGTACTTAATTCTCAGAAAAATTACCAAAATCCATAATTGAAATTATTCTAATCAGTCGGATATCTTAAATAATTTCATATCCATATCTTTAATCGAAACCGACTAAATACTCATAAGATATTCATATCGGAAAACTCATACCCGTAACATTCCTGGTTTCGAGCCTCGGTATGTACCAACAATTTTTTCGACATCCGCGTGTATTTACTAATTGAAATTGATAAAACTATTGATTGATCGTAAAGCAAAACATCGTGAGTAAATAGATCTAGAAACAGAACTGTGATGCGTTTGATATTACTAATGTTCGTAGGCTGGCCTATTGTTTAAGCTCATGCCATCCTTCTGAAATCAAACTCACTGGCTGGTTTAATATATTTGCTCGTTGGCGTGAAGGTCCACATGATGTACGTCGACAAAACTCAGTTAGTAGTTTCACTGTACAGGTTTTACTTCCGCTACACCACTTCTCAAAAAAAACCATCAAATCTATTGTCGACATAGCAACGAGTTAATTCAGTCGACATGTTCTGTGACCAAAGTATATCTTTATTTAGTAGCCTAATAGAAGTATCAAGAACATGAAATCTATCACATTACAATTGTTTTTAGAATTGCTAAGTAATAAATTATGACAAAGAATTAGTGATAAAGTAGTAGGTACCGTACGCCTATCAGTGAATCACTATCATAATGTAGAGATTGTGATACGAAATATTTATCAAAACTAATCACGTACCATGATATGATGTATGAAGTGTTTCATCGACAATTTGTTTAATGAATTTATTGTTTTTTTTTTAATTATAATTTTATTATATTTTACTCAGTTTTACACTAATCTTATGTTATTTAACAGTTAATAAACAGAAGAAGTGTGTAAGAACTTATACAAATAGATAAAATCGAATCTCAAAACACAGCCTTTTACTAAATGCATGTGTAAGTATATACGGTACGATACTTGTAGCAAAATACCAATTTTTAAAACTTTAGTCGGTCTGTCTGTTTGTTCCGGGTAATCTTTAAAACTGTTGGACCGATTTTGACGAGATTTTCACTGGCAGAAAGCTGATGATATAAAGAGTAACTTTTATTTCCGAAAAAAAATAGGTTTCCGCGCAAATAAAAATCAATTCAGATAAAACACCGATTTGGGGGCACTGAAATTGTTTACGCTAAGTTAGCAATAGAGATTTATCCAATTTAATGTAGTACCTACATAATTCTACCCCTTAAAAATACCTACAAAAAATACTGTGTGAGCGTATGTATCTTCTAAGTATCACCCACAATAAGCATTTTTGTCTTTAAAATAACCGAGAGCCATGATTCGCAAGTGTGCCCGATCGACGACATTTTGTAATCAACGTGAGCGCAGCCGCGGGTACAGCTAGTTTGATGATATGAGGTATAAACGACCTCGAAATTACATATTTCAAATAGCCACGAAAATAGATACAGCGATACGAGTCGATTAGGATAGAATCACAATAGATATTAAACTCACTGTATGAGTTTATATAACCAGGATTTTGGCTAGGGGGAGGCAAGGAAAAAGTAACGTTTTTTTTCCATTGGAAAGAAAGAATGAAATCAATTATTCATAGACATTGTCTATCTTGAGACACAGCGATACACTTATACACATTATTACACATATTTCAGAAACTAAAGAATCTAACAACACCTCGTATGCTAAAATCCATCAAGCCGTTTAGACTACAGAGCGTGTCAAAAAAATATACAAACATACGCTCGAAAAACATAACTCTTCTTTTTCGCAGTCTGGTAAAAACAGAAAAAGGTTAATGTAAGTTACAGGCAACAAAGTGTTAGCATTCAAACAGATATGGATTATTTAAAGAGGTTAAATATTTATAGAGGAGACACTACGTCATATTCATTCCACTAAAGCCGACAAAACGCATATCAGCTTATTATTATCAGTCATCACACAGGGCTACAAAGAAAAAACGTTGACAGCGGCTATGTAGCTAGGTGACGTAAATATACTAAGCCTGAAAATGAATTAAACAAAGCAAGCAAAGCAAATTACGTGAGTCAGGTTTTTATAGTGTGTGTGCTGGTCGCATCTACCTGTAATTTCCTTAGAGACTAGCTGTTGCCTACAGGTTCGTTTGCATGAATATGACATTCCACTTGACCTACGTAACTTATAGATTATTAGTGGACTGTTTATTATTTTACCGCTTCTGCTTAGCTCCTGTCGAAAAGTTTAATGATATTTAGCTTAGATTACTCTTTGAAAACTCCTCTACCTACCCGTGAAAGTCCTTTCAAAATCAGTTGAGCCATTGTGGAGATCAGCCCGGACACACAAACATACAAAAATAATAATTCAAAGTAATGTATGAATTTTGGCAACGTGCAAATAACCTTATACGTTTAAGAAAAGCTTTTATTTCTAAATTACAGACAGGTACTTCAATTTCATTGAAGTGAAAATTTCTTTAGCTGCGTTGAGCGATTTTTGGTAGGAGAAAAACTTATGAATTCGCATTTCCGATGACCTCGACATACTCGAAACGTATTGTGCTTTAGCCAGACTAGCGACGCGTAATATAGCGGTCTGTGAACATGAATACGCATATATACACTAAAACATTGTATATAGTCGACTGTATCATATGCGTGTTTGATTTTTTGTATGAGTAAAATCTTATGATTTCGCGTCACCGACATGCTCTGTAATAATTCAGACTATGATTGATTTAAACCTGTAAAATTGAGTTTTACTTCTGTCGGCACTGTCGGTATTCCTTATGAGTGTTGAGTTGTAATATATATATGTATAAATATATATAGATTTATACAGAGTTGATGGTAGATTGAATCTTTTAGAAATGTCGTTAGAATTGGACTTCATTGTCACTTTTCTAAATAAAACTTTATAACGGTTACACATACTTTTACAGTTAACCCACGTAAGTAGGGTCAGAACAATATGTTTTCCTTTTGAACAGACAACTAAATTTGCTTAGAGTATATAAAAAATTGCGCCTGCAGCATCGCGCACGTGACATAATTGAAACTTCTTAAAAGGGAGACTCCTCTGAGACCTGAGGCCTAGTAGACTGTTTATTAGATACATAAACAATGTATGGCTGTCTTTATCCTTCTCTCTACGTTATATCTTTCTTCTCTCTTATGTAACAAAATGTGCCTAAACGTGACGCGTCGTTGAAATTTCACTCTCAATTCTCGTCCAATTAACGAATTGCCATCTAAGAAATTTCACATCAAAAATAATTCTTGTGCGTTCGTGTTTTACGAGTTCACGCATCTTTCGATTAAGTTGAAATTGTTTATAGTTGTTAGGCGAAAGTGCGAAACGCACAAAAGATAACGCGTGAGTCGCTTCAACAAATGATTGTTTTCAAATAGCTTTCCGATGTTTTTTGAATGTAGTTTCCAAGTTTGAACTCGAGGAAGGTTTTAGGCTACATATAGGTAAGCTAAACAATTAGAATACAATGACAATATAATAAAAAAAAAGGAAACCATCTTTAATGATTTTCAAAGAGTTCTCTGGTGTAGCTTCGAAGTTGCAGGTCCAATGCTAATGAAATTAAAATAGAACCACCCTATCAAACAAAAAAGAATCATCCAAATCGGTACATAAACAAAGAAGTTATGGCCGAAAATCCACAAAGAAAAAAGAAAACATTCGAATTGTAATACATATATGACATGCGAAGATGTTTCGTGGAGAACAAGAATATTTCAAACGAACTAAGTCGAGCGCCAACAACATGAAGTTAGCTATCAGAGATAATAATTAGAGATGAAACGGATATCCGGTAACTATCCGGTATCCGGCCTATCTGGCCTTGTTATACACAAGGCAAAACATAACAAAATAATAATAATAATTTATTTCAATTATAAAAATTCATAATGTTATGTTATTTTTACACAGATTGAAACTAAAGATAATTATAATTTTTTACAATTCTTAATAATATACGTTACAACGAAATATACATTTAAATTCAATAAATTGAATTTAGGTACCTACATTATTTTCATTGATGGCTAAATTCAATCATGTCACACTTCCGTCACATGATGCACGAATTCTCAATTTTACCTATACTAAACGCCTAAAAAATGAATAACTTCAAAGTATGGAGGATAGAGACGATGAGCAGCATCTCTATGTATAATCCGTCGAAAAGTGTCAAATTAAGGTGGCGCCACGGTAGCAAGTGTGTAAATTTTATAGATAGCGCCAAAAGCTAAAGTTGTTCAATTATTTCTTTAACTTTTACAACAGTAAAAATTATATAATTACGAAAAAGTATAATTTCCTCATGCTACACTAGCGCCATTTTGGTGGGTGTTTGAATTGCGATTTGTTGCTTACAGCTCCACACTTTTTCAACTTCTCCCCCGTATAAGATAGTTCACGTTACCTCTCTCTACCCTCCATACTTCAAAGAAACAGACCCAGCGGTGAGTTGAAGCAAGGTGTATCAGTTGTAACTTGTAACGCTTTCTCACGGAGCAACGTCAGACGTTTAGCGTAGCGCTATCAATATAATATCAACCTTGAACACTTGAGTTAAGACTCCATACTCTATTGATAAGTACTCAGCGGTTCGTAAAGATTTTTCCGGTGAACATTTCCTTATTTACCAAGGTTATTTCTGTAGAATAATAAATGACCGAGGCATCGTAGATCAAGTCACTCACCTTTATTAACAGGACGAACACGTTAAGCCACTACGGTCCGTTAACGATAGAATAATTAAACCAAAATTGGAATCAACGCTTAGTTGTCCGGTACAGATTTGATTGTTTTAATGTGAAAGATTTTCTTAGTTTGGATATTTGTAACAACTAGAGGTATCAATAGTTCATTGCCAACCTTTGACTCCTTCCTCTAGGAGCTCGGGAAACGGTACTATTCGCAGAAACACAAGACAATGTTATTTGACTGCGATCTTCTGTCGGGTTCCAGGAATCAGACTGCCCCAAGTAAAGACAAATTTTCAAAGAGACTTCTATGTGCCCCATTATGCCTGTATACTTTGCTTAAATCCTTAAATTTTGGAAAAAAAATCTTTTAAATTTCGGTAAAATAAGCGGCCTTTTAGTTCGTTTCAAAAATGTTGTTTAATGAAAGGATTTTTACAATTTAAATACATAGGTACTCAATTTATATTTTTTAGTCTTGCATGTGTGAAATAATGTCATTAATTTTAAACATCTTGCTGAGTTTATTTCAAGCATATTTATTATGTGACAAGTTAAAATGAAATCGAAAGCGAGGTAATATTGCATTGTTACATAGTTAGTTCTAAGCTGTGTAAAGTTGCAAGTCACTAGCTCATAGGTAATTTAGTTTAAAATCGATCGCAAGCTTTGTAATGAACAGATAGACAAGAATACGAGTTAATAAAAATTGCAGTCTTTATATTTTTATATAAAAATATTTTTATGCACACAGTATGTACATTTTTATATAGAAGACTATATAATATGATAAGTTACGTGTATAAGAGACATTAGGCCAATTTTTTTTTACCTATTACATAATTTTCTTTGAACGCAATGAGATAAGCGACACCTATTGTAAGTCCATTTAAATTACAAAACGGTCAATTTTCCAGCTTAAAGTATGTCAAGGCTTTTATCAAAAAAACAATCTACGTATTTCGGCCATTATAATTTTTCTATATCACGTGACCAAACTGTCATAGTTGACTGACATTAAAGTCAAAAATATTTGTCTATAATATTATGCACAGAGTGTAATGACCTCGCGGCAATGTTATCTAGCTGTCATCGAGGCTTTATTAGGCTGACGTCACTCCTTCAATTTAAATTACTACCTAATAAACGTGAGTAATATGTTAATTACTTTTTAATCTGTACCCACAATTGTAAATGAAAAGAAAGTCTTAAAATAGCACCTATCACAAAGAAGTTGAGAGGATAAAGGATAGCGTGGAATGAATATGTCATGAGGGGCGATGATAGTCATTTAAATATACTAATACATATTATAAAGCCGAAGAATTTGTTTGTTTGGTTGAACGCGCTAATCTCAGAAAATACACGTTCGAATGGAAAAATCATTTTAGTGTCGGATAGCCTATTTATTGAGGAAGGCCATAGGCTATATAACATCACGCTACGACCAATAAGAGCGTAGCATCAATGAAAAATGTTGCAAAAACGGGGAAAATTTACTCCTTTTGAGAGCTTCCATTATGTGAAGCAAACGAAGTTGTGAGGGTCGGCTAGTATAATATTAAGCTATAGAATGTTAAGCATGAAGGCGCATGCATATAGGAGTTGAGGAAGACCGAAGAAGATATGGGTGGAGTGTGGTATATCTCTTGGTCTGAGCTATTAGTCTGTAGAAGAACTATTGCAAAGGGAGGATCCTCCGACCAGACGGGTGTTATGTCTGGCGGGCAGCTGCCCAACGGTTGTAGTCGGGTTCTTGTATATACACTCAATTGAAGAGTTAATTTCTATTGCGCGATGTAGGATGCGTCGTATGTGGCTCGATAGATGTCGCTGTGTGTCGCTATGTAGATGTCGCTACATCACTCCCCTCTGAGACCGGAGGTCGATAGCAGGTTGAGTCTTCCATACATCATCTAGTGATGCTTGCCGGGCCAGTGGGATGTTCCAGTGAGTCGGAACCAGATGCCGCATAGTTCACGGTGAGTCGGAACTGTCTGCGGTGATGCCCCAGTGAGTCGGGTTGATGCCCCAGTGAGTCGGGGTGATGCCCCAGTGAGTCGGGGTGATGCTGCAAGAATGCTCCAGTGAGTCGGAGTGTTGCAGTGCTGCGTAGTGGCTAGCTGCTGCGTCGACCAGGAGAGAAGTGCGTCTCTGCTTGCTGACCGGCCGAAGTGCAGTGTGCTGTGCCAAGGTCGCTGAGAAGGCTGTGGGTGATGACCAGGAATGCGCGTCTGCTGCATGCTGGTGGTCAGGATACCCGTAGTAGCCGTGGATGCTGGCTGTTCTGTATGACTCGCTGCTCGAAAGTTTGTGGAAGTGATGATGACGTCACGATGTAGCTGTGCGAAGAAGGTTGCGCTGACGTTCATGCTTGGGGTCACCAGTGTAGAAGAACCATCGCAAAGGGAGGATCCTCCGACCAGACGGGTGTTATGTCTGGCGGTCAGCTGCCCAACGGTTGTAGTCGGGTTCTTGTATATACACTCAATTGAAGAGTTAATTTCTATTGCGCGATGTAGGATGCGTCGTATGTGGCTCGATAGATGTCGCTGTGTGTCGCTATGTAGATGTCGCTACAAGTCAGTTGTCGATGAAAGTTGAAATGAATAAAACATCATGATACAGTGTAGTAGAACATTCCAATATACTGTTAGATACTACCACCTACTGCTTTAGCTGGTTTGATTGTACTGTGCTTACTATTATAAAAAAACTGCTTTTGTTTTGGCAGCTTCTCCTTTGTTTTAGAATTGGCACAGGTTCAACTGCGAAAGCTTTACCGCCACATAATTATATTATATTTACTGCGGCAAAACCTGCAGTGCCCGCGCTGTCGTCTATATAAATATTATATAGAGAAGAAAGATTTCATACCTTGTTTTTTTTTTTTTTTTTGTAATGGATAAACTCAAAACTACTGGACCAATTTTAAAAATTATTTAACCAATATAAAGCTATAGTATCAGTAAGTAACATAGGCTTTAATACAATATGAAAAAATAATTTATTCCTCATAAAAATGTCGATAGTTTTACACAAAGTATAAAAAATTGTCTACACGGGTGCGTTGACGAAGGGCACAGCTAATGTTACTTTAAGGGTATGCTCTGTACAGGCTCGCTGATAATGCGTTAATAGTCGTCAGACGTAGCAAATTACATGCTACCGTGCTACAATAAAAAAATACTAATCTCATTTAGCATTGTAGCCTTGTTTGAAATCGTTTATAGATATCTAAACTACCACGTCCGGTGAAGCTATCAGAGAGCCTTTAAGGGCTCGAAGGGCATTATGACTAACAACAGTACAGTCAACTCGAAAAAAAAGGATAAGAAAGATACCTATCTAAACTATGAGCTACAGTGATCAATAAACAATAATTGACTGCGTGTCGTATTGCAATTTCCTGTTCATAACAAAATCATCTCTTAAAATCTGGCGTGATTTTGTACTGCTAACTAATGTAAAACCACTTAAAGTATTTTTTTTTTTTCGTTTTTAGTATCATTTCGCGTTTAATTGTTAATTTTTCACATACGTACATCTTCATAAACCATACAAGCCGATTTAGCCTTGCCATTATTTTTGTACCAGACAAAAACATAATCACACTTGACAATGGCGAAATTGCGTACATAACAGATAGCCGAAATAAAAAAAATAATCAACAATATCTATACCTAAGGTAGATTACGTTTGCGTTATTACAAAATGAAACGTTATTTTCGTATTTAATAATTGAACTGTATTAAAATATGCAACCTTCATAAGTTCATAATTGCTTGTTTTAATGTATCAACATTTTCTGAGAAACCAGTATTTTAAAACCTATTATAAAAAATCTGGTTATTAATTTCTTACATATTCAATTACTTTATAAATTTATTAATATACGAAATAAATACGAAACAAAAAAACTACTTTATTATAATTGTTTGTTTAATATAATTATTTTTTTATGATTGTTCTATTTTAAACCTTCCATTGTCGATTGACAGTTGATTATGGCATGACCTCTCATGAAAATCATAAGTACAATATTAGTTATGTAATTATTATGGGAAATATTGTGTAGGTAGATAGACGTCCTAATTTTTTTCTTAAACAAACTGTAGGACAGACATCATACTGGGCATACAGTATTATGACGCATATGCCTGTAAGCTGTATCCGGCATATTAGTGTGTCATTTTGTTAATGAAGTTAATGTGATCTTGAGATTAGATACCGTTATAAGTAAATCTTTTTAAAAGTTACTTATTTATGAAAAAAATGATCTTTATCCAGCAAATAAATAATTGTCGGTAGATTGATATTTTGAGATTTATAATTACGTACACTCACAATCAATTAGATAACGGTCTAGTAATTATTTATAAACTAATAAAATATTAAATTATTAAATATTCTTTCTTTCATAAATTTTGTAAAAAAAAAATTAAGAACTATGTCAGAAAAATATAAATATTTTTTATACAATCAATGTCATTACAGAATAAAGAGAGATTGAGTGAAATCCAAAGTGACCTCAAGAAACCCACTTAGAATAGTTCTAACAGAAATTAAAATATATTCATCTCATATTTTACTGAATAACAGAAAAGGACAGAACACAAACAACTGAGCGAGACAAAGCAATATTATAGCAGGTAATCCACACGAGTAAAATCATAAAATCTCATAAGGTTATTCGGAGACTTACCACACACCAAAACTAAAAAATCTAACAGAATTTTCCAAATCATTTTGTCCACTGCCATAACTCGTCTACACCATAATTAATTTAAGTTTGTTTATTTTATCAAACACGTTAAAAACAGCACTTCGCGGTAAAAGCCTCCGTCGAACTGATGATAACATGAATGTAGTAATGTACCAATGTATAATATTTATAATGTAGGCGGCATTAGTGCATTAGTCATCCCATAGTGCTAAAACATTTCAAAAACAACGTGCGTGAAAAATAACAATACAGTACAAACTTTTATTTCATATAAAATGTATAAATTAATAATATTCTTTCAATTCAAATGTGAAAACTTTATGTATTTAAAAAAATAAACAAAATGAATCACTTTATCATTATTTAAAATAGCGCCATCTCTTTAACACCATGAAAAGTTCTACCACGTGAAGTAAGATAAATTATTAACGGTACTTTGTATAGATGGCGTTATGTGAGGGCAAACATTATTTTATTTTTATTTCGGTATTGATCAGCGTGTTTCAAGCGATCGTAAGATGTATTAAACATTTTTCTAAACTACACTGCACACAAATGTTTTTATCATTTAATTATTTCTGTCTATATTTGATAATGACAACATAAAACTTAAAATCCCTAATGCCAAATTAAGGATATGCTATATTATTTATACATTGATTTGAATATATTTATGTTTTGGTGGCACCCAAGTAGACGAACTTTTTGGATGTTAAGTCTAGCGTTGACAAGGGAACTTGGTTGTATGATTCAGAAGGCCGCCCGGGCCTGTTTTTATCTAATTTTGGTGTTTTTGTATAAATTTTGCTTACGCACATGGTTAACGCAGCCTATAACTGCATACTATGTACAACTAACCTAAAAAGGATCTCAGCCCTGGACTCCATAACAGTCGTCATCATATACATACTAGAGATAATAATAGTCATAATAGGTCATACATCTCGTATACATACCTACATATGTAACGATTCTTGATAAATTTTGAAATGCTTTTCTGAAGAATTTCTTTTTGCACGGTACAGTTGTACTAAGGCTCAATCTAAATTGCTGTTGAACGGAAGCGTCAATTTTGCTTCGTTGCGTGAATTCGCGAAAATGCTCGCGACTACGCTTTGAGGCTGTAGAGGGTATATGATCGTTGAATCTAGATATTCGTGTCATTTTCCGCGGATTCTCCAGACGCCTCTGTCTGTAGCTGCGGGAATCCTCGAGAATGCGCGAGAATTCCTCGGAATACGCGTGATTTCTTTTCTGGCTCATATTTAGGTTGTATTTTACACAACTGCCATTAAAACTCATTGTACTATGTACATTTTCAAAATGAGTTTTAGGATTACACACACACACACAGTAAATAAAACCCATGTAGTTTATAGTATTATGTTTATTATGCTTTTAAATTAAAATGTAAATATAAAATAAATAGCTGCCTTTATTCTAAACACGTTTTGAACATTAACAGGCAGTGCATTTTATCTACAATTATATTATTTACATACATGGATATAATATTGCAGAATTACATCTATAAATGTTTTTCTGTTCATTCTAGACATATACTATATATATAATATGAAAAAAGAGCGTTGCTATGTAACATTTCATAAAAACAAATAATGAAAAAAATTATTAGCACCTATTAATAACTATAATATAATGTAATAATATGCAATCTGTAATATTTTTTTATTACCATTCTATATCACAGAATAAAAAATACATCACCTCTACTGTCTTCCAGACGGCAAAGGTTCTGATTTCTGATTTAACTAGACAACCTTATTGCAGAGTCGTATGTTTTTTTTCGCGGTTTTATTTTTGAATGATATGTTTCAGCTTTAAATTTTTGAGAATATCATTGTAGAGCTTTGTGCAATTAAAGAGTTCTACCACATTGTTACCTTTTTCAATTAAAATCAATAACTGAAACGACCTCATACTTTTGTTTATGTAAAACCTTGAAATATTAACTTTAACTTGGGATGTAATGCTACATAATTCTGCAGATACATATACGATATCTATTATTGTTGTAAATAGTTGGTTATACCGATATCGAAAGTTTAGTGATAAATTAAATAATTAATGAAGTATGTAAGTTCCTCCACATTTTTACCCTGCTGGCGGAGGGTAATGTTTTTTTGGGTGACTGTATGTTGTCTCTATTAAGCACTAAGCTGGCTATAATTTTTTTTTAATGATAAGTAAATATTTTATATTTAATTTCAAAATTAATAATAAATAAAAATAAGACTTTATTTTATTTTATTTGGACTTCAATAGAACTTTGTAAAGACGCACGCTTTTAAAATTATTTGATATCGGTTGATAAATTATTAGTGATACCGATATATCCCTACCTGTAATTCATATTTCTTCATTAAATTTGAATTACTTATTACCCTTTTTAATAAAATAATACATTACAGGTAAAAATATATTTTGTAGGAAATAAGAAATGGATAGGTATATATAGATTTTTGTATAATATATTTTACATTATATACACACAATAGGGTTGTCGAACTAAATCCACTACATACCTATATAATAAATACAAATAAATGAGCGAATTAAAATGTACAATTCGTATTTAAAAAATATTATTAACACGTTTCATATCGCCATTGGTTTCATTTTTAATCGCTTAACTGCTTATAAATTATTGGGATATAGGTTAAACCTGTCACGATTATATCGATACCCAGCATGAATACCATCGTAACTCCTTTGGCCAAGGTTTTCGAAGGACTTGGTTAACAAAAAAAATCAACTCCATGATATTTTTGGCATTAGGTATGATTCAAATGTAAACTGTATATTATCTATTTTTAAACCTGTATCGACTCAATATTTCTGGATTATAACTAATAAATTATCTAATTACCGACAATATTATACAAAAAAATAGAAATTTTGTATTTACAACGATAATAATTTTAATCAAATAGAAATGTATCGTAATGATAGTTTTTTTTAACGTATTTTATTGCAATTATATTTACGATGTTATTCATATTGTGTGTCGATATGACAATATATTATATTACCTAGGAATTATATTATATGTAGTTTTTTTTTAAATATTGCATGTTAACGCATTTAAAATTCTGTAATAACATATCTATGAAAATCAATACGTAGTACAGTAGGTACATACAAGTAGGTTTGCAGTTTACCAAACTATTAATTGGGCACAATAGCATAAACCTCTTTTTTCTTTTTTTTTCGTTTAGTATATAGGGTTTATCATTGTCGCCACAATCTCGCATGTCTTAAGTGACGATGTGGCATAAGATGATAGTAAACTAAGCCTACTAGTAAGACTGGCTCTGAAGTGCAGTTGACGGAACACATCAATTGGTGCTTGGCGACAGATTTTCAACTTGAGAGTGAGTCAGGCGGGCATTAGAAAAAGCCCTACAACCATTCTATGGTTTTATCACGGTGTTTTCCTTCACCAAAAGCTTATACTCATTGCAGGGATTCGAACTCACGTCGATCGACGCGGTGTCCGTACGCTACCAACTGAGACATCGTTGCTAAGCAACCTTTGAAAAATCCGAGTGCAACTTAGGCCAGTTACTCATGAGGACTTAGTTGGAAAGTGCAAGTTACCAACCATATATTCGGAGCGGAACCGAACAGAACGAGCAATGCTGCAATGTGGCAGAAATAAATATGTGGTGATGCTTCCGCAGTCAGTCGAAACTTGTACAGCTCCCGAATCCGTGGTAATTAGGATATCTGGAAACTCTCTATATAATATATCGTCGGCAGAGAAAGACAGACAGATCGTGTAACCACGTGTGGAATAGCGATAGTGTTATCGTTTTACTCGATTAAAGCGATAGAGACAGTAAATCCCATAGTCTTTTTTATTTCGCAATTCATATTTTTTTGTATATTTAATCTTTCAGTTCGTAGTAAGAGAGTAATAAATATCCTATACGCTGTTAGTTCTTCCCTCTACGTAATAATAAATGGCTCAGTGTCTATCAATAATTCTGGCGACAAACGTTTATAAACTATAAAATGCTAAATATTTGTTATGAATTCAAAGTATCTGCGATTAAAAAATAAAACCAGTGACGAACAACAAACCCATAAAACAAACATGTTTTATATTTATATACTTACGTCCAAGTTTTTACCTACACCTTAAAAACTACACCTTATTTTAGTTGTACTATTGCTGTAGAATGGGTTAAAGTTAAAAAAAGTAAATAACAAAACAAATATTTAAAAAAAGATAAACGCAAAAGACAAGGCGTAAGTAGTTCAAAATTTAAAAAAGTAGTTTCGTGATTTCACTAAAAATAATAATTTCACATCGTTCAACGCTGCTCATTAAAAACTAAAAATAAAACTATGACCCCAAATTATATAAATAAAACAATTTTGATCATGCATACGAAAATAAACAAATCACGTAATCGGCCAAATAATTATGAATAAGTAGAAAAAATTCACCATTTCCTTATAAATAACATTAACGCGTTTATAGTGTTATGGGAACGAAGCTTTAGGAAACTCAAAATTTTATAATGATTAGTTATTTATTGTAGTTTACTCTTTAAGATTCGATTATCATTTAAAGGTAAACTCGAGTGTTAACAAAAAGTAAAGTCGTTATGTTGCGTCCCCGCGAAACATATTCGCGTATCGTAAACTGAACGCGTGTAACGGCCGTTTTTAGTAATCTATCTATATTTGTTGGTAAGTAAGCTTTTATATAAACTAGCTATCCGAAGATACGTTATTGAAATGCAAAAGCTTACCAAAATATATATCTTTCTATCGCCTGTAACATAAACAGTGGTGAGTTAGATTATTGTAAACGGCCGTATATGTATATTCAACTTACTTGTATACGGAATTAATAATATATGTAATATATTATTATTCATTTAACTTGCTATTTATATATTCCAAGAATTATGTAATTATTATTATATATTTGTTCTTGAAGAGAAAACTCTAGTCGGCCATATTTTCAATTATGAATTCCGTTGCATAATTTATTCAGGAATGGCTCTTTAAAAAACTCTCATCTATTTAATATATGCTATGGGTTACTTAGGTTAGAATTCTCGAGATTTTGTTATTTCATTACTATGTCGCTGCCTTAATAACAGTTTGGACGAAAAAATCGGCTTATATGACATTCTTTTATAAGGTAAATAAAATGCAGACCGTGAAATGCTATGCAAATAATAATAATATGAAAAACTGCTATGAAAATAATGCTTCCAAAGTTCCGAACTAAAATAAAGATAAAATTTGTTATAATGAACAAAAAATAGTAGTCCTATGCTATTTTTTTATGATTCCTCCCAGTTAGATACTTGATTTTTTTATTCCCAAAAAAGTTGACATTACAACCGACTTCTAATATTTACAGTTCAAAAAGATGATTTAACAACTTTAAATTGCACATTCCACAGTGAGGTACTTCTAAGGTCACGAATCCAGTAGTAAAGAGATTTGTGTCAAGCGTGACCATAAATTTCTAGAAGGGAAGAAGAATATAGCAAACACTCCAAATATATTTACAGAAAAAAATGCCTGCTAGTCAGATAAAATTTTTATCACATATCGAAAGGGTTTATACCAACATTGTTCGATTTTTTTGTTCACTAAATTGTAAATAAAAACATCAATTCTTGGTACAATAGTAAGATGTTCACAAAAAGGACCTTATTTACACATTCTAAAACTTGCACACCTACAGAATAATTAAAATACATAGTAGCTGCTAATAATATCGCTAGAAATTTCAACTGAGATAAATTATTCATGATAACTACATATCAGTGTGTTTGAAAATATAATTAACATATCTACATACTACCTATTCCTCTATAACAATTGATTTTAGAGATTTCATAATTGACTAAATATATGATATACGATATGAGTTATTGCATTTTTTGCTACGCGTAAAGGCAAGAGAGAAAGCTTGCCGGGAGATTTTTTTTTAAACATTCTAATAGAAAACGATGACCAGAAAAAAGGTGGCTGATGTAAATGAATGGTGGTATTATACACAACATATTAGTCGTATAATAAAATGCTTAGTGTCCGCAGCCCAACATAGTAGAAAAGCCGAGTTTACGTGTCGGTATACTCGTGCGATATCCAAGATATGTTGGGTTCGGGTTGACATCAGGGTTCCGTCTCGCTGTCCGACGACGAGCTGGCATTTGAATGTCAAACCTGCACTCTCGGGTGGCTGTTACCGTTGGTCGTGTGCATCTCGGCGTCGTGGTGACCGTAGGCGCGACCCAACCGAGGAGTCTTACGTAGGCTCGATGCGAAAGCGAACTGAAAGTTGATACATAAGTTAGATAAAACATTTAAGAGGAGCTTATTCGGAGATATGCTTTTAAAGCGATGATAGCATAAAGCGGCTTGCCCCAAACCCTTTAATGAGATTTAAGTCTGACATATGTTTACACTTTGACAGCTAGCTATACCTAACTAAAAGTAGATTTAACTTTTGGGTGCAATTTGTCTTTAGTATTAATGCGTCCGAACAGCACGTCAAAAACACTTACGATTCACGTAAAAGTCTAAGCTTAGTGTTCTTAGTATTCTCTATAAACTAAATTATTTACTATATACATTTACTATAAACAATCTTTCAGCGTATTCCAAACAAGCGTCACTTGCAAGCCAGTCCTCTTTCTGAACTTAGCGTGTTGACCACAAATACCATAGGAAAAAATGCTGCTGAAAAAATGCCTTTATTTTACAAAGAAAAACATTGAATCCATAACTTTTTAGGTTGACTTCTTTGATTTCGATTAAGATGATTGATTTTGAAATAGCTGATTCACTGATAGAATTGTAAAGAGATGAGATAGGCGATATATTATGAATTCCCAATAGATTATGTCTGCATTTGAAATCTAACATGCTTTATTTATGGCGTTGCAAGCATAGATGCAGGGTACAAATTCATTTCCATCTATGTGATGATTATAGCCGAGCAATGTGACGCTGAAGACGCAACACCGCCCACACCTTAGCTGTGGTATACAAGTCAAAAATAAATAATTGGCTATATATTTTGCAAGTGTTTGTGTGAAGATTGTTGTAGATTACCACGAGCTGCATTAAGTACTTGGTATCACATTGACGTCGTACCCTTTTCATAAAATAGAGAGCCTTTCAACAATTCAATTGACTTGAGATTGCCACAGTAACAAAAACTTACAATAATGACAGCGAATAATGTGCCGATGATGTAGCCAGCTAACACGTCACTCCAGTGATGCTTGTAGTCGGAGACACGACTCATTACTGTGTACCAGGCGAACAGCATGAGCAAGAATTGAATGCCGTGACGGAGCAGTTTTGACCCACGCCATGTGAATCTCTTCTGAAGATACATCTATTAGGAACAAACAAAAATTAAATGGCTGAAGTATTAATTTGCTAATAAATAAAGTTGTTTGAAAGAAACGCTTTCGTTTCAAGAGTAATAAATAATATCATGGAAGTAAATGATCTTGGAAAAGGAATTTTCTGTACCTACTTTTTGAAGTCTCATTTTTATAGTTTCTATTCTAATATTGTGTAAATCTTAAAAACATAATTTATGTGATAGAGTATTTTCAATCGTGAATTTATATCGCCTACAATTTCTTTAGTTTACGATGTTTATGCTCTATAAGCAATAACAATCTACTCTATAGAGCAATTGGACTACATTGCAGTAACTTTTACTTTGATAATAAACCCATAAATCCTCGCAGATTTATAATCAACATTTAATGATGTTAGATACAGATCACTGTATCTATTATGATCTGCTTAATGCAATTCGTACAAGAACATATTATAAATTTTAAGCTACTTAAATTTCTAACTTTATCTTTATAACTAGCTGTGCCCCACGGTTTCACCCGTGTTATATTTTTGACAACAAACATCGCCAACGCACCCGTGAAAACAATTTTTTATACTTCGTGTAAAACAATCGACATTTTTATAAGGATTTTTTTTTTTTTTTCAAATTATAATATAACCTATGTTACTCGCTAATACTGTAGCTTTATATTGGTAAAATAATTTTTAAAATCGGTCCAGTAGTTTTTGAGTTTATCCATTACAAACAAAAATATTATTTTATTATTCTGTTGGAATTTTTTAAATCAGGATTTCATAGTATTGATATTATTTACTCAACATAAAATAGTTTTTATCACACTAAATATTGTGGTTATGTTTTCGATGATTCATAAAACCTCAGATTGATTCGTGTTTATTTTTTTACCACCATTCAGGGCACTCGGCATTTTGCCAACTATTGGCACCCTTTTGTTACGCTAATTCTGCTATATTAAAACAAGCGATTACAATAATATATAACTCACCGCGAAAAAGAGCATAGTATAAGCGGAGAAAGACGAATGACCACTCGGGAAAGACAATCGCATCTCCTTAAGCAGCTTCAAGTCTTGACCTAGGCATTCGAATTTCTCTATGTAACGCCACTTGTTCTCTGGGAGGCTGCAGTCGATGTCGGGTATGCATACCTGTTCGGAATGGAAAAGAAAATAACTTTAATATAAATTATATCGAATTTTATTAAAATCTTATGAATACATGTATGTATTCATATATTTATTCTTGTCAAACTTGTTTCAGTTACTTTTAAAATAAGCCCATTATACTTGGTGCTTTATTTGGTGCGTTTTCTAATTCCCGCTTTGCTATAAAGCTTAGTACCTACGTTTGTGTTGTAAATATGTAAGTACCCTCCCTCCTCTACAGCTACATCGTCAGTTAGTATCTGGTTTGTGGTCAAACCCCTAAAAACTTTAAAATAAATAAGACAATTTTTAACAAAAAAGACAACAATACTTCAAATATTTTCGTATTCTCGCGTATCTTCAAGGTCCAATATCAATTAAATTAAAATGGAACCAGCCTTTCCAACGAAAAAAGAATCAGCAAAACGGTTCATAAACAAACAAGTTATGGCTGAATGTCCATTGTCACTAAAAAATACATTGTTTGGAACTGATAATCTCCTTTTTTAAGTCAGATAAAAACAAAACACATAATGACACAAGACAAAACACTCACTAATTTATAAATTATATTATGTTATGAGATCTGCAGGAATATTATTATAGTGATATTTTGAACATAATAGAAAGCATATCTTTCCCAGAAGAACAAAAAATACATTACAATTTTATATTATTAAGATTTATTAAGGACCACGATTTTAATTTCATTGGCATTGGACCTTCAACTTCGAAGATACACCAGGGAAATTCTCAAAATCATTGATGTTGTGTTTTTTTTTAATTAAAAATTGTTTTGTAGGTTATTATATTATACCTTACATCGAACAATTATCAACTAAACTCTAAAACGTGTATTTGTTACACTTGACATTGGCGAAATTACTTACATAGGCAGAAGCAATAATTAAAAAAACAGTAGAAGACACTACTCACATATTACTAATAAGATAATAAGAGGTTTGAATAACATCATTTAAATGCTTTTTTATTCCTCGATCGTAAAATGCAACGCGTTAACACAGGATACCATATACGTCTCAGATATGCAAAACACTACAAAGAGTATATCGTGTGACCTAAAACGGATCCAATTACCAATTACACTGGTAATACTGGCAGGGCTGCCCTATCGAGTAATGCTTTCGAATTTAATTTGTAGTTTTAATGTTAAATCTGAACAGCCTTAAGAACTGGAAGTAGAAATATAAGTAGAACTATTTCATACATTACGTTACAATATCGGTGATGACTGGATTTGCGATTTATCCGAACAACAACGCCAAGGATGCCTTATAGGTAATGTATATTTAAATATCTCTATATTACGTTAATATTCTAACGTGTTTTTGTGGCAACATCAAATGTATTTACTTATTCATGTTTTGGAAAAATGCTGATTATTTTACATAAATCAAATCTTAACAAACAAACTCATAAACCAGTTAAATTTCCACAAACATTATTTTACACACCGCACGCCGTATTAGATAAGTACAGAAATGCTAATAATAATTTATTTACTAAATATAAATGTAGTGTATTATTTAAAAGGAAAAAGGAAGCAAAATATAATTTTATAATATCAGTTAACAGCCATGCCACATTAGTATTAATGAAATCAAATATGGTAACGACAATTTTTATAATTTCGTCAAAAAACAAATGTTGATAATTATATTCAACTGACATGTAGGGATACACCATCTTTATCAATCCTTTCTTTATTACTGACTGCACTGTTAACCTGAGGGGCCCTATCATATAGTATGAGTGATGTATGTGGGTAGCTAAATGTTTGAAAGTGCAACTGTTTGATTGTTTACATTCTGTAGGTAATATGCGAAATATTTGCAAAAGTGAGTAGTATCGTGTATTTTTGACTGTAGTAAAGCGCTTTGCGTCAATACGAGTAATAAGTGTCTAATATAATATTAGTCTTGTGTGGTCTTTGTTTCAAGTGTATTGTATCATGAAATATAGACAGAGTGGTCACTTCGTTCTGTGATTATACCTATACCGCTTTGAGTTTCTACACTTTTAGGAAATTGGGAATTTTTCACTCACCATTTATATATTTAGATTATTCCGAGCAAGGATATAGAAGTACCAGGCACTAGTAGGTACAATCTATACTAATTTTATTTATTTTATTACTAGCTTCTGCCTGCGACTTCGTCTGCGTAGACTTCACAGTTGGACCTTTACCGGTATAAAAAAGTATCCTGTTTTAATCCAGGTTATAAATTATCTGTGAGCCAAATTTCATCTACATCTGTTCAACATTGTTGCGTGATTGAGTAACTAACATACAAACTTTTACATTTATAATACTAAGTACGATAGTATTTTTACATTAAGCAAAGTGAGAGCACTGTATAGACTGTTCAACTCATTTGTGGGCATGGCCCTGTGTGCGTAAAGTAAAGTGTGTATATATAACTATAGTGACTACGTGTGTGTGTCAAGAAAAGAAGTACAGTCAAAAATACACAAGAGAATTCTATTTACTACTTTACTTATATTCTGTCGAATCTGTATCTTATTTGTTCAAATTTAAAATGAATCAATAGCTCAATTAGGTAAATGCAAATTTATTGAACATATTATTCTGTATCACTACCACTAGAAATAACAAATATGTAATGAACTTTTTATTACCTAATTTCATTATTTCTATCACGTTATGTAAATAAATATGTATATAATTTTAAATTTCCCAAATATTCTGTATAGGGTTTAGGATGACATAGTGGTAGATAAAGAATTTTTATAAGTACATTTTAAAATTAGAATTTGGCGTTTTAATATTATGATCAATGCAGTACGACGCATTATACTTGGTAGGTCAAACATTTTCTCCGTGACCAACCTGTCATTTTTATTACCGACTGTACCCGTAGAACAAAGCGATTTACAGGTGTTGATCGAAAGACGACTGCCGCGTCACAACGTCACTGTCATACAAATATAAACCGCATGTGTACTAACTAGCTCACGCACACATAGGGCCGCCCGCAAAGATGAGTTGATCTCATCGTAAATACAGTGCAATCGAACATCATCGGCTAATAAAGCTCAAGACGCTGTTTCTTTTTGTTCGCAAATCTATGGAACTACCAGTCGGATTTGAAATTTTTTTTTGCATTTTGTAGCTTATTTATTAAGGTTATAAGGTATACAATTTTTCACGCTACAATTTTAAGAATTCAAGTACGGGATGTGAGAACAATGATATGACGCGGCCGGCTAGACGGACGCGTTGGTATAAAAACACGAGTGATAATTCTGTACAAAATTAAAAATAGTATTTATATACTATTTTATGATAGACAACCCTGTTAACGATGCAATAAATAATCGTCCAATAAATATTTTTTTTCGTTTAAAACAATTTACGTAAACGGACCGCAGTAGGGCTCGCCGGCCATTTCGACGTTAAGCCAAAGTGGGTATTCTGCATCGTTATTTGCATTTTCAATAATAATTCATCATTTTGTATAAACATTACGTTAACCGTGAGAATAAACTGCGATTAAGCGAATATATGCAAATGTTTTAGCTTACCTACAAGGTTACAAAATTGAAATATAATTTATAGGAGGAGTGTATTCCCATAGTTCACATCTTTTTCAGATTATAAAATAAATTCTCCCACTGCATCTGTCTGTATGATTGTCTATCTGAACGTGTAAAACTTAAAAACAACCGAAGGAATTTTCATATGGTTTTCATCAATAGACGGAGTGATTCATGAGGAAGGGTTAGGTAGCATAATAAATTAGGGTTTTGTGTAAATGTTGAAATATGACGATGATTGTTGAAAATGTTGGAAAAAATCAAGCCGACTGAGTGCTTTACTGGCGTGCGCGTAAACAAATACAGTTATGTATAAGGTACATGACAAAAAAAAAATTAGGCATAGAATGCTCTGCTATCCGTGCGAAGTTGGAGTGGGTTTCTAGTATTATTTCTAATATAACACTGTTAAATATTTTTTATTTAATTCTTTATGTAAATAAGTGTACAATTTGAAAACTTCTAAAAAGCATTTTGCACCCGTTTTCCAGCGGAGCAAGAGAAAGATATATGCATGTTGTGCGTAATGTAAAGTAAACCAATATAGGAGATATTCAACAGCTCCAAGTAGAACCTATGTAGCGAATTTTTGAAAGAATCCCGAGAGTTCGCTAATTGGATGGTTGATAGGAAGCGAATTTCACCGTCACGTCGCAAGAGTTGCTGTAAAATATTAAATAAGTTTTTAGTAGGTAGGATACGGTAATTGTGTCCACCTGGATCACGGACAACCAAACACCAAGTGTAAAACCCGCTATAGTGGTACGCTTCATCCTTATCCTTCACGCTGATCCAGTAACCAAGCGGGGTAATAGGGATCTGTCGAGTGGATCCCGACCACCGTGCATATAGTAATAAAACCGTCACAGTGATAAACATTTTTCGTCGTTTTGTGTTTAGCTAATTGCCGATCTCTTGGTAGTGGACGTTGTTTTTGGATTGTGTGCTTACTAACAGGTACCAAGCCGTGAAATTATCGTGATACTATATAAAAAAAAGTTGTATGTTAAAACTGATTCTTAGATTAATGATTGCAATGATGCGTGTTGTGGCGCAGCGGAAACCAATAATTAATTTAAGCTGTTATTATTTGTCAATTCATTTTTAAAATCATCGATAACATAGTTTGAATTTAACAATATTCTTCTTCACTTTGATGTATAACGTTCATACAATAAACTATGATTGCGTTAAACTAAGATATTTATAGTAGGTAAATATCACTGTATTGAATCAAAGAAGTTTGACAACACTACGGTTGATATTTCTATATTCTTATTCTGTGCTTAGCTAATAATTTAAAAAGAGAAATCGAAAATAATATTTACAATCTCGATAACAAGTTGTTAATGCTTTCTTTGCATACATTTTATGCCTTTATATGGGACACGTCAATCATCCAATCAAGCTGAGGCGCTCGCGCCGCGCCCGTTCACCGTACGGAAAACGTGTTCGCCAGTTTCTGACTTGTAGGTACCATCTTTACCGGGGTTTACTAGTGATGGTACAAAAAATAGCGACAAGTATTTATTTATTTCTTCTTCTTCTTCCTAACTTGGCAACTAGTCCTCTTTAATGAAGACAGTTACTGCCATTATCAAGTGAACATAGTGTTATAACGATTTCAGTATCCTAACAAGTTGGCGGCTCCCTTGTTAGAACCAGTGGGAGTTTTTATGGGATCCTAGAATGCCTGCTTTCAGTTTATACTTATAATTAATCCACTTCACTTATGCACAAAATCCAAACACAACATGTCAATTCAAGATCCCGCTTTCCACAAACTTTCTAATGCGCTTGTGTAACCCATCTTTGTTCTCACTTCCCGTATTTAGGAGGCGTTCAAGTATTACGTAACGCAATTTTTTTAATTTCTGTGAACCCCCCCTGTAACATGTTAGCTCCCCATCTAATACGCCGTAACATTTTTCTTTACCTCCCCCCGCCCCCTCCTTAAATGTTACGTAGCACCTAAGTCAGCATAAGAGCTTTTATAGGACAAGAACAGCTGATGATGCAAATCTCCCGGTTTTGAGGACATTACAGTAAGAACTCACTTTAACAACACTGATTACAGCAATACAGTAGAGGGATTCCCCGTAAAACAAAAGAACAGGGTTGCCAACTTGGGAGAAAAAAATAAAATGACGTACAATACAATCGCTACAATTACTGTTCCTCTCTTTAAGAGTCGTAGCGTGAAGTTATACAACCTACAACGTCCCTGAATTAATAGGCCATAAAATGGCAAAATAATTTTTCAAATCTGACTGGAAGATTCAGAGATTAATGCGTTTAATTAAACTAATTTCTTTTACTTCATAATATTAGTATAGATGTACGAGAAATACTTAAATATTAATTATAAACCTCATTTGATATATAAATAATAAATTTATTGAGGAACTCCAAGGAGTTTTTATCTGGGCTCATCTGAACGGAGACGTTATCTGAAAGAGTGGTATTGGTATTTACGACAACACTAGTGCTCTATCCCATCTGAGTGCTTAAATTAAGAATTATTTGTTTTCAATTGGCCCGTAGTAAGAGAGTGTACTTTTGAAATAGTACAGAAATCGGACTAGGTACACTTCACTTTGTTTTCATAATTATATTTTGAAACCAAGTTACTTTGTCTATAATAAACCTTCTAAACGTTGAAAAATGCGCACCATAATTTATTGTTATTTTTTAGTTCTAAATGCAACAAGAAACGTTAACATTACTACAAATTTATTAAACTCTCACATACATAAAATCTGCGATATCTATGTTTTCTTACTTAACATTCTAACGTTAGAACATACCTACTACGCGTTTAATCACTCGGGCGAACTAAACAGTGACCAAATTTTTTAAACAGAGCAAGATCTTCTTCCGACTCCACTCTTCTCTGTCAACTGTCATATCAGTGTTCACGCCTTTTATACACATTCGTTCCTCACACAATCCATCAATACCTTCATTGGTCTTTCTCTACTCCTATATCCGTCCACCTTCATACTTAACATTCTTCTAGTTATATGACTTTCATCCTTCCTCAATGAGGAATCCTCATGACATGCCCATACCACGTTAACCTCTAACCCCTCAACTTCTCTGTGATTGGTGCTATTAAGGAAATTGTACGAGTTATTAAAACAATTTTATTCGACTGCGAAAAAGGAGGCTTATGTATTTCAAGCGCATGTATTTCTATTTTTTGGCACGCTCTGTGGCGTAAACGGCTTGATGGATTTTAGCTTATGAGATGTCGTTAGATTTGTCTTGATTCTAGGTAGCAACATAGACTATGTAATATTTAAATACGACATCTGGGAATCAAATAAAAAGCAAATTTTAGAAAACAAGTTGTCAAGTGGTTTTTTGTTGCATTCGGGTTATTTTATTTTATTTAGCTTTTTTATATACATAATTAAGGTGGTAAAAAAGCATACGGACCGCCTTAGGGTAAGCGGTTACCGTACTCTATGGACGTTTGTAATACTAAAGGTATCATTAGCGCGTTGCCGTCCTTGAACCCCTTACCCCAAGGAGCACTAGAACCCTACTCACGTCAGGAATACAACACAATGTTGTTTGGCTACGATCTTCTGTAGAGTGGAAGGATTTCATCAGTTGAGATGCCTCAAGTGGAGAAAAATCTCCAAAAAAAAATTTCACTGTGCCCTATCTCTCTTGTTTTGAAAAGTAAAATGTAGTTTAAAAATAATATTTCTTCACTTAACGCGTCACTACTCGTGCAAACGAGATCCGAGATAATAACTCGCTATAACAACCCGTTTACTTCATGAGACTCGGTAAAGTATTTATTTATTTTTCGAGTTTCGCATACTTAAAAACTGTAAGGTAATTTAGTGATTATGGGAACGAGGCGTATGGGGCGGGTGCGATTGCCGCGAGGCTACGCTCGCCTCGTCATAGATTAAGCAGACTGAAGACTGTACATATCATAAAAGTATTTTTTTTTAAAACCATAATATTCACCTATCACTATTTGTCGTAATTTCTGTAATGTTTGTTATAGAAAGAAAAAGGAAATCACTTTTTTTTTAATGTAGCGCGGCAAAATAACGGTGCTGTGTCTGATGGTCACCTAGAAACAATAGCGACCAAGCCGGTCTGGATACTCTCAGCTTCTGGATAATAATAAACTGGCTAATCCGGAAACGCGACAAAACAAAAGAGTGCCACTATGACAGGTTTATCACCTATGTATGGAGGTCGAGAACCAGCCGTTTACAAATCCCTTCCACCCCGCTTATCGCATCCCCACTATATACCGAAGCGTGTTACTCAAAATCAAATTCAAAACAAAATATTTTTTATTCAATTTAGGCCCTAAGAAGGCACTAATAAATGGCAAAACACTACCACCACCGGTTCAGAAAACATCCCAACCATCGAGAAGAATCAACAAGAAACTCGATCGGGTTTATCAACATCTTATTTTTTATTTTTTTATTAGTTTTTACAGATTTTTATATACAGTTATTATCATTTTCAGTAGATGTACAGAGAGGGAATCACATCCAGACATCACCATCATTCACGTAAACAACCACCCTATAGTACTCTTTCGACAATAAAACTTTGTTAACATGATTCTTGAATTTATTATCCGGCAAATCGTACAATCGGCCATAATTATCGAATCCTATTACCCAAACAAACATCATGTAAATAAAAACTAAACTGATAAAATAAAATGAGCTTTCCGTAAAATAAAAACATTGTAATTACAATATTATATAGCATCGTATTAAGGCATTTTTTTGTATTCCCTGGCTAGTAAGCGTCCTCGTATTGTAAATCGGTTACCAAATATCTAAGGGATTTCATAAGGCTGCGTATCCACTAGAGATGTGCGAAGTAGCGGTACCAATAGGATTACTCCATTTTCCTAGCCGTCGCTTAGAGCAGCACTGGTGGAAAAGGACTACCGGAGCTAGGTGTTTGTACATACAAATAAGTAAGAAATGTGAGCGAGGAATGTGTGCGAGGGACGCATGCGAAAGTGCGAGAATTTTTTTTTTTACAACTGACTATATAGAATGTTAGCCTGACGGGCCCTAAACAAATAGACCCGCTGATGGCATTTACAGCTTTACCGGAGTTGGGAGCGAACGCTTAAGGCACTCAGCCGCGAAAGCGTGAGCAAGAAGCGCCCAAGAGTGCCAAAGTGGCACAATCTCGGCTTGGGCTGTTGCCGCGATTGCAATGAAGTTGCGATCTGACTAATTCTCTATTGTGCGAGAGATGTGTGCAAAAAGCTGTGGGGAAACTAGAGTTACACACAGTATCATAGCTTCGCTACAAATCCTCGCGCCGCCTATAGTTACCTCACACATCTCTCGTGGATACGCAGCCTAACATAGGGCATTAACCCCGAAGGTCATTCGATTCCGACATTAATAAAGACAGATTCCATGTACTAAAACGTGTGTATGTCACGATATTTACGTTCACGCAGCGTACGCTACGTGATAATGTACAGAGATAATAAACATGAACACTTAAAGTGAAAACGTCACGAATTATACATTCGACATGCCCACGGATATATAATTGGCCGTACTTATATACATTAATATAATACGAGTATACATTAACCACTCAAGCACCTTGATAAGTAAGTCTACTTCATTTTGGAAAAAAAATGAAAATTGGAAACTCCAAAAACATAGAAAATCTAACCTTATGCACTCTCCTTAGGCGTCTCCTTTGAGTAGATTGACTCAATCGGTATTTTTTTTTGTAAAGATTTTATAGGCACAGGTACACCATATAATAATATATAAATAAAAAATAAAAATAAAAATAAAAAAAATTCGTCATTGCGGTACAATAAAATATTTTTTATATGTTAAAATATATTATATTATAACGTAGAAATAAAACTATTAATATTTAATATACGAAATTATTATTAAATATAAAAACACGACCCACAAATGTATAATATACCTACAAATGTATAAAGTACCGCACGCAATAAGAAAACTTGACGCGGCGCTGCACCCGCGGCATTTCAGCCCGATAGTACGTTCAAGGACATGCTGTATTATACATAATAATGAATTATATACATATCGTGTGACTATAACCTTTAGGTAATAACTGCCTCGTTAGCCTAGTGGTCGTAAGCGCGACTGCTATGAGCGAGACCCTGGGTTCGAATCCCAGGTCGAGCAAAGTGTTATAGGGTTTTTCCTATGATAATCTTAGTAGCAGCTCGGAGTTTGGTTTCGTGCCCGATTAATGGCAATAGGCTCGCCCCCTATTACATGGGACCTAAAAAACATACTCGGCGAATTGTGGGTGTACATTAGTACACCTCTGCCTAACCCTTCGGGAAATACAGGCGTTATGTTATGTTATGTACGACGAAGCGTCCGCGGAGGATGCTCGCCCTATAGTGTCTTATATATACCTGCCTATAATGTGTACATATTTCCCGTATGAATACTGAAGTATATAAAGGCATTTCAAAAATAAATGACATGAAGTAAAAATGTATGATAATTTATGAAATGTATTTTATATCATTTCTAAATAAATACAATAATTAAATCCAAATAAAACAAAAATAAAAGATTCAGTAAAAACTTCATTCATAGCGCCATCTGTGTGGAGACGGATAATCAGTTATTAGTAATCAATTACGAAGTTATTAGAGGTATAGTAAGGTACTCGTACTCATTCATTCTAAGAGATGGCGCTTAAATAAAACTATTTATTGTTCATCCTACAATATTACTCAAGCCTGGTGAAGCTTTGAAAGCCTCTATTGGCTCCAAGACCCAAAAACCTAAGAGTCTAGTTAATTCGAAAAAAAAAAAAAAAAAAAAAAAAAACAATTTTATAATTATAGGTTATACTATACCTACTTCGACTAAATATACGTACTGCTAAAAACTTGAACTTTTGTATTTGTAATATACTGATTTATTATAATTAGTATATTAGAGACTATTTCTCAAGTTTTACCACATTTTAAATGTAATATTAGAATCAAATGAAATAAAAGTCAAAAGGTACACAAAAAAGGTTTTATGTAGTTTACATACATAGCTTTTCAAATAACAAATATTTAAAAAAAAATGATATGCAAATAAAATCAATACCTGGTAATATTATAAATCTTGATACACATAGCTAAAATACAATAACACTATTTTTATGTTCTACACATAATTTTATAACCTATAATACAACTTTTACGTTTCGTCATTGCCTATTACGTAATGGGAAGATTGAAAACAAAGAACGCTGTAAAAAAATAGGTGGGGGTGCTTTTGCACACGGATGAATCATAACATGCGTTGCCAGACGTACGAGAAATCTCGTACTTTTAGGATATTTTGCAGTTCTGTAAACGAGCAAAAAAAAAACTCGTACGCTTTTTTACGAGATTTCAACAATAGTGTCTGCCAGCGTCCCATATACAAATCAAAAATACTAATTATAAAACAATATATTTTGTTCATGCACATGACTAGATTCATTGCCTCATCATCAAATGTATCTTTATTCGTTGACTGGAGAATCCCCGCTAAGATGATTTTTTTATGATTATCCATAATGCACTAATGATGAAATATTGTTTTCTTATTTCTTTTGCACTAACTGAAACAGGTGTAAAAATGTATTTTTATGCAATGGTAGTAGAAGTTCTAGTACGTTTCAGAATTTTACTCTAATTATTCACAATAATACCCTAATTTAACCCTAATAATTTTACTAAAGGAGTAGCCAGATTTTAAAATTACCAAGAAAGCAAAGTGCGCATTATATTCATCAAGCTCTCTGGTTGCTGAAATCTCAAATCGCATGCTAAATAAATCAAAAATTAGAGAAACAAATCTGTTTCGTTTTCATCGGGTCTACAACTCCAAAAGTTGACTACATTTGGTTTCAAGACAGGCATAATTAGAAAAAGTGCGCGTGCATATTTTCAGCAAAATCCATTTAATAAAAACAGATATTAGAAATTGTCTTATTACAGACTAGCTGTGCCCGCGGCTTTGCTTTGCTTTCTTATAAAAATCGTACTTTCTCAAAATCTATCCGGTCACTCATTTTATAAGCTAAGAAAAGATCGAAAAAAAAATATAAATTTCGAACCATAAGGAAATGTGTTCCAAATTGATAACTAAAAAACAGTTAAAAAAACTGTACAATAAAAATATAAATGATTTTAATAGCCCTGACATTAACAAAATACTAATAAACATAACCATAATATTAATCATGATGAACTAATAGCAAGTACAAAATACATTTTTAAAATTCATAATTTTACGAGATTATGTGTTGAAAGTAAGAGATATTTGGTAAAAAATTCGCCATCTGGCAACCCTGCTTATGTTAGAGCAAGAGAAAAAATATCGCGTCGTCGCATAACTCAACGCCGCGCGACGCGCCGTCGCTGCACTTGACGCCACTTGATAGCACAGGTGTTTAGTTTACATGCGACATAAAGAAAAAATAATACTTATCTACTTCATATTATGTTTGTGGCAAAACTCTTTTTTTGTCGTAGTAATAATATCTGTTAGAGGTAGGCGATTATGAATGATGACTGAATTGAGATATGTGCTTTATAAATGTACGATGGGAAGCTAAAAAGGAATCGCTCAGTCGTAAAGCTCTTTACAAGAACATATAAACCAATTTGCTAAAAAAAAAGGTCGTTCGGTCGTAATCCAATCCGATCCTTATTCTTCATTACTTATACCAATATTATAAAGAGGAAAGATTTGATTTTTTGTTTGTAATGGATAAACTCAAATCTATTGGACCTAAAGCTACAGTATCAGCGAGTAATATAGGTTATATTATAATTTGAAAGATTAATTTATAAACATAACATACCATCACGCCTGTATTCCCCGAAGGGTTAGGCAGAGGTGTACTAATTGTACACCCACAATTTGCCGAGTATGTTTTTAGGTCCCTATAGTAGACTTCAAGTCTTCCTTTCGAATCGGCTTCAAAATAAAAAACAGTTTAATCTTCACGGCAGGGCAGCTGGAGACGAGGCAGAAACTTTTTCCTATGGAGGTTACGACATGTGGTTACAATATTGGTCAAATGTTGATAGTTTTACACAAAGTATAAAAAATTGGCTATACAAACGGGTGTCTGTTGGTGAGGTTTGTCATATAAAATTAACACTGGTGGAACCGTGGGGTACAGCTAGTTACATTATATATAGCGACCACTCAGACCGTTCTTCTTTGCTACAGTGCATATATGAATATAGTGTACAGGAGTTTCAGTGTGCTTTTGGGTTTCTGATTCTTCTCAAATTCATTCATACAAACAACACGCTAACTAACGTACTTGCAGATGTCTCGAATCCGGCATCAAATAATTATAGCACATTGTGCAACGAGAAAATCTTACTCTCCTCATTTCTAGAACAATTCAACATATTTACCTAATTCTTTTTTTACTCTAGTGTACTTTCGCCAGAAATTAGAAAAATTCTAAAGACTACACAGTGCACTAGTCTAATATTTGAGAATATAAATAGATAAAAAAGAAACATTGTTTGAAATGTAATACTTAGATACACATACACTAAACTTTACTAGAAAAACACAAAAACAAAAGCATAACACTGCTTTAGTAATATAATATCTAAATAATACAGGAAATATTTTCTTTGGTCCTACAAAATAATAATAATACTTCTTAGAAATGGAAAAAGTAATCATAACATACTAATTTTATGTAAAAATATAGTTTCTGTAATATAATTTGTAAAAAAGATTAAAAAAAAAAAATTAAAAAAAAAATAGCAACGTCCAGACATAAATGCAACAACAACGTAGCTATTTTTATCCTAAAGGCGTTTAAGGTTAGTGCCACTGAATTTTTTACCGCCAAAAAAAAAAAACAGGCTAATATGAGTGATATACTGTGTAACGTAAGGGCTACATTCCCATACATTTTTTACTGGCGCTTACGGCTGTTTGGAACTGAGTGAAGTTTTTCAAAAAGTGCGGTGCTTGAGTGGTTAAGAGCAAATCATCGATGTCCGGTTTCGAAATCTATTTGTAATTTTTATTTGACTACATGATGATTATAGGTACACGTTAAAAAGATTTCAAATGAAAGTTACCGTGAGATTTTATGTTCCAACTTAATTGACTTTGAATGAAAATATAATTATGTATTTAAAAATTGTCTGTAATTTAAATGGGAATATTATAATGTTTGATAACAGTAAGAGTTGGGTATAATATAATATTATAATATCATCGGGTCCTTTTACTTCCTTCTCGGCACTGCATCACACCACCATGCCCGCCATTCAGACTTACTGTCTTGGGAACATGTTCACCTATTCCCAAATCCTGCAACCTAAATAGTTACGCAGGGTGGAAAAAACGAACGGGACATGGAGGAAAAGTATATTATGTAAGTAAAATTTTTTTTCAAAGGAAACATTCTTTTATTTTTTAAGTAAACTGCATTCATAGATTTTCTTTTTTACGTATACTGTGGGATTCGAACCAACAAAAAATGCAAAAGACTGAAATTCACTATAATAAAGTACTAATCGACAGGGTCTATGATAAGGATAAAATCTCTCGAATAAACATGTATCTCACAATTAAAGAAGACCTTGAAATTTCGAACGACCCCTGATATTAATCAAATTATATAGGTACTGATTGACAAGATATTGAGAGTGTTTAACGATATGTCATCGAGATTGTAATTATCGTTTTCTTTTTAAATTATTGATTGAGTACAGATAGTACATAGTGTTAGAATTTGTTGTTTATTATAATTTCTTTTTAGTAATACAGACTTCTGGGATCTAACTAGAATCTTGAAATCATTATGAGATATTTTAATTAATAATTACTGTATGTAATCCTAGATTACACAAAAGGTGGTGTGTGATCTACAGACAAGGTAGGTACCTCGTAATCTGTATCTCGTTAAGTCTATGATTTTCCGTTACTTATAAACAACGGTAAACCACGTAAGGAACATACATATTTGGAAACCAAAAAAGACATAATAAATAAAAAGCGCTATAACATGATAGAAAGAGAAGAAAGTGTATTGTCCAGAAATAGAAATTAGTTGGTGTTAATTTCATAAATTGATCAAATTATTTCAAATACTGTCAATCATTCATTGTATATTTAACTATTCAACATAACACTTTCTCAAATCATCATTATCTGCCTATATAGTTTTATGTCTGTCTCAATATCTAATAACAAACTCAAGCGTAGAGTTAAAGAAACGTTAATATCGGATATTATCTATGGTTTATGCGCGGAGGTCGGTCGTTATTCGATTATCGACTTTCCCTCTTGAGATATCTGTGTGATCTATTTTACACGTAGGGCTATCTACGACTGCAGAATATTGAACTGGGTAATTAAAATAAAATATATGACATTTTTGCGGCAAGGAGAAGCAGTGGATGTCGTTCGGCTGAGGTGATGTTGGAATTCGTACCCAGGCAGTATACGTTGATTATTATTTATTTATTTCCACTAATAAATTTCTTTACAAACTTGAGTTAAAGGCATTCTATTAAACCACTGGAGTTTGTCTTAGCATGCCATGACCTGAGGTTTACGTATAGTACGTAAACATATTAAAAAAATCCTTTTACACGTAGCAGGTGACTCTTATTGTTAACACGCTTTTATTTTAACTTCACTTGTAACTTACTAAAAAACAATGTAATAAAATCTTAGAAGACAATTTTAACCTACTTCTAATGGTCGTATTAAAATTAAACTTTGTATGTAAATATAGTTGCGATGACGCAGTCAGGAGATAGATAGTGGAACTCTTCAGTGACTACTAGCAAATCCCTCGAATTTAGGCTCATGTGATATGTTTTGACGAGATAGAACCAGGAGATATTTATAATTTTTAGTCCGTGATAAAAACGTGTTTTTTTCAGTTTTGTTTTTAAACTATTTACTTTTATGTCCACTAAGATACTTCAAGAAATTAGGGCTTTATTTCTGAACGAATTAAGTTTGTCTAAAATTCAAAAAGGTGGACATATTTCAATTGCCCCCGCAAATCACGAAAAGATAAGCTTCTCCACGTATTTATTGATTGGTACGGTAAACAACATTGGAGTGGATCAGGAGCGATGCAGTTTGTCATGCCCCTGTCATGCCCGACGAGTTATTGTCGATAGCTGACAGCGTTACGCGACGGGACACGAATACAAAGGACGGACAGCGCGGCGAGACTAATGCTAAACGATTTGCTGATCATCTTCACGATAGTACGCATAATGCGTATTGTTTCATCGCAACTGTGGATTTCTCCGTACATGTCAAGTATGACAAGTGAACATTATACTTGTGATCGGCTGGTATTGTCAGTGGAACCGTTCTAGGACGCGATAAGAATTAAGAGCTCTTGCTTCGATTTGCCCTTCACAATGAATTTCATAGGCTTGTATTTTCTTCTTCGTTATTGGCAACACGTGTTTATACTCTATTCCGACATAGTCGCGTCGATAGAATATTTTTCTAACCTTCAGAGTTCAAAGATGGTGGCTCTCTTATTAAAACTGCCCAGGCAGTTTTTGTAGCAACCCCAAGTGTATGCTTTAGTTATCTATAAGCACAAAAAGAAAAAATTGAAGTGTTTATTTGTAATGTCAAAATAACAGCTACTCACTAAATGAGTATGGAAGTATATAAAAGTATTAAAAACAAAAAAAAAACCATTTATTAATTTTTTCTTTGGCTGTCGGTCTGTGTCTGCGTTATATTATGAACAATTATGTATATGCGCATCGGAATAGTCGTTTTTTCGAATGAATTTTCATTTGCTGCGAAACCATAATTATTTTTCTAGAATAAAAGTAGCCATAGTTACTCCTTTTAACATCAACTATCTGCTAGTGAAAGTCCCTTTAAAATTAGTCCATACCTTTCGGAGATTACCCGAAACAAACAGACAGACAAAAAAAAAATTATATTGGTGTTTAGTTATAAGCACCATATCTACTTTCATATGTATTTAGTAAAAATCCCTATACTGCAAACACTTCATTTTCATTTATTTATATACAGGTGGCCGGTAATGAATGGATAACCTTGAAATGGCTTATAGCAGAACTTATGGCTGTTCAGAAAAAAAATGCGAAACAAAATATATCCTAGGTAGTACCTAAGATATGATTTTTTTAAATAAGTTCTGCTATAAGCCATTTCAAGGTTATCCATTCATTACCGGGCACCCTGTATATAAACGTCCAGAATAGATTATTAAGTGCGAATGCAAAGAATCCACGAATAGAAAAACTTTATACAAAGTAAAGCAAAATGAAGCTAACAAATCTTGCTGTTTTTCAAATAACAATAGACCATTGTTCATTAAGCTCTACCGCAAACCAAACCTTTTTGCAATACCGACCACGAAATCACAAAACTACAATCTAAAGTTGCAAGGAATCGATGCTTCTATAATTTCACCACACGCTATCTATCCTCTTGGATTCATAGTAAATTAATTCTATGGAACCTGCGCCGGTAAATTCTAGGCCCTAGGGCCCTAGAAATATGAGGTAGGCGGGTTTGAGATTCAATCACATCGTAATGTAAAACGAATGCCTTATCCTTTACAGTGGTAATACTAATATTGAATTGAACATTATCAAAATAAGCAATAGAAATAAAAAAAATACAAAACACGATAACATGATATGACAAATTCATATAACGATAGAAATTGATTTTGGCATGTACTCGACTAAATCCACCCGCGCCGCGGCGCCCAGGGAGCGTTTCTTTGACCGCACTCATTTTTGGTACTATCAGTCAGCTGTATTTTTGCTTTTTATAGCCTATTTATTGTGAAAAGTTATGGGTTATTTATCTTCACGCTAGAAACCTAAGAAGCGGAGCAGTAACAATAAACATGAAGCAATCTAGCAAATTATACACAAGTACGGAAAGTGAGAACAAAGATAAGCTAAGCTACACAGATGCGTTGGAGAGAACTGTTCGAACAAATTTAACATGAGTAAAATCAGCGATATAAAAATTCTTCGTGAACCGCAGAAAAGTAATTCCATAAAGAATTAGAATAACAAGCGAAAGCTTCACGAGCAACAAAGTACTTGGCTGAATTTAAAAGAATAACAGTTACATTATTTAAAATAAAAAACTAATTTATGATTCAAGTCGGTGGACTGTGAAAATATTGTGGCATTTACACGATGCAACGCCATTGAAGCGTGCAGCTCCGCCTCGCAGACTGCGAATTGGTTTACGATGAGGAAATATGATCGCAATTATAGGATTAATCGTTAGAGATAATCTTGTATGCAAAACGCATAGATTTGTAGCGATATGATTTATTTACACATTCACTGCATTAGTCTCGTGTCATAACTCATTTTAATCTGCGTTTAATTCAATTCGAATGGGTAATAATTACAAATGTAAGCTTGTAGCAAATAAACATAAAAAACCTTTACATATACTTGGGTGATCTATAAAGTTGACAATCGCCAAAAATACTTGTTTTATTAGTATACAATCTTACATTTTCTTTAAAATAGGTACCTAAAAATGAAGGTCCTGTGCCTAATGGTAAACACAGTACAATCATAAAACAATAGCGACCACCGAGAGATCAATAGAGCCAAAAAAATACTTTTAACACGCCACGCGACACGACACGGAGAGAAAAGCACAGCTCTATACTATAAACAGAGACAGACGATACGCGTTAATTGCCTACCTCGCTTTATAGCATAGGTCTGTCCTTTTCTCTCCACGTGGCGTGTATTAAAAGTATCTGGAATAATCCATCGTCGGTCGTCGCTGCCACGCAGTTCAAGAATTCACTCTAGAAACCCCCTCGAAAGCAGCAAGTACTCTTAGACATCGTTTTACAGTCGAACCCTAAAGTAAATCTTTGGAATCTAATCATCAATAATCGGAAGCATCGAATCGGGAACCAGCATAGTCATAGAACAGATGTGAGTCATACCGAAGGCGCTTCACATTCACACGCCGGTATGCAAGCATTACGGCAATTGGATATAAACTTGCTGATCCCGAAACGAGACAATCCAAAAGACCAATTATCATGTACCAACGAAGTCTTTGGATACAAAAATACACCAGTAACCTTAGACCAAGAGAATATATAGAGTTCATAATGTTTTGAAGAAGATCCAAAAATAGTTATAACGTAACGAATCTAAAATATGAAATTTGAAAAGCAAAAAAATCACGGTTTCGTCATACAAAAAGGCCATAGAAATAACAAGGCAGTCGAAATGTAGAATCAACTTGACGGTAACATTTATTACTTCTCTGGACGTTAAAATAACTCTTAATAATACTTAAAGAAGAAATATGTTTTTATTTATTATCTAGGTTTATTAAAAGCAGCAAACCGCGATATGCCACCGACATTAGAGACTTTGATACTTATGTTCTATATTAATAAATCTTTAGTCCTATTTATACGTGTACTTTTTAAACTTTGTGTTAAACGTCTATTATAAGAACTAGAGATCACGAATATGACTTGTTTTGTATGCCTGTTTGTGTATGAAATAATTAAAAAAACCGGCTTCATATATTTCTATAAAATTTTCTACACGTTTAAATTATGTCATTCCTCAATTGATAGGTTATAAATAATTGAAAATAATACTACTTAATCGAAATCGTAAAAAGATATAATTTGTTTATGAATTCTCAGCCGATATTGAGAAAACTTTGCGTATGCGAAGTAGATACCATTCCTCAATAGAGATGCTTTATTAATTGTCACTAACACTTTATCAAATATAAAAACAAGTAAAAATACAAATACGAGACGAAGAAATAGCTGCGGTTGGAGCCGAGGGCACAGCTAGATGGCTAATACAAAATTTTTATATACTTAGATAAAACTATAGTTCGAATACTATATACCTATAGCTTATTCGTAAATCATAGTTTTTTTACCATCGATACCCGTATCTATAAAAGAAACATTACAAGTTATTTAAATCACAAGACAATTATTAACAAAACAGAAAGCCAACTTCAATTGTCCCCTTGTGTATCTTCGAAGTTTAAACTCCAATACCAATGAATTTAAAGGTGGTCCACCCTTGAGGTGTCCCTAACCAACAAAAAAAGAATCATTAAAATCGGTTCATAAACATAAAAGTTACGGCAATAACATCCATAAAAAATATACATATACATTCGGATTGAATAATCTTTTCTTTTGTTGAATTCCGTTAAAAAATTAAATACGACACAAATAACTTATTCATCGAAAATATTCCAATGAGACGTAAGACAATATCTGCAAAAACTTAGTAAAGAGTTAAGTATTCTTCAGATTCCAGATATGCTGCAGCATCAGGATAAGGTTACTATGTTGTTGCAATATCATTGAAGTAACAGGATACCGAATTTCATTGGATTATATTCTACCGACCTACGTAGTACATGTATATCGATGCCGAATTTCAAAATTTCATATCGATCAGATCTGTGGAAGTTGTTCTTGTCCATCGATTAGAAAACAGCTCATGACCTGCAAACGGCTTAATAGTCCTTTTTTAATCATAGCTAAGAACAAGTTCCATCTAGAAACAGTTGATTTAGGTTTCACTATATATTCGGTAAGAACATTACCGATTTGCCGGATCCATATCATGAATGACGGTGATGGCTGGAAGTGACTCCCTATCTGTACATCTATTGAAAATGATAATATCTGTTAACAATAAAAAATACTGTAAAGAGGACCATTTTTAACGAAAAAGAAAACCAAATTCAATGATTTTGAGGAGGAACTAACCTTGAGGTATCCCCTTTCAACCGAAAAAATTAAAAAAGAAGTAGGAATTGAGTAACTTCCTCCTTTTTTTGAAGTAAGTTAAAAACAATTCAAAACAACGTTGTTATGTTTGATCGAGTTTCTTGCCGGTTGTTTTCGATGACTTGGATGTTTTCCGAATCGATAGTTGTGTGTTGACACTATTGATATTTATAAGTGCCTTGATTTTTTTGAATAAAATAAAAAACTAAATAAAAATGTATACTAAATTAAATTATAATATTATATACAAACAGACACGGTGGTTAAAAAATAACAAAGAAATTATTAAAAAGGAAACAAAAAACCCGACTGCATTACATGAATCCCCCAGGCGTCGTAATTAAATATTACATAGCTTATGTCACACTAACAATTAAAAGGAATCAAACGACACTTCTGATATACAGAGTGTTTATGATATACAGAGCGTGCCAAAGAAATATACATAGGTATATAATATATACGCTCGAAAAACATAACCCTCATTTTTCGCAGTCGGATAATAAATAGACGTGCAAGTTATATACCTGTGTATATTAAGAAACATTATCAGTCCACTCACAGCTGAATATGATAGGTACTTATAGTTTTGGCAGCAGGAAGTAAATCCTTAGAAACATCAGTGACGCAGTCTCAAACAATAGACGTACTGATCGATTTGACTTCAATAGATGATCAGAACATACGCGGCGACGTATTACCGTGTATTACAAACCTTAATGAGATACCGGAGAGCATACAAACGGGCTGCTTTGAACATTGAGCATGTTTGATATTTTGAATACGTTTCTCAAACAATATAAGTATAGCATAGATTTTTTATACGCGCCTGTCTGACATGTAATTTATTATTTTTTATAAATAGGCACAGTAGCAGCATTTTGATTGATGGTTAGCACAATCCAAAACCAACTAAGACAACTGAGAGATCGGTAATCAAGCATACGACTCGGCTGATAGTAAGTGTCTACCGTAGAACGTAACCTATGTACGCTTATAATACCATAGATATAACTATTGCGTTGCCGTCCTTTCCCTTCCGCAGAGGATGGGCGGCTGACTTCGCTCCCGCACACCCGTCACGTCCTCCCTCTCTTGCGTCAACTCAAGCCTTTGCAGTCTGGTAGCCGCTAGCGCGATACAAGTGACACTGCACTTGCAATAACTTTGCTACCCACATACATCATTACACACAATATGTTCATACATACGTGCATACCACATTAGGTTCTGTAAGGGACCATTTTTCATTTTTTTCGATAGTTTCGACCATGTTCCTTCCTTCCTCCCAGGAGGCAGGGACATGTATATGTGTATATGTTAGTTTAGTTCGAATTCTTAAGGATAGGGAATTAATTAGTCAGATCGCAACTTCTCTGCAATCGCGGCAACAGCCAAAGCCGAGGTCCGGCCACTTTGGCACCCTTGCTTGCATGTTGTCCACGCTTTGGAAGCCCAAGCCACGCTAAAGCTGTAAAAGCCATCAGCGGTTCTAGTTATAGGGCCCGTCAGGACTAACAGTGTATTCAGTACCTACTAAAAAAACTGCCGACATTGAGCCCCCTTACCCTAAGGAGCTCTGGAAATCCTACTCACCGCAGGAACACAAGACAAGGCTGCGATCTTCTGTAGAAGTTATGCCACCAGTTATACTGCCCCAATTAGAGATAAATTTCCAAAGAATTTTCTCTGTGCCCTCTTCTCTCAAAGCTCTCAAGCTTATTTCATGTATCCGGTTAAAAGAGAAAAAGAAAAGGATGTTTGAACATTAGGAAGTTTGAATAGACAGACTATCCATAGTCAAATTGTATAAATACCTATCGATTGATCTAGAGACAATCACTAATTGTATGTATCATACACATTTGAATTAAATAATTTTTATTAACCTTCAACGTAATATAAAAATAATTCGAACTAAAAGTTATCATTCGATGGCTTCTTATAAAGTTAACTCTTGTTTATTCATTATTATCTTTATTTGATTTTTATTATTATAATTGATTAATTATAAAATCCGGCTGGTATTTTAAAGTAAAGATAATAAAGTCATACGCGTTGGGTGGCAATTTTAATAAGGTCGTTTAATAAAAACAAAGTTTATCTAACATAATAAATATTTTATGTAAAGTATTTCACAATAAGAATTCATCAAAAAAAAAAATATATATATATATAATTACTAAGCATAAGAAATATTTTTCTTAATCTTAAAAAAAGTATTTCAATACAAAGAGTTTAAAACTCGTGTCGATGATGAATTTATGAACTTTTAAATCATTTACTCCTTTATATTTTTGGATTTTTAATTTTTATTCGAAATTACTACGGCACTAATTACTTAATACGGCAATGGTAAAACATAATCGAATGCCCAAACCACTAAAGCTATAAATAATAAATTTAAACAGTAGATAAAGATACCTTTTAACAAAGGTGTGCTGAGAAGTGATTATTTAAATATCAACAATTAAAGGATGGAAAACAGAAATATAAGATGCAAATTCATCTCGTCTTTTCTAATGTTACGACGAGACTTGATAATTAGTATTGTGGCAATTGTTTCAAAAATGGAAATATACTTTTTAAACCTTATTGGAAAATACAACATTAAAACATGAGAAAGTAGATGATGCAACCTATAAAGACATATTAAGCATGTAAATGTACCAGATAAATCTCACGAAACGAAAGTCGATCGGGCCGGCCCGCTTAGTTTCGGCACACGTAGTTCAATTAACCTGAAACAGTTTTGAAAACGTGTCTGCATTCAAAACAATAAACCAAATAGCATTCGATAAGTACGCTCGTAGGTATCTACATACATACCAAGATATAAATTAGAAATAGAATGCGGTTGATTTTTCGCATCGATTTGTACGTGGGTCGAAAGATAATTTTTAGACGAGCAAAAACAAAGCATACTCGTTTATTTATTATTGAGATCACATATAATATAAAAGGTAATAAACAAATATCGAAGACTGAAATTGGAGAAATCATTTTCAATTCGTTAAAATTATCTTTTTATATGTCAAAAGAAGAAATACAGTTTTCCCCGTAAAAACAACCGTACCGTTCCAAAGAAAGCGATAAAAATGGGCTCCAATACGCGTTATTATAAAATACCATCAAATTAAATAAATTTATTTCATAAACAAACATTATATTATACTCAGATCATCCGCATGACACGGCAGACCCCTCCAAACGATCTTGCTATGTTATTTTAGATTTCTGGCAGTAACGTACACTCGCGGTTGCCAGTCATCATCTCCGTGTGGAATTGAGCCATCAAAGTCGTAAGGCGGCGGCGCGCGGCGCGTCGCGCTTGGCGGCGGTTCCGTGACAAAATTGAGTTAATAAATTAGTCAATTTTTTTTTTGTCTAAATTGCATGTAATAGAAGACATGAAAGCGAAGAAAGTTTAATTAATTCAATAACTTAGTTTAGTTACAATTTCACAAATATTTTTAGTGCACACAAGAATGGTTGGTTACATATAATGCGAATAGCGACTCTATATATTATTTCACTTCTCATTTAATAATAAAAATGATGTTGCGTATATACCTACTTATATTTTAAACAGGTATAAAGACATGTAATGAATTATTTATTTGGAGATTTCTCTTTTGGGGCAGTCCGACTGGTGGAATACCACCACCCAACAGAAGAACGCAGTCAAATGACCTTTTGTTGTGTTCCTGTTGTGAATAAAGTTTCTAGAGCTCTTTGAGGTAAGAGGGTTCATGGTCGGTAAAGCGCTAGTGATTGCTATGGTATTAGTCTACGTTAGTCGCTTACCATCAGGCGGACCGTACGCTTCGTTGCCACCTTAGTAGTGTATATATAAAAAAAAAGTTAAACGCTTAGTATATATAAGCTTTGACTGGGTTTGTCAAATGCACATACCTACTGGGTGAAATCTTAAACATAACTTTCTAAAACTTAACTACGTTATTTTATTGTCAATATTTACAATTAATTAAATCGTTTGTTTGTTAACAAGAACTTGTTTAAATGTATATGTTAACCCATTATAACATGAAATGCATTATGTACTATAAACTAGAGATATTACCGGCGCGGCGGTTTATAGTTATTGCTTAGGCCGATTAAGAAAGTCGTTATGATGCTAAGTCGCTATGTAACTTCTTGGAAATCGGAAATTATACATAAATATTATTGCATGTTCCCGTTCTGTTAACTACTTAAATAAAGCTGTTTAATGCATTCTTAATATTCTTAAATATCTCAATGAAGATTTTTTTTAGTTATATCAAACTATAAAAATCTTTTCAACACACTTGCTCATAAAGTGGCTCTAATATCACCGCAATTAGGCACATAATGACACCTATAATCAAACTGTGACTTTTTCATTGCTATTATTCACAAGTGAGTTATAGAGTTTTTTTTTTATTTTATTGGTCGAGTTGCTTTGTTCTTAAAAAAGTTTCGATACAAAAAAGATAATGATCAATAGAACAAATAAATTAATGTACCTATTGCTTGCTCATTTCATACAACTTCGTATTTAAATAGATAATTTCAACTTGTACGTGTTTAATAAATAAAACTTTCACTCAAATATAACTTTTGTTTTCTCTGTAATAAAGATAACTTTAAATTCCCCATTTTATACGTGGTTAAAACGCTATCTGCGGAAAGCCAAAAAAAAGAAACCTCATTCCTTTAGTCTATGGCCGATCGCCATTGTTAGATGCGCGCGCAAACTGATTAATTTTTCCCGCCATAGCGAAAAAAAATTCACAACTCGTTGTCACTGTTGAAATTTTAGTTATTTATTAATTAAAATGTCTACAAGTACCTACTAGTTATGAAGAAAATGATTTATGTTGTACACCGCCCGATATAAGATGTGAAGCTCTTAACGTTGTGCAAAGTTTACTACCTGAAAACTCCAAGGAAAAATGATTTTTTATTATTATTTTCTTCACAAGTGTGTTGAAAAACGTCGTATGATACACGTGAGTATTGGTGATTACCATCCTCGACTCTCTTAAGACCCTCACCTGACGGCTCGGGTCTCAATGGCGCCTCAGCGGTAATCACCAACATTACACACTTGTACCACAATGTACTATTACTCTTCTCTGTATGTAATTCAATTTTTTATTACAATAAAACTAATGAATATAAAAATACAGAAAAAGACTTATACTTTGAAAAAAAAAACCTCAGGAACGAAGTCACTAAAAATGAAATAAGTAAAATTTTAAACTCAGTCCAATTCATACAAACACATCGATGTAAGTTTTATATAAATACCATGTTATTATATACCATACAAAATAACTAGTAAACCATTGAATGACCGAACCTGCGTTTATTTCGATAAACCATTCTGTGAAGTGAAATGTTGTGCAAAAAGACTAAGGTAGGGTTACACAACCGGCCACACACGATGCTCGTTTGCTCGAATCGCGATGCTCACACGCGAATACATACTTGTATATAAAAGAAAGATATAGAGTGAGAGAGAGAGAGAGAGAGAGAGAGAGAAAGTCGAAAAAAGCGGGCGTAACTTATTTTCCTTACGTGACGATTTCTACTCAAGAAGCTGCGTTAAGGAACACCGTTCCAAATAATATTCACAAAAACCGTATTGCAGGTGTACGCTATGCATTAATAAAATATACATGTACCCTAGTTAAATATTCGTGTAACTTAATACAAAAACACAAGTTTAAAAAAATACTTCAAAGAAATCCGTGTCACCGATAAGAAAAATTTCAATATATAATGAAGCAGTCAGTATGTAAAAAATATTCAGATTTTTCATAATTAACTTATGATTATAATTAATTAATGTTGACTTTAAAATATGTAAGTAAAAGTTCGTTAGTGCAAATTTCACATTCTTTATGAGGTATAATATAAAAACCAACAATGCGAGAACTTAAATATGAACAACTCAATTACTTCTTTTTTAAATGTTAATATTACTAGTTAAAATATACAAATATGAAACTTAAGTGTACAAAAAGTTATAACGTAAGTTCCTAAACCATCAAAATAATGTTTAATACATTGTCGTTCGCTTTGCCGGGATTGCGACCACCAAACACCACGTGTGACAGCCGCCTTAGAGGCTCATTAATAGGCACGTAACGTTCCGAGATCAGCACACGAAAATCCAGCAATCAAATGGACTGACCAACATAAAAAAATTTTTTTTTATCGTTATAGGTATATTTACCTTTGTGGCCACAATCTCACCTGGTCTGATGTGGCCCGCTAAACCTAGTGGAAGACTGGCTCTCAAGTGCAGCTGCCGGAACACACCGACAGATTGTTTGGCGACAGATTTTCAACTTGAGGGTGATAGCTAACCAGGCGGGCATTAGAAAAACCCGTACCCTACCATGCTATGGTTCCATCACGATGTTTTTTTTTCACCGAAAATGTCTGGTGCTCATTGCAGGGATTCGAACTCACGTCGATCAGCGCGGAGACCGTAATCGCTACCAACTGAGCTATCATGATGATAAATTCGTCACAGTGACTTGCTTTTTCTTTTGTCGCATTTCGGGATCAACTGCGGTCGGTACGACTGCGATATATGGTTATCCCCCGGTGGCCGCTGATGTTTTGTTGTTATCATTTTCGAAATGACTTCAATAATATTATTTCACCTTCATCAATAATATGTTTTTTATTTATTTTGGCTTTCTGCCTATGTAGGCAATTTTGTCATTGTCAAGTGTGACAAATACAAGATATAGAATTTAGTTGCCAAATGTGTTCCAGTTTGGGCGGACAGCCTGATGGTCCGACACTTTGCATTCCTGCGAAAACCGCAGAGAGCGATGGCCGTCAGAGCTGTCCGAGGGTACCGTACGGTCTCATTTGAGGCAGCCTCCCTATTGGCCGAATACCCACCATAGGGTCTAGAAGCGAGAGCCCTCGCGCTGTTATTCAGGTGGTGTGAGGAGGCGCTGAGGCGGGGCGAGAGACCAACGCCGCCAAAATTCGCGGCGTGTAGGTCAGAGCTCCGCCAAATACCCATGGTGGAAGCGTGAGATTTGCGACTTAGCCACCCCAGCTTAGGCGTGGTGACCGTAGAAGCCATCAGACCAGTTGGCCGTGGCTATTTCGAGAGTTACCTGTGTCGCATAGGCCGGGAGATCGATCCTGGATGCCAAACTAGGCAAGCCTGTGTCTTGGGGACCTTTCATAACAGTTACCATCTTATACTCTTATATCTTATCTTATACATTACTCATTACATATTTATTATACTACATACCACACTATACTATATACAATACAGACACATATTTCTGCTTTCTGGAGTGCATATAAACTTTAACCATGCCAAATCTCACAGTCTTCCGTGCAATACGCTTAAAAAGGTACCGAAAGCTTTTGATTCACGTATTAATATAATGACGATACTTGTTATAGGAACTGCAGATATAATATAAAGCACCTTCATCGATACTTATCTTTAAAGTCATTTAAAAACAAAGTTTTATTGAGATCGGCAACTTCATAATGATCACCCTGAAAGTGTCGTCAACATTTTCCTGCATCACTTCCATTCAATATTTATTATTCCATCACCCTCAATTAGTGTTTTGGTGTCGAACAACACTTAGCGGTGACGCGGACAGCGCGCAACTGTGTGTAACTAATTGTCGGCAAACTAGACGTTATTTTTGTAATAAGGGAAATTTACCGTGAAATATGCAATTTCAAAAGACTTGTTATACAGGAAAGACGTAAATGGTCACTTTAATAATGACTGTGTGATTTGTCAGAATTTTAGGTACATAAATCTATCAGAAATATTAAAAACAAACTATGTATTTTATTATACGTATACTAGCTGTGCCCCGTGGTTTTACAAGCATATAATTTAGAAGAAATCACTGAATGAATATTTTTATCAGGCGGATAGATGGTTTCATCGCGGCATCGCACGGCTCGTTCGCGCCGCTAAGTACTATAGACATAGATCCGAGCCGAGTGTTGAATTATTTTAATTTTGTATTATCTTTCAAACTATACTTCCAAATAACATGCTGTAGAAGACGAAGTTTAACTTCATTATAAATTATCTTTATGATGAAGTAACTTTTGTTCGTAAGGATTAATATGCCATGCTTAAAAATAATGCTCATACATTAATTTTTAAACAACAAAAAAAAAATTGCAAAATACCTCACCTTATAGACTCATGTATAAAAAATAGATATATGCTATCGCTGACTTTTTTATATATACTAATGGCTAATATTTTTGTAGAACATTGTATTGACGTATCATTAACCATTAAGCTAGCGCATGCGGATAAAGCAGTTTGCGAGGGCTTCGACTTCCGACTTACGTAACCAAAAACCAATATTTAAGGCTAGCTAGAAACTTTAGCATAATGTTATATAACCTACTAGCTCTGGTACCCGCGACTTCGCCTACGTATTATTGGATAAACACAGATTGATCTTGGAGCACGACAAACCAAAAAAATGGCCGTTTTTGCGTGATTGAGTAACAAACATAGAAACTTTCCACTTATTATATTTGTAGGATAACACTGGTTAAACTATGACCTCTACCGGGATAAAAAGTACCCTATGTGTTATTCCAGGTCATAGACTATCTGCGTGCCAAATTTCATTGAGATCTGTTGACCCGTTTTAGCGTTATTGAGTAACAAACATCCAAACATCTAAACATCCAAACATACACACTTTCACATTTATTATATTAGTAGGATACTATTCCTTGTGAGTCTGGCTATCATATAAAAAAAGATTTTTTCGAATCCGACTGGTTGTTCCAGAGATTAACGTGTTTAAATAAACAAAAAACTTTTCCGCTTTATTATATTATTAGTATTAGTATAGATTTTACATGTTTTTTTAAATCAAGGAATGATTCGTATAATTATAATCAAAAGTTTTCTTACCATACCATTTGAAATTTCGAACTCGTCGTCCTTATGAGGCCGTGTCCTAAAAATGCATAACCTCTTTAAGCTTAGTAACCTTCAAATGAGGTACTAATATAGTACGGTGACTTTCGAGATATTCCAATTTTAAAGAGTATTTGCTTATGTTTTTAAGTGAGTTCAACCTTTTTTGAATAAAATCGGATTGAGTTTTCAAACATCTGTCAAAATAAAATGTAAGAATAAATATGTAAAAAATCACTAAGGATTATTGATAGGGGTAGGATTACGGAAATTCCTTTCTTATCGAATGCCTACGTCATACAAAGAACACACCCTCCAAGTTTCAGGTCTCTACGATCAGCGGTTTAGGCTGTGCGTTGATCCGTCAGTCATTCAGGACAAAGCATTTTATATGTATAGATTTAAACTTGTAGGGTACGTCTCAGCAGTGTGCCCGGGGCTAGCACCCTTTTAATTATTACATAGTAATTATTTTGAATGAATGAATACTTTATTGCACTTTTAGTTTGTACACTGGCGAGCTTGATGCTATAAAGTATTTTGTACCAGCCAATCAGCGGTAATCAGGGAAAAAAATTTTTTATTGTCGGTAGTGCAATAGGAAATTCAATTTTAAAATAAAATAAACACGAGCAAACACACAAATATAAAAGTAGAAAAGTAAGAAAATTTAAATACAAAAATAAACAAAATAGAAATCAATATAAATTGCTTACACAAGAACAAATATACATAGATACATATATGTATATAAGTACAAATAAAAAATACATACACAAGTCAAAAAAAATAAAAAAATATCACTCTGTCTCTTGTTTATTATACCAATATCGGTGCAGTTGTAGTTCGAAGTTGGTAATTGTTTTAGCTTCTTGAAGATAACGCGGCAACGCATTCCACAGACGGTATGGCAGTTATCGTAAAGGAATTCGAATAGAGTGCTGATTTCATCCCGTAATTTAGTTTTACTCATATTATTGACAATAAATGCCTCCATAAAATATGCTGTAAAAACGAGTAATTTGTCTATAAAAGTAGTGATTCTCTTATACGGCCAAGTCTAAGAGATGGGATATAAAAAACCGAATATTTTTTGCTAAAGCCTTGCCCATCTTTTACTCGTTAAATTCCATTCTTTAGAATCTAACGTGCCTAATTAAATGGATCTAAACCATTTTAATTTATTACAAACCAATAAGGTTAATAATATTCTTTTTATAATGTGTTGTGGAATTGTATAGGGAACATATATAATTACTACATAATTTTAGACCTTAAAAAGACCTACAAAAAAGTTAGGACAGCATATGTCTATCTTCTAAGCGTCACCCAGCGTTTTTGTCTTTTAAATAACCGGCGGGTGACCGCTATGGGTGGAAGCGATGGCAGCACGTTTCGCGCGTGCAATCTGTAGTCCACGTGAGTGGAGCCGCAGGCACAGCTAGTATAATATAAATCACAAAGTTAATATTATTCAGTTCAATACTACAAAGCCATTTAAATTCTGCTGCTTGATGTAGATTAATTATTTTCCCAGACTTGTTGAGGAGACTGTCACGAACCCCTTTGCTGCAGTAATCACAACCAATTCCGAGTAATAAAAGTGCATCTACAATCACTTAATCAACAATATCGAGGGCATTGAAACATCTGCATATTAAAGGTCCACTTTAAACTTGAATTTTAAGAGCCTTGCTTACTGAACATATTCAAATAACATGAACAAAACCTATACAGTTATTGTTACCTTATATACGTAGATACCATTGCTACTTATAAATTTTAAGACATTATGTATAAATCGGTTTCGGCTCAGTAAAACTCCATGCAAACATTGCACAAAATATAGGATGAAATAAGTAAAAAAGAGATACATAAAGCAGTTAATATACAGGCTAATAAACAACCTAACAACCATGTAACTTACTAATCCATAGTACTGTATCAACAGTAAAGGCTAAGATAATTCTCACACACATTCGCTTCAATAATAAATAGCTCACCAAGATTAACGCTGTAGTACAAAAGTTTGAGGGTGATAGACGCACATTTTATTCATTCATGTTGACAATCGTATTGTTGAACCCATAAAACACCAGTCTAGTAGACCCCTTGACACTATTGCAATAGAACATGACATTGAAGTTTAGATAGATTTAAACATACTGGTCATTGCCAGTCAGGTTGGGGAACCCATTCAATTCGTTGATAATATCGTAGGGGAGAACGATGCATCATAACTTTTAATTAAAACGGTACATTAAGTTGGGGCAACTGTCAACGTTAGAAAAGGCACGAAAAAGAGAGGCGGAGAAATATAAAAGGTTATTACCTTGTAATTGATTACGTGGAAGTGTGACGGCAATAGAGATATTTAATAAATAATAGTTATTTATTATAGTTAAAGCGACTAACGCTCATCGTTATACGGCTGTCATCAAAGCATTGGAGACGATTAATGTGCAAGTGTTTCTGGTTTTAACATGAATAATAGTGTTTGGTTAATGGTATTGGCGGAACTATGAAAATTAAAAGAAAATATGTAATACATTAACCAAAACAAATAAAAGAATAGTTATTAATAGTACATCATATTTAGATACATTTATAGATCAGCAACAAAGTGTAAGAAATGCTTTTAAATGAAAATCAGTAAAAAAGAAAAAAATATTATAAATAATATAATTGTTTAAGTGAAGTCACATATTTCATAAAAATTGTATTATTAATGTAAATTTTAATATGGTCTTGATTGGCTGCGAACGGTGCAATGTAAAACTCAGTAAATGATTCTCTATAATACCGTCAACAGAACTAGAATGGGTCTCCGATACTTTATAGGGCAGTAAATATTCAACTAGAATCGTTTCGTGAATGTCTGTTTTATTGTTAATAGTTTGAACTAAATTGAGTCTGCTTTTCCAACTGTTGTTTGTATATCGGCATAGAAATTTTCAAATTTACGGGTTTATACGGCCTGACGCTCATCTGAATCAACAATGATATGGTGAACGAAATTTATTAGTATCTTGCTTCGGTACATTGTTAACAATGATAAGCGAGTTAATTAAATATAATTTTAATTCTTTGTAGGTTTAGCGTTATGGCCAAAATCTACCACCATAATGTCTAGTGGGGAAACTGGGTCTCAAGTACAGCTGCCGGAATACACATATAAGCGCTGGGCAACAGATTTTCAATATGAGAATGGTAGCTAGCCAGACGGGCATTACAAAATGCCCTGACACCATAATTTTCATTACGATGTTTTCCTTTACCGAAAGCTTAGACTCATTGTAAGGATTTGAACTCGCGTCATTCGACGCAATAACGAATTATAACACAGAGATGCCTTTGTTTATACTCAAATTTCATGGAATAATTACGAAACAAAAAGTGAACATCTATATAGAAATCAATAATAAAAGAAATTGCTTCAAATTTAACGACAATAAACTTTTTACGGCTTTACCGAACGAGGTCGTCGACGCGGAAGATGTGAAACGTATAACATTTAAAGGACTTAGGCTAAACGTAAGAAAATTGTGGGAATGTTGTAAAAAAGCTATAATCTATTTTAGTTACGAAGTAGACGAAGAATTTAGAGTCGTAAACAATAAACGGAATGATCCGTTTACAGTTAATATAATTTCGATCGTGGTTGGAGACTTAGCTATGTCTGAAATAAATGTTTACACAAACATGACAAAACAAAGGAATAATTGTAACCATGCTAAATACGATATAATATGTTTTTAATAATAATACATCCTAAAATACAATATTAAAGTTGAATGCATTTGTACTAAAAGCAGAATAACTTCTGAACTCATATTAGATTAAAAAAAGCAATTTAAAGTAGCGGCAAAAAAAAAAACAATTTCATCCGGTGATGTATTTTAGATAAACTAGTTATAATATTTTTTATTCAGTAAATAGGAATTCTACCATACATTTTTCTTCTGATTACTTACAAATTAATGTTATTTATGGATAAATGTATATTTGGTATCGGAGAATACAGCAACATAAACAAATCCATTTATATAACACGGAGAACGGTAATCCAATCTCGGTCATAACTCACGAGTGGGACTCGAAGATAAATTGTCTGCAGCTAACTTTCCTCGACACTGCATTGAGACAAGGCATGATCTTTAGATTTATTAACATTGAAACTTGACAAACGGACTTTAAAAAAATATTATATTTTTAACAAGTTCACCAATTTGCAGCTTGAGGTAAATACATTGCAATTTAAGAACACGATTAATTTCTATACATTTGTCCTTATGCAATTGTCGACATCTAAAAAGACCTCAATAAAAGTTCCATCTTAACAGGATGCTAGCTAATTTAGAAATGATAGATTGTGTTTAACTTTAACTAACATGTAAAAAACCTGGGAGACAATGTATTGAAATCACGAAAATTTTAATCTGTGTAAAAATTCAGAATTTTGTTAGTGGAGTAAAACTACTTATAGGTCAATGAACTGTGAATGTCCTACAAAAAACCGACTAGTATGTTTTTTTTAATGCAATAAGTATAGGTATGCGCTTGGCCTCGATCTCACCTGATGGTAAGTAAAGATGAGGCCGACAATGTATCGCGCTTACCAATTAAATGCCTATTAACTCTTCGCTTGAAGACTCCCAAGTTATAGGTGGAATGGAAAAACAGACGACGGGAGTGAATTCCACTCCTTTGCCGTTCGCATAATGAACGACGAAGCCTAAGACTTCGTGCGAATCGAGAGAATTTCCACAACGTAAGGGTGGAAACCCTCACGGTGCGGCGTCTAGTTATCCTATGTTGGAACGGATTGGGCGGAATTAAATCGTGCAATTCCTGTGCAACAGTGTTAGTAACACTTTAATTTAATTCTCGCTTTGTTTACCTTTTCTTTAAGTATACAACATACAATACAAGGCATAATTGGCGTCACGTAGCAACAACTGTTCTCTGTCTTTCATTAAGATCATATCTGATATTAAATTCTTGAATGATTCTCAATATTTAAATTTCGATTTTTGTTAACAGTTCTCAATTCTCACTTAATCATTTTTCTCCCTGAAAACTTATTATCATTAATCAGTATTCAATAAATACAATGTTTTTGATAAGTGTCCTCATCTGATTACAACACTTAACAATCTGATAGTTAGAGATTTTTGTTATGCGAATATTCTACACTTGAATCAAACATCACCGCCGCTAAATTTAATTGAAATCATGTTCTTAACTTTGATAGGCTAGATGGTAACTTAAGTTTGAAAGGCAATACGAAGTAAATAATACTAAGCGAAGACAGATTTATCGTTTCATGGAACTTTAATGAATTGTTCTAGAATTTGTTAACGCATTTAGGTCCTTTAAATTATTATGCTATCGATCTAGGAAACAGGTCAAATGTTGCGTGCAAAACGCTACATTGTTAAACTGGGGGAGCGTGGGACGAAACAACCCATAAAACTCCGTCCAACGAACCCCAGTCACAAGCGTATCCCGAAACCAACATAATTTTCAGCGCATCTTCCGCACTTCTCGTTTGAAACTGAACTTTTTGCTTGTATAAATACGAGTTACCACAAAAAAAGTATGTGTAAAAATATTATCTTTATTTGACAGATGGAACCGAACTGAATCGCCCATTGACAAATCGTCAGGATGTTTCAATGAATTCGATATTGTTAAACGGATGATGCATATTTTGAAGTGATGTTGAATACAAAATAATGACCATAAAATGTTTGTTCTAAGATATCAAGGCCGTGTAAAACAAAGAATTAAAAACTAAATAGGGGAATTTAGTAGTTTGTACAACATTGCTATTTATTTCATGTGCCATAAACAAAGTGATCCTAATCGCGCGATAATACAAAGAAACCCGCTACTAATTGTATAAGTGTTGATCGCTAAAAAGGAATACAGGAATATTTTTTATCAATGCTTGGATATGACTTTAACGTGAAAACGGAGATCAGGCGATATGTAATTTGTGTTTTTATTTAATTTATAAAAGTCCTTATTTATTAATTTATTATACATAAAAACAGATTTTTTTTTATCAATCTACTTTTACATTCATCATATCTATATCTATACTATAATATAATCTATAGTATAATAATATTATGAAGCGAAAAACTTTTTTTATTTGTTTGTTTGTTTAAAACGCTAATCCCTGGAACTACCAGTCGGATTCGAAAAATTATTTTTGTGTATCCACGAGTAATAGTATAGGCTGTCGAATATTAGGCTACAAATCTCAGTTAGATTAAATAAAATATAAGCTAAAATATTGATTTTTGTTATGTAAGTCGGGAGTGAATATAATGTTCTACAAAAATATTGACCCTTAGTATATCTAAAAAAAGTCCGCGATAGCATAAAATATTTTGAAGACTAAAAATTTATTTATGAGCATTATTTTAGGCATTTCATATTAATCCTTACGAACAAAAGTCACTTCATCATAAAGACAATTTTATGAAGTTAAATTTTGCCCCTAATAGAATGTCATTTGGGCATATAGTTTTAGGAGATAATGAAACATTTTTATAATTTGTACTTGCGGGAAGTGAGAACGATTATGATCGGCTTTACACGGTGCGTTGACGGCGCAGGTGTTTATCGGATAAAATTAACACGGGTGAAACCGTGGGGAACAGGTAATTATAATATAATAAAGAGTCATATTAAACAATTTTAATAGAAAAATAAAACCTTTCCGTTGTTTAAGTATTTTAGACGACTAAAATCTTCTAACAAGATTAAACACATTTGAGTAAAAGGGAGGATTTGTTTGTCCAATAAAACAATATAAAAACTTTAAAGTACAGCTATTAACGGTTTATAATCAAGTACTTGAACATCAGAACTATACTATACAATATTATTTTTCATACATTACTGTTTCCTATATCGTTGCTGGCCAATAAAATAAAACAATTAAAATATGGTAACCACATGTTGTATGTACGTAAACTGTCCTTCATAATAGACACCTATGAAGAGATCTGAAAAAAAAAATTATAGACAGAACTAAAGATTTATTAACCTAGATATATTTTTAAATCTACATACCAATATTTATCATATCAAGTTTTACAGATCATTTTAAATCGCCTAAATATTAATTTGGTGATTATTTAAGTTAACGAATTGTAACATTTACGTAACAATATTTCATCCGCAGTACGAGAATATCTTACATCGAAAAGTTCACAACTGACGGCGCAATAGAAACTATAATTCCCTGTACCAATTATAGATATACAAAAAAGTTGAACGTCTGCTTGAATATTAGTTTAGAAAACATTCTTTATCAATGTTGACATTTCTAAATCTGGTTACATTCGGTTGGATGCGTGCTGTATTCCCCAGTCGTATACATTTTGATTCAATTACAAACTCATGTCTCGAACCAATCCAATTAAGTGAAATTGTATGGACCGTGGTATAAGCTCAAGCGTGTATTACTTAAATGTAAGATTACTTACATATAAATGTAGGTATAATTGATTGTTGGCCATAAAAAAACCTAGTATTATTCTTCTTCTGCCTATTGTACGGTTACCCTAAATAATCTTGATTCAATCTTTTGGGAACTTAACACTTTTAAGCGTTAAGGACCAATGGTTTCAATCAGACGTACGCCGATTGGTGCCTTTGCATGTGCATGTAAATTTTCATGATTTGCTCACATTTACGAATTGAATGGCTCATTTATCGGAGTTTGAAATTCTCAGTGTAGCATGGATAGTCGTAGTTGTAATTAGTCAGTATTTTCCCCTCAAAAAGACGTTTCCCACTTACTACTATGCATTTACAGACTCTCATTAAAATGGGCGCGTGCGTCTGCCCACAACAAATGTGCTACGTCAACCGATACAGAGCGGGACCGCGCACCGAGGGCGCAAACGCGACGGAAACGATTCCCTCGTGCTCTGTATAACCGACAGCGGATAACACGCTACGGTAACCAGCTGTCTGGAAACCAGTGCGTGCGAGCCCCTCTCATTACGTGCGACCAACGCTGCTCACACCCGAAACTACTAGGCGTGAAGAGGGCGAAATATTAAGGTACACACGCAGTGAGGTGCCTGCTGGTAGGCGCGGTGATGACGTAGCACGGAGCGGAAAGGACTGGGTCGCTGGCGGGTTGAACACTTGTGAAGATGCAAATGACACACAGGTACCACAATAAAATTCGAGGTATTCTTCAAGACACAATACAATTTGTTGGTACTATCTTCTGGGTACTGTTTCTTCCAGTTTTGTTTCTTGAGTCTTGAGTCTTCAGCTTGTGGCACCCGTGTGTGCCGGTTGGCCCCGGTAGCGCGCCTTTTATATCGTTTGCCGGAGAGCGAGACGGACGATGGCGGCTCTATCCGTACTGCTCTTTACCAAATATGGGCATGCCCGCTAACCGCGGGGGTGCTTCGTGGTTGCACTATTGCTATCTCTATCTACGTTATTATTATTACTTGTATGCAAAATCTAATAAATCGTTAATATCTCTAATTACAATTATTCAATTACTATAAAAACTATTTCACATTATTGTAGACACAAATACCTATCCAAAAACACTAACTTTTATAGGTTAATAAACATTGTAGATACAAAGCATTAAACATTGCAACTTTAAAACGTCTTGAAACTCGTTATATACACACTATTTGGCGTTACAAACATTATAAAACATATACAGAAGGCTATTTTACCTATATAACACAAAACATTACATACAACTTTTATATAATATGAATTATCGACGATATATGATTTTAGTACTTCAAGCGACTATTTCTATTAAATTATAAGCATTTTTATAACTTATATACTGTTTTTATATACCTACACGTTATAGTTATTATATTCGAAACATTAGATCTATGATTGTTTTTATAAATTATTCATCCCTACAACTTATATTTACAATTGCTATTTTCGTATCATTACGCTTAGGCCTATGCGTCGCTAACACTCATTATTGAATATTTATTTGGTACAAAAGCGTAATTTTCCACACAAATTGAATTAAGTTATAAATATATACTATATAGTTAAAAAAGTTATTCGGTGCAGTGGCATTGGGTTAAACGTACCGTAAAACGTATGACTGATAAATAATTATTGCGTTTATACAATCGCAGTGTTCAAAATCTTATATGTTCCTTTAATTATAGATCGACTATCCGCTAAAGGCTCGCTGGTTATTAGATGTGGTGGATCGAAGCTTGGGTCTATTGGGAAGTCTTTACATAGATCGATCTAGCTATAAATCGATATTCGTTGATAATGAAGCAAAATTACAATCCCAAGTATTTTCGAACTATTTACAGGTAATGTTATTATAATTTTTTACATTCTAAAAGGAAACTTTGCACTAATTAACGGATAAAGATAGAGTCAATATAAAAGACTAGCAATTGCTTACGACAACGTTCACGTTAATCTTCTTCTTTTATATATCACATATTAAATATGATGATATTTTCTGTGGACTCCAAAATGGCAGAAGCAATTTGATGAAATTTTCAGAAAATCTTCTCATTAGTCCAGCGGCTGATCCTGTAAACTTTGGTAACGTTTGGATCAATGTTCCCTATGGACTCCATAACGGCACGGTAACGCGAGGCATTTTTTGAATCAGATCTGTATTTCCAGAGGTTAACTCTTACAAACTCTTTTATATTACTGGCATAGATTAGAGTATTTATATATTATTTATAATCGCAGCAGCGTATAACTTAGACTAAGACAATATTTCAATCGTCGTCGGATAGATAGCGCTAATTGGTCGTTTGAAACACACCGCTAATGCGCGTACGCAATAAATCCGAACGACGACGCAACGATACCGTCTGTGCGGCCGCGGCCGGGCCCCGCGGTATACCCAAGTTCAACGTGTCCGTAAAGATATAATTAAACTGACAATCATATTATGGAAGTTCAAGGACTAAATAAAAAGTGGCGAGCACTATTAATAGTTAAGTAATAAAAAATTTCGTTTGTAATATTTTTTAACCGATGATAACTCACAGAAATCCTGCTTATGCATGCAAAGGACGTGAATTCGTATCTAAATAATAACCCAGAGGGTTGTAAAATCTGAAATATCACAAAAATAAACGTCGATAAGCTCGATCGCATTTGTTGCCGGTTTACCCAGTGACGTCAAGGTCACATTAGTATTTGTCGCCTGGGTGCAAGAGACCCTTAAAGACTATAGACATAATGTTAACTGGAAAATTTCGCGTTTACCTGATACATCGACAAAGTCAGACATGGATGATATGATTAAAAATGTACCTAAGCCACTTAAATAGCAAGTACCTATAGAACAACACAGATTCGCTTCCTATCAATATCCAACTAGCCAACTCTCGGCATATCTTCAAGCATACGCCACGTAGGTTCTACTTGGAGCAGTTGAATATCGGCTATATCATTATTATTATTTATAACTAAATATTATGCACACTTTGCATATACATTTCTCTTGATCCCCGTGGAAGACTGGTAGACAATTCTTTTTAGCATTAAGTCCTCCAATTTTACACTTATGTGGAATAAATAATTAAAATAATTAAATAACTTAAGTAATAGCTTTTTCTATTTTTAGTTCAATGCTCCCATTACAATTTTTTTTTGCCATTCGGGTGCTGAACATCCTTTGCACCCCCGGCACGGCTCGGTCCTAAGCGACGGATATTTCTCAAATCGACTTACATTATTCCAAAACTATAGTGACTTTGAACGGAACACGAAGAATAGGATACGTTAAGAGTACCTAGATGAAATGGCATGTATTTTGATTCTGTGATCCCTGAAACTTAAGGGAAAAGTATGTAAAACAGTTCTATATTGAGATGAATGGATCTTAGTAATGTGTAACGAAAGAGAGGAATTAAAGAAGGCAACTATTGGCAGAGAATAAAATTAGGAATGAGTATAACAGAAAAAGTATGAAAATATCTCTAATTGCAGAGAAGATGAGGAGTAATAGGTAAGCGTAGTATGGGAAAGTCATCAAGAAGGGTTAAAGTCATATAACTAGAAGAGTGTTAAGTATTATGTGAAAGTGGACAGATATAGGAGTAGAGGAAGACCAAAAAGATATGGATGAATGAGGAACGAACAAAAGAGGAAAACATGTAGTCCCGACCCTACGTAGACAGAATAAAGGTAAGAAGAAGAAAGAGATTTTCCAAGCTGGTCGAATGTTTTTGATTTCGAGGCCTACATTTAATAATATTTAGTTGTAGGACACTGTTTTTAATTTTGTCTGCTAGCACTACTCCGGTTGAAAGTCTATATCATCAAACATTAGATATTCTGGAGTTCTTTATACAGCTGAGGTGAGCAATAAGAAAAGATTTTTATCTCCTAAGGGGTTAAAGTTATCTATAGATGTTGCCAAAGGTGAATAAATATCATCGGACGTACGACTGGTAACGTTATGTATAAATGTTTGATGTCATTTATAATAATTATATTTGTAATTTGTGTTAACGGATCTTGCAGGCTTAGTATCAACTGTTAAGTGCAAATTTAGTTATTAGCATGCAACGAGCTACTTCTTTATCATACCAAGAATTATATACCCGTTTACAAATGGAAATTAAACAGGAAAACACGTAGACTTATCTCAAGATTAATGACGAGTAAGAACCTTTTTATCTAGCTTTGAATATTGAAGGAATATATATAACCACGCAAGCTAATTTTAAACTGTCAACGTAGCTGATTGTCATCGATAAACGATCCACAAATTCCTAAACAAGACCTTAGAACTGAGATCAGTCACTGATAGGTTGAGTTACTAGGTTTATAGTTGAGATATGAGTTTGGAAGGCTTCGCGTGTGGACTTGTAAACAAAACGCCTCAAACCAGAGCGTTGGCGCGGCTCCCTAATTACGTATTTAAGTAAAAGTTCACTTTTTGCGAAACAAAAACTATGTTTGCTGCATGGCTAGTACATAACACGAATTTGACATTTTGAAGTCGATATTTAGCGAGTTTTGCAATCGCTTTACTTTTGCTAAATATGAAATAAGGGAACATAATACAGAATTGCGAAGTGCGCGCTTTACGCTAGTGATGAGTATTTACTATATATTTACATTAGCAAGACCAAGACGAACACCAAGATTGTCTTAGTCTTGGTCTTGTTCTTGCTTTGCTATCACTATCAATAGCATAAAGTTTACGATATTGCACCATAAGTTATAAAACATAAAGCCCAACAAGAAAAAAAGTTACGAGTTGCACTCCGGGAGTGCCGAAAGAAGTGAAAACATGATCCCGACGGCGAAACGCCAAACTAAACGTCTATACCCAGTATATGTTGCTGTGATATCGGAACATTAGATTTATTGTATATTTATTAATCGGGAGTTAACAATTGTTGTATTATCGGTTGTTTAAACACTAGGCAAAACAGTTGTTATAAATTTACATACATACCATCACGCCTGTATTCCCCGAAGGGTTAGGCAGAGGTGTACTAATGTACACCCACAATTCGCCGAATATGTTTTTAGGTCCCATGTTATAGGGAGCGAGCCTATTGCCATTAATCGGGCACGAAACCAAACTCCGAGCTGCTACTGAGAATTTCATAGAAAAACCCAATAACACTTTGCTCGACTTAGGATTCGAACCCAGGACCTCGCTCATAGCAGTCGCGCTAAGGACCACTAGGCTAACGAGGCTAAATTTTATAGCAATAAATGTTTTTTTTTAAATCTAGACGCGTTCGCGGTCTGCTATATGCACGCACTATAGCTGCGTCTCGTAACGGTGTCGAGAGTCCAGAGATTTTATCTCATCTAAAAATTTGCGTACCGCGCTAAAAGAGGTTTTCACTTCAAAAATACTCAAATAATAATAAATAACTAATAAAAAATGTGTGGCTCTGGCTCCTAATAAAAATATTGTTTATTCGCGCGAAGTAACCTTTTGGGTCATGAATATAAAGATAATGTGATAATGTAAATGTTCTGGTGATTCGGCGCACGGATTGAAGTGCGATTGTACTCATATTTATATAATGATGTAAATAATAATACATTTTGTTAATTGCCTATAAAGTATGCGATAATGTAAGGTAACTATTGCAAGTCAAGGAAAATCAGAAATACGATTACTAATATAAAATTAAGTGAATAAATAGTTTTATTTTAATGTCTACGACAGTGACCAGAAAATGTATTTACATATTCCCCTCTGTGCCCTAACTTTCATAAAAAGTTTCATAGAGTAGCAGGAGAGATGGTACAGAAAACCTTTATTTTCTCTATTTGCTAAACTATGCTTAATTAGTACCTACTTCAGCAGGAATCAGTAAACTAATCTCTACAATTAATAAAATCGAAGTGTCTGTTTGTAATGTCAAAATAACAGCTTTTTACTAAATGCATATGAAAGTATGTTTATAAGATAACTTTCACAAAAACCCCATTTTTTTTATTTTGTCTGCCTGTTACTTCAGGGTAATCTCCGAAACGGCTGGACCAATTTCGACGGGAATTTTACTGGCAGATAGCTGGTCTTATAAGGAGTAACTTAGGTTATTTAAAAAAAAATTTAAGCGTGCATCTAAAAAAAAAAACTGGTCATGATGAACCATGAGCGCTTAAATGGCTTACGATGAGTAAACCACAAGAGATATATCAAATGAATGTAGTTCATAATTGTCGTTATTAAAAATACCTACAAAAAAGTCAGCGAGAGCAAAACATGTCTATCTTCTGAGAAACACCACAAAAAGCATTTCACCGAGTGCGGGCGTAGCACGATCAGCGCGCGTGCCCGATCGACGGCATTCGCCAGTTCACGCGAGCGAAGCCGCCGGCATAGCTAGTAATTAATAAACAAGAACACATTACCCGAAACTTAAACGGAGTAAGTTATCAATCTTAATTGTCTTGCGATCTCAAAATACATTTAACTGAAACTGGATGTTAAAACAAACTTAACCATGTGTCTGAGACATCGAACAAAAGTGTTACCAGCTGCTGCGTGATAACTGGTAGGTAGTTTAAATTTTAGGGTACTGACAAAGGCGATAATTGTCCCGTTTGCTTTTCCTATTTTATGGTAGCACGGCGAAGTAATGAGATCGGTAATGAATCAACGGTGTTCGTGATCATGCCGGCCTGCAACCCTCACGCCAGCTGTTTAAAGATCCCGATATTCGAAAAACCAAAAAAAAAAACTCAATATGACGAATTTATTACTATGTGCATATTCCGGAACGCGACACCTAAGCGTGCCACTTTGACGGGTGTTCAATTTAGTCGGACAGAACTATCGTGTCCTACCCACCCAGCTCCAGAAGTCGTAAGAGTTGGTAAACTTTATCTCATTGTAACTTCAAAAAGCAAATAAATAACTCGTGGCGCAGTGGTAGTAAACCCTACTATTGAGCCGAGAGGTTGCGGGTTCGATTCCCGCCCATGACTGACTTTTGTGTGAGGAGCATAATTGTCAGTTGTGTGTCTGGGTGTTAACATATCTATATATATATATATATATACTATATAAATGTGTGACGGCTGTTTAGTTACCATAATACAAGTGTAGCGACATCTCTCGCCACAACTGACGCATCAACGCATCGACGCAACTACGTAGCGACATCTATCAAGCCACATAAGACGCATCCTACTATCCTACATTGCGCTATAGAAATTAACTCAATCATTGAGTATATATACAAGAACCAGACTACAACAGTCTGGGCAGTTGCCCGCCAGACATCAAGTCCGGTGAAGCTGTAAAAGCCGCAGCGGCTTTGTTTTTGAATAGGGCCCCTAAGGCTAACAGTGTAGTCAGTTCACATAAAAAACCGCCAGACATAGCACCCGTCTGGCTGGAGGATCCTCCTTTTTCTATGGCGGATGAGGAACTTTTTTACTCTCTGTTCCTCAACTACGCTAAACAAGCTTTGCTTAGTTTGGTATTAAATGGTCGTGTGTGAAATGATGTCCTAATATATTTAAAAAAAGTATTTTATACATTTCTATTAATTTTACTCTTTTATGCATATTTTCTGGTATCCTAAATTGGAGACAGATTTACAATGAGTCTAGCTTTTTTGACTCTATCGAGTATTTGAATGATCTGCTTCCTGCAATGTAAGTTCCAAAGATGGCAACATTAATTGAAACGTCAGTCAAAGAATAACCACCAGTGCCGAATAAAACAAGTTTTTATGGTCTCGCTGATGAAAATAAGATCGCTTTTAATTTCCGTTTGGACATGGCAGCCGAATTTGGGTTCGCAATAAATATATTCTAAAATCGATGCTAACGAAGGCGTGTGGACCAAAAAATTAATAGCAAAATACGATTTATGTCTGTTCAGATAAGGTGATTAAATATCAGTAGAGAAAATAAAGATGTATATTAATTGAAATATTAATTACTTCATCTATATTTTACAACTCGGAATGATAAATGAACTTTCGCTATCTTAAAGTCACCTCAATGTAATAATTTAACATATTCACTTGATTTATATTTCATTTCTTCATTATAATGTAGAGGTAATTCCGTATGCTTTACTAAAATGTATGATTATAAAATAATAAAATGAAAACACGCCAATCTCAAAGAAAACATACATGAGTAATTGATTTTTAACTGTCATGCAAAATCATAAGATATAATTTGGTTTTTATCGCTAATATATTTTTAATAGCTCTGTCTAAGAATAGATTCTTCTTTCTTTTTAACCGACTAAAAAGTTACTCAATTCGAATGTATATAATTTTTTAGGGACGTTCAGCCATACATTCTTTCTTTATAAACCGATTTGGGTGATTCTTTTTTGTTGGATAGGGGATACCTCAAGGGTGGTCCCATTTTAATTTCATTGACATTGGAGCTTCAACTTCGAAGATAAAGAAGAGAACTCTTCGAAATCATTGAAGTTGGTCTTCTTTTTTATCAAAAATTGTCTTATTATTCATTGGTATGCTCAAACCTTGACTTCAATTAAAATAATATTGTCGGTATTTTTTGAAAACTTAATAGGAATATTTAGCATCTATGATATTATAAAGTAATATTTATTAGTGTGCTCGCAACTTTCTTAATCAAATTTTGGAGTTATTTATTTGACTTGATATAAAACTGCTGAGTCAGTTAATAACATTGCATTTTACAAACCGCTCTTATTTGTAGATAAATAAAAATATTGCAGGATGACACAACAAATTCAATTCAGACACAGCTGTCAAGCAAAATGATATTTTAAGTGTTCCCAAAGTGACAGAGAAACTTATTCAACAACGAAACGAGGATGAAGCTGCTTTTCCAAGAAGCAACACAATAAACACAGTGTCATTAATCTAAGACCTATAACAAACTTCGTGTTATTTTTAAACTTATATTAATTATAAACACAGTTTTGAGAACAGTTAATACGGATAAGCCAGTACAAATGTCAGTTATTCATTTACGCTCGGAATTCGAGGGGACGCGAGTACGTGACAGAAAATTAAAAATTACACCCACCCAGGCTAGGAATTTATTAACAATGGTATTACAAACGAGCGGTCCCTATCACGTTAGCAATTTAAATAAAAGACTGTAGTTGAAAAAGATAATTCACGAACGCGCTTTTATGAGAGAGTGACATTGAGTTAATCCAAAAACAGTTATACGAATAGTGATGTTAGTGTTTGTTTTACAAATCTTGACTTTTTTATCTTATCTAGAGCAAATGTCTCGCAGAGATTTTTATTTGCTAACAGTTAAATGGATTGTACGAATGGAAACTTTTCAGGTTATGCTGTTATAACGGTATGTAAAAGCATCTGGCGCCCTCAGGATTTTACCATTTTATAACACGTATTATGCGATTAACCAAATAGTATAATTTTCATAGCCAGTATCAAGTCACTTTCTACTACATATCTCTTACGACTTTGCCAAATAATTTTCCAAGAAGTAAAATCTAAATCTGAAAATACTTTATTCCATTTAGGCCCTAAGAAGGTAGGTATTCATGAATGTCAAAACACTACTACCAATTCGGAAAACATCCCAGTCATCAAAGAGAGCTGGCAAGAAACCCTATCGAGTATTTAAATTTTAATTTATAATTATATCTATAAAGTCTCTTCCACTCAATTATTACTATACTGATAATACTTTAACTAGATTCCTGTTACCAACCGATCAGTAGGTTAAATTCGACCTAGCATTAAGTATAATTGCGCATAATATGAATCAAGGTTGAAGTTTATGAATAACATTGGTGTGATCAATTTTGTGATTTAGTGGGTGTTTGTATGTGGGAGGTTCAACAATTGTATCTACAGTAGGTATTAAAGTATTACGTCTATAATCATTAACTGTTTTTATTTTTGAGTTATGCAACTTTTTTGACATAAATTATTTTTGAAGTTATACTTTAGTAGTATAACGGAAAAATGATGCGAGTGTATTTTTAAAATGCGCGCGGTTGTTGTCTAAAGCAAATGTCTACACTATGAAGTCTCTTACAAAATCTTTTGTTTTATTGTGATGAAGATAGTCACATTCGATGTTACTGACGCATAACAAGAAATAACTAATCACATAAATATAACTTTTTTGTATAGTTTATAGGTTTTTAGCGTTATAGTCACAATCTCGCCCGACATTTAGCGACGATGTAGCCCAAGGTGATGCTAAGCTTAGTGGAGAAACTGGCTCTCAAGTGCAGATGCCGGGACACACCTATAGGTATTTGGTGAAAGGTTTTCAACTTGAGGGTAGGGCTAGGGCATAAGGGGAAATTCTCTACCACAATTCTATGGTTTTCGTTACAATGTTTTTCTTCACTAAAAGCTTCGGACCCATTGCAGGGATTTGAAGTCATGTCAATCGACGCGGTGTACGTACACGCTACCACTGAGCCATCATTGCTTCATACTTCCTACGCGTGTAGACGAATATATGTTTTAATGCATTCATGCAAATTTCCACAAAACTATCAACTAAACAAAACCCGCACTCTTACAGTGTTTAAAATTAAAATCACAAAACGTTCCACAAAGCGAACCACACGAGAATATCACGTCTTGCACCGTTCAACATTTCAGATGTGACGGAGGTGAACAGAGATGCATGTGACATATATTTTCACATTAATATCAGAGCCGTTCTTACGGACATGTGAAATGATAGCTTTTAAACGAACGACAGTACGTTGGCGTCTCGCATCGGCGATCAACTGCTCGGATCGTTTTGAAAACGCCCTTGTTTGCATTAAGCTCTCGCTGTTGTTAATGCGCTTTCTTAGTATTAAAGGCATAAATTCTGATGGATACATCATCGTGAACTATTATTATGTTTAGCTTCACTTACCGGACTGTTATTTAAGTGCATAGCTCAACTTAGCGGTATTGATACTTTAATTATTTGTTTAGACTTAGACAAGTATTAAATTATTTTTTTCTTTGCGGTTATCTCATTGTTTATTTTAGTTATTATATGTGCTATATGTAATAATTTGTTTTAAACAATCCATGAAAACGACAAGATTCGTTTTGACAACTTTGACCTTTCGAAATATCATTAATAATAAAAAAATATCATTTGTTATATCTAAACATTCTCAGGAATGGAACCATTACTTTATAGTATACATAATAAATGTAAGCAAGTTGTCAAGAAAATTTAAAAATCATCTAATATCATGTTCAATATATTGATATAATGCTAATTCAGGAAACTTTTAAAGTTGCGAAAATCTATGACATAATTGCCGAAAACCTGTGCATTGGCATGATAAAATTTTATTTTTCGTGACGTAGATTCGTAGACAAGATCCGTGGACATAAATACCCTAAAAGAAGTCGTGGTAAGCCACCGACCACCTCGATTGGAACGGTAAGGAGGGACATGACGACGATAGGATGTGTAACTAACGGGAAATAACACAACTACGCCAAGAATGGTACATTAAGACTAGGAGGGCAAACCTGAAAAAAATTAGGCATGGGAGAAGCACATGTGTATGGAGGAATTGTAAGCAGCTTGAAATAAATAGTGAAAATACTGTAAAGACTAAACCATCTAGTAGGTATTTGCAACAAAAAGTTAAGCAAAACGACACACACACACAGACACAGACCATTCATCCAATAAGTCAAATTATAAGATTGTGGGCGGCGAAGCGTATCGCCTTGCATTATTTATAATACCGGCTGCACCTACTTAACACGAAAACATACGGATACAAATAATAAGCGTCACGTCGCGTCGCCTCCTTAAGACCTCCCACTGAAATTTCAAAAATATATTCCATCAACTATACCCAATAATTAATCGTTTATATTCAACGAACGTACGTTTAATGGTTTCAATTTGTTGCTATATTTATATGTGTATGTAGTAAAGAATGTATAATTAAAAAAAACGCCCGGTATGTGCTTTGTTAATAGAACATTTAAATTTAAAATTCGATACTATTTTTGCATTATAATAAATAAATCTGCTACAATTCAGCTCGTAAATAGCCAACTAAAAAAAATTAATGAATACGAAATCGAAGAATAAGTGTAATTAGTAGTACTGTAGATTCTGTTCATGATGTTTATAAGTCGGTGTCGAATTATAATGAACGAAATACCAAAAAACAATCCAAGGAGGACGTGACGGTCGTGGAAACAATCTATAGCCGTATATTTTCGAGTTTATATTGACGACCAAGACGAGCCACCCAGACACTAAAACGTCACTTAAAACCAACATAGGGCGTGTAAATATAGACTTGTGATTTGCATGCACACAACAGACAGTCTCAAAATCATTTTACTGTTTCTAAGTAGTGCCCGAGTTTTTCCTGGAATACTGTAGTTTGTCGAATTTTATTTTTCCTTCTTTCCAATCAGTTTCTTTAAAGGGTTATATGTAGATACTTGCAAACATTATGAAAATTTTGTTGTCCTTTTTAAGGTCCTTGTATTCAGGTTCGATGTTGCAGTGTTCAGTAATTATATTAATTATTAGGTGGGTAATTTTGCTACTATGCTATGCTCGAGGTCCTCGGTTCGATTTCCAGGTCGAGAAAAGTGATATTGGATTTTTCTATGAAATTCTCAGTAGCAACTCGGAGTTTGGCTTTATGTCCGATTAATGGCAATAGGCTCGCCTTTTATTACATGGAACCTAAAACATTTTTACTAAAAGAGTGACAACATTGTAGAACGGCGAAAGAGTGCGCATTGTTAGTACATTATGTATGTAAGAGATTGTCGAAGAGATATCAAAACCTAAAATCTTATCATAGTCGCATCGTAGTTTTATTCTTTCCAAATTATACTAATAATAATACGAGCAGGATTTAGTAAGCATAAATTCACACAATAATAATTCACAGGCCTCGTGGCGCAGTGGTAGTAAACGCTACTATTGAGCCGAGAGGTCGCGGGCTCGATCCCCGCCCATGACTGACTTTCTGTGATGAGCATAATGTAAGTTGTGTGTGTGTCTGGGTGTTAAATATCTATATATGTATGTATATCAGTTGTTTAGGTACCATATTACAAGCTTTGCTTAATTTTGGAATTAAATGGCCGTATGTGAAATTGTCTCCTCATACATATTTAATTGCAATATAAAATATAATAAGAATAAAATATAGTCTATATCATTCAGGATAATGTCGCTTTATATTAGTGAAAGAATTTATAGAAGCGGAACTAAGTTCTGGTGGTTACTTACAACAAACTCAAAACTTTACCTCTTTGTAATATAGTAAAGATAACAAAAATCCCACTTCAAAAAACCCTGATAATTCACAAGGAAAAGTCAACGTTAAATGTAAATTCTCCTCGTATTATATATCCCTTAAAGTGAACAACGAATCACGAATCATAATCAGGATATATATTAATAAAGTGACAACAATGAGATAAGCACCGAGAGACGAGGTTAATCGAATTAAGCAAAACTGCTTCAATTACATTACAACACAAAATTACAACAATTAAATATGCAATTTTATGCAACTACCTACTTTATTACAGTGCAAGGTTAAAAATGCTATTAGCAGCAAATAAAATTATTCTATTGAGGCCACAGAAGAAAACGATTTCTTGACGATTTAAATAAATTGCAAAATTAAATTGGTGAATAAATGAAATCTATTCAATTAATAGAATTGAAGTATCTGTAATGTTAATACTTAATACTTTCATATACATTTATTAAAAAAACTGTTATTTTGACATTACAAATAGACACTTAAATTTTATTAATTATATATATGATATAAAAGATTATCACTTTGCCGCATTAAATTAAAAAAAAAACAAGCAAAGTAAAAATAAATGTTCCTACGTATCAACATAAATGAAGAAGGAAGGAAACAAAATAGTCAAAGTGTCAACTGGAATATTTTTCTCTCTATTTCGAGTTCCCGTATTAAGTTACGTCTGCGATTCTTTTACAAACATTACCCGTATTCAATAATCCTCTCGTTCACCTCTTTACTGTTGGTCCCTTGCCAATGTTTCAACAAGGGATTTATCTTACTGTACATAATAAAACGACGTTTTTCCTGCTGCTCTCAAATATACTTAAAACCCTTTATTATCCTCAAGTTTTGAAATTTAAGATACAACATGGTAGTTCAGTGGTATATTAAACAAGTCTGCAACACAAATACTCGGAGAAATAACAAGTTTTTTTACTGAAGGATAGTTTAGCTGCATGCTCGTTAGTAAATGTACGTGCTCGTTAGCAAATGAGACATCGTCAAGAAATCTATGTGAGGTTGTGTAGCAAAAAAGATGTATACGTTGCCTTTAGACAGGGTCGTTGTCTACTAATAACGTTCGCCACATGAAGTTCCACGTGACATATACACGTTATAATAAGTCACCTTCAAACAATTTCAGTTCACTGCAACCTTTTTATTCTTCTTCCTGTGACCCGTTCCTATTCTGTTTGTCAGCAGTATTTATAAAGTCATTTCACTATCTCGCAATAAGGTTACCCTTTTTTCTCTTTTATTTTATAGATGTAATCGCTACAAAAAATTTTTGTTGGACCTAACTGATTATAATGTTTCTCGTGTCTATTCTATTTTATGCACATTTATCTGATGGAACAAGGCTTACTATATAAAGTCACTGGGTTAATCAACAGTATTATATTAGAACAAGTTAATAGATAATCGATTTTATAAACACGAGATAGGCGTTATCAGACCACTTGAACTAAGCCTTTATTTTGCAACAACCTACTAATTTATGAAGAATATACCTTAAAAGAGATATGTTAGGTTTAGGATATCACAATTGTGTACTGCTGCATTCCAACCATCATGTACATGGCGATAAACCCGATAGTGTGAGTTTGCGGTTCGAAATCACCCAATGTATCCATCCAGCTGCCGGGAGGCTTGCAGGACGGCGTGACAGCGACGACCGCCGATGAACTGCCGATCTCTCGGTGGTCACCGTTGTTTTTGGATTGTACTGCGCTTACCATCAGGGACAGTACCATCACTTTGAAATATAAGAATGAGAATATATGTAATTAAGATGGACATTAATATTAATATCAGGCACAAAAAAGAGAAATAAACATTATAATTCGCCGAACGAAGAATATTCGACAAATTCTAAACATAGATAATACAATGCTCTGGTGTTTACATTGTGTACGGTAATAAAGATTTTACGTGTACGATGAGTAAAGTTTGTTAACCGGCGGCGTCCATAAAATGTCACCTCAGAAGCAATAAAATTTCAATTATTACTAATTTAACGACTGTTTAAAATATAATAGAATAAATCGGAAAACATTATCTTAAACTGAAGTACTGTAGGGATGTTTGATATCTATCGATGTTGAATTTCAAATCATCGATGTTTCGCATCTTTATTAGGTTCCTAATCATCAATACATAAAAAGTTCATACAATACATGTTATGAAGAACACATTTGTGTGATATAAATAAGTTTGAGGATCCATTCGTAAGCAAAATATAAATAGCATCATAAGTATTCACATAAACTTACATCCTAAAAACCAAAAAGGGTCGTAAATTTTACAACAAAAAAAAAATTAATCCGGTCGCCCATATTCTTTGCATCAAAACATCGATGTTTTTCTAATATCGCCTATCCCTAATGTAGATGTAAATAAAATTGTCTTATGTAACCTATTATTTATAGGGGAGCCTTGTTGGTGGCCAAGTGTGGTATTTAAGTGGGGTAGATAGATCTAAAGACGCTTGGAAATCCTTGTAATCTGCATTGATCATCGCTATCGGCATATCGGTTATGGATGTACATAGTGACATTTATCGTAAACATTGTGCCACACTGGAAGACTCACACATAGTCGTTCAATAGCGAGATCTGCCTTGGAAAAAACAACATTCAAAATGCTTATCTTACTTTGATACATATTTCAATGCGGTTATTTGCATAATTATTAGATAAAACACATCTCTTAAAGGTATGTATGTACCTTTATGTGATAATAATAAAGCCTACGTGAAAATTGGCATGTTTGTCTCGCGAATGTATGGTACATATTTATTTTAACATCTATATTACTATATAGTGCATAGTATTAAATATAAGCTTCAAAAGATTGCTTGTTTGTTTGAACGCGCAAATCTATAGTAACTACAAGTCACATTTGAAAAATAATTTTTGCATATTATAGACTATTTATTAAGGAAGGTTATAGGCTAAATAGCTTCAAGCTACGACCTTAAGAAGAGGAGCAGTAACCATGAATGTCAAGTAATCTGGCAAGCTGTAGGCAAGTACCTTAAGTGACAACTGAGTAAGTCAGTTAAGTGACTTGCTCGAATACATTTAAAACGGATGAAACCGTGGGATACAGTTAGTAATTAAATAAAACAAATCTCTCACATATATCTTTATTGACAGGCCTCGTAATGCAGTGGTAGTAAGCCCTACTATATTAAGTTGAGAGGTAACAGATTCGACCCCCACACGTGACTGACGTTTGTGTGATGAGTCAGTTGAGTTTAGTTACCATAAATACATGATTGGCTTAGTTTGAAATTGAATGGCCGTGTATGAAATTGTGTCCCCATATAAAACAAATGTGCTAACATTAAAACCAACGTGAGAATTGACATGTTTGTCTCGCGAATGTATAATAAATATTTATATTAACACAAGGAAAAATGACTATATCTCATGTTGCAGAGATGAATTGCATCGCGTGACGATCTCTCTTGCAAGTAAATATTACTCGGCATTCTAGCAGTTTAGCAGTTGACGTGTTTTACGGTTACGCTACGTAATTCACGAAGCGTCTAAATATAGATTATTGTCTCTTTTAACAAATAACAATAATAATAATCATTTGTCTTTCGCAATATTTTACATTACATGCAATATGGCTGAAACCTGTTCTTCTAAATTATGTATAACCTGTGTTTCAAATAACAGTGTCTTCTTCAATATACAATTAGGTACAGGTTTCTTGACTCTCACATTACGAATAAAATAAAATAAAAATAATGAAAATTACAATTAAAACATTAAACATAAAAATGTGTATGTGTTTTTATGTTTGTGTGTGTGTGTGTGTGTGGGTGTAATAAGTTTGCTTACAAGTATGTATATACCGCATAAATGATGTTATATAGGTATGTACTACTTAACTGTCGAGTAGACGCTCAGTTGTATTAATGGAAAGATGTTTTAATCATCTCTAAAAATAACATAATAATCAACTGTAAACGTTATTAACACAATGAAAAAAAAAAACAAAAGATAAACCCAATCGAGTTTCTTGGCGACTCTTCTCGATGACTAGGATATTTTTCGAGTTGATGTTTAGTGTTTTAACATTCATAATTGCCTTCTCAGGGCTAATAAATTGAATGAAGTTTTTGATTTTGATATCTTTAGATGTTAACGATTGGTAAACAAGACTGAACTTATAATAAAAGAAGCGATTAAAGCGCTTATTTGTGGAATAAGAAGTATCGAAGCTTCTGGGGCTCTATTGTTATTTAAAAACTAAGGCTTATTAATTTTAAAATGTAAGGAAGTACGGCTTTGCCATAGTATCACTATAAATAAATATACTCTATCTAAGACTTTTAATAACAACTACTTAGTTTATTAACGCAATATTTTATTAGATATTTTAAAAGATTCTTTTCTAAAACATCTATCGACCTTCAAGCGTCGTAAATATAAAAAAAAACTAATCCTCCTAATGAATATGCATATCTTCTACCTACGTGGGATTTAGAAAAAGACGTCAGACAATAAAGAAAAAAAAAACACAATAGAGGCGTCATACACTAACATAAAGATAGAAGAAACAGAAAACATAGAAAAAGCTTTTGCATACTTTTGTTTGATTATTTTTCGGACATTTTCGTTTTTGAAAGATGCAATAATCGTAAAATGTTTATAAAATGTTCGATTACTAAGCTTTTAACAAAACCGCATCTCTGACGTCTTTAAAGAACCTTAAAATAATACACTTTCCATAATGTTGTATTTATTACGGCTTATATCGGAATTTACTACACATTCCTTTGCATATTCACGTCCATCAAATCTTTATAGAGGATCATAAAATTTTGCATATGTATCAATATTATTAAAATTAATAATTTAATATTATCAATATTTATTATACTCATTACGGTTAATGATGTGGCGTGACAATGATTATCACGCCATGCTTTCAATGTAGTATGATATGTTGAGTAGATACTCTTTAAAAAAAAAATTTGTATCTTCCATATTTTAAATTTGGTATGTGTCATACAGTTCTCTTTAGTTGTGTAAAAGCTTTGCTACAATATATATATGTTCTTTCCTGTTCTTTACTTTTATATGCTGGTTTTATTCGTTACTACAAATAACTTCCACTGCGCTACCGGCCCATAATCTGCTACATGATATACATGCAATGGGCTAAAAAATATTTATCAATTTTTGCTTTTTATTTGATATTTAAATATTATATAGCCCATGTCACTCCCATAATTAAGACTAATTAATTTAATCATATGATAAAACTCATCAAGCCGTATAGGCTACAGAGCGCGCCAAAGAAATAGACATACACAAGTACATAATTGCCTCGTTAGCCTTGTGATCGTAAGCGCGACTGCTATGAGCGAGATTCTGGGTTTGAATCCCAGGTCGAGCAAAGTGTTATTGGGTTTTTCTTATGAAATTCTCAGTAGCAGCTCGGAGTTTGGTTTCGTGCCCGATTAATGGCAATACGCTCGCCCCCTATTACATGGGACCTAAAACATACTCGGCGCACTGTGGGTGTACATTAGTACACCTCTGCTTAACCCTTCGGGGAATACAGGCGTGATGGTATGTTATGTTATAAGTACATACGCTCTAAAAACATAACCATCCTTTTTCGCAGTGGGGTAAAATACCTTTTCTCTTTCCATAATATATGCATCATTTGTTTTCATCACATAAGGGTTTTATGTCTTCAAATTAACTAAATCACATTAATAACATTTTCTTCGTGACATTACTATTACAAGAATATCACGACTATATCTCTATTTATACCATACTGATCGTACTAAGGCATTCTTTGGAAGAGTTACCTTCTTATGTGTTTGCTAAAAAAACAATACTATAAATATTTAATGCAAAATTACATTATACATGCTAACTCTACCCGCGGCTGTCACGTGTTTACTACACAGTAGTTATTTTCTTATAATTATTATAAGCATATTACATAATTTACGATTTTTGATTGTACCTACTAATAATAATTCTTCCAGCCTATCAATCGCAGAACTACATATACATACTTTCAGTGGGTAAAATTTCATAAAACCGGTAAAGCTATTATAAAGACAAAAATTATTTTTTATGTCTTATTCGCAATATAATTTTTATAAAAGATGTGTGATATTTTTGCTAAAAAAAACATTTACAGACAGAACTAAAGATTTATTATTATAGATAGATATATTACTATTAGATACATAATAAACACGAATGCCCCAGGCTAATGTTGGTAATTCTATGCTATTTTGACTGACAAGTCTAATTACTATTGCCTCGGCAAACCTTTCGAGATCGAGATAAAAAAACATACGCAACTATATCATTATGTTTACTTTTGAGCTGTTTTTTACAAACAGAAAATCTATTAGATTTCTTCTTAGTTCATTTTGCAAAGGCTTTGCTTCACTCGTTTACTGTTATCACGCTATAGCTCTACTAGAGCAGGCACAAATAATAGATAACTAATATTAATTTATATATACTATTACTTAAAGATGTTTGGTTTTATGCCAACTTCATAATATGACTTTATTAGAGTAATAATATTTTTTATGATAATATTACATAATATATGTTTTGGGAGGTAAAATAAAAAAAACAGTAATCAATAAGGAATAATCATAGAGTCAATACCAGTTGTAATTTTAAGAGCTTTTTTATGAAATAATGAGGTACTTTTTAATCTGTTCTTACAAATTATTGTCGAAATAAACAATCAAGTATTTCAGTTAGAAACATTTATCTCTTTAGTCGTATATACAACAACAGCTTTCTATCTGAAATGTAATAGCAAATACGATATAAAAAATAACTCACGTCAAAGAAATGCGGCCGGAGCCTTCCTATTGTGTACTTGGCGACATCAGTGGTCAGCTGCTGGCAGGCACATCCGAAGAGGAAGACTCCGACAACTCGATACGCCTCCCACACCCAGGCCGGGATGTCCTTACCAATGACGGTTCTAGGTCTTCCGCCTTTGTAATCTCGCAGCCTTATCCATTCCGTGAGGCACATCTGAGAAATATATGCTTATTATATATTGTATTCTGCTGGTTAGCTACCACTCTTAAGTTGAAAATCTGTCGCCAAGCACCTGCAGGTGTGTTCCGGCAGCTGCACTTGAGAGCCAAACTTTCCACTAAGCTTAGCGTGTTACCAACTTGTTCGACATCATCACTTATCAGGTAAGATTGTGGCTATAACGATAAAAAAAAACTGATCTTTAATAGCATTCATCGCAGTCGCAGTCCATTAGGCTCAATGCCCTATTATATGTATACAAAAAAAAACAAGCTTCGCGTCGGTTACCGATGAACCCCAAAAATTATAATAATACTATACTATACAAAAATTATAATATACTAACAAATTATTTGGTAATCATAAAACTGGTTGTAGTAAAAGACTATCGTAACTCGTCAGTGCTATAATAAAATTAAAACTTTTATTTCTGGTCTTTGGATTACTGGCATCTATATAATACATGCAAAATCTTCATTAGGGTAATACTTGTAGAGCAATTCGTACTAAAATAATGGTTGTTTAACTTTCTTCTACAAGTAGGTACCACAAGTATTCCTTCCGCAGCCCGCTGCGCTACGAGGTCTGTCAATGTTTTCTCGTTATACAGATATTCAATACGAGTATAATTTTTTAATCTCTTTAAATACCTATATTTAAACAAGAATTCTAATGAGAATTATGACAGGCCTCGTGGCGCAGTGGTATTAAGCCCCATTACTGAGCCGAGTGGTCGCGAGTTCAATCCCCGCACATGACTGTCTTTTGTGTGTATAGTGTATCTACTGTTATTTACCGTAATACAAGCTAGGCTTCGTTTGGAATTAAATGACAGTGTGAAATTGTGAAAATAAAATATCTTTATTTATTTTTTCGTAACCATTAAAAAAAAAATCAATGACATGGCCTCGTCAAGACGAGTCTAATCTAGTTATACGGTCTCTCCTTCAATGACAGTATAAAATCTAAGCAAATAACGTCATATCATTTCGAAAAAGTTTACGTCACATGCCTTTTTCTCAAACCTGTGATGACCATGTATCCAATATGATAATCTATACTAATTAATATAATAAAGCTGAAAATATTTATTTGTTTGTTTAAACGCGTTATGCTCTGAAACTAGAAGTCAGTTTTGAAAAACTATTTTTGCATTTAACACCCGATTTATTGACGAAGATTATAGGATATATAACTTTACACTATGACTCAAACCAGTGGAGCAGTAGCCATGAAAATCAAGCAATCTGGCAATGAAGTAAGATAAGTGAGAACAAAAATAGGCTACACGGTTACGCTGGCAGCGGTGCAAGCGTGAAGCAAAGATAGTACCTTTATGTAATACAAATAACCATAAAAATCTCCAATATTTTAAGTGAGAGTCAAAATACCAACAAACACTATTATTACACACAACCATATGGCCACTCATACTGATCATATTTGGGGAGGCACACGCTAAAATATGATAATGGAGGTTGGAATGAGATAGTGAACACCTGCTTAGCCGTTTCCCGAGTGGTTATGGTTTGTAAACATAAACGCTGATTTTATCGTGTGCCGTCGCTTTTAGTGCCTTCACCGTTTTCGGTTGACGTTTATCTGTACGCTAATTGGCCACACGGATTGACCTTTCCGGTCGAGGGTTTCGTTTTTTTTTAAATCGTAATTGTTAACGTATCGATAGTCAGTGTTGTTTCAGTCGAGTGGTTTTCATTACATCAATATTTTTTCTTACGGTTTAACATTCTTTGAGTGGTATAAATTTGGAAATTAGAAAAAAAAACTAATAAATCTCAAAGCTAAAGTCAAATATTCACCAAAAAGTTTCGATAGATAGAATGTTTTTTTTTTTCAAATTATCGGTCACTAGCTGAACCGTGCGTGCAACTTCGTCTGCTTCACATAATGGAAGCTCTCAAAAGGAATAAATTGTCTCCGTTATTGCAACATTTTTCATTGATGCTCCGTTGCTATTGGTCGTAGCGTTATGTTATATATCCTATAGCCTTCTCGATAAATGGGCTATCCAACACTAAAATGATTTTTCCATTCGAAACAGTAGTTCCTGAGATTAGCGCGTTCAACCTAGTAAACAAACAAATACTTCAGCTTTATAATATTAGTATAGATTAGTCAATTGCTTTTGATTATAAACGACTTATTTGTTACATTTTTTTTTCTCTATATGTTTCAATCATTTAAAGAAGATGTGTAACTAGAGTCGTGACTGCGGAAACAACATCACTACATCCTTTTATTATAGCACAGGAAAGTGTCGGCATTTTGCCTAATGGCAAGAACAGTATATTCCAAGAACAGCGAACACCTAGAGAATGACAATCCATCTTCGATTGCCACATTCATGTCGGTCTGCAAGCCTTCTCGGTAGCTGGGTATGAACTGGCTAAATCCGAATACGACAAACCAATTTGAAGCAATGATGGTTCAGTGATAGGGTGTACGGACATCGCTTCGACCGATATGAGTACGAATCCAATGAGATTGAGATTTCGGTAAAGAGAAACAACGCGATGAAACCGTAGCATAGTGGTAAGGCATTTTCTAATGACCAGCACCTTCAAATTTACAACAAAAATCTATAGCCGTGTTCCGGCCACTGCTGTTGTGAGCCAGTCCTTCCGCTAGGTTTGGCGTGTTACCATCTTGAGTTACATATATCGTCACTTAACATCAAGTAAGATTATGGCCAAAGGCTTACACATATATAACGAATAAAAAAAAATCAATTTGATGAATTTATCACCATGTTTATCGCGACCCAGTCGGTTAAACATCCTTGCAAACCCGCAAATTGTAATTCATGTCTTAATAAGATGCAGATAGAGCAAGTCGTGATAAATAGCATACCATGGTGATCATTTCTATTATCTGAGGCTCTTAGAGGATAAATGATTGCACACTTTTTAAAATGCGACATTGTTGGTCCTAGTTAGTTTTAGATAGAATTAATTGTGGTAAATAATACACCACACCGACTAATCCTTTGATCCCAGAATCATAATCCTTTGAAGATCACGCAATAGTTTTGCGCACTCTTAAATATGCGATGTAGCTTAGTAAGCTGTAGTAACCGGTGATAGATAACATACAAGACTGAACAAATGTTATGATTTCTAAGTCAAAAATTTTGAAATTTCAAGACAATTTTTTCCCTTGTATATCTTCGAAGTTCATTGTCCAATGCCAATGAAATTAAAAGGTGGTCCACCCTTGAGGTATCCAACAAATCCCATAACCAACAAAAAAAGAATCTTCCAACTCGGTTCATAAACAACGAAGTTATAGCATAATATCCATTTTAAAAAAAACATTCGAATTGAGTAACCGTCTCTTGTTGAAATCAGTCAAAAAGAAGTTTCTTCTTCGTTCAACTTCTATAGTTATCAGTCTGGCCTACACCACAGAGGCTTATGATTGACCTTGCTTCGCTACGGACACGGTCAGGCCGCACAAGTACCCCGTATCTCTAAACATAGCGTACTATATCAGTGATCCATATTTAGTTCCTGCGGATTCGTTGTTATCAATTTCACAGCGAAATAGACCAGAGCGCTACCCACACAAATTTCAATAATTATACAAATAAAGCTTATACTCGTAGAACACACAGGGATCATAGTTAGCAAATTAGCATCTGACCAAGCATTTTGAGTAGTGAAAAGTTTCATACAAACTTCATTCATGTTTTGTTTTATTTACAATTATATTACATTTTTTATTTATTTTAATTAATTGCATCGTCAGCCTATTATACGTAAGCGCGACTGCTATGCTAGAGGTTTTGGGTACGATTCCTAGGTTGAGAAAAGTGTTATTGGGGTTTTCTATGAAATTCTGATTAGCAGCTCGGAGTTTAGCTTTGTGCCCGATTAATGTCAATAGGCTCGCCCCCTGTTACATGGGACGTAAAAAACATACCCGGCGAACTGTGGGTGTACTTCAGTACACCTCTGCCTAACTCATCGGGGAATACAGGCGTGATTATATGTTAATTTAAATAAAAAAGGACTTCATAGATACAAAAGCTTTAGTAGAAAACTTGAAAAAAGAAACTACAATAAAACTCAATATGAATTTTATATACCTTTATAATAATAGATGTGAATTTACGATAAACATAAATTAATACAGTTTTCTTTTATAAATAATCAGTATTAGATAATATAACATAAAGATAATACAATATTCTTTAAAAATTACTAAGCAGTATTTACAACTGATCGATGTCTGACGTCGATATATCTATAGACCTAGTTCTCCTTGATTTACAAAGGCCCGACTGACCTCTGTCCAATGCAAAGAAAGGTCAATGTAATGCAATGTAAAGCGATCAATACTCAATAGCCTTTTAAATAAATCGTCCTAAAGAAAAGTAATCTGTAATACTGTTAATACGATCCACCGAATGATTATATGTATTCATTTGAGATTCTTTACAATTTCGTACAAAAATATTGTTCCTTAGTACATCTAAAAAAAGTCTGCGATAGCATATGCCTATCTCTTATAAATAAGCCACAATCCACGATAAGGTATTTAGCATTTTTTTTTTGATTAAGATTATAATATGTATAATTATTTTTAGGCATGGTATATTAATCCTTACGAACAAAAGTAAATTACTTTATCATAAAGACAATTTTATGAAGTTAAATTTTGCCCATATAGCATGTTAATTAGAAAAAATTGTTTAGGAGATAATGGAAAATTAAAATAATTTGTACTCGCGGGAACTGAGACCTATTCTTCCCTAAAAGGCCGGCAACGCATCTGCGAGCCCTCTGGCGTTGCGGATGTTTGTGTGCGGCGGTGACCACTTTCCATCAGGTGCGCCACCTGCCCGTTTGCCCCCTTTTTATCATAAAAAAAGTTAAGTTCAGATTAGACAATATAAACAAATTACGAAAAATATGTTGATACAAATGGACGGACCTGCGGACAACGTGTATCTTTCAGCCTACTTACTAGTCACTCAGTGGCTTTAAAAAACATAATTATACTAAAAGCTTTAGAAGCATTCCATATTGAAACAGGGTATAATAAAAAAGTAACGATCTTTAATGTACGTGAAAAGGTTCCAATAAAATTTTTGAACATCTAAACACCAGAGCAAAACACGTACCAGAGAGAAAAACCACACGTATGACAGAGACGGATGATCATGACTACCGCAGTGCAAATGGAAACTAATGAAACACTAATGGATCCTGCGATAATATAAGTAAATAATAAGAATCATTACATTTAACTGACATAACGCATTCAACTCTGCAAATTATAACAAGTTTGTTTACAGTAACATGAAGTTGCATTGGTTTAGTTACTTTTCTCAGAAGCCCTGTCTGACACATATACGGTAAGAGCTTTTAGAATAAACTGTGTGAAACTTTTTCTTCTTTACACATAAGCGGTTTTGATTCTAGAGTTTTTTGTTGTGATATAGATTATTATTAACTACAATTCAATCATGCCTGATGTTATATAATCTGCAACTACAATGCTCATAACTCTATGACCTTACTAATCAGAAGTAAGATTTTTGCAGAATTATACGAAAAACTATAGGAAATTAGTATTATTCAAGATTTTATGTATGCCACTACAATTAATATAAACCCATCTTAACTGATTATATAGGTCTCTTGTAAATTGATTAATCCAAAATTGTATTGCATATTCTCATAGACGACATAGATTAAATAAGTTACACAATGTTTCGAAAGAAATCTTACAACCACTGATTAATTCCCTTTGACAAATTGTTATAATGCTGTATTTACTCTTCATTTGCGAGCAAGGTGATTACATTATATCTAAACACGCAATCTAGGCCTGATTTATAAACAATGACTGTAATTCCCATTATTTGTTTTAACGTCATCTTCTATTAACTAGCCTTAGAAGCAAAATAAACTGATGTAGTAATTATTGGAATTTAAATATTATAATTTTCTACTTCTATAAATTTAAATATTATAATTTTCTACTTCTATAATTGTTGAAAACAAACTTTCAAGGTTAATAAGTAAGAACGCTGCTTGTGCATAACTAAATGCAATATTGTAATTTATATTACCTACTATCAAGTACAGTGATAAAGCCTGTCAGAATATTTAGTTATTAATTATTACAAACAACCGACCACCCAAACATAAGATATTCTTTTTTTTTTGTTTAAAATTAGTAAAATATAATTATGTAATCATTGGGAGATTTTAAGCTCACCTAATCCAATTTAATTTAGAAACAATTGAGAGCAATTTTTGTAAGAACGTCAGATAATTAAAATTAATTATAAATTCCACTTTCTGTTCATATAATGTGTATATTACAAATACAATATTACTACATCTACAGTTAATAATATATGATCATAGCATTGTTAATTAAGCCAATATCACAATTAGAGATGTGGAAATAAAAGTTACGGTAAGTCATTAGTGAAATAATGACCTAGAAATTTTACTATCTCTGTAATTATATAAAACGTAAACTAATCTTACAGAACAATGTTTACTACATACTCAAAGATACGTTAATAACAGAACTCTAACACTTTGTCTTAATTTTAGATAATTATATGGTAATTTCCACAATTCATCTTCACGCCAATTAACCAAACTAGAACATTATTTATAAGCTTAATATTGTGTAATCTCGTGCCCTCCGTCTTAAATAATGATTCACGATTAACATCTTGCTGTGTTTGACTAATGATCATGATACAAAGTATTTCGGGAGAGAATCCCATGAATTATACATTTTATATGGCAACTTTATGACGTGTTTTTAAGCAGAAAGATTTATGGCATCGAACAGTTTACATATTTAGTCTAAGCTTGGGATTTCCCATCTTTAAAAAAGTTAAAACGTTAGGAACTGACATGGATGCAGGAATTCATGAAGATGCAATTTCAACAACAATATTACTGCGAACTGTCGCCTTAAAAGTAATCTAACTGCTGCTGCAATTTGTTGGCCTTTTTTTGAGTCTTATGAAAGCTTTACTTAGTAATTGTCTTTTGATGATTGCGATACCGTGTTATGTTAAAATTATAGAAATTGTCACAATAGTAAAAAAATCAAACTTCAAAATCAACAATAAACAAAAAGAATAGGATACAAAAATGATAATATGCAATTTGTTTTTACACTTTACCATTTACCATTTAAGAGATTTAACCAGATTAGCTTTTAATAATCAACATCAAGGTCTAAAATAATTTAATCGACGATATAATATGTGATTTTTGGACTCTTTCGTAGGCAATATGAAATAATAATTAATGAATAAATGATGTGAGAGAAGATTGCACAAAATGCGCATTGATGAAAATACTTGTCACTTTTTGCCGCAAATAGCGAACGAGCAACAGACCAAGTGTAAAATAAACGCTTTCTTATGACAACTTTGTTACAATTGTTTGTTATTCAACAAGCGTCTACGAAGTTTAACACAATTGTTATTTATCTAGTTCATATGATTTTATGTAAGACTCCAGTGCCGCGGACGTACGAGAATGCCAAAAAGCTCGTGTACAAGGTAGAGTAAAACATCTTAGGTACCCATCAGCTTTATCTACAAGTGATAACAGTCTAAGAACCAAAAAAGGTAAAAACGATTGAGGGGTGTTTGGTACTCCAGGTCGATTGAAATTTTATCGTAATGACTTGTTGTGTTATTTAGGGTTTCGGCTTCATTTAGTAAATATTGAAAGATCAAAGATAGGATAGAGGCTTATCGACAATCATCTTATGTGGACAGTCGATATATTTCTTTTACTGTGTTTACCACAGCCTGCTGTATAGTTATTTGTTGAGGTAATACAAAAACGTCTCACTGATTTTAACGGATACGAACATTGGATAGTCAAAAATTCAAAGATTAGTAAATTACACATATATGTTTCTTCTAATGGGAAATTTCCTTCTTGGGCACACATATCTTTAGTGTTTATCTTTATCGAAGTACCTTTCACAAAGCATACTCAAAATGGTTTAAGTTAGCATTAAGAATTATAGGTTTCGTTTTAGTATAAGCACAATAATTTATGGATCTAAGAAGATTATGAACTTTTATTTTTGTAGCAAGTTTAATTGTCATAAATGCCCGGTCAGTTCTCAATTTAATAAATTTATGTCTGTCATTTGTAACATTTCTACCAAATAGTTTACGTATAAATAGTTACCATAAACTCTACCATAGAATGAATGCGGAACCCAAAAGTAAAGGATTACAGAAAACCAGCGAACCCCATAACTTGAGATTACCCAACTATGTCGGAAGAAGCGCTTTAAGCGTAACAACATAAACATAAGAAGCCATTCATATAAGAGGTTCACATTTCAGTAAACATTTAAGTAGTAAGACCTACTAGCATTTATGTCGCTGTCGTAAAAAACATTGAATGTCAATCTTACGCCTTGACATCTGTAAAGGTATATGTGATACGTCCATTTTCAACAGACTAGTTATTATACGAAACAGCTATATTAAGATTTATTTTTTCACAATATATAACAGGTAACGTTTCATAACACTCTCATCTGATGTTAAGTGGCAATGTGTTCGAGAGTCACATGTTACTGTATTGGAACTATTTCATAAGTGCAGCTGCCGAAATACTCCAATAGCAATAGCTACCCATAAAGCTATAAATAAAGTGACAGAATTCCATATTCAGATTGGTAGCTAACGCAGTGAGCATTAGGAGATGCCTACTATCTCATGCTATGGTTTCATCACCATGTTTTCCTTCATAGAAAACTCTGGCTTATTGTACGTACGCAATGTCCACTTCAGATTCAAGAGGTAATATTACTTCATCAATTATACAAACTATATGCACAACTGCTAATTTATTACCTCTTAGCATTTAAGAGCCCTTATATTTACACAGATTTACTTATTGCAAAATATAGCGAAATTTTACCATTAAAATAAAAAGTATCGTAACTTGTAGGTAGATGTTTCGATAGTTTCGCAATCACTTCATGCTATAAATATAACTTTTTACGGTTTGAAAATTAAAAACCAAACATCAAAGAACTTATTAAATTCGAAGTGTGTGAACGGTCATAATATTACTTACTGATCTAACTAATGATCGATAGTAATCCAGTCTATGTTTAGATATTCTATTTATAACTAAATCAATAACGGCGGAAGTGATTCAACCAGACTGAATAAAAGCCCGCATACTATTTATAGGAGCCAATGTCGCTGTGACATACTTATCAAGTTCGTACCTCGTACCTCGGAATCGTTGTAGTAATCACAGTTATCAAACATTGTAACCTACAATTAACTACCCTGAGATCGCAAATTGCAATGGCGTATTTTAGGTCGGAAAGGATTGCGTAAAATTCTTATAGTCCTGATTAAATTTGCAATTTAAAGCCTTTATATTTGCCCTTTACACTGAATTTGCATTGAACTGCTTTCATCAGTTACTGGGTAAGCGAATTAAGTTTTTACATGGAAATAAAGTTACATTATTCTAATGATTGTATAAAAAATACCACAGTCAAAACAACAAAAGGCATCTAGAGCTAGAGCACTAATACTCATATACTGACTCTTTAGGTCAACAGATCATATTCGAGCTTAGGATTACAGATACATCCTTACAAAATGGTCATCCGAGCTTCATTAAAGATTTAATATTAAGAATTATATCTCCAGTATAATTAATTAATTATAGAGTCTTAATTCCTACTGATTCAGTTTTAATGAAAATAATTAAATATTTCATTCGGTAAAAGATTGCAATAAGAAAATTCTTAAAGATAATTATTTGTTTAAAAATTGACGGTAATGAAACTGAATACACATACTTAGTAAAAATACTTCAATAAGAAAATTATTAAACATATTTATTGAATCAAACAGTAATAGTAATGAAACCGCAAAATTTTCTAACGTTTTCATTAGTTTGTTTTCAAATGTTACATATGTTTGTAAATATGCCAATTTCGTTTAAGAACGGAGCAATTGGTGAATGAGGTTCAGTTCATTTAGTTGTTTATTATACTTTAGCAATGTTTGACTGATGAAGGCATTGCTTTGCGGGAATCCATAGTAAATAGTTTATTAAATACTAGCTGTTTCCCACGGTTTCACCCGTGTTAATTTTATCCGACAAAAACCGCGCCGCGCCGCCAATTTACCCGTGTTGCCTATCATAATAATTATTGCTGTTACATCCAGCAAGTAAAAATTATTTTTATTTTACATTATCTGCTAAACTATGTGTCCAAATAACATGCTATAAAAGGCAAAATTTAACTTCATAAAATTGTCTTTATGATGAAGTAACTTTTGTTCGTAAGGATTAATACGCAATGCCTAAAAATAATGCTAATAAATACATTTTTAATGTTCAAGAAATTGTTGACACAAAATACCTTATGTATTTGATGATTTGATGTAGGCTTATGTATAAGAGGTAGGCATATGCTGTCGTGGACTTTTTTAGATATACTACTGACTAATACCTTTGTACAACATGGTATTTATGCATCATTATTCATTAACCATAAAGGCAGCGCACGCGGATATAGCAATCCGAGAACTCTTCTAGTTTCGACTTACTTAACAAAAATCAATATTTAAGGCTAGCTGAGAATTATAACCTCCTAATGTTAGATAGCCTATACTATTTCCCGTGAATTTGGCTATCATATACGTAAAGAATTTTTCGAATCCGACTGGTAGTTCCAGAGATTAGCGTGTTTAAACAATCAAACAGACAAAAAAACTATTCCGCTTTATTATATTATAATACAAATATAAGTATAGTATAGTATAGATTTTAGCATATTAGGATAGTAATGCTAGGTTTGGAATCTTACTACTACGATTATTATTACAGTCCAGGTAGAAATAGCAAGATAATAATATTAAATAAACTATTTAGCAACAATTCTTTTCAATTATATGGTTTTTGTTCTATTTACATCCTACCTACCATGATCTAAGTAAAATCAGCATATATGTTTTTTTTTGTCACTCTCCTCTATCAGCTATCATCTATATATTCACATATAATTCTCCACACACAATCCATCCACAACTTCTTCAGTTTTCCTTTAATTTTATGTCTGTCCACCTTCATACTTAACGTTCATCTAGTTAAGAGAAGATCGGTACCTACTACAAATCACACTGCCGTCTTAGGAAGAAATTAAGTAAGGTCCTAAAACCTTGAAGCAACATAATATAAATGTAACACTTATAATAGCTATAAAGTTGTTGTTAAAAAGCGAACAGTTAACAATACGTACTATATAAGGTATAAGAGAAGACAGTGACAACTGAGTAAAGAGACTGCAGTATTTACAATGAAACACAAATATACAAACAATGAACATTGCGAAAAACGAACATTATCAGAATTTCGCAGGTGACGATACGGGCATCGAAACCGGTCCGGTCCACTAGGTGATAAAACTAAAAATACCTTGTTGTTTATAAAACACATAAAAACTTCAATCAGCAGATGTTTCGAAATTAGGATAACAGATTAGTTCGCACATTTTTTTATCGCTATCTCATTAATCTTTCTTCGTAACCAAGTCTTTACAAATAATAAATATCAAAGCCACAAGTTCTTTTATAAACAGCAATTTTTAAAACATAATTGATGTCAGAAAATATGGTGTTAGAGTCATTTAACCATAACGATTTTTTAAATAATGACTAATAATAACCAATGAGTAGTAAATTTGATAAAGTTACTAAGCCAGTTTTAAGCAATATCAAAACGAGACCTCAGAAAGAGAAAAAAGAGTAATTTAATTACACAAACTCAAAATTTATTGTTTTATAATAAGTTTGCTTTTTTCTTATATACCTACTGCCTACAAATACAGTTTTTAAATCATCAAGCAAAATATTTGTAGCCAAGTATTCAAGCGCCACATTTCATATCAAAAAAGTGATTATATTTTAAGCAACAAAACAGCTGCGTGCACAATAAATTACAAGACATTATTGCAAATTATAGCTTAGATAAGTAAATAAAAATATAAAACTGTCCCAATAAAAAACACGACACGGTGTGTCCAGCAAGCGGTATCATTCATTCCACATATGTCCGCGTTAATAAGTGAGAAAAATAAACACAAAATTTCACAGATGGCCACATTGAAATAAAATTTTAAAAGCCGAGACAGTAAATTACCTTTAATTAGTATTGTCGTCAAAACGTTAACCGGCAGTTGTGAGAAAGATAAAAAATGAAATAGGACATCGTAAAATTGTAGGTATAAAACAGTACGGCCCGATGAATTTGATGGCGAAATGCCAAAGGTATGGAATTAACGGTCAATGTCAGGGGGGCTATTCACAGGGATTTATAGGTCATTAGGTACGATTTATTTTGCAATAACGCATTCTTATATATTCGGCAATTGAAAATAGAGTGGAGTAGACCACACACATTTTACAAAGAAAAATTCTATTAATCTAGTCGTAAAATAAATTTCATTAAATTTAATGACGAAATATATTTTTTGCCAAATGTATTTAATTTAAGCCACATCTAAATTCTTTGCTATGGTTGTAATATATAAAGAAAACCAAAAGTATTTCTACAAAAAATACTATCAATCTTGTCGTAAAATGAATTTATTAAATTTAATTGTCGAAATAATTTTTCTTGCCAAATGTATTTCATTTAAGCCACCTCCACATTGCTTGCTATGATTTGAATACACAAAGAAACCCAATAGTAGATATTAATGACTGGAAGCATGTTATGTATAGTGATAAAAATAATTCATCTACTATAAATGTCGTAACAATTTCTTATTCAATATCTGACAATGCGACCGAGTTGGTAGCTGGCAAGGAACCAACTAGATCAGTGCAACTGATGAAACTTGAAATCCAGGATAAATTTGATGAGAAATCTTTAGAAAAACACATCGCAGAATTGAAAATAGACCAATTGTACAAAATGATACAGAAAAAAAATTATACCGATTGATCACTGATAGTACTGGAACAAGCATATAAATTTAATTTAGATAAAACCTACACTTATTAGCAAATAATCAACTTGCAGGAGATAAACGATTTCGTAATATCCTTGCCTTTTTAACTTATCTTTGAAGTTGTTGGGTGCTGGAGATTGTCATAGTCAATTTCAACTTCTAGATCATCATTGATTTCCATTGATACAATGACAATGACGTGTGCCAAGTTAATAAATAACGTGGGCAATTAGAATTTTACCATTGATGATTTTTTCATTATCGTTTATAAGAAAAAACCCGACTGAAATGAAGCTTCTTACTCCTTGCATATACAATCCATTTAATCAAACATTGTCAGAAATACAAAGTTAAAAACATTTTTTTTAACTGATTATACTGTTGCCTTAGAGGCCCTGAAGTCGCTGCGGCTTTTACAGCTTCACCGAACTTGACTTTAAAAACAAAAAGCTGTTTTACCATAAATACTCCTCTGCCCGTGGCACTTGCACTATCATTCCGTTCGCACATAAAGTTCGAAATATTTGACGTTTTCTGAATTAGGTTCCTATACCTAACATGCATCAGGAAGCTTCACTTAACACATCAATTGACAACAATAATCTGCTATCCTAACAACATGAGATATCAAATGATTGTTATATAATTTTTACTGTAGTCAAAACTAATTCCAAGAACAAAGATAATAGTATAAATGCAGTATTTGTTCATCTATTTTAGGAATATAATACAAATGAAACTAGGTCTAAGAATTATAACAATAAGCACAATTTGTCAACTTACAAACTGCCTACTGTCCTTAACAAGAGAAGAAACGGACCTAAGTTATTTTAACTGATTAGATAATAATACGTTTTACTGTATTTAAAAACATTAACAAAAAATAAAATACAGCATCTGTTGCAGGTAAAAACGATAAGGAAACCGTTTATCGTGGGAATCTACACTATCTTCTCGTTGACGTTACGATACCTTTAATTCTAATCTATACTAGTTTAATTCAGATCTTAGTTGATTCTGATAAAGATAATATTAACAGGTAGAAGATACTATAAATCTCTCGGCGTGGCTTGGTTAATTAAACTTATCAACTATATTGTGTTGAAAAGTATGTGATCAGTGATCACGTCCAGCGTTAGGGCGTTAAAGTTAACATTTTGGGATTTAATTTTTTTTTTCTTGGAACTATGAATAACTAGCACTTTTCCCACGGCTTCGCTCGCGTTATAGTTATATTCCATTATATGTTTTATGTCCCATTTTAAATGGATTACTAAATACCAATTTTCATAGATCAGTCTTTAAAAAGGACGGATTTTTCATACAAACTTTCGTCTCCTTTTTCACCACGTTAGGGGTTGAATTTTAAAAAATTGTTTCTTAGTGCTCACCTACAGTGTAAAAGGAAGCCGCATACAAATTTTCACGATCATAGCCCTGGTTGCTTGGGCTGTGCGTTGATGTGTCAGTCAGATAATAAGCTAGCCTTTTAAATATTTACTAGGTAAAAATAGATTGATTTATATTATGCACCTATGTAGTAAATTCTACGACAGTATTTTAAAATATAAAAATAGTTTCAATAAAGAAACGCTTAATATGAAGCGCTCATTCTTTGCTTAAGGTTTCTTATCAAAAGAAGTATTTTAATACAAGAATATGTTTTAAAATCAGGACCAAGTACATAAATAGCTACTATATTATATATAAAGGAACACATAGAAGCCTTTGATAAGATTATTATACCTATTACTTAAGTAGGGTTCCCAGGACAATCGTAGTTTGTAATTTTTAAAATACAAGAAATAATTATTTTAAATGTATTTGGGTGAAACACTCTATCTGAATATTTAATTTTAAACATTTAGTTCCACGTCTCGTCGTTTAATGTTTGAGTGTAGTTGGACCGGCCGCCGCGGCATACTGATATGCATAATACAAGGGCCAAGTCAAACATAATCGATGCTACGGAACCAATATTGACAAATCATGGTGAACCGTTGGAACTTTTACATAACGTTTCACACATTTAGGATTCCGTCCGGTCACTGACACGCGTTGAAGTGGATCACCCAAATATTGTCTAATGTCAGCAGTTTATTTAGAGCAGCTAGCTGTATTCTAAAAATAACAATAAAAAAATAAAACACGTATTACGGATGGAGTGAACAACAAAAAACAACTGGCAATAGTGGAAACAAACATTTCGTTCATGTTATTTTTGAAAATTTTGCAAATCAAATTATTTATGTCTTTGTTCTTTAAATACTTGGCTCTGTTTTAAGTGTTGAGGTGATTTTTCTGTTCTAAAAAAAGATACACGTATATATTATGTAAAGTAACTTTTTATTAAATCTTTAGTATATTTAATTAGGACTACAATACATAAAGAATCAACTCGAAGGTGCATTACTAGGTTTATGAATGGAGACTTCATTCTCCAAATTCTAACCAAATAGCAATTAACTCATTCGAGATAATCGACAATATATCCGACAGATAAATCTTTTCAAATTTATAGAGACTCTTACAGTTAGACAGTGAATATGAAATACCCTAAGAGATACGGAAGTATAAACTTATAATTGTTTGAGAGTATCAAAAACTGAATGTTATGAGCAAATATGTTGGAAAAAAAACATACTTGAGGCGAGAATTTGATTAATGATAGCTCAGCGTAAAGGAGATAACTTTGGGTTAATATATTATATATTGTGAAGAAGTATTTTTGTATAATGAAATGATACAGAAAATTTTAAAAGGAATCATGTTAAATTTTAAGGCAGTCAGAAGAAGAATGAAGTTTATATGGAAAGCTGTTATTTTTGAAATTAAAGACATCAAGGTTAATATTATTATGGGTTCGGTTATAAATTAAATAATATGTATTACCGCTAGTCTTACAAATGTACTTTTGAGAGGTAAAAAGTAGGATGAAACAACAGCATAAACAGTAGTTTCAGCGAATGAAGTGACTGATATAACCTAGTAAAATTAAAATATATCTTTTGTTTATGATCTATTTGTGTCACGGATCGTAGAGATATTTCAAAAGCCTTTCGAATGTTACTATAATTCACGTGGTCGAACTAACAAAATATATATTTTTTTAATGGTTCAGAACGATTCAAATATGTCATGGACATTTTTATATATTTGTTTTTAATTCCTCTAAACTATTTGAGTATTGTGTTGAATTGTTTTCGTAAAACTATAATTATAGATACTTACAAAAACATTACATGAAAATTGTTCCGGTCTCTAAATTTTGTAAATATTTAGACCATAATATGAAATTTTAAAGTATTTGTGCATAAATATTAAGAAGAATACATATTAAATTAGAATCTAGAAGAATGTTGAATGTGAAGGTGGACGGATATAGGAGTAGAGGAAGCCCGAAGAACGTATGAGTGGAATAGATAGTGCGTGCGTATAAAAAAATGTAAATACTGAAATGACAATTGATTGAAAATATTTTATGCCTACCCTGCTTCTGTTGAATAAGGGATATGAAGAAGAAGATTAAATAAGGACCTATAAACAAAGTCTATGCAATAAAAAAATATTTATAAATACTATGTAGTTTCGCTTTTTGTCCATTACCTAAATAATCAACAGTCGCACTTGCCAGGTAATCTACGTAAAATTATTATATTTAGGATTTTAGAGAATATATTTAAAATATATAAGGTATATTTAAAATTGAATGAAAATACAATGATTGTTCACAATTATTTTATATTATCGTTTTTCGAAAGCTGACTCTTTGGCATTTTTAATGGAATACCACATCATTCAAATGACCACCTCGGCTCCGTGTGGTAGCGTGGATACAAGTCCAATTTACGATTTACTGCATGAGAAATTCAACGGATTCACGATCTCAAGATTCGGAGACGAGACGTGGTCTCCGAGTTCATGTGATTTAACTCCTCATGATTTTTTGTGAGTTATTTGTAGTCATTGGTTTAGGGGAACAAGCTACAAACTGTTGAAGATCTAAAAATTAACATAATACGTACCATCAATAGGATAGAGGTGCTAATGTAAAAAGTGATAGCAAATTGGATTTCTCGTATTCATGCTACCATACTAAGCCGAGATGATCATTTCAATGATTTAGTATTCAATAGATAATGTCAAAGAGTAAGCTTTCGTAAAAGTTAATTATAGTTAATTTAATTATAATTAATTAAAGTCGTGAAAGTGATGACATACAGCACAGAGACGTGGTCGCTCACTGTGGGCCTCATAAGAAAGCTCAAGGTCGTTCAGCGAGCTATGGAGAGGGCTATGCTTGGTGTTTCTCTACGAGATCGAATCAGAAATGAAGAGATCCGTAGACAAACTAAGGTAACCGACATAGCCAAAAGGATTAGCAAGTTGAAGTGGCAGTGGGCGGGGCACATAGTTCGGAGAACTGACGGCCGTTGGGGCAGAAAGGTTCTCGAGTGGAGACCACGCACCGGAAAGCGCAGCGTAGGACGGCCCCCCACTAGATGGAAAGACGACATAATAAAGGTCGCTGGGAGCCGTTGGGTGCAGGCCGCACAAGATCGGTCGCTCTGGAGATCTATGGGGGAGGCCTATGTTCAGCAGTGGACGTCCTGCGGCTGAAATGATGATGATGAAAGTGAAATTAAAGCGTTCGTATAATTTCAAACAATCGAATGTGTTTTTATTTTATTTTAAATATACCCAGTTCATATTGGAAAACCCATTAAGTAAATAGACACATTTGACAATCATGAAAATAGACACATTTATAAACATATGTAATGCGGTAAATATAACTATAAATGTTAAATGTCTTACCGTAAGCACAGGAAGACCGAGCCCGATTATATACAGCATCACATTGGTGACCGTTGAGTCTTTGTAGGGATGCTTCAGAGATTCATCGTCACAAAAGAAGCCACGTTCGTAAGGCGCTCCCCACAGGTAGAACACCAATATCAAAAAACCGACTGAAACAAAATACAACATTGTTTATTTACTTGACTACGATACAATTAAAACACTTAGTAGTGTTACCTATTTTCAAAATCTAAAAATAACGTGCACATTAAAATCAACCTTTTGTAGCCTTTAAAGCCACTTAGGTACTTATTGCTTTATAATATAGAGATTATAAAAGTTTTAACCAATGAAATTATATTTGAACTGTGAACTTAAACATTAGGTATAAACAATATTATTTCTCTTGCCATAAGTTGTAGTCAAAATTAGAGAATAATACGGAACGGCAGTCGGGCCAGTACTAAATGCACTTTTAAAAATTGACCATTGAGCAATAAATTTAAAGAACAATTGCAGTACACTAATTCTAATATCTATCGGTACAAAGTACAATTATAAACAAATGCACACCGACAGCATAAAATCGTTTCATATAATGTAAAAACCTTCTTCAGAGGATCTAAACACAACAACGATCAGTCATCATCATCACGCAACAGAATATAAATTATGTAGTTGAAAAAATCATTCACTCAAAATATCAAACACCAATTAAAGTTGGGGAACAAACAAAAAACGCCATTAAACTTCGACCACATCTCGTCAAAGATGGAATTTATATTGGTATCGAGCACAAATAACAAAGTACAGATAGTCAACTTAACATGAGCGACGTTCTCATAAGCAAAATTTCCAATGATGACGAATAAGAAGACGATTAGACAATCGTGCAAATACTTCGGAAGCATTCCTCGTAGCTTCTAAGATTATTTTATTATCAACAATATGTTATAAACGAGTGATCTGTTATTGATTTGAAACATCTATTTTTTTATTATTTTTTTAGAACTGACAATACTGTTAGCCGTAAGGGTATTGGAGCCTCAGACTGCTTTTACAGCTTTACCTGGCTAATATATTTACTAGGAATTTTCATCTCAGTCCTCAATACAATAACATTATCATGAGTCAAATTTTAATCCGATTCAAAAGTGACCCAGCTGATTTTCCGTATCTATGCACGAAGGAACTTAAAATCCAAGTAACAAAATAACTATTGTTTCACGCATTGTTTCTTCTCAAAATACTCCCAGGGATAGACAAAAAAGAGCAGGTATAGAAAAGGGAGGTCAGAGATATAGATCTGTTATACGTGATACGGATACAAAATACGAGCGTAGATTGTTTTTGACACCTTTTATAGCAGTTTTTTAATCTGTTTAGGTAGCTCAGTGATACACATTAATTAATAAATATAAACTGGTTTACAGTTCATAATATTACGGAAATTACCTAATAACTTTATATTGTGCTGCTCACAGATCTTTAGTACCTACTGCTCATATTATGTGTTGAATGTGTTTCTTCTCCATAGAAGTTAAAATAAAAACTTTTTTAACTACACTTGATATAAATTCTCCGTTACTTATTTAGTTACGAATTAATGAAGGTTGTGACATAGATGCAATAATAACATTGAATTGTAACTAAAACATATAATAAATATTTTTTTCTTCAACTATGAAATTTATTTTGGGCTTTCCTAAGCAATAAAATCGAACTTTTTTATTTTATATTCCTGGCAAATATAGTTGACCACCATTTATGATTACCTGTTAAGTTTTGTATTTAATAACGACTATCTGCTAAACTTTTGTCAATTCAGTGTTCAAGAAATATAAAACAAAACGATTCCTGTACGAGAATAAACTAATCCATGAAAGTACCGCATGTTATTGATCCGGGTTAACATAACAAACATTGTTTATGGCTCTACCAACATTATCGAGGGAGACCACTCCCTAAAAACATGGGAGTGCATTTAGATATTTACTAATGACCCATTTGGTTTTAAACTAATTGGAATGTAGCTCAATTATTGTACTTTTTTTGAAGTTTTGTCAGTAATTTTGATTTTCGAAAGTAAAAGAATAAATATATAGCTCGATGTTTGGCCCCGGTCACACTTGGTTGATAGTAAAGACCAGGGCGAAGATGGTAACTGATTCGATCTTCTTTTAAAGACCACTATATTCTATGAGTCAGTCAAGAAGAACACACAAGGGTATCAAGTTCTCTCTATTAACTGTTTTCATGATAAACTAAAATGCAAAGTGCTTCCTGCGAGGAAATGAAACAGAAACTACGTATGGATGCAGACTCATACGGCATCTGATAGTCCTGAGATGGAGTGGTGAGAGTGAAATTAGTTGGTACAGTTCTTGAGCAGATTTACCAAAGTGCAGCCGTTAGATATCTGCAAGGCAAGCGACCCTACGCAGATATTTCAGGCTATGTTTTATTTTTGTGCGGACTCGTTTGTGCTAATGTATGTAACTTGATAAAAATTATGGACAGAGATGTACAATGCTCGACTGTGGAAACATCACCGTTACGCGCAGTGAAGGGTGTGGTAGGAAGCTCCCGCACACAAAGCGTTCACACTCCGACCTCGATAGTTGCAAACTAATCTTGAGTGTTGCAGTTAGGAAGTGTGATCTTTTCAAATTAGTTAAAAATGGTTTTACACTACAGTGACTATTGAACCAGTGGATTCTTGTTTGCTAGTTAATACAATAGAAGATAAGACAATTTTCAACAAAAAAGAAAACTAACTTCAATGATTTTGAAGAGTTCCCTTGTGTATCTTCGCATTAACAATCTTCGCAATTAACTCGCATTCCATACGAAGTAACCGTGTTCTGATCGCTCTGCGTTAATAATTCTTGAAACTGGATTAAAATTGATCTTTTCGACGAAAAATTTTACCATTACCTCTGTGATTGTTCAAGTGACTATAATGTCAGTATTGTGTGATGTGTTACAGTGTTAATAAATGGTAATTCTAAATAAAATCCATAAATCAAACACCATTTCATTTCAAAATATCGTTTGTTGTTTTTTTGTGCGACGATTACGCGTAAGCGACAAGTTATACACGGCGCTTAAGACCTTTATGCCGTATATAACTCAATACAGTACCGAGTGCTCTGTAATGGACTTTGATTTGTGAAATATAACTGATTTAAGACTACCTACGTCTCCAAGGACTATCTATAACATATTAGAACTGTTACAATTTAAAGCCGTCGGATCAAGGCCTAGCCGTAGAATTTTGTCTTTTTGAATTATTTACTGCTTCAAAATCAATATCCAATAAGAAATAATAATGTCAATTTGTGACGCATGTAGCAAAGTGGTAAAAACATTAGAAAAAATTGTTTGTTCGAGCTGTGACAAAAATTATCATCATCTGTGTGTTAATTTGAATGCCACTTCATTTAAAAAACTGGGTAAAGCTGCACGTTCAGCTTGGCTTTGTCCGGGTTGTCTGGCTAGTCGGCCTAAAGGGGATAACACCGATACCCCTATCCGTGTCACTGCTGATGTGAATGATAGTTCAAGCGAGGAGAACAAGGACAGTGATATTCGACTCATCATCCGAGATGAAATTAGAAAAACTATGCGTTCTGAAGTTAAAACTTTGATTCGGGAGTTTCGTGCTGAGATTGATGATATTAAAACACAGCTTGAAGAATTAAAGTCATCTAGTTCCTTTGACGTTTCATATCTAAATGAATTGAAGTCTGAACAACAAAAATTGCAAAAGGAAAACTCGGAACTACGCAATCAAAATCAGAGCTTACAGAAATCTATTGTTCGTCTAGATGCTCAACTGAATATCCTTGATCAGAATTCACGTGATTCTAATCTGGAAATTAATGGTCTGCCAGAAAATAAAAATGAAATTCTACCAGACACCATAAAACAGATAGCTCGGGCCGTATCGAAAGATCTCCATGACAATGATATTATGAAAGTTGTTAGAGTTGCCAGCTTCAGTAACAACAAATCGCGCCCCCGCTCGGTAATAGTAAAGTTGAGAAGCCCAAGATGTCGTGATGAACTATACTCTGCAATTACCAGATACAATAAAACATACAAAAATGACAAATTGAATTCTTCTCTCATTGGTTTAAGTGGAGGAAAAATGCCAATATATGTTTCTGAGCATCTTTCTCCAACAAATAAAGCTTTACATGCCTCGGCACGAATAAGAGCAAAGGAAAAGTCCTACAAATTTGTGTGGGTTAAATATGGAAAAATTTATGTACGTAAGGATGAGAGCTCTGGCAGTCTGCTTATTAAAGATCAGCAATCTTTAGATAGAATGGTTTAATTTATTTGTTATTATTGTATTTTCTTATACCTACTGATTGCCACTTTAATTTTATTTAATATAAAAATGGCTAACCTATCTATTTTTTATCAAAATGTGAGAGGTATGAAAACGAAATCGTCTGAAATATATATGTCAATTTTAAATGCAGACTATGACTTAATATGCATTGTAGAAACTTGGTTGGATGAATCGTTTTCGTCTTCTGAGTATTTTGATCAAAGGTACACGGTCGTCCGTAGAGATCGCTGTGCTGATTTTAAAGAACGGTACTCCAAGGCTCATGGAGGCGGAATACTAATAGGCGTTAAAAAAGATTTCACATTTATTAATAAGGTTGATTGGCAAACCTCTGGTGAAGACATGTGGATACGCGTAAGAGTCGGGAGTGTTTGCTTGAATGTGTGTCTGGTTTATCTACCATCCTACATACCTTGCGATACGTTCAAAGAGTTCCTTACAAAGTTAGAAGAAACTTGTTTAGGTAATTTAGATGATAAAACAGTGATTATTGGCGATTTTAATTTTCCTCATATTAATTGGAGTTGTCCTGAAGATCCTTTTTCTGGTATCTTCGAACCAAAATCATTAGCTTTAAGGGATTTCTTACATATTACTGGCTTTTTACAAGTGAATAATGTATGTAACGAGAGAAATAATATTTTAGACCTTATTTTGGTGGATGATCATACCAATGTTTGTGTCACTACAGCTGTTCCACTTAGTAAAATTGATACCTACCACCCACCCTTAGAGTTACACGTGTTGCTGAAACAAGCTAAAAGCAGTAAATTGGCTCGTAACACTGCTTCATTGAAACATAATTTTTACAGGGCTGACTATATCTCATGTATAGCGGAACTCTCTTTAATTGATTGGGAAGAATTTAGTAAAGTTAATTGTAATGAATTTGTGCACAGCTTTTATAACGTTTTGTGGTCAATTATTGATAAATACACTCCCAAAAAAAGACAAAAGAAAAATAACTATCCTATTTGGTTTTCTTCGTCATTGATAAAGCTAATTAAAGAAAAACACAAATATCGAATAAGATACAAAAAATATAATAATCCTCGTGATTATGATACTTTTAATACCTTACGTATTAGATCAAAGAAAATTATGGAAATTTGTTTCAAGTCGTATATAGCTAAGATAGAACAGGAACTCAAAACAAATATCAAAACTTTTTGGCGATACATTACATCAAAAAAAACATACAATGGTATTCCCGCCCAGGTCTCGTATGATGGTCGACTTGCTGATGGTGACCAGGTTGCAGACTTATTTGCTATATATTTCTCCTCAGTTTATACTGATAACCAAGCTTCAGATGCAGTTACTCTGTCTTATACTTCACCGAATTATTCCCTCCCAGAAATAAATATAAGTGAAAAAGATATCAAAACCAGTTTAGAAAGTTTGGATGTCAGTAAAGGGGCTGGTCCTGATGGAATTCCACCAATATTTATACGGCTTTGCTCAAAAGCGCTTATTAAGCCTCTGCATATGATCTTTAATCAGTCACTCAAAGAAGGAATATTTCCCGATTTATGGAAAATCTCATATGTAGTCCCTATTTACAAGTCAGGTAATAGGAATGTCGTATCAAATTACAGACCAATATGTATTATCTCACAATTTGCAAAAATATTTGAGGGTATTATATACAAAGTTGTGTATTGTCAAGTAAACCCCATGATGAGCTTGCGCCAGCATGGTTTCATGTCTAATCGTTCTACAACATCAAATTTACTTATATATGCTAATTTTATATCCAATACTTTGGAAGGCCGAGGCCAAGTTGATGCTATTTATACAGATTTTGCCAAAGCGTTTGATCGCGTTAATCACTCTTTACTCATAGCCAAACTTAATCACGTTGGCATTCATGGCAATCTGTTAAGGTGGTTTGAGAGCTATTTATGTAATCGTTCTCAGCTAGTTGCATTGGCAGGCTACGAATCTTCACCTTTCATACCTTCATCTGGTGTCCCCCAAGGATCAAAACTGGGACCATTATTGTTTTTAATTTTTATAAACGACCTCTTAGATTCCCTAAATTGTGATTGCCTAGCCTATGCGGATGATATAAAAATATATATTCGGGTAGCAAACCTAAGTGACTGTATTAAGTTACAGAGTGACCTTAACACTCTCGAGTTATGGTGTATCATCAACAAAATGGCTCTTAATGTGAAAAAGTGTCAATACATAACTTTTACCAATAAAATAAATTATATTGATTTTACCTATCAGCTTGGAGGTATAAGCTTAGAGAGAGTATCCGTTGTTCGTGATTTGGGTGTCATGTTTGACTCTTCTTTTTCTTTTCGACCACATATACTTAATATTGTACCCAGAGCCAAAAAGGTGCTTGGATTTGTTATGCGTACTTCACGACCGTTTCGCAATAACGAGAGTGTTATCTTGCTCTATAACACCTTAGTTAGAAGTATTCTTGAATATTGTTCTGTCATATGGTCACCTCACTATACCACCTACGTAGAGCTTATAGAATCTGTCCAAGCTCGTCTTGTTAGATGCCTGAGCATAAGAAATGGTATTCGTAAATCTATCCCTAATTATGTTAATAGACTAAAATATTTTAACATGATAAGCCTAAAAGAGAGGCGAAATATAGCTGACTTACTCATCCTTTACAAAATTGTAAATGGTTCAATAGATGCGTTCCTTATTAATTACTTGTATTTTAGATCGTATACCCGTGCGGTGCGCAACCCATATATATTTTACATTCCGACTACAACACTGAATACTGCTTTTAATAGCCCTTTTGTACGTATGGCAAGGTTATACAACGAGAGATCAAGCACGATGGATAACTCAATAGATATCTTTTCTCAGTCAATCAGTTCATACAAGCACTCCTTGTTTAATAATTAAAATATAATTTAATATTAATTTTAATGTGTAATGTTTCATAACATAGTAGTTATCCTTATTATTTATGTGTTTAAATGTCAGGCATGGCCTATTATCTGAGCGATTGCATTGTTTTTATTATGTGGAAATGATAACATGTAATTTTTCCTTTTTTGTAATTGCTCTGTTGGCATGCTAAATATATAAAATAAAATAAAATAAAATAAAATAAAATTTCAAAGTCCAATACCAATGAAATTAAAAGATGGTCCACCGTTGAGGTATCCCCTATCCAACAAAAATAAAATCATCAAAATCGATTCAGAAACAAAGAAGTTATGGCTGAACATCCATAAACAATGACTTCATCTACACGAATAAATAAAATACAAATTTAGTAATGCCAAATAGGAATTATCGTCAATCGTATTTTTCTGGTCAAACGCATTATATAATTTAGTACTAATGAATGTTTTAATACTACTACCGGTTCGGAAAACATCTCAGTCATCAAAAAGAGGCGGTAATAAACTCGATCGAGTTTAGAATGTTTTTTTCTTTAACTGTTTAAATAATTTACAGAGAAGGTAGGGTACATTTTAACAGTAAAAATTGCTTGGCATGGTCCCTCAACTTATTGTCCGACAAATCGGTAACGAGCTTATGAACCCTATCGTAGAATCTAAAACTATTACCTACAACTTTTTATTGATCTTACTGCATTTTAAAACATAATTATTTGTAGTCATTTCCAGAATTAAAACTTTGTACAAACTGTACCAGTCGTTTACACAATCTAGCTTAAGTTTTTGCGAACTTACTATAAATTATTAAGAATTATCTAAATTCCTGAATCTTGTTCTTTGGGTGATTCACGAGGTCCCATTTTGCAAAATACTCGAGTTACTCGTTTTTGAATATAAATATGGTATCTACCTCAACAGCTGTCCTCAACAGTAAATTACCGTACAACATTATTAGCCTATGGAAGTAAGCGACGTAGACTAACCTTCCTGTGGCTTTATGTGACGAATCGTAAGTATTGCGAATGTTACATATACAAATGTTCCTTCCTTCCTCCCAGGAGACAGAAACATGTATATATGTAAAAAATAACTTAGCTCGAATTTCTACGGATAGGGCCAGTTCGTGACTTATTCCAACTACGGCAACAGCTCAAGCCGAGGTACGGCCACTTTTGCACCCTTAAGCATGTTGCCACGCTTTCGCGACTGAGTGCCTAAGGTACTCGCCCCCAGCCAAAAAGAAATGCGAATGCAGCAGAGCTTAATGCAAGCAAAGCTAAATCTCTAAGCATACATTGTCCCTTCCTAAAATAGTTCATCGAACGTGCATTTTACGATAGTCTTGATAAACTGCATATTGCAGTAGATAGGAAAAAAGTGTCGATAAGCCAAAAATGAGGTTAACTGCCGAACTAATACAAAATACCTGCGTTATACAGTAGGCAAGTAGAATTTAACGTTGTACTTATTAACATTGTAGATAAACAGTTTTATGTTTACCACCATGGTATAGTATGCTATGTGATCCAGAAGCATCATGTTAGGTGATCCTATAAGTGACACAACAAGGAAACTAAGTTACTTTAATATGCCGGTGATGCAATGTATATGTGGATATCAGAGGGACTAAATGCGGAAAGGGAAATTAGGCAGTTGGCGACTTAATTACAACGACGGCAACAGCTCAAGCCGAGGTTCGGCCACTTTGGCACCCTTGAGCGTGTTATCACACTTATCACGCTTTCGCGGCTGAGTACCTTAAGCGCTCGCCCCCAACCCACGGTGAAGCTGTAAAAGCCGTCTGAGACTCCAGAGCCCCTATAACTAACAATATAGTCAGATAGAAAAACAAGACACTAAATGTAAAATACTTTCGACTGACTTTTTCTGCACTCGCTTCAGACTAATCTTCAGATCAACAGTGTCAGTAAGTTCGAAAAAAAAACTAAAACGCCAAATCTCCTGTAATAACAATTAGTGCCATAAATATCTTTGCATGCCGGGTTGTCCACAACAACTGTAGATTAATTTGTCTGATGACATTGTATGCGCACATGTATATAAAATAAAACTTCTTTAGGCATGATTTGAAAGTAATTACTAACTAGGGTATTTTAACAAAATGGATATGAATTTTTTTTTTCAAAGCTCAGTAAAATCCATAGTCAAAAGTAACTATTTATTTTTATATAATTCAATATGAATTATAATAAATAAATAATCACTTCATGAATCATTTTTTTATTAACAAAAAATATATAAATAAAATTAAATGTGTGTGATTAAAGTAAAACTTCTTTGATTTTGTAGCAAATAAGTACGATTATACTAAAAATAAATACTATAGAATTTAGAAGTATTTATTGATAATTGTTATAATGGTACTTTATACTTTAAATTTAACTCACTGTTTACACATTGTCTCAGTGGCTACGTGCTTCATGCTACGTTCGCCCTTTCTCAGGCTCTCTCAATCAGTCTCAATCGCTCTCTCCCTCTCTCTCTCTCTCAAAATGTTTCACATTTTCGTGACGCGTCTTCTTGACGCGTTGCATCGGTAAAATTTTTACCATCATGCGCGCAAAGAAGTTTCAATTCAAAAAATAATTAAGAAAAAATTAACTTATTTGTATTGCTTGGTAAGTATGACTGTGTATTCTATTATCGACAAATAACTATTCATAACTTCAATATTGTTCAACTTCATTTCTACAAGAATGTTTCAAACGATTAGTAGGTAGGTATGTTGTATTGTCTCCTCGGAAGTTAAGAATTGCCCAAAATGATTAGGTATTTAATTGTACCGTGCTGTGTATTGTGTTTTTTTTTTAAATATTGTCCATTTGAAATGCCTACAAAAGACGTTATGAACTTATGACTATAAACGTTAATCATTGTTTTATGACTACTAATTTAACTAACTCCGATTTACATGTTCATATTTCGTATTGTTCAAAAGTTCATTATGCAAGTAAATAAGCAAATCATATGATTTTTTTTTTAAATTATTTTTTTGATTTAATATTTAAGCTGCTGTAAGTGCATACTAATGAGTGTTCGTGGCTCTACATACATGGCAAGTACTTTTATAGACTTTATCTAGATTCAACTTCTAGCCTTTTTTGGTTATCATCATGTATATTGGCTGAGCATCAAGTGAGTTGGTGACTGAGCCTATTTGATTTATGCGATTTATGACGTGACAAACTAAATTGATCAAGACTCAAGGTTGAAGAAAAAGGTTTGAAAAAGTACCATAGAAGAAATTTCGATGTACATAGTAAGTTATTTTGCTTTTGAAATAAAATTGCTATTTCATCTTTTGTTACATTTAAAAATAACAATTATCAATGTGTACGAGTATGTCTCTTAAAGAAGAATAGTAAATACCTCGCAAAATTAGGTTATGAATAAGATAAAAGTGGATCCGTGTTCTTAAATGTACGGGCGTTAGAAGTTTTGTGACGCATAACATCAAGGGTAACTATCTTCACCATAATAAAACAAGAGGTTTATCAAGCAACTTCATAGTGTAGACATTTTGTTATAATGTAAAAGTTTAGTATCATTCTTTTTTCGTAGCGCGTCTAAAGAAGTATAGCTTAAAAATTGATAAACATAATATCCTGTATGTAACTAACGAACTAGCAGCCCTGTTGCGGTCGAAGTTGTCTCAACGAATTGGGCCAATGAACTGTCAGTTGCATAAGGTAGCCTAGCCGCCGTATCAGATTACGTGCGTACAGAATCATGTTCCATACCTCGAGTCCCTTCATTTACATGATTAGATTTACTATCAACTTTTTCAATATTACTATACATTTTAATTACAAACTATAACAATTCCAAATAATCAATACATGAAGTATATAATACTTAGACATAGATACATACGAAAGAAGATTATATGTGGCAGAGATGCGAATGTTAAGATGGATGTGAGGGGTAACTAGAATGGATAATATTCGGAATGAGTATATCACAGGAAGTATGAAAATAGCAACCAACAGTGACAGAGAAGTTGAGGGGTAATAGGTTAGCGTGGTATAGGCATATCATAAAAAGGTAGCTAGAAGAGTGTTAAATATAGGAGCATAGGAAGACCGAATAAGATATGAATGGATAGTGAAAGGAATGATATTTGTATATAAGGTGTGAAATAGTGATATGACAGTTGATAGAGGAGAGTGGAAATTGAAATCATGTTACGCTGACCATACTTAGGTGGTATAAGTGTAAGAAGCGAAGAAGGAACTATGTAAGTAAATTCTTCGTTCAAAAAGAATAATCTGTAAGCTAAAACTTTATTTCATAATGATAATGAAAAGCCTCTACTAGCTGACGCACAATTGACAATATTAGCGCAACATAATAAACCACAGAAAATGGTTTTCAACAGCAAATTATTATTATTATTTTCTTAAAAAGGCAATACCCCTTTATTCAATCATCGTCGTCAGCTATGAGTTTAAATGTGGCAAAAACATAAACAACCAATAACGAACAATAATTCAAAACGTCGAAAAGAGGTCACGCGTAACTATACGAAAGTGTTAACTGAACTTTTTACAAATATTGCCTTAGTTTAAATCTAAATTGTTAACGAGTGAGAGTTATGAGAGATTACAAGAAAACATTTTAAAACTTCTAATAACAAAGATGGTTCATTTAAACAGGAAACGAATAGAATTGAGATCAAACGTGTCAAGGCAAGGAAAGCAAAAACGCATATAAATTATGTCATGCACCGATCGTGTAAACAATATAAATATTAATAAGGAAAATAGAATATGTCTAAAGTTATAATATTAGTTGATTTATAAAATATACTTAAACATTTATAAAAGCACTAGCTATGCCCCACGGTTTCACCCGTGTCGATTTTATCCGACAAATACCGCGCGTCCAACGCACCCGTGTAGCGTATCATAATTGTTTTTCCCGCAAGTATAAATTATTTTAATTTTTCATTATCTCCTAAACCATGTGTTCAAATAACATGATATAAAGAGCAAAACTTAACTTCATAAAATTGTCTTTATGATGAAGTAACTTTCGTTCGTAAGGATTAATATGCGGTGCTTAAAATAATGCTCATAAATCACTTTTTAGTTTTCAACAAATGTTTGTCACAAAATACCTTATTGTGGGTAATAATGTATACGAGATAGGCATATGTTATGGAGGATTTTTTTTAGATATACTAAAGACAAATATTTTTGTAGAACATTGTATTTACGTATCAATAACCATCGTCGTTACGTCATACAGCAGTTCGGGAAGGCTGCCAGTTCCGACTTAACAAAAATCAATATTTATGGCTAGCTGAGAGTTGTAGTCTATTGTTAGATAGCCTATACTATTCCTCGTGAGTCTAGCTATCACATAGGTAAAAAATGAATCCGACTGATGGTTCCAGAAATTAGCGTGTTTAAGCAAACAACCAAAAAAACTTTTTCGCTATATTATATTATTATAGATTCCAAATTTCGAATGAGATGATTGGATTAGCTTAGAGAAAGAAAGTCTTGAATGTTTAATCTATTCTGATGCATTTAGATCACTATTAAAATTTGGTAATGATTTGTTCACGTAATCGTATTCTAATCTTCTTCTTTTTACCCTTTTTCCATCTAAGTAGGGTCAACACAACATGTTTTCCTCTTCCACTGTACTCTATCAGCTGTCAGCTCTGTATTTACACCTTTTATACACATATCATTCCACACACAATCCATTCATACCTTTTTCAGTCTCCCTTTCGGCCACTTAAACTTAACGTTCTTCTGACTTTCATCTCTCATCATGGTATACCCATACCTCGCTGACCTGTAAGCCTTCAACTTCTCTGTTACTGGTGTTATCTATATATTGATACGTGAAGCAAAAGCTTTCTACCCCTTTTTAAGCGTTTTGCGTGCACGGAAGACTGTGTGATATTTGGCATGGTTAAAGTTCATATGGAGAAGGAGTGCAAAAAGCTAAAATTTATCTATAATATCTGACTAATATATTAAATGAAATAAATTAATATTGCGAATCCCAACCCAACCAGTGCCATTGAACTTAGACCCCCCAAAATATTGATATTGTCACTCAACGAAAAGTCACAGCTAGTGATGTAGATAATACTCATTGTTTATGAACACTGTAAATGTCAAACAGCAAAATAGTGTATGATCAAAAAGTCGCTGGTCGAATTTCGACCTTAGAGCGATCGCTAGTTCAAATAAATCGCTAATCAAAATTGAATAGGTAATATTAGTTTAAAATTTTAAATCAACATTTATAACGCTTTACAAGTTATGTTTATATTTTATATTTCAGTGATATATATTAGTAGAGAATAGCGTAATATTTTAAAACTAAAAGTCTAAACAAACTCATTATGTAAAGCTTTAAAGCCCTTCAGCTTACTGATCAGGTTTGATCTGATAAGACCAAAAGTTAACTACCTCGAGAAGGTAAACTGTGTCAAAGGGGCAATGACATTACCCACAACATTTAAGACAACACGTGGTTGAAACCGCTGTTCTAATATTTAGCCTTTATTATGGCAACTTTACTATATAACGTGGTACATCCACAATTTATTAGGGTTATAAAATTTACTTTGTTTGTATTAAGTAATCTTTTAGAATGTAGTTGGCGAAGACAGGCCAATGACACCGATGCGTTGTATTATAAACATCAAAAACATATTATGTAACTTACATATTCAATAATAACCGGCTTGCTAATAAAGCGGTCTAAAGGATATATCTCTGTATTATCATATTTTATCGTCTTTGATTATATGAAAGAGAGTTTATATTATTATAATTATATTAATACGTGAAGCAAAAACTTTCTACCCCATTTTAAGGCGTATTGCGTGCACGGAAGACTAAGATTTGGCATGGTTAAAGTTTATGTGGAGAAGGAGTGCAGAAAGCTAAAATTTATCTATAATATATGTTACTAATATAATAAATTAAATAAATTAATACTGCGAATCCTAACCCGACCAGTGCCATTGAACTTAGACACCCCAAAATATTGACATTGTCACTCAACGAAAAGTAACAGCAAGTGATGTAGATAATACTAATTGTTTATGAATACTGTAAATAACAAACAAATGTCAAACAGAAAATACTCTATGATCAAAAAGTCACCGGTCAAATGTCGATCTTCGACCTTAGGGCGATCGCTAGTTATAATTATTCTGCAAGTGTTGTTAATTATGGTTTATTGGTCAACTATTTATTACATGATAATAAGTTTATTAACTACGTAAAGGTTTTGAAGAGGCAAGCAAAAGTCCTCGTGGTGCAGTGGTATTAATATAGAGAGGTCGCAGATTCGATTTCTGCAAATGACTGACAATTGTGTGATGAGAATAATTTCAGGTTGTATGTCTGGGCGTTAAATATTCCATAATTCCCGTATAATATCAGCTGTTTAATAGAGAAGTTGTGGGGTTATAGGCTAGTGAGTTATGGGCATGTCATGAGGAGGGGTGAAAGTCATAGAATGTTAAGTATGAAGGTGGATGGATACAGGAGTAGAGGAAGACCGAAGAAGGTATGAATGGATTGTGTGAAGAATAATATACGTATTAAAAGTGTGAATACTGAGATGATATTTCATAGAGTATAGTGGAAGAAAACATGTTGTGCCGACCCTACTTAAGTAGGATAAGGGGTAATAAGATGAAGAATATCAGCTGTTTAATAACCATACTACCTACGTAAACATTAAGCTCAATTAAGACTTTTGCAGTAATGTTTACCCCATATTTATCGCTGATTACCTCCGAAAAAGTTGATTAAAATTTATTGATCACTTTTAAGCTCAGTAAGACTTTTGCAACTATATGTTATCTGATTTAATTAACCAAATATTCAAGAACCTATTACGTTTCGATATAAATTCTACTTTCGACAATGCATACAAGAAAAATTTCAACAAAAATAAATCAAAGAAGAGCTGAAATTTTATTAATAACGCTACAGATTAGATATTAATCTCAAATTTGGATAATTTTGCTTTGTGAACTAAGTATTATTGTTTTAGAAATGTACTTTTAAGGTGTAAATGATATTAGATTTCGTGAGAGTGCTGTGTCTACGACATTTGGTATATAGGCTGTCGATTACAGATAAATAATATATGTTGAAGTATTTCACAAACTAATTAATATAAAAGATAGTATCTAAGTACTATTCAAAATTTCTTAAATATATAAAGAGAAGTTATTAAATTTAAACAAAGTAACAAATGTAATAACAATATTATACGAATAAGTCGAAATATTCACACAATAGTAGTTTCATATTACAAACAACAACCATATATTAATACAATATATTATTGGGAAGTATTAAATACATGGCGTGTGGTTGTTGGTTGTGTTCAAATAAAAACATTGCCGCATGAATGGACGCGCTGTTTCCAGCCTAAACTGACCCATTACATGTCTTCAACGGGATTTTTTATATTAATGAAATTATAACATCAAGAGCAAGTGCATTATAAACTCCCTCTCTGTGCATTCACTAAATTATTATTATCGTTTTTTAATAACACTTTTATATAGTTGGAAAAAAGCTATACGCGATCGATTTTTTTATCGGTTTTTCTCGATTTCTGGGATATTTTCCGAACCGCCAGTAGTGTTTGACATTCATAAGTGCCTTAATAGGACCTAAATTGAAAAGAATTTTTTGATTTTGTTGCCTCAAGTGCAGCTGTCAGAATACAGTCCGTCGCTTGCACAAATTGTTAACTTGAGAGTGGTTGCTAACCAGGTGGGCATTAGCAAACCCCTAACATGCTATAGTTATATCATGATGTTTTCTTTCACCGAAAATTTAGACTCATTACAGGGATCAAAACTTACGCGGTGTACGTACACACTATTACTGGGCCATCATTACTTCGATGTCCACATACTTGAGAGTATCAGCAAGATCTGAATGCGATCAGCATAAATTAGAAATAAATAGCATAGTTATAAAAATGACTTTGGAGTGGATATCACAAACTTATACTTAATGATCAACTAAACACCAATATCTTCTTTCTAAACCGTTATGTTTGGCCTTCATGATCTATGTGTAACTTCTTCTCTATACCGATAGAAATATGGGTCATAATTCATTGTAGTTGTCACTGCATATTCTTAAATATAATTTTATTTTATTAATATTATCACAGCAAAACTGAACGGAACGATTAAGTTATGTTCAGTAGAGTTCATAAATATCATTAAATATAATACTATACTGTGGCTATAACCAAAACACCAAGCGAAGATAGTTGGTGTGACGTGGTTTTCAACGTGTATTGGGTAGAAGAATTCCAAGTTTTACATTTTAAAATATCTTATATACATACATAAAAATGAATGCCTTTTGTTGGTAAAGGGCATCACTCGAGAACGGCAGGACCAATTTTTATTATTCTTTTTTTTTGGAATAATCCAAATAAGGATTTCAGGGAACGAAAAATGTAATAGATTGGAATCATCATCATCAAAATCTGAAAAAAAAAAACTGAAAATGTTTTCTTTTATTGGATTTTTTAAAGACCAAAACCCACGACGGCTCGTATGCGTATTTTTTTTTGTTTTGTTCCTTATGCTCTTGGAAAAGTTTGCAAGAAAATAAGCAGTGATAGGTCGAGTAAGGGACTACTGAAAAGGACAGAACAATATCTACCGGGCCAGCTAGTACTTACTAAATAATAATAATATATTCTTCCTAAGAATGATTTTTTTTTAAATAAATTCATAGAAAACATAACCATATACTATTTTATCCTTAAATGGTTAAAGCTACACTAGAATAAATTCTTGTAGCAGCTACATTATTGAAATTTAAGTCACGTAAATCATAATAAAAGGTAATTTTCAACTGTCGAAACGTTACTAGGTAGAACTAATAATACGTGTGTATCGAAACGAGACTCGAGCAATACAACCAATTCAAACGTTCAATACATTTCATAAATAGTGTAATTTATTCCCATTCATTGTAATTCCCATCGTGACACGTAATGGGCGACCGAGTTGGTCATTTAATGGAATCGATGCAATGACCCCGCTGCTGCGCCCGGCCCGCGACGAGATCTAACTCAACGCTCTAACGTTTACATTCGGGACATAAATGTCCAATAAATGTATACTGTAATTATTATAATGTTAGTTAGTAAGGTTTTATTTACATAAATAAATGTAAAGTGTATTATAATTTATATTAATAACCAGAGATGTAATGGATGAGATTTCAGGTCCGGATATGCAATCCAAAGAGAATTTAATCAGTTTCGGTCATGGATTCAAATATGAACGAGCGGATATGGAAGCTTACTAATTTTTCTGGGCGTCTAAGCTTAGAATATTTATAACTAGCTGTGCCTCACGGTTTCTTTCACCCTTGTTAATTTTATACGACAAACACCGTTAACGCACCCGTGTAGGCCATTTTTCATACTTTATGTAAAAGTATCGACATTTTTATGAGGAATAAATTAATTTTTCAAATTATAATATAGCCATGTTATTTGCTGATACTGTAGCTTTATATTGGTGAAAGAGTTTTTTTATTCGTTCCAGTAGTTTTTGAGTTTCTCCATTACAAAGAAAAAATAATCACCAAGAAATAGTCTTTCCTCTTTATAATATTCGTTCAGATAAGCTTATGTTAAGATAATATAATCTAAGCTTTATTTTAGACAAATATCTCTTATTCTCTTAAAAACCTGTAAGAGTTTGTAATAGAGTTACAGTTGTGAAGTTACCATGGAGACATCGTTGTATTTTAGTTGTTTACTTTTCAGTAGTGTAAGAGCGAGTAGTACCGGTAAAACTACCATTAATAAAAATACTATAATAGCTTTGGAATAAATAAGTTTTATAAAATATTTGGATACACCAGCCAGGAGTTCTAATCATACCTAATCTATACTAGCATTCTTAAATCTGCATCACTTGTGTGTCCTTAAATATATTTTAACTTGTTAAAAACTTGTACTCAAAAACCGTATTCGCAGCATACCACGATATGTTGCCTCCGTATTAAACTATGGCCTAATACTATGGGGAAACTCTGCAGATGTTCAGAGAGCCTTCATAGCACAGAAAAAATGTGTTAGGGCAGTTGGTGGTATACCCCCATGGGAGTCATGCAGGCCCTTGTTTAAAAACCTACGCATACTGACTTTGCCCTGCATGTATATACCGTTTAAAACAGCTAGAGACATATTTCCCAGAAATACCAGGAATACTGACAGAATTGTCTAACCTAGAGCACCAAAAACGGTATTATACAATAAGAGCTGTTATGTTATGTGTAGACGTATATATAATGCCGTCCCTTACGATATAAGGGAAATGCCAGAAAAAAGGTTTGCCAGAAAATTAAAATTGTGGCTAATAGAAAAATCATATTACTCTGTATCAGACTTCATTAATAATAAGGAAGAATATTGTACAAATAGATAGCTCTTCTAAGTGGGTGTAATATGTAAAATTTTAATAATTTTCATTTTAAGTAAATTTTATGAGAATCAATTTATTTAATGTAATACTTGTATGTCGCGCGTGTGACTAAATGTACCCGGACTCATATAATTATAGATCAAACACCGAAATGTAACCTGCATTTATGACAAACAAATTATTATTATTATTATTATCGATTCCCGTCCTTCGGGAAACTTTCCATGAAAATGACAAAAGTGCATCAACAATAATAGGGATCGACTAATTAAGTATATACTACAGCGATCTATATATATGTTTCATAAAAAAAAATATCTAAAACGGCAATTACATAGGAAAGGACCTAATAATTATATGTTATTTAATACGCAACTGTTGTTAATGCAACTGGATCACCAGCTTTTTGGCCGATCGGAGCATCAAGGTCGTCGTCGACGGTGCATGTTTTGATCCTAAATTTCTCAATGCTGGGGTCCCACAAGGCTGTGTACTGTCTCCAACTCTGTTTCTTCTGAATGACAATGACTTGTTGCTGATTTGCAACAAGTCATTGCTATGCTGACGATAGCTCTGTGGATGTCTTGTACACTGGCCGTGCTAATATTTCTCGGGAATACGTCGATCAGAGCTGGAACAAACTTGTGATTGAAGTCGAGTCTTTATTAACTAATGTCTCGGACTGGGATCGACTAAACTTAGTCCAGTTCAACCCTAAAAAGACACAAGTTTGCGAGTTAACCGCTAAAAAGTCACCATTTGTCGCAAGTTCTCCTTTTGAGAACACTCCCCTGTCTGCCACAGCCAGTATCGGTATACTTGGTGTTGTCATTTCGAGTGACGTCTAGTTCCGCGGTCAGTTGGAAAGTAAGGCCAAATTGGCCTCAAAGAAGCTTGGTGTGTTCAGTAATGCGAGACGGTACTTCACGTCGGCTCATCGCCTAAATCTTTATAAGGCGCAAATTCGACCCCACATGGAGTATTGTTCTCATCTCTGGGCGGGAGCCCCCCAGTACCAGCTACTTCCTTTTGACCGCATTCAGCGTAGGGCAGCTCGAGTTATTGACGATCAAGCTCTTTCCGATCGTCTTGATCCATTGGTTCTGCGTAGAGATGTTGGTTCACTCTGCATCTTCTTTCGCATTTATCATGGGGACCGTTCCAAAGAATTGCTTGAATTGATCCCGGCTGCTGAATTTCACCATCGGACATCGCGTCAGAATCGTAAATTTCATCAACACTACCTCGTTGTTCAGCGTTCCACAAGAGTGCGTTTCTTAAGGCACTTTCTGCCTCGCACAACCACTCTGTGGAACCAGCTGTAGCCTGATATCTTTCAGAGCCGTTACAACCTGGTGACCTTCAAGAAGAGAACTTATTCTTCTCTAAAAGGCCGGCAACGCATCTGCGAGCCCTCGGGTGTTACGGATGTTTGTGAGCGGCGATTATCACTTTCCATCAGGTGCGCCACCTGCCCGTTTGCCCCCTTTTTACCATATTTTTTTTCTTATTTAAATGGGGGGGGGGGGATGTAAAAGAGTTTTCTTAATAGGTCATAGGGGTAACAAGATTGAAAAGGTTAGGAACCACTGGGTTAGATTAAAGTTGTTCGTGAGTTTTGAATCCAGTTCGCCAAGTCTTACTTAATATCAATACAGGAGAAACAAGACTGTTCCAAAACAATCTACTTCTCCAAATTTTGGATAACATATTAGTCAAAAATCAATGACAAATATATATAATATGTAAGTTAGACAGATTTCATAATATCATAACCAAAATTATATCACATAAAATCTTTATATCTAGTGAATGTCCATTAACGGTCTTTTATGAAAATATAGAACAGAGTCGTTCAACTCAAATTGTCTCATAAAGCAACGTTTCTTTCGTTTATTAAATCAGTAAACAAATAACTTCTTTTTGAAAAAACAGCGCTACTTTTGTTAGTAAATACCATACAAATATTTTAGACAAGTTGAACAAAACAAAGTTGAACGACCCAATAGCACTTATCAGTGAAAGGAAAAAAGAAAAAAAAAAAAACATTCACAGAACTAAACGTTCACAGGGAAAACACATCCTATCGGCTTCCAGTAACGTACAATGAAGTAACAAATGAACCAAGTCAAAACTCGTTACCTACATAAGAACATACAGTTCAGTTTAACATAAATTATAATATCAATACCTACCTTAAACAACACACAATTTCTATGAACACAAACATAATATAAACAGTAGAGGAATTTCTCTTTAATGATGTTTGTCAAAGAAATAAACTCTAGTTTAGTTGAAATGGATAAAAAAATACCCTACGAAATTTGAAATCCTTATATTTATAGTCAAATAATAACTATAAATTGTATAAATTTATCACAACATAAGTACATATACCATAGAGGAAAGGAATAAAATTAAGGCTATAAGAACTAATATTTACAAATTTCAGTGAAACAATTTCAAATTGGGTCTAAATTTTTAATTTATTCTATATAAATTAATCTTTTATCAAAATTTAACTTGTTTTTAAGTGACGATGTAACACCTTAGTCTGGAGTGACTGGATTTGAAGTGCAGTCACCAGAATGCACCTATAAACGCTTGGCAAGATATTCTCAACTCTAAATTTTTAATTTATTCTATATACATTAATCTTTCATCAAAGTTTTACTTGTTTTTAAGTGACGATATAACACCTTAGTCTGGAGTGACTGGATTTCAAGTGCAGTCACCAAAATGCACCTATAAACGCTTGGCAAAATATTCTCAACTGAGTGGAAGATAGCCTGGTCAGTATTCTAAACTGCCCTTACCGTGACAAAAGTTTCAACACGATGTTTTCCTTCACCGATAGCTCGGTCCGGGCACCTTATAGAATTCGAACACCACGTCGAATGACTTATAGTCCGAGAACGCATCTGCTATGCATTAAGACTTCAAGATTAACACGTACGTATGCTAAAAAGTTCCAAAGTGCAATCGAATCACTCTTACTCCGTTCCTTGCTCCCGAGTTGATTAGGCTATAGTTTAAGTAGTTTACTTTATTATTCGGTCAAAGATCACATTTAGCATGAAGAAAAAACAGAGTGCTGATTTCGAAGTAAATTTAAAATAAGCTTTAGTATCTTTCATAAAACTGCATAAGCAAGCAACAGTTTATAACGACTACAAAGAAAGGAACATGCATCAAACAGGCCCCGGGATAATTGCTCTATTAAAACTGAGCAATTAATCAAAATATGTTACTATACAAGTGCAGTGCCGCACTGTGCTCGCTTGACTTGTCATGCGATTATTTCAGAGCATTCGTCTTCTCAATAGCTTCGTAGTTCAAATACTTCATTTGTTTTAGCTACCAATAACTCTTGTTTTTTTACATTCATTTTACAGATACGTTTTGAAATATTACGCCTTAACATTTATTGGCTTAGTAGCTTTTTAATCAAAATTCCTACAACGCTTTCTTCATAGTAGTAATTTACTTCTTTCATTGAATTTGAAACTTTAACCATATACAAAGCAAGTATATACAACATTTCATAGAAATCGATAAAGCCGTTTTTGGGTTTAATCCAGACATACAATACCATTGTGTCTGATTCTTTTCTAATTTCGGAATCAGCCTGTTTATATCAAACTGATGTTTGCAAGCTTACTTTGCAAACAGCAATGTCTGGCATAGGATTTTGAATCTCTCGGCAACCGTTGTTTTTTTTATTGTACTGTGCTTAACACCATTTTGATGTGCTAATATAAAACGTCAAAACTCAACTACCGGTTCGAAAAACATTCCAGCCATCGTGAAGACCTGGTAAGAAACTCAATCGGTTTTATGTTTTATTTTTTATCAACAGTACAAATAATATTTACTGTTAACAATCATATTAATAATTCAGAATGCACACAGAGGGAATTACTTTCAAACGTCACTATCATTCACATAATGCCCACCCTTTTAACGTTTTGACAGTAAACCTGCCTGACATGTAGCCTTTGAACTTGCTGTCCGTCAAATCAGATAAGTGCTTCGGGGTTTTATTATAGAACCTAACACTAATACATAACAAACTTTTATTGGTCTTACAAAGTCTAAACACGGTACGACTAATTTATGTATATTTCTAGTATTAAAACTGCTGTGTTAATAATTACGTGACACTTCAAATTACTAATTCATACCACAAAACCCTTGTCACCTACATGACTGTAACTACATGATTTATTTAATTTCGTCCTTGAATGGGTGGTCTCTTTCATGAAATTTATTTCGGATGCGTAACACGAGTGATACTAATAGAATACATAATATTGCGAATTCTTTGAAGCGATATAAATTAAACGTTAATATATGGACAAATTAAAATGCTAACCGAACTTCGGTAACGAACAATTTTATAATTCAGGGCATATTCGATTTCAAACGTGCTTCTTTAGCTACGACAAATATTTATAAAATTAGAAACAATTGGCTTAGTCACCGGGTGCGACGTGTTAGAGATTTTAAATTATGAAGCCTTGTAAGGGTGAGAAACCTAACGCCGATTAGGCGTTGAGGCAGAGTAAGTTTTATTCTACAATATTATGTAAAGTCATTGTTGTAACGTAGCATTAACATTAGATTTAACTTGATTAAATTTTATAGATATCCAACTTTCATATAGAACTCTACATTTGTTACTTTTTCTTTTGAAATTTTATAGATATATAATATTATTTAATGAGATCATGTACAGAAAACAAAGCATGCAAAGGAAAATGAAGTCTGATGAATCTATAAAGATTGTTTAAAAAAAGAAGTAAAATTAATTCATATTATTATCGTCGATAGCGACTAACTTCATCATGTCGCACTTCTGTCCATACCTATTGGTGCACGCGCAGTTCTCAATTTTGACTACAACTCTACAAAGCTTGATAGATTAAGAAACAAACTGGAGAGCAAAAGAAAATGCGGAAAAGTAAAACTACGATATTTTTAATCATATTAAATGAACACAAAAGATTTAAGTGAACTCTAAGCGTTGCAATAGGCATATCACGTTAGTGGAGAACTATTTACTACATAGAGATAAGCCTAGTTTTCACCTAAAAGAATATCGAAACGATACAAATATCTAATTCTATATTAACCAACTAATATCAGCAATATTAATTATGATTTATGTTTTCATAAACAGATATCTCAGGCCCGCAACATTCTGAAAGCCTAATTAAGAGAAAATACTTTTTAAACAAATGTAGAAATGGTTTGGATAAACCAGTTTATTTTCATTCTAATTATATGAAGGAAGAGGAAATTATATGTTACTAGCGGTGTGCCCGCGGCTCCGCATGCGTTTATAGTTACGCAGTAGTTATATACATCTCGTGTTTATTCATATGCCGTATCAATTGAGGAATGGCGTGTATTTCCCGAGTACAATTTTCATCAAATAATTATTTTTATTTCTTTCTTACCAAAAGCATAAATATGAATATCCCTAATTTGAGACATGACGGGTTCTTCATACAAACCTTCACCCAAGTTTTATTTTCACCAGATGTGGAAAAACACAATGAAATAATTAACTTTTAGCAAAACTGATAAACAAATCCAGATAATTTACAATAGGTATATCGCTTAGATTAGCTTAGCTCCCGCGAGCTAAGATTGACAGCGCACGTCATATTTCTATCATAAAATAAAACAGTAATTATGCCGTACTGCGTAGTTAAACAGTTTAAAAACACTTTAGCCAATCTTAAAAAGAATATTGGACTATTATCTAATAGGTAATTATTAGTAATACAATACATTTCTTATTAAGTATAACAATGTCAATAAATCAACAAACCATATTGACAACCAACAAACTGATTGGTATTTTATTTTATTGATGCTCCGCTCCTATTGGTCGTAGCATGATGTTATATAGCCTATAGCCTTCCTCGATAAATGAGCTAGCCAACACTAAAATAATATTTCCATTCGAACCAGTAGTTTTTGTGATCAGCGCGTACAACCAAACAAACCTTTCAGCTTTATAATATTAGTTTAGATAAAAGAACAATGGATCTAAAACCTCCCATTTCTGACCTATATCGGTCAGACTGGGGAATTTACTATGGTATGAAGGTCTAGGATTGCAGTTGGCTAAAAAACAACGAAACCTAGTAAGAAGTAAGAATTACTTAATTGTGAACAAAACTATTCGAACACCTTTTTGCGAGGAAAGGTATGAGTGGAAGCATGCAGAGCAACAGCTATTTCAAACGCTGAGAAATCTAAGGCCCCACTACATTTGGATACTATGATAAAGTTTCTTAAGTGTTCAGGTTTCCTCAGGATATTTCTTCACCATTAGATGATTAATTTACGCAAATATCGAAAAAAAATCGTAGATCCATGCCGAGTATCAAATTTGCGGCGTTGGATAGATTTCACCAGTTTAGATTTAGATACAATGGCGTCAGGATGAGATACTATATTATACTATGTCCAAATATATAATGTAAGTTGGCTAACAATATCTCACGCGGTACCTATTCAAATTGTAGCCAAATTATGTTCACCAGCAAATCTAAATCACCATCACTTTTCTAGTCTCCATTGTTCTTGGAACAATTATTATTATCATCTATCATCATCATTATATATTATTATTATCGTCCGTCTGATCGTACCTATATAATTTTACATCACTATCTTCTTTGTTAATAGAGACGGGCTTGGCCCTATTTTACATCCTTAATGTTTTATTTTCGCTACAAAAAGTACCCTATGTCCTTTCCAATCTATCTCTATACCAAAATTCATCAAAGTTGGTTCAGCGGTCTAGGCGTGAAAACTTAACAGACAGACAGAGTTACTTTCGCATTTTTAATATTAGTATGGATGACAACATAATTTATCATAATCGTAATAAATCAAAGGTTGTGGGAAATTATTGCTTCATGTTTACAGAACAGACGTAGTATTAACTTGTAACCTTTGATGGTTACAACCACAATTATATTGATTTATATAATACCAGCTGCTACTGTAGCCGTTATTCTGCCGGTTCAGTAGTTAATAACTCGACGAGAGCGCAGCCTATCGCGTTCAGGGTTAGCATAAAATCTTCTCCATGAAAAACACTTAGATCTAACAACTTTTATAGTGATTGAAAATTTAACATTTCCAATATAAGGTACCAAATATACCAACATCCATTTATATCTATACAAATAAATAAAATTGAAATGTCTGTTTGTAATGTCAAAATAAAAGCTTTTTACTAAATGCATGTGAAAGTAAATACGGTAGTTATATAAAAAAATTATGTATAATTTTTTGACAAAACACTCACTAGCTGACAGCTAATGTTATAAGGAGTAACTTAGGCTACTTGAATTTTATAAAAAGGTTAGGCTTCCGCACAAATAAAAATAATTTCGGAATAACGACGATTTTGGAACGCGTAAATGGTTTACGTTGAGTAAACCACAAGAGATATATTAAATTAATGAAGTAGATAATTGTAGAAAATTCAGCAAGACCAAATGTATATCTTCTAAGGATCAACCACAATAAGCATTTTTGTATTTAAATTAACCGGAAGCGGTTAGCTCGATTAGCGTTTGTGCACTATCGATGACATTCTCTAGTCCACCCGAGCGCAGCTGCGGGAACAGCTAGTATTATGTACAGACGTTGTCCTGCCCATATCGGTAGTTAATGACTCGACCACAGCACCATCTACCGGTACCTAACATACCTGTGAACCATGGTCACGATAAAAAAAAAGTTAATATGAGCTCAATCGGTCAAGCCGTTTAAAAGCTACACGATCACATACAGATGTACAAAAGTTGTTTATACATAAGAATATATAGATAAATGTATATTTCACATAAACATTTTTGTATACAAATGATTATAAATAACATACGATACAAGACCTAATTCAACATTTCCATTCACACCGCTATAAAGCTCATGGTCGTAAATCTACGCTCAGTTTTATACTCTTATGGGTCGTTGTTAAAAGACATCGTTGAAATAGAGTAATTTATATCTTCAGCAAAGGGACAGATAAAATAACTGTTAAGAGAACATACTAGATTTCATCACTGACACTGCTCGTATTATTATATATTTTAAGATTTCCTTTTTAAAGGTACAATAATACATTTATAGAGAATAAATGCTTAAAGCCAATAAGGAAAAGTATTTGGATAAGTCATACTAATGAATCTAATAAAGATATCCCTTCAGAATCCATTGAGAAATACTTAAACCTTTCATTATTATGTACAGGAGAGATTTTCGTCATAGATGTAAAAATTATACTATCTCTATGAGAGAGACTTAACTAGAAGAATTAGATTATATAAGATAAAAGAAAAAGCTAAAGCCTATGTCCAAATAAAGTCAACCTTTTGTTTTCATATAACAACTCATTCACCTTAACGAACTAGCAGTCACACAATGATCGAAACAGACCAGCGACTTTTTAATCATAGACTATTTTCTGCTTGACATTTGCAGTATGAACCTAAACAATGAATATTATATCACTTGTCCCTTTTCATTGAGTGTCAATGTCAATAAATTTGGTGGGTCTTAAGTTCAATGGCACTGGACGGTTTAGGATTCGCAGTATTAATTTATTTAATTGAATATACATATTAGTAACAGATATTATAGATACATTTTAGCTTTCTGCACTCCCTATCCATATAAACTTTAACCATGCCAAATCTGTCTTCCGTGCATGCAATACGCTTAAAAAGGGGTAGAAAGTTTTTGCTTCACGTAATAATATAATGATGATGATGAAGACATTAAAGCCATTAGACATGATTTAGAGTGGTCATGTAAGCCTCAGTGGTGAGGTCGCCGACAAGTACAAATACTAAAATTAGAAATACGGATGAAGCAATGATTATGATTGTTAACATAAAATGAATTGCGGTTGTAAAAATGAAATTACAAACAGCGGCGCGGCGTACCAAAGAAATGCACCAACAAACAGAACGTAAGTTTATACGGTGGCAAACAAAACTTAAATTACAATAAACATATAGCTGCATGACATTGACATTGATCAATCAGACCGCTTCATTAATGAGTCATGAGTTACATTACTGCGCTTTACAATAACATAAAGATACTATCGATAGATAAATCCAATAGCGTATTGAAAGTTATATTACGAATCGTATGACAAAAATATGAGTTGATTTTCTGCAAATATTAGCGAAGGAATTATTATAAAAAGTTGCATATAACTAACTACCTTATTATTTACTTTATCCAAATTTCCTTTGCTACTTCCGCCTGAAATGTTAAAATGGTCATAATAATAACGTTCGGGTCTACGGGCTCAATCGCATCTCTTTAATCGTTTCAGTTACTAACATTTTTCTTTTCCTTATTTTTCACTATTAACATTTACAGGATTTAACATTTTCAGGTTCAACTCAACAATATAATAACAAACGTTTTTTATTGCAGAAAAACGATATAACGATTTTATAATTTTGTAATGTGCTATAATAATTGAATTTTATTAATAACACTCTAAAAGTTAAAGCCGTGGAATACTTTAAAGCTTGTCTGTATCTACATAACATATTATTATCATGAATGATACAACTTCATTAAATTCTAAATTCTGAGCTTTATCTAAGTTGAATAATAAACCGCTAACTTATAAATCACTCGTTGCTATATTATCACATATGTGTTCATATCTTTTATCACTATAATTATGATTCGACTGGTTTTTAAGAGCCGTTTCCATCTTAATACACAGTACCTTCGATAGCACCGACTTAATTCAGTCGTGTGTCAGATAAGATTGTGTTCGAAGGTTTGAGTATATTACTAATCAAGTTATTATTCAATTTATGGGCAATAAATGAGTTTTCTCTTCCCGTCGTAAACTTTTCTTGAATGTAACCACTTTACAATTCTTTATTTACAAAAACAGCTATTATAACTTACATTCTGTAAACATCATAAAACGTGTTTGTTGATAATGAACCTGAGAACGCCCATATTGTAATAATTCAGGCGTCTATTTCAACAAACATTTTGAACTACATTTTTATTTGGTTTATAAAAGTCCAGATTAAAAATCGACATGTAGGTAATTTGATCAATTTGGTATATTGTCTACTTGATCTTAAGTGTTCAAGTGTTAAGTGCAGTTTATAGCTGACTATAACCAACCTCTAAGATAACGAAGTCCTTAGCAAGTCATAATAGTTAGCTACTACTATTTAAATCATCCAAGAAATTCTTAAAATCAAGAAGCTCGATTTTAAAATTAATAACCACGGGATTTAAATCTTATTCATCATTATGCAAACTTATCATGACGTCCATTCATTGTCGACTACAATAATCAATAGCACTATCACATTTAATATCCATGTAATATTTTAGCCCACGCATGCAAAGGCGGCGCAGGCGCGCCTGTGCCAGCCCCTGTTATTAATATGAAGTTATATCGCAGATAGCGTCAGGTTAACTAATTGTACAAATTGAATTATTCATTGTATTTATACAAGAGATACGTTTGAAGATTCTACCATTGAAAAATCAAATAAGAATACAGCTGGCGTGAAATGCAAATTATTAAATAATTATGTTAGAGTGTTAATTCATGTAAATATATTTATTATGACTTTTCTCTGAATATTTAAAGAAGACTGTCAGATAACTATGCGGTATTTATGAGTATACGTATTACCAATTATGATGACAACGCTAAAAATACATATATGTCAGGTAAATACATTTAACAATATTGACTTTAAAATTATGTAACGATAACTTTTTTTGAATCTACGATAAATATGTAAACTATATGTTACTGTAGAAATTAATATATTTTATTTCTTTCCGTGTACATGTTTAATTAAGTCTATCGCTTTTGTACACCAAAAAGTACGATAAAACAGTATATGTAGGAACTATAGTACGCAAACTATAGGAGATAAGAATAAATGCGTAATATAAAACAAACAAACAATAGAGGACTGACAAATTATATCCGGCATGCAAATAGTCAACATTCAAAAAATATTTTTAAATGGATCTATAACTCTTGCGGGAACCTCAGAATACAGAAAAAACCAGAAACCGCGAACGCACATAAAACTGAAGACACAAAAACCACTCTTAAATAGAGTGGTTTGACGTTGTTGCGATTAGTCACTCCTTTGTAAGTAGCGCGTCGTGACGTATTGTACAAGTGCCAATTTTAATTTTAAAATGCCGTCTTGTGTTGTTCCTACTTGTAAAAATGCTGCAGGGATTATAAAAAAACAGGATGGGGTCACATTTCATCTGTAAGTAGCGCATTCTAAAGTATATTTATTTAATTGTTTAATTTATTTTACATTTAGAAAATGACGCGTCCATTTTTTAAGTGTTGCCATTTTATTTTCATCGAAAATTTTACCCATTTATTTTTTTAATACTCGTGTAGAATACTTACTATTTTTGTGTATATAGAACCTTTGTAATTTTAGTTTCCCTGCTGATGAAAATAGAAAATCGGACTGGATGAAAGTCATACAAAGAGCACGGCTAGATGAGTTTTGGAAACCATCAAGCCGGAGCGTACTTTGCTCAATTCACTTTGAAGCGCAATATTTATATGATACAAAAGGTGGTTTGAAAAGACTGAAGAAAGCAGCTAAACCAACTAAGGTAGATATAGTCATAATAATTACTATATTTATATTGTATCCCTCCTGGTGAAAATGTTTTAGTCCACATATATATATATATATATATATATGCTCACGCCTGTAATCCCCGATGGAGTATGCAAAGGTATAACAAGTATGCCCACTTTTCGTCGAGCTTATCCGTCCCTCATCGTGATAAGGGGCGAGCCTAAACCGGGCGCAAATTTCAGATTCCGGGCTAATGAAACTTCGGTGAATTAAATATATGAATAATCTAATACTAACGTTCTATTTCAGTATTTGGCCTTGACACCAGAATTTTCCGTGTTACACATAGAAACGTCTAAACCTTCGATATCGGACAATGTGCGTACCCACCTATGATAATAATGTAATAATTTATAATATTGAAAGGCAAACAAGGCATTTAATCGATATACTTAGTTACAAGTAAGCTAATGTAGTAAATAAACACTAGTAGTAACAGTAATAAATGTATAAATAAACTAGTTAAGTGCCTATGGACATTTGCAGCTCAGCACAATAGTGCTATTACTAATGACTTTTCCATCCGTGAGGACTGAAATGTCATGCCTTGTACGCAGATAATATCTGTATTTAATTAAGTTTGTTTAATCTATTACATGATACAACACATAAACTTAAGGTTTCATTTCAGGTAAATACATACACAATCTCCTGCGATCGAATCGGAGATCGGTGATGTCAATATTTCTGATTTGGAATCTGTTTTGATACGCCAAAAAGTCAAACTTAAATCTCAATTACGACGAAAACAATTATTCTGTAAACAACATGTTCGACGAATGAAACATTTAAAAAATACAACAGACTTGCATAGAAGTACGAATCTTTAAAAAGTATATTAAAAAATTAACTTAATAAAATCTAACTTACGTTATTGAAGCGTAATTCTATTTATAGTCATCATGTAAATAAATAATAATTTTTAATAAATATCTTCTTTAGTGTTATAAGACACAAAAAGTGAAACGCTCGAGCATTAGCAACATTATGCGTATAGGAAGTCGGGCAGGTGCGGGAGTACGTATTGTTTTTGACACATTGCAGCGTATAGTAATTATTCTTGAACGCGGCTTCTGGTTTTTTCTGTATTCTTGCGGGAACAAAGTATTGCGAAAGTGCATTAATACTAGTTCATATACGTCGCCGATTAGAATATTTTATGGTGCGGTGCGTGTTAAGAGATCCCTGTATGTAATTTAGATTATCCAATGTCGCTCTAATCCAGTTACAATAAAGGCTATAATTGAATAGTGCGTATTCATGGTTGATGTACCTGTCGCTTTACGTGTGCTCGACGTAGATACGATAACTTCAAATCGCGTGGGTGTAGCATTAAGAAATCATAAATCTTGAAGAGGCATTAATTATATCTCATCTGAGGACATGTTGCTTTACACACAACCGAGTTTTAATTCATTAGATAGCCAGATAACGTTGGTAACATGGTTGATTTATTGATCTTGATCAACACCCTCGGATCCTATGACAATTATATCAGGTACTTCCGTCTTTGAGTCAAGAATTTGTATAGGATCCAAATCATTTTAAGTGTTTGTGCTATCTGCTATTTTCCAATGTAGAATGGTGAGCGTTTTTATATTGAAATTTATTGATCAATTTAGTTACTGTCTTGATGGAGGTCGTGTTAAATTTATGGGTCATTGGGACAGGTGTTTGGATTGGCAATTTGAATTTTATTACCACGAGCTCGTTTCGTCGAATATTTTGTACTTATTTCAGCATTTATAATCGATACATTGAAACTTAATGAATTAACTATACTAGGTACTTCTTGGTAATGGATAAACAATGAAACAGCTTAGCTTTGTTTGTCTAATAGTATAATAATATTAGTACTCTTTGCCCCTTTTCTTCTCTGTATTTATAATATTATTGATATCTAGGACTAATATAATAATTAAGCTAATTTAATCATACTGGGATATCATCATTTTCGTGGGTTTTTAATATTTTGTATTCGGGTTTTTATTGATTATCATGGATAATATAAGGTATTCGATTTATGAAAGCCTTCATTTAAAAAAATCTATCTTAAAAAGCCACTCATCTTCATCTGATCATCGTAATGATTAATATTTTGTTTGTCAATTTCAGGTTGCAGAAAGACGTACCAGCTATCAATCAGTTCCAGCCCGAAATGCTGTTGTTGTACTTGGTATTTGAATATTACTATTTTATTCTCTCGTCTCTCTATTCTTTGACATCTTAAAGACCATCTTACTAAAGTTGTGCCCGCGAATCCGTAACCGCATATTAGATAAGTATTAGTTTCTGCATCTCGTATTTTTATTCATATTGTTTTATTATTATTATTGACTCTTTTGTTTTATCTTATTAAGTTTTTATTATTCTACTCACCGTGAAATCTTTCAGGGTTCTTCATTCGAGCTTTCAGAATCATTAAACAAGGATTCAGCCATCAAGTCTTTTGATGATCTTGCAAAGCACATTGGGCTCAACCTTAAATCGTTCAATAGACTTTAATGACTGTGACTATAGTATATACTTATAACTTTATCCTACGACGCATTAATGAGAGGAAAGGTGGCTCGTACCAAATCGTGGCCGCCTCTCTCTTCCAATATTTTGTTTATACGAAAGGCAACAGCGCGAGATAACACAAAAAAGACTTTGTTCTTTAAGTTAGCATATTAATTGAGGTATAGTATAAATCTTCCGAGTATAAAATTTCATTAAAATCGTTTAGGTCATTTTGAATTAAACCCTGACATACAAATAGTGCGACAAACAGAGCAAAAAAAATCATATTCCTAATCAGTGTCTATATCTATTACAACTTTTTTTATTAAAGGTACAGACAGAACTGCACATTTAATAATATACATGTACGAGTGTGTAGTAATCACACCTTCTCTTCAATGTTTTCCCTTAATTATAAATAATGGATTGTTGTTCCTCACCGCAACCACAATTTCGTGAATTATCTGTACATGGGAAAAATGTATTGTTCATTAAATATTTAACCAATTACAGCTGATGATAGTACATCAGGCTAGTAATTTTAGCCACGCCCATTTTGCACGCTTCCTCTCCCAGCATACTTTCATACCGTGGTATTGTCCACAATTAGACTCGGCGCACGGATGTAATAATTTCGTTACTTCCTTTTAACTCTGTTCAATATAATAGGGTTACCACTCAATAAACCACAATCAATTTAAGTTAATCATCCTGATCCTTTTTTATTCTTAAACTGAAAACATAGTTGAGATCATTTGATAAACTTTTATTTCCTATAAACGTAAAAATTGCTTATTCGTAATTTATAAATAGAATATTTTATTTATTTAACAACTATCGCATATATTAGTAAGTGCCTTGCTGACAGTATTAGTATTAACTGGGTCGTACTCGTCACCGTCTCTCAGACTAAATGGTTTTATTAAAATAACACAACGTAAATAATAAAAAAATCGTGCGTGTCAACTCCAACGCGCGACTGGAGTATTTCTCCTCTTTAAGAACGATTGTCTTGAAATATGTACAATAACATAACATACCATCACGCCTGTATTCCCCGAGGGGTTAGGCATAGGTGTACTAATTGTACACATACAATTCGCCGAGTATGTTTTTAGTTCCCATGTAATAGGGGGCGAGCCTATTGCCTTTAATCGGGCACGAAGCCAAACTCCGAGCTGCTACTGAGGAATTTCATAGGAAAACCCAATAACACTTTGCTCGACCTGGGAATCGAACCCAGGACCTCGATCATAGCAGCCGCGCTTACGACAACTAGGCTAACGAGGCAGTTAAATATGTACAATAGGAAGTATAACAGTTTAAGAATATATACAAGTGATCTATACCAATATTATAAAAAAGAAAGATTTGATTTTTTCATTGTAATGGATAAACTCAAAAACTACTGGACCGATTTCAAAAATTCTGTCACCAATATAAAGCTACAGTATTAGCGAGTAACATAGGCTATATTATAATTTGAACAATTTATTAATTCTTCATAAAAAAGTCGATAGATTTACACGAAGTATAAAAAATTGCCTACACGGGTGCGTTGGCGTTGTTTGTCGTATAAAATTAACACGAGTAAAACCGCGGGGCACAGCTCGTTTGAGTATATGCATACACGCGCGTCCAGTATAAGATACGTGAATATGTACTCGATTTTGCTCCTCATCTAATTTATGTACGCAACGCAAGTTATACATACATGCATTTCTATTCTTATGGAATACTTAAATTCCAAAAATATATAAAGTTTAACTTAAAATAAAAAAAGTAAAGTAGAATTGTAATTGTTTTCGTAAGGACCAAATATAAAACAAAAACAAAAATATATTATAACTTAGATATGTGGCTTGCGTTTTAGCTGACAACCCTAACCGAGAAGCGTATTAAGTGTAATCCAGTGCTGTGAATTGCTATGAAAAGTAGTACTGAGACGTAAGTATGGTTTAGCGGATAACGATAACACGCCGTGAATCTAGTTTGCAAGTAATTGAAGGATCTGGGCACGTTCGAAGCTCGACAAGTAACTACTTATGAAACGATAGGGAACAAAGGTAGTATATGTAATAGGTACAATGAAGGTTTATCTGTTTTATTTTAGCTAGCTTTATACTGATCTGCTTCAAAGTTTCTGTCTTGTTAAATTTATTGGACCAAATATCTACCTGGTCGTCAAAGCACCCTTCAAACCTATCGTTTCTCTCACTTCCCGTACTTGCCCAGAGCTTAACGGATTGCTTGACGTTTACGATTACTTCTCCGCTTCTTTACACCATAGTGTAAATATATATAAGCTCATAACTTTTCTCAAAAAGTATGCTATAAAATGAAAAAAAGAATTATTCGAATCTCATTGATAGTTTCAGAGATTAGCGCATTCAAATAAACAAAGATTAATTTCTAGATATGCCACAACCTGATAATGCCACTAAAATTACATAATATAGGGCCAACTAAATGAAGGTTATAAATTAAAAACAAAACCAGACATGGCAAATTAAGATACCGCCAAAAACTCTGTAGCGACATCTACATAGCGACATCTATCGAGCCACATACGACGCATCCTACATCGCGCTATAGAAATTAACTCTTCGATTGAGTGTATATACACCAGTGTGGAAGAACTATTGCAAAGGGAGGATCCTCCGACCAGACGGGTGTTATGTCTGGCGGGCAGCTGCCCAACTACTTTACTGTATTTATGTTAAAATTACTTTAATATAGTTAAATGTCATAATTAATTATTTTTTCCTATTCCCTTCGTAGACATTGAACAATCATCAGGTATAAAAAAAATATTATAATGACATATCTGATTATATTTTAATTTATAGGAATGGAAATATTTCCACTTTACCATCTGTACCGTGATTAATAACATGACTTTATTTGCAACTAGCTGTGCCCGCGGCTTCACTCACGTGGACTACAGAATGCCATCGATAGGGCTCACGTGCGAATCGTGCTCCCCCGCTCCCGATTATTTTAAAGACATAAATGCTTATTGTGATTTTTTTAATGACTACAATTATATAGTACATTCATTTGATATATTTCTAGTGGTTTACTCAGCGTAAGCCATTTAAGGGCCAGAATTGATTCACCTTCACCAGTTGTTTTTATTTGTGCGGAACCCTAATTCTTTTTCTAAAATAAAAATCCTCAGTTACTCCTTATAACATCAGCTATCTGCCAGTGAAGGTCCAGTCAAAATAGGTCCAACCGTTTCGGAGATGACCCGGAACAAACATTTAAAAAATTGGATTTGTGTTATAGGTATCTTATATACTTTCATATGCATTTAGTAAAAAGCTGTTGTTTTGACAATACAAACAGACACTTTAATTTGATTAATTATATAGATAAGCGACGCAACTATAGCCGTTATTACATCTAGTGTATGGTTCTTTTTTAATTATTTGTTGGTTTAGCGTTTGGCCACAATCTCCCCTGATGATAAGTGACTATGTAGCCCAAGATGGTAATACGCTTGGCCCGGTGGGGGAACTGGCTTTCAAGTAAATCCGCCGGAACTCAACTATAACCTATAACAGAACGCGCGCACGGGTGACTGTTTCGGTCGGAGTTTTTTGACGGGATCTTAAACAGTCATGTAGTGGTTACTGTTCCTTATTCCTAAATGTGTGTTTCTTTACGGATGGCAATAATAATATGGACAGTGACTTGACACAAAAACTCCTAAGAAAGTTCTAATAAGGAAGCCACCATCTTGTTAGGATATTGAAATCGTTATATTAAGACAAAAATTGTTTTAAACACTTTATATATTGAAAATAATAATATGGGTAATATTTTTTTCATTAATACAGTATAAAAAGTAATTTAAAAATATTTCTTAATCTAAATAATAAGTACGTAACAAAAACGGTACATTATGGTCTTGTGACGTCAACATTCATTTTATATGTCATTTTGTACGATGAGTCTAACGTTCATATTTCCTGAATGTTGACGTCACATTTTCTAATCGGCGTTTCAGATCACGTGACTCACAGACATTAATTTTTCCAGATTTGTATTGTTTTAGGCTTTTTATCTATAGACCAATATTACTCAATAATTTACTTTAATAAACATACAGTCACCTCGCGGATTTGATGTATCCTACCGCCCAGTAAACGACTGCACTATAATTTACGATGCAATAAGGATATTTCAATTTCCTTGCACCATTAATTGAAACGTACTCATTTTAACTGTAAAACATATCCAGGAATCTCTCGCCCACATACCCGTTACGCGGATGACATCGTTTAGGTCTCAATTTCTCAATTGGGACCATTCGGGAGCAATAGCTCATTGGTGGAAATTAAATTGATTAGAACGAATAAGGGAACGTTTGTTTTATCTCATTATATTAAGTGAGCAATTCCTGTATATATATGTAATTGGTTTTTCGGAAACGGCTACAACGATTTCGGTGAAACTGCATTTAGGTAATGTTTTACATTCCAAGATTACCTAGATAGGTGTTTTTCTTTTTTTGGTTATAAGACACCGATATTGGAATATTATGTGGCGTGTAAAATTTTAATCAAACATTGAACTCTAACACACAGTCGTGAGTGTTTTTAATTTTATTTTGTACTAGCTGGTACCCGCACCTTCGTCTGCGTATTATTGGATATACACAGACTGATCTCGGAACACGACAAACCAAAAAAATCGCCGTTTTTACGTGATTGAGTAAAAAACATCCAAACATACACACTTTCACGTTTATTATATTAGTAGGATTTGTATTTATAACAACTTATAGCATTGACCCGTGGCTCCGCACGCGTTTTTATGCAGCTAATATCATCAACAATTCTTATAAACCAATCAAATGAAGAATGGCATAATACTGTTTTTTAACGACTTTTTTTATTTTATTGATAGATTTATTACCATATATGCATATCACGACGCAGTCACACAAAGATCCCTACAAACCTGGCTAAGCGAGACACTACAGCGGATGTTTTTTTACTTGGCCTGTGGTGGTCATGTCCTACCCGGCTAACATACACAAAACATAATATGAAACACCGATGTGGTGCAACGGTCATAAAAATTTACGCCAACTCTAATAACACATTATGAAATTGCTGTTGCGATTAAAGAAAGGCACGTTTGCAATTGGAACCTATTAAACTGCCACAGGTAGTAAATCTTATAAGCACGTAACAGAACACCCGCGATTTCCTAGTTCATGTTTAGGTACAAACCATAGCATAGGCATAACTCATATTTCTTGAGACCAGCGCTGTATACTAACTATTTGCTCCATAATCGTAGATGTCAAACCTTAATATAAACAAATATAGATAATAATATACTAGCAATAGATCACGAATTTGTACTCGTTAATAATATAAATAGCCTATATCACTTAGAGATAATGTAGCTTTTATCAGTAAAGGAATTTTCAGAATCGGATCTCTTCTAGAGATTACTTACCTTCTACAGAAATATTCACAACTTTTACCTGTTTGTAGTAAAGGTATATAGGTATAGATCCTAAATTATTATATTTTTTGACTACAGTACCTACCGGAATCACGCATGGAATGGAGGTTCTAAAAAAAAACTTTGCCACAAATCGTGAGTGTGAACTAATGCCGACGGGCTTTCACCATCAAATACACGAAAACCCCCTTTAATATATCTGTCTACATAATACTATAAATTAGGTGTTTTTTTTAATTTGTTAGGATTTTTTTTTTGTTTCGAAAAAAAAAAACTTTTAAAAGGTAATTATTTTAGTACAACTACAAGCTGTCTTACTCTAAATTGTTGGCAAATAACAGTTTCTTTTTGTAATACAGAGTAGCTATCAAATCATATAGTTATTAAAATAATGTGTTCAATATTATGTTATCAATAAATAATGGGAATTGATTGCATAATAGTTTGTAATTTTAATTTTGAAGGCGTGAATGCATTACTAAGCTGTCAGATAATCAGGTGCAGCTGCCGCGAAGCTCGGAATAGATATTAGATGATAATGCAGGTAGATACAAATATTGATACAAGCCGAAGCACAAGGGAACGCGTGTGAAGGCGCTGCTCTAAGGCACGGCGCGGCGCGTTCGTTTGCAATAACATTCACGTCAAAGACTAAAAACATACAGAGATGAACAGATGTTTTTTAAAAACTATATTCAAATAAAACCGCTAAGTAAGGTACTAGTGTGACAAGTGTCCATAGTCTACGGTTACCATTTACCATCAGGCGGGGTGTACTTACGCTTGTTGGCCACCTTAGTTGTATAAAAAGCCAACAAAACAATCTGTAAAAAAGATAATATGAAAGACGTAAATTTGAACATTACTTAAATTATTAAAATAAAATTTCATATTAGAAAACAATAGGTAAGTATGCCCGCATCTTATACAGGAAAAACAAGAATTATTCTTATAAAATAATCATTAAATTATACCAATTATATGCTTCAATTTTAATTTAATTAATTATTTACGTTAATATATTCTTTAAAATAATCACTGACTAACCGTCAAGGATCTATGATTCTACTTACTTAACAATATACCATTTGGTAAGTAGCTTTTAACGTAATGTTTTTATAATACAAAAATTAAACTAATTAATGTTCAATTTCATCTACATCTTCTATACACACAATTACTGCCTCGTTAGCCTAGTGGTCGTTAGCGCGACTGCTACTAGCGAGGTCCTGGGTTCGAATCCCAGATCGAGCAAAGTGTTATTGGGTGTTTCCTATGAAATTCCCAGTAGCAGCTCGGAGTTTGATTTCGTGCCCGATTAATGGCAATAGGCTCGCCCCCTATTACATGGGACCTAAAAAACATACTCGACGAATTGTGGGTGTACAATTAGTACACCTCTGCCTAACCCTTCGGGGTATACCTACAGGCGTGATGGTATGTTTGTTAAAAATATTTTTTTTACTTAATGGTAACGATTCGATTAAAGTATTCGATAACTATAACAAAAAACAATTATTAAATGAATCAATTCGAGCACTTAAATGGCTTACGCCGAGTAACCCTTATATACATCAAATTAATGTAGGTACTCTTAAAAAGTCCCAATATAAATATTTTTCTTTTTAAAATAACCAGGAGTGGGGTTGTCCGAGCGATGATATTATTTAGTCCACGCGAGCTCACCCGCGAGTACAGCCAAACCTATACAAATAATATAACTGAAGTGTCTGTTTGTAATGCCAAAATAACGCTTTTTACTAAATGCACGTGAAAGTATGCGATACTTACAACTAAACCCCCATTTTTTTTTATTTGTCTGTTTGTTCCGGGTAATCTCCGAAGCGGTTGGGCAAATTTTAATGGGACTTTCACTGACAGATAGCTGATGTTATAAGGAGTATGTAACTTAGGAAACTTTTATTTTAGAAAAAGAATTAGAGCTCCACGCGAATAATAAAAAAAAACTGGTCTTAATGAATCAATTCGGACGCTTAACTGGCTTACGCTGAGTAAACCATAAGAGGTATATCAATTTAATGTACTACATCATTGTAGATATCAATAAGACCTACAAAAAGTTAACGAGAGCATTTATCCATCTTCTAAGGAAAACCTACAATAAGCATTTATTAAACGGAAGCGGGGGAGCAAAATTCGCGCGTATGGTCGATCGATGGTATTCTCTGGTCCACGTGAGCGAAGCTACGGACACAGCTAGTATAACTATAAATGTATTGAAACCACGGAGTATAGCTAATACCAATATTAAGAAATTACTTTTGATGCTGGCCCACCCTGTCATCTATAGGTAGGAATAACGCAAGAACATACAATGTAGCGCCTCTGTAAATAACATTATCTATGTTAAACATGTACGGTAACCGTTAAAGATATATTCCGCCTCCTAATTATTGTAAACGCAACACGTTTACGCCGTAAAGATAGTGCAAAGGCTTTTAGTTTCAATACCGCTACCACTTAAACTCATTATGTAACCACTTAAGCTGCTTTGGACGGCTTAAAAGCAGTTCTCGACATAATAATTATAAAAGAATGTCACAAAATTATAGAAACTAGCGATCGTCCTAAGCTCGAAATTCGACCAGCGACTTTTTGATCATAGACTATTTATTTTCTGTTTGACATTTGCAGTATTCATAAACCTTAAACAATGAGTATTATCTGCATCACTTTTCGTTGAGTGACAATGTCAATATTTAGGGGGGTCTAAGTTCAATGGCACTGGTCGGGTGAGGATTCGCAGTATTAATTTATTTAATTTAAAATATTAGCAACAGATATTATAGATAAATTTTAGCTTTCTGCACTCCTCCTACGTATAAACTTTAACCATGCCAAATCTCACAGTCTTCCGTGCACGCAATACGCTTAAAAAGGGGTAGAAAATTTTTGCTTCACGTATTAATAATATAATGATGATACCAATACATACAAAAAAAATATATTGCTTATTTTTGAAGTGTCACGTATTTTAAGTAAAAATATAATATTAGTAACATAAATTAAGGATACGTCCAATCCAATCATTAAACTAATAACAATATTTAACGCAAGGGGAACCATCGATCCAATCAAAATCAAACGTTTCGTTTATTTTAGACTTGACCTTTATAAAATAACTATCAATCGTCCCCAAGTTCGTTCGCTATAATAATGATTGTTATTTAGTAGTAAGGCAAAGTGATGGAACAGTACCATATGGTAAGCGCAGAACAATCTGAAAACTGTGGTGACCAGCAAGAGATCGCCAATTCATCACCGCTGTCATGCCAGCCTGTGTACATACATACAAGTTTATAAACTGAACTAGATGTGCCGCACGATTTCACCCATGGTAATTATATACAACAAACATCGCCAACGCACCTCTGTAGACAATTTTTTATACTTGGTGTAAAACTATCGACATTTTTATGAGGAATAAATAAATTTTACAAATTATAATATAGCCTATGTTACTCGCTGATACTGTAGCTTTCTTTATATTGGGTGTAAGAATTTTTAAAATCGGTCCAGTAGTTTTTGAGTTTATCCATTACAAACAAAAAATCAAATCTTTCTTCTTTATAATATTGGTTTAGATATGCACCAGGTGATCCCAAAACCCGACGCGCATAAGCGAATCATAATTATGATGGGTTGTCACCATATTATAATACATGGTTGTCGCGACCCGGTAGGTCACTCAGTATCTGGGATGGTAGACGTACCAGGATTCTTGTAGAAATATCACGTTTTTTATACCATGTAATAGGTAAAGATTATACTGGTTCGCAATAACACCAACTTTTGATATCGATCAAGTCCCCCGGTGTTTTCTACACCGAGGAACTAAAAAAATAAAAGGTCATCGTACGGGGGCGGAAGGCGGAATAAAGTCACAGGAGTACCCAAATTTTGTGAACAGACGAGTTAAAAAGAAGGACCTACAGAGGGCGTACGATGGTGCTAAGCCACTGGTATTCACTATTTGCTTGAGGTTACCAAGCACTTCAACTTTTTGCAACATCTTTAACAGGATTATTTCACCACTACCTACCATCCCTGTTCATTGTTAATATAGTCCCCTATTAATGAAACAATATTCTAACTGCGGCCAGTAGTTTACAAAAAAGACCTCATAAAAACACAAACTATTTTTAGTAATGGTAATTGATAATGAAATGCAAGCCCGCGGGCTGCCTGATGTTAAGCGATCACCGCAGCCAATGGACGCTTGCAATACCGGAAGCATCACATGTAAATTGCTAACACTTTGGTCCAATAGTAAGGATTGATATAATTGCAATATCAGGCATATTATATATAATACCTGGGCGACCGAGCTGTGCTCGTGGTCTTATAAACAAAAAAATATGAAAACACCTATCTAGGTAAACTTGGAATGTAAAACATTATCTAAATGCAAATTTTCATCGAAATTGTTGGAGCCGTTTCCGAGAAACCAATTACATATATATATATACAAGAATTGCTCACTTAATATAATATATATATATTAACCTACTAATAAATAGACCTCATTGTATTTTTAACAGACTTCAACAAAAGACGGGAGTTTACTCAAATGGAATGTATTTTTTTTTATGGATGTTGAGCCATAACTTTTGGTTATGAACCGATTTGGATGATTCTGTTTTGTTAGTTAAGGGATACCTCAAAAGCAGTCCCATTTTAATTTCATCGGCATTGGACCATCAATTTCAAATATACATATCGGAATTTGATTTTGTTTTTTGTTAAAAATTGTCTTATTATTAAACCCATACAATTTATAACAACTTAATAAATTTCTTCAAATTTATTAGAAGACTAGTCCACAGATCAAAAAGAACAAAATAGTCACAATCCCAACGTCTACCGACGACTGTTACCGGACGGACGACTTCTGAATGAAAACAAGAATTCAGTCAAATCACACGAGACAGTTTTACAATTTTAATTCCCAGCATCACGATCGTGTGGCGCGGCGTGCCAGAGGTACCTCCTTAACGGATACGTTTAATCCGACAGGTCGGGGAGTGCGTCGGATGTTTTGACAGGTCGGCAATTACCTGCCACTTTGTTTGGCAGATTGTGCCCCGCGGTTCACATCCTCCGTTCGTTGTACTGTAAGTAAGTACCTGCGTGACCTGCTCTCCGGCTTTGATCATTGAACGTTTGAATCCATTAAATTATACACTGTATTGCATTTAAATAATTGTATTACCTAGACGGGAAGAACAAGCGGGTAATACTTTTATAACATGTTTTACGTGAAACTGTGGAATCGTCTTCCAGCTAATTTGTTCCCTCCTTCTTACTACATCGGGTCCTTGAAGCTCAGGCGTAACGTTAAGAGACATCGATGCAAGCTGGTATAACAGCGGCGACCCCGCGGTCGGTCGCCGTTGTGTTTCAATTGTACTTTGCTTACTATCAGGGTCTGTATCGCCCATTTGCCGAGCTACTATGACAAAGTCTGTGTCCAATAATATCGTTACTAGCTATGCCGCATGGTTTCCCTCATCGATACAATTAATAAAATTGAAGTGTCTGTTTGTAATGTTAAGATAACAGCTTGTTACTAAATGCATATGAAAGTTTAAACAATAACAAAAAAAAACATTTTTATTATTCTGTTTTTCTGTTTCTTACGAGTAGCTGATGTTCTAAGGAGTAACTTAGGCTACTTTCATTTTAGAAAAAGAATTAGGGTTCCGCACAATTAAAACAAAAAAACTTTTCGTGGTGAATCAATTCGGGTGCTTAAATGGCTTACGCTGAGTAAACCATAGGACATATTGCAAATTAATGTCTTACACAATTGTAAATATTTAAAATATTTACAGAAAAAGACAGCAAAATTATATGTCTATCTTCTAAGGAATACCCGAAATAAGCATTTTTGTCTTTAAAATAGCCGGGAGCGGGGAGCAAGATTCGCGCGGGTATTCTGTGGTCCACGTGAGCGTAGCCGCGGGCATAGCTAGTTTTAAATATATTAAATCATCTCTCTCCACCGAGCCGCTCCGCCGCTATACTTCCCATACTTTCCAGATTGCTTGACATTTATGGTTACTGCTCCGCTCTTCAGAGTCATAGCGTGAAGTTAAATAGCCTAATACCTTTTCTCAATAAATAGGCTATAAAATTTGAAAAAAAAAATTCAAATATGACTGGTAGTTTTGGAGATTATTTGAGATTAGCGCGTATAAGATCCAAAGTGCGCAGTTTAGAATGTCGTAATATTTCTTAATGTAATTTCCGTAAAATCGATTTCAAACGTCGAGTCTCATCTATTTAATTTTCAAACATGTGACCGAACGATAGCCATTTAAATTGCATGAATATGCAATGCAGATTCTAGCTGTTTTACCTTCATGTAATTCTTGGAAAAGTTGGCGCTTTTTAATACGGTCCGCGGGCGACGCGACACCTCGTTTTGAATATTGTTAGAGATCATAACCTTATCACTCAGAAACATACTATTTAATGCCTTCTAACAATTCTTCATTAGCGATAATTTATTAATTTCTTATTCCTCATACAATACATAATTCTGACAAATGCCTATTGTAGTTTTAATTTGACTATAGTAACGAGTTTCATATTAAAACTTTCCTTATATTAATTATCATGTGTTTAATTAACAACGTGGTAACGTGATGCGCATAATAGCCATACTTCCGGATATCCATTTATGTATCTCATGATATATCAAATTCTTGAAGCAATCTGCCATGTTGTCTTATGTTGTAGACAAGGCAAGTGAGAACAACTAAAGGCTAGACAGGTGAGTCATGTCATGGAGAATTGGTCGACAAACTTAACATGGATGAAACCGTCAAGCACAACTAATAAAATTATAAACTGCGACCGTATGTATCACTGTACAGTAGGTACATAGAGGTAAATGATAAAATAAACGTTTTTTTTATCGGTCAATTCTTTAGTTATGGTCTCGATTCGCAGGCCAGGGTCAACATCTGACCGGTCTAAAGCCTATGAATGGCGTCCGTTGTTCGCTTGGGAACCGAGTGCATTCGTCCGCTAATGCGTCCGTGTCAATATTGTTACATTGTTATAACCACTAACATGTGTTGCGAAATGTTAATGAAACTGCAAATAAACTAATAATTAAATTCTGAATATTTTTTATCGCTGTTGATAGTAAGAACGCTGTTTTATATAACAGAACTATATGCGCTTTTTATACTCAAATCGCAACGAGGAAATTAACAAGGCCGATGAAGCCGCTTGAATAAGTTAACATTCCCTAGATTTTAATTAAGCTGTACATTTTACAAGGTAAAAATGATTTAGCATAATAATATTTAGATAATTTATATTAATGTTTATGAAAATATTAACTAGGTACTTGATGTCCTCCACGGCTTTACCCATGATTTTATTCGACTGACTCTCCTAATGCACCCGTGTAGCCTACCGTTGTTCTCACTTCTCGTACTTGCTTACAACTTGCCAGATTGTTTGACATTCATGATTACTGCTACACTCCTTAGTGTCACAGCGTGAAGTTATATAGCCTGTAACCTATCTCAATAAATAGGCTATAAAATATAAAAAGTTTATTTTTTTTTATTTCTGACTGGTAGTTTGAGAGATTCGTACGTTTAAATAAACTTGGATTTTATAACATATAGTATAGATTTTATAATTAGACAGCTCGAGTCATTAAAAGCGTCATTTTTTATTTTTGAAACGCATTTACCCAACCATTGGATATTTCAAGGTTTTGAACAAAAAAGCAAACATACACTGAAAAAGTAGAGATAAGGAAGAAGTATCTTTTATTGATATAGTTTTTCATAATTCGGATTTCAAGGAGAAAGAAAAATTCAACAATTCATTAAGTTTGAATTTTATAATTTCAACATAGGTTGTTATATTCCATGTAAACAGATCTTCACTTTAAATGGAAAAAGGTGTAAGTAATAAATAAAACATCCAATACATAATCCAATATATACATAGTGGTATAGCAATCAAGATAAAACTAAAATGATAAATTTGGAGGATTTAATTTGTTTAAGATCTACAATACTAATTACTACTACATTTGTAATTAATACTACATTTGTAGTTAATGTAGAGTGATACAATTAATAATAAGAATAGAAATGATTAAATACTTAAATACTTTATTATCCTAACCAGTATAAATTATTTTGTTATATATAATTACAGGTATTTTGATAAAACTAAAATGATAAATTTGGAGGATTTAATTTGTTTAAGATCTAAACTACATTTGTAGTTAATGTAGTGTGATACAATTAGGCAATAATAAGAATAGAAATTATTAAATACTTAAATACTTTATTATCCTAACCAGTATAAATTATTTTGTTATATATAATTTCAGGTATTTTGATAAAACTAAAATGATAAATTTGGAGGATTTAATTTGTTTAAGATCTAAACTACATTTGTAGTTAATGTAGTGTGATACAATTAGGTAATAATAAGAATAGAAATTATTAAATACTTAAATACTTTATTATCCTAACCAGTATAAATTATTTTGTTTTATATAATTTCAGATATTTTATTACTTCTTGAATTATTTAAGTAAAATTCATAGTTATTTTTCATTTTTGGACCTAGTTGCAGTTTTCCATAAGTACATTATGTGTAGAACATGTAATGATATATGTAGAATTATTATTTAAATATACACCAAAGTTTCATATTCTTTAAGCCTGATTGATACTAATATTTTCAGATCAATTTTTATCTTCAAATAATTTCCCTAAAAATGTATACTTAGCAATTTATACAACTGGGTCCTCATTTGTTCTACTCTACTCTTTGTCTGTATAAGTGTTAACATGTTGTTAGGTATCATTCTAGGTTTCTTTAATGTCCTGATATCTTTGTTCCATTCTGATTGTTCCCTGTTGTATTTCCAAAAGTATAAATAGACTTATTCACAAATATATGCAATGAGTCTAGATGTTGGAACACAAACTATTCATTCCAATGTGAAAAAACTACTTATCGGTCAAAAACAGAGTGGGAAAGAAGAGCCATAGGAACTGCAATGCCTTATCAATGAGTATAAGAAATTTAACTTGAGTACATTGTCTATTTATTTGTTAAAAATTGGAACAATAATCCCAACTCGGATAAACAGAGAAAATGCAATAGTACTCCTTTCCGTCCTTGCAAATTTATCTTCTTTATGTTAGATTTATTAATACTATAATGTATTCCAATTCCAAGCACTTTTTACTGATAGTCATTGAGTGAGCAATGTTATATAAACTGTATTATTTATATCAAAGAATACATAATTATTACCAAAATTATGATGGTAAAAGAATCAAGAAAAATGTTCATTGTATACATATTCAATCAGAATTAAAATTGCTTAGGTAATATGAATCATATAATATAGTAAAGAGTGAAATGTCAATAGAAAGGGTGATTTTTAACTGACAGGAGAAAAAGTTCCCAACTAACAAATCTGGAGGCAACCACTATAGATAATTTGAAATTATTGTAAAATATTACCATTCAAACTAAACATCTTCATATATCTTACAATGTTCATTCTGTTATTTAGGGATAAATTATTCATAATTATTGAAATTATTATCACCTGTTTATTATAATAATATGTATTAAAAGAATTATATTTGTGTTGTTTATTTTATTATGACTTATCTAAGTTACGTAGTTCATTCAGAAACATTTCGTTTATTTAATTTTTTGAATCGTGTATCCTTGTTTTTATAATCGTATAATCGACTACGAGATTATTATCGATATTAATACCTAAATAGAAACTGAATACTACTAAATACTTACATTATGATATGAATTCTGATGTAATAATAAAAAACAAATCGTATGAATGCATGCCGTTTAAAAAATTATTAGAACTTACCGCAAAATAATATCGCGAAATCCACTATTATTTTTCTTAATATGAACTTCGAATCTCTGTCTATTGTTATCGTGTGATTGCGAGAGTTCACCTTACGCTCGTTTCTGTCCATTTTTACGTAAGATAAATGAAGAAGATTTATATAAAAAAATGTACACTTCACTAGACCGCTGTTACGAAATAACGTCAAAGACAAATTTTGAGTATCCTCACACGTCAAACACGAAACGCATGCGCGCGAGAACTGCGTCCGTTCGGAAACAAGCGAGCTGTGTGTTGTTTATGTACCTACGCAACTCGCGACTCTTTATCTTCGTGTTGTTTTGTTGTTTAAAAAAAAACGATTTTTAACTATTGTATTGTATCGCACTGATTCACACACTATATTTTGTTTATTGCCCACTTCATATCACAAATAATAATAGTATTTTTAAAAAAATAATAATTAGGTATGTAGGGACGATGATAATGAAAGTATCCATTAAGAACGAAAATGCGTTAATACCGTAATATATTTTAATGAAAAAAAAAAAGAAAAACTTTATAAATAGCATTATTTTATTTTTAAAGCAGTGTACTAGTAGCCCAGTCATATTAGGTAAAAAAAGGGGTCAACCTCGGAAAGAAAGATAATAAGCTGCAAATTGGTATGAACCTTTGTTTTGTCATTCTAAATGTTGTCTCAAAAGTCACAATCGTTATCGTGTCCGCGTCTCAAGATATTCAAGGTCAAAGGTCACAAAAATCGGTTTTTCGCGAATATCTGGCTTTCTATCGGTTAAATGAGATTTGCATTTATTATAAAAGTTGTAGGCTATAAAATTCCCTACAACTTTTGTTTAAACTTTTTTTTCATACAACCAACCGTTTTGAAGGTAGAGCGCGAAGAGTGCACATCGTACAGTCATATACGGCCTAATGCAAGGTCAAGCGTGAGTTATGGTTATCAGTACGTTATAAAGTCAATTATTTACTTGGAAATTATAATTATTAAACAATGCCTATTATTTATGTACTAACTATTAATTATTTATATTTAATTAAAGTAAGTAACTTGATTATTTATATATAATTATTCATATTTAACTATTTAAGTATAAAATATTATTAATTCTGGATTATATATTTTAGTTTTATTTTAAGTTAAAATGATAGTAAGAGTATATATTTTACACATATTTTTATTTATTATTAAATACGGCATAATATACATTTGTCAAAATGTGAGTTCAAATATCAAAAGTATCTTTGTTGATTTTAATTGTAATGAAATTGGAAATGGAAGCTAATTATCTTCTTCTTCTTCGTCGTCTTCTTCTTCTTGTCGCTCAAAAATGTTCGATTCATTGTCATCATCCTCATTATCTGTCATGTTCATCTCCAAACCTTCCAGAATATCGGGATCATATGTATTTTCTTCATCGGGATTACTTGGATACAGTGAAGCGTTGAGGCAAGCTTGTCCGTTGCACTGGCCGCAAGCTAAAGAACATTGTAGCCCTGATTTTCTGCATCCACAGCGGGAACCACAACCATTTTTGCAATTGCAAAATATTACGTTTAGTAGTTCGGCTGGTGCTGGAGGTAATAACGTTCGTATGGGCTCCAGGATTTCATTTTCAAGCATCCAGCAATAGTTAGTACATAAATAATAGGCATTGTTTAATAATTATAATTTCCAAGTAAATAATTGACTTTATAACGTACTGATAACCATAACTCACGCTTGACCTTGCATTAGGCCGTATATGACTGTACGATGTGCACTCTTCGCGCTCTACCTTCAAAACGGTTGGTTGTATGAAAAAAAAGTTTAAACAAAAGTTGTAGGGAATTTTATAGCCTACAACTTTTATAATAAATGCAAATCTCATTTAACCGATAGGAAGCCAGATATTCGCGAAAAATCGATTTTTGTGACCTTTGACCTTGAATATCTTGAGACGCGGACACGATAACGATTGTGACTTTTGAGACAACATTTAGAATGACAAAACAAAGGTTCATACCAATTTGCAGCTTATTATCTTTCATTCCGAGGTGAAAGCCCTAATATGACTGGGCTATAGCGACTACTCACGCGTTTGTTGTTACGCGGTAGCTATTTAAATCCTTTAATTTTATTTTTACTCTTTATTCATGGACTTATAATATTATTTATAATTCATATAGTATATTAATTGAGGAATTACATACGTGCCATTATTAGAGAAATACGTAAACTGCTGTTGATGTATTGCAGGCGGAAGTAACTAAGACATTTTCGGATTAATTATTTACGATGGATTTCCGAAAAGTAACGCCATCATCAATCAAATTAAATGTCTGTTGTGTAAGCAATAGTAAAAATACACTTAATTTCAATATAGGTACAACATAAATATTAACATGTTTAAATAAGTTTCGGTTTCGGTAGAAACTAATATCGAGGCCGAAGATTCGGTTTCGGCTGAAAATCCTGTATCCGTCCATCTAATACTAGTATCTACGTATAATAGTCTCATTTAATTTGAAACTAGCTAATACCGACGACTTTTTTGCGGTGTTTATAATATTAATACCATGGCAAGAAAACATATCACTGGACGCGTAGTAAATATAAAAATAATAGTTTTTAAACTTTAATAATTTTATAATGAATGGAAATATCGTGAAATATTTTTTAAGTACATACGGCGTAAAACAAAAAAAAACTTTCCAGTAGTTTTTGCGTGATGGGCGTGCAACGGCAAACCTGTATTATTTAAATATATAACTAACTGTTGTAGGATTTTGAATGTATTCCAAGCAAAGCGCCCTCTATATATGTTTTTTTGGTAAAATGGGTATGTCATAATGGCAGACATTGTTTATGATATTATAAAATAAAATTTTGTTTGAGAACAGTTAATTGTGTTCATTGTGTAAGAACCTACACAAAACTGGCGACGAGGATAAACAAAGGATCACCGTATAATGTGGGCATTGCGGGATCTCAATTTGATCCGCACATTGACCCAGGAACGAATGGTGCGAAATGGCGTACATGGGTGCGGAATTTTAATTATTATATTGATGGGCAAACAGTGCTGTCATCTAAATAAAAACTAGCCAGATTACTTCATCAAGTAGGACCTTCAGTGAAAGACATATATGAGACGTTTGACGTGAATCCACAGGAAAATGGAGATTTATACGAAGTTGCAGTGTAAAAATTAACACAGTATATTGTTCCAAAGACAAATACTGTGTATGAAAGGCAGATATTCAGAAATATAGATATGTCGACGGATGAAACTGTGCAGCAATATGTGATACAATTAAGAAATGCTGGAAAGTATTGAGAATTTACGAATTTCGACGAAGTGATAAGAGACCAATTGGTACAGAAATGTCCGCATAAAAGTATAGTCAGGAAATGGATTAGAAAGGGAAGTGAATTGACATTGGAAGAAGCCACAAACATGGCAAGAATTTTTGAACTGGAACTTAACATGGAAAAAGAATTTGTGAAAAAGGAAAAAGGGATTGAAAAGAAGGAAGATGAAACAATAGTTAGAATTTTCAAGTTTAAAAATGACTAAAAATGTTACAGATGTGGATATACTGGACATCATGCAAAAGAGATAAAAAATGCCCGGTGTATAACCAGACATGTGACAGATGCAATATAAAAGGGTATTTCAAGAAGCAATGCAAGACAAAAGGTAATATAGAAGTAGTCAAGAAAAACACCAAGAAGAGGAGAAATATAAGGTATATAATAAAAGAAGAAAGCACAGACAGTGATGACTCGGATAGTAAGTGTGACAGTGAATGTGAAAGTCATGGACAAAAACAGGTACATTCTGTATTGCATATAAATTCTTCTACACAAAATAAATATGATATATTGTTAAATAATAAATATATATTAAGATTTATCGTTGAGTCTCGAGCATATATAAATATTATTGACAGATATGAGTACGAAAATTTATTAAAGAACGGTTTAGATATTAAAAAGTTAAAAGGCTGTAATCAACAGTATTATGCATATGGTGGAAGAATGTTACCAATGTTTACAATGTATCTGTATTTTCACCACAAACAAGAAAGGAGGTTAGGAGTGTTAATGTATTTGTATATGACAAACGTGGACGATCATTGTTGAGTAAAGTAACCTCTAAAAGGTTAAGGTTATTGAGAGTTGGGCCTGAGACTCTCAACGTCAGCTTTATTGAAAAAAGCCTGATTAAATCTCAATACCTCCAGCTGTTCAAAGGTGTGGAAAATTGAAAATTTTTAAATTGGATATACCAATTGATCCCAAAGTAACTCTAGTTGCACAGCCTATCAGGAGACAACCCTTTAATGTTCGAGAAATTGAAAAACAACTTATCATAGAATTGTTGGATAATGATATAATTGAAAGTGTTTCAGGGCCTACACCATGTGTCTCACCATCTCACATTGTAAAGAAAAAGTAAGCAGGATAATATCGCTTAGTAGTAGACACGAGAAGAGCAAATGAAGCAGTATAGAGAGAGCTAGTGCCTCTACCAACATTTGAGGAATTACTAGCTGACCTTAATGGCTGTAAGTATTTTTCAGCAATTGACATCAAGTGGGGGTACCACCAAATTGAGTTATCTGATCATTCTAAAGTTATAACTGTCTTTAGCTGTAGTACAGGTTTGTTCAGGTATAAAAGATTATTCTTTGGTATTAGATGTGCATCAGAAATGTTTCAACGGATAATTGCACACCTACTTCAAGGGATCAAAGGAGTAGCAAATTCACAAGACGATATCAGGATTGGAGGACGCACTAGGCAAGAACATGATGACAGACTTCGACAGGTACTAGATAGGTTGCAAGAAAATGGCATAACACTTACCGAAAAGAAATGTCTTTGGAGTAGAGGAAATAACTTTCCTAGGTCATCAACTATAATCAAATGGTATCAGACCAACAATTACAAACCAAGAGACCATCCAAGAATTTAGAGCTCCGGTTAATAAAGATGAGGTGCATAGCTTTTTGGGGCTTGTAAATTTTTCTTATTAGATTTATTCCTAATTTTAGTACAATTAGTGGACCACTCCGACGTTTGACCAAAAAAGATAACGAATTTGTATGGCAAGTTGAGCAGCCGTAGGCGTTTGAAAGTCTCAAAAGTGCCATAATAACAGCTCCAGTACTAGGGTTCTATGACAAGAATGCTGAAACTGTCTTAATCACAGATGCTAGCCCAGTAGGAATTGCTGCTCTACTAGTACAGTATCAAGCTGTTGACAATCACCGGCAACCTATTGTAATTAAATATGTAAGCAAAGCTCTTACTGAGACAGAGAAAAGATATTCACAAATAGAAAAATAAGCATTAGCAATTATATGGGAATGTGAAAATGTATATATGTACTTGATTGGTAAAGAGTTTACTATTATATCAGACCACAAACCTTTAGAAATTATATATTCAGTAAAATCAAAACCAAGGTCTAGAATTCAAAGGTGGGTTCTCCGATTGCAATCATTTACATTTAAAGTGGTGTATAAACCAGGTAAAAATAATATAGCTGATCTTCTATCAAGACTTCTTGATACCAGCAAAACATTAGGAAACGAACAAGGCGAGTAAAGTTTATTTGCAATGGTTGGCTTGATTAGAACTATGACCTTAGAAGAATTAAGAGAAGCAACATCAAAAGACGAAGAGCTTACTAGTTTAAAGAAGGCTTTTGAAAGTGATATATGGCCAAAAGAATTAAGGAGATATGAATTAATTAAGATAGAATTGTGTGTTATAGAGGGACGCTAGTGATCGTACCAAAGGAATTGATAACAAGAGCTCTGGATATAGGACACGAAGGACATATTTCAAAAAATAGTATGAAAAGAAAATTGAAAAATGAAGTATGGTGGAGGACTATGGATAAGGACATAGAATATTGGGTGGATACTTGCGAAGGATGTAGACTGGTCAAAAAGGGAAGGTACCCGAACCTATCAAATCCACCGAACTACCGAGTAAAGTATGGGAAGTAGTTGCAATAGATTTTCTGTGTCCGTTACCATCTGGACATTAATTATTATTCATACTTGATTACTACAGCAGATACTACGAGGTAGAAATAATGAAGAATCCTACGGCAGAAAAGGAAAATAATAGTTAGAGAAGGACTAATGAATACAATAGCATGTGATAATGGACCAGCATTTATTGATGATAAATTTAAGAATTTTTTTGAAATCCATTGACATAAAACTAAGACATATAACATCTTTATGGCAACAGGCAAATAGAGAAGTGGAAAGACAGAACAGGAATGTACTAAGGCGTCTGCGCATAGCTTAATCATTGAAACTAGACTAGAAAGAGGAACTATTGACATATTTGTTTGCCTATAGAACAACCCCCCATTCCACAACAGGGATACCACCTGGGAACTTATTTAGAGGGAGACAAATAAAAACCAAATTGCCAGAAATGAATTTCGAAGTTGAAGTAATGGATGAAGAAATGAGAGATAGAGACAGGTGCCAAAAGGATCTAAGTAAGAAATATGCTGATAAGAGGAGATATGCAAAGGAACTAGATCTTCAAGCAGGTGATAAAATGTTGGTGAGAAAAAACAAGAGGAATAAATTAACAACTCCATTCTCACCTATAGAACATACTGTTGTTTGGAAGAAAGGGAACAGTGTGGCAGCAAAGTCAACTGATGGAAAAGTGGTCAGAAGAAATTCAACATTTTTCCAACCAGTGAAGGAAAGGAATATCAAGGAATTGGGATTGTACAAAGATAATTGCAAGCTTAATGGTAAAAACACTATGGAGCAAGAAAAAGAGACTATAAATGATCGCAAAGATAGCAATATGCAGGAATGCGAAAAAACAGGCCAAGGGGAAAGAGATATGACAAATCATGGACGAGACAGAGAAAGACTTGACATTGGATAAGCGTGACATTACTCCAGACCCTGAGTTTCAGATGACTAGAGCGAGACCGATCAGGGAACGTTATACTCCGACTAAGTATAAAGATTATGTATTAGGATTGATTTTGAGTTGCATTCATGAGAATAGCATTTTGTAATTGTTTTATTATTCAATAAAAGATTAAGTGGATTTCAAGTAAATTGTATTTTTAATGTTCCGAAAATGTCTTACAAAGATCGTACAAACTTCCATAGACATAAATCACATATCATAGATTATCCGTAGACAAGCATCATAGATTATTAATTACAACATCTTCCCCCTTATTTTTTACAACAATCACTACTATGTAATATAACTAATAAATTTACCAAATACTGAACACAACTATACCAACCAAACTTCTTATTGTTAACCTCAAAACATCTCTACTAAGCATTATATACCCTTAAAATAAAAATATGTATCAACAAACATTGGTGACCTAATTTAATAATCAATCAATTATTCATCTAACATTAAATGGGTAACAGATTAAGTTACATAATCCGTATATTTATCTGGAAATTTAATTAATCGACCTGATCGTGACAATTTTTTATTTGGGTTTGGAAGCTCAGCCTCTGCAGTGCACTCAGGACTGGAAACATCTGATGATTCATCTTGGTCCCATACTCTCTGAGTGTGTTGGATATCTGTCACTTCATTCAATGGAACTTTATCTGTAACTTCACTTGGTTTAATAAAAATTTCATTTCTCCAGTATCTCTTTCCTTCTTCATTTTCCACCATGTATGCTCTTGGCTTATCACTTTTCTTTAAAAATTTTCCTTTTAACCATGTCTTCTTTATAGGATTCTTCTGAAATCTAATTAATTGACCTTCCCTAAAACTGTCTCTTTTAGTTGCTGTCTTGTCATAATTCATTTTGGTATCTAATTTTTGTCTCTTTAATATTTTTCTGTCCATATTATAAGTAAGCTTAGGTACCAGAGTCACAAATGAACTAGGAATATTTGTCCACAGCTGTCTTCCCATCAGTATTGTAGCAGGTGAATGTACCTTACCTCTAGGTGTATTTCTCAGGTTCAGGAGGGCCAGCAAAGGATCCTCATTAGCATCATCAGACTTTTTAAATATTTTTTTTACAATTTTTACCGCACTCTCTGCCAGTACATTTGATTTTGGATAGTGTGGACTAGACTTTATATGCACAAAACTCCAATCTTTTTCCAACTTAAACGATTCAGAATCAAAGCACAGCCCTCCATCAGAATATAGTAACACAGGAATTCCATGTCTTGCAAAAATAGCCTTCAATTGGTTAATCACTGTTACACTTCTCAAATCTTTTAAGCTAGCTACTTCAATGTAATTCGATAGAGCATCCACTACAACTAAATATTGTTTCTGTTTAAACTCAAAAATATCACATCCAACCTCTTGCCACGGAAGCAAGGGAAACAACAGTAATAATTTAAAAAAAAAATTAATTAAGTTTTTTTTTCTTTATATTAGTGATACACTATAGTCAACTGTTGTATGACAAGTTTGTTGGTTGAATAATAAACCTGTTTATGTTTTATATTAAGATAACTGATTATGTTTTTTTTTTAATGTTTTTTTTTGGTAAAATGGGTGTGACATAATGGCAGACATTGTTTATGATAATATAAAATAAAATTTTGTTTGGCAACAGTTAATTGTGTACATTGTGTAAGAACCTACAACTGTGACCGTGACTCCGCTCGCGTGGACGACATCGACAGAAGAACGCGTGAAAATCGTACTTTCATAAAACTACTTTTTATTGAATTAAGTTATAGTAATCATTTCTCCTTTTGATAACGACCAAGTATCTAAGAAGTAAAATAAAAAAATAATAGTCAACATCTAGGTATCCAGTAGCTTTTTTTTAATGCTCGCACAATAGAGGTGGGCGATTATGCATTGATGACTGAATTGAGATATGTACTTATTAAATTCGCTAAAAAAATCGTTCCGGCGTAATAATTACTAATTCTATCAAATTTGCAACTATGTACTAATATTAATAATTACTAATCGTTCTTTGATTATGAATGATCACTCATCACCGAAATTTCTACTAATATTACTAATGGCCATCATCGAGATATCTCAAATATCTTCATAATCGCACGATTACATTACTATATTATCTCATAATCACCCACCGCTAGCGCACAATGGCAAACCTCAATGGCAGGTAATAATTAAAATTTTATTTGGTTACATCAATGAACAATAACAACGCATGAGTTATTTCGTCCGCCTCACTTGCCAGTTTCGTTGACTCGATTCTTCAAAGATCCGTAGAGGATTTGACATGATAAAAAGATTATTTTTTGTCCCCGCGATGTTTTTATTAAAGCTTCCAAGGAATGCCGCTCTGGCATTCATCGGTAGTCATTGATATAACACCTGTGGTTTTATTATTATTAGAATCATAAGCAGGTTAATGTAACTTTGTTATGTAAAATTATAATACTACTATTCGTTTATAAGTAAGTACTACTGTTCGATTATTTTACGATTCTGCTTTATGAGGTTTTTTAATATAATTATTAGTAGGTAGGCCCTTTTTACCCGTGGGTTCAAGGGGTGCGAGGAACCCGGGTGCAGAGTCCTTAGGGGCGCAAGCCGGCCGCCGCCATAATTCTTGATAGGTATCTTCTAGCTTACCACAACAACACTGAGTAACACTGTAGTCTACGAAAGCAGAGCTGCGAGCACAGCATATTAAATTTAAGGTCAACTATGAGCCCAAGACTCAAGATAGATTGTCAGACTTGTCCATTAAAAATAGTATAGAATGAAAAATAACGACATAATGACATTATTCAATTATATTCATACTCAAAAGCCCGATAAATTGTGTTAGATGTACGATTATCAGTATTTAAGGGAATAATGTAATGAATCCTTACAAAATACATGGCGTTTTTTGTTTATATCAGCGTAATAAACAGCATGATAAGTTTCGCACCCAGGCGCCGAATATGCTTAGGAGGGTCCTGGTAGGTATGTTCACTGAATAATTAAAAGCTTTTTGTAGATATAGGTAGGAACTTCTTTTGGCTCGTTTTAGGATCAGCCTGTGCATATCCTGTTAAATTAATGCAGGCTGGAATGACAGCGGCGACCGTCGTTCAATTTCGATCTCTCGGTGGTCGCTGTGGTGTTAGGATTGTACTAACCACCGCCAGGGACAGTACAGACAACTTGCCAAGCTATTAAAAAAAAAATTAGGGTAAAATTGAGAACTGCACTAAATTTTAACTTATGGCTAACTTCATCATATTGATGGCACGTGGGATAATAGTTTTGAAATAATTTTTGTTTTGAATCACCATAGAAGTTATCATACGTTTGTTAAATGAAATAAATTTCTTTGTGCCCTAAATCTGTGAAACCGCGGAGCACGGCTAGTAATCTTTTTAAACAATTCGGAATGAACAAAAAAAGTAAATCAAACTTTAAATATATTAAATTTATTCACATAAATATAAAACGTAGCAAACGGAAGTAGCATAATACATTAATCTGTAATAGTGCGTAGGTATTTTAGTATATTTAATATTTCCTTTTCCGCAAATTATTACATTCACATCACTTACTCCATGGTCAAAGTAATTTAAATTTTTGTTATTAAAGCGTCATCTAGCGAAAGTATTTTTAAACATTTACAAAAGTCATCTACAGATTTGTCCTACTGAGTTATCGTTACATAAATTTCTAATAGATGGCGTCTTCACACGAGCTTTATTTAAGTACAAGCTTATTTCATAAAGTATACTTGTAAAACAGATGGCACTAAATTCAATACTATTTTAAATAACGGAGGCAACTGCCATGGACCATAAATCCAATATCGTATTTAAAAAAATCCTCATATAAGTAATCGTTGTTAAATTATTATTAATATAGTTATACGTTGTATTAGTTTCATCAATTGTGGGACCGCGACCGGTGGGAAGTTGGAAGACCATTCGAGGTTTACGTTTAATAACTTTACTAGCCTAAATTGGACCTACTTACTCAAAACGGAATCAACCCACACAATTACAGTTTTGAGAAAAAGCCGTTTTTGACAAAATGATGTGTACAAAAAAAATTGTTTGTTATTTTGAATAGAGTTTATTTACAATATACGAAATAATTTGTTCTATGTATACAAATATAATGTAGATGAAAATCATTAACATATTTAATAATAATAAAAAAAAACTCATTGGTTCCTTTTAGCAAAACTATCTGTGTGTGGGTTGGTTCTTTGTTATTTTATTACCATGCCATAAATTAATAGTAAAAATAAAATTTCTCATCATTCTTTTAAATATTTAACTGAAAAATAAAAATAAATCTTAAATTCTTAGAATAACGTGTAATGTGAAAATGTAAAAATTACAAAAATGTTTAATTGTATACCAAAAATTACTTAATTTAATTCGAATAATTCTACTTCAAAAACAGGTTAACCCGAAAAACCTTCGAGATAGCCCTCTATTGTGAATAAAAGACGTTCACAATATTTAATGTGTGCTAAATTAATAGCGCTTGCTTTATTCTTGTTTCTTACAAAGTTACAGTAGTTCGTAGTAACAATGTGGTTTCTTAATAACGTTCTTGACTGTAGTTTGCTTGTATATTCGCTGCTTGCTGTTGCTGGTGTTGTGGTGTTTCTCGAACTGATCGCAGTACTGCCTTTTTTTTTTTTTTTTTTTTAATTTTTTTTTTTTTTTTTTTGTCTGACCTTGCTGTTAGCCTTAGGGGCTCTATCCGAAAACAGAGCCGCTGCGGCTTTTACAACTTTACCGGGCTTGGGGGCGAGCGCTTAAGGCACTCAGCCGCGTAAGCGTGGGCAACCAGCGCGCAAGGGTGCCAAAGTGGCCGGACCTCGGCTTGGGCTGTTGCCGCGATTGCAATGAAGTCGCGATCTGTCTAATACCCTATCCGTAAAATCGAGCTAAACTAACATATACAGATATACATGTTCCTTCCTCCTGGGAGGAAGGAAGGAACATGTGTACGTGTATTTAGTAATCTGAAATATGTTCTACACTAACTAGTGCAAAAAAAAGAAAAAAAAAAGGTTCCTTACAGAACCTATGTACCTGTGAGGTGTGCACGTATGTACATATGTGTGTACGTGATGTTTGTATGCGGGTAGCTAAGTGTTGCACGTAAAGTGTCACTTGTATCGCGCGGGCGGCTGCCAGACTCAAGGGTTTCACCCCGAGGAACGGACCTAGGCTTGAGTTGCCGCGGGAGAGGGAGGTCGCGGCGGTGGGTGTGCGGGAGCGAAATTAGCCGCCCGTCCCCTGCGGAGGGAACGGTGGTTACGCGGGCGTGGGCGAAAACACGCTCTGTTTAGAGAGACGGTTGAGTAATATGCGATTTGTTTCTCGATTTCGTCATCGGGATCGGTAAAGATGTTACGCGGTCGACGCTGTAAGCGGGTGGCGTTTGGGACTGGAACGTAATTCGCGGCGGCTTGGATCAAGGGATTCGCGTGATTTGACGCGGTGTCAAAGTAAGATCGTGAGAGGTATTTGATGTAAGACTCGATCGAGGGGAGTTTCATATCTCTATGAAGGTCTACCTGACGAACGAACCAGGGGGCGTTATTGATTTTACGTAGTACTCGAGTTTGAAGGACTTGGAATTTGTGTATGTTCAATTTTGACATATGTGCGAATGCGGCGCAGCTATATGTCATAATCGGACGTATGCACATTTTGTAGAGAGTAAGCTTATGTCTCAGGGACATTTTGCTTATGATCAGGGGCTGTAATCGATTTATGGCCATTGCGGCTGTTTTACACACGGCACGGACATGAGAATCAAAGGTAAGTTTTCTATCGAAGGTCACACCGAGATATTTAGTCTTGGTGGCCCAGGGGACATTGTCTTTGAAGAGTTTGAGAGTTTTGACACTCTCAGGGTGCACTTTTCGACTAGGATCAAAGATAATCGCGGCGCTCTTCGAGGGGTTGACGGCTATGCGCCATTTGGTGTACCATTTACCGAGAGTGGTGACTGCGCGTTGGACTCTGTGTCTGAGCCTAAGTCTGTTCCTATTCGACGCGTAGATGACTGTGTCGTCAGCGTATAGACCTACCTGGACCCTAGGAGGACGAGGTAGGTCACTGACATACAGATTGAAGAGACAAGGCGCCAGAATGGAGCCTTGCGGGACGCCCGAGCGTATGGGGTGGGCTGTGGAGAGTACACTTTCCGCTCGGTAGCGGAAGGTGCGGTCGGTGAGGTAGTCGCGGATAATGTGAACTAACCTATCTGGGACTTGTAACTGGTGTAGCTTGTGGACTAGTCCGGCGTGCCAGACCTTGTCGAAGGCCTTGGCGACGTCGAAGAAGACCGCGAGCGTACGGTATGGAGGATCTTTCGCGAAGTTAGTCGCTATGTGCTCCGTGAGGCGTTGCACCTGGTGCGTACACGAGTGTCGAGCGCGGAACCCGAACTGTTCCGGTGGATATAGATTTTTCTCGTCTATCACGGTTTTGAGACGGTTCAGAAGGAGCCGCTCGTAGATTTTACCTAAGGTATTCAAGAGACTGATCGGGCGATAGCTGTCGGGAAGCGATGCTTTTTTGCCGGGTTTATGTATCCCTATGACTATGGCCGTTTTCCAGGCGGCTGGGAAATGGCAGTGGGCGGATGTTTACATTGAATATGCAAACCAAGAGTGCTATGAGGTGATCAGGAAGAAGTTTGAGTACTTAGTTCCGGATCCCGTCAGGACCGGGAGATTTTTTGAGCTTAAGGCCCTTAATGACGGAACAGACTTCGTCAGATGTGACCGTAGTTAGGGTATCCGCGGGTGGGACCGAACTGAGTTCCTGTACTGAGGATTCGATTGTGTTGATATGTACGGCGTCTATGTTGTCGCAGTTTGGAGAGCACTGGCTCTCCAAGCTTGCGGCAAGACACTCCGCTTTGTCTTCGCTATCGAACGCGAGTGGGAGGCCCGGGCCTCTTTCGAGGGGTGGTAGTTGGGAGGAGTGTTCTATTTTTAAAGATCTGGCTAACTTCCAGTATGTGAGATGGGACGGTCTGAGACCCTCTACGAGGTTGTCCCAGCTGTGACCTCTGTATTCAGTGATGCGAGCTTTGAACTCTCTTTGTAATGCGCGTAACCGTGCGCAGTTTTCCCTGGACGGGAATGAGTCGTGAGCGCGTGTCGCGGCGTTCTTTTCCGTCTTTAACGCTCGCAGGTCGGCAGGGAGTATAAAGCGGCGATCGCTCACCGTTTTGACCTCTCTCGAGGCCTCTCTGATGCTGACCTGGAGGTGGTCAACGAGGGAATCGATCGCTAAGTCGGCGTCTGCGGCCGACTGCAGTACGTCAGGGACCCATCTAGGCTGTCCGAGGACGGCCTGTCCGCGAGTAAGTGCTTGAGTTTCGCGTAGTCAACCACCTGGACGGACGGAGGACTATGGTCGGAGGGATGTCCTAGTCGGAGGATGACCGGGCGGTGATCGGAGTCGAGTTCGTGTACGACTTCTAAAAGTTGTAACCGAAGCTCGATACCTTTCAATAGAGCCACATCAAGGACTGTCGGACGACAGTGATCCTGAAAGTGGGTGGGTTCGGAGGGAGCTAACACGTCAAAGTTTATGTCATTGCATAGCTGATTGAGTATACTCCCGTTACGGGAGTCTCTCGAACTGTTAAAGCAAGTGTGACCGCTGTTGAGGTCGCCTGCTATGATTACGGAGGGACCGAGTGAAAAGAGTGCCTCCAGATCGGACCGGAGGAGTCTTTTCGATGGTGAAAGATATGCGGATACGATTATGATTGACGGGTGGTCAGTCATACCTAGTCTACATATAGAAACTTTCAAATTGGTAAGTTCGGGAGGGTCAATTCGCATACAGTATAGTGAACGTTTGTAGTAAATGAGAGTGCCGCCTCCTTGGGTAACACGGTCATTTCTAATAATGTTATAGTTAGCGACCTTAGGGTTGCGCCTACTAGGTTTTAGAAGTGTTTCTTGTACGAGAAACACATCTAACTGACGCTCAACTAGGAAGTTAGCCACGAGATCACGCTGAGAAGCAAGGTTCCTAGCGTTAAAGAAGGCAATGTTAATTCCTTTCGGTTTTAACTTATCCATTGGAAGGCTTTCGGTTTGCGGCATCGAGGTCTAGACGGTGTATCGTCTCCGATAGCCGGGGGAATTTCCACACGGTCATTATGCAACCGTGTTCGTTGAGATAGTCGACGTATGCGCCGACTTCCGTGACGCTGTGCTCTCGGAGCAACAGGGCAATAAGGACAACGTCCGATGGAGGAGGAGAACCGCGTGGAGCGGAGGTTTGAGCAGCCATAAGAGGCTGTGGTTTAGGAGCCAATTCCAAGTCCATAAGGGGCTGGGGATTGTGGCGAGCGGGGGCCCACGGGGCCCAGTATGGGCTGCGGAGGCACACTAGGTGCGGGGACAACGGCCGCAGGAGCGCGGGCGGCGTTCGGGAGGTTAGGAAAAGCCTCCATTGATAGCAGGGGCTGTGGTTGGGGGCGAGGGGCATGGTCGACGGGGGCGTGAGGTGCCCTCTGATGGGCGGGTGGCCTCATCCGTCGGGGGCGCGTTGCGCGCGGGGCTTTTGGGCACCCGCGATAGTTCGCAGGGTGCCCTTCTTGACCGCAAAGTACGCAGCTCGGCTCACCGGGTGAGTCGCGCGTGCGGGGACACTCCCTAGTGGAGTGATTTTCGGGGCACTTGACGCACCTTGGAGTGAGATGACAGTGGCGGGAGGAGTGCCCGTACAATTGGCAGTTGTGACACTGCGTCGGGATTCTATTCTTGTATGGGTTTTCTACTGTGATGCCTGAGAGGCCGCACACAGTAGCTATGTTATAGATAGCTTTACCCTCGGGGGTTCTATCTAGAATAACCACTACCATAGGGAATGGTTTTCTGTCTGGGCCGTACATCCGGTGTACTTCGTGCACCGGATAGTTTTGGGAGCGGAGGGATTCGAGTACTTCCTCAGGGGGGATCTCGAAGGGGATTCTACGGATTACGACGCGGAGTTTCCGGTCTTCGTTTAGTGTGTACGTATAGTACGCTAGTTTTTTCTCCGTGAAGAGCCTAGTGAGGTCTCAGTGGGCGTCCGACGTGCTCACCAAGACTTGTATGCCCGTGGCGATGCTACGGGCTTTCGTGTAGGGGATTTTTGAGAGTCTAATATTTGACTCTAACTTTGTCCAGGCGGCTTTGTCCTGGACAATAACGGGCGGGGGGCGGGCTTTCCTCCCGGGAGGGCCTGCCGCGGGCGCGGGCGCGGGGCGCGTGGGAGACGTGGGAATGGGGGTGCGCATGTCGAGATCCGGTCTCGGTGCTTTTGGGGCCCTGTCTTCGTCGCTGTTAGCGGCGCGTTTCGTTTTTCTAGATACGACGGTGGTAAAACCGTCGTCATCGTTGGCAGCGGGCCGGATGTTGGGGATTGTTTGATCCATCTGATTCGGATCAGTGGATACGGGAGACTCTACAGGGAGAGCTGCGAAGGAGTTATGCACGGGAAGTGCTTTGCCTGCAGGCGTATCGGAGCGCCTTCCGCGGGGAATAGAGTTTCGCGAGTTAGAGCGGGAGGGGCGGCGCGCACCATGGCCTTTGGACAGAATGTCTTCAGGTGTAGGCACGGCGGGGTTTAAGTATGGCGCGGCGACGATGGGTGCAGCGGCAGTGGGAACGTTGGCGGTGGGCGCGTTGGCGGATATGGACGCGACGGCGGATGTAGACGCGACGACGGCGGAGGTAGACGCGACGGCGGCGGGTTCGGAGTCGACTAGCTCGTATGTCGCACCAGGAGTTACTTTGAGTGTGGCTGTGTACTCGGCGTACAAGTCAGGGACTCGGAGCTTCATAAAGTTGAAGACCTTATGAAGCTCATATTCGTGCACTGTTATTTCTTTTGCCATCTCGCTGGCAGTTGGGGGGGGCGGGGGAGTGAATATAAGAAACCTCCCTGCCTGGAGGGCAGGGGGGTACGTCAAATGAGTTTAACGGGCTCCTCGAGCCCGGAGCAATGAGACCTGTGTGTCACGGTGTAATGACGCACAGGAAAGGACCTATCGTTTCCCTAGGGGAGTCCCTAGCAGTCTCGTGGCAGAGGACGCAGACCGGTAAAACCGCGGCTCCGCCCAAACAACCACGAGGATGGAATGGTAAGGATAGGAAGGGTTGGGTAGGAGACACCTGGGGCTTAACTATGCAAAAAGGCAAAGGCTAAGATTCCCAGGCCCGTCCGAGTTATCGTTTACCTCAGAAGGAGGTAACCGGAGAGCGCTCGGGTCACGCCCCGTTCGTCTTCGTTAACACCGCTAGGTATCCGACGAACGATCACTAAACGTGGATTTGCGTGTCTTTGAAACAAGATTCGCGCTGAAAAGCACGTTTGTTGTCGTACTAAGAAGTACGGGTTTTCGTGTACACCGAAGTGCTACACGAAATGCGCGAGCGAGACGGCGCTATGCGCGCAACGAGTACCCAGATACTCGCTACACAACAATAACACCGTCTTCGCTATAAACCGCGGTATGTAAAGGCTTAAAAGACTAGCTTTAAACCGTGTACTTTGAACCGGCAGGCCTAGGACCGGGTCCGTGGATCAAAGCAAACAAGTCTCAACTTGTCTAAGCAGAGCGCGAAGTTCAATGAAATAGCTTAAAAAAACCAGCTTTAGATTGTGTACTCTGAACCGGCAGGCCTAGGACCGGGTCCGTGGATCAGAGTAAACACTCGTAAACTAGTTCAAGCAGTAATGAAATAAATTACGAGAGCGATCGAGAGTGCTAACGGACACGTCCGTTCACACCAACGGTCGAAATCGGAATCATCCCGCAACCGTCCGCAGTACTGCCGCCCTCTCTGCTATATTTAACCTCGCCCTTTGCCTCGCAACCGGTAGTGCGATGGATTCCGTGCGGGGCGTCGCTCAGCCAATGAGCGCGCACGCCCTGTGTGCGCACTCTCGGCAGTACCATGAGGTCACCATGCCAGATATTCCGAGTCTGGCATGGTTCATCCTTACAACTAGTGAAATTTATACATTTAAACTTACAACTAGCTATATTCTTATTCTAATCGTTTTAAAATACACATATTCACACATATTCAGTTCATATTATTATATCTATTCCTAACACGTATTATTTCATTTATTTGTTCATTCTATACTATTACACTATCGTTATTCACTCGCCCCGCTCGCTGTCCGCAACAGTTCTCCCCCCGGCGTAGCCTGCGCAGCCTCACTCTCCTCTCAGGACGGTGAGCTTCGTCGTCGGGTGCCGGAACACAGCGCTCCTCGTCTTCACGTCGGCGCTCCGCACTCCTCCATCTGGGCCAGTGTAGGTTCTCGTGACGATTCCGCGCGGCCAGGTGTTGTGCGGCAAGGCGGAGTCGACAACCACGACCAAGTCCCCGACGTTCAGAGGGCGCGTGCTGTCAACTGAGTTCCCGCGTGGCACCAGTGTAGGGAGGTACTCCTTAACCCAGCGCCGCCAGAAATGATCGGCGAGCACCTGGGTTGCTCGCCAGGTACGCCTGTCCGCCGTGTCGCAGGTCCCCGTCGTAGGCATACCCGTCGAACTCCCAAGCAGAAAATGGTTGGGAGTGATCGCCCCTGGGTCCCGCGGGTCGACGCTCACGTGCGTTAGAGGCCGCGCGTTAATCGAATGCTCGGCCTCTGCGAGCACGGTTTGGAGCACCTCTTCTTTAGGCGCACGCTCGTTCAAAGTGGCGGCGAGCGCGGTTTTTACCGACCGCACTAGCCGCTCCCATGCACCTCCCTGGTTAGGCGCGCCGGGCGGGATGTAGCGCCACTCGACGCTGTGCCGTAGCCCCTCCCCCCGTAGCGCAGGTGCCCATTCGGCGTAGGCGGCGCGTAGCTCGGTGTCCGCCCCACGGAAGTAGGTCGCGTTATCGCTGTAGTGGCTGAGTAAGCCGAGCGGGTCATTGATTGACATAACCGCACTCAGAGCTTCTCGCTTTGTAGGTGCCCGCTTGCGTGCGCGTACATCGGCTGGTACCCGATGCATGGACGTGTTAAACCCTAGTTCATCCGTAGCTGCATTCCAGTATAGGCCCAGGATCTTTTCTTGTTCATGCCCGCCAAGTTGTGCGGGCGATCGTGCGCGTAGCTCGTCCGGTGTTCCACTGAGTACGCTCGCTCGGTTGCTGCTCGATCCGCGTAACGTAAAGCCGGCTACTGCGTGGACTTCTTGTATTTCCCTTATAGTGTGGATAGCTGTCCACCAGGTCGTCCATGTAGTGGCTCTGCGTTATTGCCTTGAACGCGTCTGGATGCGTTCGTGCATGCTTTTCAGCGTTGCGGTCGCGTACACTGTGTGCTATGAACGGTGAGCTTGCTGCGCCGAATATCACCGATCTCATTTTATATTTCTGTGGCGGCTTGTTCCGGTCGTTGCCTCGCCACAGAAATTGTTGTGCCGGCTGGTCCGCTTCGCGTATTCGTATTCTCAGAAACATTTCCTCTATATCAGCAGTGACGGCGACGGGCTTCTCTCTGAACCGGAATAAAATCCCCTGCAGCGATCGTAGCAGGTCCGGTCCCTCTAATAACTCGTCGTTTAAACTCGTAGTTCCACTGCGTGCTGCGGCATCGAATACTACTCGTAGCTTGCCGGCTTTGTTCGGGTTGAATACAGCGAAGTGAGGTAAAAACCAGCTGATGTTGCTAGTCTGTTCGTGTCCCTCGCAGCGTACGGCGTAGCCCTTCTTAAACAAGTTTTTGATCTGACTTGTATACGCTGCCGCAAACTCTGTGGAACGATCCAGTCTCTTTTCTATAGAGTGAAGTCGTCGTAGCGCCATATTGTAGCTATTAGGTAGTACTACGTCGTCGCGGCGCCACGGTAGACCTACTCCGTAGCCTTCACTGCGTTGTTGGATCGTTCCGTCGAGTATTCGCGTCGCGCGATTGTCGGCGTCGCTGATTCTCGGCTCGCGGGCTACGTCGAGCGCGTCTATTTTGAAGTGCCGTTCTACGAGCTCGTGTAGGCTTTCGTTCCGGATCTCGCTGCCAGTGTTGCGTTCAGGTGCGTATATGTGTAGCAGGGCTTCGCTGTGGCCGATGATCACGTGTGGTGCGGTTCCGTGCACCACCCAACCCAGTTGAGTTTTCGACGCCGCCGGCTGGTTCGGTTTGCCGACGCGTAGCTCTCTGGATACGATCATCTCCCAGTGGTCCGTACCTATCAATATACGCGGCCTCGCCTTCTCATAGCACACCTGCTTCACTTTCAAATTGCGCAAGTGAGCGTGTTGGAGTGTGCTTAGAGACACTGTTTGTTCGCGCAGTCGGAGTCCTTTTATCGTTCGAGCTCGGAACTCGTGCTTCTTGTTGCCGCCCGGTTCGTACAACTTTGCTTGTACAATTTGGCTATTCGTGTACTCTTTGCCCATATTGACGCCTTGTAGTTGCAGTGGATGTGACGGTCCATGCGCTCCGATGTCCTTGGCCAAGTCCTCGTCGATTAGCGATATAGTCGAGCCCTCGTCCAACAGAGCGTACGTGTCCACCGCTCCTTTGGGGCCCGATATAGTCACCGGACAGATTTTTAGTATAATCTGTCTCGGTTCTATAGTTGTTGCGACAGCCATTACCGTCTCGCTCGTTGACGGTGTCACATTGTTCTGAGCTTGCTCTTCGCTATCGCTTGGTCTGTCGTTGTGAAGCGACGAGTGATGCGGACGACGACAGGAGTTAATACCGCACGGCTTTCCTTTGCAGTACACACGACGATGGCGTTTGTCAATACATTTGAAACAGACGCCTTTGCTCTTCACTAGCTCCCACCGTTGCTCGACGTTCAGTGCCTTGTATTGCGGGCACCGAGACAACGGATGGGGCTTATCGCAGCTAGGACACAGATGTTCGGTTTCTGTGTCCACCGTAGCAAAGACGTTCTGTCTCTTTCTGGCGGCGACTTGCGGTGCGGCAGGCTTCAATACTTCGCGTCTAGAGGTCGCTGTCGAAGCGGTGGCGGGCGCATATGTGTGTTTTAACGCACGGCTCGCTTCACGCATTAGGAAGCGTGATAATACAACGACCTCTGGATCCGTTGTTCCCTCGTTCTCTTCCGCATAGTCGCACCACCGGGACTTCAGGTGTGGGCTAAGTTTTTCTAATACTTCCCGAAACAGCATCGGGTTGTACAGGTAGCTCCGCTTGTCGAGATTTAGTAAAACACAGACTATGTTTTGTAGTTTTACTGCGAACGCGTTCAGTTCGCTTGCGGTAGCTCCCGGTCGTGGTAATTTCCGCATATCATCCAGCGCCTTGTCTATAATTACTTCCGGCCTGCCAAAACATTGTTCCAGTGTTCGCATGATTTCATCTGGATTGTTCGCGGTGTGTAGTAGCGCTGCCACTGCGTCGCGGGCGTCCCCACGCAGGCTGTTACGTAGGCGTGCTATGTTTTCTATCGGCGAGAAACGATACAGCTGCGTGGAGTCCCTCATAGCTGCTTTGAATGGCAGCCACTCGTTGATCGCTCCAGTGAATACAGGTAAGTCGGCGGCTTGGCGTGGCGGTGGATGAGTATGCGTCATCTTTTCTAGTATCGCGGCGAGCTGTTTAATATCACTGCTCGATTGCGACGGTGATTGCGAACGGGCACGTCGTTCAGGCCTGCGTTCGTCTTGTTGCCGCGCGTCGTTACGGGTACACGGTAATTGTTCCCTCCGTGTAGCTTCGGGCTGTGAGCGGAGCCAGTCATCCACTTGGTGAATACGTTCATCTGGCTCCTCGTTCGTTTGCTCACGTACGTCCTCTGCTTCATCCCGTATCGACGTTAACTCCACGGCGAGGCGTTTCTTTATTAATTCTGCCTCGATACGGAGTTCTTCACGGCGAATTGCGGCTAGTTTCTCTTCCGCTTGTAGCTCGGCGAGGCGTGATCGCATAGTCGCACTCGTCGTCGATCTGTGTGAGCGTGGCGGGGAAACGTGGCCTGTTCTGACGTCAGTGCGAGTAACAGGTACAGAGGGTGTTCCCTCCGGTCGGGGTGTGCCCTCAGCCCTCTGTGTGTCTGGCGATAGCGGCGATTCTTCGAATACTAGGACTGTGTTATTTCTGTTTTGTGATTCCATTGCATCTCCCTGGCTTCTCGTAACAACCATTGATCTGGGTACGCCGTTCGTGGATACAGATGTCTTGATAACACGTCGTTTCTTCTTCAAGCGTTGTTGTAGATCGGTGAAATGTTCTGTTCTTTTTTCTTCCGATCCGGCTTCCGAAGGACCAGATAATATTGTGAATAAAAGACGTTCACAATATTTAATGAGTGCTAAATTAATAGCGCTTGCTTTATTCTTGTTTCTTACAAAGTTACAGTAGTTCGTAGTAACAATGTTGATTCTTAATAACGTTCTTGACTGTAGTTTGCTTGTAGATTCGCTGCTTGCTGTTGCTGGTGTTGTGGTGTTTCTCGAACTGATCGCAGTACTGCCGCCCTCTCTGCTATATTTAACCTCGCCCTTTGCCTCGCAACCGGTAGTGCGATGGATTCCGTGCGGGGCGTCGCTCAGCCAATGAGCGCGCACGCCCTGTGTGCGCGCTCTCGGCAGTACCATGAGTCACCATGCCAGATGTTCCGAGTCTGGCATGGTTCATCCTTACAACTAGTGAAATTTATACATTTAAACTTACAACTAGCTATATTCTTATTCTAATCGTTTTAAAATACACATATTCACACATATTCAGTTCATATTATTATATCTATTCCTAACACGTATTTATAAACCTTATTCCTAACACGTATTATTTCATTTATTTGTTCATTCTATACTATTACACTATCGTTATTCACTCGCCCCGCTCGCTGTCCGCAACACCCTCTATATCAGCATTCCCAACAAGCTTTACATAAAATTCGTGCGAGTCTTGCGAATTCAGATGTAGCATGCTTTTTAAATCCCTTAACTTAGCGTCTGGGACAGGTTTCCCTGTTGGCTAAAGTGGTTCCATTATCTCTTTTGTTATAATATATTGTTTTCCGCGATTTTTCTTATTATTATCCACTTCCTTAAAGATTAAATCTTCATTCAAATTAGTTTTCATGTAAATTTTGAACATTTCATCTTTTTTAAACATAATTTCTTTAGTATTGAGCCAAGAAACTTTCTCTCCGTTTATCGTTTTCTTTCTGTTAATTATATTCTTTTCTAACTGCAGCGATGGCAAGAAATCTTCGTTTTTCATCCTATGTACAAGCATTGGTTTCGTTTTTTTACAAGTTTTCATAACCTGAATGTAATCATCCGGTGTATAGAGCCTCTGTTGATGTTTTAAGGCACATTCTATCTTCCCAAAATCTGTGTCATTTGGGAGGAAGCTATGTCCCGATTCAAGGAATCTTATATTGATTTGTTCTAAAGTTGGATGTTCATTCAACATGGCTTTAAGCATTAATATTAATTTTATGTTGCAGTTCTGGCCACCACACGAATCACTCCATAAAATCAGTTGTTTCACTTTGCCATCAAGCCTTTCTGTGATATGTTTGATTAGACAAGACCCCTCCTCTTGAGCACCTCTGCCAGCTTCTCCTTCTACCCACACGTTGCAGTGAGGTTCATCATTGCTCCCAGTATGTATACCTAAATTGTATACCCAGAGTTGTCTTTTATAAAATACGATATTTGTGGGTATACGCGGTAAAGGCAACGTTTTTTCGAGACCGAAAGTCAGAGTTTCAACAAAGGGATCATCTTTAGCAAGCTTCATATCATCTCTCAATTGGTTTTGTAGAGATTTTGCAATTTCTTCATGCGCACTCGCTTCTGTTCAAGTGTCGGTTTTATTTTGTCCCTACTATACACGCAGTAGGTATGTGACTTTCAAAAAAGTCACACTTACTTACACGTATCTTTTTTAAGAAACTTGGTGTGCAGGTTAAATTTCGTAAAAAAATATTTGTTGACTTTTGCAGCAGACAATATTTTCACGCCTGCGGTTTTCGCTTCATCACTGTATAACTCGTATATTTTTGATAAGGTCATGTCTGTTCTCAAAAACTTAGCCCCTTCTCTTTTTTCTCGACGATAGTGGGATACATATGTCGGCAATCTTTTAATAAAGTTTATCACGAACTTCTCGCTTTCTACAGATAGTCTATTGCACCCACCATGCACATCACGTTTATCTGTAATGCAACAGTCTGATCGCATCTTACAAAGCGACGTATTTATTCTTTTTGCCGACGTCTGTAATGTTTTGACAAACATATCTCTCCAAACTGATACACCATCTAGAATATATTGGGGCGAGAAAGACTTTTTTCTTGAAATTTTGTTTATATTTTCAGTTGCAACGTAATGACGCTTCACAGGTAATTCTTTTATTATAGCAGTTAAAAATATATTTTGTGCATTATAAGACCCTAGAGAATAAAACTTTTGAAATTGAGCCAATCTCTTTTCTACTGGGATATTTTCGTGACACTTTTTTAGGCAACTGCATTGAAAATCTATAAATTTTTTTAGAACCAACCCGCATGGTTCAACATATTTGATAAATAAAAATATTTTACAAGGGACCAAGTGGTTAATGGGTCTTTATGAAAAAAACATTTACTAATATTTTTTAGTTTGTCGGGTTACCATGGGGCATGGATCTTGTTAGTTTATTGAACAACTGTTGTTATGTGGGTTGATAATTTTGTCATAGATATATTTTGTTCTGTTAATATTATCAGATCATTTTGATGTGTACAGAGTCGATAGAAGGTTCATTTTTAAAGCTTTCTGTATACTTATCTCAATTTTGGCATGTGTGTGGATTGGTTTCTGTTTGCATAAGTAGGTCCAATTGTAAACTTCGCTGTGGTTGAGTCTTATAATTGCTAAATACCAACTTTCAATGATCTAAATCGAAAAAGTGACAGATTTTCATACAAACTTTCATCCTCTATATTTACCATCTAAGAGGGGTTCAACTTTCAAAAATCTTTCCTTAATTCTCACTTACAGTGTAAATCAAAGAAACCCGTATACAAATTTACACGACCCTATCACTCAGTTATCTTTTATTTAGTTATATAAACCTATACCTACGACTTAATCTACCTCAGTGTATATAAATATATTACATCGTCTTTACAGATAGCACATAATACTATTTAGTGATTAGTTTTGTGCTGTTGATTAATAGTTTTGTGTTTTTTGCATTTACTTTTTATTAATATTTCCTAGTCTCAATACGGACGGGTAATAAGTACTTAATAGGTACTTATGTTTTTTCCATATTGCCCCTGGTTAACTGGAAGAAAGTGCTATAAGACATTAAGCTCGTCAGTGTACAAAGAAGTGTGCAATAAAGACCTTTTATCCCACTTGCACGTGAACAGTGTCATATCTAATTTGCTGGCTATCCTGGGTTTAATCATCTAAATAAAACCCGAGGGCGTAATGGCTTTTACAATTGAGGCCATTTTTAGCAGACTTTAAAAAAAATACAGGTTGCTCAATTCGAATGTTTTTTTAATGAATGTGCACGCATATCTTCTTTGTTTATGAACAGATTTGTTGGATGATTATTTTTTCGTTGGAAAGGGGATATCTTAAGGGTGGTCACGTTTTAATTTCATTGACATTGGACATTCAACTTCGAAGATACTGGTGGAAACTTCTCAAAATCATTGAAGTTTGTTATCTTCTTTGTTAAATATTGGCTTGTTTTGATGCAAGTCGCCCTATGAATGAGCAGTGTATTCGATCAAGATTTATAAAAACCTAATAAAATATTTAACAAACCAGGTCATGATTTCAACACATGCGCTATAAGTACCAGGGATTCCAAAAATTAGTACTGCTGGACTTACGAACCAATTAGATGCTACCATGATATCGACAAACATACCTTTCATGTATTTTTAACTGTATCATTATACAGACTAAATCTACAACTATCAAGTTTAAAGTGTGTCGCCAAGTCGTGTCTCTGTTTGTAGGACTTCAGATCTGTTCGGGCAACTGCATTTAAGAGCCAATCTCTCTAGACTTAACGTGTTAACTTATCATAAGGTGCTATTGTAGTCGAACGCAAAAACTTATAAAATAATTAAAAGAAAACATAAACTCTACATAATTTTTCACTCATGATTATTTTAACAAAGAGACCATGAATACTTACTGATAGGAAATTGTAGAATGGGTTTAGGTACCTACTTTTTTAAATTTTGTTATCTAAATAAACATAAATATTTTTAATCTCTTCAAGCAAGGTACCTTAAGATTTTATAGGCTAGTGCCTATTGTCATTCAAAAACATATTACCTACTCAGTTTAATTTTGATAAATTAATAAGTAGTACTTTATTGCAAAGGCCGTGAAATAGACAATTGCAGGTCGAGTATGAGTTTCAAGGCCGAGCCGTAGGCAAGGACTTCATTAATACGAGACAGGCAATTGCCGCTTTCGCCTAGGCATATGTAGTGCTTTTCTCAAACATGCATGGAAATATTGTCATTATTTTCGAAGAAAGAACACGTGTAATAAAGGACAAAGAAAAACAAATCCACTGCAGGAGCGTTTTTTGAATTTGGAACATTACAACGCTCGAGCAATGTTGTATGAAACGGCGTGCTGGGGTTATTAAATACTCTTTGATTGGATCTCTTTTATCTTTCTTGGCATGGCCGTAAATTCAATACTTCTCGTGTTCTTTTTTCGAAAATAATGACAATATTTCCATGCATGTTTGAGAAAAATAATATATTCCTTTTCTAGGCTTTGCATTTTACCTATGTTACCATATTTGGCCACATCGACACTGAACATCACACTTTTTGTCAAATGCTACAGCTTAAAAAAAAAGGAAAAAATATACCGTCAAATATTTGGCACCGTGTGTAAGAAGCTTTATTTCGTGTAACGCAAAGTTTACCTCCAGGTCGGTAATCCGGCTCATCTCTCCTCGTTGCTTATCTTCGGTATTGATGTGTTTGCCCAGAAAAGACGTGAAGATGGATTACCTGGCTTTGAAATGTGTTTAACAACTACTTACACAAACTTTATACCTCTACATATTAAAAGAAAACTTACATTTCGAAAGAAAAAATATTTTTGAATCGACTTACGTAGCATCTCCGGATAGGAAGGTAGGTAGGTACCTACCTATACCTACCTATGCTTAGAAGTAAAAATACAGACTATCAAAATAACTTTTCCAAAAAAATTCATGTTTTTAATAATTATGTTAGGTTCTACAATAAATTTCCTAAGCACATTATCAATTTCATTGATATTGATCACATTTGTTTGACGAAGGCATTATTTTGCGGAAATACCTTCATCGTAATTAATTCATCCGAAATTTATTTCCTACTTCTGCGTGAGGACAGATTAACGGATTGCAACAAAGTGTCTATTTTTTATTATTTATTTAACGCAACATTTATTCCTTAAATGCTAGTAATAACGTTCGGGACTACGGGCTTTTTTTTTAAGAACTGATTATACTGTTAGCCTTAGGGACCCTAGAGACTCTGACGGCTTTTAAAGCTTCACCGGACTCGGTGGGTCTACGGACTCGACCGCATCTCTTAAATCGTTTCAGTTAGGTACTAATATTTCTCTTTTTGATTTTTCTTCTTTTCCACAATTAGTTTCAGATTTAATATTTTCAGATTCACCTCAACAATGAATAAAAAACGTTTTTTGTTGCAGAAAGTCGAAACAACCGTTAATCTGTTTTCAGCAAAGAAATTTCGGATAAATTAATTCGAGAATCATGTAAAGTAAGTTTTATTGTCGAAAGTATATTATAGGATGGATCATTGTGTGAATGATTGAGATGTCTAATAGTGACTACCTCTCTTTACATTCACTTATACTTAGGTAGGTATACACTTAAGAAAGAAAATCACTAAAAACTGAAATATTGATAAACCTGATTGAGTTTCCGGCCGACTTATTTCGTTGACTGAGATGTTTTTTTCTAATCTGTGGTAATGAATTGCTATTCATAAGTGTACCTATTCTTAGGGCCTAAATTGAGTAGAGTAGGGGAGAGTGGGGAGACTACTGCTAGCGGTTAATTGTGGACATTGGATAACTATTTTACTTGCTATATCTACTAAATAGTACTGCCTGCAACTTAATGCTATAGGTATTTGCAGGATATAATTTATCATCTTTAGTATTCCACTTGCAGTCTATACAAAATACAATGCACGGGTATTAAGGTAAGATGAATTAATCATTTTTAATTAATATTTTTGTTTTAACTGTTTTTTTTTTATTTGCAGTAAGTAGCTATTGTATAGAGAAAATCGGATATGGTTTGTCTCACGAACTGATTATCAAGGCCAGCGGCCACAACAAAAAACAAAATAATCCATTCAGTTCGTCGATCGGCGTCGAAAGATCGCAATAGCAACATATTCTCCTCTAGATACCTTACTATAACCCACTCGGGAATGCTGTGAAGAAGATTCATACAGTTTAACTACCAAATTTTTTCTGAATCGAGTCTTGTAAGTATAGAAAAATTTTGAATAGTAATACTTCTTTTTCTATAAGTATTAATGATATAGAATATGTTTTATGACGCCAACATAAATTATGTCTTTTCAAGTAAACATTTATTTAAATTTATTTTGTGAGTTTATATTTTAAAAACGTGTTTTGGGCACGGAAGTAGGTGCCATGTCTATACATGAAAGAGTGACCGTCGAAAAGCGTCAATATACGCGGCGCTACGTTAGCAAGTGCGTAAATTTTAAAGATTGCACCAAAAGTTGTTATTTTGTAGTTTTCGCCCACTTCGACAACTTTGAACTCCACCAACTTTTAACATTATTGTTCAATATTTTTTTTGAGTTTTACAATAGTAAAAGCTATAAAATTACGAAAAAATATCATTTTGGTGCCAGCTAGCGCCATCTTGGTGGCTTTTTAAATTCTGTATGATTTGTTACTCACAGCAGGACAATTTTTCAACTTGTCCTCCTACAAATAATGGTTCTCCTTACCTCTCTTTTCTATGGTTTTGAGGCAGGTTGTCTAAAGTCGACGAGGGCTGATTGTCATATGTGATGCTGGCTCCACACAATCATCCAACAGCCCGTCCAACAGCCGAACTCTGAACTTGAGCGAACTCGACCGATTTCCAAACTGTCCCTCCACATATCGACAGCGAATTTCAAACTTCATACTAATTATGGTAGACGTCAAAGCGATAGCAGCGGTCTCGCTTTATTGTATTAGTGCATATATATTATATTCAAGTAATCCTACAAGCAGAGATTATTACTCCCCTCAATTTCGATTGATTCTGCCATTATCGAACAAAATTGCAAAAAACATTTAAATAATAAACATAATTTAATTATGAATTATGAGACTGATAGACGCGCAAACGCTGATGTGTGGAGAGTCGGCTTGCGCGAGTTGGCTATCGCGTTCCAACTCCTTTGATTCGGGATCGCTACCGGCGCTATCTCAGACTAACTCTATCTCAAACTTCAGCCAACGCGCCCAAACCCCTCTACATATCGATGGTTGGACAATCAGTTTAAATGTTGGACCATTGTCTAGAGCCAGCATTATACCGAAAAATTTGACAGGCTGCCAAATTGTTGAAGCATCGAGCTGCACAATACTTTTATTTTATGTATTTTAATTTACAAAACTGCGTGTAAAGAGGTTAGGTAGGGGAAAGTGGGTTAAACACGAACGCGGGGTAATCCCGAGTTCATCAGTTTTACCTATGTTAGAAGAAGTTGCCTGTATTATGGCCATCACCATCTTAACAAACACGGTGACTCGACAAAAGCGAGCAATGTTTAAACATTTTTTGTCTTTTCGATGTATATTTTTCATGAAAGTAACATGATGTAGCTTTATTTATATAAAAAGTAAAAATATAACGTTTATTAATTGGAATACTCACTAATCAAAGATTTCAATAACACTATCACGAATAGCAATAGTAGAATAATTATACTTATGAATTTTACTCTTTGATACTGTGGGGTAATCACAACCAGACCGTCGCGTGGGGGGTAATGTCAAACGTTCGGCTTTACCCTCTTTACTTCAAAATAAAGATGACTTCAGTGTTTTAAACTTGTAAAATAATCTAAAACAGGCATTTTAACCAAGAGAAGAAGAACAAGAAAAGAAATGGCGAAATTAAAAACTTTCATTTGACATTTTTGCAACGAATAATAATTATGAGAGTGCTCATATTGAAGACTGGACTATGTCCTCCATTTTTAGAAATTGGGCTCGTGGGTAATGAAGATCGTTGGGCTATACATAACTGTGTTCTCAGTCGCAATTGAAGACTTTGATGCTAGTTCATAATTAGGTCACTTGGTGTTCGGGATTACCCGACTAGTTTCGAGAAAACTAGAACGCTAAGGGTCCTGTTTTTTAACTAATATACAATTTTTTATTAAACATTTATAAATATTTGTTACTGTGCTAGTTACTTGGATAAGTTTAATTGCTGACGATGCAAAAAAGAAGCTTATCTCCTAATTTTGCTGTTTCAGTCCAATTTTCCCTTAGGTGTTCGTAATACTCGACTTTCCCCTATCTACTGACTGACTATGATTAGATATATTTAATGTTATTTTCGTTACCAGAATTCTTAGTTTGTTACGGAAATGGTTATTTTATTTTTAATACAAACATTTACCATTTTGTTATTAATAGGGTATACTTAATTAGTTATGTACAACATTTTTTTTATAATAACACGGTAAGTTGACTGTAGGTATCTACTGTCCCAGATGGTAAGCATAGTATGTACAATCCAAACCGCTGTCATGCTGCCCTGCATTAATTTAACTGAATATGCACATGCGGATCCCGATACGAGACACGCAAAAGCGAGTCACTATGACGGCCTTTTCATGACATGCATGGTGGTCGCGACCCAGTCGGTCACAACAGCCATGCCACCCCGCTATCGCCATTACCTTGTTCGTTGCTCAGCAGGGTGCACTACGAGCAGGTGAGGTTGCCTTGGGTATCTCAGTGCTTAAGATGTAATTCGTAGTTTAAGTAGTTACCTACCTCTTTGTGTATATTTTCAGTTTTCTCCGTTTAACAATGCGACTACCTACCTATCCCAAGCACAGTGACAACCGTCCCTGACCCGGGGTTAGAAGTCACACTTCTCTTATCTCACAAAAAATAATTATTGTCTCAATAGATTGTACATAATAAAAGAAGTCTTTATTTCCTTTTAAAATAGAATAAAATAAATATGCAAAAGAAAAGGAATGTATCTTCTATCCCTGGTCTCCCCTACGTACCTACAATATCACTGTAGTGATATGCCAGTGTGTTTTAATCATCTATCCGAATAATGAAATAATAACTTTTAAGTGTTCTATCTAATGTAACTATTTGAAGTGAAACTTCTTTGCGCGCATGGGGGTAATTTTTTTACGGTGTAACGCGTCACGAAAATGTGAAACGTTTAAAGTAAAAGAGTAAACAGCGAGTTAAATTTATAAATAAACATTTTGTGATAAACTATAGGTACTAAGCAGTTGTTCAGAATAAGTAATATGTTAATATTAAATTAGGTATATTAAATTATTATGTTAATGTTGATATACGATTTTTTATGTTAATTCGTTTGAAGGTTAGGAAGTTTTAATATTTACAAATAACATTTGGCATTTTAATTTGCCACTCGTCATTTAAGAATTTAATATACCTACCTAATATTTTAATGACAATTAAATTCATTAAATTCCTAACATATCTTCCTTTTTCCCTCGCTCTAAGTCTCGGAAATCTAAAGCTTTAGATTAGTATAAATATAAAAGAGATTTAAAAATTAATTTGCCAAAGAAGTTTCACTTCTGACCTGTGTAGATACTTTGTACGCACGTACTTTTCTTTAATGGACATGTGACTTAGGATAGGTAAAAACGGACGTGCGTAAAAACATTGAACTACAGAAGAAGGTATAAAAGAGAATGAAACAATTTGCAGGATTATGAGAAAACAAAAAAAACAGCAAATAAACGTAAAATAGTTGAGAAACATAAAACCTCAATGTCGAGAAAACCTCTGTTTTTTACAAATTTTGTAAATTATGAAAAGGACATAAAAATATTTTTGTAGTTGTTGTAACAAAAATATTATAAGACGCTTCCAGAAGATGTTATTGTAACTTTTGTAAGGTTCAGGATGTTTAAGGTTTTGTATGGCGTGGGGATGGTCGTAGGTAATTTCCTTAGGCTATCCGCATTTACCCGGTTGGTACCAGGTGAATGTCTCAGTAAATGTGGACAGTAAGTAATGGGTTTGTTTTCTCTTTCAGAATTTTTTTTTATTCTTAAAATTTAATTGTTATATTAATTAGTAGGAATTAAACTCTGATATTAAATAAAAACAGATTGATTAGATGTATTTAGATCATGTACTTAGGTAAGTACTTGATACCTACTCACTTTTGTTTTTATTAAATAAATTCCTTATATGTACCCCCCTCCCAAACTTTTCTTCGCACAATCTATCCATACATTATTCGGTCGTCCTCTACTTGCACTTGAATCCACCTTTATATTTAACACTCTTCTAGTTACCTAAATGACTTTGTTATAGATTTAATAATCTCAACTCACCTAATGTCAAATACCTATCTACAAAGCTCGATGTAATTAAAACATAAAACAATAACTGTCTACCAATAACCCAGAACGAGCCGCCCATTCAGAAAACGTTGATAACTGCGAAAATGTAAATTCAATACATAACAAACAGGCAAACTCGAAATTCCTTCATTAAGCCAACAATGCCTACAGAGAGAGAGAGAACTACATACAAATAACTGGTAGCGTCCAATTTAAATAACAAGCTTGCAAAGCTGAAAAACAAGCCGTGACCGAAGTTGGGAATAAATTAGCAACCGCCCCCCCAACTCCCAACTCTATGGGGGGTTTAACCCAATGTGTACATTGTGCAAAATATTATTTGCCTTGCCAGACAATAATAAGATCTAATACCACGCCCATGACATGTTAGCTTTGCAGGCTCCACCTACCGATTGGCCCTTCCCCATTGGCTGGATGGTATGCCTATCTCTGTCTTTTGGATTTTGATCTCCCTCACCCGTATAGCTTTTCCCTTAACGCCTGAGGGGTAAATGTTATGCCAGGCTACATATACGAGGGTTTGCAGAACTCCGTTCGCATTGTCAACCGGCTTTTGTTGAGGAATATTTTTTACGCGTATTTTATTTAAAGATATTCTACCTGAATGGAGTGGCAGTATTCCACTTTTTTATGAGATTTTTTATCTATAGCTACGCTTTTAGGATTAAGCAATGTTGAATGAGTTGTTTTGTAAACATTTCTTTTACGAGGAAAATTATGCATACAGTTTTTTAATTTATAGTTTAGGCACTAAATAGTCGCATTTACTATTTATCTACCTATGCTTAAAAGATCAAAATGTGTATAGTAACTTAGCTAATAAGAAGTTATAAAGAATAAGTTATCAACGTAGCTAACTTAAGCAAAGTTTTTTGCCATTACAGTTAAAAAAAAATTTGCAAGACATCTATTAAAAATAAACATAGTATTTCATTCATAACATATACCTAGAGGTTTTCTTGTAAATTTGTTCTCTATTAGATATCCAGTTAGGTAGTTGGTACCTACTTGAACCTTGCTAACACAGAGCTAGATGCATATTACATAGTCCTAATGAAAAAGGTACAGTATAAGGGTAAAATAAGAGCAATGTACCTATATACTTTATATTATTTTTTTTTTTAATTTATTTTATACAGTAGGTACCTAGGTAAAATATCGTAAAACCAAGAAATCTTGAAATCGCATAGTTACTTTACTGGTTGGTAGTTACCTACTACCTACCTATATGATTTCTATAATTTAATTTCAGAATATGCATAGGTAATATTTTATAGTTTAGGTATCTATTAAAAAAATTAAAAAGAAATCGGGCTTTGCAAGTGATTTTTTTTATAGGTACTTAGGTATCAATTTCTTATGACGCTTAGGTTCGTCATACCTACTTACGTAATATACCTATTTGCTTTAGTTTTCTAAATTGATTTTATCTAGGTAAGTAGGTACAAAGGGAGTATCTACATCTAAACTTTGTTTTCTCGAAATTATCATAAAATGAAAGTATGTTTGGTCTACCTACCTATAGGTATTTCAAAAGGGCTTCATTTAGTGCAAATGATTATGAATTTACTAAACCTTTTTTTTACAAATATGTTATGTAAAAGAGACGTCTTGAAACATATTTATTAATAAACAGTATCTTATTATATTAAGTGAGCAATTCTTGTGTATATATATATATATATACATATAGGTACCTATATGTAATTTGGTTTCTTGGAAACGGCTTTAACGATTTGGATGAAATTTCGTATTTAAATAATATTTGACATTCCAAGTTTACTTAGATAGGTGTTATTTTTTATTTAAGATACCGAGCCAAGCTCGGTCGCCCAGATATTTAATTTTTATCTGAGTAATAAAAAACGTTTTAAACTTTATCCAAATCTATCAACAACACTTCAAACTCATAAATACAATAAAATACCACAATAAAACATAATCGATACAGCCATCGAGTGGTCGCCTAATAATAATTACTCGTCGGCCTGAAATTCATGCACAAAGCTTCGTCCCACAGTAATAATAACGACAATTGTTATGTTTACTGGAACGTAAACGCGTCCCCAAGCGGCGCGGCGGCGGGGTTGCCCCCGGTAGACTCGCCGCGCGGCCGGGGGCGGAGCGCGCCAGAGCCTCCGCCGTACGGGCGAGCGCCGTGCCGCAGTCACCGCCGGGCCACGCGACCCTACGCACCTCTTGACATGTGACGTAACAGCATGGAAGATTGCGATCTCGCCCGGTACCGCGATATGATCATCGAAGGTGACCTACCTCTAGACTTGCGGCCGCCGCCTCGCCTCTACATACCACACTACCTCCGCGACGACAGAGACGCGGATTTCACTCAAGACGATACGTACGTGTCCGTTGATGAAGACGCGCCCGAAATCCCGCCGGCATCCAGCGACTCCGACAGATACGACGCGCCGAGCCCGACGGATAAGAAACCTTTGTCGCCGAAGAAACCGAAACAGAAATCTTCCTCGCAGCTCATCAAACCGCCTTACTCATACATCGCTCTAATAACCATGGCAATACTTCAGTCGCCGCACAAGAAGCTGACACTCAGCGGCATATGCGAATTTATAATGACGAGATTCCCATATTATAGGGAAAAGTTTCCCGCTTGGCAAAACTCTATCAGACACAACTTGAGTTTGAACGATTGTTTTATCAAAATCCCTCGGGAACCAGGGAATCCGGGGAAAGGGAATTATTGGACTTTAGATCCATTGGCGGAGGATATGTTTGATAATGGAAGCTTTCTGAGGCGTCGGAAGAGGTACAAACGACCGGCGCCTTCGTTGCAGCACGCTCACGCTGTTGTTGCGATGTTGGCACGGGAAGCTTATGCTCCGTTGTTACCTTTGCCTTGTTACCTGCCGCCGACACCGCTGTTGTCGCTACCACGGCCGCCGCCGGCAACCCTGCGACCTGTTCCTTTGCCGCCGCGGCTTTCAGAAACAACGGATCCGCGTAGCAAACGCTCGCGAAACGTTTTCTCAATAGATTCTATAATCGGTAATCAAGACTCGATGGAGCCGAGGAGGAGTGCGTTCTCTCCCCTTCACCATGGTAACAGCCCGCCGGATGATTGGACCAGGTGAATATACGTAAACGGGTGCGTATCGAACCCGCCTACATTTAGTAAAACGCCGTCGGATTTTTAAATATCCGAAAGCATAATTCTCCTTGAGATTTTGACTGATGTGTTAATGAATGAAGTGTTCAGTATAAATGGTTTTTCAAAACGGACTATTCAAATCGATCTGACCAAATTAAAATAGTTACCGAGTTTTATTTTTATTGTTATTATGTATTCTAAACTTCCAGATGTAAGTAAATATATTGTTTGAAATGTTTTACATACAGAGTTTTCTGTTTAATTTTTATAATATTGTTCCGCTTTGATAGGTAAAGTAAGATTCGTCCGTAAAAGTACTAAATAAGTTATAAGTAAGTAAGTATGTATGTGCCAAATATATCTTGTAAATATAAAACGTATGGGAATTGATAGACACCAATATTTGTCTTGTTTTATAAATCTATTTCTACTCTTCTGATGAAATATCAAAACTTATATTGTCAAAATGTTTTAATTTTTTTGTGTTGGTTTTTGTTTTTCTATAAAACTATGTTAGGTTTTATAAAAATATTTGTATATTTATCATATTATACCTACATGTATTTATATAATTTTGTTATCACAATATCTTTCGCAAAGATAGCGTATAAGTAGATGATATAATTTCTCTCTAGTCATTTCTATGTACAAAGTAGAATCAATAAAAGTGAAATAAGCCCGATGTAAATAATAACTTTTTTATTATTACGCAATATTTAGTCTAGATGTCGCGTCGGTAAACATATTATTCATGGGTACATTTTCGCGGAATATTTTTTTTACTCACGTGAAATAGGTACTCTCATGAATGTTGATCCATAGTTGATCCCCTGTACTTAAATGTTATATTAATTGTAGTATATTTTTGTGTATCTAATTTAATTTAAATATAAATATAAAATAATATAAATGCTAAAACCGTATTTCATTTTTTTTGTTACTGTTATTTCATGACAATAAGATGGACGTGTGCTTTCCTGATATCTTTTCCACTTAAAGCCGTGGCTAACGTAGGATTTCTTAATTCAAGTAAGTATAGGTACTATGTCACTGTCAAGTAAAAATTGATTAATTTTTTTAAAACTTAACTTACCCAATTTAATTAACTTACCTCCTGATTACATATTTCGCAAGCGCAATATTGATACCAGAAATTACTTTATCTAAGTTTTCTTTGCTATTGCCGTCTGAAACGGTTGTTACGTCTTTTTGCAACAAAAAACGATTGTTATTCATTATTGAGGTGAATCTGAAATCTTTTATCTTTTCAGGCGGAAATAGCAAAGAAAATTTGGGTAAAGTAATTACGTACGATGGATTTCCGCAAAGTAATGCCTGTATCAATCAAATACCAGAAATTGCTAAATATCGGTTTCATAACGGCAAATTCAGATTACTTATGTGCCGACTATAATTTATTTTATTACAGTTATAAGAAAAAGACATAAGCATAAAAATAATCTATACCTACAAATAATAAAATTGAAGTGTCTGTGTGTAGATACGTAGGTAATGTCAAAATAAGAGCTTTAAACTAAATGCTTAAATGAAGGTATATAAAGGTATACGATTATCTAGACCGAAAAAATTACAATTTTAAAATTTTTGTTTGTCTATCTCTCTGTCCGTTCCGGGTAATCTCCGAAACGGGGAGACCGATTTTGACGGGATTTTTACTGGCAGATAGCTGATGTTATAAAGAGTAACTTAGCCCAAGTATTAGGTCCTTACATATGAAATTAGCGTTTTGTTGTACTGACCATTTAGATCTGAAATATCTCCACTTTGGTTAAGAATTCCAAATTCAAATTTATAAATTCATTTAGCTGGTACATTTGAGTTTTGAAGACAGTCATTCATTTGTTTTTTTTTCTCATTATTTTTTTCTTTGGCGTCGCTTATTACCGCACAATGGAAAACATGAAATATCGGTATATTTACGAGTACGAGTTCTACCGTGGCACCAGTGCTGCAGAAACAGCTCGAAGGATTAATGATGTGTACGGTGCTGGTGTCGCAAAAGAAAGCACGGTACGTTTTTGGTTTCAACGTTTTCGTTCTGGAAATTTCGACCTTCAGAACCAACCCCATGGACAGCCGAAGACCAATGTGGAAAATGAAGAATTAAAGGCTATTGTGGAAGCGGAACCATCACAATGCACTTCAGAGATAGCTGCCGGCTTCTGGGTAAGTGATAAAAGTGTATTAATCCACTTGAAGCAAATAGGGAAAGTAAAAAAACTCGAAAGATGGGTACCTCATGAATTGAGTGAATCGAAATTGCAAACACGCGTCGACTGCTGTGTTACTTTGCTCAATCGACTAAACAATGAAGGGATTTTAAATCGAATCATTACTTGTGATGAAAAGTGGATACTGTACGATAATCGGAAGCGCTCGTCGCAATGGCTGAACCCTGGAGACCCAGCCAAATCCTGCCCTAAACTAAAATTGACTAAGAAAAAGTTACTTGTGAGTGTTTGGTGGACTAGCGCCAGTGTCGTTCACTACAGCTTTCTAAAATCTGGCAAAACGATTACGGCAGATATCTATTGTCAGCAACTGCAAACCATGAAGGAAGAACTAGCTGCTAAACAACCGAGATTGGTCAATCGCTCTAGGCTACTACTGCTTCACGACAACGCAAAACCACACACTGCACAACAAACAACCACTAAGTTAGATGGGCTAAAATTGGAATGTCTGCGACATCCACCGTACTCCCCAGACCTTGCTCCAACAGATTACCATTCTTTCCGGAATTTGGACAACTTCTTACAAGGAAAAAATTCAACTCCGATGCGGCAGTCCAAAACGCCTTCAAAGAGTTTATCAAAGGGATCAATGAACTACCTATGAGATGGCAAAAGTGCATAGATAACAACGGTGCATACATTGATTTATAAAATATATTTTACAAAAAAAAAAATACTTTATATTCCTCCCATACAAAACGCCAATTTCATATGTAAGGACCTAATATTAGAGTTCCACGCAAAAAAAAGCCGGATGCGAGCGGTCTTCGTGGGTGGAAGCGGGGTCACCTCAATACCGACATTCTGTAGCGGGCACAGCTGGTAGATTAATAAAAATAGTAAAAAGTAATTTTGGCGGGTTCTTGTTGTGGTTTTGATGTTGTTTAATTAACTTAGGTTCTTTGACTTAGTAAATTTTGGTGGATCTATGTGATTTAGTTATTATGCATACGTAAAGTGGATTATAAATATTAACCGGATATATGCATTTTGGGTTGCCACAAAAACTCCTTGGATATATAGAAGAAGAACAAGTATTAAGATATTCCAAGTCCGGTAAAGCTGTAAACGCCGTCAGAGGCTCCAGGGCCCCTAAGGCTAACAGTATAGTCAGTTCTAAAAAAAAAGTATGAAGTATCTTCAGAAAACATGTTCACAGATCAAATAAAGGCTTATCATGACAGTAGGCATGTATATATAAATTAAAATAAAATCAAACCCAACAATAGTATTTTTTGTTAATTAACTTGCAACATTGTTTCATTACATAAATTGATCTCTTTTGCATGGACCGCCATCGTGGTGAGGTGGAATCTAAACTTGTGTGGCCTTTTTTAAATACCAGCGACTTAAAATATCTACAAGAACACTGCAGAATAAATAAATCTTCAGTTTTCTTTCAATTAAAAAAAGTTTTTTTAAACGTATCTTAAACTGTGTCTTTAAACAAAGTGTAGATTAATAATTATGTTAATTTATTTAATTAATATATATGTTCAAAAATACTAATTGTTGTCTTATGTTCAATAGGTAGCATTAATAATTTTATTATTATTAAAAACAAATTCTGCTATTTAACTGTGAGAAAAGATGGTTCTTGTTCTTGTTAGAACCAGTGTCGATATTTTTAAGCTTTCGTAGTATTTTCTGATTTTCAAAGTTGGGTCTAGCAAGATGGTAGCTTCCCTGTTAGAACGATCGAGGGAGATTTTGTGACATCTCAAAATGTCTGTTTCCAGTTTATATTTATAATCCACTTCACGTATGCACAATAGCCAAACGCATATATCACGCGAAATGCGAACATGTAAATTAAGGATTTAAAATAAAACGACAGCTCAAGATTCCGTCAAAAACAACGATAAGATGGTTAATAATTACGTATAAATAATGTAGGTATAGGTATCATAATGAAATATACATTATCAGTGTGTGCAAAGAACTTATAATAATTTATTAGTCATTCATAACCGGCTTCAACGAAATATGGGAGGTTACTCAATTCGAATGTATATTTTTTATGGATGTTCAGACATAACTTTTTTGTGTATGAAACGGTTTGGATGATTTTTTTTTCGATAGATTGGGGATATCTCAATGGTGGTCCAATTTTAATTTCATTGTCATCGGACCTTAAAACTTCAAAAATACACAAGAAACTGCAAAATTTTTGAAGTTAGTTTTCTTGTTTGTTAAAAATTGTCTTGTTGTTTATTTAAACTACATGATGTACCAAATATAATTATGAATTTGCCATTTTGCAATTTGATATTTAACGATTTCTGTTATCGCTTTGCTGTTGGAAAATACGTAGTTAGGACGCGGGATACAATCGATTTAATTTTCAGTAGATTTTTGCTTTGTATTGCCTCTCACATTTACGCATAATTGTCCTCAAACATGACTACCGTCCTATTCCTATTGCATTTGTAGCTATTTCTGAAGACTTACTTGGAAAGCGTAAGCATGTTGTTTGACGTAGCCTTTAGATAGGAACACTCAGTACTTCCGATGTCGAATGTTGCATAGATTGTCTAATTCCTTTTCCGTCCCTTTCCCATTATTTGACTTCAGATTTCCTCACATTTTTTCACCAAGCCAATATGCCTTCATTTGTCGATTCTAGCATTCGGGTTTGTTTCATTGAGGTATTCTTTATATTTGATTTGACCACTACATACATCAAAAGCATTCGGTCAGCACCTTTCTTATGTTCTGGCAGGTTCTAAGCAACTTGAGTCACATGGTCTTCTTTACATCTTTTTACATGATCTTACCATCTGAGACGGTTATCGGCCATGTTGTCCACAATTGTTGTAACCTTAAAGCTACCTCTTATATAATACTAGCTTTAGCCCGTAACTTCGTTCGAGCCAAGTTTGGAAATATAATTCTTATGATATTTCCATACAAATTTTGAACTCCCGTTACACCCGTTTAGGGGTAGAATTTTCAAAAATCATCTAGTGTATACCTGGCTTTTGAGGGACTTACAAAGCCAGCATGGCAACGATGACCATCGTAAGATTACCGATCTCTTGATGGTCGTTATTCTTTTTTAATTGTTCTGTGCTTACCATTATCTACAGTTTTCCTACACTTTACCTTGCTACTATAAAAAATGGAACTCTTGGAGCTATTTATGTCGGTGATTTTGGTTCTTGTGCGTATATTCTCATTACTGACTCAATCACACAAAGAAACTCCAAGAATAACTATCTCCATTAACCAACTCGGACCGATAAACGAATCGATACGAAACGATACGATGCGATACGATAACGAGCCGATAAATCTCCAAAGAAATTTCTCTGTACCTTGCCTTTCATAAAAACTTTTTAACTCTCTCTCTCTCTGTAGGCACTCTTATCTACTACAATACTCCAACATAAAACTGCAAGTATACGAAACAAATTTGAAGTTATACGACGAAATGTAAGAAACAACGTGTGAGGTGTTCCACAAGATGTTCGATAAACACAGAAACGGGACAAGCAAAGCTTCGGGATTAACGTCATGCTGTTATCATAATTTGATAACAGACGCGAATTACGTCACACGAGTCCAAATGCTTGCCTGTTGTGTGGTCTTATTAGTTTTTACTTTGTTTATCTTATATATTGGTAAATTTAATAGATTGGAATACAGCTGACGTTAAATGGTGGTAGGGCATTTCCTAATGACTGCTTGGTTAGCTACCACCCTCGTGGACAGGCTGTCGAAAGGCAAACTGAAAAACATATTTATTACGTGTTTTCTGGTAAAGTTCCTGAAGGTATTATCAACTACTGGGCTACTGATACGAATTTTGACAAGGGCACAAATAAAATATTTCTCTCAGACACGCATGGAAATATTGTCATTATTTTCGAAAAAAGAATACGCGAATTATTGAATTTACGGTCATGCCAAGAATGATAAAATAAATCCAATCAAAGAGTATTTAGTAGCCCCAGCACGCCGTTTCATACAACATTGCTGGAGCGTTGTAATGTTCAAAATTAAAAAAACGCTTCTGCTATGGATTTGATTTTCTTTGTCCGTAAATTCGATACTTCGTGTGTTCTTTTTTCGAAAACAATGACAACATTTCCATGAATGTTTGAGAAAATCACTATATATGCCTCGGTGGAATTAGAAATTGCCTGTATCGTATTAGTGAAGTCTTCGCCTACGGCTCGGCTTTCAAACTCATACTCGACCTGCAATTACCTATTTCACGGCCTTTGCAATAATGTACTATTTTGTAAAAATATTATTATAATAATATACGATACACTATATCATGCTGTCTTTTTCTGTAATAAAACATGACTGGAAGTGACAAGTAAATGTTTATTTTTAATGAAAGTTCACAGGCTAATGTGGTCTTTAATATTTTGTTTTGATGAGTAACCATGGAATTTCATAGAAAAAAAATATTTTTGAGAACGAAATGAATTTTCTCGTTGTTCGCAATACCCTGGGATACAATTGTGATATTACTTTTGTCTTCAACTATTATCAATTACTGCATATTTATTACAGATTGAAATCTGTGATATTTATGATAACTGGCGTTTGTCCAGTGGTCGAAAGTCGACCTGCAACTTTTTGATCATGAACTATTTATTACCTGTTTAACATGATTAAAGTATGCATGAATACAGAACACCATAAAAAAGTCTAATGTATTTGTAACACATATTTTATACATCAATTTAAACTTTCTGGACTACTCCATATAAACTTAAACCATGCTTAATCTCACAGTCTTCCGTGCACGCATAATGCTTAAAACGGAGTCCGAAGTTTTCTCTTCATGTTTTAATGTAGAGTTATGTCAGAGTAGGCAAAGTGTGGGTAAAATTGTTGACTGACCCACTTGTGAGTGTGTTCCGGTAAGAGCATTTAAGAAATATACCCCTTTCGCTTTCGAAGTCTTAGTCATGTTAGTCTGTATATAAGGAAAAAATAATATTGTAACAAATGTGTAATGACCAGACTAATTGTACTCACTATTGTGTGTATAATAAGTGTGGTTGATAGTTTGAGCCTCGTTGAGAGATTTTACCAGGCTGTAAAAAAGGAGGGTTATGGTTTTCGAGCATTAGGTACATGTAATATCTAGGCGACCGAGCTGGGCACGGTGTCTTATAAACAAAAAAGAAAAACACCTATCTACGTAAACTTGGAATGTATAACATTATCTAAATGCAAAGTTTCATCGCAATCATTGGAGCCATTTCCGAGAAACCAAATACAAGATTTGCTCACTTAATATAATAAGATAATGTATGTCTATTTATTGGTATGCTCTGTAGCCTAAACGGCTGGATGAATTGTAGCATACGAGATGTCCTTCATTATATTCGTTTTAATTTTAGGTATGTAGTGACATAGGCTATTTCATATTTAAGTAGGACGCGACGTCTGAGAATCAAATAAAAAGCAAAAGTAGTTTTTTTTTGTCGAGTGTATTTTTTTGCAGTTGGCTTTTTGTTTTCTTTTTAATAATTTAGTTTGTTTATTTAAATGTATTTTTTTTAGTTTATATTTGTAAAGTTATAAAAGAAATATTTTGTTATTAATTTTTATCATTAAAATATAAACAAATTGTAAATTTAATTAGTACACCCACTTAATCGTTTGGGCTGCAATTTGGATTACATAAGTAACTTCGATGACAATGCAATAATATGATGTTATTAAGCTGATCTGATGATGGGCCTAATACTAATACTAAACCTAGAAATAAATATGTACTTATAAATAGTCCTAGGTCTTGGTCATATGAAGAAACTTGTTTAAAAAATATTTTATATAAGTTTTACGCCCTAGATGTAAAATAGGATGCACGGTATATAAAGAGTTTAAAAATTAATTAACAAAGAAGATGGTTAAATTACCCATTTACCGAGCAAGATGACAATGACTATGAACAGATTTTCATCTTTCACCCTATACCTATGTTTCTTATGCTATACCAGAGTATCTAAAAGTGATTAACTAAGCTATGGATAATAAACTACTTGATTCAGATCAAATTTGGCGCGATAAATAAACATGTTCTGTAATATTTGATTTAAAAAACTAATATTTATCGATTTCAGATATTAAAGTGTAAGGTGGCTACATACCTATTTATAATTTAAAACTTGATTTTTTATTATAAACTTTGAAGACGCTGTCGGTCCTGTTGTGATATCACAGGACTCTAAGCAAATTTCATGTCGGATCTCATATTAGGTCCTTACATATGAAATTGGCGTTTTGTTGAACTGGTCACTTTGATCTCAAATATCTGGCGTCTGGTTAGAAATTCCAAATTCAAATTTATTTCAAATTTAGGCTTGTGTATTTGTGTTTCGAATTTAGTGATTCATTTGTTTTCGCACTATTTTATTTTTCTTTGACATCGTTTTTTTTTTTCACAAAATAGAAAATTTAAAAAATTGCCTTATTTACGAATATAAGTTCTACCGAGGCATCAGCGCTGCAGAATCAGCTTGAAGGATTAATGATGTGTATGGGAAATCTACTGTATAAGAAAACACGGTACGTTTTTGGTTCCAACGTTTTCGTTCTAGAAATTTTGACCTACGAAACAAACCCCGTGGACGGCCGGAGACCCTAGTTGAAAATTAAGAATCAACGGTGATCGTTGAAGCGGATCAGTCGCAAACCACACCAGAGTTAGCGGCAGGCTTCGGTGTGAATGATAAAAAAAAAAACACTTGAAACAAACAGGAAAGTGAAAAAGCTCGAGAAATAGTACCGCATGAATTGGCCGAAACACAACAACAAACACCTATTGAGTTCTGCATTACATTACTCAACCGTCACAATAACGAGGGAATTTTGAATCGTATTGTTACTTGTGTCGAAAAATGGATCCTTTACGACAATCGGAAACGCTCATCATAGTGGTTGAACCCAGGAGAACCGGCCAAATCCTGTCCCAAGCGAAAGTCGTCTCAGAAAAGGTAGTGGTGAATGTTTGGTGGACCAGTGCTGGTGTCATACACTATAGCTTCGTAAGATCTGTCCAGACGATAACGGCAGATCTGTATTTTCAACAATTGTAAACCATGATGGAAAAGCTAGCCGTTAAACAACCGAGCCTGGTCAATATCTCAAGTCCATTGCTGCTTCAGAACAACGCTAAACCCCATACTTTACGACCGACGGTCGCTAAATTAGAGGAACTGTGCTTGGAATGTTTCCGAAACCCACCATATTCCCCGGACATTGCTCCAACAGATTACCACTTTATTCGGAATTCAGACAATTTCTTGCAAGGAAAATAAATTCAATTCCGATGAGGCTGTCCAAACTGCCTTCAAAGTTTTATTTATTCTTGCTCCCACAATTTTTTCAGTAATGGAATTAATGAACTACCTTTAAAATGGCGAAAATGCATAGATAATAATGGTATATACTTCGAATGATTAAATGTATAATTTCATAATATTTTTTTCATTTTACTTTTACCATATAAAACTCTAATTTCATATATAAGGACCTATAATACTTACGAGTGAAATTCGCTATTGACATTTATGACATGTAAAGTATCGAGATCATTACAATAAATGTCAAATGTTTGTTTTCGACCCGTATGACGTCACAGCAGAGATAATAATTATGTAGCCTAATATGACTGACAGCGTTTTCGCCTCTTTACAAAAAGTAAACTTTTAGATTAAAATGGTGCGGTTTTTTAAGGCTATATAACAAATATAGTTTCTAATATTTTTTTCGTCTAATTGGACAATAATTAATAATTTAAGACACACTTTAAAAAAGAGTCCACTATACTAATTAATATTATTATTGTGTCAATGTCATTGAGAAAAGGTGCTATTGTGTTACCACTGATAGCATACGAATACAGAACTATAGAAAATTCAGCTGTTATTATTAAAACAACGGCGCCGTTGAATGCAAAATACACCTTCAAAATATATTTTGTAGCAAAATTATTCTTATATTACATAAATTGTTTCCATTTTATTCCAGATCCAATGCACTGTTGTTTTCACATCTCGTACTTTGCCTACAGTTTTTTTTTAATTATACTACAAAGGTGGCAAACAAATGTACGGCCCGCCTGATTGTAAGCGGTGACCATAGCCTATGGTCGCTTGTAACACCAGAGATATCACTAGCACGTTGTCGACCTTTGAACCCCCCTACCCCAAGGAGCTTTGGAAACCCTACTCACCACAGGAACACAACACAAAGTTATTTGGCTGTGATCTTCTGTAGGGTGGAGGCATTCAACAAGACTGCCCTAAGTAGAGAGAGATTTATATAGAGGTTTTTGCTTTATATTTTCGAAGGCTAATTCTAATCCAATTAGAGATATCTAGTCGTGTTTTCATTTATTAAATGTTCTTTCTTTCTTTATTTATTCAGTGTTGTGCGTGATATGCGACCAATTTGAGCGATTGGCGAATTTTATACAATTTTTGGCCTTTAATTGACAACAGATGATAGTGATTAATATAAACGTTGACAAACGGCCGTTTTCAAAAACCTATCTGTCCGTTGTTTCACTTACTAAAGATAACCAATATAACTTTTTGTCCTTACTTTTTTTTCATTTACCTATCAATGGATAGTTTTTCGTATCTACTAAGTACTTAATATGTATATATATATATATATTGCTTATGGCTTGAATATGCAACAAATATGTTCTAATCGGGTATAGTAAACTCGGATATTATTGAAAACTGCCTTTAATTAATAGCTCGACAATCGTTATCAATCGATTCAACATTTCAATTGTAGACGTAAATATTGACGGTTTCAAATTTTCTCGGAGGCATATTACTTATGCAATCATGTAGTTATAGGAAACTGGTAAATATTTCTACCAATATAAGTAGGTATATTAAATTAACTATATCCCCATTTTTGTTATCGTTTCTATAAAAACCGCATTAAACATTGTATTGGAATAATTAATATTATAGCACCTATTATGATATTTCTTTTGTGAATTGCATTGTTAAAACAGAGAGAAAGTTTATTTTTCAGTCTAGACTGTGTTTGTCTTTTTGTTAATGCAACTCGAAAATGTTTAAATTATGCGCATATATTACCTCATTATTAGAAGAATACGTTTTTGTACAAATTATAGGTATTGTATTTCGTCTGACATTGTTCTGAATTTTATAATAATATTTTAATACGTTATAAGGTTTTGTGTTGTCGACTGTTTTTTTTTTATTATAAATATATTTGTCGGAGAGAGCGACATCAGGATTTTCTTTGATATCTTCATTACGGAATAACAGATCTTGTGGGAGTAATCAGGGATAAATATAAGCACTGTAGAGATGCGCGCGGTCCGACAACCCAAGTGTGAGTGGTGTCTGTTTATTTGGCTTTGTCTCCAGTTGCCTCCAACCTCCCCTAAATGGCCATTCCAAGTCTCGCATGTTATCGCTGTCCGACAAAGTTAGAATGATCTTCTCGTCGGATTCCGAATCAGTGGGTTGCCTTGAATAATCTAGATTTAATATTGACAGAGGTATTCGCGATGCGAGGGCTCGAGCTAGAATTATATATAAGCCTGTCGTTGTCTCGTTGTATGCTTATATGGCAGCAAACATGTTGTTAATGCGCTGCATTCTAGATTTACTATCATTGAAAAAAAAAAATCGTATTTTTGAGTAGGTTCAGAAATTTATTCATAGACACGATATTCTGACATATTAATAACTTAGCAAGTAGGCTTGCAGTCCATCTGCTAATAAGTGGTCCCTGTAGACTATATGGCGATAGCCTCACGATTTCCTCCTTATAAAATATATTCGACCAAATCTCCACCGCGCCGCCAACGCACAGCCCCTCCCAATTTTTTTTGTCACTTCGTCTAGTTGCATACAGCTTTAAAATAGACTATAAAAAGCAAAAAAGAAATTCCAAATGTGACAAGTAGTTCCACGATTAGCGCACTCAAATAAAGAAAAAACAAAACAAATAATCAACCTTAAACATTGGGTAAATCCGGGGGAGATGGCCTCACGGAAGAGATAGCCAATACGAAATAGTGCTAGTTTTAATATACAGTTAATAATTACCCAATTAACAACACCATTGAAACAGCCTAGTTCATCAATCATTAAAATATCTACACCGACGACAGTACTGAAAGAAATATCTCATCTACCCAAAAAACTTATTGAAGTACATAAACGTGCTAAACAGGTGAGCATTCTTTTAACCTCTGAAGAACATATAGAAAAACGAAGATTAAAAGAAATAAAAAAGGCTGAAAGAGATGGGAATTAAAAGAAAAAAAGATAATAAAGCAAGAAAAAAGTACTGTTCAATCTAAAGAAAATAAGTATATTTAGAAACGTAAATCCATTCGTAGAGCCTTAGATAGCAGATGCGAAGAAATTACCGTGCCTCTCTGTGACACTTCTGGAAGTTATAATGATAATAAAGAGAAAGATAAATGTAGAGGCTGCGGAGATAATTATTATAAAACACAGCTTATAGAAGACTGGTTGCAATGTATAATTTGTCTGCTATGGGTGCATGAAAATTGCACGGAGCTTGAAGACATGTGCTGCAACTGTGGAAATAAAAAGAAGGAGTTCAAATGTGCAAAGGGTAAAGGAAAAGGGAAGAAAGGTACTGGCCGTCTTATTTGTTAACTACGATAATTAAAGTTTCATGTAATACTTCAATTGTTGTTCTATTCCTAATGGATTCTGTATAATAGGTTCTTAAAGTTAATAAGGCCATCTCACCCGGATTTACCCTAACTGTTTAGATTTCTACTAGAGACAAAGATTCGTAGCTCTATAAATGGCATTTTATTACTCAAGGGTATGGACAGTATATATGTATTTTATTTAAATCAATAAAAAAAAGTGATATATTTAACACGACTGTTATCGCTGATCCCTATAGAATATAGCGAGATAATAACAGGGTATAAACCTGTCCGATGCGGCGCGGCGCCACGGCGAGACGCGGTGGTCCATTTCGAGGTGGGTGAAGGCTGCCGAATGTGACGAAACGTCAGTTAGGTATAAAGAGCGTGTTGTTTCGCAACAGATAATAAACACATTCAAACAATGAAGAGAGTACATAAAAATTGTAAAAAACAAACAAATTTTAATGTGGAAAAACAAACTTTTTACAGTGTTTGTTTAGATATGCGTGTGCGTACGCTCGCGTACAACGGTGCTGTTTTTATTAAAAAATAAAGTCTGGAGACTGTACATACTGTACTCATTGTTTTATCCTCTTGAAAGCTACACCCAAGCTTTAGCTGTGGTAATTTTTTATGCTAATTTCCTGACGAAGTATCGAATAATTTTACATGTAACAAATATTTAAAGTCGTCATATTTTGATGCTAGATATTAAATTAATTTTTGTGTTTTTTTTATCAATTTACATTTTGTCCGTTTTTATGATTGTTATCTTTTAGAAGCTATATTTCTTATGATGCGTTAATTAGAGGGTAAACTTTAAAGATGCACGCGCATCATGTGACGGAAGTATCTACTACTACATGGTGAAGCTAGCAATCAATGAATTCATTTACTGCCTTTTATTTTTTTATCTATACAAATAAATAAAATTAAAGTGTCTATTTGTAATATCAAAATAACACATATTTTCTAAATGAATATCAAAGTATATACGAAACCTACACAAAAAAAAACCATTTTCAAAATGTTTGTTTTTCTGTTCCGGCTAATCTCCGAAACGGTTGGACCTATTTTGACGAGTCTTTCACTGGTAGATAGCTGATGTTATAAGGAGTAATTTTTATTTTAGAGAAAAAATTAGAGATCCACGCAAATAAAAAAAATATTTGGAAAACGATGATTGTAGGGCTCTTAAATAGCTTACGCTGAGTAAACTACAAAAAATTAATGTACCTCGTACATAATTGTAGTTCTTAAAAAGAGATACAAAGAGTCAACGGGAGTATATGTATACGGAATCTCGCGTATGCCCGATCGACGGCATTGTGTAGTCTACGCGAGCGCAGCCGCGGGCAAGTCTAGTCATGAATACTTTTTTTACTTTGTACATTTATTTCTGATAATAACAATTTTACCTAATGTGTTGTTTTTTCTAGTCAATATGGGGAGAAATACTACAGTAAAATGTTTTTGGTTTCAATAATGAAATTTTTATTAAATATATACGAATAATGTTAAGGACTGTACAAACGCAATGAGAACATTATGTGTTGTACAAACAAACGCATATTAAGGTATGTAGTCTTTTAAAAACATTGTCACTTGTCGTTGGATTTTGATAATGGAAATGTTGAAGGTGACTTGACTTAGGCCTTTAGAGAAGTAATATTGAAATATTATGAAGTTAAATACAATATTGTAATCAGGCTTTTTTAAACATTTTCTCGTTTTCTTCTCTATTTATACAAACAAGAAAAACCAATCTTTACTACTATTTCCTTATTTAACCGACTTCAAAAAAAGACAGAGGTTAGGTACCTACTCATTTTTTTTAATGGATGTTCAGCCATCACTTCTTTGTTTATGTACCGATTTGGATTATCCTTTTTTTTGAATAAGGGCTACTTCAAGGGTGGTCTCATTTTATTTTACATGATACAGCCTTTAGCGCGATCTTTTCTACTAGGGCGGCGGATGAACCAAGGCGGTCCCTGATCTAGGGCGGCGCATGATCTAAGACGGCACGTGGATAGTGCGGCGCGTCGACTAGGGCGGCACGTCAACTGGGGCGGCCCTCGAATCATTCATTACGACAGGTCTGTTTTGATAGACCGATAAAAAAGTGTGTGACATCACGCCGTTCCTCCGTTTATACAGCGCAAGCGCAAACGGAAAGTTGTAGGTAGCGGTAAATTTAAAACACGTTACAAACATGTTCTAACTATGAACAATGCCGAAGTTGTGTTAATGTTATCATAAATATCCCTCTACTCCGTCATAGACAACTTAAGAGGAAAAAAATTAAGCGAACAGCACCGTACACTTCTAGTTACATGATAGAAGTGAAAATTATTAAAATATTATGTAGCTATCTTTCTTCTTCGCTTACGTTACATCTTCCTTCTCTCTCATGTAACGAAATGTGCCTAAACGTGACGCGTCTTTGAAATTTCACTCTCAATTCTCTTCCAATTGTTGTCGAAACCGTATTAAAATACCATTTTGTTTTAATGTATGTGTATATTAAAACTCATCTCTGTTTATATGACAAGGATGAATGTAAGCATATTGCTATCATAGAAGTAACTACACGTAAGTACTTTGTGCAATACTACATAATAAAATACGAAATGTTACACGTTCGTATTTATTTTACACAAATCCCCGTTATATCTCCTACAAACAGAATTTTTTTTTATCAGACGTTGCACTGAGATACATACTTTATGTATTGTATCTGCTCTCTAAATGTTCTGTGCGAGGGTCGGTAGAGATAGTGAACATTTTTATTTGAATTTTGACACGGCTATACAATCGAACTACCAACCGTTCCACTTTTATCGGAACATCAAATTTTTTAGATCCTGAAAGTAGAATTCCACGTAATTCCGTTTACTTTTGGGTACTTAACACAAGATGGCGTCTTTTAAAATCACAAACGAATTTCTGAATACGTATATATTATTTTCTCATCCTTTTCTAATAAAATTGTTTATTACATTTCACTACTTTTCCAAATTACACATACATAAATATTTACATTTTGCTGGGTCCATTTCTGATTATAATGTAATCTCGGTAAATCCAATTTCTCAAGTTAATAACACTGTGAAAACTGTAGATTGTAATAAATTATGTTATAAAGTAACTATTACAAAGGAAACAAAACCCGACTGCAAGAAAAACTAAAACTCGACTAAAAAATATATTTATCTTTTCTATTTTTGGTTTATAATTGATTCCCAGACGTCGTACTTATAAATTATATAGCCTATGTTACTTCCACAATTTAGACGAATCTAACGACGTTTCATCCATCAAAGTCGTTTAGGCAACGGAACGTGCCAAAGCAATACTTTTTCGCAGTAGGGTAAAAAAATAAATAAATAGATCGAGTTTCTTGCCGGTTCCTCTCGGTGTATTCCTTGCCGGTGGTAGCGTTTCGACGTATTTATGTGCCTTCTTACGGTCTTAATGGAATAACGTTTTTTTTTGTGATAATACATGACAGCCGGCTATCTACATTTCCGACTGTCGATTATTTCATTCTATTTTATTTATTTATGTACTCAAAAAAAAAAGCATTACTGGAAACGTCTCTTTTTTAAATTTAGAAAATTTGTTATTATCGATCAATGACGTTTTATAAATAGATGCGTTATACTCTCACTAAAAGCTTTGTTGTCAAAAAGGATTAAATTTGTGAACTGAAGGCAATTGCCCACCTTTCACGATTCCATGTAAATAGCGTCAAATGCCGCATCTAAATATAAAAAATGTCATTGTTATCGATACCAATTAAATAAAAATAAAAATTTGTTAAGAATTTCTAAATGATCATTAATCGAAGTTGTACCCATTTAAAGCTTCATTTATTTATTTTTATTATTTAGTAATATATAAGATTATAATAAGGAATTGTATTTTCTATTTCTAATACTGAGTTTATATTAAAACCATTTTTCCTACGTGTCACAGCTTATCTCTATGTCAAATTTCTTTGCTACCGGTGTGAAAATGTAACAACCATACAGACAGACTGAGTTATAACTCTTAAAGATACATATTTGTGTGGATTTAATATTTTTTATGCTATCGTCACGAGCACTGATTATTTTAAGGACGGCTTCTCGGGAGTCATAAATAAATTTTATCAGTGCGTGATTATTTAAAAAAAGACATAAAACTTAAGTACCAAGATATTTGAGGTGTAATTTTCGTGAAATACCATTCGTCATTTTCGTGGCCGGCATCTCTGCTGAAATTGGTAGAATATTATATTAACTAAACTATTTTTAAATCGTTAATAGGTTTCCCACAATCTCACCACGTTATGTTAAGTTGCGATGTGACCCAAGATGGTGACACGTATAGCCTAGTGGGGAAACTGATTCTCAAGTGCAGCTGCCGGAACACACCCTATAAGTACTTGTCGACAGATTTCCAACTTGAGGGTGGTAGCTAGCCAGGCGGGCATTAGAAAATACCCTACTGCCATGCTATGGTTTTATCACGAGGTTTTCCTTCACCGAAAGCGCAGGCTCATTGCAGGGATTCGAACTCACGTCAATCGACGTCGATTCCGTACATGCTACTACTGAGCTATAATTGATTCGAAAATTAATTATAAAACTGTTTCTTTGGAAGACGATAAGTAAATCGAATGTTTGTAGGAACTGCCTTGATACTCAGATTCTGCTGAATACTCCTTCTCAGCCTCTCGGTGGTCACCACTGTATTGGATTACACTGTATTTACCATAAGGCACTGCCCTCCTGTTATATTATTTATCTGGAAGATAATCTTATTTATCTTATTTAATATCTACTTTATATTATTCATCATAAGTTCATTTGATTTACCTTATTATTGTTTTGGTGTACCTATTCTTTTATTTCCAGGATACCAATTAATGATAGGTTTATGTATTGATGCGTTTAGATAATTTATAACTTGATAATTTTGGTTTAATAACAGCTTTGTTAATATTTTAGGTTCGTATTGTTTACATTGCAATATTATGACAATCTCTGTCATTGATAATTCTTTGATAGTAATAGAGCATGCGCAGTTAGGAGTTTCTCAGGTATAGACAAATATTCTATCCAGGTTCTAGTTTAGCAAAATAAATCTATGATTAGATTTATTTTGAATTTTTAAAATAAGAAAAGTCTAGTAAGATGAAATTTTGAATTCAAACGGAAATAGAAAATTAGAACAGAGAGTATGACAGATTTTTCAGGATCTATCGGATCATGTCATGGATTGTACGGCAGACCTTTGAATGGTAGTAACGTTTATATAATAATTATCAAGTGTTTTGATAAAAACCAAATTATTGTACGGCAGACCTTTGAATCGAGTAACGTTTATATAATAATTATCAAGAGTTTTGATATAGTTGATACGTTTATAATTTAAATATCTACAGTTTGATAAAATAACTATTTTTGTGGGTGAAGTACCCTATTGAAGAAGACAATAATATTCCAGGAACTTATACCTGGATTAATATATAAATTACTGATATATATATTTTTGTTTCGCCATATCGAGAGCTGAACGGATTCCGACGTTCCACTTGATGCAGCGACGTCTTCACTTGGACTGAGCTTGTTCATACGGCTCACACCACGTTGTCCGCTGAGGGCGAGCCTCGTGATTCAACCTTGTTTGGCCTACCTACTCAACACGGAGAGATCCTAGGCAAGGATCTCTACGCTGAGCTGTCGGAGCAAGAAGAACGTCTCGGTTATGGACATTAAAATTGTGTACTAATAATTTGTAAAACCCATATTATCTGAAATTTGTAAGGTATGCTGGAAAATCATACATAACTCTCCTAAATTATAAAACTTTCATTCATTTTACCTACGTTTAGTTTATTCTCTATCTCTCTTCTTACCTAAATTAAATTTTAATCATAATACTCCTCACTTTGCCGTGCTACTGTGCATATATTATCACAATGTGTATGGTGGTCGCGACCCAGTTAGTGTTTATTGTAACATAACTATAATAATTACTTATATTGTCTCGCGGACTTTTTTGTTTACTTTAGTAAGGACGTTCATATCTATAGATTAAAAAAAATGTAATAAGTACAAATAGTTTTTGCAGCAAACGCGAAGAAAGCATATTTTTAAGCATTTTTGTTTACTTTGTGTAAAACTATCGACATTTTTATGATGAAGAAATTAATTTTTCAAATTATAATTTAGCTTATGTTTCTCGCTGATACTGTAGCTTTATATTGCTGAAAGAATTTTTAAAATCGGTCCAGTAGTTTTTGAGTTTATCCATTACAAACAAAAAATGAAATCTTTCCTCTTTATAATAATGTCATAGATATTTATGGTATAGGTAGACAATGTATGTGTTGGTCGCGACCCAGTTCGTTACAGTTCCCTACCACTCCGCTTGATTACTGGATATTCACCGACTGATACCAGAATGTGACATGCTTAAGCGTACCATGTTGGTAGGTGTTACAACTTCTGTATGGTTATCGCGATGTAATCGGACATAATTAAGTTATATATATGCATAATGCATAAATATACGCATTCATTATGTATAAGATGTGCGATTATGTTGCATGGAGGGATAGACAACAATTTTACTTTTTTTTTATAGTATCTTTGCAAATTCACGTTACTGTCCTGGATGGGATGAAAGAAACTGACAATCTGATAAAGATAAGTCATAGAGAACTTTTAACATAGTATCGACATGGAGGTTAACGTTAAACTGTAACTCAGATGGCGCGTCTCTGTGCATACACTATATATGGTTATTATTATTCTGCTAGCTGTGCCCGTGACTTCGTCCACGTCGTCTATTTAGTGTGTGGAAAAACATCAACTAAATAAAAACCTCAAATCACATCAGTCTCACCTTACGGTATTTGACCCGTAATAAACTTTGATAATGACTAACCAAAATCATTTTAAATGTTGACCGATATCACAGTTTAGAAATCATAGCAATATCATCTTAAATACTAAGGCATACAAAAATGTTCAGTTTTGAAATCCTTTACAAAAAGCTAAGTTTATGTAATAACTTTGTTTATTTTTAGTGAATAATAACGCTTTATAGTACTTATGTAGACGTTTAGTGTAATTTAATAAATAATATTAATTGCGCAAAAACACCATAAAACCACATGTATCGTAGAAATGTAGATATAATAGATTTACATACTTATTCAAACATTTAAAAATAACATTAAAATCTATCTAAAAATATTTAATAATAATAATAAAAACCCAGCCTTACAATATTAGTTTAAGTGCTTAAAGAAAATATATTTAAGTGTGACAATAAATATCAAACCAATTTCGTAACCAAACATACATTATAGTAAGTACATTCCTTTTTATATGTACTTAATCTAAACGCAATTTATAGACCATACATTTGTATGACACATGTCATACAAAGTCATATGTATGTAAATATGTGTATATGGACATTCGTCCATACGTGTACCAGGTATACAGACAAAAATTCCAAAAACTATCGAAATTTGTTCTGTCTATGATTGTAAACCCTATAGTACTTTTCTCAAATATGTTCAATTTACAGATTTCCACTTTTTACTATTTGTTATAAGTATAGATTAAGACATTATTGTAATAAATTAATACTATTGAAAAAAAATTTTTAACCCGATCGAGTTTCTTACCGGTTCTTCTCGATGACTTGGATTATTTGGGAACCGGTAGTAGTATTTTGACGTTCATAAGACATGCCTCCTATTGCCTCCGTCCTTTCTATATTGCTCCCCATCTAATTTATTTACCGCGGTATATATACCAATTATGAAAATCGATTCTTAAGAAAAAAACTTTATTAAAGAAAACCTAAGAATTTTCTCGACAAAATACATGTACACCACGTGTGTAACAAACATCACCATTCGTATTCCACATGTCATCGTTTCTAATCTCGCTTGGTAGATAACAGCAAAAAGTAATACAATTTCTCTACTGTTTGCCAAGACAAACATTGGCAGGTATCGGGCGTACAAACACAGGCGACAACTGTATTAGGTACTTGTATTAGCAACAATGTTATAACAATAATAATTTAATAAGCATACGTTGTGCAAACATTTGAACAAACTGCGATAATTGCCTCTAGTTTGTATTAGACGGGATTTTATTATTAACAATTTAAAGTTAATATGAGATGAAAAACCGTTGAAAAGAATTTTTGTGAAGTTTGTGACATATGAGATATTTTAATTCTTAAATGCGACCATTTTTTATATATTTAGTAGTTTATTTACTGTACAAATTTATGTTTTTTTAATATATTTTTTTTTATGTTGAATTTGGATATGCTCCGATGGGGCTGACATACACCAACTGTAAAAGCCTCTTAAAAAGAGAGCAAGAGCCCCGTAAAAGCAGAGCTAGTTATGTATAATTTTTAACTTTCTACACTTCTTCTCGATATAAACTTTAACCTTGCCAAATTTCTCAAGCTCCTCCGTGCGCGCAATATGCATAAAAAGGAGTTCGCAATTTTTAATCATAGACTATTTTCTGTTTGACATTTGCAGTATGAACCTAAACAATGAATATTATAATATCACTTGCTGTCACTTTACATTGAGTGACAATATCAATATTTTGGGGGGGTCTAAGTTCAATGGCACTGGTCGATTTAGGATTCGCAGTATAAATTTATATAATTTAATATATTAGTAACAGATATTACAGATAAATTTTAGCTTTCTGCACTACTTCCCATATAAACTAACCATGCTTAATCTCACAGTCTTCCGTGCACGCAATACGCTTAAAAAGGGGTGAAAAGTTTTTGCTTCACGTATTATTATAATGATGATTAAAGATGATTGAGAAATTTAGCGATTTTTTTATGTTTTCTTATTTCTAATGTATTGTATATATATACTTACTTTTTACTTATAGCGTGTTGTATTGTAAATTTAAAATTGCATTTATCTGCACATAAATTATTTAATAAACTATTTCATTAGGTACTTACGTCGAAATATGAATAAATACTTTTCGGTTGTACTCGTACTTATATCTGTTAAACAGCAAAAATAAACACAGACGAAGTCACGGCTCCTGGTTGCGACTATAAAACCTAAATACATCTCAAGCGTCTTGTTCAGGATCTTCCCGACAATTTAATTCATACCTTTGTATAGATACAGTTCAATAAGAATACAATCATTTATTGTGTCATCACACGCAAAATTGAGCTAAGTGTTACACGCTTTGGTTAGTTTTTACAATACTATATCGTTTCGCTCAGTGATAACATAGATTAAATATTAAAACAGACTGGGTATATCGTAATGGGATTGGTTATTTGTTTGCTGGTGGTAGTAGTTTTGGTGAAGTGTTCATCGGGTGTTAGCAGAGTAAAACTGAAGAATTATGATGATCGTCAAGTAATTGTAGTACCTCGACAGTCACTGTCGAATTTCTTAATTATAAATACCACAGAGAGTAATTACGTATTGCAGGAATACGTGAAGTTATGTAGTAAAGAATATAGCTTGGTTTTTTTTTATTGTTTCACTCGGCCATTTGATTCTTAATTAAGCATAAACTATACTGTAGTAACTAAACAACTGATATGCGTACATCGAATTTTAATAATAAACTGAATTAACACAAAAATCGTAATTTTTGGGATATCGTTTTGCAAATTAGGCTCCCTTTAATGAAAATTAAGAAATGTGACTATATTATTTATTAAACATTCTCATGAAGAAATAACAAACAAGTATAACACAAAAAAACATCCGGTGTGGGAATAAATATGCGACTACTGCAGAACCGTTACGAGGCGTCTCAAAATCTATACAAATAAATAAAATTGAAGTCTCTGTTTCTGTCAAAATAACGGCTTTTTACTAAATGCATATGAAAGTATACACGGTCCTTATAACAAAAAAAAAGTCCTGGAACACCTGTCCACATTTGCTCTAAATGGGATAAAATATACGGTGATAACAGTTAACATTAGCTAATAGACATTAATAGGAATATAAGAATACAATAAATCTAAAGAGAAGTAACTAGTCTGTAAAAAACATTTATTGATCTCTGCGAAGATACAAATCACGCGTGTTGCGCCCCTATAATTTTTTCCATATCAAATTATACAATATCTGTATTATGACGTGTGCGCTCAAGTGCAGTTCTGGATGGCACTCGAACACATGGATACCGTGTTCGATTGTTCGTTTTCACTTCAAGATGTTTTTGTCGTGTTTTCGGTTTTGAGAATTGAAATTGTTAAGTATGCTTTAACTGCTGTTGAATATTTATTTGTACAAGTATTACAATGAATGAATTATATCCATTGTGTCCTGTCATATTAACACAAATGTAGAATACGTTATTCAGCTTATAAATAATATCGTATTCAGTTTTTTTACGCTTTTTGCTGTAATTTATACCCGATGTAATATTTCCTAAAAATGTCATAAACGTCACACGCTTCTATTGTGTCCTATTTTTCTTGGTCTTGATTTGGTGCCGCAAAAAGCACTTGCCAGTGTCAATGTTTTTAAGCCTTCGTAAAATTTTCCATTAAACAAAGTGGGGTCTTCTGACAACATAGTGACTCTCTTGTAAGAAGTATCTAGGGAGTTTTGTGATATCCCAAAATGCATGTTTCGCTTTATATTTATAATCCAATTCAGTGAAGTGACCCAGAACCAATTCGGGTTTATGCCTGGACGTGCGAAAACGGATGCCATTTTCGTACTCTATCAATTATGTGAAAACTACAGGCATGCACACAAGAATTTGCACATGGTGTTTGTTGATCTGGAGAAGGATATACCTATACGATCGAGTACCCCGAGAGGTTCTGTTATGAGCTCTGAAAGAGAAGAGAGTGCCTGAGAAATACCTGCACCTTATTCGTTCTATGTATAGTCGAGCCAGTACACACGTCAGGTCCGAGGCTGGAGTTACCAGTACGTTCAGTGTAACAAAGTTCAACTGTAGGCCTGCACCAAGGATCAGCTTTAATCCCTTATTTGTTTCTACTTATTATGGATACACAAACTGCAGATATACAAAAATAGGCAACTTGGTGTATGCTATTCGCAGATGACATTGTTCTTGTTGGAGAAAACGCTACTGAGGTCCAGAATAGGCTGAGAAAATGGCGAGAAAACCTTGAGAACGTTGGACTGAAAATTAGTAGAACAAAAATTTGAGCATTTTTTCTGCGACTTCGGTGGTCCATCCAGTTTTTCTCATATAGCCTTAAACGGTGTATCCCTTGTAACGTAGTAAAATATCGTAGTATAATGCAGCGATATTAATTATCTTTCCGTTCGTTCGACTTCGCGTATTAAAATAAACAAAGCGCGCACTCTTATCTCTGAATACAAAGTTCAAGGTAACATAACTTTCTCTTTTAAGACGTGAGAAGACGCTGCGGGCTTGAGCGGAAACATTTAATAAATATAGCAGAACGGTGGTTCCGACATTCATTCTCTAAAAAAATATTTTCGAAATTAAAACGCTGTTATACCGTGTGTTTCCATGAAGTTACATGTGTAAAGTTTCTTAAGAACACCCGGTAAGTAAGATTAATTATTTTGCAAGATAAGGCTTTTATTTCCTCATCAGTTAGTACAAGTTTACGACATTTACAGCGCGTCATAATCAGGATCGCGTGCGTGCCGTCGCTGCCTTCTGGCTGACCACCGGATATTGAAGGCTAATTAATTGCTGTCCTCTCTAGCGATCAGGGTGCCTGTTTGTAAAACCCCGGTAAGAAATTAGCATATCATCGTTCGTTTATCTTCAATACTTTTAAATGAATACCGCCATTTTTTTAAATATCATGAACCGTATACGTTTATGTTCTGAAATCATGCATTAAGTTCTTTTTTATCATTCTTCAATCCATTTAACTTTGATTAAACCTATTTAGTATACGATTATCGAATATAACCAGACCTTCAGTCAACCTAGCATCTCTACCTAACATTTCGGGGGTATAAGCGTGATGGTATGTTATGTAACTTCATAGTTACCAACAGTGTGCTTAGCTCGCGTTGCGCAATTTATCATAGGTTTTTTTGGTAAGATTTATTTAGTCCCGAATAATTTTGAATTCGGGATATCTTCTACAGTATTCATTTAAATTGAAAACTGGAAGAGACAATCTTTATCTACATTAAATGTTCAATTTAAATAATGAACCTATCTGGATAAAGATTAATACCGAATTGGAAAAAATAGCTTCTCAAATATAGTAGTAGTAATATTTTTAATTATTATGTTGAAGATAAAAATGGTTACTGTGAGTCAACCTTAGGAAATAGACATATGCCATCCCGGACTCTTCTCTAGGTTTTTTGTAGAACTATAATTCTTTATAACATTATTTTGATGTATCTCATAAGGTTTAGCCAGCGTAAGCCATGTAAGCGCCCGAAAATCATTTCTTGACGACTTGATTAAAAATAATTAAATGTTCTCTACTGTACAAAAACTTAATTGGAATGTATTGTGTATAAAAACCTTCCGTAAAAAAATCTATAAACGTTATTGAAAGCCACATTAAAACACATTTACAGCGTAGTTTAAAAGATCTAAGCGTGCTTAAGGACAGACAGCGGGAAGCGACTTTACTATACCTACTATGAATATTTGATAAGAAGAAGGTATAGACTATGTAGATGAATTCATAAGTGTAAAAAATATGTCATAATGTTATTTGTTTATTATAAATAGTTAAACTTACTATACATTTAAGAAAATATACTCGCAGATTATATTTTAAAAAATATGAGGCGCCAACTGTCTGTTTTATTTTGATTTTCTACTATTTTGTCTTTTTCCCACAATAGATGACGCGGTACAAATAATGTAATTTTCTGACTTGCGATGTCTAGATTCGCTTCAATTTATTTACAGGTCATCATGTCTAAGTAATCGTAGAAATAGTAATCACTAATCACTTATATGAGTACATTGGTCAATTTTTGTAAGGCTAGTTTAGCTAGCCAAATTAATTAGAGGTGGGCGATATTATGAATATGAATGATTTACATAATCGGGAAATTTTGATAATTATAAGTGATGATAATTCTTTCAGTCATCAATAATTAGCTCATTCCTTCACCTTCGTAATTCGATTATTGAATGATTACTCAAAATCCATAATCGAAGTACCGAATGAACTTTTTTTAGGTTATTCGTATGTAATGTTATAAAATACTTTATTTCGAAGATCTCCACTATCAATGATCAGTAATACTAGTTCGATTATGAGTGATAATTCCTAATCGAATTACTAATTTTCAATTAGTAATTACTTATGGCTATATTCGAGTTATCTCGAGATATCTTCATAATCAAATGATTACATTAGTATATCTCATAATCGGCCACCGCTACTTTAGACTTTTAGACTTGCAAAAGTTATATTAGGTCGTCAGCTGCCCCGCGCAATTTCGACTGCGTCACTTATGACTATGAGAGAGGGTTAGAAACAATTGGTCGTAGGCACCCACAGAACAAAGAGTTTCTTTTTTCATGTAAGAACCTATAATACAATTAGGATCCTTAATTCTAAAGGAGCTGAAACTTTATTTTACTGCGGAGTTATTTTAAAACTGTGATATCTCGTCAAATGTTCATTGAAATCTATTGATGTAAAGGGCAATTTTGTTCAAAATTAAATACTTGTGATGAATAATCTATATATTTCCATAAAAATTAATACTATGTTTATAAAAACACCTTCATTAATAATGCATTATTTTAGAACAAATTTTATTAATCTCATATGCTATCGCGGCGTTTTTGTTAAAACTTTTTAAGAAAAGCAATTTCGTCACACATGATTGTTACGTAACTTATAACCATTTACGCTGCGCACGCAATGGAGGCTCTCAAAAGGAATTAATTATCCATATTTTTGTAACATTTTTCATTGATGCTCCGCTCTTATTGGTCGTAGCGTGATGTTATATAGCCTATAGTCTTCCTCGATAAATGGGCTATCCATTCGAACCAGTAGTTCCTGAGATTATTTCGTTCCACCAAACAAACAAACAAACTCTTCAGCTTTATAATATTATAGTATAGATTATTTCTAAGATCTGAGCAGTTTTCGTGGTTTTTTTTTTTAAGATATGGTTATTATGTTCTGGCTCGGCAAAGTGACTGCAATAAAACAACTAGTAAGTAGTGTCAATAAATAATATAATAATAATTAATAACAATTAGTATTAATGAATGCCATTGTCATGTAAGCCTTAATTTTTTTTTTGTTACTTTAGCGTTATGACAAAATCTTACCTGTTTTTAAGTGACGATGTGTCCCATGATGGTAACACGCTAAGCCCAGTGTGGAAAACGGCTCTCAAGTGCAGCTGCCGCAACACACCTATAAGTGCTTGGAGAAAGATTTTCAACTTGAGGGTGGTATCTAACCATGCTATGGGTTCATCACCATATTTTCCTTCACCAAAAGATCAAGCTTAATGTAGGGATTCAAACTCACGTTGATCAAGGTCTGAGCGATCACTTTTTCATATCAATAGAGTCTTCGATAAAATAAACTGAAATGGTTATCAACCCTTTAAAAAATCTTTATTACAGCACTGAAGTCGAATCTGGGATTAATGTTTATAGTCGAATCCACCACAATACAACATTGTAATACATATGCTAAGGTATAAACAAAAGGAAAAACTATACCTAGAGAATCAATGCTTCTCGGAAATGTTTTGCAAATGTCCGCCGAAGGGATGTTTATTAGATTTGCTGAGACAAGGGTCTACGTCCCTCCCTTTAAAACTCATGTGTACGTACTTATATTATGTACTTACATATATTTAGATAACTTCACCCGTATTACAAAAGAAACAAATAGAATTTAAAATTACGTGTTTCTACATCTACAGAGATTTCTCATTTATTGCTTAGCACCCATGAGGATTACCGTAATGATAATTAATATACAGCTTTTATCACTTATGAAATATTACACTTTAATCCAATTTAAACTTGATTAAAATACAATAGAAGGTTTCCATGTGTCATGTGTCAGCTTTAAAAAAAAAACAAAATCATTATTTTATTTTAATTATCGTAAAGTTGCGTTTCCACCAGATAATGTATGTGCAAGATAGCTATACGGTGCGCAAAGAAAAAGTAATTCAAACTGTATTACTTTATTTTTTACCGACATAAGAAATGAGATTTTCAATTCGTTTGTATATTTTTTTAATGTATGTTCAGGCATAACTTCTTTGTTTATGAACCGATTTAGATACTTAATACATTTTTCTTTGGAAAAATAATACCTTAAAGGTGGTCACATTTTAATTTCAATGACACTGGACCTTGGACTTTGAAGATACACCAGGGAGTTTCTCAAAACCTTTGATGTTGGATTTGAAGTTGAAGTAGCTCTGGGGAAACATGATTAACTGGGTTAAGTATTTGTACATATAAAAAAGCGAGAGATCGAGTTACCTACGTGAGTGTGAGATGTGTGCAAAACGGTGTGGGAAATTTGAACTTAACAGACAACGTAAGCTTCTCACACACTTTGGTGGAAACCATCACACCGTTTCACAGTACTGCTACATATCTTCGCACCGTTTAGCTACCTCGCATATCTCTCGTGGATACGCAGCCTTAAAGGCCATATAATATATTTTTTAATTCGACTATCTACGAAATATATAAGTAATATATTGGATAGTTTTTATTTACTATCTTACCACTTAAAAAAGTCCATCGCTAGGATTGGAAATAAGTGGGTCCTTGATTAAGCAACAAACAAATCTCAAGTGTGTCTGCCCACCCCATTGACGATAATAGGCGTGAAGATATATCACAATCAAAATTAAAGAACCCCAGTGACAATTCAGACGAATTAAATGAATCTCACTTACCCTTATACAATTTTACTATAACCACATGGTCGTCACTGAAATTGTAACTGAAATCTTAACTTCATAGAGATGAAATTTCTTCAACTCGTTCAATGATAAAAGAGGTATTTTTTACAGCAGTATTATCCTCACAATAGTTCCGCTATTGAAGCTGCATTGTCAAACCGTTGTCGAAATATTATAAACGGTGTTCTGTGTTTACTAAGGTTGATTTTTGAATGGCATCATTTATAATGTCACCACAGGGGTTGCAAAAATCCAGCACGGATAGTGACGCCCCGCGAAGTAAGCTATCTGTTCTTATACTGTCATGTTATCGCAGAAGTTTACAAATTAGACATTCCAAATAACATCTAGACTAAATATGTTAGTAGAACTTATTTAAACGCGACTTGATATCACATGTTTTTGGAACGGAAATTTCGTTTAATAAAATCAATATGTAGTCAAAAATGTTTCTATTTATATTTAGGTAATCCAATATTAATACTACTAATCGTTTTATTACATTATATTTAAAACAAACAAAATGATTTTAAGAAGATAAAAATCGACGTGTGGATTTGTTGGGGACACGGCTGTGTATCTTATGTGAATACGAGTACGCTTGCATGATTTTTTTTTTGACATTTCCGGCACTTCTTCACTCTGTCATACATTATGGTGTTTTGCAGTCAGATTTACAACAAATAATACAAAACAGTTTTTTTTAAATGGGAAATTATATTAATAGTATAATAGTTAAAGTTTAGATTAGAATTTTGCTTTTGTTTTTATTACTCCATTAAAATAAGTTTTTCACTAGTCTTGCTGTTTAGTGCAATGTTGATTGGATTTTTAAATATAGTGTGGGAATTTTTTTAATGTAATTTTCTGTTGGTATTAATACAAAAGCAACTTATTCGATGTAAATATTAAGTTAAATATTAAATTATTTAAAAGGATACTTGGTCAACATCGTTTCTTAGGGTAGGTAACTACCAGATCAAAAACTACCTTATAAATAGAGAAATTTGGGGAAATATAATATTATATTACTAGAATATTTTGAATAAGTATTCTTTAAAATACAAACAAGCACGCTTTTGGCGTTTATAGTATACATTAGATTTTTATAGTTTCTAGATTAATTTCAACAGTAGGTACCTATACAATGTAACTTTGCAGAGTTAGAATTAAAAAGCAAATTTTTACAAAATAAAAAATAAATTATTTCAATCTTCCACCGCTACACAGATTATAAGCTATGAATAGGAGTAATGAAATAAATATTTAGCCGGTGGGGCAAATTCTATAACGCCCGAGCGAGCAAACCCCCAATTTAGTGCAACCCGGCCATTTCACAAAACACCCGATTGTTTGCGGTTAAGCACCATAAATTTATTCCGCTGTATTTGATTGGGCGGAAAGACGCTACCGTACTTTTTTGTGACTGTTCCTAAGGAAATATAGACTAAAGAAAGACGGGAGATCTGTATATGTATTTATGTTGCCTATCATTAGCATACTGCTCTGACGGGAATCAATGCAGCGCCATTTCTTTAGATCATTGCGTTTTATTCAGACTAAAGCAGATAATGCTTGGAGGTGGTGAGTTTTAAAATGTTATTTTTGAAGCGAAAACTTCTTTAGTACCTACCGTTGCGATTTGAAACGTGATAAAACAAAAAGGCCATACTATTATAAAAAGATAAACACATACCTCTATAAGATTTCGCCTACGAGGGAATAAGACATAATACATTTATTACACACGGTTAATGTAAGTCCTGATTTTCGTAATTATGATCGTCGTCAACTGGCCTAGCGGTGTGACGACCAGACTTGTACGCACTATTGTATAAACAGTACCAGTGGTTGATAGTTGGAAAAAGTGATTTTATTAAAGACGGTATTTTTATGTTTTCTGAAGGTTTTTATTTCTACCACGTTTGAACTACACACTTGTTTTTTTTAAATGGTAAAGTAGCAAAGTAACGACGCTTAGCTTGATTCCAAACTCAAAAAGAAATCACTATCTTTCACTATATTAGGCCTATATCATATACTCTATATTATAAAACAAAGTCCCTCGCCGCGCCCGCCTGTCTGCCTGGACGCGATAAACACAAAAATTACGTAATAGATTTTCATACGGTTTCCATCAACGGACGGAGTGCTTCACGAGGAAGGTTCAGGTGTATAAACTATTAAGGTTTTGTGTAAATTGGCTGAAATATGAAGATAATTGTTGAAGCTGTCGGAAAAAAATATGCCGACTGGGAACTTTATTGGCGTGCGCTGAGTAAACCAATTGAGTTATATGTATTACTCTACTACCCGTGCGAAGCCGGGGTGGATTGCTAGTTGTTTATATATATAAAATTAAAAAGCGGTGTTACTCTTGTCGATGGAGCACTCTTCAGCTCTTCCTACATTCTGCCTTCCTTTTGACACCTTGATACTAAATGGTGCCCTATTTTTGTCTTCACTTGCTGAATGAATGCCTTTTTGGTCTTCCTATTTTTCTTCTCCCTTAAATTTTTCTTTTTGTTGTAGCTTTTAATAGGTCGTCGTATCAAATAAATTGCCTCACCAATTTTCCCCTATTAATTTTAATGATTTTTAGTAATAACTAAAAATGCTATTGCTAATAACCAAATTCTTATACATTAAAGTTGTTTGTATGTTTACTGATCGGAACAACACTGGCAAAATCTCAGCACTGCCACCTGAGATACAGGTTTACTTAGTTTAGGTGGTACCGAGCAGCTTATTGTAAAATCTATAACCTTGTTAACGAATTGTATGGTGAATAAATAATAATTACTATCGGTCACCCAGTGGTCGAAATTCGACCAGCGACTTTTTGATCATAGACAATTTATTATTTATTTGACGTAATTGCATTATGATTGTAAACAATGGATATTGTTGGTGTCACTTTTCAGTCAATGTCTAAGTTTACAGGGGTCTAAGTTCAATGGCATTGGTCAGCGTAGTATCCGCAGTATTGATTAATTTAATTTAATGTATTTGTAACACTCCTCTAAATAAACTTTAACCACGCTAAATCTCACACTTCTCCGTGTGCGCTGTATACTTAAAAAGGTGTCCGAAGATTTCTATTCACGTATTAATATACCTATAGAATAAATTTGCTGAAATCAGTGATATAACGTTGCTACTTCTTAAAACTAAATGGGAACCCTTCGTGTGTATAGTTTTACACTAAAGTTTAGAAACAATAGCTTCTTGGGGCCTAGTTTGTATAAAGTTTTTGATTTTGAGGGTTTATTAAATACTTATTTGCTATCAATACGCGCAGAATGTTCCTCGTAGGAACCGAAACAGCGGGAGTTGTTTGTCAGCGAGCTTACTAAGCACCGCACCCGGGTGGATCTCACGGCGAATGGAAATCGCTTGCGCAAACAGGGGCACGACACTTGTGTGCACAGTTTGATCGCATTTTTAAACTTTATAAGAACATTGTAATATTGTAAACTTTACTTCTATTTTTAACTATGTTATTTATCTTATAGGCTTTGGTTGCATCAATGTATAAGGCCTACGTTAATTTTTAAACGAATATTACCTAAGTTAGTTTTTAGGGTCTATGAATTTTTGTCGTGCAGCTTCTTTAGAAACTATAGGGAAAAAATTGGTCTTTGAGCATTTTCAAAATCAAAATCAAAAATATTTTATTCAGTTTAGGCCCTAAGGAAGTACTTATGAATGTCCACACACATATAATCCCATCACAAACATAGCAGTCTTTGAGAAGAGTCGGTAACAAAATCGATCGGATTTATCAATTTTTGTTAACGAGTATTTGATTTGTTTACTGTAATTCTCATTTTTCGTGTATTTACAAAGAGGAAGTCACTCGATGTGAACGTGACGTGAAAATGTGGTCTCGTCTTCTCATAACATCGAATCTTTCAAGCTTACCACTAAGGGTTTTGATTATATAGACATGTATATAATGAGAGATTAAGAGATAAATAGGTCGGCATAACTAAGGCATACTTAGATAGACTCTCGTCAGGATGCAAAGAGAATTAAAAAAAAAATTGGCAAATTCTAATCTATGTAGGTAGTGTTACACGTAAGTAAGTAATTCTTCCTGCTATTTAAATCCATATATTAATACGTGAAGCAAAAGCTTTCTACCTCTTTTTAAGCGTATTACGTGCACGGAAGACTGAGATTTGGCATAACAGTGAAAGTCCCGATATATCGGGACGAGTGGCTAAGTTCACGATGAAAGAATTAGAATATGTACATATTAATCACTCTATTTACAATCTAAAAACAAAAACCCTGGTAAATTATACAGGGGACCTACTGGTGAATTGAAAAAAAAAAATAGACATGATGGAAATGACCGGCGATGGAATGCCGATATCTCCATGGTCGTTGCTGTTTTGGATTGTACTGTACGGTAGGGTGTTGACATCATTGACATTGCCGTCCTACTTAACTATTACAATTAATAAAATTGAAGTGTCTGTTTGTAATGTCAAAATAGTAGCTTTTTACTAAAAGCATATGAAAGTATATACGATGCCTATAAAAAAACTCATTTTTAAAATTTTTATCTGTTTTTCTGTATGTTTGTTTCGGGTAATAACCGAAACGGTTGGACCGATTTTGATGGGACTTTCACTGATAGATAGCTGATGATAGAGGGAGTAATTTAGGCTACTTCTATTTTAGATAAAGAATTAGAATTCCGTACAAATAAAAGAAAAATTGGTCATGGTGAATCAATTCGGGCGCTTAAATGGCTTACGCTGAGTTAACCATAAAAGATGTATCAAATTAATGTAGACATTAAAATGATCTACAAAAAAGTCAGCGAGAGTAAATGTCTATCTTCTAAGGAATACCCACAATAAGGATTTTTATCTTTAAAATAGCCGAGAGTGGGGGAGTAATATTCGCGCGGGTATTCTGTAGTCCACGTGAGCGAAGCCGCGGGCACAGCTAGTAAGAAATGAAAATATCTTTATCACTTTTAGCAGAACCGTTGTGTTGGGATTGTTATACCTAAGTATATCCAGCAATCCGATGTTCCTTGGTTCGAGTCCTATTTTATAACAACCTAAATTGGTACTAACATAAATATTACCCTAATAAGCATTTGGTAGCAATTTGACACCAAACTAAACTGCTCAGTTGCTCAGTGATAGCGTGTACGGACATCACGTGGATTAACGTGAGTTCGAATCCCTGCAACGAGCCAGAGCTTTCGGTGAAGGAAAAATCGTGATGAAAACATAGCATGTGGTAGGGCTTTTTCTAATGCCCGCCTGGCGAGCTACCACCCTCAAACTGAATATCTGTCACCAAGCACCTAGATATATGCAATGTGTGTTCGAGCAGCTGCACTTGAGAGCCAGTCTTCCACTAGGCTTAGCGTGCTACCAGCATGGGCTACAAATCTTCACTTAAGATCAGGTGAGATTGTAGGTTAGGTAGCTTGGTTGGCACAATTTAGAAAAGGAGGGTAGCAGGAGAATCCAGTTAGGTTGGGCAACGTTCGGGAAATTCGTCAAGTCTTCACATCCCCCATTCCACAAGAGTCTTCAATTAGTGTGTCCTAAATACCAAAAATTTAAGTGTTTGTTTGCATTGTTAAAATTAGCTTTAAGTGCATATGAAAGTGTTTACGGCAATTATAACTGTCTGTCTGTTTGTCCCGGGTAAACTCCGAAACGGTTAGATCGATTTTGACGGGACTTTCACTGGTAGATATCTAATGTTATAAGGAGTAACTTAGACTACCTTAGAAAAAAACTACTCAAGAAAAAGAATTAGGGTTCCGTGAAAACAAAATCAATTCGGACAAACGACGATTTTGGGGCGCTTAGATGGTTTAGTTATACTGAGTAAGCCTTAAGAGATATCAAATTAATGAAGTACATAATTGTATATCTTAAAACGATTTACAAAAAAGTAAGCAAGAGCATATGTCTATTTTCTAAGGACCAACACACAATAATCATTTTTGCCTTTAAAATAAGCGGGAGCGGAGGTAGCACGGTTCGCGCGTGTGCCCGATCGACGTCATTCTATAGTCCACGAAAGCGCAGCCGCGGGCACAGCTAGTAGTATTATATATAATTCCGGTAAAAACTTACCTTTGTACCATAAAGTATGTAGAGGCAAACACAATATATTGTTGAAGGTTATTCACTCTCTTCTCTCGTACAGCGGCGACATGATCCCTCTGAAGTATTGTGTCCACACAATATAAGCGCAAATAAACCGGCACTCTCGGTACTCTCGGATGTACCAGCCTTATATAGACCGGGAGCTAACTATCTTATAACATATAGAAAGAAATCATTTATTAAATAAAAAATAATCATAATATTCTACATTAAATTTGCTTTTTATTTGATTCCCAGATGCCGTACATAAATATTAATATCTGGGCGACCGGGCCTTGCTCGGAGACTAAAAAAACCACTATCTAGGTATACTTGGAATATAAAACATTATCTAAATACAAAGTTTCATCCAAATTGTTGGAGCCGTTTCCGAGAAACCAATTACATATATATATACAAGAATTGCTCACTTAATATAATAAGATAAAGCCTATGTCACTCCCACAAGTAAGACGAATCTAACGATGCCTCGTATTCAAAAATCCATAAAGCCCTTAGGTTACAGAGCGCGCCAAAGAAATAGACATACATACATGTATACATACCTACAGACATACATACAGTCGAAAAACATGACCCTCCTTTTTCGCAGTGGGGTGAAAAAATAGCAAATCATCAAGTATTTACTGACTGCACACTGATTAAAAACTGTAGGGTTTAAAAATTTAAATAATAGAAAGTAAGAAAAAAAGTAGTGTGTGTGTGTGTCAGCTCCGACGACAAACGAGTAGAGTTTACTCCTTAAGTAAGAATGTCTTTGAATATGTAGTCAATTACTCACTCACTCACTGAGTGGTTAATTATTTATCTAAAAGCAAGGTGATGTAGGTACTTATATATACACATACATGATTTCAAAGTCAAGGGTGCACAACTTACGTTGCATAGAAAAACGTAACGCTTATTTTTAACGCTTTTATAAATTTTACACATTCCGTAATGGGGCCTTTATAAGAAAATCGATTCTTAAAGAGTAAGCTCCAAAAATGTGTGCACTTAATAACTTATGTAACTATGTATGTATGTGTTTTTTGGTCTTTAAGGTCTAACACCGATTTACTGAGTGAATTACATGGCTGAGTGGAACCCATAAATAATCTAACTTTTTAATTTAAAATCTAGTAATTATAATTATTCATCACAACTGAGTCATCACTGTTTCAAAATCATCATCTGCTGCTTTATCTCTTTAATGTGTAATTATGTAAACATGTATGTAAAAATATTACAATATCGTCGTTTGCCGCTTTCCGTATATATCAACTCATATATATTGTATATATACTTTTGTTTTTATTTCATTTCTTTCTAAATTGAAGCCAAACTACTCTTAGCATTATTTATAAATCGGAATCACATTTCTATGGTGTTGGATAAAAAGTAAATCGTGTAAATTCGATGTAGTCAAGCTCTGGGCCTAAGTGAGTATGAAAATAGTGCCTTTCAGTGGGATGACACGTTTTCAAGGGGAATTTGAGCACAATACAAGTGAGATTAAGCTAGGTTGGCGGCGGTTTTGCAGCTTTTAATACGTAGATACGATGAAACCAGAACACCACTATCTACATAATATTTTATAGTTATAGTTAGATTTGGTGTTATGTAGTAATTTATTTATCTATACACTTACGGCCGTTTTCAATAACATATTTGAGTTGACTATCCCCGGTTAGTACATATTTGTAATAAGTGCTATCTTTAGACAGGCATCGGCTTTCCTTTTATCTATCTAAGCTATAGTACATGTAGCTATAAAAACTATCCATTGATAGGTTATTGAATTAAAAGTAAGGACTAAAAGTTATATTTATCTATCTTTAATAACTGAAACAACGGATAGATAGGTTTTTGAAAACGACCGTTAATGGTTTTAACTCTGAACAGATCTGATTTTGATATCGTTCTAGTATTATGAAAAATTACGTTTTTTGTATGTTAATTTTAGTTCCACCAAGTTTCCACTAGGGTTACTGCTAGTTATTATTTATAAAATGATGCGCTATCACACTCAAATTGAAAATCTATCGCCAAGCCCCTAAAGGTGTATTCCGGCAGCGACACTTGAGAGCCAGTCCTCCCACTAGGCTTAGCGGGTTACAGTCTTGAACCACATGGCTACTTAATGTCAGGTAACCTATAATGAATACAAAAAACATGTGTAGTACACATGCAGTAAAAGTAAATCTTCAGAAAACATAAAAATATTCACATAAACGATATACGTGAACAATACACCACGCTGGCTATGACTCATTTTCCCAAGGCTTCGCAATATGCAGGCGCGCACACTTACTAGTCTCTCTTTATTGTCGTTTTTTCATTTCAGTCAGTTTCAAATCACAACGGCGCGACGCTAAAGAAGTTTTCACTTCAAAAATAAAACCATGCCGATAGTTAGGCAAGGATTTGTAAATGTCCTATCATCGAAAATTCGGGCTTTTTCAACGTCATTATCATTGTTTCAATTTAAATTGTTATATCTTCATTTGTTTAAAGGTCAAACAAAAACAATAAAAACTAGTCATAATCTTCTTCTCTACTCTATGAACTGTTTTTTCTACACAAATCAACCTCACGAAATCCATCCATATCTCCTTATGTCTCCCTCTACTCCTATATCCGTTCACCTTCATACTTTATCTTCTATCAATACAATTAATAAAATTGAAGTGTCTATTTGTAATGTCAAAATAACAGGTTTTTTTACGAAATGCATATAAAGTATATACGATACCTATAACAAAAAACGTATTTTTTTCATTTTTGTCTGTCTGTCTGTTTGTTTCGAGTAATCTCCGAAACGGTTGGACCGATTTTGACGGGACTTTCACTGATAGATGATAGCTGATGATATAGAGAGTAACCTAGAGTACTATTATTTTAGAAAAATTATTAGGGTTACAACTGGTCATGGTGAATCAATTCGGGCGTTTAAATGGCTTATGCTAGGTAAACAATAAGAGATATAGCACATTAATGTACTACATAATTATAGGAATTAAAAAGACCTACAAAAAAAGTCCGGGAGAGTATACATCTATCTTCTAACGAACAGCCACAATAAGCATTTTTGTCTTTAAAATAGCCGGGAGCGGGGGCGCAAGATGCGCACGGGCATTCTGTAGTCCTCGTGAGCGAAGCCACGGGCACAGTTAGTTCTAATTATATGGCTTTCATCCATCTTCATGCATGTCCATACTTCGCTAACCTATTACCCACTAAGTTTTGTAACTAGTTAGGATGTAAACAATTTAAGTGTTAACGTGTTCATAATATAAAGGCGCCAATAGATACAATCGACACGTGTCACAGGGCAGATCAAACGTGTAGAGAGCTGGTAACACTTCGCTATTCACACTGCACTGCCTCTAAGGGTGTCGTGATAATTGTGGAATTTAATATTACTGTCATATGGGGGTGGGTAGCTAAGAAAATTTATCGTTTTGTAATACCAATACTGTCTGCTTCGATTAATAAATGTAATTATTAATTAATATTGATAGATGGGTTTTGTATTTTTCGGTATTTATTCTGTGTTTTGTTTCTTTTTAACCCCTGATCAAACAGGGATTAATAATTTTAACATGTCTATATCTGTGTCTGTCTGTAGCATTGTAGCTTCCAAACGGCTGAACCGGTTATGGTTTGAAAGGTGACTTTTTAGCTATGGTTCCTGAAAATCTCTTCAGCCGTTAGCAGATTATCAGCACTTATCTAGTTGAGGAATGGATATGAACAACTTCCATGGGTCTAATCGAGTAGAGGTGGGCGATTATAAATGATTTACATAATCGAGGTATTTTGATCATAAGTGATCATTCATAATCGAGCACTATAAGTATACTCAGAGGTGGAAGATTATGAATGATGACTGAATTGAGATATTTACTTATTAAAAATGTAGAGTTGCAAGCTAAAAAAAGGTCGATCGGTCGTAATAATTAGTAATTCTATCAAATTAGTAACCTAGCATTAGTAATTACTAATCGTACTTCGATTGTGAATGATCACTCATCATCGAAATTTCTACTAATATTAGTAGTTACTAATGGCCATAATCGAGATAACTCGTTTATCTTCATAATCAAATGATTACATTAGTATATCTCATAATCGTCCACCGCTATAATTAGTTGAAGTTTGATATTCTGTTTTTTTCAATTATATTAGCAGAGCATGGTAACCTTGATCCAATTCTTTAGCATGATTTGGAATCTGAACAACTTACCGTATAGTATAATAATAAAGAGCTTACTATCGTGTTTGGGCTAATTAAAATGGTCTCAACGAATAGGATGTATCGGAGGCTATATAAATTTTTAATTTATCTTATAGATTGTAATGTCCAATTTTTTATTACCAAAAAACGGAATAACATTTTACAAACAATCTAATGTTTAGTAAAAATATAGCTGAAGATTATAACACGCTAAGTTTAGAGGGAATTTCGCTCTTAAGTGCAGCTGTCAGAACACTTAAAGGTTCTCGACGACATATTTTCAATTTGATAGCTAGACGAGCGTATGTACTCTTCTTCTTCTTAGAGTGTCTCTCCAATTAGTGAAGGTGAAGTAATTATATTTAGTTTTGTCCATGGTACAAATGGAAAAAATTGAAATACAGAAATATCTGCAAAGAATAAGCAAAAAAATCAAAACGTAAAATCCACAAATGCGTTTAGTACCGTGCTTTGATGACTGAAGTCAAGTGAACTGGAGAATTGGCTGGTAGGTACTTACATTGACTCGGGCACCAGTTCACAAATGACAACGAACCAAGAACCAATGAATCAGCGCGTGTTGTTCTGGATTCACTTCGGAGATTATAGGTGCTGATTAGAATGTTGTATGTAGTGGAAATGTTAGAATCACCACTTCGATTGGAAACAGTTAATTTTTTTTATATATGAGGACACAATTTCACATACGGCCATTTAATTCCAAACTAAGCAAAGCTCTTAATATGGTAACTAAACAGCTGATATACATACATATACAGATATTAACACCCAGACACACACAAATGACATTTATGCTCATCACACAAAGTCAGTCATGGGCGGGGATCGAACCCGCGACCTCTCGGCTCAATAGTAGCGTCTACTACCACTGCGCCACGAGGACTGTTAAACTGTGACAGGACAGGACTGTGGTTACAGTTGAAAATTTATTAAGTGTTCCTTCCTACCTTAACTTTGAATCTCTTATCAGTTAGTAGTTAATAAGACCAAGGAACAAGATGTATTTTACGAGCGAAAAGAATATTTTAGTGGTTACTGCTTCACTCGTGAATGGAGTATATAAACCAAACCCGCCCACGTATTTAATGGCTGCAGTAGTGGAATATTCAGCAGTGTAGCGCCGTAGATTAGGACAAGTTAACAGAAATTACATGAGTAATATGCAGAATGGCGTAGAAGAAGTCATTTTGGACAACAAGGCCGATATTAGTAATATGAAGTGCATTGTGTGCTGTGAGGGGAAGTAAAATAGATTGCCGTTTCTTCATTAGGGCAACAGGAGCACAGAGATGTTGCGTATAGTTTACTAGTTTACACTGACATCTGCGGGCCAATGGAGAATATCTCTCTTGGAGGATCCAGGTACTTCTTTCTCTTTATCGATGCATAAAGCCACATGATCTATGTATATTTCTTTAAAAAAAAGTGTTTTAAAAATTGTATAGCAAAAGTTGACAATTTATGTTCAAAGAAAATAAAGATTCTATGAAGTATTTTAATAAAGATTTTAATAATTATTTAAAAGTAGGTAATGGGAATAATTCATCAAAAGTCAAATTCTTATACTCCTGAACAAAATGGGCTTAGTGAACATATGAACAGAACGATCATAGAAAAAGCCAGATGTCTTTTGTTTGAAGGCTGTAGCAGTTAACACTGCAGCTTATTTACAGAATCGAACCATAAAAAGTGTATTAAATAATTATACCCCTTATGAGCTGTCCACAAGCAAAAAGCTAAATCTAAGTCACATTAGAATATTTGGCAGTAAAGTCATGAAGGTCATTCCCAAAGAGAAAATACACTATTTTGATAAGAAAGCAGATAAATGTAAACTGTTGTGTTATTGTGAAGATTTCAAAGAACTTGGGTAATTGCAAACATTTCGGATATTATTATTGAAGAAAATATATCTTGCCAGGATAGTGTGATTATAGAGACTAATGACAAGACAGAAGTGTGTCTAGATCCAGTAAGAGATGTTACAGGGGATAATTTATTCTTTTAATTCTGTAGACAATGGTAACCCAAAACGTATACACAAATAAAAGTCAACAACAGCTTATAAACTCTGTAAAACATTATATGTTACTGAACGGGTTAGGTATTGTTAATGTTTAGTAATCTATACATATAAAATGCTTTATCCTGAATGACTGACGGATCAACGCACAGCCTAAACCGCTGACCGTAGAGACCTGAAACATGGAGGATGTGTTCTTTGTATGACGTAGGCATCCGATAAGAAAGGATTTTCTGAAATTCTACCCCTAAGAGGATGAAAAAGGAGCGCAAAGTTTGTATCGTACAACGTGATTCCTTGGTCCAATCTAATTCAAATTTTGCATAAACCTTTTTTAACAGAATTGATGGAAGACTTGTTTCTTATTTTATTGAAATTCATTCCCTAACGGAGTTAGAAAGGGGTAGAATGTTATTTTGGCAGTGATTTGCTTCGAAGTTGATATCAATACTCCTTAGATTGCTTTTGATTTATATAACATTTTATTTAGACACATGTTTGAAAACTCAATCCAATTTAATTCAAAAAAGGTTGAAATCACTTCTACTAATTATAATAAAAGAGTCGAAATCTGTACAGTGAAGATATTTGAGAAAAAAAATATGGGAAAGTATAAGTTAAGACAGTTTTTGAAATTTTTGTCTGTCCGTCTGTCTGTCGGTATGTTTGTACGCCTACTGGACCGAATTTATAGTCTGAAGGTACATTTAGAATGCATTTTTACACGTATGAATATTTGTATGGTCTATATATTAATACTGTATAAATATTTTAAGTATACAGTGAAAATAAGTGAAATTAATCCATTTTACTTCAACATAATTTTCTTAATTTACGTCTTTTATCTTAGAAATAATAAACAAATACGTTTATTTACGTATTTTTCATTAGGTATACATAGATGGCGCTACACGGTATATTTTTCGTATATCATGCGTTAAAATTATCACGAATTTGTTTTGATTTTTATTGTTACACTTGGATTTATTTTCTGCAAGGGCTCTTATTAACAAATGTAGGCTGATCTTATTCATTTTGTACATTTTAATATTATTTTTAATTTTGTAAACTAGATTGTTAGCTATTTCGTTCCACATTCTACGATAAATGTCACTGTTTTATGTTTTTTCTTTTTTTTATATCGAGATTTTATTAAATTACTAGCTAGCCCCACGGTTTCACCCATGTTAATTTTATCTGACAAACACCGCGCCGCCAACGCACCCATGTAGTCTATCATAATTGTTCTTACCGCAACTACAAATTATTTTAATTTTTATTTATCCCCTAAACGATATGTCCAAATAGCATACTCTAAAGTGCAAAATTTAACTTCATAAAATTGCACAAGTATTTTCATTTTAGAGCGGACACTCGTGACTGGCGTTCGACCGAGATCATCGTACGTACCTACGCGTTTCCTGTCCGATCATGACATATAGTTGCCCCACGTTCGCACATATGTCAAAAACTAATTTCAAACAGTTACAAACTATTCAGAATAGGTTTCTCTAACGTCTTACTGGTGCCCCTCCATACATGCAATCGGAAGATCTCTATAGAAATATGTATCTTCCTTCGATTCACTCTTACGTCAGATTCCTGTCACGATCTTACTTCGATACCGCATCGAATCACGCAAGCAGCGTTAATTATAGCACCCGCTTACTATAAAACGCGACCGCGAAATACTTCTTACCGTTACCACGACGATGAGTCGAGAAAGCTAACGCGTACTACTCCACGTCTCCAACAGAACGTGCCACACCCATGCCCGCTAACCACCGTTCTTTCGCAGACGCGTCAACTTCGCTCCCGCACACCCGCCACGTCCACCCTCTCTAGCGGCATCCCAAGCCTGGTCCGTTCCTCGGTGTGAAGCCCTTGGGTCTGGCAGCCGCCCGCGCGATACAAGTGACACTATATGTGCAACACTTAGCTACCCACATACAAACATTACATACATATGTTACACACGTGCACACCTCACAGATACATAGGTTCTGTAAGGAATTTTTTTTTTTTTACGCTAGTTAGTGTAGAAAAACTTTTCCGATCGCTAAATACACATACGCATGTTTCCTTCATTCCTCCCAGGAGGAGGGGAACATGCATATGAGTATATGTTAGTTAGCTCGAATTTACGGACAGGGAATTAGTCAGATCGCGACTAATTTGCAATCGCGACAACCGCCCAAGCCGAGGTCCGGCAACTTTGGCACCCTTGTGCGCGAGTTGTCCAAAACTTTCGAGGCTGAGTGCCCTAAGCGCTCGCCCCCAAATCCGGTGAAGCTGTAAAAGCCGTCAGAGGCTCCAGGGCCGCTAAGGCAAACAGTATAGTCAGTTCTAAAAAAAACGTACCTACGCGTTTATCGCTCATTGTATGGAGCCGTTTTTCTTACCTACTTTGTTGTGCCTGTAGTTGTACCTACTATGTAATAAACTTGTTACAGGACATTGATCGGCTCATTCATTATTACGAGGAGCGACACGTGCCGCTGTAGAGCGACAGTGCGAATCGCAAACACCCTCGCGGCGTCACGAGCCCGCCTAATTACATTCTCGTAATCCATGTTTATTAACAAATAAACATTAAAACAAATTATTCACATTACAAACGAGTTTTTGGTTCCGTGGTATAGAGTATTGGGGTACCATTAGGTAAAATAATAATCCGGAGTTTTCGGTGAAGGAAAACATCGTGATGAAATCAGCTAACCAATAGAAAATCGTTGCGAATTTTTCAAATATCTGGCTGAGTAGCTATCTTCAATTAAAATTTATAACCAAGCATCTACAGGTTTGTTCCGGCAGTTGCATTTAAAACCCATTTCCTCTGGGCTTACCATCTTTGATTACCATCGTGTTTAAACGCTAACTTATTAAAATAATTGAATGACGTTTTATAGGCACCTTAGTAAATAGTTTTCAGTTTTCCATGTAACTATTATTATAAAATACAAAGTAAAGTAGTCAATTTTATTTTAATTGCGCAGACATTTAAAAGACCGTGCGATACTACAAAAGTATTTTTAAATTAATAGATCCCCGAATCCCTGAAGCATATTAATGTCCGACCATTAAGATTTTACTATTACTAGAGAGTAATAGTGATCACCCTCAAATAATGAATAATAAACCCATGTTCGTTGTTAAATCACTTATTAAATTTGATACCTTATACATCATGTTCACAAATATGGTTTAACTTAAAATAAGTCTCAGTAAAAATAATTTGAATTTTTAAAATGTTATTATACACCATATATTTTTATTATAACGGAATAAAAATCAATTTTGAAGCTTTTCTGCCTAATTGGTAATATCCTCGAACGTCTCTTCGCAGAATGTAGGTATATAATTATTAATCTAATAGCTAGCAGTCGCAATGCAACTAAATCTTTTTATTTGAGAAAGAATTTTTAGAATCGGTTCAGTAACTATTCACGGAGATTGTCTTCTACAAACATAATCACAAACTTTACATTTTATAATATAATGCTAGTATAGTATAAGAATTGTTATAGACCTTCCTCAGAATTGCTAGACTTCCGTGGTAGTGGGCATGGCACATTGCGAGTACCTACCCGCTGAATGCAAAGAACACAGAACCGGTAAATCTGACGATCTTTGGGGAAAGCCTATTCTGAGCAGTGGACGTCTTACGGCTGAATGGATAAATAAATAGTATGTTTAAACATTAACTTTCTTTTAAGAAAAATGTATGTTTAAGGTACTAATATAATAAAGCGGAAAAGATTTTTTGTTTGTTTGTTTAAACACGATAATCTCTGGAACTACCGGTCGGATACGAAAAATTCTTTTTGTATATAATAGCCGGTCTATCGAGAAATAGTATGTGCTATTTAAGATTAGGCTACAACTCTTGGATAGCCTTAAATATTGACTTTTATTACGTAAGTCGAAATTAGAGGCCGGTCCGAACTGGTTAAACCGCGTGCGCTGGCGTAATCATTAATTGTACAGAAATATAATATTTTACAATAATATTGGTCCTTAGTATGTGTAAAAAAAGGCAGGGATAGCATATGCTTATCTCTTATACATAAGCCACAATAAGGTATTTTGTGACCAAAATTTGTTGAAAATTAAAAAGTGATTTAAAAACATTATTTTATTATTTTGAGACATGGCATATTAATCCATGCAAACAAAAGAACAAGAAGACAATGAAGTTAAATTTTGCTCTTTATAGTATGTTATTTGGACACATAGTTTAGTAGATAATGAAAAATTAAAATAATTTGTACTTGAGGGAAGAACAATTATGATAGACTACATGGGTGCGTTGCCTGCGCGGTGTATGTTGGATAAAATTAACACTGGTAAAACCGTGGGGCACAACTAGTGTAGTAATGAATAGGCATGGAATCCACTAAACGCTAAGTTAAACAACAAAAGCAACATCAAAAAGAACCTCATTCTAACTGAGACTAGTTAATAATAGCTTTCTTGTTCTGAGAACTGGGATCATACGCTGCGTATACCAGTTTGTATTCTCCATCTCCATATTCTCTTCTTCTTCTTCTTGTTTCAGCGCCGCAAAAAGCACTTGCCAGTGTTAATGTTTTTAAACCTTCGTAAAATTTTCCAATAAACAAAATAGGGTGTTTCTGACAAGACGGTGGCTCCTATGTCAGAACTATCTAGGCAGTTTTTGTGACATCTCAAAATGCATGTCTTCCACTTTATATTTATAATCCACTTCACTTATGCACCACAACCAAACCATTGCACGCAAAATGCCAGTAATATTATGTAATATAACGTAAAAAACCTAAGTTAATGAATTAAAAATAAAAATCATAACACATCACTTCAAGATCCTGCCAAAAACTCCTTTAATTCCTTTATTTTGTAATTTTATCACCTAGTGTGTATACTTTAGAGACTAAAACCCTTTCTGTCTTTATCATCTCTTAACACGCGTGAGAGTTTTTGTCGAGATTTTGATCTCTCATTTTATCGTTTTTATTTTAATTCATCAACTTAGGTTATTTGACCTTAAATTAAGTATTATTGGTGGCATTTTGCAAGATATAGTTTGGTTAATGTGCACAAATAAAATAAATTACAAATAATACCCAACAAGAGACACATGATATATAAGCAGCCATACAAATTCCTTGCACGAATTCAACAAGAAAGCCACCATCTTGTTCAAGAGTTGTTTTAACTCTGAAGATTAGAAAAACATTATATCGGCGTGACTTTAGCAAAATTGTGTGTAGACCTGTTGCCATCACATAAGAAGAAATGGAACGTCACGTGAGATTTTGGCTGTTTAAATGTAAACGATTGAAAATTAATTACTCAGTAACGTCTTTCAGTATGAACACTGCATTTGAATGAAAAATTAATGTGCATCGAAGCGCCGCGTCGTACCGCGACAGTCTCGGTTGAAATATTTATAATTGCGACTCAGCAGCGGTTATACTGCGCTACCGTTAAAGGCAAAGTGTCCTATCTTTTATTTAATGCTATTATTATTTTTACTTTCTCTCATTTAATCTTTACACGCGACAAAATGCGGGATTGAAGCAGTTTTCACAATCTGAAGCGGTTTTAGCTAGCGTACAAATACATATAAATTTCTTTGGTGATTTGGAAAGGATCGCGGCTAAATAACCTTGGGTTGTGTTCCTCCATGGGGTAGGGGGTTCAAGGTTGGAAACGCGTTAGTGATACCTATGGTACTACAAGCGTCCATAGGCTACAGTAGCCGCTTACGATAAGGCGGGCCGTACGCTTGTTTGCCAGCTTAAAAATAAGAAAAAAACTTGGCACAGAATTATCGTACTTAACCGGGTTCACCTAAGGAAGACATTCTGTTTTAGCTAGCCAGTGAACAAAATTAGCAAAGACATGCCTTATTCTAATTACCGCTTCATTATGATTTTTTTAGCTCTCATAATCCGTCTTTTTAATAATTTTCAACTTATCGTACGGCTGTGAACCTTGGACGGAAGGTTTATGCACTAAGATCCAAATATCATGCCAAGACTTATAATGGGGTTTATCTGTAGTGAGCTACCAAGGTAACGCAAATTGCCAGTGTCAGTGACTACAAAATGACAACACTGTGCCTGATGCTGAGCACACTACAATCAAAAATAAAGGCGGTTACCGAGAGATTGGCCATCAGGCGACGGTCGTCGCTATTATGTGTCAGCTTTAAACCCTCTCGGTAGTTAAATATTATCACTGGTTGAGCCTGAAACGCGACAAACCATAAGAGAGACACTGTGACGGCGATCCCCGCTTGAATACTGGATATTCACTGACTAATCCTGGGTTCGATTCCCAGGTCGAGCAAAGTTTTATTGGGTTCAGTAGCATCTCGGAGTTTGGGTTCGTGCCCGATTAATGGCAATAGATTCGCTCCCTATTACGTGGAACTTAAAATCATACACGCGCAAAATGTGGATGTACGTTAGCACACCTCTGCCTAACCCTTCGGGGATGCAGGCGTGATGATATTTTATGTTAATAACGACCGTTTTCAATAAAATATCTGAGTTTACTATCCCCGATTAGAACATATTTGTACTAAGTAGGTACTATCTTTAACTTAAGATAGATATCGACTTCCCTCCTATCAATTCAAGCCATAGGATATGGATGTATATTATTTAGATACGAAAAACTATCCATTGGCAGGTTATTGAAAAAAAAAAGGACAAAAGGTTAGATTTGTCTATCGTAACTAAAACAACGCTTAGATAAGTTATTGAAAATGGCTGTTAGTTTGCAACTATGACTGTTAAGTTTTGTTATATTATATTGGATGGTCTAAGTAAACAGTTTCTTTAAATATTTATCTGAATACCTCGTATATATGTACTTTTATTTACCTTGTATTTAATATATGATTCCCTATAAAATATCGCTATTTTATATACAGGGAATATATATAGAAACTGATTTCATAGACTTTCCAATATAATATAACAGCTCTGTGTATGTGGTCGCGATGTCCTACAATTCAGCAAACAGCAAACCTTTGATCTTGACTACAGACCGCGAGAAAATTGTAATAATAGCACTTGAGAAAGCATTTTAGCAACAAATTGAATGCCAATTATGACGACACCATCGCGTCGTGTACATCTGATTGTATTGCCGTACTGCGTTGCACGTGTCGCCTCTCTACGTTACGATATTGCTTTTTTATTTGCCTATCCGCCCCTTGAAATGTTGTCAACATGTTTCAATAGACACGGCCAACTTAATAATACAGCTACGATACAAAATCACCACTTTAAACTAGCTCTTAAGCCTTGGGAATACGGTTCCAAGTTTAATTGGGAGACGGTAAAATAACATGGTCGTTGGATCCGTTTTTCGTTTGCTCAAAGGATATTAGTAAAAGTAAAGAACTGATTGAGTGTAGTGCTTTAGTTCCCATGGATTTGGGATTAGATTTAGTTGTTTATAGATTTTATGCTGTGACGCTTTTGGAATGTTAAAAAAAGCACCCAGGCCAGTAGGGATTTGTTCGAAAAACAATATGTAAAATAATTCGACCCTAAACGCATATTATCTGTTATACCTACTACAATTAATTATGAAAAGGTAAAGTTTGTACACTAATTTAATTTAAACGTGAAGATATATTTATCCAGGCCGCCGTGGCAGTGGCGACCGCCGAAGTATTTAGATCTCTCGGAAGTCGCAGTTGTGTTTAGACTGTGCTGTGCTTACAACCAGGGACAGGCTTAATATATTTTAGTGAAAAGTTAAGTATACCATGTAATATAGCGTTATCAAATACGTAAGTAGGTAACCCAAGAAACACAGTCAGAGAGCAGCCCTAGTGCGTGTTTATCTACCGAGCCGCTGTAAGTAATTACTACAAGAATACTGCTGTTTATTTTAGTGTAATGTGCGAGCCCGGTAAAGCAGTAAAAGCCATCAGCGGCTCTGTTTTTGGATAAGACCCCTCAGGCTAACTTAACAGTAAAGTCAGACAAAAAATAAAAAATGTAGTATGGTCAGTAGTGGATACTACCTCGTCCCACCAACATAGGACGGTCGAGCACGAACTTGTTCGACTATAGGCAAGCTGGTCTACGCAACTTCGTCTGCGTCACATAAGAGAGAGAGAGGGTTAGAGAGAGTGGCACGTAGGCAGAGACAAATAACATTTGTCGTAGGCACCTACAATACAATTTATAGGTACCGCCCGCCTGCCACATCATCCCGTTAAAATGCACGCGCGTTACTTGATTATTATTTTGCTGCGGAGTTATTTTAAAATTGTGATATCCCCTAAGAAATTCATTGAAATCAAATGATATAAAGGGCAATTTTGTCCGAAATATAATACTTGTGATGAATAACGTATTTATTTCGACAAGGATAACGCCATGTTTATAAAAACACCTTTGCAAATAATGCATTATTTTAGAACTAATTTTATTACCGTAAAAAAGGTTTTTTTATTTTTTATTAATAAAGTCACAATACTGTAGACTCGTGGTCCACACCTTTTTTAAAACGAGTGTGCTATTACTAGAGGACATTAAAAATTGCCGTTAAAACCATAAAAAATGTTATATTGTGTCAACAATAAAAGATACACATATGCTATCGCGAACTTTTTTTTAGAACTTTTTAAGAAAAATAATTTTCTCATACATCATTAATGCGTAACTTTAACCATTTACGCAGCGTACGCAATTAAAACTTTCAAAAGGAACAAATAAGTTTTCCCGTTTTTGCAACATTTTTCATGTACTCTCCGCTCCTATTGGACGTAGCATGATATTATAAATAGCCTTTAGCCCCTTATCGAACACTAAAATATTTTTTCCATTCCAACCAGTACTTCTTGAGATTAGCGCGTTCAACCAAACAAACAAACTCTTCAACTTTATAATATTAGTATAGATAGAAGCTACATTACTCCTGAGGGATAAAGGCAATTTTTTATTTATTATAAATTAAATTAAAGCGAAGTTGGAGACGGTTGCTAGTTATAAACAAAATTACTTTTTAAATTTGCACCGTAAATTAAAGTTATTAGATATTTAATTTTATCAATATTTATTAGTTTTACGTGAGTCTTTAAACGCGACTTTTTTATTTTTCGTATGTATATATTTTATTTTGTCTATTTGGAAAACTAATCGTAAACCATCATCACATATGTAAATTAAATTATTCTATAACCTCGTCATTGATGGTCAATCACAATCTTACCTGATGTTAAGTGATCATATTTTTTTCTTAGCACGGCAGAGTGATGACTTTCTAGCTGATGGTGACCACATTGCATTCTAATAACATCGGCGACCACCGTAGGATGGCATCACCGGCATGTCATCTCTTCATGTTATGCTTGAAGAATAGAGGTAACACACCAGCCCATGTTTTCTAAGATATTAACACGTTAAACCTAGAGTAAACTGCCTCCGAAGTGTAACTACCGGAGCACACTTAAAGGTGCGTGGAGACAGATTTTTTTACTCGGGGGTGGTAGCTACCCAGGCAGGCATTAAAAACAGCCCTACCACCATGCCATGGTTTCATCACGATGTTTTCCTACATCGAAAGCTCAGGCATTTCACCGTATATAATTTTTTTAAACACATCTAAGGTGGCAAAGTATCATACGGCCCGCCTGATGATAAGTGATTACCGTAGCCTATGGACTCTTTTAATACCATAGTTATTATTCCTAGAGCATTACCGATCTTTTTTCCCCCTACCACAAGGAGCTATGGAAACCCTACTAACCATAACTTCTAAGGTTATTGGGCTGCGATTTTCTTTAGTGTTTTTTTCTTATAATACTATGGCAAATTGACAGTACTGTCCTTGATGGTAAACACAGTACAATCCATCGACGGTCACCACCGTCATACCGTCCTGCATTAATTTGCTGGCAAAAGCGAGTCACTATGACGGACTTTTCACAACATGCTTGTCGGTCGCGAACAAGTCGGGTAAAACAGCCTCACCACCCCGCTATCACCATTACCTCATTCGTTATTCAGCAGAGTGTACCACGTGCTGGTGAAGTTGGCTTTCACCCCAAATGGAGGTATTCCACCAGTCGGGCTACCAAAAGTAGAGAGAAATATGCAAGAAAATTATCTTTTCCCTACTTTCTTACTTAATAACAATTATATTTTGTACGATTTTACGATAAGTTCAGATTGGTAGAGTCATCACTATTTTTAAAATCCGAGGAATTATGAAATGTAATATCATCATTATATTAATACGTGAAAAGAAAACTTCGTGAGTACACCTAAATTAATACTGCGAATCCTATTCCGACCTGTGCCATTAAACATAGACCCCCCAGAATATTGACATTGTCACTCAATTAAAAGTGATATGATATTCATTGTTTAGGTACATACCGCAAATGTCAAACAGAAAATAGTATATGATTAAAAAGTCACTGGTTGAATTTCGATCATTGGGCGACCGCTAGTATTAATTAATTCACATAAGTAAAACTATTTTAAAAGAATATAAAATGTTATCAGTTTATACTAAAAAAACGACCGTAAGTTCATCAGGGAGGTATTTCATTAAGTCTTTATCCGACTGAAAGAGGCGTCCGGGTGACTTGAAAGAATAGACTCACATTCTTCCACTGCCCCCCGCCCCTGCGCCACTTTTGTAATAAACTATGGCCTTTTATAAAGATGCCTTGAATTCTTTTATCTTTTGTTTTTTTTTTTTTATTTATAAGTTATACCGCTCTCTATGTCTCAGACTTAGCGGTTTTGATTGTTAACGTTTACGGTTTAGTTGATTTGAATTTCCAGTAATGTTAAAAATATATCGATGTCAATAAATCATAAATAATATTGACATTTGTTGACAGAATGCGCCCGGAACAATCTGTAACGTCATCATTAATGTATAATATTGTACTTGTGCATTGTGTGCACCGACAGTCCAGTCTCGGTCAGCACACGCAATGCATGCGATAATAATACTGGATTAAACAATTTGATTTGGAACGATTGCCTTCATAATTACCTCCAACCTAATATAGAGAGTAAACCTCCAAAAATCTTCAACGAAAAGCTCATATAAATCAGTTCAAATTAATTATAATGGACCAAATTATCTTTCACACAAAATCTTGGCTACACCGAGGACGCCAAAGTTTTGTGGAAGTTTATCATTAATGCACTAAGATGGATTTGTAAGCTATGTTTAAGTTATGATAGACAAATATGTTCTTTTTGAACTCAGGTCCCTAAATTAAAAATACATAAAAAAAGACTCAAGTTTTTTTTGAACCCGCTAATCTCTTGATCTATGAGTCAGATTTGAAAAAATATTTTTGTATTTTTTATATCTTGATTATTAAGAAAGGTTATAGCTATGTATAGGATATAGTTATACTATAGATACCTTCACGCTACTATTTTAAGCAGCGGAGCAGTCACCGTGAAAGTCATGCAATATGGAATACTGCTGGCAAGTTTTTTTATTTTTTTTTATTTATTTAGCGTTATGACAACAATCTCATAATATGTTAAGAGATGATATGGCTCAAGATGGTGGCATGGCAAGTCTAGTGGAAGACTTGCTCTCAAATGCAGCTGCCAGTACACACGTACCTATAGACATAGGTGCTTGGCGATAGATTACCAACTTGAAACTTAATGCTCAGGCTCATTGCTTCATTTACTAAAGTAGGTACCTACGTGAAATGAGTACATCGATTGACTACATGGATTAGTTCAAGGCGAGGTGGAGAATTGCTCGAAAAATTTTTACACGAGTGAAATCATGGGACATAGCTAGTGAATAAACTTTATATAAAAATGAATATTTGTTTGTATGGAATCCAAAACGGCTAGAGCGATTTTGATGAAATTCTCAGCCGATCTTCATATTAGCCCAACGAGTGATACGGTAGTTGGGTAGCGATTGGATAAAAAAATTCTGAGCCACAGAAACACGTGGCCGGGTTTGCTATATTATATATTTGAGAGTCTACTGGTGTTGTGTGAGTTTGCAGCCGATTGGGAAACGGCCCATTGCACATAAATAATGCACGTTACCGGACAACCCACTTAGCGGATCGATATCTCTACTCCGGCGCGTGGAGCGGCCTCCGCTCTCGGTGGAATTCTATGCATGTTCCTGATGCAGAATCTTCAAATAATTTTAATTGCATATAGATAGATATATTTCGGAATCTCAACTTCAATTTTTTGATAATATTTATTTTCGAATTCTCTCTCTTATTAAAATTGTACTGCATTTAAAACTCATCGGTTGGCAATATAATCAAATAAATATGATATTTAAGTGACCACAAAGTCACTCGATGTTAAGTTGATTATCATAAGCCAAGTATAGTAATGTAACTAGACCGACGGCAATATCTACTAGGACGGGGTCATGTCTCACATGTTTTTTTTCAATTATAGGTGCAGAATACATAACATACAGATAGCGGAATATTTTCTGAAGAACCATGATATTGACTTTAAAAATACGAAAAACTCCATTCCGAGATTTAAAAAAAAAACTTATAGGTACCTACCTACATGAGTCTGGAGCCGAAACTAATCATTTTCTCAAAACAATTCATAATGTATGTTTTAAGGAATGAATGTCGCTAGGAAACCCTGTGTCTAAAATTAAAAGAAAATGCTGAATTTAATTATTTTGTTCGGAAATGTTCACAATAACAGCCATTTTCTTAGATACAATAATATGTAGGTAATCAATTCTTCATAAGTAACGAATTTGAGTGTTTGTAATTATAAGGGGTGAGTTTGTTTTAAAATAGTGCTGTGGCTGGTTTTGAAAACTTTGAGTTGTAACGTAACCACACAATAAATAAACTAGCTGGTTGAATGATAGGTACCTACTACATACCTAATGGAATTCGCTTTTTATTATTAATTATGACAATAAATTATTTTCCTACTATCTTCTTTCTTTCCTCTTAGTCTTAGGGTGTAATATCAGCTTAGACCTTTAGGTAGCTAGGTGGCTAGACACCCGGCGAGATCAGTTTCAAGTGAAACAAGATTACATTACTCAGCTAAATCGTGGCTGTGTAATAGTTAATAAATTATTCATACAATTTGCATACCAAATCCCTTCTGGGTTCTCACTTATTAAACGCCGTTTGGTGCGGCACGGGGTTCTCTAGGTGTTAAATGAATTGATTTTAGACTATCCAGTATCTAGGACTTATGTACCTACAGTGCTCTCCAGCCTTCAATAATTAGATTATTGATTCTCTTCTTATTTGTACTACTCTGTTTCTGATTATAAGTATGTAATAATAGTATCTACTTGGTGTTAGATAGAAATGATTATTTTTCAACCGATTCTGATGAAATTTTGTACATTGGAAGTGTAATACGTAATTTCTTAATTGGTAAACTAGATATATCAATTGTTCATAATATGAGTAAAAATATAGTTACGGGATGAAAGTAATTACTGCATGATAACAAACGCGTGCGGAGACACGGGCAGACCGCTAGTTTTTAACCGACTAAAAAAAAAACACGAAGTTTATTCAATTTGAATGAAATTTTTTATGGATGTTCATTACTTCTTTGTTTATGAACCTATTTGGATGATTCTCTTTTCGATGGAAAGAAAAGGAAGAAAGAGACGATGGAAGAAGGATATTAATTGGCATTGTACTTTCAAATTCGAAGACACACGAGAGAACATCTCAAAATAATTGATGTTGGTTATCTTTTTTTGTCAAAAAATGTCTTGTTGTTATACCTACCCACCTACTTAAAAGACTGACTGACATATCAAAGTACAGCACATACTACCATGGCTATCACCATGAAAATATGCATGCGGGTTCTTTTTACACTGTAGATTAGCACTAAGAAATGGTTTTTGGAAACGCAACCCCTAAGATGGTGAAAAAGAGGACGAAAGTTTGTATGAAAATTCGCCATTTTAGAAGATAGGTCTATGAAAATCAAAATTTAGCAATTCAGTTAGAATGTGACATAAAACATTTAACGGGGCATAACTCAAAAAAGACGCGAGCGAAATCGCGTGAAAAGCGCTAGTCAAAATAGAAGACGTAAATTGCATGAACACCTCTCAGCACAATTAAAACTAATGTAGTTAGGTGAAAAAGTAACAAAATATTATGTGGGTACTTTTAGGTATTAATTTATCTAAAACGTCGTACTGAACTCGTAAAGAGGGAAATATGTTCGCTGCTAGCTACACATAAGTATACCTAAACTAAATGTTACACCGCATTGTCTTCCTACAGAAGCCACATCCACCCAATTGCGTGCACAGTTTCGAAGCGCACTGCAACTCGGTTTCAATTTGAATCGGAGACAAGTGGGGTGAACGGCGAGTCGAAGGGCGAACCGGGGGACAACTGGGTGGGGCGAGACGACACGACTGACGACACCGCGCTGATGGCCTAATCGTGTTCGATTCGCACCTGAATGTATGCTATCGTTGGCAAGTTGCTCTACATTCAACTTTCATGTAAAATAGATATACCATTGTCTAAAAGATGACACATTATGGAATGGCTCTTAAGTGTAGCTAACGGAAAACACTGACACGTAAGTACTTGGCGATAGTTTTTTACTTTAACCTTGAATCTAGTCTGATGAGATATAGAAAAAGTAGGTTTTTACACAGAATAATCAACGGGGACTTTGATGTTTGATAATTAATATAATAATTATAAAACACAATGTTAACTCGAACAATTTATCAATTAAATTACCTACTTTCCCTGTAGCATTTCTTTTCATTCAATCAGGATTTTACACTTAAAAGTGTAGAATCTAATTAATGAGTTCTTTAAATCAAAATGAACCATGCATTGTAACCAATTTTTATTCAGTAAAAAAGGTGTTTTAAACTAGTAATTCTTAGGACTCAGATCTTTTATAGTTCCAATGAGATAAACATGAAATTACATAAGACAAAAACATTAGTCCCGCGTCGAATCTCACAAGTCTGTAGTTTACTTCTTTTTTTCAAGTAGAGCAACATAACCATCGAAAGTAAAGTTGCCTACTTTCAACAGTGTGGTAGAACCGCAGAATGTTCGTCACTATAAACTGTCACCTCCTCACGGGCCGTGGCTGAAGTCTTCGCGGCCGCAAGTTTCGCTAACATCTTTATAAGTTGCGAAGTGAATTCGAGAAGAGTCTCGATGTAGCCGGGTCAGTGCAGTCTGACAAAGTAGGTTTTTTGTTCGTTTGGTTTCGCTGAAGTATTTGCCAGTGTCACATGCACATCACTTCTATATTTCTTAATATATAAGCCAATATAGATAGATGCATAGATATTACATATAACTACCTACTTAACTACGGTACAACAAAAGAAATACTTATCGAAACGTCGGACACTGTTTCTTACGAAAAAATAAGACAACTTTTATCAAGAAAGAAAAAAGAAATCGAAGGTCCAATGTCAATAAAATTAAAATGGTGGTTTCAACAAATAAAATAACGAGCCTTTTACCTTTAAAATAACAGACAGGAAACCGCCGTGGATGGAAGCTGGGACACCACAATTAGTTATATTCCATTACTGTTAATATGTAGCTAATAGACTTGGTTTTCATTATAAAGAAAAATCTTCATTAATACCTTTTTTGAAAAACGTTGCAAGGAATTGTTTTTTTTCGTCTTAAAATACAGACGCGACAATATTTAAACCAACAACTTCGTATAGCTCTAATAGACTAGCTAAATAGAATAGCTAAATTTTATGGATGTCGTTTATGAGCCGCGGCTGCTGGCTAGAACGAGCAACTTAGTTCAGCGGGTACAGAATGCGTGCGCTAGATTCTGCTTTAATGTTCCTCCCAGAAGTCATGTAACATCATTTTTTAATAAGGCAAAAATAATGCGCATGGCAAATATACGATATGTTCACCTAGCTGCACTTCTTTCGTAGATACTAGATTATCTCGCCTCATCATTCCAAAACATAGAACTAGAAATTTCTAGAGGGTTTTAAATATGCTGCTGCTAAGATCTGGAACAATATTCCTCCACCTTTACAGTTTGCTAGATCTGTACGTACATTTAAGTATAAAATGAATGAATACATTTTAAATGTGCGGTAAGTTTCAGCACAGAATATCTGGTTTAACTTTTTAATCTCATATGTACCAATATTGGTTGTTCGTGGGGAATGTACTTTTTGGTATAAAAACTTTTGTCATGTTCTTCTTTTCTTTTCGCGACCTACCCCTTTCTCTATGCAATGGTGATCATGGTCTGGTCTAGTCTGAGGCTTTTAGTATGTATAGATAAATGTATAAATTTAATTAGTAATATTTTTACTGTAATCTCTTGTTTAATGTGTGTTGTGTTAATTATGTCCGTATTTTTAGTGTCAAATAAATGTTCTTTCTTTCTTTCTTTACAACGATTTCAAAAGCGATGGGCAACTATCTCACATTTAACCTAATATCTATAAAAATTGCGAAAGTGATCGTATCTGTCTGTTTATTACCTTTCCACGACTAAGCCTAATATAAACCGATGTCATTTAAAATTGTTGAGCGGAGTCGTGGGAAAAAGATAGTGAATAATAAGACACGAAACTAGTTTGTTGTATGTAAATATAAACATTTACGAAATATGAAATCTAATGAAAAGTGAAGGTAGTTTAAAAAGTATTTTACAAAAAATGCTGCAAAGAAAATTCAATTTTCCTACCATATTATTTTCTTCGCAAAATTCATTATCCATTTACGGTTTCGCAGGCAATTGTTTTAATCCGATATCAAGCGCGGCTCAATGTGGAATGAAATAATTTAATAGCTCCCCCTAAAGCGCGGCGCCACCACTCGTATCCAAGATGGCGGTGGGGGCGGGGCCGTGGGTGGAGCGTGCCGCCTCATTTGAATTTCGAACGTGGCCTCATCGAACGTGTGTTCGAACGCGTTTTCGGACAATTAATTTCGACATGATACCAATTTCGCGTTTTGTCTACACCAGCCTTTATGGTTGGATTCAGTTTGTTATTAAATGGGGTTGATGGTTTAATTGATTGTAATTAATGCGAAAAATCTATTGTAATATGTTATCAAACTGTTTAGAATATTCTACAAATAACTAGTATAGTTGTAAAATGTATTTAAGATATAAATAAAATTAATTAGGTACTTAAAACAAAGATGTACACCTACCTCACATTTTTTTATATATTAGTAGGTACCTAAATGGTATCATGAAATTATTGTTATTTTAACATATACCTATGTACCCATTTACTATAGATAAACATTCCGAACTTAAATTAGATGTATTTTTAGTATTTTTATTTTATGTATATACCTACACATAAATATATATTTTTTAAATTTATTTCTATAACTAAGTACCTATTTATTATATTCATAGCTATTACGTAATAGAACAATGTTAATCATGCGATAACGCGGTTAAAGATATTAAGATTAAGGTCACACAATGTTAGATATATATAGGTACCTATAGGTATACATAAGCTATGTACCTATCTACTTAGTTGACAGTCTTTTTTATATTGTTTTAAACCGTATATCACCTTGTGATTAAAACACTTTATGAATAAAATAAATTCTCTTATTTATAATTATGGTTATCACACATAAACCTTTGACACTTCAAAGAAAAATGTGTAATAAGTTGGAATTTTTAACAAAAAGCCTCCTCATAATGGCACCGAGCAAACAGCGTATTGTGAGAACTTTCACAATATTATGTAGAGTGGTGTAATGCCGACACAAAGGGCCTCCCCGCTCGGTAAATAATGCTTTGTTCTACGAAGCCAAATTTTGACAATCACTAGCGTACTCCCTATAGAAGGGCGCGGGGAGGGGCGGCAAAGATTAGCTACAGTACAGAAGCGGATAGAAGTAAAATGCCGTTATATTTTGCGTCAATAATTTATTTATCCTGTATCCAGAATAGGGCATCGAAACTCGGTTCAATTTTGAAAACCCGGGTTTTCGGGTTAAGAGTAATCAAAACCCGGGTAGACCGGTTTTTTCGAGCATTTCGATCTTTTTATTGTAATTTTTTAAAATACACTAATCTGCGTTTATATATTGATTTCCTACAATGAGTACAAAATATAAAGGATGAGGAAGAATTTCAATAAATTAAACAGTACTTTACAAATTATAAAAACAGTTTTAATGTTTAAAAAAGTGATAAAGATTTGTTTTTTCTTCAGAATATCTTAAAACTTAGTAAGTAATCTAGTCTTTTTTAAATCACAGACTTGCAGAGATTAATTTTAACATTAAATGAATTATTTTGGTAACATTCAAACACACTCAAACAAATTTAAAAGCTAATAAAAATAATATCTTCAAAAGACATTTTTGTAGTATCACAAATAATTTTAACATTAATAAAACTCTTCTTCTCATTAATAATTAAGTAACGAATAGTTCTAGTCTTCTATTCTAATATAATTTAAATTGCAGTTGTTTCGTTAATAATCAGTTCTTTATCTAATTAACTAAAATATGTACTAAGTAAAAAGTAGTTATGCATTTGACACATTATTGAAACAACATAGTAAAGACATACCCTCTGAACATCTGACCACTTTAGAAAAAAGAGATATTCACATAAAATAATAACTAATGCCATTTTGGATATATCGTAACATAACATAAAAATAACAGAAATCAGAACTGTATTATTAGAATTTCTTCTTACTTATGTAAAATGAACGTAAAAAAATGAGGGCATCCAAAGTTTTGTCACTCAAAGACGAACGCAATCTATTGCAGACAATTCCAGCCGAAGAAAATATACGCTCTGGCTCGACGCTAGTAGGTGGAATAGTTTTTAAATGTTCATATACCAGCGATAGGTAACGCCCTCGCTGTCGCGTACCGCCATTCTCGAAGAGTGCCATTTCTACCCTCACAGTAGTAAGCAAATCGTCTGATGGACAAGCTGATCCAGTTTCAGGAGCAGTATTATCAGTAGCAACAGCTTGACTTAACTGTCTGTTCAGTTCCTCTTCATTTGTCAAAGTAGACAACTGAATGTCAATTTCTCGCAGGTCTTGGTCTGGCGCTGGCAAATTTTCAAGAAGTATATTTTGTTTTTTGGTTGTGCGTTTAATCAGATTAACAATTTCGTTTAGCATTTCATCACCTGTAGGCCGATAAAAAACAGTTTTATCTTCATTTTGGATGTTCTCAAAATATTTACCTGGATTAGTCAAGTACTGTAGTGTTGCTGCTTGAGTTAGTCTTCTTTTTGCGTATCGTTTGCTCAATGCAGTTGCCATTTTGTTACTTAGTGGTGTCTTCATTTCATCCATTTTCTTCAATGCAAATTTTAGGGAAACATCAGCTGTAAGTAATGTTGCATCGCGTCGACATAGCGCCTCGACGACAGTTTTCATAACATCCAATATTTTATGGATCTCATCTATATTTCTCCAGTCATCATCAGTAAATGCAATGTCTGTTTTTAAATTAATTAAAGCTTTTGTAATAGATATTTTCAATTTCAGAAACCGACCTAACATGGCAGAAATGCTACTCCAGCGCGTTTTCCCGTCTAACAGCAGGGAGTACTCCTGTCCAAAATCAGCTCTGACATGTTTTTGAAGGATGTCATCGTTTTTTGTCGGAGAATTCTTGAAGATTTTTACCACTTTTCGTACTTTTGATAGCAGCTCGTTGTATCTAACTGAAAGTAACTGAACTGAAAGACTCCATAAACGAGGATTCATTATTAAATTCGACGCCATCCTCGTCATTATCTGCAGAATTCGTGTCGTCGTTAAATTCTACAGTTCGCAGTCTTTGAGCCAATACCGATAAAGGCAAATCTTCATCCTCGTCAAGTTCGGCAAGCTGAGTGACGTTTTCCTCGAAGCCGGCATTGCGTTTGTACATTACGTCCACAATTGCCAGCTGAACGGCATGAGCGATGCATAGCTGATGGTATGACTTAAGGGATTTCTCTAATGCAACCATTAGGCTGCAACCGTCTGTGGTTTGAGCGACGATGTCATTTGTTAGGGATACCCCATATTCGTCCAACTTGGCCTCAATCAATTGTACGCATGAGACTGCATTCATGGACCCGTGAATGCGTATGAGACCTAGATTTCGAAAACTGCTATTCCTTGCAAAATTTGTTGAATGTAAAGTGAGCCCTATATATCTTCTATTTTTATTGGATGTCCATTCATCGAATGATATCGAAAACTTCTTTTCATCTGACAGTATAATTTTTATCTCGTTGATTATTTCTAGCTTTCTTTTATCAAAGTCTTTGAGAATTATGTTGCGAACGGTATCAGCAGTAGTGGGTAATTTGTTGCCGGTCTTTTCAAAAAGGTACTTTAAATCTTGAGATTTTGAGAACGTTCTAAGAGGAATTCCATCAACTGCAGCCATACGAGACACCATAACCTGCATACTTGGGTTTGCATCAGTCTCAAAATAGTGTGTCAACTTAGTTTTCTTTTTTGGCGCTTCGGGAATTTCTTTTGAAGAAGATGCACTACCTTGAGCTGTTGTTTCGATTGTTGAATGCCTTGCAGCCTCTATATCAACCGTGTGAATATTCTTTAAATGTCTTAGTAGACTGCTAGTACTACCACCGGCTGATTTCAATACTTTTTGGCATGTTTTACATTTAGCTTCATTTTTGTTTTTGTTTCTGAGAAAATAGTGCCAAACAGATGTGTTGTCTCCTTCCTTACTAGTTACTACTCTAAAATCCATATCTCATTGATTTATGGTCAACGAAGGGGATTCATCTGAAAGCAAACTTAGTTTTATTATAATAATAGCAATCGTATTTTTTCACGATGTAATGCTTGCAGGCAACGGCTACGAGGCCTTACCTATTCATGGTTAGTTAGCGCTAGTATTACATTAAAATATTAGCAATAAAAATCGGATATAAATACCAAAAAAATAAATTCAAATACACCTAAAAATAGCGCGACGAGTGGCGGACGACATCACGTCAATATATCAAATAATTGGATTAGTTACATTAGAATCCTAGAAAAACAAGCTAAAACTGTAAGTTACGTTTTATTGAATAACAAAATTAATTTAGTAGATACTCACCTATAAAGAGCGTCACTAAACACTACATATAACACTCCTCACGTTCACGCCACCCGTGCTGGCGCGTCGAATACTTATGGCAGACTGACTAAACAAAATGGCGGAGGTATTCATCACCCGCGAAACGCGCGACGAGCTTCGCTACACGCTCCCCTCTCCACAGCTCCACACTTCACCTCATTCATGTACTGAGATGGACGCGCGCGTTCCATTTAACTTGCATGGCTTGTTTTATTGGTAGGAACGTAGCAACGAAGCTACTTTTTACATAATAAATAATAATTTATCAAAACGTGTTTTTATTCCATTTACTTATTATTGCATTCGAAGTGGCTTAAACATAATAAATAACAATAACAAAAGTATTAAAAAAAAACCCGAAAAACCCGAGTTTTAAAAATCAAACCCGGGTTTTTTTGTAATTCACAGAACCGGGAAATCCCGGGTTTTTTCGGTCCGGGTAAACCCGGGCTCGATGCCCTAAATCCAGAATGTACACCGACAGTTCGCCGGGTATGTTTTTTAGGTCCCGTGTAATAGGGGTCGAGCCTATTGCCATTAATCCGGCATGAACTGAAACTCCAAGCTGCTAGTAAGAATTTCATACAAAACCCCAATAACACTTTGCTCTGCCTGGGAATCGAACCCAGAACCACGATCATAGCAGTCGCGCTTACGGCCACTAGGCTGATGAAGCAGTTATTCATACTCAGTGACACAAAATTCAAACAAACCCACAATACTGCACTTTGCTTTAACTACGGTGATCTTACTGAGAGTATCTTTCTCTTTAGTCCTCTTGCTGATTTCTTCCTTTTAATCGCTCATTGTTTCCACTTCGCTTTTCAAAACAGAACTGTTGAGACTCAAGATACGGCTCGCTTATATAGGTAGGCAGGTACCTACTCAAATAAAACGTTCACGAAATCTCCTAGATGGTCCTTGAAATTTACAAAATGCGTCATCGTTTTTAAAAGAAGGGAAGCGTTCTATTTTCAGACCATTGTTTATTGATGCAACCGAGCGATAAGGTTTTGTATGTGTGAGTAAATAAAACACTTCCTCGAACCTAAGACTACATAGGTACTTACTCGATGTTTCGAGCACATTCTAGACAGTTCCAGAGATTTCGAGAATAGTGATTTTTTTTATATTTTTACTCAGATCGTAACATTATTATAGTGCAGTTAAATAGGCTCAAAAAAGGGATTTCAATGTGGCTCAGTGATAGCGCGTAGTTACAGATTTCGCGTCTATCGATGTGAGTTCAAACCTAAACAATGCGCCTGAGGTTTTCGGTGAAGGAAAACATCGTGATGAAACCATAGCATAGTGGTAGAGTTTTTACTAATGCCCGCCTAGATAGCTACCACCCTCAAGTTGAAAACCTGTCGCCGAGCACCAATATATGTGTTCTGGCTGCTGGACTTCAGCCAGTTCCCCCATTAGGCTTAGCGTGTTACCATTTTAGGCCGCATTGTCACTTAAAATCAGATGAGATTGTGGCCATAACGATAAGAAAACGTACCTATACTTACCTAAATTAGATATATCTGAATAAGATTTTTTTGTAAAAACCTAACATTTTATAAATAAACCGTTACAAAACATTTGTTGAAGTCAATTAAGAGCATGAACGTGAAGAGACATTTGGGCAGTCCGGCATGACAGCAGCGACTGACGATGGATTGTATATTCCACGTGTAGATCCCACCCACGATCAGGTACAGTGTTGCGACTTTGCCGTGCTATGATAAAATTAAATCTTAATCTTTGACCGGTTTTCGATGTGTGTGTAACGCGGAGGAGGAGGTGGGACGGAAGCGAGGTAGGGGTGCTCCGCCAGTCCAATGTTGACAATTGATGGATATCTCTTGTCTTCAAAAGGCAGATTAATGTCCTGTCTCGCGACTAACAATAGTGAAGATACTTGAAGGATTAGGCGTCTGAGTTCTCATCGCGAAGAGTGACGAATGTTTTTTGTGAAGACCCGTCAAGTTGAAATCCGTAAGAAACCTTTTCAGAGTTTCCCATTGAATATATTTAAACTACGCTGAAGGGCTTTATTACGTCGTTTGATCGAACCTGAAGTTACCAAATGTTTAGTGGAATGTTAGTGAAACGCTGAGCAAAAATAAACTAAATAGTATTGGTATTAAATTTGTAGCTTTAAGATTTGAAATTCTTTGAATACAAAGCTATTCTATATAGATAATCGTTTTGCTTATATTATGGCGTCGATAAAAAAAAAATTCAAGATACATTTACTTGGACACCTACCTTTAAAATGTGTGAAGACAAAGGTCAATATGAAATTTTCGCATTTTGCACAATCATCAAATAATCGACAATTTTTGCTTTCTATTAATATGTTTAACATTCTGGTTTTACATATATATATATTATATATATATATATAGTGTATAATTTTATAATATCCTTGCGGCAGATCCCATAACAAAATATTTTGAAATAGTGATTGTTTTGTGGTGTGTCATTTAAGTGTTTTGTTTAACTTGACCATTGGTTTTGGTTAACCATGACTTCTTTGTTTATGAACCGATTTGAATGATTCTTTTTTTGTTGGATAGGGGAATACATTAATGGTGGTACCATTTTAATTTCGTTGGCATTGGACCTTCAACTTCCTAGATACGCAAAGGAAATCTTTAAAAGTTTTTTTCCTTTTTGGTTAAAAATTGTTAGTAATCATTTCGCAATCGCTGACTCGCTTTTGAGCGTTGCGTTTTGGAATGAGCCTGAGCATGTCCAGTTAAATTATTGCAAGCCGTCATGACAGCGGCAACTGTCGATGGATTTAGATCTCTCGGTAGTCGTCGTTTTGTTGGAATGTACTGTGCTTACCATAAGTAGGTATAATAGGTTACAATCAATTTACGTTGCTAGGTATCATTGATGACTAACTTAGTCATGTCATTGGCAGGCGGGGTACAATTTAAGGAGTTATTTTTTTTGTACTTACATATCTAGACACTAATATATTGCTGTAAAATACGATTGATATATTATAACAGTACCTAGAATAAGAATGTATGCATACATGAATGGTAAAAAAATAATGTTGACATGGAATCTATCGTGTAAAGGCGACGGGACGGACGGGGGGCTTGTAGGAGGGCAATCCGCACCCGAGTGTCGGTGCGTACTGATGGCTCGCAATAAAGCGCGATGGCCGGCGGCTCATTTAATCACGCGATGGAATTTGCGGAATAAGACGACCACTGTAGCTCGTTAAGTAAGGAAAAGGACTATTTTAAATACTAGCTGTGACCCGCGATCTCACTCATTTTTTTTTTCTTCTCGTCTGTAAGCCAACCCGTTCTGAGCCTTCGATACCCTGCCCCAATGTTTACAAATGTTTATCTGACTATACTATTGGCTATAGCCAATAGCCCTGGAGCCTTAGCCGGCTTTTACAGCTTACAGCTTCACCGTGGCTTGGGAGCGAGCACTCAAAGCACTCAGCTGCGAAACCGTAGCAACATGCTGAAGTGGTGCCAAAGTGGTCGAACCTCGGCTTGGGATGTTATCGTAGTTGCAATTAAATCGTGAACTAGCTAATTTCTCTATATTTAGAAATTCGAGCTAACTAAATATACATATAGATATACATGTTTCTGCCTCCTGGAAGGAAGTAAGAAACATACGTATATATATATATATATATATATATAGGTATTTAGTGATCTGTTAATTTTTGTCAACTAGTAGAAAAAAAAAGTAGGTCCCTCACAGAACCTATGTAGTTGGGTGCAGTGTAATGATGTCTGTCGATAGCCAGTGGTTGCAAATGAAGTGTTACTTGTATCGCGCGAGTTGCTGATAGGCCCAAGGGCTCCACACCGAGAGAATTAACCTAAGCTTGAGTTGCCGCAGAAAAGGGTGGACGTGACGGGTGACTGGCAGTTCTAGAGATTAGCGCGTACACATAAAAAAAAAGAAGTTTCTTGAGCTTTATAATATTAGTTCATTTAACTAAAATATAGATTATTAATTGTTTCATATTGTCTTTTTATATGAGTATTCATCATGAGCCATGCCAAAGCAAAAGTGAAAATTTTTCATATTGTCTAGTTACACGATCCTTAATCTCACCTGGTTATAAATAAAGATGAGGCCGATGATGGATTGCGCTTACCTATCAGATATCTATGCACTCTTATTTGAGATCTCACATAATATAAATACATATACCTTCTTCGATCTTCTTTTACCTCTATGTCCAATTGTTCATCTACCTTCATCTTTCACGACGTGGCCAATCCTTTAGATGGGCTGGGAGCTCATTTTCATTATATTTATCTACATGCGTATAATTTCACACCTTTTTTAAGTGTATTATGTAGGTATATAAAATAGTAGACTTAAAATAGGTAAAGGTAAACTTAAACCACCGTAAGGGTCGTTTCCCAATATTTATATAGAAACGTACATTACTATAAAATATTTACCTCAATTTACCCTCTCACCATCGACAGAAAATTCATCCTCACACCTTGGAAACTAAATGGTCGTTAACAGTCATAGAGCATCACGGGCCATCGGCGGACCGTAGGGGAGTAGCCATACGCAGGCTTTCCCCTCTGTCAAAGTGTAGGTCCACACGGTCCTACTCGTCTAATTAACTAGTTGCGACCGGACTGTTTACTAGATTAAATCTAATTGCGCGGCTGAATCAACTTCCCGTGAAAATGCCGAATTGTTCAGTTGTTTGCTACAAAAAAAGATCTGCCACGTCAAATTTGCGAAAATATGTCGTTACCTTAAGCCTACTATTTTATATACCTATTTAAGTAATTTTCATTGCGTTATTACTATTTACTTCTTCAAAAACTTAAAATAATTACAATAATAATTATTGTATTATTTCGGATTTCTTTCTCAACACAGAGCACTCACACTCATACAAAATATGGATTAGTCGAGCGACTGATCCGATCCGAGTGTAGTTGCCGGGTTGTTAGATAGTTATTAATAAAAATGGCTTCCACAAATTAGTATTCATTCAATACTTTTCATTTGTTTTTTTTTTTTATCTTTAATGTAAGCTTTATTTTAATACAGCTTATTATTAAAATTGCATTACTTAAATTAAATAATTATAGTACAATACTTACGAGTATTAATATATTATGTTAAAAATACTAAGTTCGAACTTCGACCATATTATTTGTTTATTTATTGCCGGTTTCCTAAAGATTCGAATGTAAGGGATATATGGAAGAACTTCTGTAAACTGATTTTACAATTCATAATTTAGAACTGGCAAGATTAATAATGGAAAAATATACTGATACAAGAATTTCATATTTAATAAAAAAAACTTCCCCTTGTTTTCTCATTTCCCTAACCGATTTCTCTAATTTATCGATAATGTGTATCGACAGTTGGCGAAGATTTCCTTCACACAAAAACGACAGACAGTTTTGAATCGGGAAGAAACGCTATGGCTACTCCCCTCTGGTCCGCCAGTAGCCCGTGTTGCTCTATGTTGACAGTGCGGTTTCAGGGCCACTCGCGAACGCTTCTGTTGTGGAATGAATTGTCTACTAAGGTTTTTCCAGGGGACTACAGTTTTACAGTTAGATCACTCTATAATTAAGCAAAATGTAAATTTTTACACTGCGGAAATAAATAGTTTTTGAGAAACTGAATTTCCAAAATCGCATTTTGTGTAAATCTGATAATACAATTAATTTCACTTATAAATAGTTGTTATAAAGTTCACTTTTGAAAGACAGATAAATTTTTTCAGATTTTTTAAATTTAATTAATTTTCATTTTATTGTTAGTTTTTGAATGATTATTGTGTTGTTTACGATAAATAGGACCTACACTAACGTTTTGTGCCATATTTTGTATTGACTGAGATATTTTCATTTCTCCGTTTTAGTGATAAAATAGTTTAGGTTATGTTTGAACTGTGATTATCACGCACGAGCCGAGCGAGCGTAGCGAAATCAAAGTACCAGACACAAATAATTATATTGTGAAAACTCATGCACAATTAACGTCAAAATTGGAAAAAAAAACTCAAAACTATTTGTTTCTGCACTATTTCCTTCACAGGGGATAATAGAAGTAATCTTCTAACCCCCCCCCCCCAAACAGCATCAAATTTAGCGGTTGCGATTTTAAAGTGTAACCGTTTTTTTTTTATTTAACAGTTAATACACGGCTTAACAACACTTGTTTTGTGAAATTACTGTGTATTTCATAGTAAAATAAATTTCATCGCTTAAATTTTTAAAAGTCCATCTCCATGCTAATGACGCCTAGGTAGCCGATAAAAGGCGCGCGTCTATCGTACGCTTATTGGACGAGTCAATAATGTACCGGACCCGGGACGAATGGCGCTCTGAACTATTTGCAGTTATATGGACGGTAATAAACGTTGTCAAAGATAACGTTGGCTTGTACATCTCGCGTCTGGAGAGCGTGATTTAGGTCTTTGTTCAACGCTCATTGGGACTGTTCTTTGACGCGAAGATGTCATTGGTATTTTCGGAGTGATTCGTTTGTTTATTTCGGCGTAGTTACTTTTTAGTTTTTATATTGTGTAACTGGATGTCCTCTTATAGGAATGTAGCGATGACCTATCAAGGGTGATTTGGAGTGGCTGAACTATTCGGTGTTCTGAATAAATGGCATGTTATATATGAGTGGATGATTAGCAATTTTAAAATAAATTTTCTATGGTGGCGGCTACGCACCGGCAGCTTCAGCTTGGGCAGACCTGCCACACAAGATGGACTGACGAACTGGTGGAAATTGGAGGAACGCTCTGGATGCAATCAGCGCAAGACCAGCTGTTGTGGACATCGTTATGTGCAGCAGTAGACGTTTTTCGGCTGAGATCACGAGAATGAAGATAAGGCTTTTGCTTGATATACCTGTTTTATTATTTATATTAGTATTAATTTAAATTATAATTTTTATTAGTAAGTAGTAGTTTTTCATACGTTGTAATAACTTACTTGTACTTTATTTTATTTTATCAATGTAGTGGGCGTTTATAATAGGTTCGCATATATGTATTAGATTTAGAATGAATTGTAAAAATGGCTCAAATATAATATGCGCGCTGTTGGCGTTTCTTTAATAAATAAATATACATATTATTTGTTTTCTTTTGGATAATTGTCGTCCGAATCTGTTACTAGCTTCTAGGTACTTTTATAGGAACCAGGTATACTCCCGTGTTAAATTTATTCAACAAATTCTATTCCGTGAAGCTAATTGTTGTTCTCGCTTCTAATATTTGCATAAATACAGATTATCAGATTGATGTTCATGGTTACAGCTTCTCCCCTAAGGGTTGTGGCGTGAAGTTATGTTAGCATATAACTTTTTTTTAAATAAATAAGTTAGAAAATGCAACAAATAAAACATATCCGACTAGCATTAATAAAGATTGAAAATCTCTTGAATGTTGTAATCGATAAATATAGTTAGGTACTATATTCGATATCTATAGTATTACCTATTGATATCCTACACATACATAAATACGTACAAACAATATTTAACAGGAGCGGACAACATAGTAAGGTCTTTGTTTCTCCCGAAGCCATTAACCCTCTAAATTCATTAGGTCCGGCTGGGATAGATTGCTTTTCGGAAAAACCGTATCTTCGGTAGCAACAAAATATTTCTTATTCGCTCGTGAAGGGGAGAATTAATTTTTGTTTTTATGTTTGGTTTTATTTTAACCAGAAAAATACAGTGTATTTTAAGTTAAATACAATTTGATTTCTTTACAATTTAAATTATTATTTTTTATTTTAATAGTAGCACGATAAAGTGGCCGCATTATGCCTAATGTTAAGTATAGTGGAATCCAAAAACAGCAGTGACCACGAACAGATCGGCAATCTATTGACGATTGTCGCTGTCATGCCAACCTGCAAGCCTCTCGGCTCTGGATTATATCCTGCTTGATGTCGAAACGCGATAAAACAAAAGACCGTCACTGTACTTATTGGGCTTATCATTATATGTGATATCAGTAGGTATATATGAGATGTATGGTACAGCGAAATTTCTTTGGAGATTCTTCTCTACTTGGAAAAGTCTGACTGGTGGACTACCTCCACCATACAGGAGATCGCGGCTGAATAACCTTGTGTTTTGTTCTTGCGTTGAGTAGGATTTCCAGAACTCCTTGGGGCAGGTCAGGGAACCGCGCCAGTGGTACCTGTTGTATTACAAGCGTCCACAGACTACGTTATCTGCTTACCATAAGGCGGGCCGTATTTTTTTTTTTTTTTTTGACTGACTACACTGTTACCCTTAGGGGCCCTATCCTAAAACAGAGCCGCTGCGGCTTTTACATCTTCACCGGACTTGGGGGCGAGCGCTTAGGGTACTCAGCCGCGAAAGTTTGTGACGACCCGCACGAGGGTGCCAGAGTGGCCGAACCTCGGCTCGGGCGGTCGTCGCGAATGCGAAAAAGTTGCGATCTAACTAAGGCGGGCCGTATGCTTGATTACCGCCTTTGTTTAACCGACTTCAACAAAAGAAAAGGTTACTCAATTCGAATGTATATTTTTTATGAATGTTCCGTCATAACTTCTTTGTTTATAAACGGATTTGGATGATTCTTTTTTTGTTGGATAGGAAATACCTCAAGGATACTCCGATTATAATATTATTGGCATTACACCTTCAACTTCGAAGATACACTAAGGAACTCTTCAAAATCATTTAAGTATGTTGGTTTTCTTTTTTGTTAAAAATTGTTTTGTAGTATTAAACATCGGCTGTTTCCTGAACGCGACTCCCCTAAGCGTGCTACTGATTCCTACACTTGGTGTATGGTGGTCGCGATCACACAATTGTAGTTTACTACCACGCAGTAGATGTTTTATGTCGTTTTTCCGTGGATATGATAACACAAGTTTCATATTGTACAAGGATTTTTGTATATTCAAATAATTCTTATACTAAAACATAAATACAAACCGTGTGTTTATTAATATCAAGGAAAATATTTAAGAGGAAACTGTATGGTACGAAGCGGCGCGCGCGGCCGAGGGAACATTTTTCAGTGTAACAAAGCGAATATTGGAGAGGCTTCACAAAGGCCAAGCGATGTGCGCAGCAACGATAGTGAAGTGCTTATAATATTATTACATCTTTTAATATATTTATTATCGATATATTTTTATAATCGACCGTGAATGTGGTTGTAAAAATGAACAGAAAAATTCATACAAAATAGTAATTAGTACACGTCCAGACTTCACTTTATTTTATTATAAAATTATAATTCTATATTTTATAAATACATACTTATAATTGGCGCCGGTAATGAGTTCGCATATCTGTACTCGATTTTATATAAAAATAAACACTCCCTCATATTTTTACACGCTTCAAATTTATTATATGTACTTACTTAGAGTATTACTACTACACGTGACAGCTCACGCACACAGCGAAATTTGATACTAGTAAGCGGATAAATTATAATGGTAGTGAAACAGCGTCATTAAAAAAATAAAAGATTATTCTACGTTTAATTAGAACTTAAATGAAATTTCTAGAAAAAATGTATTTAAGTACTGAAGTAAAGTACAGGTAAAGTATTTACCTACCTCTATTATTATTATAATCATGAAGAAGAATTATAACTCCAGTGAAAGTCCCGCCAAAATCGGTCCAACCGTTTCTGAGATTATCTGGAACAAACAGACAGACAAAATATTTTAAAATGGAGCTTTTGTTTTAGGTATGTATACTTTCAAATGCATTTAGTCAAAAGCCCGCGATTTCGATGGCGTTAATCTATACAATTAGTAAATTTGAAGTGTCTGTTTGTAATGTCAAAATGACAGATTTTTACTAAATGCTACTTACTATATTCCTATAAAATAAAATTTTTGAGTAGTAATTTTTTTTATCAAAATCTGTCCAGTACCTATCTAATACCTAGTTTTTGTCTGATACGCGCACAACGCCAAAACTATATTTCTATTATTAATAGTAATATAGTTTTTTTTTATTTTCTAAATTTTGAACATTTCATCGAATCTTTCTCAGCACTAATACTGACTCAGCTCCCTTACCAAGGGTCCCATACTTACATACATAGGAGTAATTGTTTGCGAGCACATTTTTCTTTGAGGTTACTCTGTATTAAGTGCTTAAAGTTAAATAAGACGCAACGGACTGCACCGACAAACGTGTACGATATCAAACGAGGCTTTAATTGTACCACAGATTATAACGTATTTGGTAAGCGAGCGAAGTCAAAGGTTTACTAGTAATTATAAACGAGAGTTTGTTGGTAAATTATACTATTACCAATTGGAGTATTTATTAAAATAAAATTAGTTAATTACCTAAATGGAAGCGGTAGGGAAAACTTGCTTAATTCGAACCCCTTATGAACAAAGAAAAAACATTAAATCCGAATTTAGAGAACTTTTAAAAAGTGGTTTCGAACACTTTATGTGTTGATAATAATATTTTAGAACAAGTATAGCTGTACAATTGTTAAAATTGAAGTGATTGTTTAGTTCTTTTACTAAATTCATACGAGAGTAGATATATATGACACGTATAACAGAAACCCATTTTTAAATTTTTTTCTCTATCTGTCTATTTGTTCCGGGTAATCTTCGAAACGGCTGGACTGATTTTGACAGGACTTTTACTGGTAGATAGCTTATTTTATAGGGAGTAGCTTAGGATGCTTTTATTTTATAAAAATGATTAGAGTTCCTCGCAAATAAAAATCTATTCGGAAAACAATTGGTCATGGAGAATCATTTACCGATTGCTTAAATGACTTATGCTGAGTAAACCATAAGAGATATAGCAAATTAATGTACTACATAATTGTAGACATTTAAAAAACCTAAAAAAAGCGCCCCAAAATCGTCGTTTTCCGAATTGATTTTAACCTGCGCGGAAATCTAATTAATTTTCTAAAATAAAAGTAGCCTATGCAAAAAGCGGTTATTTTGTTATTACAGACAAACACTTCAATTTTATTTATTTGTATGAGATTAAAACATATCGACAGCTGTTTTAAATACAAGTCAATATAATTTTAATATTTGTTTGTACAAGATTTCTAACAGTTGTTAGTCTAATCTCTTGCTCGTTAATAAAAGTCCAGTTTCACATAGTAAAATATCCTCATAATCCCAAACCGAGGAGCGCTCTACCATACCCCAATGTAAATATTTATACTACGTCATGTGTTTGCTGTGATTTTGTTAGATTAATGTTCCCGTGATGAGCTAATGATTAATGTTTAGTAATTATAAAAGATTATTACTATAATGACCAACTAGTTGTGCTCCCGCGGACGACAGAATTTTGTTGATCGAGCATAGGCGCTCCCACACATTGTTATATTAAAGACAAACATGCTTATAGTGGGTGATCCTTTGGAGATAGACATATACTCTCGTTGACTTTTTTGTAGGCTTTTTTAAGATCTATAATTATGTTATACATTAATTTGATATATCTCGTACTGTTTACTCAGCGTAAGTAATTTAAGCGCCCGAATTGAGTGAGCCACTACTATTTTCGTATTATTTTATTGTATTTGCGCGGAACATGAATTATTTTTCTTAAATAAATTTAGCCTAAGTTACTCCTTATAACATCAGCTATGTGCCCGTAAAAGTCCTGTCCAAATTCAGCCCAATAGTTTCGGAGATTAGCCGGAACAAACAGACAGACACACAGAATTTTTTTTTAAAAATAGTTATTTTTTAATATAAGTTAGTATCTATCTACCTTACCTTTAAGCTTGCATATACATTTAAGAAAAAGCTGTTATTTTGACGTTACAAACGGACACTTCGATTTAATTAAATTTATAGATTTCGAATATATGAACCCTGTATTAGTGTAATGAAAATCATGTTACTGGCGAACAAACTGATATTTTATAAATCTAAGTAACTTATGAAGGTCACTAAATGACAACACGGTATCGTTATGTATAATTATCTACTTAAGTACTTTGTGATAGGTACTTTACATAAGAGCTTTATGTCATTAACAACATATACACTCAAACTCGTTCGTCATTGTATTTATTATATACATTAGCGACCCGCTCCGGCTTCGCACGGGTGCAATTTTATTTACTAATGCACTGTCATTTATGTTTAAAAATCATCTCCGATTCGATTTACAGTTTATCGCTTAAGTATTGATAGTTAATTATCGTAAACAGGTGGCAACAGCGTACCTAACGTTTAACCGTTTCGCTGCGAGTAATTTTTTTGGTTGCACGAAATTTTCAATCTGTGTTATCTTCTACGGTATTCATTGAAATGATATAATGTACAGCGTAATTTTAATCTACATTAAATTCCTAAGATAAATAATATACTTTTGTGGTTATGTATTAATATTAATTGGAGTAAATAGCTTCTCAAATAACGTAATATTATTAAGTATATTTAAAAAATAAAAATTATTACTGTGAGTTAACTTTAGGAGATAGACAGACATATTATGCCATCGCGGATTTTACTTTAGGCTTTTTGAAGAATTAAAATTCTTTGGTACATTAATTTGATGGGTTTAGACAGCGTAAGCCACGACTTGATTACAAAACATTGAATTTTCTTATACAAAAACAGAATTAGAATGTATTTTAACCTTCCCAAAAAAATCTCTAGATAACAGTGAAAACCGAATGAAAATCCGTTTCGTGTTTTAGAAGAATTACATAAGCGGAGATACAGACTGACAGACGCGGATAGTGACTTTATTTTATACCTACTTACTACTTGAGATTTTACAAATATTTATAAAGAATTTACGAAGGTAAATAAATGACTGCACAGTATCGTTATAATAATTATGTACAAATAAAAGTATAGATCATATTATACACAAACTCGTTCGTCGTTGTCGCATTGTTTTCATGCGACTTAAGGGAGATGAGTTTTATCTAAAGAATTTTAAATACTTCACAAGATTTCCGAAATGATAATTTCTTCCAGCAACAGCCGTGCTAAAAGTGTTTTTGCGGAGTCCTGTGGCTTTGAAGCGAAGTTCCTTCCGAAACAATATCAACCTGAAGGAAAGTTGGTAAAACAAAAACCTTGTACCTCGCATTAGAAGGAAATGATTTGATCTATTTATTTATTTATTCAGCACTGACAACAGTCATTCATTAAAAAATATATAAAAAGCAGCAAATCAATCTCATCCATCATCTGCAATATCATCATCCATAAAATAAAAAATAAAAAATGGTTAAAATTAAATTTACCTACCTATTAAATTGTCCAGTTAACTCATGACCTATATTTGACATCGCCCAGATAACACACGTATAAAATTTACATAAGTACGACACTTATGATGTGAATCTGATATCAAACTAGGTAATGTATTCATCCCCTTTTTCTTCATCTCAGTCGTACACTTCTGGTGAAGTGGTCGTGGTCATTGATCGTCCGATAGGGTGATTGCGGCTTTTGCTCGACTTCTCCATCCTATTCAAATATTTAGTAGGTATTTGAAAAGAATTTCGTCGAAGAAAAAATTTGAAAATCGCTGACTTAAAGCATTAAAATATAGGTAGGTAGATTATTATAAGTACCTACAATAAAATGTGATAGTCATATTTGGTGAGCGGAACGCAAGTATTTAGGTAAATATTGTTTCTTTAGAGAATGTACCTACTAGCACAAGCTACACATATAGACCGAGTCGCGAACACCATGCATTGGGAAAAGGCCGCTATATAATGATTCGTTTATGCACGCCGCGTTCCAGGATCAACCGATGCATGTGTCATGTCATGTCCAGTTTATATGCAGACATAACAGCGGCGCGGCGCGGCGTCTGGCGGTGGATTATTGATATGTTTTTGGATTGTACTGAACTGTAGAAAACTTACCATGCTATGACAAAGAAAAAAAAAACATAATGTTCGATAGAATATGGAGTTGTTTTCAATTGTTTTATTTTAAAGCGATTGATCGGTTTACGAGCTGTAAAACAACTGTTATAAAAATGACGATTTTTCCGTTTTACTCGCCGCTCGCCTGCGCTGATCGATTGACAAAACAAGCAGTATAGCCCTGGCATTTGTGCTAAGCGGGTGTCTTATAAGTAATTCAGAATCTGAAACCTTGTGTTACTTAGATATAGTATGCTATGAAGTAACTAAAATAACTAAATAATTGGTTTAAAATGTGAGGATTTTCCTCATTTATGCATTTCTATAGGAAGAAGGAAGCACGTAGAGATTTGATTTGCTTCTTTACTTGACCAATATTATAGTCGAATCTCCATTGTAACTGTTCGCTACCGCTGCTGGCTTGGCTCGCTGTAAATAATCGACGTGCGGTTTTGCTCGACTCATGGTGCGAAAAATTAAACATGCTTGGGAAGCCCGAGTCGCTGCGGTTTTGCTATGAGACACAGGCGAGATTTACCAGCGAGTTTACTTCCCACTCAACTACATAGGTTCTGTAAGGGAAGGTCCCATAATGTATAGTCACATGTATCACATGTATTCTTTTGTATCTTAGTCACACTGTAACTAGTCAGTTAGATTGAATTTTCTTGGGATCAATTCCCGACTTAATTGTAACTTAGGCAATAATAGATCTGTGCCAAAAGCCAACCCAGGCCGAGGTTCTGCCACTATGGAATCATTGAGCTTTTGCCCTGCTTTCGCGACTGAATGCCTTCCGGTGAAGCTGTAAAATCCTTCTGATGCATTTAGCCCATAACTCAGAAAGTCAGATCGAAACATAATCTGGCAACTCGTAAAATCGCTTGTCGATTAGAGTCTTCACTTTCATTATTTATTACAATTAATAAAATTGAAGTGTCTGTTTGTAATGTCAAAATAACAGCTTTTTACTATATGCATATTAAAGTATATACGATACAAATAACAAAAAAAAAAAAAAAAAATATTTATCTGTCTGTTTGTTCCGGGTAATCTCCGAAACGGTTGGACCGATTTTGACGGAATTTTACTCGTAGATAGCTAATTGCATAGGGAACAATTAAGGCTACTTTTATTTTAGAAAAAGAATTAGGGTTCCGCAAAATTAAACAAAATCTGATCATGATGAATCAATTTGGGTGCTTAAATGACTTACGCTGAGTAAACTATAATAGATATAGCAAATTAATGTACTAAATAATTGTACACATTAAAAGACCTACAAAAAAGTCAGCGAGAGTATATATCTATCTTTTAAGGAAGACCCACAATAAGCATTTTTGTCTTTAAAATAGCCGGAAGCGGGGAAACAAGATTCGCGCGGGCATTCTGTAGTCACGTGAGGAAGCCGCGGGCACAGCTAGTTATTGATAAAATTGTTAATTTTTTAATATACGATAAAATAAAAAATAAAAAATTAAATCTTTTTTTTAATTGGACTGAAGCGTCACGTCGCGTCGTTGGGAGGAACTGAAGATGGCTTACAAAGAATTTTTACTTTCGAATAAGCGTTCGGGTAAACTTTTCCAAGTCGAAATATTACTTTGCAGTCTACAATACAATCGCAAATGCAGTCTTAACGGCCGTCAATACATCCGCATTATAAAATAGTACAAACAAACAATAATTCCAACTCATAAAACACTTGATCCGGCGGTTTATAAATATCAAAACCGATCGTTCTATTGTACGCTCTTATCCATCCTTTCGCCATCTGTCGGCGAATTCGAACACCCGGGCGTACCAACTTTCTGATACAGACTTTAAAATCTTTTGATAAACTATTTTAAACCTTATGAATATAAATTTAGATGTTGAAGAAAATATTTTAAGTTGCATAATAGGAATGGTATATTTTTAAAGTCAAATGCAACGTGCTTACCGCGGTTGATGATCGCGGGTGGTCATTACCAGCTGCGATGACACCCTAGCGAAGTGATAAAATGGTACTTATTTCAAAACCTACAACAAAATTTAGAGAAAAATATCTACACAATATGATAGTACAAATAAAAAGGAGTAAAGAACTGGCTAACGTAGATAGTTATTGTATTCAATTGTGATTTATAACTTTAAAGAGTTGATCAAATATTATAATTACTCTAATCCATAATTAAAGTATAGGTAACTGGTTGACTAACCGACATATTAATGCACAGTCTAAGCTATTGGGGCTAAAATCGTGATTTTATTGAAAATTATTCAACCCGTAAAGTGGTGAAATAGTTTATGGAAGTTTGTATTCGTAAATATCCGATGTAAATCCGTCATTTTTTAAGATATCTATAAAAATTGGTATTTAGCAATTAATATAAAAAGAAAAAAAAAAGGAAAATTATTACAATATTTGAAAGATATTTATTGAAATTATACTTCTTTTGGCGCATATTATGGTAGACAGTAAAACTGAGAGTTGCGCGTACAGAATATACAGATACATAGGTTTTGAAGGGACATTTTTTTTGGCTAGTTAGAACAAATTGCCTTATTACTAAATGCACCCATGTTTCTCCCTTCCTCACAGAAGGCAAGAACACGTGTATATGTATAGTTAGTTAGATCGCGTTTTAACTTTTTTTGCATGTACAGCAACAGTGCAAGACGAGATTCGACCAATTTGGCATCTTTGAGCTTGTTGCCTCGCTTTCGCTGCTGATTGCCTTAATCGCTCGCCCCCAAACCTGGTGAAGCTGCCTAAGCCTCTAATGTTACTAGGGTCATTATGGCTAACAGTATAAACAGTTCAAAAAAAAAAAGAGTCTCGCTCCTTACGTGTCGTAAGTGTTACACCATGAAATTAGGCCATGAATGATAATAATGTAAATTCATTTTACTGATTTTTTATTGTGTAATAGTACATTATTGCCTTGAAATAGGTAATTGCAGGTTGATCATGATTTGAAGGCCGAGCCGTAGGCGAGGACTTCACTAATACGAGACAGGCAATTGCAATTTCCGCCGAGGCATATATAGTGTTTTCATATATATAGGCATATATGTAGTAATGACAATATTACCATGCATGTTTGAGAAAAAATATTTAAGGTCTATAGAAGTATTATGTTAATTTGATTAATTAAAAAAGTCCTGTTTACCTTTTTAAATTGTTAATTATACAATAAAACAATCAGTAAAGATAATTTTCATTATCGTTATTGACGGGTAACTTCATCATGTTGTTGACACGCGGGAATAAGTTTTTGAATTATTTTTGTTTTGTTCCGCCAAAGAATTATAACCTAAGGAAGTACACAAATTTTTGTAAGTCAAACTATTATTTTACTAATAATGTGTTAGATAATATTAATACAGATAGAAATGATACAATTATGACTCAGCAGTAACGTGTTGCAGCACTGAATCGATTAATAAATACAAATATAATTTAATAACATACAAATTTTTTGATTTCATCTATATAAACCCTTTTTATATTAAAAAATGAAATAGCTTCTTGGGCAAAGCTCTACTCGGCGATTTCAACCAAAAAATAATCGATTATACATATCTACATACATTACTAGATTAAATAAAATAATTTTTTTATATATATCGTCAAACAGCGCATTTTAGCGCTCCTCGAAAAAATACGCCCAACCAGAATTAAATCCTACATAATCTAATTCATTAAACACTTGCACACAACAAGTGTAGAGATAATAGGATTATATCATTGGAACTATGAACTATAACAGCCTTAGACGATTTAAGAAATAATCTTGTTTTAGTTTGAATACACTATTATTATTAATAATTATCTTTTATCATATTTTTTGACAGTTTATTTCATATACATTGACAAAAACGTCAAAATATAAATAAATCGCTTTAATGTAAGTAGTTATTGTCGTTTTTATATGTAACGCTGTAGATTATTATTATTAATTAAATCATTATTTTAACAGAATAACTAAAAAACGGTAAATAATAATAATAGGTTATCACCACAGTTATCATGCTATATTACCTTTCAGGTGAGCAAAAATATATTGCGTTACAGACTTAAATACGGCCTACTATGTATTTTATTGTCATACTAGATATGTCAGAGGGTAGGTATGTAAAAATTTATCCTACCCACTCTCCAACGCGCGTCCGCGCCATCGCAGCGTCGCATCACACCCATGAAGTTTTCGTTGTTCCCACATCCCATAGTTGCCTACTTGCCGGTTTGTTTTTTTTTTCTTTTTTTGTCGATCTGACTGTACTCGCCCATAAGAGCCCTGACGCCTTAGACGGCTTTAACAGCTTCAGCGGCTTGTTTGCCAGACTGCTTGACGACTTTCACAGTTAGGTACTGCTCCGCTCCCTAGGGTTGTATTGTGACGTTATAGGTTATAATATTTCTCAATAAATCTATACAAATAAATGAAATTGAAGTATCTGTTTATAATGTCAAAATAACAGCCTTTTACTAAATGCATTTTATAGTAAGTATATAGGGTACTTCTAACAAAAAAAAAAACAATTTTTATTTTTTTTGTCCGTGTTGTTTGTCTCGTTTATACTTTCATATACATGTAGTAAAAATCTGTTATTTTGACATTACAAACAGAGACTTCAATTTTATTAATTGTATAGATATGAGTCCTGCGAGTTAAGCTATGAGATATATTAAATACCTAATATAAATTACCGAGCCATATGCTGGCAACAGGAGCGCCGACAAATTCCAATAATGGATCTTGTCTCTAAGTATTTAACGCCATGATTTATTGTTTGTGGTGACATGAGGCCGTACAGTTTAAACGACCCCCTCAATTTACCCATAAATGTTTAGGGCGTGATATTACAGTATTGTAATGGATTATTATAGTTTTATTGGTCACACATTAAGAATATTTTATTGATTGACTAGTCTGCGTCCGTGGTTTCGTTCACGTGTGCTTTTGTTGTTTTTTTTTTTAATAATATTTATCTGGCCACCTACGATATTACTAGGGCGTTGTCTACTTTGGGACTCTCTTTTTAAAGAAGCTTTAGTAACCCTACCCACTACAGGAATAAAACACAAGGTTATATGGCTGTGATCTTCTGTAGGGTGTATTCTGTATGGTCCACAGTAATAAATAGTAGTTAAGGGTTTAAAAGAGGATTTCCTTTTTTTTATTAAGTAGGTGTTTTTTTCTATTATTACTTTGCTTCTAGAGAAAAGTTATTATATAGCCTAGATTCTTTCTTAGATTTAATGCTTTAAACTACCTACGTTTATAGTACGTAATAAATATGTTAGAAACCAACGTGATAAACGTAAAGTACTTATGTAATTTAATGTACAGGATGAGAAATACGTTTATTGCTGGTAAAATAACAAACAAAGAACAATCTAAATCAACAAGTGTAATTACTAATTAGGCTTATGGCCTTTCGTTCAAATTTCAACTAGGTACATGCTGCAGTGCTTTGCAGTACTTAGTAAGTCATACATCGTACTAAACAGAATTAGGTAAGTAGTCCGGTCAATTTAGACATTCGAAGTTACATAAAGTCCCAACAAGCTGAATTTCTGTGAAGTTGTTCAAAACATAATTATAAACAATGTCTAGAAGTTCCCCATCATTCCCCTGTAAGGAAAAAATTTAATTCAAGGTCAAAGGTCAAAAAAATGAGTTTTTCGCGATTTTCAGCAAAACGGTAAGTTTTATCATAAAAATACCTCAGACAAAAATTGTAGATCATAAAATTATCTATAAAAAATTTATCATTACTTTTTTTCTTACGAGCTACCGTTTCTGAGATATAACGATTCAAAAAGTTATAAAAGTTGTTATCGTCATAATATGCATGAGTACGCCACGTATATACATCTAGAGGTATAATGTTTTATATAATATATATATATAATATATATTAAATGTTTAAATATTTTTCTATCGGTCATTGTAACTTATACTTACAATATAAAATATACATAAGTTTTAACTAGAAGAATATCAGGTAAAATGAAACCCAGTCCCTTAATAAAGGGATGCAGTGCTAAATGTGGTTGCAAAAAAGTCGGACTGTCTTGTTCTTTGGCATGCACAAATTGTCAAGGCCGGTCGTGCTCTAATATTGAATCACAAACAATGGAGGATTCGTTTGACTCCGACGAAGTATCATGCGATACATCGCTATTGACGCAATTTACTTGCATCCAAAATGAAGATGAAGAAGAAGCAGGAGAAGAAGCACAAGAATTTGAAACTTACGAATAAGACGAATAAACTTCAACACTTTTTTTTCATTTACATCGCTTTTATCTTTCCCAACCTTTGAAAATTTCCGTTATTTTGCAATAGTTTTACATTAAACAGGATCACAACTGACCCGTGGAGTAGGCCTACCGGGGAAACCACGTTAAAAAAAACGCGCCAAGTACACTACCTCATAGGTGGCGTGAAAACGTGTGCATATTATGACGATAACAACTTTTATAACTTTTTGAATCGTTATATCTCAGAAACGGTGGCTCGTAAGAAAAAAAGTATTGATACATTTTTTATAGATAATTTTATGATCTACAATTTTTGTCTGAGGTATTTTTATGATAAAACTTACCGTTTTGCTGAAAATCGCGAAAAACTCATTTTTTTGACTTTGACCTTGAATTAATTTTTTTCCTTACAGGGGAATGATGGGGAACTTCTAGACATTGTTTATAATTATATTTTGAACAATTTCACTGAAATTCACCTTGTTGGGACTTTATGTAACTTCACTCTCATTTTTTGGTCTAAATTGACCGGACTAAAGGGAAATATTTTAAAACGCCCATCCACCAGAATAACCGACAGCGGATTAGGACAATATATTTGTTTGTTTGCGATGACTTAGCAAATCGTTGTGGTCACCGTGGGAACGCTTAGTTGAGCACCGCAACACTAATGCACTGTTGTAAATCAAAACTGTCATTTCCTTTATTATTACGATCATTAAACGATTCTAAATTTCTGTGATTAATTTTATGACTAACCAGATTTTATGTAAGTACTAGCTGTGCCCGTGGCTTCGCTCACGTGGACTACAGAATGCCCGCGCGAATCTTGCTTCCCCGCTCCCGGCTATTTTAAAGACAAAAATGCTTATTGCGGGTGTTCCTTAGAAGATAGATTCATACTCTCCCAGACTTTTTGTAGGTATTTTTAATGCCTATGATTATGTAGTACATTAGTTTGCTATATCTTAAGAGATTTAGAAGTTGTTTACTCGGCATAAGCTATTTAGGTAAGCGTCTGAATTGATTCACCATGAGCAGTTTTATTTTTATTTTTCTGTAACCCTAATTCTTTTTCTAAAATAAAAGTAGCCTATGTAACTCCCTATATCATCAGCTATCTATCAGTGAAAGTCCCGTCAAAATCGGTCCAACCGTTTCGGAGATTACCCGGAACAAAAAGACAGACAAAAAAATTTAAAAATGGGCTTTTTGGTACAGGTGTCTTATATACTTTCATATGCATTTAGTAAAAACCTGTTATTTTGACATTACAAACAGACACTTCAATTTATTTAATTGTATAGAAATAAAAATATTCTAAGCAACCAAGCTTCGTTCTGTGACTTGCAAAACTAAAACACCTATCTATCGAGGTAAACTTGGAAATTTGATCATTATCTAAATAAACACAAAATGTTATCCAAGCCGTTCTTAACTTCATGTACCTATATTTATAACTGACTTTAAAAAAAGACGGCGGTTACTCAATACCAATGTTTTTTATATGGATGTTCAGGAAAATCTTCTTTGTTTATGAACCGATTTAGATGTTTTTTTTTTTTTTTTCGTTTGAATTTGGAATTGAACTTTCTACTTCGAAAATACACCACAGGACTTCTGACAACCATAGAATTGGTTTATTTTTCTATTTAAAACTGGTCTTGTTTGAAAAATGATTTATGCTAAGCCTGAACGCGAAATGTGGTATTGTGGTCGAGTGTTATTGACTACTGGAAAAGGCTAAACAAGTCCGCGTTACCAGCTAGTATACCCACTATAAATTAAATAAAAAGCATCAATATTAAATTAAATGGAGATTTAAACGCCCTACTTGAGTTAAACAATGGGTTATATTTGCGCGTATACTGGGGTGAGTTGCCGCCTCTCGACCATCTGGCTTGCTTTTCACAAGATGATTCAGTACTCGCAGTTTTGCTTTCTACATCTCGATCCGTTTCGTTGGTACTAATTTTTATAATATAGATCTATCTATAACTACTTATAATATAAATAAGTTATGCCCTACTTACTGTGCATATAATTAAGAAATGTTTATACATCTCTAGTTAGCTTCTTATTTCTCACCTTTCTAAGTAGGTACCTTTAAATAAAAAAAATTATTCTACGCTATATTATCTTAGTCTTTTATAAATTATTCCATATTGCATCTTGTGTGGTTTTTGAACGACTATTATCAGTAGGTATATATGTATATACAATTAATAAAATTGAAGTGTGTGTTTGTCATGTCTAAATAACTGTTTTTTTTACCAAATGCATATGAAAGCTTACGACATCTTTAAAAAAAACCCCGTATTGTTTTTATTTTTGTCGGTCTGTCTGTCTATTTGTTCCGGGTAATCTCCGAAACGGTTGGACCGATTTTTGCCGGGCCTTTTACTGTTATAAGTTTAACTGATGTTTTTAGGAGTATAAAGCTAAGGCTATTTTTATTTTAGAAAAAGAATTAGTTCCACGCAAATAATGGAAAAAGTGATTATGGTGAATCACTTCGGGCGGGTATACTGAGTAAATCTTATGAGATATATCAAATTAATGTGTTACATAGTTGTAAACATTAAAAGGATCTACCAAAAAGTTTGCAAGACCATAATATCTTTGATTATATAAACGTCTAGAGACCGTGTCCGCTTGAGACCGATGACATTTGCAATTCGCTAGCCTAGTGTGCGTAAAAGGCACTGTTGTACACGGGCGTCAGCTGTTTTTGTGTGCCGTATAGGGGATACCAAGGTTAAACATTTTACTTTAAAACTGGGAATTTGTGCATATTTATTTATTTATTAGGACTGCCAGTGGTCAGTGTAATAAATGCAGTCAGATTAAAAAAAAAAAAATTTGAAAAATAAAATACACTTTGCCTTTTAAGGCAATCACAACATGCAATGTGTAAACAAAAATACATAAAAAAATACAAAAAAAAAAAACTGTTATAACAGAGTTATTAGAAATTACGTCAAATATCTCGATGTTCCTGCGACCCGGTCCACATGTTATTTTGTATACGAAAACCAATAGGTAATTACAAAAAGTCACAGATAGGTAGTTTTATTGAAATTTAACATCGGTGAATTAATCTTGTCTCTTGCTTTGTGAAAGTCTTTGGTGTGCTACTCACAAGTTAGCTGCATCTCATTCACCTTTCCCACATACTCTCGAATGCATCTGATTTCCTAGCCGCAATGTGAAACTTACAGTCTATAGTAGGATTAAATTAGGAAAAAATATATTAATTAAACTGATATAGATTACCAAAAATTATGTTTCCATTTAGCTACTGTCAGCCAACTACTCCCCGAAACGAACCTAACTAGTATAAACTCAATGTTCTTGCGTTAAAGCATTGAGGAGTTCCTGTGACCATTTCCTGGCTTCATCATAAAACCCTGATCAGGTACTGCCAACCAACTACTCATCGAAAGGAACCTAGAGAGCACAATCTCAATGGGTTTACGTTAAAGCAGTGTGGAGTTCCTATCACCACCTACCGATATAGTATACATTTATCCACGCAATTTCAACCTATAGAGTATGTATAGTAGAATAGTATTCTTATTTCAACATAAAAAGTATTATATTATATCTAATACTGTTCAGTGAGTAATTCTTGTATAATAAATGAACTTAGTTTCTCGGAAACGGCTCCAACTAATAGGATAAAATTTTGAATTTAGATAATGTTTAACATTCCAAGTTTACTTACATAGGTAATTTTTTGATTGTAAGACACCGGGCTGCGCTTGGTCGCCCAGATATTTTTTATAGTTTTAACAACCGTCAGAGTGAATTTCAATGCATTTAAAACAGCAACACTGCCAAGAAATGTCGTCTTCACTTTTACGAATTAATTATATTTGTATGTAAATAAATTTAAGTGACTTATTTATATGAAATAACAATACTTACTTATGCAATGTAATCTTCTTATCTTTATCTTTTTTGTAGGAAGTAGTCTTTGAAAAGTTTACCTAATTAATTACACAAAACACCATTTTAAATTATAATTGTGAGAGAAAAATACGCCTATACTCTGTAGTAAGCTATATGTACTGACAGCGGTTTTATCCGAGGTGATTATTTTTGATGCTTTTGAAAAATACTCCTTTGAAACGTCGGACTGGGAATCTAGACGTACAAATAATCAAAGCATAATATATGTCTATCTTCTAAGGAACATCCACAATAAGCATTTTTGTCTTTAAAATAGCCGAGAATGGGAGAGCAAAAACTCGCGCGTGTGCCCGATCGATAACATTCTGTAGTCCACGTGAGCGAAGCCGTAGTCACAGCTAGTAGTATTACAAAGTACTCTGTGACAACACAGTGTATAGTTATTGGTACTATTATGTGATCGTTAGGACAAAACTAGGGGTTCTAGTTTTAAAAATATCGATAGTTGAATTTATTTAAATTGATTGAAACTAAATAATGATTAGCCAAAAATAAATCATCTTAATTCGATATTATTATTTATATTTTAAGTACATTTAATTGACCAAATAGGGCTTCAATCAGATTTATATATAAAAACATCTAATAATATGATAATAATATATGTATCGCTTGAAACTTGAAAACAATGATTTAAATATCTTTTTCCTTACAACTTATTCCGTTATTGTTAAAAAAAGACGCTCGCCTGGCTTTGTTGTAACGATAGATGGATGCCTCATCGCTATTAGCTAGTATAAATTGGAGTGAGAACCATGCATAATTTAAATACAACGAAAATTGAAATCATTAAATAATTTGAAAGTGGATCATATAGTTATATATTTCAATATTACATTTATAGTTTTTAGTACCTATATTATCTTATTATTAAATTTATTTTATCGATTTATCACTAAAAGCATTGCAACTCTCAAGCCTAGTAATGACATTGACATTAGTGACATTTGACATGACTTTGGACATGTTATACAACACATGTAAGATGTAATAAGTTTTGATGTTGTGTTGATTACAATATCTATTTCATAATTTTCATTTTTGAGTTTCTGCATTTAATTGTAACTGAAATTATGAGCCATTATTAGTGTAACATAATCTTTGTCAGTTATAAATCGGCAACATGTGGCATATTTTGCATAACCACTCCTGTAATTTAATGCGGCAGAGGTAATTTTTTATATGTATCTTTATTTGCATTTTGTTGAATGAAATATATATCTTAGTAATTCTCTACTTTTAATTTCAGGTTACTAAGTTCAAAAACTAACGTCTATCTTACCAATATCATAAATAATAAGCCTTCAAATATCTTAAAAAGATATATTTCCGAAATCAAGACTTCTGTTGATAAAAAATCGAATACAGGCCTTTTACTGTTATGTAGCCCGTGGAAATTGTGCACTGGAGTTAGTTTAGGTATTTGTGTACGTTATTTGTTATATAATGGACCAGTATTTTGTAAAGCAGCTCAGAATACAAGGACAATACAACGAAGGCCTAATTTGTATGATGACACCAATAAGTTTGATTGGCAAAAGTTGTTAGGATATCTAAGACCGCATAAATGGTTATTAGTTGTGGCTGTAGCGGTAAGCATAATATTTTATAGTGGTTTGTTAGTTTTGTTTTCTTGATGATACTGATCTCAAATTAGAATTTTTTAATAAATATTGCCCTAGTTCCTTCTGTGAACAATTAATTAAGTACAGTGGACCCGCGGTAATCTGGCCCTGGTCTAATCCGGCCCCCCCTATGATCAGACATGCTTATAACCTGTACCTACAGGAGAGCTGCGTTATGAATCTGTCACGGAAGCTGTCCTTCACGAATGTTTGGTTTATAATATTAATATATATGTATGATATATATGTATATATTAATATATATATATAATATACTCTACATTGTTTATTGTGTTCTTTAATTTACTAAATTCAATGTCAAATTATTTTTAGTACATAGAATCTTACCACTTTGAAATGTAATTTGTCGGATTACCACAGGTCAACTGTATACATTTTGGAAATAACATGATAACAAATTATAAATGTCTAATATAGATTTGTAATATATAAGAAAATAGCAAAAAAGTACAGATTAAGTATGATGTCTATATCATTTCTGATTATGTCCAGTCAGACATTATTTTTACTTTATTAAAATTGCATTATTATTTTTCCAGTCTGCTTTGGCAGTGGCATTTTTAAATATTTATATTCCGGCAATGTTGGGAGTCATTGTCAATGTTTTAGCTAATATGAAGAATAATCCTAATGCCGACTTCATTAATGAAATTAAACTGCCTGCAATTAAATTGATATCTCTTTACATTGGACAGGTGATATATTTTATATTTACTTTGAAAGATATTACAATATGGAGTGGAACATTTGTATAAAGTTGCCAGAATTGGACAAAGGACACTATGAGAATTGAATAATAAAAAAGTTTCATATAAATGACTATGATAGAGTCAATTTAGGTGAAAAATGCAAAAGTTCTCCAAATCTGGCCAAAGGTCATGAGTAAAGTTTTAATAAGTATGTGTCTCACAAGTAACCCTCTAATTCAGTTTGATTTTTCTGAGTGAAATAATTGATACAAAATGTCTGATAAATTTTACGTTGTTTTTTCATTATGTTAATCAAATTAATATATGTTAAATTTAAAACTTTGAAATTTATCAAATGTTCTCACTATTACAGCAATAATTCTACTTAGGTCACATCTTTATCGAATTCCTTAGCTCTGCATTCAACTCGCGAGCTTTCTATAGGTATATTCCAAACACACAACATTTTATTTTGTAATGCTTTTCAGGCTGCATTCACGTTCTTCTATATACATCTTCTATCCCAAGTGGGTGAGCGAGTTGCCGCACAAATGAAGCAGGATTTATTTGAGTCAATACTGAGACAAGATATGGCTTTCTTTGACCAAGAGCGAACAGGAGAACTTGTCAACAGGTTAGGTAATTTTAAAACGCATTTTTTATGCTTTATAGGTTTAGCGTTATAAAAATCAAGCCTGATTTTAAGTGTAGATGTGGCCTGAGAGTATGCTTTAGCATCTAGTGGGGGATCTGGTTCTCAAGTGCAGCTGCCGGAACACACCTGTAGGTGCTTGGTGACAGATTTTAAACATGAGGGTGGTAGCTAGCAAGGTGTCCATTAGAAAACGCACCACCAATAATATGGTTTCATCACCATGTTTTCTTTCATTGAAAGCTCGTTATAAAGTGATTAGAACTCACGTCGATTGGTTTGGTACAAACGCAAATGATGATTAAAATACAGTATTGCATTTAGATATTAGATAGAGCCCAATAACACACCAGCTTCTAATAACTGTGTAAGATGGTGGTGGTATAAGATTTTCAGGAGTTCCCTGGTGTATCTTCTAAATCGAAGGTTCAATATCATTGAAATTGAAATGGGACCACTCTCGAGGTACCCCCTTTCCAACAAAAAATTAAAATACACATTCAATTTTAGAACATCCTTTTTTGAAGACCATTAAAAAGAGAGTCACTTTGACAGGTTTTTCATTATGTATGTGGGTATGGTGGTCATGACTCCGTTGGATTCATATCCCTAACCACATTAGATTACTGAATATATCCTAATTCTGGAACTCGAACTTCTTAAGAGTGCCACTAAGGAGGGTGCAACCACCAAGCATATTGTGCCGTAATATAGAAAATGTCATTGTCAACATATTTTGATGTACATTAAAGGTTTATTATGATCAAATTGATGTGTTCAAAGTTGATTTAATATATTTTGTTTTTAGATTAACTGTAGATGTACAAGATTTCAAAAGTTCCTTCAAACAAACAATATCAGGAGGCTTAAGAGCTATCACTCAGGTAATCATTTATTACATAAATTAAACTAAAAGCCTTTGTGCTAATTTTGGTGCTAAGCTACTTTTTTATATATGACTTTCTGCCCATGTTGACAATTTCGCCACTGTCAAATGTGACAAATACACGTTTTAGAATTTAACTACTAAAGGTAGATAGTTAGTAGAATAACCTAAATGGTGTTACTGAAAAGTACGAGTATATGTTTGTAAAGAATAAATCAATAATTTAATAATAAATATTAAGTATTATAATATTCAGCTTAATTAGTATACAAGCATTCTCTTTTGAGTAATTAAATGTGGTCCTGTGCAGTTCACATAGTATTGTTATACCTACTTGTGGGTAATAAAATGCCGTTTGTCTTCACCAAAATAATTTATTCGTACTCAATAAGACAAAGTTGGAGCAAACTCAATATTCAGGTGTTCTTAGTCGCAGTCGTAGTCTTAGTTCAGAGTAATTGTCCTTTACATTTATCTATGGTTCTTTACTACTCTATTGTTCCCTGCAATGTGATGAGTTTGGTCTTACAACAGTATCCGTTACTCACATTACTCTAAGGTTATATATTCTTCATGCAGATTTCTTCTTTTTATCGCTTGTTGTTTTCACTTGGTTGTCCAAAACAGAACTGACCTACTTCGGAACACGGTTCACTTATATCCAAATAAAACAAGGGATCGAAATTACTAGAGTAACCTTGACCTATTTTTAGCATACCGATTTCCTTTAAAAGAAGGTGAAATGTGCAATTTTTAGACACTGTTTAATTGCGAAATTTGATCTATCTCTGAATGAGTGTGCCTTTTCTTACTTAAAAATACATACTCAATGTTTCCTTTAGTGAATTTTTTGTCATAGCAATATCCTCAATAAACTTTGGCTTTGTCATTTGAATAATAGGGAGGAGACATGCTGCTTGATAAATGTTTTCTTTTTTGAGTCATTTTTATTTTAAGCCTTTTATATATATCTTTTATATAAATCTGACAGAAATGTAAAGTATGACATATAAATAGGTGTCTTAATTTTTTTTTTTTTTTATACAACAAACGTGGCAAACAAGAATACGGCCCGCCTGATGATAAGCGGCTACTGAAGTCTAAGGACGCTTGTAATACCACAGGTATCACTAGGCACACCGTAAGGCTGCCTGTCCACTGAATTGGAGCTGTGAAAATTTCGACCAATAGATTTGCATAAAAATCTAAAGATGCAATTCTATTGACCGAAATTTGCACTGCTCTGCTCCGCTCCGCTTCATTAAAAAGATAACCTAAAGAGCTCTGAAAATTACTCATCGCAAGAAAACAACACAAAGTTATTTGGCTGCGATCTGTCTATAATTTATTACAAATCAAACCTAATCATAATCTAAAGTACACCATAGACTCTTCTCATTAAAGACGGGTTCGTTGAAATGAAATCGCTTGAACTACTAGGGACTGTCATTGTTTAAAAGTGAATGGTTCCATGAAGTGTTTTTAACTTACTATGATTTTATTTTTTAGGTGGTGGGTTCAGCTGTTAGCCTTCTAGTAATATCGCCGCATTTGACAGGATTGACTTTAATATGTGTACCTTCAGTGGTTATCGGAGGGACCTTCATTGGGTCTTTACTACGAAAGCTCTCAAGGGAAGCTCAAACTCAGGTTTGTAGGCTCTTATTAATGACTAATCAATAATAAAAAAAAATTATAATGTTCTATTTTGTCATAGGAATTGACAACCCTGCACAATAAACTAATCCATCTATTAAATTTTACTAGAATTTTTGGTGGTAACTTGATGTGTCATGCGATGATTTTTATTTTTATTCATGAACCTACATCATGTGACCCTATTTTATGTGTATTATTGGTAATATTTTTTGTGTTTTTGGTTATTGTGAGCAAGTGAAGTGCATTAAAAAAAAAAACTAGAAATGTGAATTTCGAGTTACCACAAAATTTCTCTGAACAGCTTGGCTCGAATAAGGCAGCCACAGTATTGTCAGAGCGGTCTTTATAGATTATAAAAATAGTACGTTCGATGTTGAGCTTAAAGGACGTATATCCAGTGACCTTAATAAAGAAATCTCTTAAAATTCAGACTTGTAGTTTTTGTTTTTATTCATTAACTTAGGTTTTTTGACCCTTATATTAAGTAATATTTGTGGCTATTTTGCGTGATATAGTTTGGTTGTTGTACATAAGTGAAGTGGATTATAAATATAAATTATTAATTTGTCACAAATTTCCTTGGATAATTCTGACAAGGGAGCCACCATCTTATCAGAAGACCCTACTTAGTATAATTATTTAAAAAAAATTACGATGGCTTCAAAATTGATACTGGCAAGTGCTTTTTATGGCGCTAAAACAAGAAGAAGAATCAATCAATATCATCGTGATAGTATAATTTCTACGTGTAATATCTACTTCGCAGATAGAGAAAGCGACTTTAGTTGCAGAAGAAGCGATATCAAACATGCGGACGGTCAGAGCGTTTGCCGGTGAAGAGAGTGAGTCGGAGATGTTTGCTCGTGAATGTGATGCCGCCGCTGAACTCAGTATGGAGCTAGGTCTTGGCATTGGTCTCTTTCAAGCTGGGACTAATCTCTTCCTTAATGGGTAAGTAATTTTTTTAAGTTATACTTCTTTAGTGGTATTATTTAAAAATGATTTGAGTGAATTTTTACGATACCAGCATACATTGAAACTAAATGTCTACACTATGAAGTTACATTCAATGTTTTTTAGAAGTTTGCTCCTTAAGAATCGTATTACATATAAGATCCCCGGTATGGAAATTTTATGAGGAGTGAAATTTATAAAAGCGTTATCTTTATCGTTAACAAAAAGCGTTACGAAACGATACATACATACGTCATCTAGTTATCATTAACCACTCAGTCAGTCTTCTTTGCCTATTCAAACTTTCACACTTTTTTTACTGAAATGCATCACTTTTTATTGGGTTCTGGTTATTATTTATTTCTCTGTCTATTCTTTAATAATAAAAACATCAACCTGTAAGTGTCCCACTGTTGGGCTAAGGCCTCTTTTTTATAATAGCTCGGCATATTGACGTTATTGTCCCTGATGGGTAAACACAGCCCAATCCAAATACAACTTTTATAATTTACTACTACTCAAACAAGACTTTAGTTAGACGTTATGGAGGTAAGATGGGATTGATTAGTTATTTTTTTCAGAATGGTTTTGGGTACAATGTTTCTTGGTGGTCACCTCATGTCGACGGGGCAAATGACGGCGGGAGACGTTATGGCGTTTTTAGTGAACGCGCAGACAGTGCAGCGATCTGTCGCGCAACTATCGCTCCTCTTCGGAGCTGTGGTGAAGGGTCTAAGCGCTGGTGGCCGGATATTTGAAGTAAGCACATCTATACACGCATACTAAGGCTGCCTGTCCAATGAAGCGGTGCGGAGCGGAGCTGTGAGAAGTTCGACAAATAGAATTGCATCTTTAAATGTTTATGCAATTCTATTGGTCGAAATTCAGTGGACAAGCAGACTTAACGTATATCCGATTTTTTTTTTGAAAATGTTAAGTGGGCATTTCACATAAAGTGGATAGGGAAAAAGTCAGTCTCCGAAGTTCGGTCGTCTTCGGCCTAATTGTACTTCTAGTAGATATGAGTATGACACACAATTATATTTTCTAGGGTGTTTATTTGACAATTTATGAGTTTCTAAAGAACAGTCGTAATTGAACTTAGGATTTTTTTGGAAGTAGCTTTTCGAATTGAATAAATTAGCGTTAAAAAGTGGCGATTTATATATAATATGTATTTGATAAATATTTATATTGCTTGGTATTTTGTTACAGTACATAAACAAGACGCCTACAATGGACACTTCAGGCAGCAGAGTTATAAAGTACCACGAGTTTCACGGTGATATCGAGTTTAAAGATGTAACATTTGCTTATCCGACGCGGCCTGATGCTGTAAGTATTGTTTTATTTTTGGGGATTACTAATTATGAATTGATTTTCATACAAGACCCCGGTATGGAAATTTTATGAGGAGTGAAATAAATACAAGCTTTAACTCAAAAGCGTTATGTTTACTGTCAAAAGTTCATTACTCTTTAAGAACCGATTTTTTCATAACAAATACATTTTTTGTTTTACTGCCATCTATCTATAGTTATCGTAACTAAGTTAATTCTTATTTTTAATCGCTAATTAGTAAATATCAGATTTATGCGCCATCTAGTAACGGAATGAATGCAAGAATTATTTTACTCTTTATAATAGGTCTTTACATGAAATTGCCGTTTTGTATGAAAAAATTTAAACGAATTCTTTTCATGTATTTTTTATTTGTATTAATCGAGGTAATCACCCATGCAATCAATGCATCTTTGCCAGCGCAGTGGCAGTTTATTGATGCCCTTCTTAAAGAAATAAGCTGGACGGGAGGCAACAAATTCTTCAAAGGCATTTTGTACTGCCTCTCGGGTATTGATTTTTTTTCCCGCCAAGGAGTTATCTAAATTCTGGAAAAAGTAGTAGTCTGTAGGCGCAAGGTCTGGTGAGTAGGGCGGATGACGGAGAACTTCTAACCCCAGTTTTTGCAACTTGGAGACCGTCTGCTGTGCAGTATGAGGTCGCGCGTTGTCGTGTAGGAGCAGCGGAGACGAGCGATTGACCAATGCTGGTTGGAGATGTGCCAGCTTCTCCATCAATGTGTTCAGTTGTTCACAGTACACATCTGCAGTAGGTAATGCTCACCCAGTTTGGTAAGAAGCTGTGATGAATCACACCGGCGCTAGACCACCAAAAAGTGACCATCACTTTTCTAGGGGTAAGTTTTCGTTTAGGGCATTGTTTAGGTGCTGAACCAGGATCCAACCAACTTGCTGAGCGCTTGCGGTTATCAAACAGAATCCATTTTTCATCGCAGGTAACAATGCGGATCAAAATTCCTTCATTTGTGTGTCTGTTGAGCAGTGCAAGGCACGTCTCGACGCGTACTTCGCGCTGGCGATCATTGAGTTCGTGGGGCACCCATTTGTCAAGATTTTTTACCTTGCCGATTTGACGCAAATGGACCAATATTATTTTGTCGCTAACTTTGAAAGCTGCTGCTAATTCAGCCGTAGATTGTGTATCATCAGCTTCCACAATCGCCTTTAATTCGTCATTGTCGACCAAAGTCTTCGGACGACCGCGAGGTAAATTTTTCAGGTCGAAATTCCCAGAACGGAAGCGAGCTAACCAATAACAGGTGGTGCGTTGGTTTGTAGTGTTAGCTCCGTAAACGTCGTTGATGTTGCGTGCCGCTTGTGCCGCGTTGCTGCCACGACGGTACTCATATTCCATAATTACTCGAACTTTTAACGTATCCATGATGACAAAAAAGATTGAAATGCGATGAAAATGTAACACTAATCAATAAACAAATGAATACTTTTGGAAAAAGAATTCCATGTTTTTAAAATAAAATTAATTTGAAATTAGAATTCTTAGCCAAACAAAAATCATTTTGATTTGAAATGGCCAGTACTGCAGAACGGCAATTTCATAGGTAAAGACCTATTATTAAAGTTTTGTTTATTCTTTACTAGCTGGTGCCCGCGACTTCATCTGCGCAGAATTAGTACTTCGAGTAGGTTATACTTCCACACTAACTTTCGCGTTTATAATATTAGTAGACTTATATTTGCTGAAAGTTGAAATTTTTATATTTATTCCAAAACAGTCGGGTAAAAAGGGAACAAAAACTCGACGGAACCAAAAAATTTCACTAAAAAACTATTTTTGCTTTGTATTTAATTCCCTGACGTCATACTTAAATATTGTAAAATTTGTATTCTAAAATCCATCAAGCCGTTACCATACGTTTGAACAACATAACGCTCCTTTTTCGCAGTCGGCTAATAATAAATTGTATTTTTTAATACAGATAGTGTTGAAAAATTTCAACTTGATAATACCGGCGGGAAAAACTGTGGCGATTGTCGGTACATCAGGAAATGGAAAGTCTACGATAGCCGCATTATTGGAGAGGTATGTAAGAAAGACCATGTTTTCACTATCTTTTACGATTATCATTTTTTTATTACTATTTTATGGTAGAAATTCCACCATTACGAACATTCCACCATTACAAAGCGTTTTGCTAGCACATTTATAATGCGCACCGCTAAAGAGTGAAACACTTTGCCGGATTTCGTATTTCCCGATAGTTATAACCTGGGTAACTTCAAGTCTCGAGTGAATAGGTACCTTCTAGGCAAGTGTGCTCCATCGTAGACCACAATCATCACTTACGATCAGGTGAGATAGTAGTAAAACGCAAGCCTATTTATTGTAAAAAAAATTTAGAGCAAAAAAATCTTTTTAAAATATTGACCACCCATTTCCATTAAAAATCCTATGCTTCCTATGCTTCTTAGGTTCTATGACGTGAACGAGGGACAAGTGCTGATCGACGGTATCGATGTTAGAGAGTTTGATTGCAAGTGGCTCCGCGGGCGGGCGCTAGGCTTGATAAGTCAGGAGCCGGTATTGTTTGCAACTACCGTCAAAGAAAATATACGTTATGCAAAACCCGAGGCGACTGATGCTGAGGTAAGTCAAATTATGACATGTAGTATATTATCGTATTTTTTTTCTTTTTTTTTTTAATTTTCTCCATCTGCTTATATAGGCAATTTCGCCAATGTCAAGTGTGACAAATACACATTATAGAATTTGGTTGCCATATAACCTTTAGACAAGACATACATATTTACACAACACAAAACAGTCATAAAATACATAATATTTGTTAAAGGAATTGCAGGAATATAAAACTATATATGTTAACCATATAATCGATAAGTTATATAGTTTCTTCTCGATAATTCTACGTAAAATTGATTTATATAATCATAGATTGTTATCGACGTGAAAATCATTATCAATCAGTTTCTTAGCTAATTAATTATTGATGGATTTTTTAATCGATTATTTATTTGCCAGTAAAGCAAGAATTTTTCTATTGTTTATATTTTTTAAGTTGTACAAATGCATCTTTTTGCGTGGTTAGTAGTTACTGAGATTGTAAAATTTGAGAGCAGCGTGTGCATCATGTCACGGAAGTGTGACAAATAATAATGAAAAAAAAACTATTCTTTTTACTGACTGTTTTTTTGAAGTGGTAACTTTTTTAGTACCGTTGCAATTTGAAACGCGACTAAACGAAAAAGCGACACTAAAAATAGGATTTAGCCTATGATATAATGAGATAGAATATATTGTATACGGTCAACGAACGTCCTGTTTCTCACGACTATAGTCGTCGTCTAATTGGCCTAGCAGCGTGACAACCAGACTAGTACGCACTGTTCTATGTACAGTACGAATTGTGGATAGTTCGAGTATCACTGATTTAAAGAGATTTTGAAGAAAATATTTTTGTATTTTCCCGCGCGTGAACTGCATTGCACACATTTTTTATTTAATTTAAATCGATTGACTTATATTACTAGATAGTACAAGCGGCTATGACAGCGAATGCGCACGAGTTTATAAAGTCGTTCCCTGCTGGGTACGAGACGCTGGTCGGCGAGCGAGGCACGGCACTCAGCGGCGGCCAGAAGCAGAGGATCGCCATTGCCAGGGCGATACTCAAGAACCCTCCTGTAATCATACTCGACGAGGCTACCAGGTATGCCATTGTTAACACCATATTAAGGGACTCTCAGTTGACTCCTGCTGGTTATGCCGTCATGAATAATTCGTCGAGTAAAATGCCTTTAAATAAGTGAGGAGACCAATTGTGATACTCCCTAGCCCAGCCTGAAAAGTAATAATATTTGCAATGGCAATAATGAAATTTGATGTTTTTAATAGCTCAGTTGCGATTACGTTGCACCTTGGGTATACTCACCTCGAGTTATTTAAAATTAATGGTATCGTTAAAAAATGATTTAAAAGCATGTTCATTAGGAATGCCATCGACAGATGAATATTTAATATTTATTCTACTAACATGTATGGGTCTATTTCCACTGGTGCAGACTCATAGCGAAGCGTCGCGAAATATACTTACACTTTAAAAGTTTCATGAGTTCTATTTCCGTTAACTAACGTACAAATTTATATAAATAAAATATAAAAACACCCTACGAATTCGTTGGAGTCCGACGCGAGAATGAGCGCGACGCCATTCTTTGTACAAATTTGGACATAATTTGGACATAGAAATCAATATTCTAATCACATGTCGCGACGCATCGCTTAGGTTCTACGCCAGTGGGAATTGAGGCGCCATCTTCAACAATTAGTTAGACTCACATGACAGCTGTTAGATTGTTTACGTTTTATAATGTGCGAAATTTTCGTAGTATCTGTAAAACGCGATATTATTTGAAAGTAAGGATTTGTTCAAAGCGCTTTGGATTCAGCCAGCGAGAAAGTAGTCCAGAAAGCGTTGGAGGTCGCGGCCAAAGGTCGAACCGTGTTGGTGATCGCGCACAGGCTCTCGACGGTGATGAACGCCGACCTTATCGTCGTTCTAAACAGGGGGAAGATTGTAGAGGTAAGACAGAGGTCACAATGACAATTATTGGATGATTTTATTATCGGCGAGTTGGTATGAATTATCTCATCTAACCTAAATATATGTAGGAAACTGTGTTTGACTGACTGATTTGTCAACATAATATAGCTCAAACTACTGAACGGATTGGGCTGGAATTAGGCACACAGACCGTAGTTACGACTAAGAACAGATTTTTGAAAATCCAATCCCTAAAGTGTGTACAATTTGTATGTTGATGAAATCTTACCAGCATTACACAACAGATAGTGTGGAAGTCGATTCATTTAAAAAAAAACAAACTAAGTCCCGATCTAAAGTTAGTATAATAATATTGGGTTATCAATTAAAAGCGTAAAATAATACAAATTGGGAGTATATTTAATAATTTTTTTGTTAAAATTCTTTGTGATTGGAAATACAAATCGGAAAATGTGACGTCATTCATCGTTCAATAAATATAGACAGTTAAAATTTCTTAGCTTATATTTTGATATTAACTCTAAAAATATAACTAGTTGTGGAAATAGTGGCTTTAAAATTATACAGGTGCTAAAGAAATTTTATACTTTAAATTCTAGTAAAATCGACTTTGCATCTTAAATACCTTAAATCGATTTTAATGTATCAATTATGTCAAGTAAGAACTTCAATCACTTAAAATTATCATTGAACCGTTCGCGTCAAAGACTAGAAGTATTCCTAGTTGAAACTCAATAATGGACACAATACATTACATGCTTCCAATTACATATTGAATAATTTTATGTAGGTATGTTCGGAAAAACTTCGATAAATTTTAAGGTTAATTTCGTTACTACAGATAAATATAAAACCTTCCATGGGCTTAAAATGAATAAAAAGTGTTTGATTTTGACACGCCTATGAACTAAATAGTCTAGGAGACGAAAATGTTGCCATATTCGTAAACTATTAAATGATAATTACGCAGAGTCTAGAATATTACTGATTTGTAAATTTAAATCACCGGAATAGACCAATAGATGTTTCAAAGTGTATTTACAACGAGAACTGTGCCCTGGGTTGCCAGCTTTAGAGTTTGGATTTACGAAGCAAAGAAAATTAATTAATACATACATGGATCAAGCTAATAGGAACAAATCCTTTCAGATGGGCACGCACGACCAGCTTAAGAAACTCAAAGGCTTCTACTGGAACCTGATAAAGCAACAGGACCAAGATCCGGAGTCTCCGAGATGATTCTGAAGATGACGATAACCAAAATATAGTATAATTTGTATAAAAATGAATTATTTAATCTATTTATTTAATAGGGATAAATTAAATCTTTTTTAAATTGATTGTTTGACAATGGGTTTTTATAGAAGTTTTTAATATTGATAAGTGAAGGTTAGAATTTGAATCCATCCTAGACACTTATGACAAAGTAGACTTATTAGACAGTAGTTCAATGGTTTGGAGTTACTAAATGTAGTATATGAAATATAAATATAATTAATTATCAATTGCACATTATAAAATGTAAATAATCTAACAGATGTTATGTTATTTCAACAGATTTTTAATAGATGGCACCTTGAATATATTTTCATTAGCATTAACTGATTTTTTTAACGAAAACATTTATTTTAAATTATTTGTCTGCTCCGTCAATAGTGATGGAAAACATAATTAAAAAAAAAAACAACTAAAAACACGCTTTTATTGAAAATTAAACTAAAAACTGAAAATAAATTTGAATTAAGAATATTGTAATTTTTTTTACAATAAAAATACTTTTTTTATTTGCACTATTCTTAATTCGTTTTACATATCCTACTATAAAATCAATGATTTTCAATAAAATCGGGAAGGCATTGATGTTTATTTTAAGTCAGTAACTTATCCGAGAAATGAGCAATTTGGGTGCCTGCTACATGACTAACATACGTATGAAACTACAAATAAAAGCGTTATAATGACGTTTAAATTATTAATTTTGACAAGTGTTATGTATAAATTTGTGACTCTTTTATGTAGTGTCAGTGTATCCTTTTTATAGGTTATTCTACAGTACACCGAACGTTTGGCAACTAAATTCTATAACATGTATTCGTCACACTTGACATTGGCAACATTGCCTTTATAGGTAGATAGTAAAAGGAAAAAGAATATTTAACGGTGATATAGTGACCTATATTTGTATTTGTCTACTAAATATATGTGGGAATAGTTAAAGCTATTAGGAATTTGAAATTTAAAACCTGGTAACACTAAACTATAAAAGCAACGTCTATGATTTTTGGATAAAAAATGACGTAATAAAAGTGAGTTAGGCGGTTACGAGGTTAAGATTATTGTTATGTATTTTATTAAAATAAACAAACTAACAATATTTGCTTCAATTCTTGGCATTATCACTTTTCCCAAATATATAGACTAATATTGTGTACCTTCATATTAATTTATAGCAAATTTATAAAATATGTTTTCGAATTTGATAGTTTAAACCAGACTATCGACTAATCGATAAACGTAGTGATTTAATTAATATTACCCTGCACCAAAAGCGTTAATTAAAGTCGACTTATGTATTAGATGAGGTGAAGGGTATAAAAATAATTAACAACAGTCAATAGTCGGTGAAAAAAATCATGAGGAACTCTGAATGTTTGAGACATATTCTCGAGATGTAACGAGAGATTGGGAACTTCGTTTGACATAGTAGCTGATAAGTCATGCCTGCACGGTGTTTAGCATAACAAGATAGAAAAGGAACAAAATGATGTTGTTAAATAATTCGACGTTAAATAAAATTATGATCAAATTAATATTATTTTATTTCATAACGTTAATGTCAATAATTCCTTTATTAAGTAGTTACTAGTAGTAAGAGCTAGTTAGCTGACCATACAACTTCGTCTGCGTCACATGAGGGAGAGAGAGAGAGAGAGACTAAAGGAGCTGAAACTCTATTTTGCTGCGGAGTTTTTTTTAAACCTTTGATATCTCTTAAGATATTCATCGATTTTATTGATGGAAAGGGCAAATTTGTTCAAAATTAAATATTTGTGATGAATAACGTAGTAATAGTCAACCTTAAAAGATAGACATATGCTATCCGTACTTTTTTTTTGAATTTTTTGAGATTAACACTTCCGTGACACATGATTGATGCTTATCTTTAACCGTTTACGCAGCGTACGAAATAGAAGCTCACAAAAGGAATAAGTTTTCCCCGTTTTTGCAACATTTTATATTTATGCTCCGCCCCTATTAGTCGTAGCGTGATGGTATATAGCTTATAGCCTTCCTAGATAAATGGACTATTCAAGACTGATAGATTTTTCCATTAGAAACAATAGTTCCTGATATTAGTGCGTTCAACCAAACAAATTCTTCAGATTTATTTTATTAGTATAGATTTATTATTTCTTTGTTAATGCTTGAAGTTCGTCAGTGTTAATATCATTAGTTACACTTAGGACATTGTGCTGCTGAGCCTAACGGTTAAGGCGCTTGGAGAGCTGCTTACGTGTTACGAGTGCTATGCTCAGGGGCATACCTAGCCTATTGTATAATGTGAAGAAAAGTGAGTTCTTGGTCTTTAAGGCCGACGGTGTTAAACGCCCAGAAACCGTTCCAGCGATAAAACTGAACTACAATAAACTAATACAGATCTATCAGTTTAAGTACCTTTATGTAACCGACGAACTTAAGACCAAGTGAATATAGAAAGGAAACCTAGGGCGCTGGCAGTACGATGTAACATGTCCAAGCAAGAAAGAGTAACGCTTTTTAAAGCTTATTGCCAAGTATTTTATACTTGCAGCCTGTGGATCAATAATATTAGCGCCCTGCGGGTCCCATATAGTATAGGATGTTGATGGGGTTGTCCCGTTTTTGCTATCTATCTCGCATGTTTCACACAAGCATACGTCGATGGCTGTTGTGGATCGGAAATATAACCTTTTTTTTATAGGTACCTATGTTATACGCGTTCTCTATGAATCGCGTTTGTATTTAGAATTTAAAGATATGTCAAAGAAAAAATATAAGAAAAAATGTAGACACGTATATACAAGAAAACAGAGAGATACAAATAAAGTATTGTTTATTACAACTTATTATTATTTATTACATAATGGCGACCGTGACAACTAAAAGGACTGCACAATAAATTACGATGGATCTCAATAGAAATATACGTGAACGCAATCAAATAAGACGAGTTTTTATTCGCCATGAAACGACCGCGTCTTCACAAACAGACTTCGAATTTCTCACAGAAAATATGAATGCTTTAAGACTTTTGGACAAGGCAATACAGGACACGATGCTAAGTTCAGAAGAATTCGATGAAACATTATATGAAAAAGAATATCACGATGCGGACAACATACAAAAAAAATGGCTGAACGTAAAAGAAAGATTGCAAAACGAAAAAATGAAGATCAAAAAAGAAGAAACCCACATTCAAAAACCAAATACTTGAAATCTTCCAAAATTAGAAATTAGAAAATTTGACGATAATCCAAAATCTTGGCTGTCATTTTGGGGCCAATACAAGAAAATACATGAAGATTGCAACATGGATGCGGAAACAAAATTTCAATACTTATGTCAAGCTATGGCCGAAGAAGGCAATGCAAGAAAGTTCGTAGATAGCTACCCTCCAACAGAAGAAAGTTACCCAATAGTTATAAAACACTGAAAGACCGCTTTGCGAAGGACGAAACCCTCATAGAAATATACGTGCGAGAACTGTTAAAATTAGTAACATGCAGACATCAAGTGACATTGGACAATTTGTACGACAATGTTGTAACAAATCTACAAATACTGAACTCATTAGGCATAATTAAAGAAAGATATGAATGTATTCTCCTTCCAATGATAGAATCCGCACTACCTGAGAGCATCCTACTGTCATGGAGTAAAGTCCCAGTTATAGAAAAACAGTCAAACCTTACTAATTTATTGAAATTTTTACAGACAGAAGTTGAAGCAGAAAAAAGGGTAATGTTAGCAAAATCATATTTTATTGACACCAATCCAGTTAAAAACAAGGTGACAACAGCCGCATGCTTGGTAGCAGAGACTGCACAGGTAAAAAAAAGACCGCTGCACACCAACCTGTAAAAGAAGGTAAGGAACGTTCACATTGTTATTTTTGTGATAACATGCATAGTAGCTTAGAATGTAACAAAAATGGTATTTTAAATTTAGATGAAAAGAAAGATGCAATAAAGAAAGAAGGTGGATGTTATATTTGTTTACAAAGAGGACATCTTGCCAAGAATTGTAAAGCATTTATAAAATGTATGTGTGTAGTAAACGCCATTTAATTATCTTATGTCCAACTTTACATAATCAATCTAAGTCTTGTGAACAAAAGTCAAACAAACTAGAGGTTACAAACAACTTTTCTTGTAACAACACTACAACACTGTTACAAACTGTCATTATTAACATCAAAGGTGACAAACAAGAAAGAAAAGTGCGTGCATTATTTGATTCTGGTTCACAGCGTACATATGTCAGAACAACAACTGCTGAGGAGCTTGGACTACCGGTAATAAAAAGTGAGAAACTTGGACACTCACTATTTGGAGGCATCACAAAGGCAACACAGACACACAGAGTTTTTAGATTTGAAGTAAGTAATTATGACAATACTTACTCTACGATAATGTCAGGCCTAGAACAAGACACACTTTGTGGCGATTTACCCAAAGTACAAGATGTAGGTTTGATTCAGAAACTACAAAACCACAAGATCTATTTAACAGACGCTGATAAAAATGCAGCTAATATAAAAGATATAGATATACTTATAGGCTCAGATTACTTAGGTTCAATTTTAGATGACATGCTCGTACATATTACGGACAAACTTGTGGCAGTAAAAACAAAGTTTGGATGGACATTACAAGGGCCAATTGAACTGTCACATAGAATGTATAGTAGTATAGTCAATACGAACTTTGTAACAGATATACAGAATATGGAAAATTCATTAGAATTCTTATGGAATATTGAAACTTTAGGAATTAAAGATCCATATAACAATGAAGAGAATGAAACCTTTCTTGACATTACAGTAAATGATGAAGGGCGTTATGAAGTCAACATGTTGTGGAAGGAAATACCACAGCTAGGAACCAACTATGGACAAGCAGAAAAAAGATTGTGGCCTACTACAAAGAAATTGGAAAGTATGAAAATACTAGAAGAATATCATAATGTATTTATGGACTGGGAAAAAGAAGGCATTATAGAAGAAGTTAAAAATGGAAATAGAAATGAAGGTCACTACTTACCTCATTACGCAGTAATCAAACTGGAGAGCACTACGACAAAAATCAGACCCGTTTTTGATGCTTCTTGCAAAGATCAAAATAACAGATCATTAAACTCATGTGTAAAAAAGGGATTTAACCTAATAGAACTAATTCCAAAGTTGCTGATACTTTTTAGAGCAGGTAATTACGGTCTAATAGCAGACATAAAGAAGGCGTTTTTACAGATCTCTGTGTTACCAACAGATCGAAAGTATCTTAAACTATTATGGTGGAAAAATCCACAAATTAAGAAGGATATAATTACTTATCAGCATTTACGCGTTCCATTTGGAGTAGCATGTAGCCCGTACATGTTGGCTGCTACTATAAAATACCACATCGAAAAATATACTAATTTATATCCAGAGACAACTAAAACACTAAGTGAATCATTGTATGTAGATAATTGTGTCACAAGTTTAGACACTATAAATACAGTACAAAAGTTCATAAGGGAAGCCTCTGAATTAATGGAAAAGGGAAAATTTGAATTAAGAGGTTGGATGACAAATTTAGATACAGAAGATAAAGCAACAGAAACAGTTTCTGTGTTAGGGTTAAAATGGAATAGACATAAGGATGAGTTGCACTGCAATATAAATCTAAAAAATGTACCAAATATTATAACCAAGAGAGTTTTGTTATCAATTACACAACAGATTTTTTATCCAATAGGTTTCCTTTGCCCAGTAACATTATTCCCTAAACTCATCATACAAAAAGAATCGTTATTAAAGATAGGTTGGGACGAAGAGATACCTACCGAATTAAAAAATGATTATAAGGAATGGTTACATAATATTGATTGTATTCATATGTGCAAAATTCCACGACGTTTATCAGAAGTTCCTTTACTAGATTGTGAAATATCAATACATGTATTTTGTGATGCAAGCAAAGATGCATATGCTGGATGTATCTTTATACGCACAGAACACAAAGAAAAGATAAATATACAACTTATTATGGCTAAAAGCAGAGTTGCACCTATCAAAAGGCAAAAGACTTTACCAAGGTTAGAATTGATGGGCGCTCTTATAGCTTCTAGATTATATAACGAACTCAATAAATCAGGACTGCTGTCTAAATACAAAGAATATAAAGTGTATTGCTGGACAGACTCAACTGTAGTACTGGCGTGGTTGCAGAGACAAGATACCTGGAAAACATTTATTACAAATAGAGTAAAGTAAATTTGTACTAATACAAAGAGAGATGACTGGAACCATTTACCTGGTATATACAATCCTGCTGACTTACCATCACGCGGCTGCAATGCGAAGACGCTACTGGAAACACGATGGTGGACAGGTCCACAGTGGCTTTACATGAAAAAAAAAGAATGGCCAAAATCTATTATTAATTATACGAGAGATGAAGAAGAAATTATTAGTAGTGAACAAAGGAAGAGTATAGTAGTTAACGTGGAAATAATTACAGAAAACTTCAGTAACAAACTTTTATACTTCAATCAATACAATAAAATAGTAAGATTAGTAGCGAGACTACTACGACTAAGTCCTAAATAGCAAACAACAATAAAAATAGCAAACAGATAGGATATGAGGAATATATACAAGCTGAAGAAACATTGACAAAACTAATACAGAAAGAAAACTATATAGACAAAGCTAAAATAGAAAAGAAGCCACATTAAGAAATACTTACTGGATAACAGGAGTCAGAAAACTAGTGAAGAATGTTGTATCAAAATGCATTATCTGTAAAAGATATAAAGCAAAACATTACCTCGTTCCAGAACCAGCCCTACCGGCAGATCGGATCAGGAACACAGCTCCATTCGAAGTAACGGGTATAGATCTAGCTGGACCTCTAATTCTAAAAAACAACAAAAATGCTGGATTGTTCTGTTTACATGTGCAGTTTATAGAGCTGTACATCTGGAACTTACAGAATCACTTTCCACAAACAGCTTTCTCATGGCGCTAAGACGATTTATAGCAAGACGTGGCAGAGTAAGAATAATTTATACAGACAATGGAACTAATTTCGTTGGTGCTGCCAATCTGCTACAACAACTAAATTGGCAGGAAATTGAAGAATCTCTTGACTGCAATAAGATCCAATGGAAGTTCAACGTACCAATAGCTCCGTGGTGGGGAGGATGGTGGGAACGTTTGATTAGACTAGTTAAAGATATGCTACGCAGAATTCTAGGGAAAGCATCAGTAGACTGGATCGAGCTTTCAACAATATTATGTGACTGTGAAAATGTAATTAACAACAGACCTCTCACATATGTAGAAATGGGAGATGTAAAGCCGCTCACACCCATGCTGTTTTTACAAAGCCTACCAACAGGCGCAACACCAGACCTCGATAAGATTGATCAGGAAAACATACAGATTCGTTATTGGTATTTACAACAACTACGTGAAGATTTTAGAAAAAGATTCAAGAATGAATATCTATCACTCCTGATAACTAAAGGAAAAGAGAATAGAAAAGAACCGAAAATAGGATAACTAGTAATAATAGAAACAGAAGGAAACAGAATACATTGGCCTTTAGGAATAGTTAGAAAAACATATACAGGGAAAGACGGTTTTAACCGAGTAGCAAGGGTTCAAACTGCATCAGGAATAAAGGTAAGACCTTATCAAAGATTATATCCACTTGAACTTTCTGTAGTATCTCAGGATTGGCTAGATCACATACCTTTATCCAGCGCTGCTGATCCGCCACAAACAGGTAATCAACAGAACTCTACAGTACCTGTTCCTTTAGCTACAACTACAAGGGCTGGGCGTAAAATAAAAATATCATTTCGTTTTATAGATTAGCTTTATTGTTTTTGCGGATTTCCAATATATTCTTAATATTTATTGTATGATGCTCTGTAGGTTGTGTGTGAAAATATTATGATAACTTGTAAGAAATTTGTATTAAATGTGACCTCATAGTAATTTATATAGGATTTGTGTCAGTTTTGCCCCCGGGAGTGTTGTGGATCGGAAATATAACCTTTTTTTTATAGGCACCTATGTTATACGCGTTCTCTATGAATCACGTTTGTATTTAGAATTTAAAGATATGTCAAAGAAAAAATATAAGAAAAAATGTAGACACGTATATACAAGAAAACAGAGAGATACAAATGAAGTATTGTTTATTACAACTTATTATTATTTATTACAATGACTTTCATGCTATCGTCAGACAAAAGTGTGTCTTGTTGATCTGCAGAGTGCGAGCCAGCTCTAACTCCATCCTGAAAACCATAGTAGAGAGGAACTATTCATGCATCATAAGAAGCGCACGTGTGAAGATCTTTCTTTCATTTTTTACTAATTAACTATGGATGTTACATAACTGAATTAAAGATTTTTTTTTATTTTAAAGCGAAGATCAGTATTTGTAACCACGGGCTGACAACACAAGTTGACTTTAGTTTTCTCCATGTAAGTAGGTAACTTTGTGTTCTTACATCACGCGCGACGCGTGCGCTGCCTTAATTTGTTTTGAGAAGTTATGTTTTTTTATTCGATCGCGCTATAAGTTTTTGTTTCAACTGTGTTAGGCGATGGATATATTATCCCTATTGCAACCCTTTGTCTTATAATCTCGCCATGAGACGAATTCGTGTGAGAAGCCTGTGTGTAAAGTTTGTTCATTGTCAGCCCTGCGAAACACAGGCCATTGTTTTGTCACATATCACACTCCATTGAGGGTGTAGATGAGAAGTCTTCCACTGCGCTTAAATGTATTAGCAAGAAATCAGGGGATCAGGGATTACTGAACACTCGATAGAGGACTTAACAATCAGTTTTTTTTTACGCAGAAAACAATGTGTTTTGGGGAAATAAAAAAACAACTGCGCATTTTAATGACCATGTCGCGTTCTAGGATCATAAGATAGGTACCTACCTATACATACATATATCCAGTAATCAAGCGGGTAGGTACTGATCCGTAGGTACCCGATTTGGCTTCGACCACCATGCTTATGGTGATTAGCTAGTAATACACCCACAGATTTACATGTCAACGGATGCCCGCTGCCCGTACTCAAAACCAACGGATCGGAAACGCAGCAGACAGATCCGAGCAATCAACTGTGCGTGTGTGCGTAAGAACATGCCCGTCGGATCACACCTGTTGTGCGACAATGCTTGAATAATACACCCTTTTTTAGCGTTATAGCCCCAATCTCACCTGATCTTAATCGATGATGTGGCCCAAGACGGTAGCACGCTAAGCCTAGTGGAATACTGGATCTCAAGTGCAGCTGCCGGAGCACAACTATCAGTTCTTAGCGACAGATTCTCAATTTGAAGGTAGTAGCTAGCCAGACGAGCATTAGAAGAAGCCCTACCTACCATCATGCAATAGTTTCAACACGATGTTTTCCTTCACCGAAAGCTCTTTGCAGGGATTCGAACACACGTCGATCGACGCGGAGTCCGTCACGCTACCAACTGAGCCATCATTGCTTGGCATTTAGCGCCACATAACCGCCATACATTACAGCTAGATTTTGCTTTAATAGAGATATTACAGACAACCGTTTATAATAATATCAGGACCACAACTGGCAGATTTCCGAGACGGTTGCAGTCGTAGCAGATCAGTTATGAGACGCGTCCGACGGGTACATCTGTGTGTGAATGGGTAGCTTATCCTATACTTAGGTAATTATTAGCGTTGGGAGGGCTAGCCGGTGTTAACTTAGTGCCCGAAAGGCTTGCATACTAGCATTACAGCGACGACTGGCAATGCATTGCAGATCTCTCGGTTGTCGTTGTTGCGTTTGGATTGTACTATGCTTACCTTTAGGCATAGTGAAGTAACATCTCCGTGCTTTTGTAAAAAAAATAACATCAAGGGAATGTAGTATTTATTGGGTTACATGACCACAAAAAACCGTATTTACATAATTTTAAACATTCATCTGAAATATTTACAATAATATCCTATTATTATTAATTACATTAAATAATTATGTATTATTAAATAATATTTACAAATTGATAACAAATTTTAGAATGAAACTGTCTGTTCAGAATTGAATTATTACTTAGTATACTTTTATCTAAAACTACTGTATTTTTATTTACTAGTAACATAATGATTTTAGCGTAGATATAATTTTACAATAAAAACAGTTGGTAGCATACGACGCGACCGGCCAGTGCAGGTTGTGAATCAAGAAAATACAATTTAAATTAATACCTCCAGTGATTAATAATTGTTTGAACGTGCTAATTAGATTTGAAAAAGTATTTTTCATTTTATACCAACTTAAAATACTGCAATACTTAGCAACCGCCCGCGACTTCGTTCATGTTAATGTATAGGTACTAATATTATAATTCCCACTTCTCCACGGCAAGATAAACTTTTTATTGAATGAAAATATTGTGTTTTTTTTTTAAATATCTACAAGGACCAAGTATCTATAGAGTGAAACAAAAAGCAATGATCAGAATCTATTCAGTAGGTACTTTTTGCGTGATGTGGAACTATAGGGAGTAACATAGGCTACTTTTATTTTATAAAAAGAATTAGGGTTTCGTACAAATAAAAAAAAACTGGTCATGGTGAATGAATTCGGGCGCTTAAATGGCTTACGCTGAGTAAACCATAAGAGATATAACAAATTAATGTAGTACATAACTGTAGACAATAAAAAGACCTACAAAAAAGTCAGCGAGAGTATACGTCTATCTTCAAAGGAACAACCACAACAAGCATTTTTGTCTTTAAAATAGCCGAGAGCAGGAGAGCAATATTCGCGCGGTCATTCTGTAGTCCACGTTAGCGAAGCCGCGGGCACAGCTAGTTATTTAATAAAGAGTAGGTAGCTCGTTTTCATAAATTCCTAGAGTCTCAATGATAGTAGGTATAGTATAGGAAATTGGGTCGTTTTAAAACTTTCAACTTTTTACTTTTATTCCTAGTTGACGAAAAACGTAAGTAATCCGTACTAATATTATAAATGCGAAAGTAAGAATTAAAAATAATGACTAGAGGCAAGAATTTTAAGTTGCTACAAAAACTCCTTGGACAGTTTCAAGAAGAGAGTCTTGCTAATGCCTTGTTTCATTCAACTCTGAAGATAAAATCAGTCATAGATGTAGTATAAATATAAATTTTCTATCCATGTGAAATTGTCATAATATTCTATAAATACACTTTGCCATTAAAAAAAAGAAATCTTGATTTTGAAGTCGTGCGCCACCGTCTGTTCTATACCTTTGTAGTTGTTTGTATTTAATTAATTCTAACTGTATTAACGATTCTTTAGCCATAAATCTTAAAGAATATTAAAATTATTGTGTATTTTATACCGAATCTATTTTATACTTAAATTCGTAACATTACGAGTTAATTTTGTAAATTTACATAACACTTATTAGTTATACTTCTATATGGCTAATAATATATAATAATGTGTACTGAAGTTTGGTTGCTTTGTTTTAGAACGTAGGTAGGTATCTACTACCTACGTAAGTACGTATGTAACATAATGAGACGGAGTTCCGATTTGGTCTTGATCGCGAACGGACGTATCGCTCCGTTTGTGCTCTCGACCATCACGTGACTTAATTGTTGCGATCTTATATTTGGAATTTATTCGAATATATTGTTGCAATAACGACGTAAACCAACTGGTGTCTAACGCTCGCGTGGTAAACCGCACTTTTCGGTGCGACTTGCTTGTTTTTTATAAATCCACGGTTTTGTGGTCGCTCACTGGATACCTGACGGTGCTAACTAAAGTGAGCGGGGCGTGACCCGAGCAGCCCGCTGGTTGTCTCCTTCAGAGGCAAACAGCCAGACTCGGACGGGCCTGGGAATCTAGGCCTTTGCGGTTATCGCATAGTCTTGCCCCAGGTGTCTCCTGCCAAACCTTCCGATCCTGCACACTCCATCCCCGGGAACCTGTTTGGGCCTAGCCCGGTTTAATTACCGGTCTGCGTCCTCGGCCCCGGGCTTGTTAGGGCTCCTTAGGGTTGATAGGTCCTTCCTGTGTGTCATTGCACCTTGACCACAGGTCTCTTGCCGACTCCGATAGTCTTTTTAAGTTTTTGGCGCACCCCCCTGCCCCTAAGGCAGGGAGGCCTTTAATTTAAAATAAAATAAAAATGTCCCATTGTCCTCCCTCTTCTGCCGTCATGGCAAATAACGTTACCGACCTGGCCACTTGCATAGGCAAGTTGCAAGCCAGGATGAAAGCGCTGGAATTTCAATACCAGCGCTATCAAAATTTCGTCGTATTACGGTGTCCCTCTCTAGACGAGGAATACCGTAATCTACCTGAGAACGCCTGCGTGCGTCGCACCGCTGCGACCGCGACCCGTCATGAGGCCGTTTCAGGTAGCGAGGCGGCCGCTTCAGGTAGCAAGGCGGCCGATGACGTCACGGCCGCGACCGTTAAACCGACTGGCGCCGCGCCAGTCGGCGCCGCGCCCAAACGTCTCACGCGCAGCGCTGCGCGTCCGTCCGCCGCGTCATCCGGGGCCGTGGCCACGTCTACGGCCACGCCCCCTGTCCCGACTAGCCAATCGCGCGGGTCAAGCCCCGCCTCCGTCAGGCGAGGGCCGCGTAATTCGCGGTCACAATCTAGGGTTACCAAAAATAGCCCGTACGTCCGTCCCGCGCGATCCACGGAAACCGCGTTAAAGACGAAAAATTCGTTTTCGGCCCTTCCGGTCGAACAAGACTCGCCCGCGAGTTCGGATCCATCTCCGGAGATGGATACCGAGAACGACGGCTTCACCGTCGTGGCGTCGCGTAAGCGAACGGCGCGTAGCAGTCCGACTGCTCAACCGGCGCCTAAGGTAATAGCTAAGGCAACAATCAGGGGCGCCGCCGCCCCCGCGTCCTCCCAGCTCCCCGCGCCCGCCGGCGGGAAACAAGAGCGTGCCCCACCTCCAATCATAATCCGGGACAAGGCGGCCTGGATGGGAGTCTGCAATGAAATGCGCAGACTCAAACTCGAGTATCACAAGGCTAGGAATATAGTCAACGGGATTTCCATTTCGGTGAGTTCTTCGGAAACTCACCGCAAACTCACCACCCTCCTCCGGCAGAAAGGTCTGCAATTCTACACCTATTCTCTCGCGGAGGAGCGCGTCCTCCGAGTGGTCATCCGCCGCATTCCGGTGGAGCTCGACCCGTCGGAGGTGTGCTCCTCGCTCAAGGAGCAAAGTTATCCCATCCGGGAAGTACACCGGATGTACAGTAAAGATAAGCGGCCACTACAAATGGTAGTGGCCATATTGGACCTTTCCCCCGAGGGAAAGGCCATCTTCCAGCTAGAGACGGTGTGCGGGCTCTCCGGGATTAACGTGGAGCCCCCATACAAAAACCACCAGCCTGCGCAGTGCCACAACTGCCAGCTGTACGGGCACGCTGCTCGTAACTGTCATTCTCGTCCGCGGTGCGTAAAGTGCCGAGAGGACCACCCCACACGGGAGTGCACGCGCGAGCGTGACTCCGTCGTCCCCCCGAGCTGCGTGTTATGCGGGGAGGAGGGGCATCCCGCGAATTATCGCGGTTGCCCCAAGGCCCCGCGCACCACGCGGCCACGCACGCAGAGGCAGGCGGCCCCCCGGGCGGCGCCCCCGGGCGGCGCCCCCCGCCTCAGCTACCAAAGCGCAACCCCCGCTGGCGTCAGGGGAATTTCCCGCGCTGCCGGTCCCGCGCCAGTCCCCGGCCGCCGCCGGCCTCTCCGCACCCCGCGCGGTGCAACCGCAACCCGTGCGTTCATCGCAGAACGCATGGGGCCCCCGTCGCCCCAATCCACAGCCCCTTATGGCTATGGATATTCCCGCGCCCCGCGCGCCCGCTAACGTTGTCGTTAATAGTAACGACTTAATGATACTGCTCCTTCGCGAGCACGATATCCGCGAGCTCATTGACTACAATGACCATCTGGAGCGCTTCGGTCTCATCAAGACCGCTTGCGCGTTCCCCCGCCTCTCAGAGACACTACAACGTCTCGACCGTGAGGCGTGTAATAATAACTTAGGGCCTTTCAATGGCAAAGTTTAAGCCGAAAGCGTTAAATCTTTCTTTTTTTAACGCGCGAAGCCTACTACCGCAGCGTGATCTCGTCGCGACCTTTCTTAAAGATCACCAAGTAGATGTTCTTTTAGTGCAGGAGACGCTCTTAAAGCGTGCTAAACGTGATCCGAAAATCGCGAACTACAATATTGTAAGAAATGACCGGGCCGGCCGCGGGGGCGGCACTCTCATTTATTACAAACGATCGTTATATTGTACGCCGGTAGATCCTCCGATACTTACCAATATGGAAGTATCCGTGTGTAGACTAGGAATGACCGACCACCCGTCCATAACGTTAGTTTCAGTTTATCTCTCGCCGAGGAAAGAGCCTCTCAGGTCTGACCTAGAAAAGCTACTTTCGCTCGGTGAATCGGTCATTATAGCGGGTGACCTCAATTGTGGACACACTTCGTTTGGCAATTGGAGAGACTCCAGTAATGGGGTTAAACTCGAAGAGCTAACGAACGTGCTAAACTTTGATGTCATAGCGCCACCCACTCCCACCCACTTTCAAGACAACTGTATGCCGACAGTGCTTGATGTAGCTCTCATTAAAGGTATCGCGCTTCGGTTACGACTCATTCGGGTCGTACACGAGCTCGACTCCGACCACCGTCCGGTCATCATGCAGCTAGGTCAACCAGACGACTCTAGCCCTCCTTCGGTCCAAGTGGTTGACTATGCCAAGCTAAAACATTATCTTGCGGACAGGCCGTCCTCGTCCAGCTTAGATAGGATCCCGGACGTATTGGGGTCCGTTGCGGATGTAGATCTCGCGATCGATTCCCTGGTCGACCACCTGCAGGTCGGCATCGGAGAGGCCTCGAGAGAGGTCGAAGAGGCGAGCGATCGCCGCTTCGTACTCCCTGCCGACGTGCGGGCGTTGTTGACGGAAAAGAACGCGGCGACTCGTGCGCACGACCACTATCCGACCGAGGAAAACCGCGCACGCTTACGCGCGCTTCAGAGAGCGGTTAGAGCCCGCATATTAGAACTCAGGAGTCACAGATGGGACGCCCTCGTCGAAGGGCTAAGGCCGTCGCATCTGGCTTACTGGAAACTAGCTCGCAGCCTCAAAATAGAGGCTTCTTATCTTATGCCCCCCCTCGAGAGGGGTCCCGGTATACCGCTCGCCTTCGATAGCAGCGACAAGGCGGAGTGCCTCGCCACTTGTTTGGAGAGCCAGTGCTCTCCGAACAGTGTCGATGCAAATACCGACCGGGTCGAGGGTATCGATGGATGCGTGCGGGAGCTGGATAAGCTCCCCGCGACAGCCTCCCTGTCCCCAGTCACGTCTGAGGAGGTTCTTTCCATTATAAAAAGCCTTAAGCTCAGAAAAGCACCAGGTCCCGACGGGATCAGGAATGAAGTACTTAGGCTTCTTCCTGATCGCCTCATAGCTCTATTGGTCTGCATCTTCAATGTAGCCATAGTCCACTGCCATTTTCCAGCCGCCTGGAAAAAGGCAATAGTCATAGGTATCCGTAAGCCCGGCAAGAGCGCGTCGCTTCCCGACAGCTATCGCCCGATCAGTCTCCTAAATACTTTAGGGAAAATGTACGAGCGGATCCTTCTGAACCGTCTCAAGTCAGTAATAGAGGAGAAAGACCTCTATCCGCCTGAGCAATTCGGTTTCCGTGCTAGATATTCTTGCACTCATCAAGTGCACCGCCTCACGGAGCACGTTGCATTTAATTTTGCTGAATTATATAAACCCCGCCGTACACTTGCGGTCTTTTTCGACGTTGCCAAGGCCTTCGATAAGGTCTGGCACGAGGGATTGATCTACAAGTTGTATCACTTTGAAGTCCCCGATAGGCTAATTAAAATAATTCGCGACTATCTAACATATCGCACCTTTCGCTATAGAGTGGAAGGTGAATTGTCCACGCCCCGTCCAATACGCTCAGGCGTTCCCCAAGGTTCGATCCTGGCTCCTAGCCTATTTAACCTGTACGTCAGTGACCTACCTCGACTCCCGGAGGTCGAGGTAGGGCTATACGCTGACGATACAGTCTTATATGCCTCAGATAGGAATAGATCCCACCTCAGACACAAAGTCCAACGCTCCGTGACCACTCTCGGGAAGTGGTTTAACGAGTGGCGTATAGCCGTTAATCCCTCGAAGAGCGCCGCGATGCTCTTCGATGCGGATTCATCACAGATACCGTGGAAGCTTAAACCTGTTAAGCTCTATGATAATCCGATTCCGTATGTAAGAGAGACCAAATATCTAGGGGTAACCCTAGATAGTAGGCTCTCTTTTAGACCCCACATCCGTAAGGTTAGGAACAGGGCCGCGTGGGTCCTGGGCCGGTTGCATCCTCTGTTGTGTTCGGTGAGTAAAATGTCCACGCGACATAAGCTCACGCTCTACAAGACGTGTATTCGACCAATTTTGACATACAGTTGCGCCGTGTTCGCACATATGTCCGAGTCGAGTTTCAAACGGTTACAATCGATACAGAATAGGTTCCTCTATCGTCTCACCGGGGCCCCGTGGTATGTTCGAAGCGTAGATCTCCATAGAGATATGGAGCTTCCTTCGATACATGCCTACGTTAAACAGCTCTCCCGTTCGTATTTCGACACCGCGTCGAACCACGCGAATCCGTTAATAAAAACAGCCGCCACTTATGTTCCGGCACCCACGGACATCCGGTGCAAACGCCGGCCGCGCAATATTTTTATTGATCCCGACGATCACATCGAAAATTCGAATAAATATTACACATCCGTCTCTCCAAACAGAGCGTGCCAGCGCCCACGCCCGCGTAACCACCGTTCTCTCCGCAGAGGGCGGGCGGTCAATTTCGCTCCAGCACACCCGTCACGTCCACCCTCTCTAGCGGTAACCCAAGCCTAGGTCCGTTCCTCGGTGTGAAACCCTTGGGTCAGGCAACCGCCCGCGCGATACAAGTGACACTGTACGTGCATCACTTAGCTACCTACATACAACACTACACACGTATGAACATACACACGTGCACACCACACAGGTACATAGGTTCTGTGAGGGACCTTTTTTTTTCTTTTTTTACGCTAGTTAGTTAGCGCTAGTTAGTGTAGAAACATTCCGATTATTGAATACACATACGCACGGTTCCTTCCTTCCTCCCAGGAGGAAGGGAACGTGCCTATGTGTATATTTAGTTAGCTCGAATCGTAGGTGTAGGGATTCGAATAGATCGCGACCTATTTGCGAACGCGACGACCGCCCGAGCCGAGGTCCGGCCACTTTGGCACCCTCGTGCGAGTCGTCCACAAAACTTTCGCGGCTGAGTGCCCTCTGCGCTCGCCCCCAAGTCCGGTGAAGCTGTAAAAGCCGCAGCGGCTTTAGGGCCCCTAAGGCTAACAGTGTAGTCAGTAAAAAAAAAAAAAAAAAAAAAAAAAAAAAAAAAAAAAAAAAAAAAAAAAAAACGTATGTAACATAATGCAAAATATATAAAATAACTAGAGGTAGTTTTAAGATATTTTTAAGATTACCATTAGGTATTATAAAAAAATAGGATATACCTAAAAGTATTATATTGAAAAAGTTTTACGAAACAAGTTTATCATATTTTTTTAGATTTAGATGTCTAATGTATATAATTAAATAAAATTAATTAACTATAAAAAAAATTAATTATAACATAACAACATACCATTACACCTGTACCCCCGAAGAGTTAGGTAGAAGTGTACTAATGTACACCCACAGTTCGCCGTGTATGTTTTTTAGGTCCCATGTAACAGAGGGCGAGCCTATTGCCATTAATCGGGCACAAAGTCAAACTCCGGCTGCTACTGAGAATTTTCATAGAATATTAGGTACTTTTTTATGGATAAGAGATTCAAAGATTTACTTTTAGTATGTTCTACAGAAATATATATTACTAGCGGACCCGTGCAAATACTTCGCACATACTTTAATGTAAACAATCTACCGGCTGTCATGAAAGTTATACATTGTTTATATATGGCACCTTGAATATATTTTCATTAGCATCAACAAATGGCATTCCTAACGTAAAAGTCTCAAATTCTTTTTAACGAAAACATTGATAATTCTATACGCCATTTCGTGAATACCGGGGAACATAAGTTTTATACATAGACCAAAGAATAGTTTTTAGTCTAACGTTTTGTAATGACGTTCGAGTCATTAATTTTAATGAAGAATTAACGGAAGGCGTTGCCAGGAAACAACTATTGAGAAGATAGCATCACATCATCAAACGATCTTTTGGAATAATTAGAGATCATACATACTAAGTTTACCTATTTTATATTCATTTGTGAAATTGGTGTATTTTATAATTGACTTCAATGTGGAATTACTAATGTGTTAGAAGATACAAGCGAAATAATCTATTTTTCACTAACTAAAATACTTTCAATAAATAAATAAATATTGTAATTATAATTCTAAATAAATAAATAAATTAATTTAATGAATTAGAACATCTTAAAGCTGCATGCTTACTATTAGAGGAACAGCGTAACGTCTTTAAACTACAATTCCTCGTACAATACTGTGCCTCAATACGATTCGACAAAGCAAAAATTACAATTTCTTTTTAACGAAATTATGTAAAGATGGCGTTCCGAACAACTTTCGCTACAATACAATTCAAACCAGATACACCAACTGTTATCGGAAGTCGTTAGTAGGTAGGTACCTATTTAATAAGACTTGTAAAAAACCAACAGAAATATTGTTTATCGCCTTTACATTATACATATCAAAGTGCCTGACTTTGTGTACTGGTTTTTTTTTTTTTAATCTAAAACAATTAAAAATATATATTTTTTAATTGCACTCATATAAGCTGAATTTTATCTCTAATTATATTATTATCTATTTATTATTATTATGTTTTTCTATTTAAAAAAACATTAAGATGAAGAGTGTTTGAATATCTTTTTGTGTGATACTTTATATATTATTTGAGCGACACACTTATAATTTTATGAATCAATTCCGATAATATTTACGCGCATCATCGCAAATATAATGTATTGAAATTAGTTAAATAAATATCTAATTGATGTATTTTATTTTAACAATTTTCACCACATGATATTAATAATAATACCTATGTTATTTGCAACGTAATGTCAAACTTTTTACATATTTTTTATCTTATAAATAAATTTAATTTACAAATACAAACTAAATAAGTAGTTATGAGTATACAGTGGACAATTCTGAAGATATAAAATTATAATTATTATATAAAGAAAGTAAAACACCTTCAGAATAGAGCCATAGTTTACCACTATCAGTTAAGAGTCTAATCTATACAATATTATCATATCTAATTGGGAACTTACCATAAAATGCCATTGTGTTGAAGTTTTGTTCAAAATTGTATTGACAATATGTATGTACTAAAAAAAATTATAATAATCAATGCCTTTTATCGATGTCATTAATCTCGACATTATCATAGGAGCGAATAGTTAAAACGAATTTCTAAAATGAAAAAAAGTAAAAAAAAAAAACCTTTCATATTCAAAAGAAGTGAAAGCAACTTCTTTGGCAATTAAAAATACTCACAGGAAAATAACCGCTTAGTACATATTATAAATACCTAATTATTAAGCAATCAATAACACACAGTGTCTTTTTACCTTTGTACGTAGGTATCTATTCGTGTTAGTTGTTTTATTTCGCGTGTTTGTAAATTTGTTTTATTGTAGCGTAGTTCTTTTTTTCTCTCTTATATCTAATAACAATTTTTCGTCCTTTTACCGTCATAATAATATCTTAGTTTGAAAAACGTTGGGAGTTTTGAGCGTAATCTTGATTTGTCATATATCTAGTTGTGTTTAATTCATAAACTTATGTTATTTGGCCTTATATTAAGTAATTTTGGTGGCTCTTTACATAATTTAGTTGGGTTATTGTGCACATGTGAAGTGGATTATAAATAATAACAGTAACTAGAAACATGCGTTTTATGTTGCCACAAAAACTCCCTGAATAGTTCTAGCTAGGAAGGAAAAAAGGAGAGAAACGCTGAAGAAAAATTCAACCTACGATGATGAACGATGAGCTCATCGACTATCTCGGTTTATGGCATAGTTCTGTCCTTTTCTTTCCGCGTCTCGTCGCGTGGCGTGTTTTTAAAAGTATGTTTTTGGCTTTAGGTACTCTTGTAGCTCTCAAAGAAGTTTCACTTCAAGTTTGATACACATTGGTATTTATGATAGGATCCCTCGGGTTAACTGCTAATTGGAATACTTCCTACTGCCACCGTCATCGCAAACCGAAATGTATCATCACTGAAGTGAGTAGCAGCAGGCAAGTGGCGCTCGAGGTGATACCGTGGATAGCGCTCGTGTTCCGGCGGAGAATCGCCGCCATTTTGTTACCTGTAAATCGGAATACAAAATGTTTATAGCAGAGTTACCGGCATGGCAACAAACAACTGATATAATATCCTAATTATGGATGGTAGAGGTAACGAGAACCATCATATATGCAGGACAAGTAGAAAAGGTATTCAGCTGTAAGCAGCAAATTGCATTTCAAAAACCCATCAAAATGGCGCTAGCGTAGCAAGAGGGAATAACACTTTTTCGTAATTTTATAGTTTTTAAGAATGTAGACAATCATGGTAAAAGTAAAATCCCACTTTGTATGGAAAATTTTACGAAGGCTTAAAAACATTCACACTGGCATGTGCTTTTTGCGGCGCCAAAAGATGAAGAAGAATAATTGACTAGGTTCTTCCTCAGTGCAAAAAACAGAATATTTGATAATGAATGTCTTAACAAGGGATGATCAAAGTCCTTCGATGTTTTCGAAACATCACTTTCTAAAATATTCTTATTTACCTACATCGATATTACGAGTACGTTCAAAAACATAGAACATAAATTATTCCATAATTGTTGCTTTAAATGAAGCTTAAGGGTCCGTACCTAACCAAAATACATATAAACAGACACACAAGTTTTCCTTAAAAACTAGATCGTCAACTCTAAATGTAGCACCCAAAAAGCACATCGATGTTAACTTATTATCGATATTTTGGCTCTATTTTCTATTAACGCTGATCCTTAGTCTTAACGAATGCAAAAATCAACAGATACTCACTCCCTTCAGATACAAAAACGTGTATTGATGCCGGTTCGGTATTGCTAGCGCTGCACGTATAATTCCCCGAGTCCTTGAGCGTCGCGCCGCGGACTGTCAGTCTGGACTGAGTGCGCGCGCCGGGCTCAGTTTCGACCGTGATGCCACCACGTGTTGCATCGTAGTTTATCATTCTGTCGTTGTGATACCAGAATACGTATTGCGGTGGCGTAGGACTCTGGAATTTTAAATTTTACACAAATTTTAAATGTGTGAGGTAGTAAATTAAGGACCTTAGCAAGGAGTTTTAGAGTTTACTTCTTAAGAATAGATTTAAGGCCCCCGATATGCAAATCTTTCGAGGAGTGAAATTTATCAAATCGTTAATAAAAAGCGTTACATTTTTCTGTGCAACGTACCTTGCGCACCTTGTACTTTGTACTTATGTATCTATATACATACATCATCTTGCTTTTAGATAAACTATTGACCACTTAATCAATCAATCAGTCAGTCTCAATCAATCACCACTTTGCTTATTGCATATTCGTACTTAAAGTAAATTAAGTAAATTCCAGTCGTGCGTCGGAGCTGACACACACACAAACACACACACTTTTTTTTAAGTTTTTCATATCAATTAATAACACTACTTGTAATAATTTGCTATAGTAATCACTACAGTAAATCTTCACTGCCAACATAAACATGTCGAGTAGGAAGGTACCTAGTTTGGACCTCAATAAGCATATTTTCCACGAAATATATTTTCCCATAGTAATTAGCGATTAGTACCAAATAACGGGTGCTAGAGATTCGGCTGAATCGCGACCCTACAGATGGTGATAAACCCGCCACAGTGACCTTTTGCCAGTCGCTGAAACACTTACAGGTCAGTAAAACAGCGTCGAATGGTTAGATTGTCATGTCTCTGAGGTAGCTGGTGTTTTTGGATTCACCTTTACTTACACAGCCGTCACACATGCCGTCCTAAAATAAATAAAAAATGATATTCAGATGTTATATACGATCGCAGTTTGAGCCAGACAACATTATATTGCACGGACTTTTAAGTAAGAAAAAAAAAACATTTTAAGTTCTTTCATACTTTTTAAAATAGTCAATGTACTCGTATTATTAGGCCGTGGTGGTGAGTAAACCCATATTTACCTGACAAGAACCCTTAGGTACTTAAGTACTATGATTATTTGTTATACAGAATATGAAATAAACTAGAGAAAAGCGATAAAATCTCGCAAACAACAATACTCCTCTCCGACACACTCACATATTTTAGCACGTTATTCTACAAATAAATTACGAAATTTTTATGTCGCTTTGACATCTTTATGGTCTGTCGTACATTATGATCGTAAATGTTGTTTTTCACAACGTTCGTAGGTAACGCACTCCACCTGAGAGGCTCGACAGCCTCGGATTCTTATTGATAGCTACGCGAAATGGGCGTAGTCGACAATTTTGTCTAGAATGAGTAAAAGGGGGGTATGAGGCACACCCACTTTGAAATCAATAACATGAAATGTCTACGTTTCTATTTACGTATAAAGTAATAAACTATATTATAATTATTATAAAGAGGAAAAGTTTTTTGCTTGTTTAAACACGCTAATCTCTCGAGAACTACTGATCAAATTCAAAAATTTATTTAATATAATATCATATGATAGCTGGATACACGTGGAATAGAATAGGCTATTCTAACATTAGGCTACAACTCTCAGCCAGCCTTAAATATTGATTTTTGACAAGTTTGAAGTGTTCCCGAACTACTTTATCCACGTACGTAGGCGTAATGGTTATTAACGATACGTAAATACAATGTCCCAAAATATTGGTCTTTTGTATATCTAAAAAAGTACGCGATAACATATGCCTATCTCTTGTACACAAGCCACAATAGAGTATTTTACGTTTTTTTTTGTTGAAGGAAAAAAATTGATATGTGAGCATTATTTTTAGGCATGTCATATTAATAAATAATGATTATTACTTTGAATTTTGGTCACAATAACATTAGATTTTCCAAATAAGAGAGGTCATGTTTTTAGAGGCCGTGTTCTCGTGTATACTAAGTTGACTACACCAACGCTAAACCCCAACAGAATTAGGAACATAAATATCTTAATTATTCAGTTTTTCGTTTTACATGCAACCCCTTTGTTTGCGTATAGTTGAGGAAAGGATTTGACTTCGTTAATGAAGTTAAATATTATAATAAACTAAGCTAACTTAAACTAATCTACTTATTATCTTTGTATCTTCAAATTTTATTAAAAACTGTTGTTACAAGATAAAAGATAATACTTGTGTATTTATATTACATAATACTTTAAAATATCTAACGTAAAAAAAACCGATGTCGTTAAAATCAACAATACACACAGTTATCATGCATATATCTGTATACAAGAATGCACTTACTTTACAATAAAAAAAAACAACGTAAAGATCGCTCTTGTGCCTAGTTTCTGAATAAAAAACGCATACATACAAACAAACAACCATCATATAGTAACCAAGAAAAAAAAAGCACATTAAAGAAACAGAGAACCATGATACAATGATGGGTTAGCTACCTATAATTGGACACCGCGTCAATCCACGCGCTTTCGAATTCTACAATGAGCTTGAACGTATGGTGAAGAAAAATATCGTGATGAAATCATAGTATGGTGTTAGGACATTTTATTATGCCCGCTTTGTTATCTTCCATCCTCAAGTTAAAAGTCTATCGCCACGCACCTATAGGTGTGTTCCGGCAGTTGCACTTGAGAGCCAGTCGTTTTACTAAGTTTAGCGTATTACCATCTTGGGACACATCGTTAACATTGGATGAGATTATGACCAAAGGATTTGCCCAATTGTGAAGCCGTGGAACTGTCTCCCTCCAAGTATGTTCCTTCCTTCCTACAACATGGGAGTCCTTCGACCATAACGTGAAGAGACAATTGAGAAGACCGGCATGCCAGAGACGACTGGCGTTAGATTATACATCCCACTTTGGTCACCAATGTTATTGGATTGCTATGTGGTCACTATCAGGCACAGTGTCGTCACTTTGCCGTGCTACAATTAAAGCAAATATTAATAAAACAACTATCTATAAACACGCTTTTATTCAATACCAACTGTGCCCCAAGGTTTCACCCGTGTTAATTTTATACAACAAACATCGCCAACGCACCCGTTTAGGTAACTTTTTATACTTTGAGTAAAACTATCGACATTTTTATATGGAATAAATTAGATTTTCAAATTATGGCCTGTTACTCGCTGATATTGTAGCTTTATATTGGTGATAGAATTTTTGAAATCAGTCAAGTACTTTTTAAGTTTATCTATTACAAACAAACAAAAAATCAAATCTTTCCTCTTTATATTATTGGTATAGATTTAAATACTTTTATAGGCTTGTAAAGCGCAATGATTTTACTTATTTTGAATTTCCTATTCTGACATTTTATATTAGTGCTACAAACATTTAACAAATAAATTGGTCTCAGTAAACCCTTTAATTTCATACCCATATCATGGGGGCGCGTAAACAATAATTGGTCAGCCATCTTTGGCTCCGACATATTAGATTTAGAATGACGTCACTTGGCTAATCATGCATTGTCATCCAAACTAAAAGTGTATGCAAAATTGCAGCTCAATCGGTTGGAGATAAAAAAATTAAAATTCAGTTGCAAGATATGACCAACAATGCAAGATTGTAAAAAAAAGTATAAAGTGAAAAAAAATTGTTGTTTTTGTATGTCGAAAATGTCTTACCTTTTCTACAATGCAGATGAGGTGAATAACGCTACCCATATCCACATGGTGCTCCCCAGAACCGAGGATGAAAGCTTCTGGGACAACTATTTGCAGGCGCACGTAGTGTGAGACAATGCCCGTACGGGTTGAAACCTGGAATTAAGGTTTGTACATTTTTCATTATTAGCTCTGTAATATTCAAAATACTTACTGTGCAAAGGCCCCTTCCAGAAGAAGGTATAATTAAGACGCAAGCCCAGGACGTGTGAAGAGATTTGTTTTTCTTCTATATTTTTTCAAAGCTAGATAAATAACCGGTACTGTCCCTGATGGTTAGAAAACACAAATTCGAGTTTACTTTAAGGCTGGTTGGCGTTATTGCCTTGTGATAAAGTCACCATGTATAATTCACAGAAAAAAAGGACAATGGTTTCAAATAATTGTAGGTAATATTACATTTAGGGCAGATTTTTCAATCGTCAGATAGGTAACTTTATACGAGGAGTAATTTTGATGGTTTATGTTTGGCAAACCTAACAAATTTTATAAATGATTCCTCAAATATTATCTGTAGATAGTCAAATCGACCCCAATAAAATATTTTTTAATAAATTTCGAACCCTTATTTCAAAGTATTAATTACGAAGTATTACTTGTCACGTCATGTATTATGAATGATGTTGTGTGTGTGTGTTGTATTTATATGAATGTTTTAAGTTTCATGTGTTACTCTTGAAATTAACATTATACGGAAAAACTTGAGAAACTGATTACGATTTGGGAAGAAAATGTAAAGATAAAGAGAAAAATGAAAAGAAAACATTACAAATTAAATGAAAAACAATATTAAAAATATTTAAAAGAGTTATGTTTTATTATAACTTACAAGCGATGCCCCATAGTTTCACTCGTGTTATTAAAATGTTAGACAGGAACCCCCGTGACATCCCTTTAGTGGTGGAATTTGAATAAAAAAGTTCTTAGCGGATACCTACGCCATAAAAACTATCAGTGTGCTAAATTTCAGTCCTATGCGTTCAGCTGTTTGAGCTATGTGTTGATAGATCCGTCAGTCAGTCAGTCACGGTTTATTTTAGATTAATATTTCCCTGAATCGGAAGAAATTTAATGGAATTGGTTATATACTGTCACAAGTCTGATTTAATTATTTGCAGGTCGATTCGATTATCATTTGGAACGACAGACGATGGAATTATTGGGGTACCTACTACTTGAGTCTAATTAATTTTAATCGTGGCCGAGTAAACTCAATCAAGAATGCTCAATACAGACGATATTATGAACAAGCGATTTTAAAAAAATATTAGATTTTCAGAAAAAGTAAAATTAAGGAAATTCTTGAGCTTCATACAATGTAATAAAGCTATATCTCTGTATATTATTTCTTAAAGCTGTTTGTTTTTTGTAGTAACGCAGTATTTCCCTTAATTATTCATCAAATTAATGGTTCAAACATAATTGAAAGGTTATGTTCCTGGTTACTGATGAAAATTAATTTTAAAAATAGTTTGTTTGTGTGTCAGCTCCGACAAAAGACTGGAGTTTACTCATTAATTATGATTGTCTGACTGACTGACTGACCAGTCGACCGAACCCGAAATTTCCATACAAGGGGCCTTGTATGAAAATCGATTTTTAAGGAGTTAATACCAAAAATCGAAAAGCTTTTTGATGACATTCCTAATGAAAATATATTCAACAAACATGTATAAAGCGACATCTATTAACATCTGCTTCACTAACATGATAGTCGTTACATTGTTTACATAAAAAAAAAAACACTTTGACTAAAGTATCACATAAGTTTTTCAGAAGTTTTTTTTTTAAGTTTTTCATGTCAAACAAACTTATACGGTACTGCCTAGTATTAAAGTCCCGTATACATTAAAGTAAAATTACAAACTATTAACATTAGTCGCCTTCTAATAAATTCTTCGGCTTACTCGTGTTTCCAGATCCAATTACATTTAACATTCTAGAAACAACATTAGTCTGAGATCTCATGCCTTTAGTATGTAATTATACTATTGTATGTATACCTACAGAATTAATAGAATTGTAAAGAGATTTGCGTGTTTAATTTCACAGAGAAACTCTTAGATAATGCTTGCTTGAAGTCTGATACTAAGACTGACCCAAAACGATCATAAGCTCATCTGATGTTAAACCGATACCCAATATGAATAACATCGTAACTCATTTAGCTTGGTATCATGAATCAGATATAAAATGGATTGTATATGTTTAAAGCTCTTTCGACTCAACATCTCGCTGCTTTAGAGGGAGAGTGAGATAACAAATAAAATAAGGTTTGAAAAAAAAAAACTAATTAAGTGATTTTTTCCGACAAAAACGTGTTTTTACGTGTAACAAAATTTATTATCGGTGTTTTACACTATTATCTTTTGAGTTTGTTACTTAGAGCTCGGCTCTTTTCATTTATGTGAAAAAGGCTAAAAAGGAGTTGTCTACTTTTTCTGTTTCTGACGTTTTTAAATTTAAGTGAAGTTACCTACCTGTTTTTTTACAATATCTATGAGATAAACTAAGATATCAGAGCGGGAGCAAGGACGCATCGTACTGTAGACTTATATTTTATCTACCTGCCGAGAAGCTTGCAGACTCGGTGTTCACTGTTGTGTTTACTTCTGACAGTGACGTCATTAAATCACGCTAAATAAAATAAAAATTGGAAATGTTTACCAAAATTTGTAAGAATTGTCCTGATAGAATATTCATGCGTTGTCATCCTACTTTACACTGTCGAGCTGCCGAACGAAGTCTCGATATGTGAAATCATTTTCTTTATGTAAATAGGGCCGTATAATCTACATACACCGCCGCCTTTTGTTCTCTAACATTTGAGAGGTACGTGTAAGTTTTGTGTACAATTTTCGAGTGTAAGGAGACTTGTGAATTCTGCACGAACTTATTTTAACTTTCTTTATTTTCTCATCGGCGGTTAAAAGTTGCGGCTGATGCGTGTATTCTATTTTGTATTGTTGAGTGCACTATTTAATCGGCCAAGTGTTTATCTAGTTGATTTTTAAAATAGACTCTTATCGAAGCCTCAGCGATCGTCGGTAAATCATTCACGCCCGTCCTGAATACTCTGAACTGTTTTTCGCATGTCATGGGTAAGCCAGGTACAAGTAGGGCGTAACTAACCCTCTCCTTGTAGCAAGGTGTTGGTATACACGCGGTAACCATGTAGATGTAGAACGGTGTTCCAGTGAAAGTTTTGACGCAGCACTGACTGCTAACACGACATCGTTCACCGGAACGCAGCGACGTCGTAGTACCGGAGGCGTTGCATTGCGACAACGCATTGCTTGTGTGTCACTCAATGCGTTGAAATCATAGCGTTGCGACGACGCAATGTACTGAGAACGCCGGTGTGGCTTCACTCCGTTGTAGCCCAAGATGGAAAGCTAAGCATAGAGGCTAAATTAATTTTATTGTATCCCGTTGATAGTAATTTGTTCTGGATCCATCTCCCGTGTCAAATCTGTACCACTACTTTTTTCTTCTGAAATAGCTATGCCAGTAATGTTTAATTTCAGTGTTATGTATGAAACATGTTATGACAAAATATCGATGAGATATTTTTACTCTTACTCTGTGCCACAGGGGTAGGCTTGTCGTAAATAATCTCAAATTGCAAAAAGGCTTCTGTCAACACGACGTGTGTTCGTAAACGGCTGTGTCCGCAGAACGGCCGGTGTGACCCAAACCACGCTTGATCGGCGAAAAAATATTTCTTTACTTTACAAAGGCTTCGACAAATATGTACACTTTGGTACACTATATTTACTGTGTTATATTTTAAAATAATGCAATTAGACGTGCTTTTTATTTTATATACTTTTCATTTTAATATTAAATTAAGTTTATTTTAACCCCTTTTTTGTAGTGGCTCGGCTAAGCAGTTTTGAAATACAATATGATTGAATTTTGTAAATCATTATTATTCTAGCCGTATGCTCGATAGTAATAAAATGGTGTACAAAAAAACCGCCACGTCAGATTTAGTCGATTCAAATTACAATTGCAAATAATATTACCCTCCACATAACAGCTAATAATCCATACTATATTAATATTATAAATGCAAAAGTAACCCGTCTTTCTGTTGTTTGTCACGGTTCACGCCTAAACCGCTGAATCAATTTTCATGAATTTTGGTATATAGATAGATTGAACCTTGGGAAACGACAGTGGCTACCTTTTGTCGCCAAAATATTACTTGAAGGTGTGAAATGTGGTATGAAATTTCGTATAAAGAGCAGATAAACCAATTTTGATGAATTTTGGTATAGATATGGATTGGACTTTGGAGAAGGACATTAAGCTACTTTATGTCGCGAACATGAAACTTCAAGGGATGAAAGTTTGTATGAAAAATACATTTTTCTCGAATTAGGGATATGAGGATTCACATGTATGCTTTTTGATATGGCGTTTGCCATTAGGGGATGATTTCAATTAGGTATTATTGAAGTTATATTGGGACGGTTAATGTGTTGGACTCTATTGAAATTGCGCTGCTAATTACAATACCATAGACATAGTTAGTCTGTCAATGATTCTATGCTGGTCTGTTGCGTTACAGGATCTGTCAGTATGTACAGTGATAAAGCGGGGTGGTATTATAGTTCGCTACCACCATACACATAGTGATAAATCCATCACCAATTTTCTTTTGGCTTATCGCACTCCGAGATCATTTGAGGCTATTTATACAATTCATAAAACTGAAGTATCTAAATAAATAAATAAAATTATTGCGGTTTGCCGTTATGCGCGCATCGCACAAAAACTACTGTATAGATTTTGATTTTTTTTCTTTTACACCTTAGATACTTGGCCTTTACCTAAAAAAATAATGATCACGAAATTAGATGAAGCCTTAAAGAAACAAATAGGCTTTACAAAAAATATTCTTTGCAGACGAAGTCAGTGTACCAGCTAGTGTTATATATATAAGATTTGTTAGTTAACATTTTATCACATTATTGCCAATCTGTACCTAAAACAAATTGCAAAAAGAGAGCAAATTATAATTTTTGTTAAATTATTTTAACATTTAAAATAAAACGTAACATTTCTTAGAGAATGTTTTAGTAATACGTTACATAAATGCTGAGTGGGAGCATCGAAAGGTAAAAAAAACGAGAATGTAATTACACATTTATGTATTTATACTGTATTACACCCATAAGTTTCGCTCACGTTCCTAGTTCCTAATAACAAGTGATATCTAGTCAACCATACACGCTTAAGATTGGGTTAAAGTGACAATTGAAGAACAAGTAGGTTGCAAGCACTTTACCTTTTTATTTCATAAAAAATGGAAAGATTTAGTAAAATAATTTTATGATAATTATACCCTTACCGTGAAACTTTCTCCTACCAACAGCTAAACATTGAACTGGTCTTTCATCATATTTTACGAGTATATTATGAATATATTACGACGCATCTGATTGGACTATTTTAGTGGACACATAACTATGAAAAGCATTATAAAATCCCAGAGGATGTGGTTGTTTCGTCATCCAGACCGGACATATTTCTTTATTCTCGAGAAATCAAGCGTATAGTACTTGTAGAGCTTACTGTACCGTGGGAAACTAATATACCTAAAGACCACGCAATAAAAATTAATGAATATTATGATCTATGTAATGAGCTAACCAAAAACGGCTATGCGGTTAACTTGTATGCGGTGGAAGTGGGAGCGAAATGTCTCTATAAGTTGCTAAAAGTATCGTAACTGGTATCTAAAGAAGCATTAACAGGCTCTTACCAAATCTGAATTGGCAGGGAGGGTTTCGCGGGCAGTCAAGGTGAGCGCTGATGTGCATCATAAGGGAGCCCCTTAAACCTACACCTGGGTCGCAAGTGCTGGGGGCTGCTCGTGTTCCCCCTGTCTAACACACGATGGACCCGGCACCCGCACGGTGTGAATCCATGGAATGCTAAAATGTTTGTCTCAATAGAGATGTGAACCAATTATAATTATCAGAACCGATTTTTAAGTTCTTAAGTGGGATGAGCATTAGGTGCTGAGTGATCTTTCAATACAGATCGCAAATTTGAAGCCGATCCATCGGACGAGGTCGTTTGTGTCAATTATGACCATATTGTATTCTGATTATAACAATGACATAACTATAAGACAAAGAGTATAAACAATCACAGAACCTAGTACCTAGTTCACCAATTAGAATGTGCTAGCGGTCGCCCAAAGGTCGAAATTCAATCAGCGTCTTTTTGATCATTGACTATTTTCTGTTTTACATTTGCAGTATAAGCCTAAACAATGATGCTGTCAGTTTTCACTGAGTGAAATGTCAATCTTTTGGGAGGGGGGGGGGGGGGTCTAAGATCAATGAAATGGTCAGTTTAGGATTCTCAGTATTATTTCATTTCATTTAATGTATTAGTAACATATTCTTATATTATTGGGGGTTTCTTATGAAATTCTTAGTAGCAGTTCGGAGTTTGGTTTCGTGCCCGATTAATGGTAATAGGCTCGCCCCCTATTACATGGGACCTAAAACATACTCGGGGAACTGTGGGTACATCTCTGCCTAACCCTTCGGGGAATACAGACGTGATGGTATGTAACACATATTCTATATAAATTATAGATTTCTGCACACCTTCTCCATGTAAACTTTAACCATGCCAAATCTCCACAGTCTTCCGTACGCACAATACTCTTCAAAAGGTGTCCGAAGTTTTCTCCTCGCGTATTAATATATAGATTTTATACCTTACTACAGAGCTCATAAATTGATTTTGATTAAGGTGGTAAAGGGATTATTTGATTTGTTCTGTCGCGAATAGTACAGAACCGGGGTTTTGCTTGAATAATCAATTTACCGGTGTTTACCAATGACCTTTTTTTTTTAATTATTCCTCGAACTGGTTCAGATCTCTTATTACCAACTTATAAGTAGAATACAAACTGATACCAGCATCATTATCAGTATGCAACCAGTGAAGTCTAAGTTGCTACCTCGAGACTCTCGAAGTTTAGAAGCGTAGAAAAGTTTCGCTTCGTAACTAAAAACTTTTCTTCGGTCTAGAATTTTGAATCATAGTCTTGTTGGGATTGTCAGATTGGATGTAAGTATGAAGTCATCAAGGGCGGCCGCATCTTTAATATCCTCGACTGGTTTGACCATGATTTCTTATGATATTCGGATGTCAAATAGTCGGAGCGAGAATCCGTTTGTCCTAGCCATAAATCGCCTTTTAGGACCGTCCAGTCAAAAGTAGCTAACTATAAAATATACATAAAAAAACCCCGTCGAATCCGAAAAGGGTATATAGGTACCCCAATTATATTACAAAAAAAATACAAATTTTATTTATTATGAAAATAAAAAAGTTATTACGATTTAAATTTAACATATTTAGTTTCACTAAAATTTTGCAAATTTTTAAAACTTGAATACACCGTCACCAGCCCCGGCGTGGCGCAGCGGTACGTTTGATCGTATGGCGGTACCGTGCGCCGCGCCGCCTGTATTACCATGTAAGTTTCCTCATTGAAGTTTTTTTTACATTTTATTTGGGGTAATTTTTTTTACTTATAATCTGAGATAGATAACATAAACAGAATATAATCTCGATACCCAATAATATCTTCACAGATTCGACAGGGTTTATATTGTTTAATAATTTTATCTAGAATGAATGAAGCAAATAGGCTGAAAGGTTAACTGGTAGGACACAGATAAAATTCTTTGGAGATTTCTCTCTACTTGGGGCAGTTCGACCCTACAATAGATCGCAGCCAAATAATCTAGTGTTGTGTTCCCCTGTTGCGTAGGATTTTAGAGCTCTTTGGGGTAGGGGATTCAAGGCCGGCAACGCACTAGTGGTACAAGAGTCCATAGGGTACGGTAGTCGCTTACCGTCAGGTGGGCCATATGCTTGTTTGCCACCTTGTTTAAAGAAAACATCAAATGATAATCTACAAAAATCTCAGATACGGCCATTTGTTTCCAAACTTAGCATATTATGTTTGTTTATATCTTTGGACGAATTCATCCCATGATCTCTTGGTTTAAAAGTAGTCATTTTACACTGCGTCACGAAAATTATTTATAAAAACTAAATAAAACATGTTGGCACTGTAACTTATACGATACTATTCTCATGAGCGGTAATCTAGAAATGTATTTGGAACTGTATCGATTTTTTTTCAATACTCACTTAAGACGTAATTCAATTAAAAAATAAATTAAAAATATATGACATCAGTCCTTTTACCCGACTTCAAAAAAAGGAATAGGTTCTTAATTATGGATGTTCAGGCGTCCCTTCTTTGTTTATGAACCGATTTAGATTTAGATGATTCTTTTTTGTAGGAAAATACCACAAGGTTGGTCCCATTTTTAATTTTATTGGCATTGGACTTTCGAATTCGAAGATTACCAGGGAAATTCTCAAAATTAATTAAGTCGGTTCGCCTTGTCTAATTTTGTCTGAGTGAAAAAAAAAGCATATAACGACGGCCAATTTTCGTCGAGGCACGGGCATTGAAATTTTACAAATTTTTATTTCCTCTTCGATCGTATCTCGTACCTTTCAACCCGGCTCAACTCAGTCCTTTGGATCGCGTCGCCCATTGAAATCATATCAGGTGTGAAATTAAATTATCACCGGTGACCTGTTCAATCTTTTTGACGACGAACTGATTTTCAGCTGTGTGATACTATTGTCATTTTATAATATGGTATATATATATATATATATAATTATAAAAATATTTCAATGGTTTTGTTTTGTAAATAAATTAGAATATTTCCAATAGTCATGCCAGATTACCGAATTATTCAAAATGGAACCTATACCCAATGATATTTTATAAGTAGATAGGTACGACGGGATTGATACTCTTTACATGTGGTCATCAATGGTGGGCAATCTCAGTTCTCTTTTGTCTTGATACCGGCGTGAGCAAGAAGAAACTTTTATCCTATTTTGACAACAGAGTTTCCGCCTTACGTTATGATTTTCTATCTCTTTTGTTTCGACATGCTGATAACAAAATTTGTAACTATATCAAATTGCTTTTAGTGAGAGTATAACGCGTCTATTTATAAAACACCATTACAAATAAATTTATTTTATATATTATTTATGATAGTATTTTTTAGAAGCTTGTATTTAATAACTTGCCTTGTTAGTATGGGTCAAATCTTGCAACTGAATTTTATAACAGTTATCCCCAACCGATTGAGCTGAAATTTTGCTTACACGTTTAGTTTGGACGACAATGCATGTTTTGCCAAGTACCATCTCTAAATCCAATATGGCGGACTCCCAAAGATTTCGGAACAGTTGTATTTTATGCACCACCATGGGGCTTTTTTTGCTATGGGTGACATTTGAAAGGGTTTGCTGAGAAGAATATGAGAAAATTATTAACAAAAACAATAAAAAAAAAATTAATTCCTTAATTCTGTTGTACTAAACTGAAATTAATAAATTTATGCAAAGGCTGTGCTGTACCTAATATTCTGTTACACGGAATAATTTTAAAAGCTATTTTTATTATACAAAAAAAATCTTGTTTAGAAGATGGCAAATACCTGGTAGGATCAAAGATACACAGATTTTAAAGTCAATTTATTTTGTTTCAACTTATATTGTACATACTAGCAATCCTTCGACTTCGTTTGTTTTAATACCAATACAAACTTTAATAACAATAGAAACATCATAAGTATTATAGGTGTATATCACTCAGGGATAATGTGATAACTGACAATGAAAGAATTTTTAGAATCTGATTAGTATTCTCGCAGATTACCTGCTACGAACTCAAACTATATTTCTTTATAATAGTAAGTAGTAGAGATATAGCGCTAAAATAGCGATATCATACAGAAAAGTATTGTATATACGAATATGTTTCTAAAAGGAGCTTTTTAAAAACCATATACGCGCATAAACTGCAAGGATAGATACATCTAAAACATGAAAAAACAATGTAAACGACGAAAAAATGCTTACATTTACAAAACAATAGTGTAATCCGAAATTAAATCAAGATAATTAACTACTGTATATCAATAAAAACCAGAATACTATGTACGCAGTTATGTGGTTTGTATAAACGAAGCGAGATAAAACCGGACAATCAGTTCGATGCGTGATACGACTCCCAATATTGGCAAATTGGGAGGCATCATAACCTAAATAAGTACAAGTAAATACAGGCTTTTATTTCTTGAACTAGTTCCAGAAACTAATAGACTATTTTTGTATCTAGCTGCTTAATTTTCTTCTATTCTAGAAAATTTCTATTTAAGTATTTCACGCTAAAAGTTATGCAGTCCTAATAATGTTTTGTTAAAAGAACAGTGTAGGTATTATTAGTAAACTTTTTCTATGTGCTAATAACAAGAAAAAATAATCTACTCTTAAATAAAAAATAGCTTAGTATCGTTCTAGGCATCTAGAATATATAACTCAATAGGTTTCGTTTATTTTTACATTGTGTTTTAGCACTAAAGAAAAAATCAAGTGAATAATGGTAAATACTCAAATAATATAAATTATCTTACAGGAAAAGTAGTAAACAAAATTATGCTTGATGCTTACGTCAAGCAGCATCGGGATTAAAATATGTATGTCACGTCATTTCAGATTTTAAAATGATAGGTGAAACTGCCGATCAATTATTGATATCACCATTATACAAGCAGCACGCTAGTCGTAGATGACTCCGAAGAATCATCTTCAAAATCAGTACATCTTCTCTGCCCTGCAAATGTACCAACCTCACAACATGTTTTGATCAAAAGGTTTCATCCGCGTTAAAAAAAATCCATACAAATTTCGAAACCCCGTTACACTTTCTAGGGATTGATTTTTAGAAAATCCGTTCCTAGCGGATTCCTACGTCATAGTAACTTTCTGTATGCCAAATTTTAGACTAATCCGTTCAGTGGTTTCAGGTGTGTGTTGATAGATCGTTCAGTTAGTCATTTATTTAGATTATTCAATTTGCATTTCTACCAAATATATTTATTATAACTATATTCTACAGAATGTCTCTTTTTCACAGACTTCAAAAAAGGAGGGTTCTCAGTTCGAATGTAAATTTTTTATTAATGGTTTTTCAGCCATTATTTTTTTTAATGACCCGATTAAGATGATTCTTTTTTCGTTGGAAAGGGGATACCTCAAGGGTGGTCCTATTTAAATTTTATTGGTATTTGATGATACAACAGAGAACTCATTAAATTATTGATGTAGATTTTCTTTTTTGTTAAAAAAAATCTTGTTATATTTACAACCCTAAATTGACAAAATAATTGTAATATCGATGGACTGTTGTAAATTAGAACTGTTATTTCAGTTAAATATTTGTAACACACGTTTGTGTGTCGAACGGATACCGAATATCAACGTAAAACAGTGAGTATACAATACGTGACCAGCGTATAGCAACTCAGAAGAACTAATGAAACGAAGAAGCGTCAATAAATACTTAGGTGTAACACAATCAGAAAGGATTTTGATACACGTTAGGACCATTAACACTAGGACTTAGGAGATTGAATCAGATTGTACACGACGATATATATTTTAAACTGGCAAATGTTTTACATCATCTAGTTTAAATACAATATCAATGAAGCTGGTGATATACGTACATTACGTATAATACAAAATCAAAGGGAAAAAACACAGTCACCTCTAAACCAAAATATGCTTAATACAATTTATACCCTAGGAAGGCAATTATGAATGTCAATACACTATCACCGGTTCGGAAAACATACCAGTCATCGAGAGTGAACCGGCAAGAAACTCGAACGGGTTTACCAATATCTTATTTTCTTTTTTAAATTAGTTTTTACAGTATTAAATTATATACAGTTATTATCATTTTCAGCAGATGTACAGAGAGGGAATCACATCCAGATATCACCGTCACTCACGTAATCAGCCTTTAATACCTTTTCGACAATAAAACTTGCTTAAGATGATTCTTGGACTTATTATCCGGCAAATCGGTAATGTGCTTAGGAAGTTTATTATAGAAACTAAAACAATTATTTAAAAAACTTTTATTTGTTTTACTAAGGCTAAAAGATGGAATTATTATTTTATATTAATTTCTAGTATTAAAATTGTGCCTGTTAGTAACAATTTCAAAATTATCTCCATTTTTCTTCCAAGATGTATTGGGAAGTACTAAGTAAATTTGGTGTGTAAAACTATATAAATAAAATTTTGATTCAAACCGATGAGCTATTTTCGAGCAATTAATAATTATATATTTAAACAAGAGTTACGTACTTGATAGTATTAGATAAAATATAGAAAATAATATAAGTTTTGTCGTGATTAGACCCATTGTGATTTACCAAATGTTTAATTACGTTTAATGTAGTAAGTACACACATGATCTTATTTTATTATTATTGAATCTATGTTTATTGAGATTGTTAATCTAACTTTTACTATAGAAATTACTGTATTAAGTGAACACGTATCAGAAGGCTTATTTACGACAAGTCTTCATCCTGCCTATCACGATATAACTAGATTATTATCACTTATTTTACAAGGGCTTTGTATTTGCAACCTTTTTACAGGTGATGGTGTGTTTAAAATTGTATTATTAGAAATGTCAATACCACATTAGCAACCTATATTTTTATTTTAAATTAGTTTCGAGGAAGACAATTTTTATCATATTGAATCTCAATACTGATTTATTGACTGCTATTTCACCTCATATTTTTTTTTCATTTAGACATACAAGATGTAAATTTGTGAAACAATAAAGCAATCTGAACGTAATAATCGTAGCTTTATAAAATACGATAACAGCGCTATAATCTAAATAAGTAAACAAACCTAAAAAACGTATAATGACTTCACTAGACTTATGTACGTTTTCATTCATACATCGTTGAGTACAGAATAAGATATTGAAACATTATTACCTGAAAAGAGGTCAAATGCCATAAATACAAATACATTACGTGAGAGGCATGAAGAAAGCTAGTCGTAAACAAACAACGAGGTGTGTTATGCATGAGGTGTAGCCTTGTAGGTACAAAACAATCAGGTCGCTACGTGAGAACATAGTTGAGTCTGAAGGAAAGCGAATCTTCTTTTGAATTCTACTAAGTATGAAATATAAACCCTAATGGACTTGTCTGCAAAAATATACGTAGTTAGGTAAGTACCATTACTTTATCTAATGAATATTGTTAGTGGAGAACAGAGATGAAAATATTTATTGTTCGAATTGAACACATATTTCTAAGGACATAAATAGTTTGACCCAATGTCTGAACCATTTGAATAAGTTACATCATTATATCGATTTGAAATCTTAAATTAAATCTTAATTTTTTGGAACATAAAAATCGTGGCAGACTGATTTGTAATTTGGATAAATTAATTCAAGAAACCCTAATCTACTTTATCTTTATATTGTTAAGTATATTCTAAAGACAAACTTTAATATTAGGTTATTGTCCCACTTCGAACTGAGCCCAAAGAAAAATTTAAAATTTGAATATCCGATCGTTCATATCATTCACATGGAAAATGAACACAGAAAAATATAGAAAGTTGGTAAAAATTATCTGAATATTTCATAAAATTCTTCCAAAACAAACATAAAGCAACGCAAATTGTACGTCAACGAAGATAACTTAATTTCACACCTCATGTGAGTTCAATAGGCGAATTTAATAAAGAACCGTGTCTCATGGAACAGCCCAAACTGAAAGAATTATATAACATAAAATAAAAATACTGTTGGCGTTTTATCTGATTTAGGAAAATATTACATTGTACTATTGATGTTGCTTACAGTTCTTTGTTTACTTTCTTTACCTTTGAATTGAGTACATTCTCCCTATCCTTGCCTTTCATTCGCTAAATCCCTTCTCCCTTCCCTTTCTTCTTTTCCTTTGATGAAACAATCACTATATTCTTTTGTAAACTGTTATCTTATTTTTTTTTACCATTTGCTGAACACAAATCTATCATTCATTCTAACCTTGCCTAGAAGCAATGAGATTTTTGCGATTTGCATATACCTACATATTTACAAATTTTAATCAGTAATATAATGATATTACTGTTAAGCGTCGGGTTAATAACAATAAAGGATCTTGAGGAAGTTAAACAGCTGGAGAAATGCTTTGGTATTGTCGTTATGAAGATAGAAAATATATAACTATAGAATACTTTACATTAAAAATCGCCCACACGATGGACTTGCGTGGTAATTAAGCATTTGCCTTCTCTCGGGAAGAAGCTTTGGACCTTCAATCTGTGGTAGATAATTAATTATAACAGTCTGTATGTTAAAGAAAATGTCTTCTTAGTTACAGTGATCGTAAATGAAAAACAAAAGTGATTTTTATTTTCGGACCCAAGTGAGATGACTTAAGATATATTTTGAAATAGTGCTAGATATTTTCTCTTACCTGACATTCGTATGTACCGTTGTCCCTTTTCTGAACAAATTTGATCTGCAAAGTCCAATCTTCCGAACCTTCCCCGTGAAGGACCTGAAATAAATATTGAAATTTTACTCAGGACTGTTATGTGTTAACTAATAAAGAAAAAAGGAATAATATGTTGATTTCATGTGTTAGCTGGTACAGACAGGTAACTAACCTAAATTTAAAAGTGTCTGGACCTCTTGAGCAAAGAGCACATACTTAAAAGTGCATTTATATGGCGTCGTGCACATATATGTATAAATATATTTGAAGGACTTTTTACTTATTCTCTAAATTTCATAATCCTTATGGTAAGGATGAGGTAAAGATCTCAATAAACATTGAATTATATATCGTTTTTTTGACTAACTTAATAACCCCTAATAATCGAACTAAATAAATTGATATAATAAAATATGTAAGAGACAATAAAACACGAAAGGAATTAAATAAAAATTAATTAAAAACTAAAAATACAGACAAAGTCGTAATTCGTAACAAATATACCTAAGAACTAATGAGTATTGACATGTCTTGTTTTATCACACAATGAATTCCTTAGCGTGATGTTGTGTTGATTTTACGGTGTGCCAAATTAGGGCCAATTTACGGTTCAATAACTGTAGGTGTGTCTGGAATATTTGCGCTTAGGATGTTTCCATATTAGCTGTCTAGGTGTGTGACTCTATTGTTTAATTTATTAGTATGATTATTATGCTTCTTAGCATTGATTATGGAACTCTTTGGCGAAGCGCACAGCTTCTAAAATTAATCGTTTTAGAGTTTTTCAAAATCAAAATCAAAATAATCTTTATTCAATTTAGGCCCTAATAAGGCACTTATGAATGTCAAAACACTACTGCCGGTTCGGAAAATATCCCAGACATCGAGAAGAACCGGTAAGAAACTCGATCGGGTATCTCTTTTTTTTTTGTTAACTGTACAAATGTTACAAATATGACAGGTACAATAATAATATATTAGTGGATGCACAGAGAGGGAGTCATTCCCAGACATCACTATCATTCACATAATGATCCACCCTATAATAACCTTTTGACAGTAAAACCCGCTTGACATGGTCCTTGAACTTGTTGTCAGGTAAATCAGTAATGTGCTTCGGGATCTTGTTATAGAACCTAACACTATTACCTAAAAAACTTTTATTAGTCTTACTAAGTCTAAAACACGGTACGACTAATTTATCTTTATTTCTAGTATTTACATTGTGCTGATCTTTGACAAAATCCAGCTTGTCTACGTTTTTACGGACATACATTAAGTTATCAAAGACGTATTGTGGGAGGGCAAAGTTAAAATACTAAATTCCTGGAACTTGTTCTTTAGTGATTGCTCGAACTGCTCGCTTTTGTAATATAAATTTGGTACCTACCTCAGCTGCTGAACCCCACAGCAAAATACCGTAAGATATTAAGCTATGAAAGTAAGCAAAGTAGACTAACCTAGCGGTGGCAATTTCTGTTAACTGGCGCATTTTGCGTACTGCGAATGCAGCAGAACTTAATCTTCCCGCCAAAGTTTTAATATGCGGACCCCACTGTAATTTTGAATCAAGGGTGATGCCCAAGAAGATAGTACCATCAACTAAGCCTACTAAATTCCCTTCTATCTTGATACTACTATCAACACGCCGAACATTGGGCAAGACAAATCATACATTTCGTTTTGTTTGCATTTAGTAGTAAATTATTTAAAGCAAATCACTCAGAGATTTTAAATAAGGTGTTGTTTAATTGCCTAAGCTCCGAATCTATTCTTTTCACTTTGAATATAAGTGAAGTGTCGTCTGCAAAAAGAACCATGCCAGCACCATTTTAAACAACGGACGGTAGATCGTTTATATTAACGAGAAACAAAAATGGTCAGACTAATTACGAAGCGAAAAATATTTTACCTGGAATCTTTCATCATTAGTGTATGTAAACTTCCCAGAACTCAGTATATGCCAGTCTCGTTTCCTTATCCACGATACTTGCTGAAATAATAAGAAATTCACAATAACAATGTAGGAAGAATTACATCTAATACCTAATTTTTTACGTTTTCTTTTGTATTAATAATAATGGGTTGCCCTTTATTTATACGAATACTATTGCAAGTTTTTGTGCTATTTATGTTTTATATTCATATATTATTGTATTTTGAAGATCATTTGTCATAAAAAATCCACTTAGAATATAGCCAGAAAATACTTTAAATTAATCTATAAAAATCGAAATATATCTTCCCCTGGGGAATTAAGAAGATAGGGAGGGCGACCCACCTTGGGTCTATGATCCTGAGGGGCTTCCAAATATCTTAGAATTATTGGGAAGCCCTCTGGACTACTTCCGAGACCCCGTATGTATGCAAGATATAAAAATACAAGTTTTCCTATTCTCCTAAAAGAGGTGTCCCCATGGGAATCACCAGAGAGTCTCATAGTTTTATTTGTTAATAGTAGTGCCGAGGGCCTTATTTAGTTACTTAGTTACGTCGCTTCGGGTCTTCGAGGGGCTTCCTCCAACATGTTTTCTGACTATTTTCATTCTTCTTTTCTAGATAATACACAGAATTCTTCACCTATTACAGACGGTTCAACATTCATTCTTGAGTCTTCTTCCAATATAAGTTCTATTGAAATTGTCTGTTCTGATATACAAAAAATTCTTGAAACTCTTGATATTAACAAATCTGCAGGTCCTGATAACATACCTCCCATTTTAATAGTTAAGTGTGCAAATAGTATTTCTGTCCCACTTTCTCTTTTATATGAGCGTTCTCTTAAAGATGGGATAATGCCCGATATATGGAAATCTGCCTTAATTACGCCTGTTCATAAGAATGGCTCTAAAGACTTGGTCATTAACTACAGACCCATCTCCAAACTTTGCATTTTTTCTAAAGTATTCGAAAAAGTCGTTTTCAAACAACTTTATCCTTCTCTTAAACATTCCCTTAACGATCGGCAACATGGCTTTATAAAAGGAAGATCTACTACATCAAATCTTATCCTGTCTAGTGATTACATAACTTACTACATGTCAGAGCCTGCCCAGGTAGATGTAATTTATACTGATTTCAGTAAAGCATTTGACAGGATAGATCATGAAATCCTGCTTTGCAAACTGAGAGATATAGGGATTCGGGGTAATTTGTTTAGGTGGTTTTCATCTTATGTCAAGAACAGATGCCAAACTGTAGTTCTAAATGGCTATACATCTTCGCCGATGCAGATTCCTTCAGGAGTTCCTCAGGGATCTTTATTGGGTCCTCTGCTCTTTAACATTTTTATTAATGATATACCATCCTGTTTTACCACTTGCAAAATTCTTCTCTACGCTGATGACCTTAAAATTATATGTCCTGTTAAAACTGTTTTCGATGTAGTTCGTATTCAATATGATTTAGATAAGTTTCAAAATTATTGTACTCTCAATAAATTAGATTTAAATGTCACGAAATGTCAAGTTATAACATATACCCGTAAACTCAATCCGATTCTGCACAATTACTTTCTTAAAAATACTAAATTATCACGAGTTAATGCTGTTAGAGATTTAGGTGTTATTTTTGACTCCAAACTAATATTTGATAAGCATATTGATAATGTTGTCAAAAAAGCTTCTAAAGCATTAGGGTTTGTATTTCGATTATCCAATGAATTTAAATGTGTTAAAACTTTAAAAATTCTTTATTGTTCTTTTGTTCGAACCCATCTTGAATACGCATCTCAAGTCTGGAACCCCAATTATAATATATATATCACACGCATTGAGAAAATACAAAAGCGGTTTCTTCGTTTCCTACAGTTTAAATCTGAAATAATTGTACCAGATTACACATCGCGCTGTAAAAAATTTCATATGCTCCCGCTGTATACACGAAGAGAAATAGCTGATGTATCATATCTTTTGTGTATACTCAATGGCCTAGTTGACTGTTCGGAGATACTGAGCAAAATTAACCTACGTGTACCGGCAGCATCTTTTAGAAACCCTAACATACTTTATAGTCCTATAGTTAGAACTACCTACAGACAAAATTCCTATTTCATTCGAGTAAGCAGCAGTATGAAAAAATTAGTTAGTGATTTAGACATTGATATATTTAATACAACTGTGCAGAAGTTGAAAGCTCTTTTGAATTCTTATTTCTTTTGTTAATATTTTTGTGTTCTTCCGTCTACTTTTTTTTTTTTTTTTATATATATATAAGTACATAATTATATGTGAGAACTTGTAAATGGCCTTCATTAATTTATACATGTAACTTAAAGAAGTACTTAGCTGTAAGTTTTCTTAAAATATTAAAATAAAATAAAATAAAATAAACATTGTATTTTTAATCCTTTATAGGTTTTAGCATATAGTCATAATCTCACCTGCTGTTAAGTAACGGTGTAGTCAAAGATGGTAACACGCTAAGCCTAGACGGGTTACCGGCTCTCAAATGCAGCTAACGGAACTTACCTATAATTGCTTGGCGACAGATTTTCAACTTGAGGGTGGTAGATAGCCAGGTGGGCATTAGAAAGTACACTCGCACCATGCTATGGTTTCATCACTATGTTTTCCTTCACCGAAAGCTCAGGCCCATTGCATGGATTCGATGTTACGTCGATCGAAACGATGTCTGTAAACACTAACACAGCATAATCATTGCGTTATTATACCTTGGAAAAGTGGGTAAATACAGATGAAAATATTGAGAATTGGTTGTGCAGATTTATAGCCGATCGCTTATAGCATAGGTTGGTGATTCTTGGATCTACCATTACATTATTTGTCGATGTAGAGAAGTCAATTTTCGAATAAATTATGAGATACTTACTCCTCTTTCACTAAGATGGCCTACAAGACAGTGAAGATATGCCGTGCCTCCAAGCTGTGCAGTGATATTGCTTACGGAGTTATTGGCAGCGACATCACTTAATGGTTGAACTACTCCACGCCAACCCCGAGTCCTCGACGCGCCATGATGCCCTGATAAAAACAAAAAAAATGAAATTAGCTAACTAAGAAGCTTATTTCACCATAATATCATTTCGTTTATGATTTGATCTTTGAATTTCCCTAGAGATATAATGAAATCTCTTTGATCAAGCTTCTAGCTACAGGCTTCAAGGTTGTATCGAAACTGGTTTTCATGTTAACTCTAAGAACATTTTTATTTATATTTATTATTTACAATATTTTAGTACATATACATTTTACATCAGTATCAAAAACACAAATATTTTATAATAGAAATATTAACGCGTAGTAATCCAAAAGTAAGAAAACTTTTTGGTTGTTGATTCATTGATGTGCTTTAGTCTATATTTTAATAAAGATTCACAGTTGCTCATATTAAGCATTTACTGAATGCTATAGCTATTGTATAACCAACTTTTTCGGAATAGCATGGCAAAAGAAGACGAGAAAGGAAAACACACAAGGTTGGAAGATGAAATAAAATTAACAGCAGGACCAAACTGGAAAAGGTTTGCCCAGGAAAGGCAATATTGGAAATTGTTGGTGGAGGCCTTTGCTAATAGGCAAAACGAAGTAAGAGATAGTTTGTTTTTAAAGACTATAGTTTGTAGTTTTGTATTTAAAAAAAAAAATTGTAAATGTTATTGGTTCGGAATAAAGGGCTTTATTATTATTATTACTAAGGTTAAGTTAGAACGATTAGTGTGCTGCTCTGAGTTGCTGATACAATAACATTGGAGCGAACTACAGCAGCGCGAACATTACTGCTTTGTTTCAGAAAAATGTATAGCATTTATAGTTTAGTCAATTGAACATTGCACAGAATTTTTTTAAATACTATAACTCGGCTAAATGACTGTACCGTACCTAATGGTAAGTACGGCTCGGTCCAGAAACAAAGGCAACTATCATGATACAGATTTTAGTATACGTCGATGACATGTCTACCTGCGGCAGTTATGTCTCTTCAGGCATCTTTTGAAGAACCCTATATCATAGGAAAGTGGGAAGACGTTAGCTGGGGGACCATTTCACATATGATTTTACGAACTACATTCTTCATGACGTGATGGGTGTCACATTCTAGCTGTGGCTTCATAGATCAGTTAATGTGGTTCTGTAGTGGAAGGAAAATGATGGGAGACGGTGGAACAATTCTTCAGAACATTTATCATGATACAGAAGATAAAACACGCTTAGCGAGGCAATGTCTCTTTGCAGTTGAAGCGGTTCTAAATTCTTGCTCGCAGACAGCCTATCGTTGTAACCTATCCACGGAATCGAGGAGGTATTGAGCAAAATCGTCCCACAGATGCGAACAACATTACATACATGGCAGAAGTATAGCCTTATAAAGAAGGTATAATTGGCAAAAAAGTGTTCAGGTTCACACTCTGTTCAGGATGTCTAGTCTCCTGGATCGGACGATGCGGAGATACCACATCCTATGTAATCCCTTAGATTGATTGTCACCAAGGGTTACTCTAATGTTAATGATTATCAAGGTTCAAAGTTAATAAATATCGGAATCGTGCTGGGTTCAATTACGACAGTACTTTGATACTCCTTACACTTTTACAATACAGTATTGCCTACTCATATTGTTGTCATATGGAGTAAATGCTTAATAACCTCGAAGCAGTATTACTTAGATAATTGTTCTGGTATGAATGAAGTTATAGCTAAGCAGCACGCTATGTTTAAAATCGACGCTAATCGACGTGGAGGAGTCTGCACGCGCTACCACTGATTTACTTATAGAAATAACTTACTTATATCGCCAGAGGATGAGGTTAATAGTGGTAGCATGCAGAGTACTATAGCTGCCAGCTGTACCCCATACCCACTGCTCAACCACCATCTCATCTGAAACAAATGACAAAAATCTATGTTTAAAAGTTTACTAAAACTGGCGAATGAGGGAAGGAAAATTTGTAAAGCATTACAACATTTTCTCCGCTCTTGTTTGAAATAAAACATATTTGGGTAATCCACTCTCAAAGCGACCCTTAGGAAGTGTCTTTCCTTTAAACAGGTGTAGCCGTTATCGAAATTTCTTCTAAGCTTGACAATCAAAAATTATACAGACCATTTTATTATGAAGCAAATATCTACATGCTGTTTCAATTTGTTCAAGGTACGTTCATTGAATATTCGAAATCGCCATCAAAGATTGTTCTATCAAAGTTAAGAAACCATTCAATTTACACTTTGAGAAGGGTCTTGTATAAGACCGTGAGAAATTTAAAACTATCACAGTGTTTTTTCTTTTAGCATGGTTAAATGACGGTGCTGTTGTTAAACATAATACAATGCTAAAATAATGACGACCACCGATAGATCGACAATTCTTGGCTTCGACAGTCGTCACTGTCGTGTCGGCCTACAAGCCACTCGGCTGCGCAAACGAAGAGTCACTGCTTATCACCAATTGCAAAGAACAGATACCTTACCTTATGCTTGCATGGTTACTTGATACACCGGTTAATCCCGAAACGCAACATACCTAAGCGTGCTACTTTCGCGGGTATTATACTTGGTATATGGTAGTCGCGTTCCAGTTGAACACAATTATCATGTCCTGGTCAGGTACGGAAAACGTCCTTGTCATTAAAAGGAGCAAGTAAAAAATTCGATGGTGCTAGAAATATACAAGTCTATGCAGCATCAGGTTAAAGTTAAACAGATTTATTTTCTGAAACTCTTCTTACTTACAGATCAACCCGTCATAAATGTTTAGTATCTAATTCATTCAGTCTACAGTCATCCGTTTCTTTAATTTCTACATATATCCTAGTTTGTATATTTGTTTTTTATATACTACAAAGGTGGTAAACAAGTATACGACTTGCCTGATGGTAAATGACTACCATAGTCTATGGACGCTTTTAATACCATAGGTATCAGTAGGTCCTTGCCGACCTTAAACACCCCTACTCCAAGGAGCTCTAGAAACCCTACTCATCGCAGGAACACAACATAGGATTATTTGGCTGCGATCTTCCGTAGGGTGTAGGTATTCCACCAGTAGGGTGGCACCAAGTACAGAAATCTCCAAAGAAATTTATTTCTTTGTGCCCTACCTATGTTAATCTCTCTTGTTACTCAGTCGAATGAAATTTAGCACACATATAGCTTATAACTCGCATTACCACATAGGATACTTTTATCCTGATAAGTTACATATTCTTCGTTTCTCTATGGACACAATTCTAAAATTCACGCAGATGAAGTCGCGGGCTGAAGCTAGTGATTATGTTATGTAGAACAACAATATTAATTTGTTATAATACAATACAAATCATACATAGCTTGCTACCTATATTGTATAGGAATTCAATAGAGTGATTCCGAGTTACTCAAACGATGTACGATTGAATAAGCATTGTAGTTGGTACAGTTTCTGTTTACGCACGGTTTCTTGCCTATCAACGTAACAATTTACTTTTGTATCGTCGATATAGTCCGACAGTCCAGGAGCTAGGTTATGGCACGTTGCCAAACAGGAAATTGTTGTGTTCGAATAAAAGTGACTTTTTTAAAATTGTACTACTTTCTGGATTATTCTGGATGTTTTAAAAACATTTTTCCTTGTTTATTTATCAAAGATCGAGTAGATAGAAATTTTGTACTTGGGAGTACTTTATAGATAACACTTTATTATTAAATTTGACTGTTATACTCACACTTACACAGAAATGTTCTGGGAAGAGCTAGCTTCATCTATTCTAATATAATAAAAATGAAAGATTTGTTTTTTTGTTTGTAGTGGGTAAACTTAAAAACTACTAGACCGATTTTACAATTTTTTTCACCGATATAAAGCTACAGTATCCAGTATCAGCGAGTAATATATACATTATAATATGTATAAAAAAATATTTTTATAAAACGTCGATAGTTTTACACAAAGTATAAAAAATGCCTACACGGGTGCGTTGGAGATGTTTTTCGTATAAAATTAACACGGGTGAAACTATGGAGCACAGCTAGTAAAATTATAATTTATATCGTCTATAGCACAAATATTGTATAAAATTATAGCATCTTCTTTTGTAAATACTCTACCTAAAATAAAACTTTTAATAAAACCACACGGCTTAAAACAGGAATAAATGAAAAAAAAAACCATCGGCAGTATCATAAATCTAATATTAATATTTACATCTCATTCACCAGCTTTTCGTGGTAAAGGAAACGTTATAAAAAAAAAATAACGTAATGAAATGAAATAATTCCGTCACGATAACGAAATATATAGTACTTTATGGCATTTAATTAGGTCTCATTTTTAAGGAAATAAGTTTTTGGTATCAAGAAGTTCTGCGAATACAAAAAAAATTGTTTTGAAACGGTGGTGTTTATTTTGAAATGAACAATATTTTTGTATTTCATACTTAAATATTTTTATAATCGCAGTGTAGAGAACTGCCCGTTATTCATACTCATATGAAGTCGACAATAATATTGAGCTCTTGGACTACGAGAATATCGAAAAACCAACAACAGCACTCCCCGGAGATATCTTTAACTAACTCCCAAATCAGTTTCCTGTCTATTTATTGTCGTGTGTCAAAGGGCCGTACTCAGTCCTTCCAATTAATTTAGTCTTTTTGTTATTCGGTTTACCTATTGTAATTTAACCACAGTGTAACAAGTTTTGTAATAATCTAATTTAAAATTCTACTATAATTTTGCTGTAAAAACTAATAAAATATGTTTTAAATAAACTAATTTTAACGTTTAACAACTTTTTGATGTCTTCATCATAATCTAAATGTAAGAACGATGAACGAAAATCACCTTTTAAAAATATTGAAGAAATAAAAATACACAGTTACACACACAGAAAGGAAATCTTTTTACTAGAGTCCAATACTGAAAGTTTGTAGCTACTGCGAACAAATCACAATTTTGATAACTTCTTGCTATCCCACCGCTATATACCTATATAGCTATATACTCACAAGAATAGAAAAATATTCTACGTTCACACCAGTAGTCAATATCTCTATCCGGCATTGTGTTTCCATGAAATAGGGATGTACTTTGTTACTGTTTTAAATATTTTTATTTATGATAAATTGTTTTTATTTTTGTGTTTACACTTATTTTGTTACGTTTAGTACAGAGACATAATATATTAGGGCATTATAAAGTTAGCTATTAATGATAGCTAAAAATGTAAATTTATTTTACTGACTAATTAATTTTTTCATTGCTTAGAAATAATTATACTTTGTATATATAAACACTGATTTATCAAATAAAAGTAATGTTTATCTATGGTACAACGTTAAATCTATATAATTAATAAAATTGAAGTGTCTGTTTGTAATCTCAAAATAACAGGTTTTTTCCAAATGTATATACGATGAATATAACAAAACATCAAATTTAAATTTTTTGTCTGTCTGTTTGTTCTGGGTAATCTCCGAAACTGTTGGGACCATTTTGACGGGTCTTTCACTAGTATGTAGCTGATTTTATAGGGAGTAACTTAGGCTACTTTTATTTTTTGGAAAAAGAATTAGGGTTCCGCACAAATAAAATAAAAACTGGTCATAGTGAATCAGTTCGGCCGCCTAAATGGGCAAATCGATGTAATAAATACTTGTAGACATAAAAAAATTTGCAAAAAAGTCAACTAGAGTGTATACTCGACGTATGTCTATCTTCTAAGGAACACCACTATAAGCAATTTTGCTTTAAAATAGCAGGGACGGTGGAGCAATATTCACGCAGGCATTCTGTAGTGTACGTGACCGAAGCCGCGGGCACAGCTAGTTATTTTATGAAATTAAAAGGTATTGATGGTTCATCATCATCATCATCATTTCAGCCGCAGGACGTCCACTGCTGAACATAGGCCTCCCCCATAGATCTCCAGAGCAACCGATCTTGTGCGGCCTGCACCCAACGGCTCCCAGCGACTTTTATGATGTCGTTATTGATGGTTAAATTAATCATTTTCTTGGCACGAGACATAAAAAACATACACATATTATTTTTGTTGTTTGATTTTTTGCTTCATGTTCAAAGTTAGCTTTACAGTTTTTTTAGGTAAAGTTTTCTTTATCAAAATGTCTGTACTAGTACCTGATAGTAAGTACGGTACTGTCCACAAACAACGGCGACCGTCGGTGAAACAAATTTCATTGGAAGTTGCCGATGTTATCCATCTTGCTGAAATACCTCGCCACGCCTCGTTCTTAAGACCCTACATCATAGTAAAGAGCGAACATTATGACTGGAAGACCATTCCACATCCACACGGTACGACAAAGATCAGAATTTGCGAACTTCTTTGTTTGCGCCGTGATGAAAGCTACCGTGTAGCTGTTACTCTGTAAATCAGCCGCATGGTTCATTAGCCAAGGGAGCTTATGAGATAAGGTCAAACAACTTTTTACAACATTCACCATGATACAGACGATAAAATACGCTTTCCGAGGCAATCCCAAACCCCAAAGGTTTTATAGGATGCCTTTAAATAAAGTTTGTAAAAATGTTTATTAGTGAAAATAAAGAAATATATGTCCATGACTGGTTCTGTATTCTTAGTGGCGTCTGTAACATACACAGTGCGGAGATTCCGTCGGTGTAACCTGCCCGGGGAATCGAGGAGGCATTAAATATTCCATGCACAGCCGGACTTAAGCCTTTGTAACATAAAAGTTAGATTTTACTACTTATTTTATTGCTTAATTATTTATTGGCGCATTAACAACTTAATTTTATTATATATAATTTATAAGTGGAAAGACCGTAAGAAGTATAATTTCTCAAGTTAGTTAGTTAAACTCATAGCCATAATGAGAATTTAAAATAAATTGAGGTACCTACATATTAATTTCATAACTTCGAACGAAATATTCGATAAGGGAAATGAAATATGACCATTTTAATATAACTTCGTTAAATGACGCTTTATGTTGTTTAAGACGCGAAAAGACTTTTATGATTATCTCCTTTTTTTTTAATATTCCTTGAATTCAGCAATCTTTGTATATATCTAGGGATATGTTAATTTATTATTATGATTATCCTGATAACTTTCTTCTTAAACACCTCCTTAAATTAAATAATTAAATGCATAAATTAATGGAACATTTAATGCATTATAATCATGGCTAAGCTGGATTCATTACTTGTAGCGAGCAACATATTGACTTTGTCTACATCACTCTCCTTTGAGTAGATAGATGTATTAAGGCTTGAATTTTTTATACGAGTGACTATATTAACAATGAAGTAGCAACCCTAACTTGAAGCCCATTTTTGTGCTAAACAGGGTATAAAAGGAAATTGTCTTTGAAATTTTGTTTAGATAGCGTGAAGCGCTTTCATGGAACGGTGCCCCGGCTGTATTTTCAAAACCCTGTCTAGGACCGTGTTCCCGTTTCTATGAATATTATATCATTATACAAAAGTTAATATACATACGGGATTGTAGCATTATTGCAGAACACTTTTTATGTTTTTTCTATATTAAAGCCTCAAATAAAAAATCTGTCACCAGGTATTTATCAGTTTCTTCTAATGGCTTTGTTTGTAAGCCAGTTCAATTTATAAATTTATTTTAGACCAAATGAATACTTAATTTAATCTAGCGAGACTGTGGTCTGAAAGCTTAAAGTACATAAAAAATAAACAAAAAATTTTTTTTGTTACAAAGTGTTCTGAGCAATTTTATTAAACTACTTCAATAAAAAGGAGGTTTTCGATTCAATTGTATTTTTTAATGATGTTCAGGCATATCTTCTTTGTTTATGGACCTATTTAGGTGATTCTTTTTTGATTTCCTATTTCCTAACGGCGGTCTCATTTTAATTTCATTCGCATTGAACCTTCACCTTTGAAGATATTATAAGAGAACTCTTCAAAACATCTTAAGTTGGTTTTTTTTTTGTGAAAAAATTTAGAATGCGACTTTATTTTTGTTTTGATTTTATCTTATGCGAAGAAGATCTCACATGTTGCTATTTGTTTTAAAATAAGTACCGATTTCGTGTACTATGTTAACTCACCATATGATGTGTATGCTTTTAGCTACGATTCATAGACTACTGACGCCTAGGTGATGTGAACCGTCCGACTATCCAAGCGGGAAAGCCTCTGCTTTTTTTTTGTTCGAACTGGCTACACTGTTACACTGTTAGACATAAGGGCCCTGAAGCCTCAGAAGGCTTTGATAGTTTCACCGGGCTCGGGGGCGACCACTTAAAGCATGCAGCCGTGCATGCGTCGCAACAAGTTCAAGGGTGCCAAAGTGGCCGAACCTTGGCTTGGGCTGTTGCCGATCATCCGAAAAAGTCACGATCTATCAATTCCCTATCCGTAGAAATTTAGATCTTACTAATTATACATATATACATGTCTCTTCTCTCTGAGAGTATGTATGTATTTAGTAATCTATCAATTTTAATTTAAACACCCAAAAAAATGTTCCCTTACAGAACCTATGTACCTGTGTGGTGTGCACTTATGTGGTGGTGCAGTGTAATTTTGTCTATTGGTAGCTAGTGAATGCAAATGCAGTGCCATCGTATCGCGCGAGCCGTTGCTGACTCAAGGACTCCACAGCAAGGGAACGGACCTAGACTTGAGTTGCCGCAGGAGAAGGGAGTCTTGGAAGGTGTGCGGGTGCAAAGGGAGGTAGCGGTGGTTACGCGGACTTGGGCATGAGCACGCTTGATGAGGAGAAACGGACGGGTATATAAAGATAGCTTCCGCGAATTTGTCGTCGGGGTCGGTTAGGATGTTACGAGGGCTATAAAGTGACTTTGGGGCGTTTGGATCTGGGCAGTAGTATGCGGCGAATAACACTAAAGGATTGGTTCCTCTGCTCCTTCATAACCTTTTAGAACCTTCACATGGTTAGCAAAATACAATGTACTATTATATCGTATATAGGTATTTAATAAAAAGAAAAAAAAAACAAAGAAATCTTGTAAAAAAGTTTTTTTTTCTGACTTACTATACTGTTAGCCTTAGGGGCCCTGAAGTCTCTGACGGCTTTTATAGCTTCACCGTAACTTAGTTGTAAAAGAGTCAAACCCTTGAACTTTAAGTACAACTATGTCATAAGCACTACAACAACACGACGAGACATTTTAAAGAACTGAAAAAATATTTCTTAATTAAACAAAAATTCCGAAATTATTAAGTAAACCACTAACAAGCCTATATAAATTTAAACAATCCGAAATAGAAGGTACAATAGAAAAGCGTCGAAATAAATCACTGGTTTTAAACGAAGCGACCTGATTATAATATAATTTATTACAATCGTCGTTTGTGAACACGTAGGCACGTTGCGAATAATTCAAGCAACATAAATATTAAGTGCTTTAAAATTGGCACTGTTGTTTCATGCACGCCATTCGTTTGAGTAATGTAAATAAATAGTGAGATAGGCCACCGGGACGGCACGGCACTTAGGAACAGTGTTTATTGTATTGAGGTCTTCACTATGAAATTGCTAGAGCGAGAATGTCTTCAAACCATTCGTTTCCAGCATATAAAGTGTGCTGATGCGATCTCACCCAGTTAATAGTGCTGGTCAATAGTATGAATACCACGAATACGAATATTCACAATATAACAATATAACACTGACTCCATAATCGCGTTGTATCGCAAGTTCGGCCCCATTTCACTTCTGGGTGAAAGCTTGGTCCATAAGTACATTTTCGTGGAGCAAGAATATCCAAAGTGACATATCATCAACATAACTTGAAACTGTAAACTAAGTCAGTTACCAATCAAGTAATTAAACAGCGCAGACACCTAGGTACCTATAATATTTAGTTCGCCGCTCATACCGGTCGAACGATCAAAGCGTGCTTAATCGTTCGCTCATTAGGATTAAAATGGGCCCGAGAAAAAGCCTAACTAATCCTATATTAACCAACACAATAACTATATACATCCTTGCATTCAATACAAATGTCGATGACTGAACAAAGAATAAATAAAATTGATAATATCGGGTAATTGATTATGTAGGCAAAATATCTAATCAATTATTTGCCCAGAGAAAAATAATACAATACCTCGCATAGACTAAAACTCATATTAAAGAGTTATAAGTCCACTTTTTAACATCAAACAGTTTTATGTCATATATTGTTTAAAAATAATTTTAAAACAAAGAAAATAGATTAATGACTTTTATGTCACATAGACGCGCTATTCAACTTTAACACTAAAAGTGAGCACTAAGCACCAGACTATAATTCATCAAACTTCTACTAATCACTTGTTCTACGACAAAAGTGGTTCTTTTCGTTTAATTTGAGAAATAATTGTCTATATAAAACCTTAGGTAACTAACCTATATATTTATTACCGTATATTATTAATCATGAACAGATATGTTTAAAAAAAGTACATCTTATTTACACTTCTTTTAATCTATATTTAGCTATAAAAGAGAGAATAGAACCGTCAATTACTATGGCATTATAACATCCGTATCAACTATAATCAAACCCTTCAAAACTGAGTATTAGTCCAGAATTGCTTGTCCAGTAGAATACATCAAGGTTATTGAAACAAATACTATAATTGATAATATGATATGTGAAATGAAATAATTTAAAAACGATTCATATAATGTTAGGTGTATTTATTGATACTTGGTAATCATTACTCAAAGTACTTTTTGAAACTATGATATTATGATAATTAATAACAAAAATTATCATTAAACAACATGAGCTTACGTCATCAGTTGATATTTTGTAACCATTAATGGAAGCAGTATTTCTTATTTATTATAATATTTTAATGTCGAAAAGGTTATGGGTATCTTAGTAGTAAGGCGTGGATCGACAATCCAAATGATTTTTAAGGGAATTAAAATAAATGAACCTTAAAAGTTAATCTAAAATTTGCCGAAATATCTTTCAGAGCTATCTGCTAAATTATTCCTTATACCATTATCGTCATAATCCGGCTTTAAAAGATTATACTAAAAATCTAGATTCCTACCCTAACGTTCCGTTTATTATTCCGAGTTTATAATTCTCAAAAGCGTTTTATTTAAACAGTGGATTACACAAGCAGTCTGACTTAGCGAGAGAAACGAAGGAAGCCATTGTTCTTTTACGACTAGTCAGCGAATATTCATTTCGTTGACTTATTTAAAGTCTTAGAATTTCCTGGTATCTTAAATTTCTAGAATTTTTATATTACATATATTAAACTGATGTTTATAGTTTCGATATCCAGGTGCAGTTGAATATAAAAAATATTCCCATATTAAATATTTTGTTATTTAATCAAATTTGCCCCTTTTCTACTTTAATAGCAATAATTCACTATTTACATAAGATACAGTAATTAATTATACCATTATGAAATCTACGCAAAACTGACATTATTTTAAATTTATTTGTCACTCGTGTTTTAATACTTTTTTTTATACCCAAGAAGCTTAAACTTTGTAAAAAAAAATATTTTAGAAAAATTTCTCACAGAAATATTAATTCAAGTTTTTTTTTAATAGTACCATAGCTATTCAAACTATTTACTGCTTATCGATTGGCATAGTTAGCGTATAATAATAGATCAACAAAAAACCGATAGAATTCAGTCATTTGTGGTCGCAGTGTACAAGAATGTAAAACAAGGTAAAAATTTGTAGTTCTTTATTTAAAAAAATCATATCTTAGGTACTACCTAGGATATATTTTGTTTCGCATTTTCTTTTGAACGGCCATAAGTTCTGCTATAAGCCATTTTAAGGTTATCAATTCATTACCGGACATCCTGTATATATTTAAATAAGTTAATAATTTTGTAGCATGGTTTATTTCTGATTTTCAGTAGTTCTGTTAATGAACTCAAAACGACAGTGATGGTGAAAAGTGGGATAAATGCAGGGTGGAGGAAATTGTGACAAGCCTTGACATTTGATCCACGAATACTCTTGAAATTTAATAGAAAAGTGAATGAACTTATTATAATACCTGTTTTGATGTATGGATCTGAATGCTGGGCAACGTGACTGAGACGTGAACGTTAAGATGGATGTCTGTGGGTATAACTAGAATGGATAAGATTAAGAATGAGTATATCACAGGGAATATGAAAATAGCAACAGTGACAGAGAACTTGAGGGGTAATAGGTTAACGTGGTATAGGCATGTCCTGAGGAGGCATGAAAGCTGTACAACTAGAAGAATGTTAGGGTATGAAGGTGGATGGATATATTAGCAGACGAAAAAAAAGGTATGGATAGATTCTGTGAGGAATTATATTAATATTTTTGTTCATTATGCGAACGGTAAAGGAGCGGAATTCACTCCCGTCGTCTGATTTCCTATCCACCTATAACTTGGGAGTCTTCAAGGGAAGAGTGAATAGGCATTTAATAGGTAAACACGATACATCATCGGCCTCATCTTTACTTACCATCAGGTAAGATCGAGGCCAAGCGCATACCTGTACCGCATAAAAAAAACGTCGTTCAACTTCGAGAAAGATGTCAACCGTCGAATCCTACTTGGCTGGGTAGCCTTTGGAAAGCTACGTTACATCTTTTCGTCTAAGATACCGCAGTGTCTCACGATGAAGTTTTGACCAGTGGTGCTGCGACATAGTCGCTAGCTATGGACCTCATAAGAAAGCTCAAAGTCACCCAAAGGACAATAGAGATGGCCATGCTCGGAGTTTCTTTTGCCTGATAGAATCAGAGATGAGAAGATCCACAGAAAAACCTCAAATAATAGCTAGCATTCAGTGGCAATGGGCAGACCACGTAGCTCGTAGAACGGATAACCAAAGACGTAAAAGACTTTTTAAATGGCGACAGCATACCGGAATATGCAGCATAAGAAGATTCGCCACAAGGTAGACCGACCTCTTGGTAAAGTTTGCAAGAACCCGCTGAATGTCTGCTATGTCACAACAGTGGACATCTTTCAACTGAGATGGTGATTATGGTAAATGCAACAAGGAAAATAAAAAAGGCATAAACTATTTTCAAAAATGTTTTTAAAAATGACAATTTATCAAGTCTAATACACAAAAAAAGACAACATCTAATGACCCTTCAACGTGACTTTGAAAAGGTACGGATTTCATATTGTCCTTAGAAATCAGTCAAGGGAGAAGGTTTCTGAGAGTCAAAAGGAATAAATAAGTTTTAGAAGAGCACGTAGGGTCTGCCTCGTAAGAAGCACATTTTGATTACAAGACTTTCTTTATCATACACCTATATTGAATATAGATACGCTTTGAAATTTATACACGTAGCTTTGCTTGGGGCTCATATTATGTAAGAAAAAAAGATTCACATAAACAGACCAAAATATTATAATTACAATATTGTAAAAAAATACATACGTACCCAGTTCACATGCGATAGAATTTAAACCTTTTTAAAAATCCTAAATCAGCGAGAGTCGAGTTATCGACCACTCGTACTCTACATACAACAGAGCGTACAAGTTTGGTCGTCACACCGCTAGGCCAATTGGACAAAGATCATTGCCGTGAAAAATTAGGACTTTTGTTAACCGTACATAATGTCTCCTAAATCCTATAGAAGTAGTTTTTCTCTTTTTAGTTTTGATATCCCACTTTAGTTTACGTTACAACCTGACAATAAACATTTATTTGACAATGAAAATACAGACATAATTAACACAACACACATTAAATAATAGATTACAATAAAATTTATACATTCATTACAAAAGCCGTACTCAAGAACAAAAAGGACCTCAGCTCAGCATATGCAAAAATACTATAGCGCTGGTTTTCAGCCGAGCCTAAACTATATACTAAAGACCTCAGATTAGACCAGACCATGATTATTGTTGTTTGTGGTTGTTTTAGTACACGTCAAATAACATTACGGTCAAAATTTGTGTCTTTCAAAAATAATGCAAAAACCTGCACCGGATTGACTGGTATATTGACAGAATCTAAAACTCGACGCACAATTTGAGCTACTTTAAGTATATGGTGGTTCCGATGCAAGTAGTCACTGGTAGCCAAAATTATCCTTAATTTACCGCAACTAAGCCGTTACCGTTATAGTATTATTTCGAACTAGATGACCCGCGCAACTCGTCTGCGTCACATAACAGAGAGAGAGAGAGAAAGGGTTAGAGAGTGGATCGTAGGCACTGTATTATAGGTTCCACCCGTCTCCCACATCATTTCGCATAATAAAAATGCGCATGCGGTACTTGATCATTATTTTGCTGCAGAGTTATTTTAAAACTGAGATATCTCCTAAGATATTCATTTCCATAAATTAATGTAAAGCGCAATTTTGATCAAAATTGAATACTTGTAATGAATAAAGTATTTTTTGACGTGAAACGTCTTATAATTCGATGGAGCCGGCTGCACGCACGAAAAAACATGACTCATGCGGCGTTACCTCGCTCTGAGGCGTTCCATTTAAGGCTTGAAGTGCAAGCGAGAGCGCGGAACGAGCGACAAAGAGGCACAATCGGCCTCCGCGTTCGGCAGCGTTCGACATCTGTCTCTCTCCTACTTGAGTGAGCGATGCGTCCACGTGGACAGCTGCTATACAATAAAACATTTACATGTTTTCGTCAAGTATGAAGTGCAGTGAATGTGGTGTCAATTGTTTATAGCAACGATAATTGCGGCGATAAAGGTAAATCTATCAAACAAAATTAAAATTTTCTTTTGAAAAATGATACCATTCCATCAGTATTTTCTTATGACGTTGTCACGTTCAACTATCGTCAGTAAATCGAATTTACAGGCAACCGATTTTTTTTTAAAGGATTAATACCATGTTTATAAAAACACCTTCGTAAATAATGCATTATTTTAGAACAAATTTTATTACCATAAAAAAGGTTATATTGAGTAAACCTTAATAGTTACATATATGCTATCCCGGACTTTTTTTTTATAACTTTTTAAAAGAAACAATTCCGTGACAAATAATATTTGCGTAACTTTAACCATTTATGCAGCACACGCAATGGAAGGTCTTAAAAGGAATAAATTTGCCTCGTTTTTGCAACGTTTTTCATTGATGCTCCATTCCTATTAGTCCTAGCGTGTTGTAATATAACCTATAGCCTTCCTCGATAAATGGGCTATCCAACAATAAAATATTTTTTCCATTCGAACCAGTAGTTTTTGAGATTAGCACGTTCAACCAAACAAACAAACTCTACAGCTTTATAATATTAGTATAGATATTAAAAAAGGTGTAACCTCATTTGATTCGAGTATTAAATATAAAAAAATATGTAACCTCCTTGATTAGAGTAATAGATTCAAAAACCGTAGGTACATAACCTTTGAAGGTTCTTATTTTAAATGTACGATATTGATTCAATAGAAACTTAATTAATTCACCTTGACAAACCAAGTCTAACACACTTCACCTTCATTATAATGGATATTCCGATAAAGCCGAGAGTCGATGATCAAAGAACTTACCACCTTTGTGATACAGATTGCCTATCAGCTGATTTCGTAGCGGTTCTATTGTGCTCTCTCTCTCTCTCTATATATTTTTAAATAGGATTTAATTATAGGTGGCAACATTTTTACAGAGTTAAGATGGAGGCAAGTGGTTTTGTTATGTAGCAATTATGTTTATTTTTCCGCGGGTTGAAAACTATTCGCAATGTGAATATCAGGGAAACTGATATTTTTAATAAATCTTTAGGAAATTTAATAGCGTCATAATTAAAAACAATACTACTAATTTAAAAAAACACACTAGCGATCGCCCTAAACTCGAAATTTGACCAATGACTTTTGATCATAGACTATTTTCTGTTTGACATTTGTAGTATGAACCTAAAGAATGAATATTATTATATCACTTGGTGTCACTTTTCAGTGAGTGACTATGTCAATATTTTGGGGGGTCTAATTTCAATGGCACTGGCCGGGTTAGTATTCACAGTATTAATTTATGTAATTTAATATATTAATGCTGTTATTAATATATATATCTGTATATTATAAATACTCACTAAAGAATAAGTTCCAGGAATTTAGTATTTTAACTTTGCCTTCCGAATACATCTTTGATAACTTATTGTATGTCCGCAAAAACTTAGACAAGATGGATTTTGTCAAAGATCAGCAGAATGTAAATACGAGAAATTAAGACAAATTAGCCGTACCGTGTTTTAGACTTAGTAAGACTAATAAAAGTTTCTTAGGTAATAGTGTTAGGTTCTATATAACAAGATTTTGAAGCACATTACTGATTTGCCGCACAACAAGTTCAAGGATCATGTCAAGCGGGTTTAACTGTCAAAAGGTTATTATAGGGTGGATCATTATGTGAATGATAGTGATGTCTGGAAGTGACTCCCTCTCTGTACATCCACTAATATATTATTATTGTACTTGTTATATTAACATTTGCACAGTTAAAGAAAAAGATAAACACGATTGGGTTTCTTACCGGTTCTTCTCGATGTCTGGGATATTTTCCGAACCGGCAGTAGTGTTTTGACGTTCATAAGTGCCTTCTTAGGGCCTAAATTGAATAAAGACTTCACTTAATTTAAAAATTATTGCTTAGGTATCTACAGACCTTGTAATCTAAGCTGTTATCATTTTTCGTATATTGTATTAAACAATTCGTAAGGTTCAAATTAAAATGGCAGCATATTACTGAATCAGTACAAAAAATACAATCCTTATATGACTTATCATAAACGAATAATAAATATAACATTGTATTTTTTTTTATAATAAGATATATAAGTAAGGTTTTAGTAAAGCTACTAAAATTAATGGTATATTTAAACTCTTTGACCTTTAGTGGTGAACAGGTGTTCGTAATTTGGGTTGCGAAAAAAAATAAAAAATTCACAGCATTTTTTTCCAACAGTAAAGTTTAACGTCTTCGCGTGTGGTCTTTAACGGCTGTATAGACATGATGCCATTCATTTATTTCAAATGAATCGAAGTGACTACCGCAACCCATGGACGCTTTTAATACCTTAGGTATCATTAGCTCGCAGCCGAACTTGAGCCCAAAAAGCCCTGGAAACCCTACTCACCGCAGGAACACAGCACAAGGTTATTTGGCTACCATCCTCTGTAAGGTGGAGGTATTCCACCAGACGGTTCTAGATTAAACTTATTGTTTTACTGTGTACATTGCAAACTTATTCTCAAAGCTTTTTTATCCGTATTCCTAATGTAAACGTGTAAATGTAAAGTGTATTTTTTTATAGTGGCAAGGCAAATTGACTTTACTGTCCCAGATGGTAAGCACAGTACGATCCTAATACAACGGCGACCACCGAGAAATAGAAATAGATCGACGGTCGCGGCTGTCATACCTGCCTTCATTAATTTTACCTGATCCCGAAACGCGACACGCAAAAGCGAGTCACTATGACGGACTTTTCACTACATGCATGGCGATCGCGACCCTGTCGGGCAAAACAGCCCTATCACCCCGCTATCGCCATTTCATCGTCTGTTGCTCAGCAGGGTGTACCACGTGCAGGGGAGGTTCGCTTGGGTGTATCAGTGCTGAAGATGTAGTTCGACACCCAAGAAATCACCGTGATGAGACCATAGCATGGTGGTAGGGCTTTTTTAGTAACCTGGCTAGCTACCACCCTCAAGTTTAAAATCTATCGCCACAGACCAATTGGTATGTTCCGGCAGCTGCACTTGAGAGCCGGTCTTCCACTAGCCTTAGCGGTCTAGCATCTTGGGCCACATCGTCACTTAAGTTCAGGTGAGATTGCGGCCATAACGCTAAGCGTATAGCGATAAAAATCGTATTAAACCATAACATGATAGTAGCTTTTTATTAAATACATGTCAAGTTATGAGCGATACTTATAACCAAAAAACAAATTTTTCTTTTATCTGTGTCTACATGTCTGTTTGTTCCCGGTAATCTCCGAAACAGTTGGAATGATTTTAACGGGACTTTCACTAATAGATAGCTGATATTATAAAGAGAAACTTAGGCTAATTTTGTTTTAGAAAAATAATTTGGGTACCGCGCAAATTAAAAAAAAACTGATCGTGGTAAATCAATTCAAGCGCTTAAATGGCTTACGCTGAGTAAACCATAAGAAATATATGAAACTAATGTACTACACAATTGTAGATATAAAAAATACATACAAAAAAGTCAGCGAGAGTATATATCTATCTTCTAAGGATCACACGAAATATCGACGGCATTCTGTAGTCCACGTGAACGAAGTCGCGGGCACAGCTAGTAATGTAATAAATTTAATATGGGTGAACCCGTGGGGCAGATTTAGTGTTAATATAATCAACATCATTATATTAATAAGTGATTGCGTGCACGGTAGATTGAGATTTGCCATGGTTAAAGTTTATATGGAGTAGGAGTGCAGAAAGCTAAAATTTATCTATAATATCTGTTACTATATATTAAATAAAATAAATTAATACCACGAATCCTAAAAGGACCAGTGCCATTGATCTTAGCCCCCCAAAAATATTAACATTGTCACTCAATGAAAAGTGACAGCAAGTGATATGATATTCATTGTTTAGGTTCATACTACAAATGTCAAACAGAAAATAGTCTATGATTAAAAAGTCGCAGGTCGAATTTCGATCATTGGGCGACCGTTAGTATAATTTATTTATAACTTGCTTAGCAATTCATGCAATAACAAACTGATATACACAATTCCCTCAGGATAACAAAGGCGTTTAACTAAAATCGTGAATCAATACTATAATTTCAACTCCGAGACAGTCGGTAGGCTATTTGTTTAGGCAAATTGCTTTTACCCACCTCGACAAGTACCTACTACGGAGTTCCTAGAAATTACATTAGATTTAGTAAATGATTGAGCTTTAAACAAAAGATTTGTAAACCGTCTCGAAATTAAATGTGATTGGTATAATAGTATGTTAAGTCATCACGCTATACCCATTTGGGGTAGGCACATAGCATATCTTACTTTTTAATTACTGGATGTGATCGCTTTGCTCAAAACACCAAACATATAATAGAAATCTCAAGGTCTATCTGTTTGTATGTCACTTTTTATTCTTTTCACGAGAGCACCACTTATACGATGTATATGTTTTTTGAAGTGAAAACTCCTTTTTTCTCCTCCGGGATGAAAAGTTCACTTTTAGTCCCTGTCACGCGGGACAAAAGTAACCGATTCTCTCCCGGTGAGATGGCAAATGTGCGCATGCGCGTACTTTACTTTATCTCCCGGTAACCTAGCAACTGCGTGTTTATATATAAAATATATAAACTTTTCATCCCGAAGGAGAAAAAAATTGTAAACGCTCCTAGGGAGAAAAGTAGGACATTCCCACCCGCGATTGTTACGCGCGGGCGTGAATGTCCTACTTTTCTCTCTCGGTGCGTAATATACGATTAGCCGCGTTGAGCGATTTTCGGTAGGGGAAAACTTATGGGTCCGAGTGACCTTGGCGTCACCGATGTCTTCGACGTGTTCGTGACGTATTGCGCTTGCGTCAGACTAGCGACACAAAGTATAGCGGCCTGTTTACACGTATACATATCTATACTATTTCCATTTCTTTATTTTATCGATGACAGCTCCTGTGAAAACTTGAACGAGCGTCTTTTTTACATTATGTATGCATTATTTTTTAAAGATTTGACGTTTACACACGTACAAAGTTATACAAGAGTTGGAGAAACTAATAGGGATGGAGCTATATCGATAAACGTAACACCATAACAGACCCGATATTTTTTTACAAAATGTAAGAAACTAAACTACTGCCGGATACTTTTGTACAAATATATTAACTAATATTATATTTCATTACAAGATGTTACACGTACTAATTCTTGATTGATAATGCCAACTTCTTCAAAATTGTCGAAGCTGTTGTTTACAACTTACTTATTACCTATTAAAATTTATTATTTATTTATATATACCTACCTATACCTACTTATATTATAAGTAGGTATAGGTAGGTACTCGACAATGAAACGAAATAATTATAACGACAGGTAATCTTTATTTATTTATTTTAATCAAAATCTGTTTGTTCAAAATATAATAAATATATGCGATCGATATAATTACTTATTTGGTCACAACACAACAACCATCAAATTAGAACTGTCATCGAGAAAATAAAGAAATGGAAATAGTATATACACTAATGCATGCTATATAGCATGGAATATAATATAATGGAGTATATACTCCACTGTATTATGTGAGTGTTTGACTTTTTGGATGGGTAAAGTCTTGTGATTTCGCTTCACCGACATGCTCTGTAATAACTCGAGAGTAATTATTTAAAAATTCAAAATTGAGTTTTCACTTCTGCCGGCAGTCCTAATGACTGGCTTTGTATTATATATGCTACTACAATGAATTTTTTCACATAGTCAAAAACAACCGTTTTGCTGACGGGGGGGGACACTCGTTGATTTCGGAACCTTAAAAATGTTTTTGATTTATTTAAAAATGTGATTATAATTAGTTGTGCAATAGGTACAATAGTGAATGTAATTTATTAACAGTGAACAAAAGACCGGACGTCCGGTCGTGATTGGCACTTGGCAGAGCGGTTACGGTTAAAACCAATTTTGGCTCTGCCACTAAAATTAAGTGAATCGTTTAACGGTTTTAATGAAGTCTACGCAAACAACGGAATTTATCGGAAACGAACCAACGCGAATAACCGTTTTTGCTGTTACATTAAGCTTTTCCACAGATAAGTATTAAAGTGACTGTCATATAGCCCATATTTATGTGAGACTAGCTTTGCATGCGTCTTCGCTCGCTTATTGTGGTTGATCCTAAGAAGCTTGATATATGCTCTCGCTAATTTTTTGTAAGTATTTTTAAGATTTACAATTTTTTTAATTTACTCAGCATAAGCCATTTAAGCGCCTAAATTGACTCACCATGATCAGTATTTTTTTATTTGTGCCAAACCTTCATAATTTTTTTAATAATAAAAGTGAGTTTTTCCTTATAACATCAGCTATCTGCCAGTGAAAGTCCTATCAAAATCGGACCAACCGTTTCGAAGGTTACCCGAAACTAACAGACATATAGACAAAAATTAAATAAATGGTTTTTTGTTATGGGTGTTGTATACATTTTCAAGCCTTTAGTAAAAAGCCGTGATTTTGATATTACAAACAGATACAATTTTACTTTTTTTATTAATAAATTGTAATAGAATAAGATGTAAAGAATGACCTTTGCTTTTAAAAATTAAGATGTTGTTTATGACATGTTTTGTTGTTTATTATAGAGAAGTTTTTGGCGGGATATTTAAGTGCCATGTTGTGATTTTTATTTTTATTCATTAACTAAGGCTTTTGACTCTATATTATGTAATATTGGTGGCGTTTTGCGTTTACATTTTTTTTCCTAGTTGAAGTGGATTATAAATAAAAACTGAAAGCATCCATTCTGGAATCCCAGAAAAAATCCCAAGAAAGGTCTATTATGGAAGCCACTATATTGTTAGGATACTGAATTCATCATAAGACAAGACACTATATTCACATGATAATGGCTGTAATGGTCTGAAGTAGAGAGGACTAGTTGCCAAGATAGAAAGACAAAGAAGAAACGGTTTTTTTTTGACAGAATCTCAAACTTCCATGTAGTGGTTTTGTGTTTTTATTCATAAATTTGTGTTGTTTGACCATATATTTTGTAATAAATATGGCATTTGAATAATAAAGCTTGGTGATTGTAAATAAGTAGAGTAGATTGCAAAAAATAACATAGATCATGAATTCTGAAATGTAACAAAAACTCTCTAGCAAGCATCATAGCACAGGAAACTCTATATTCACTCGTTAATGACAGTGATGGTCTTCAATGAAGAGGTCCAGTTGCCAAGTTAGGAAGTAGAAGAGGAAGAAGTTATGAACGAGTCAAGAGTTGACATGAAGGAAAGGGGTAGAAAATATGAGGTGGTACGAGAGGGGTATTTTGTGATGATGATAGAGGTATACAGATGTGTTATTGGTAAGATTTGTATTTTTAAAGTAACCACTGTTTACCATTATAAGAAAATAAAGGATATTTTATGCCACAAACAATCCTTCATTTTTATTTTAATAAGATAATATACAGATTAACTTTACCCTTTATATGACTATATTATGTAGCTATGTGTATACATTATATGGTTTTGTTAAATTTTATAAAGTCTTCTCTGTGTCAAAATAATTCAATTAGAAATAATGGTTAAAATATTGACCCCCCTACATGAAACCTTTAATACTTCCCCACCCGAGTGACAATATTAATGTGCAATTTAACTTTTTGGGAAGTGGCCGGGAGCCCGCGTCGATTTATATAACGCTCTATTGCTTTTTGTTGCGTTTGAGACCTTTGGTAAGCCGTAACGACCGATTTAATTCCAACTCACTGCTTGGGCCGTCAAGTTAATTTTAAAGTTGAAACTCTCAGAAGTTATGTGTTTATTTAATGTTCTTTGTTATGACAATTGACTTTTTTTTTTTTAATTATGTATTTGATATCTATACTAATATAATAAAGCAGAAGAGTTTTTTTATTTGTTTTCAAAATTATTTTTGTATAAGATAGCCAGAACCAGAATTTTGAGATAATCCATACAGTTAATAAAAATTAAGTGTCTGTTGGTACTGTCAAAATAACAGCTTTTTACTAAATTTATATGAAAGTATATCGGATACATATAACAAAACACGTTTTATTGTCTGTCTGTTTGTTCCGGATAATCTCCGAAAAAGTTGGACCGATTTTGATGAGTCCTAAACTGGCAAATAGCTGATGTTATAAGGAGGAACTTAGGCTTCTTTTATTTTAGAAAAAGAATTAAGGTTCCGTGCAAACAAAAAAAACTGGTCATGGTGAATGAATTCGTGCGCGTAAATAGCTTACACTGAGTAAACCAAAAGAGATATACCAAATACTGTACTACATAATTGTAGACATTATAAAGAACACCCACAATATGCATTTTTGTCTTTAAAATAGCCGGGAGTGGGGTAGCAATTTGCGTTTGTGTCCGATCGATGGTATTCTGTTATCCACAGCTAGTAGAAAATGAAAATAACTCAACTCTAGGCTCACTCGTCTCGGGTCTTTTACTATTATAATACAGTAGTAGTGGCGCGAACGAGCCGTGCGATGTGACGCATAAACCAGACCGCCTGACAAAAAATATTGTCTATGATGTAGTACATATTATAAAATCATCCGTCAGTGACTTTTAAATTATATGCGGGTGTAACCGCGGGGCACGGCTAGTGATATTATAAAGTTCAAGATATTGTTTGTTTGAACGCGTTAATTTGTGAACTATTTATACAGGAAGGTTATAAGTCTATATAACTTTACGCTATGCCATAAGGCGTGAAGCAGTAATCATTATCGTCACATCATCTGGAAAGCTGTAGGCAAGTAGTGTTGGTTGGATAAATTTAACACGGGTGAAACCTTGAGGCACAGCTAGTGAAAACAAATAAATAAAAGGACTTAATTTTTTTAAGACGAGATTTTTTGGAAATTGTTTAGATGTGTTACCTGTGATACCTATCCACTTCATACAAATTTATTCTTAAGATCTCTTAAACAGTTTTTGACAAATAATCTACAGTAGAGAGATTATAGTATACTAGTAAAACCGACCACGGATTCCACAAGGAACATTGATCGGATCGCTACCAAACCTTATAGGATCACTCATTGGGCTAATATGAAGATTGCAATATCACCGAAAATTCTCCTCCAACCATTTTGGAGTCTACAGAGAACGTACATACAAACATCGATCTTTATATAGAGGAAGATGAAGAAGAAGATCAGAAGAATATATAATATTATATTACAAATGCGGGTAATTCGGGCACTCTTTAAAACATGGGAACTCGTGAATCACTAAATAACATTTTTCAATAATTTTATATGTTAACTTTGCCCTTCCGATACATCCTTGATTATTTAATGTAGGTATATACGCAAATGTTTTAACCGTTCCCTAGAAAGTACTTTTTAGTCTAAGAGGTCTCCCGACGGCAATGACAACTTTATTTATCTGTTTAGTCAGCGGCGAGTAAATGAGTGACCTTTCGCTTTGTATATACATATTTAATACAATATCTTTTTTACTTTTTAGTTCGTTGTTTGGCGAGGCAGTAGTGTTTTTTTTTTAAGTATTTGTCTTTGTTTTATACATTTTAGTGTAAATTAAGTATATATTTTTGGAATGTGATCATCAAAACCTTTAATTTGACACCCTATTGTCGTAATGGAAGACTTTTTTTATTTTATTAGAAAACGGAGCTATGCTGCCGCTATATTGTAGAAAATTTATAGCCAGTGTGATTTGAAATGATGTAAGGATTCTAACAATACCACATACATCCAAATCTGTTCAGACTTTTAAAAATTATGGCGAAATAAAGAAATTGACATACATAAAAACGCGAAAATAAAATATTTATTTTTTGGGCAGTAGTGTGAAAAAGATAAACCCGATTGAGTTTCTAGCTGGTTTTTCTCGATAACTGGGATGTTTTCCGAACCGTTAGTAAGTATTTTATTATTCATAATCGCTTCATTAGGACCTGAATTAAATATAAAAGACATTAATTTTGATTTTAAGATGTTTAAAATACATAATATTATTTTATGTAATTTTTTGAAGGTAACACCGTTACAATATAAAAATTCTAACTAACCGTTAGTAGTACTTTAATATTAATAATTACTTCCTTTGGGCCTAAATAGAATAAAAAAGAATTATTGATTTTGGGATCTTATTATTATAATATTATTTTATGTCATCTGTTGAAGGTAAAAACTCTGTGTATTATAAAAATTCTAACAACTCGTTAGAAGAATAACAGAGTAAATTGTAAAGGCGAAGCACGTATGTATAAAATATTCTAACTCAAAGGGATTAAAACATGAGGGCAAATGGTAGCTCGTTTTTATTTCGCATCGCAAATGGGCAGCACTAGAGCGCTGAATAGAACAGATGGGTAACTAAGATACTGTTTTTTTTTTTCAAATAAAAATTTATATTACTGCAGCCGAGCATATCAGCTTTTAGAATTTCATCGAATAGTGAAGGTAACAAACGGGGTTTTAGATAGTAGAATTAATAAATATAGTACCATGAAAAAAAACTATATTAATAAATCTGTACTTCTGTCTGTATATGAAAATTCTCTTAATATTTCCCGATATTAATTCATTATATTTTATTATTAATGTCATTGTATTTTATAAAGGACACTGACCAGGAATATACACTGTAATCGTTCTAAGTCCTAAAATCACTTCTTCGCCCATTATGAAAACTGGCAATGATTAATCTACACACTATATAATAAAAAAAAGTTTTTTTTTTTAAATATATTAAGTTATGTAAAATTTTAGTTTCAATAGTCAAAATATATTTTCTTTAAAAAAAAGAGTTTTTTTAATTCAAAAATGCAATTATTTAATTATGTTTAAATTGCGCTGCTTAATTTATTTTATTGTAACATTTAAATCTAAGTAACCTTCCGTTTAGTGAAAATTTCAAATTCCTTTAACTCGTTAACCAGAATTTATACTATAAAAATATTTTTTACCTAGGTCGAAGATATAATGTATGTATAAAATAATCAAATATTACTAAAACATCAACATTTTTTAACTGTCAGTTTCACTTGGAACCCCCATAGGTCAAGCAAAAATTAACGTAAAAACAAAATAATAGTAGGAGAAATTTCGAAGTTATTTAAATTGTTCACACATGAATGCACTCGTCTCACGTGACCGAGATTCAAAGATTACTCTGGCTATGGGAGATAGACACCTTAATATTTTATGAAGATATATCAGAGTAAATTGGATTGTGGTATAAATCATAAGAGAGGTAAGGTACGGAGTTAGCTCTTTGGAAATTAGTCTCTACTTGGGGTAACCCGACTGGTGAAATACTCCACCCTACAGATGATGCAGTGTGTTGTGTGCTTGCGGTAAGAGGGGTTTCCACTGTCTCTTAGGTTCAAAAAAAAGTTGGTCGTCACGAGACTCCCAGCATATGTGAAACACCTTAGATATTATTTAAAAAAATACACTGGGTGATCCCGAAACACGACAAACCAGAAGAAAGTCACTGTGAAAATCTTTATTTTATTACTATGTATATGGTGGTCGTGACCCCTACCACTCCATTCGGTTGCTGGATATACACCGGGTGATTTCGAAACACGACAAACCAAAAGAAAGTCACTGTGAAGATCTTTATTATATTACTATGTATATGATGGTCGTGACTCCTACCACTCCACTCGGTTGCTGGATATACACCGGGTGATTCCGAAACACGACAAACCAAAAGAAAGTGACTGTGAAGATGTTTATTTTATTACTATGTGTGTGTTGGTTGCGATTACCAACCGCTTTTAATCTATCCAAGTTTTAACATGAAGCTTAGAAATGTTCCAATCTGTCTATTAAACGCCACGCCAACAGCCGCCAACATTGGAGCCAACCAACCGGTCTGACCCACCGCATTTAATGTTCTACATCAAAATTAACAAGCTGATCATCCGGCGGGCCGTACACTTGTTTACCACCTTAGTTGTATAAAACTTTGTAAGGTTTCAAATTGAAAAAGGAGATATCAAATCAAAATAAAAATTCTCTTGTTTGTGAATCTAATTTACACTTTATTTTATAAATAACTATGATGGCAAACAAGCGTGCGGTCCGCTTAATAGTAAGCGGTTACCGTTGCTTAAAGACGCGATGTAACACTACACGCTAACACTTTCCCAAGGACTTTTGGAAAGTAGCCTACTCAGAACAGGAACATTGCACAAGGATATTTTACTGCGATATTCTCTAAGGGTGAAGGAGGTAAATACATCTTCAGTCGGGCTACCTACCACAAGTAGAAATAAATTAAAAAAAAAAATTAAAATAGAGATTTATAGACAGTAAAAAATGTTTAAAAATAAAAGTAAATTGTTGAGTATTATTGGTCTATAGATAAAAACCCTAAAACAATACAAATCAGGAAAAAGTAATTGTTTATTTAGTTAATTTTCCCTTTGAAAAATTGTCACGGGACCATAATTCATCGTTTTTGTGGTGTACTTTTTATTGAGATAAAAAAATATTATTCAAAAGTATTATTTTCAATATATAAAGTGTTTAAAATAATTTTCCAAAAGTTGTCAACTCCGATTGTTAAATAAGATAGGTTTAATAATCATGGATATAAATAAAACCATCTAAATATATATAGATAGTAGATGTATTACAGAATCAATATGGAATGGCGGTTGCTATCGCATCAGCTTTATACCTAATCCAAACATCGTATCCTCAGACGATACCCATTGATTGAACTTAATAAATGGTTATCGGGATAGTAAATACGATCTGACGGATAACACTTCGCATCGAATATCTAGAGAAGGATTACGATTTAGTTTATCTGGATAACAGCTTATTAACTAATGTTCAAACTTTTTAAGTATGTAGTACAATTAGTTTGATTTTAATATAATATTCATTTGATTCTTTTCACATTATTTATTTAGTTAAAATTTAAAATTTAGATTTGATGTGGCACTTTTGTCCTACTGGATCGTGTCTTCTATATACTTACGTGTAAATGACGTCATGATAGTATGTTGTCTTGAAATGTAGCACGCTTGAACGTCATACGTTAGTAAGCTACTAACATAGAGCTACTAACGTCGTTTTAGAGTTGCCAGGCCCTAAAATACAAAAGCCGGACGCAGTGATATATTTGACAACACATTTTGCTCTAAAAGTTGGACGTATATTTTTAATAACCAAACATATATTTTTAAAGCCAGACATTGAAGCATTGAAACGGAAGAATTTTATTTAAAAAAAAATACTAGAAAAAAAGGTCCGATCTATGCGTAGTATTAGTATAGTATTAGATTCATTTGTTATTTTTACATTGCTTATTTAGAAGTTAAATTTTAAGACTTCTATACCTACACTTAAAAATGACGTCATGCTAGTATGCAGATTTGAAATGTAACAAAACGCTTGAATATTACAAGTTAGTAGACCACTAACTTCGTGCTTAGGGTTGCCACGCCCTAAAATATAAAAGCTGGACACAGTGTTCTATATGACCATACATTTTGCTCTATAAGTGTGGCGTATATTGTTTAATAGCCAAACATACTTTTTAAAGCACGATCTACGCGTAGTATTAACATAGAAGTGAGGAAGCGAGAAAGTGTTCTCGGTTGATCACTTATCTACTCGTTGCCGTAGATCGGAATATTCTGTGAGCTACACTAATAAACAACCTAACAAAAGCCGGATAAGTCGACCACATAAATATTTGGTCAGATACAACCGTAAGAAGTTTAACATTTTCAGCCAAAAAAGGACTTTCCGCTTGTACTTCATTCTGACTTGGATCTCTTAGATTCTTTTTTAAACTTCAAAACTTTAACTAAACTCATAATAAAGATGTAGTTTACCAACATATAATACTTACAAAACATCTTTTATAAGCAGATACAATTTATTGCGAAGGGGAAAAATACAAAAATAAATAAATTTTAAAGTACTTTTTTTCTAACTTTACGCGTTATAAAAGACTTTTGGTACGAATGTTTAATAATTTTGCGAGGATGAATGTCTTCATTTCACTTTAGAGGCCTTGTCTCTCGGCCTTAAAGATTTAGGTGTATCATTTAGTTAAAAAAAAAGAATTATTAAGATTTTTTTCTTGAAATTACTTTGTATATTATTCAACATTTCTGGAACATTTCGCAATGTTTTAACAGTAATATAGCGGAAAATACACAAGCTTTGTAATATATTTGACCCTCTGGGCCTTTATAAACTTATTATGAAACTAACTTTGTGTTGGGACCTCAAGTAATTTTGTTATTCTGATAATTATGTGAACTAGGTTTTTAGAACAATGTATAGACTCTTTTTAATGGCAGCTCGGCACATTGACGGTATTGTCTCTGAATGTAAGCACAGTACAGACAAAACACAATGGCGACCACAGACAAATCGAAATTTATCAGCGGATGCCGCTGTTAAGCCGGCCTGCATAAATATCTCTTCACGTTACGAGAGGAGGGTTATAAATTTAACATCTCTTAGACTAGACGATATATGTATAAAAAACTAGTATGTGCAATATATTACGTCACTTCACTATCAGTTATCACCAATTAAGAACCATGATACAAAAAAAAAACTGTTAAATAATGTAATTACATACTAAATTTAGGATTAATTAACGAGAAAATAAAGCAAGGTGGTATGCATCTGTACCCGACTAGATCGCGACCGTCATGAACATGATGATCAGTCACTGTGACTCTCTTTTAGATTGTCGCGTTTCAAGATCAGCCGTTATATATCCAGCTTCCGATCAGGCTTGAATGTCAGAATGACAGCGGCGACCAACTATGGATTGCGGATCTCTCGATCCCTGGTGATTTCGGATTGTACTGTACTCACAATCGGGCACAGTGGCAGTCACTTTGCATAGCTAATAAATATAAAAAACCCTATATTTTTTGTTTCACGCCATTTTCAACTTTATTTTTTGCACGCCTCCTGCATTGTTGCCGTACATTTTTTCCAATAGAATTGTACACATAATATTTTCCTTTGGTTAGGTACCTACCTAAACTAAATTAAAGGCGAGATATTGTTGATGTCAGTCCCTTATCAGTTAGTTCTCAACTAAATAGGAAGTACAAGAGAATAATTGTTTCTATCAAACAGGACAAGGGTATCAGATATTTAACCTCTAGTACATTTAAAGGCGAAGGCGAAGGAGAAATAGTATATATATCCCATATCAAATATCCAAAACAGTGAGCAATATCAAAAATAAAAGTATACACATATATGATAACATAATTATATTCATAATAATTCTCTTTGGAAATTTCTCTCTACTTGTGGCAGTCCTACTGGTTGAATACCTCCCACCCTACCGAAGATCGCAACTAACTAACCTTGTGTTGTATTCCTGCGGTGAAGTAGGGTTTAGAGGTAATTGAGGAAGGGCGTTAGTGGTTCACAAGCGTGTTTCAAGCGCCTCTAGGCTACGGTAATCACTTACCTTCAGGCGGGATGTACGCTTTTTTGTCAACTTTTTTGTATAAAAAATAAATTATTATAAGATCAAGATCTTACAACATTCCTAGATTAAGATGTATTTCGAAGTTGTTATTTAATAATGGGTTTCCTTTAGCAAGGGTAATAGTAAAAAAACTTTTTACACCGGCTTAAAAAAATGGCTGTACGATAAATATAGTGTTATCTAAGAAAAATGGGCCAAGATAACTAGGACGTACTACAATGTAATGCATAATAAACCATAGCGTTTAGAATCCTTACCGAAAAATATCATATTGGAAATAAATGAGATCGATTCCACGGGGAGATATGAAATCGTCCTCCGCTATCAAAATATTCAAATCCCATTAGGAATCCGGTCGCGGAATGACGAACACTGACAATTTTATTACGTGGGGATGGCCAAACACGCCCGATTTATGTAAAGGGGATTCCCCGATTTCTATAATCAGCATTTTTATGTTTTCGCTGTCAAATCTGCAATAAATTTTGTGTGAACGTGTGGAATTTTATAAAGCATCTTTATATTAATACGTGAAGCAAAAGTTTTCGGTACCTTTTTAAGCGTATTGCGTGCACGGAAGACTTTGAGATTTGGCATAGTTGTAGATTATATGGAGAAGGAGTGCAGAAAGCTAAAATGTATCTATAATATCTGTTACTACTATATTAAATAAAATAAATGAATACTGCGAATCCTAACACGACCAGTGCTATTGAACTTAGACCCCCCCAAAATATTGACATTTTCACTCAACGAAAAGTGCCTTGGCAAGTTGGCAAGTGATGTAGATAATACAAATTGTTTATGAATACTGCAAATGCCAAACAGAAAATAGTCTATGATCAAAAAATCGCTGGTCGAATTTCGACCTTAGGGCGATCGCTAGTTTATAATACTTAATTGTTTAAGAATGAATATGAGAGCGACAGAGTATCTATCATTCAGTCTCAAAAAAACATCTATCCAGGTAAAGTTGGCAAGTAAACATTATCTAAAAACAAAATTTCATATGACGTGTAGTTACGAGCCGTTTTCAACAAACAAATTATATGTATGTATGTATAGTTATATACAAAAATTCTTACCATAGGGTATGTTGTAGGTAAATTAAAATGCAACAAGCTGATGTGGCACTGCGACGAAGTTTTACCCTGTGTATAGGAAGGTAAGATTGATACGAAAATAATAACAAATAGAGTGCAATTTTCATTATCAACTACACCCATCATATGGTCAGGGCGTCCAATCGCTTGCAGTACAAATGACGTTATAGCGTCTGAATAATTTCATCTCTTTGATAAAGGGTTTCCTAAGAAGCTCTTGCTCGGAAGCTGGATGTTATTATATTGAGTACATGTTAATATAGACGATTAGGAACACGCTAGAAGTTTCTGCAATCACGTGCGACTAACTGTTAGAATTATTTCAGTGTAATAAATCAAGCAATACGCGTCTAATGGATATGTCGTTGATGCAGAGATAAATATTTAGTACCGTTTGTTTGTAAGTGGTACCACGTAAACGCGACCTCTATTTCTGTACGTCTGAGTATGAGGTTTTTGTAATCTAACTTTTAGGTCATCAATCATGCTGCACGAAGCCGTGTCGCGTGACGTCACAGGCTTGAAATAAATGGCTTATACTACAGTTGCTTTATGTTTTACATTATCTTGTATTCAGTACGTTACAAGGCGGGCTTTGTTCCGTTTTATTGTAGATTTATGTTGTAACCTGGTAAAATTCATTATATAGTATATAGACGTATGTTATAAGACTACCGTCATATAAATTACATTACATAAATTATATTCATAACTATATTATATTAATACGTGAAGCAAAAGCTTTCTACCTCTTTTTAAGCGTATTGCGTGCACGGAAGACTGTGAGAATTGGCATGCTTAAAATTTATAAGAAGAAAGAGTGCAGAAAGCTAAAATATATCTCTATTAAATGTTACTAATTGTTGGAAATGTAATTTCATTAGCTCGCATCGTGAGATGGCGAGATCGCGGGAAGGCCTGTGAAGGGTGGGCGAATGGCAGGTTCAACCGTTCGGCGAAGGTCCCCCCGCCCCCATAGCTCGGCAGGACGGCTGGTGCAGGCAGGCGCAGTTGTCGTAGTGCGTTTGAGTACAGTGCTTCTGCTTGTGGTTTGGAGAGTGCTAAGTCACAAGTAATTTTCGGTAATGTCTTAGTTGGATTTTGTGTTGTATTGTATAACGTTGAGTTGGTGTCCCAGGAGTTTTGCTGAACTGATTGCTTGCGGTACTAGTGTCCTGCGATTTAAGGCGGTTACTTCCACGTACATACAATTGACTCCACACACACACACACACACATACTTCACAATTGGCCGTCCAGGTTGCCGGGGTACGGTCATGGTTACCATCCGCGCCTAACGAGGTGAGTCTTCTTTTGTTTGTAATCAATTACTGCGTATCGCAGCAATAGGTTCAAGAGGGATCGTCATTCGCGAAGATCGATTATAGGGCCCAGTACCACGCGAAAAGTATGTCGCGAACCTTCTCGAAAACTAATATATTAAATAAAATAAATTAATACTGCGAATCCTAAATAACCAATGCCATTGAACTTAGACCACACAAAATATTGACATTGTCACTCAACGAAAAGTGATAGCAAATGATATAGTGTTCATTGTTTAGACTTTAGATTCATACTGCAAATTTCAAACAGAAAATAGTCTATGATTAAAAAGTCGCTGGTCAAATTTCAACTTTAGGGCGATCGCTAGTAATCGTAATTTCTATGTATTTTTTATGATATTAAGTAGCAAACATGCATGCGATATAACTTGTTTGAAATCGTTTATTGATTTTATGGTTATGGCAACAATCTATAGCCCAAGATGGTGGTACGCTAAGCTTAGCGGGGTAACTAAGTCTCAAGTGCAGCTACCGGAATACACCTATGGGTATTCGGTGTCAGATTTTCAACTTGAGGTTGGTAGTTAGTCAGGCTAGCCTTAGAAAGTACCTGCTGTTGTTTCTTCGCGATGATGACTCATTATTGCTTCAAATGCAATTGCTCTAGCTATATAAAATATAAACTAAAAAGGATTATAGTCCAAAAGCAATTAATGATAGATTTCTGCTAACTTTGAGAACTGAGTTCGAATGCCTTGTGTACTAGAGTGTTGCTAACGGAGAAGTTTAAACTAGAAAACAGCAGCGTGAATACTTTGTGGGCGAAATAGGTATGGCAGTTGTGCCTTTACACTCGAACCTTGGATAAGTTATTCCGCAATGAAACTGTTTAAAAATTAACGACTTGACAGTTTTCGCTCTTCATACATTGATTATTATATTATAAGCGATTAATGCAAGTTCTGATTTTCATGACTATGATGGTCGTTGAATTGGCTTAGCCGTGCGACGACCAGACTTGTACGCACAGACTGACAGTACAGTACGAGTAGTACAAGTCCCGTTGATTAAGAATTTTTAATTAAACAAAGATTTTAAAGACGATATTTTTGTTTCCTAAAGGATCCACTTCTACTGCACAAATGATTTTTCCTTTTTGAAAACAAATCGTGCATTTTCGCGTTAAGATTATTAATTTATTCGTCATCACACTGAATATAGAGAAAATGTTTTGCCACGTTATTATCTATAATTACACGAATTCATTTGTTTGTCCTTTTTTCCGTCGCCAAGCATCAATAGGTGAGTTCGCGCCGCAGCACTTAGCTTCCACTAGGCTTAGCGTGCTAATCTTGGGCCACCTCGTCACTTAAGATCAGCTGAGGTTGTGGCCATAACCTATAAGGATTAAAAAATTTGGACTAAAGTTAAATCTAAATTATTGACATACACCTGAATAATATACCTTCAAAAAACAATGCAATCAAAGACGGTCGTGTAATAAATACTTAAACGGTTCAATTTATTGCGCTTTTATTGTTCGAATAGGGTTTACGACGTGGTCACACGGGTCAGCTGAATCGTTAACTAACTTTCATGACTCGAAATAATGCCTTTAAAGGTCATTCCGGATTTACATGATACGGTCAATATGTTGAAAAGTAAATCACATATAAACGATAGTAATTTCATAAAAAAACTATCACATTTATTATATGTTTTTAAATATTTTTTTGGCGTTTATTCTTAAGAATCGATTTTTAACCGACTCCAAAAAGGGTTGAGTTTCTCAACTCCAATGTATATATTTTTTTGTGGATGATTAGCCATAACTTCTTTGTTTATGAATCGATTTAGATGATTCTTTTTTGCTGGAAAGGGAATAATACCTCAAGCGTGGTCTCATTTTAATTTTATTAGAATTGGACTTTCGACTTCATAGAAACACCAGGGAACACTCCTCAAAGTCTTTGAGGGTGGTTTTTTTTTATTAGAAATTGTCTTGTCAGACATATGCCCGTTATGGCTACGGCCCGTGGGTACGTAAGTAAATTGGACGGGGAACAAAATCGAGTGTTAACGAAAAGTAAATTCGTCGAACCTTTTTTGAACGGGGATGCATATGCATTGTATATACTCTATTTATTTGTATGCGGAATTAATATTAACAATGTAACAGTCATGTTAGTTAGATAACTTGTTAATAGATGGCGCCTTGAATATATTTTCATTCGCACCAACAGATAGCATTCCCAATAAAAACGTTTTTAAATAATCATTTAATGAAAACGTTAATTTTAAAATATTTGTCTATATTTCATCAATACTGAGGAACATAAACTTTAACGTGATGTTTGAATAATTAATTTTGGAGAAAAATTAAGGAGATATTTCATTGCCAGGAAGAAACAACTTTCAGAAATAATATATTAATTAATAATTTTCTTTGAATACTTTATATATTCCTAGACAAACTCCAATTGTGCGTCGGTACTGACATGCACCATTTTTAGTAACTACGAGCTGTGCCCGAGACTTCGTTGGCGTGGACTACTGAATGATGTCGATCGGGCATATGCGCGAATCGTACTACTCCCACTGTACTTTCGGTTATATGCTTATTGTGGGTGATCCTTAAAAGATAGGCATATAGTCTCGCTGATTTTTCTGTAGGTCTTTTTAATTTATAAAATTATATAGTACATTATTTTGATATATCTCTTATGGTTTACTCAACGTAATAAATTTAAGGGCCCGAATTAACCAAATTTTTATATTTTTGCAAAACCCTAGACCTTTTTCTGAAATAAAAGTAGCATATATTACTCCTTATAACATCAGCTATATGCCAGTGAAAGATTCATTAAATCGGTCCAACCGTTTCGGAGATTACTCGAAACAAACAGACAGACAGACAAAATTGTTAAAAAATAATGTTTTGTTATAGGTACCGTGTATACGTTACATGCATTTTGTATAAAGTTGATATTTTACTATTACAAACAGCCACTTAAATGTTATGAATTGTATAGATTAATTTAAACTTATCATCATGAAAATTATATAATTTTTAATTTGTCTAATCATTATAAAAACATATTGTGGAAATGTTTAAAACTACTAAGAATTTAAATTTTAAAATCTGGAAACACTAAACTGTCATAGCAACGACAAGAATTTTTTGAATAGGAAGACGTAGGAGTTCGTTAGGCTGTTAAGATTATTGTAAAATTATTTTTTATTAAAATAAACGAATTACAAAGGTTTTTGCTTTTATTATCACTTTCCCACATAAATTTATCAAAATGTTACGTATTTCGAACACTTCAAAGAAATCCCGGCTTTATGTACATCTAAACTTAATGAAGACTCTGTGAATCCAGTATCTAATTGAAGTTTAATAAAGTTTTCGAGTCGTTAAACATTTATTAACACAAATAATTTACTTTTATCGTTACTACTTGGGCAAATGTATTAGAGAGTGATAAATAATTGTAATTTGCGTAACATTTGGATTTTCTATGACTCTCTAAAACACTCACAAACTCGCTGACATTACAAATTAGTACCAAATATAAGTACAACTATAGTCTATAGACACATCGATAAAATGCAGAACTTCAAAAATAATAAATCGATAATATATTAAATATATAATAAATTGATTTACAAATTTAACGGTATGTTAATTTAATATCTAATTAATTTTTAACCGATTTCAAGAAAAGAAGGAGGTTACTCAATTCGAATGAATTTTTTTTCGATGTTCAGATATAACTTGTTTGTTTATAAACCGATTTGTATGATTCTTCTTTTTGATAGGGGATACCTCAAGGGTGATCCTATAATAATTTCATTGGCTATTGACCTTGACCTTCGAATATACACTAGAAAACTCCTGAAAATCATTGATGTTGGTTTTCTTTTTTTTGTTAAAAATTGTCTTCTATATAATTATCAGTCAATTGTCAAAGTCAATTGATTAATAAGTTCATTACCGTATTTCATTATAAATTGCTATTAACCGTATTTCGTTGGATTAGACTAATTACATAAATAAAACTGTATTTTGATACTAAAATTATTTTTGTTTCCCAATAGGTACAGAACTGTTTAATAATTTTAATCAGCTTAATTTATATACAAGCTTATTTTATGAAAGAACCTTTTGGTACTTTTGTACTGGTTCTCAAACAACTCGCGGATATTAACGTCGACAAGTACAATAATTAGGTATTGTTCGCTCGTCTAAATTTTCATTTTCCCATCATTTGTTAAAGCCATATCTCAGCTATGATATTAAAATTAAAACGCACTGTGACACAAAAGACTAAACATAAGAAGACCCCCGACGCAAATGTTGCTTGGGTAATCCGTCAGCCATAAAATTGGGTCAAAAATATTTTGCTATAAAATAACAACGACCTTACAGAAACGTTTATAATCTGGAAAGATACTTTTACGCTATGAGTACGAAAATATCCTTATTTGACGTCACAAGTTATTTTTATCCGAATTAAAAAAAAAAGTGGGTTCTCAATTCGAATGTATATTTTTTATGGATGTTCAGCCGTAACTTCTTTGTTTATGAACCAATTTTGTTAATTCTTTTGAAAAGGGGGTACGTTAAGAGTGGTCCCATTTAAATTTCATTGGCACTGAATATTTAGACTTCGTAAATACACCAGGGAAATTCTCAAAATCACGAAGTTGAATGAAATTAAAAAGAAAATCTCTTGTAATCTTGTAAGTACTCGTACTTATTAAATTCATAAATATGTAGTCCTGTCTGTACATGTAATGGTAAAGCTCCACCCAATTATGATTTTGTATTTATTTGACTAAGAAATTTACTTTTTTAAGAATTGACTGTTACAACTTATGCACGGTGAGTCCATTTAAGCGTTAACTTCAAATGCCGAGATTACAGTTTGAACACGTATAAATATACAAACAAAGAACAGCTAAATCCCCTCGAGTAGAATCTTATCAAGATTAGAAGAAATTTTCCTTCGAGTCTTAATAATATGAAAACATTACATCCAGTAATAAAGGCAGCTACTTAGAAAATTATCAAGGAGAGCGGGGCTTAGGGCTAAAACACGTTTTAAGCAACTGGGAACTGTCGGCTTAAGTATTAACGATCTAATTTGCAGCGCGTTTTGTTGCCGTATAACGTTATATGTTTGAGCCACGAAATCAGCGTTCAATTTTTATTTTGTTTGATTTCCTTATCTTGTTTGACCTCAATCCCAATTACTTCAGAATTACCTTACATAATCTGATTTTTCTCACAGTGTAATGAAAGAAGAAAATGAATTTCACCCTGGATCGAACACCAAATAATTGACACGATCACATGAATGTACTAAAATTATGACACTTAATTTTTTTTAAATAGTAACATAGAAAAATGACGACACTGTACCTGGTAAGCAAAGTAAAATCAAAATAACAGTGACCAAAGGTGGTCAAGAAATGGTATTGTTTTTGTTTGATTGTTTGTGTTTGTAGTGAAGAATAGCAAAATTATAGTTTATAAAAATGTTGGATGGTGGTGAAAACACCGGTTCTTTGTTTTTAATGTTTTAATGATAATTTATCAATCAATGACACACAAATAAGCCTATCGTGGGCAACTGGGTCAACCGGTGTAAATTACTATATACTAAATGTGCCACTATGTTGAGTGTTACACCATATAACACAGTTTTGCTGAAGTAATGTGATAAATAACTGATATATTATAATATACTCACAATGTTAGAAACATATTGAGCTTAAATTATGGTACTTCTTTAGAAAATTACGGTGTTTAATCGAGAACTATACCTAACTTGAATCTTCCATATGAAACATCGAGATACTAATGAGCCGATTGGTAAATTAATAAATATTATGTAGGCCACAGTAAGAGACTCTCGACTGACTTAACTCGACAATGATGTTACTATCGTCGTGACATCATACGATCGGTGGTACGTTAGCGGTGCGGCAACAATGCTCCTAAAAGATGCCGGAAGCCGAGTGATAGCGGCATTCTAGTTCTATATTCATAGAAGAACGTTACTCTATCGGTTCGCCTTTTTACCTCTTATCCTACTTAAGTAGGGTCGGCATAATATGTTTTCTTCTTCCACTGTACTCTATCATATATCATCGCAGTATTCTCACCCTTTATACAGTATACCTTCTTCGGTCTTCCACTTCTCCTATACCAATCCACCTTCATAATTAACATTCTTCTAGTTATGTTACCTTCATCCCTCCTCATGACATGTCCATACTACGCTAGCCTGTAACCCCTCAACTTCTATCCGCCTGTCTGTTCTAGTTACATAATTACATAGAACGTTACTCTCTAAGTGTGATTTAGTTATTGTTCATTCATTTCTTGTCCATATCAAGAGCATAATTTCGGATATATTTTTCAAGCTAAATTAATTACTAAATTAATGAACGTAGAATTGATTGCTTAAATTGCAACTTGTTCAATGGCCCCAAATTAAGTATTCTTAAAACGATGTAGTACGTTCGCCAAATTTGCGTATTTTATAATAAGTGAAGCTTTGTTTGTTTAAAAATATTTACTCCGGAAGTACTGGAAGATGATAACCGTCTAAGCCTAAAATAGCGGACTTAATATTAAGCGCAGCTGGCAGAACATACATTTTCCTGTTTATATTATTGTAGTTATGTAAGGGAAAATTTATAAAATAGGAAATTTTCCTCTCAAGAATCATAACACGTCCTGTATCAACATTATACCTTACTTTAAGTACACTCAACACGGCATTAATCCCATTCGCTTCTAAAATTAATTTTAATGAGGAAGAAAGTTGTGGAGTTTAAGGAGAAAAAATGCTGTACTATGCGTTCCGTAAAAGTGAAAAGTTTTTATGGCACTTTTGTGTGGTAGTCAACATCGTTAAATTGCTCGGCGAAAAATTATTCAGAGCATCTAATTAATAAAGTTTAGAGAAGTGTATTAATTTATCAAATTAGTAACTTGTGGTTTTTTTTCCTGAACTTTGTTGCCGACGTAGTTATATTACTAGGTCGTCGCGTCAATACATTTCGTTGCTTAATATAATATGATTTATCTTTTTACTTTTAGGGTGTAAGTGGTGTCGAATTACATCTTTAAAGCTGAGACGGCCAAGATAACCTCACCTGCGCGTGATGCACCTTGTTGAGTAACGATAGCGGGGTGGTAGGTCTGACTTGCCCGACTGGGTCGCGAGTACCATGCAGGTGGTAAAAAGTCCGCCATAGTGACTTGCTTTTGTGTGTCACAGATACAGTTGTAGCGACATCTATCTCGCCACATACGACGCATCCTACATCGCGATATTAAAAATTAACCTAACAATTGGAATATATACAAGAACCCGACAACAACCGTTGGGAAGCTGCCCACCAGACACGACACCCGTCTGGTCGGAGGATCCTCCTTTTCCAATTGTGGATGAGGAACTTTACACCCTGTTCCTTCCATACCCCACGCAGTCTGTGTATATCCAGTTAATTTAATACAAGCTGGCATAACAGCGGTGACCGTCGATGGATTACGATCTCTCGGTGGTCGCCGTTGAGTTAGGATTGTACTGTGCTTACCATCAGGGATAGTATAGCGTTAAGTTACCGTGCTAATATAAAAAAAAAAACTTATACTCGATCGGTAAAATTATCGTTATCGTTCAGAAGCAATGATGGTTCAGTGGTAGCGTGTACGGACACCGTGTCGATCGACGTGGGTTCGAATTCTCACAATGAGCCTCAGTTTTCGGCAAAAGAAAATATCATGATGAAACCATAGCTTGGTCTTGGTAGGACATTTTCTAATGCCCGCCTGGCTAACTACTACTCTCCAATTAAAACTCTATCATCAAACACAAATAGATGTGTTCCGGCAGCTCCATTTGAGAATCAGTTCCACCAGAGGCTTACCGCATTATGTTCAGATGAGAATGTGGCCAAAAGCTTAACCTAAGAAACGAAGTGTCTTTCTACCAGTATTAGTACGGCAAATGTTTATTGTTCTAGTTTTAGAACAAAATGTAGACAACATGTCAGTACAAACGAGTACGAAATACATGTCTATAAAATGACATACAAGTTCAAATATTATGGTCTTCACTGTCGCTTGTTACTTAGTATATGTCCCGTAAATATGCAATTAAAGAGAATTAATCTAATTAATTTTATGCTTCTCTTGTTGATCAGTAATCATAACATAACATTTAAAAAAAGTGTAACAACACAAATTAGAGGACGCTCAGTTGTCTCTTTGGCACGTGACATCATACAATCGCAACGATGCTAATATAAAGCTCGGGAAGCAGTCTACTATTAGTGTTATATTGTGACATTGTGCTGCAATATTAATGCTTGACCAAAATATTTTGTAGTCATTATGTTTACACTTTAATGTTAAAGCAATAAACAGTTTATTAAATATTTCTGTATAATTTATCGACCAAGTCAAGATTATAATTCCAAAGCCTTTACAAAAGCAAAAAAGAAACCAGTTTACTTTTCATTGAAACAATACACCTAGTTCCTGTGAAATATAAATTAGATTCATGTGTATGAAATAGCATAAGCGAACTATCAAAATTATAAATAGATTTAATTAATTCGGGCCCATAAACCAAATATTAAACGCCAAGGGCGGCTTTAGCATTAGACTTGTAAAAATTAATTCATCACTGTCAAAGCGTCATCTACGTTGGGCTTTTTTAGATTAAATATTTTAAAACAAAAGTGTTACAGTTGGTTAAAACCTATATATTAATACGTGAAGCAAAAGCTTTTGGTACCTTTTTAAGCGTATTGCGTGCATGGAAGACTGTGAGTTTTGGCACGGTTAGTTTTAATGGAGAGGTAGTGCAGAAAGCTAAAATTTATCTATAATATCTGTTACTAATATATTAAATTAAATACCCTAAATTAAACTGCGAATCCTAACACATTGAACATGATAAATTCATTGCCATAATAAATTGACATTGTCACTCAACGAAAAGTGATGTAGATAACCCTCATTGTTTATGTATACTGTAATTGTAAAACAGAAAATAGTCTATGATCAAAAAGTCGTTGGTCGAATTTCGACCTAAGGGCGATCGCTAGTATATATAATTATAGCTGGCGCGGCAGACGTTGTTTTGCTGTGCTTCCTAGTAGATAATGGTTCGACATCAGCGCCACCTATCGGATCTTAACATATCTATAAACCAACGTCTCGATAAAACAAATATATAATGAAAAAATGAGCTCGATAAAGTTTAGAAATTATAGAATCACTAACACGCGTACAGAATATTTTTAAATATAAGATTATTTATATATTTCAGTACTTCATATAATTCATTAAATCATTATCATTTGACCCAAAAAATTTCTATGACCTCATTTAAATAATAATATCACCAATCCGCAGAATAAAATTATAGTTGGTAGTTGTAGTTGGTAATGATATTTGCAATATTTTTATAAGTATATAATTTATACATATGTAAATCTGTATATGAAATTTTGTTTTTTAACCGAATTGAAACAAGAAAATATTTAACAAAAAAGAAAACCAACTTGAATGATTTTGTGAAGTGTATCCTCGAAGTTAAAGGTCCAATGCCTATGAAATTAAAATTGGACCACTCTTGTGGTATCCCTTATATCCATCCGATTATGACATATAGTTGCCCCATGTTCGTTCATATGTCAAAAAGTAATTTCAAATAATTACAAACTATCCGAAATAGATTCCTATATCGTCTTACCGGTGGCTTTCAGTTTATTCGAAGTGAAGATCTTCATAGAGATATGTCATTATACTTACGTATAATACACTCACTTACTTACTTACGTACTTACATATTCATTCTTACGTTAAATTCCTTTCGCATTCTTACTTCGACACCGCGTCGAATCACGCTCATCCATTAATTAAAGCAGCCGCTACTTATGACCCGAATCCCACCGGTTCCCGGAAAAAGCGCCGATCGCGTTACATTTTTAACGACCACGATGATAAAATCGAGAAAGCTAACGTGTTCTACTCCACCATCTCTCTAAACAGAGCGTGCCAGCGCCCACGCCCGCGTAACCATCGTTCTCTGCACAGAGGACGGGCGGTCAATTTCGCTCCCGCACACCTGCCACGTCCAACCTCTCTAGCGGCAACTCAACCTAGGTCAGTTCCCCGGTGTGAAACCCTTGGGTCAGGCAGCCACCCACGCGATATAAGTGACACTGCACGTGCAACACTTAGCTACCCATATACAACATTACACACATATATACATACATACGTGCACACCACACAGGTACATAGGTTCTGTAAGGGATCTTTTTTTTTCTTTTTTATATGCTAGTTAGTGCATAGTGCAAAAATACTTTCAGATCACTAAATACATATGTTTAACTAACTACATATGTTTTCTTCCTTCCTCCCAGGAGGCCAGTCCCAGGTGCCAAAGTGGACGGACCTCGGCTAGAGCTGTTGCCGCAATTGCAAAGAAGTCGCCATCTGACTAATTTCCTATCCATCAATTTCGAGCGTGTACCTATGCCTGTGCCTATGTGTATGGTGATCACAATCCCTACCAACAGCTTTTAATCTATCTGTGTTTTAACATGAAACATTGAAATGATCCCTTCTGTCTATTAATAAAAACGAACTGGACTTCACACTGCCAACATTGGACCAAAGCGTCGCCACTCCAACATCCCCTAACATTGGGTCCAACAACCGGTCTAACCCGCCGCCATAAATGATTCACATAAAAAAGGGGGATGTATGTTATGTCAAGCACAACATCATCAAAACAGTCTAATTATGCACAATCATTAAAATAATAAGAAAAGTATTTATTTAATCAAAGAAGTTGTAAGTCATCATTTGTATTTCGCCCGAATCTGAAGGGAATCAAAAAAAAAAAAATTACTTTTAATTAAACACCTCATCTCGAGGCAAAGGTCCGCTTCAAAGCCGGTCCCGTTAATAAACAAAATTTTAATTGCCGCCAATGAAATAAAAATGACCGTTTTCATTACCTCAACAAAAAAAGGTATAAAGTTTTACGGGGGTTCGACTGAACCATCAGCTGGAGTAATAATTCAAAACGTGGAATTTCGCCCTTTGATGTCTGACTTTTCTTTTGTTCCCCGCTGTGACGTATTAAGAGAGAATTGGCATTTTTTTTCTCCAAATATCACCGTTTGAACACAAAGGAGGAAATTTCCGGAAGTTAATTTTTTTTTAATTCACATTTAAGGGGATTGATTATCGTCAACGGATTGTTCACTCAGAGTTCCAGGAGTATTTAATATGACGCGTCTGTACAGAACATTTCAAATTTTGGCAATGTACCGAAAATGAACTGTAATTTTGGCGAGAAGAAATTTTATGACTTGCGAATACGGTTTCCATCTGTTCTTTAAAATATAAAATTTTACTGTATTTCGGTTCTGAGTACTATGTACTGTTGATGAGATAAGTAGGTATTAGGTATGAAAAAATGCTATAATCTCGAAATTAAAAAGCACATTATGCCATTTCTAACTGTAAAAAAATTAGTCTTATAAAATGAAAAGCGGCAAACTAGATCTGACTGTTAATTTGTAAAATCAAATAAAACTAATAAACTTCAATATCGTATCCATAGACATTTTATCGCGAATATTTTACTACTAGAAGTTAGCAGTAAAACAATCTTTATTGATACAGTTGAAATTTACCTGTTAGTTTTTTTATTTTCCAAAGTATCGGTCAGACCTACTTTGCCGCTTTTGATTGAAACAACTAAATGCAACAATTCAAAAATAAAGATATTTTGAAAAAATGAAACAAAGGTACATCTACCCAAGATTTAGGTACTTTATTTTTTAAAGTAACGAGGCACACTGCCGTCATTTTACCGCGTAACTATAAAAAACACCGTCACTTAACATCCGGTAAAATAGTAGTTAACGACAACATACTTATAGATGCACTTATAAACTTAGCCGTACAAATATAAAAAAAAAATCAAATATGGTTTCTAACGAATGCTTCCATTATCTAAACATCTAACTCAAAGTACGACTAAAGCCCAGGTCGATCGACGCAGTATCTGCTCTCATTAAAGGTATCGCGCTTCGGTTACGACTCATTCGGGTCGTACACGAGCTCAACTCCGACCACCGTCCGGTCATCATGCAGCTAGGTCAACCAGACGACTCTAGCCCTCCTTCGGTCCAAGTGGTTGACTATGCCAAGCTAAAACATTATCTTGCGGACAGGCCGTCCTCGTCCAGCTTAGATAGGATCCCGGACGTATTGGGGTCCGTTGCGGATGTAGATCTCGCGATCGATTCCCTGGTCGACCACCTGCAGGCCGGCATCGGAGAGGCCTCGAGAGAGGTCGAAGAGGCGAGCGATCGCCGCTTCGTACTCCCTGCCGACGTGCGGGCGTTGTTGACGGAAAAGAACGCGGCGACTCGTGCGCACGACCACTATCCGACCGAGGAAAACCGCGCACGTTTACGCGCACTTCAAAGATCGGTTAGAGCCCGTATATTAGAACTCAGAAGTCACAGATGGGACGCCCTCGTCGAAGGGCTAAGGCCGTCGCATCTGGCTTACTGGAAATTAGCTCACAGCCTCAAAATAGAGGCTTCTTATCTTATGCCCCCCCTCGAGAGGGGTCCCGGTATACCGCTCGCCTTCGATAGCAGCGACAAGGCGGAGTGCCTCGCCACTTGTTTGGAGAGCCAGTGCTCTCCGAACAGTGTCGATGCAAATACCGACCGGGTCGAGGGTATCGATGGATGCGTGCGGGAGCTGGATAAGCTCCCCGCGACAGACTCCCTGTCCTCAGTCACGTCTGAGGAGGTTCTTTCCATTATAAAAAGCCTTAAGCTTAGAAAAGCACCAGGTCCCGACGGGATCAGGAATGAAGTACTTAGACTTCTTCCCGATCGCCTCATAGCTCTTTTGGTCTGCATCTTCAATGTAGCCATAGCCCACTGCCATTTTCCAGCCGCCTGGAAAAAGGCCATAGTCATAGGTATCCGTAAGCCCGGCAAGAGCGCGTCGCTTCCCGACAGCTATCGCCCGATCAGTCTCCTAAATACTTTAGGGAAAATGTACGAGCGGATCCTTCTGAACCGTCTCAAGTCAGTAATAGAGGAGAAAGACCTCTATCCGCCTGAGCAATTCGGTTTCCGTGCTAGATATTCTTGCACTCATCAAGTGCACCGCCTCACGGAGCACGTTGCATTTAATTTTGCTGAATTATATAAACCCCGCCGTACACTTGCGGTCTTTTTCGACGTTGCCAAGGCCTTCGATAAGGTCTGGCACGAGGGATTGATCTACAAGTTGTATCACTTTGAAGTCCCCGATAGGCTAATTAAAATAATTCGCAACTATCTAACAGATCGCACCTTTCGCTATAGAGTGGAAGGTGAATTGTCCACGCCCCGTCCAATACGCTCAGGCGTTCCCCAAGGTTCGATCCTGGCTCCTAGCCTATTTAACCTCTACGTCAGTGACCTACCTCGACTCCCGGAGGTCGAGGTAGGGCTATACGCTGACGATACAGTCTTATATGCCTCAGATAGGAATAGATCCGACCTCAGACACAAAGTCCAACGCGCCGTGACCACTCTCGGGAAGTGGTTTAACGAGTGGCGAATAGCCGTCAATCCCTCGAAGAGCGCCGCGATGCTCTTCGATGCGGATTCGTCACAGATACCGTGGAAGCTTAAACCTGTTAAGCTCTACGATAATCCGATTCCGTACGTAAGATAGACCAAATATCTAGGGGTAACTCTAGATAGTAGGCTCTCTTTTAGACCCCACATCCGTAAGGTTAGGAACAGGGCCGCGTGGGTCCTGGGCCGGTTGCATCCTCTGTTGTGTTCGGTGAGCAAAATGTCCACGCGACATAAGCTCACGCTCTACAAGACGTGTATTCGACCAATTTTGACATACAGTTGCGCTGTGTTCGCACATATGTCCGAGTCGAGTTTCAAACGGTTACAATCGATACAGAATAGGTTCCTCTATCGTCTCACCGGGGCCCCGTGGTATGTTCGAAGCGTAGATCTCCATAGAGATATGGAGCTTCCTTCGATACATGCCTACGTTAAACAGCTCTCCCGTTCGTATTTCGACATCGCGTCGAACCACGCGAATCCGTTGATAAAAACAGCCGCCACTTATGTTCCGGCACCCACGGACATCCGGTGCAAACGCCGGCCGCGCAACATTTTTATTGATCCCGACGATCACATCGAAAATGCGAATAAATATTACACATCCGTCTCTCCAAACAGAGCGTGCCAGCATCCACGCCCGCGTAACCACCGCTCTCTCCGCAGAGGGCGGGCGGTCAACTTCGCTCCCGCACACCCGTCACGTCCACCCTCTCTAGCGGTAACCCAAGCCTAGGTCCGTTCCTCGGAGTGAAACCCTTGGGTCAGGCAACCGCCCGCGCGATACAAGTGACACTGTACGTGCATCACTTAGCTACCTACATACAACACTACACACGTATGAACATACACACGTGCACACCACACAGGTACATAGGTTCTGTGAGGGACCTTTTTTTTTCTTTTTTTACGCTAGTTAGTTAGCGCTAGTTAGTGTAGAAACATTCCGATTACTGAATACACATACGCACGGTTCCTTCCTTCCTCCCAGGAGGAAGGGAACGTGCCTATGTGTATAAATTAGTTAGCTCGAATCGTAGGTGTAGGGATTCGATTAGATCGCGACCTATTTGCGAACGCGGCGACCGCCCGAGCCGAGGTCCGGCCACTTTGGCACCCTCGTGCGAGTCGTCCACAAAACTTTCGCGGCTGAGTGCCCTCTGCGCTCGCCCCCAAGTCCGGTGAAGCTGTAAAAGCCGCAGCCATGACATGACTCATAGTTTCAATATTTTTGGTATTATTTTTTTATGTTACAGTAAATCCTGTAAGACTTACGCATGATCTGCTTAATAAGAACTTTTACATAAGTAGTCCCGGATTAATTGGAAAAAAACAGAATAAAAAAAAATTATGTTTTTGATGTCGGTTAAAAAGATCTTAAATACTAATTAATTGGTGAACAAAAAGTATCTAAATTCTAGATGATAATTGAGTGAAAACAAATAGTACCTACCCAATCAAGACGTTAGAGAAATAAACGAACATAATTCTATTTATTTTCAATTAATCCGGGAACAACAAGATCATTTACTTTTGATATAACTACTTATGTAAAAGTTGTTATTACGCAGATCATGCGTAAGTCTTACAGGATTTACTGTAGCGCAAAAAAAGTTATACCAAAAGTATTGTAGGAGTGTTCTCAGTTAGTTAACACATTTCTTTTATGGATATTCAGCCTTAACTTCTTTTTCTATGTACCGTTATAGATAATAATTTTTTCGTTGCAAAGGGAATACGTCAAGGGTGGTTCCATTTTAATTTCAATAGCATTGGGTCTTGGACTTCGAAGATATGACATGGAACTCATCAAAACCATTAAAGTTGAATTTCTTTTTTGTTAAAAAATGCCTTATAATTGTCAAGGATGTATTAAAAAATCAAAGCATTGTATCCCTTATTTGAAAATATACTTCTTCAAACGTTTTAGAGAAAAAGACGACAGCAAAATTTATAGAAAAGTCTACACTATGAGGTTGCTTGCTAATTCTCTTGTTATATTATGGCGAAGATAGTCATCCTCGCTGTTATATGGCACATAATATCTAGTGTGGTTATTTTAATTTTAATAGAACTAAGATGGCAAACAAACTTACTGTCCGTCTGATGTAAAGCGGTTACAGTAACCTATGAACGCTTGTAACACCCGACGTATCATTAGCGCCTTGCCAACCTTGAACCCCTCTTCCCCAAGGAGCTCTGGTAACACACAGCATGAACACAACATAAGGTTATTTGGCTACGATCTTTTGCGGGTGGAGTTATCAGTCGGGCTGCCCCAAGTAGAGAGAATTTTTTCTATACCCTACTCCTCTTAAAAAAAAAAAACTTTAACGCACCTGAATAAGTACATGCATACTCTAATTTTAAAATGATTTTAATTTCCACCCATAACCGTTTAATGCCAAAAATGAGATGTAATTTAAATTTTTTCAACACTTTCGCAAAGTGAAATAATTTTGTAATATTTTATTGACCGATCCACTTCCCAACAATAATCCTTTATATCGCAAACAGTAACAAAACGTAAAAGTAAATATTTGATACAATTAAGCTAAAACATACTTAATCGAGTAATAAAATGGACCAGGAAATTTCACACCCTCGTTTCATATTACGTGCGACCTAATTACGAAGAGCCATTAACTCGTCCATCGAATTGGGTTTCAATCGAGTTCTTATAGTAGGAGACCTAATACAATTCCTTGCAAGTATAATTTAGTGGAATACACAAACAGAATTGACGTAATAAACTGTAACATATGACGTAGTTATACTTGGGTAGTATCTCGAAAGTATTTTGTTGATCATAATAATAAAGCGTAAGTAATTTTGGGGTTATAGCAATTCTAGGATTGCCTACCTGGTAAATGAGTATATTCGAAGACAAACATAGATATTGCTTGTTTGCATTCCTTTTCCGTACTTATTACGAATAATGAACTACTGATGAGATTAATTTTGACACTTTATTGGTCAATAGGTGCAGCTATTAGATTACAAAGATCTGGTTTAGCTAATGAGAGCACACATAAGAATTTTTAGAGTGCGATACATTACTTTTTTATGTCACGAAATAATAAACAGGTATGTAGTGAACCATTTTTATACTAGTATGGTGCCAAACAAGCATACGGCCCGCATGATGGTAAGCGGTTTCCGCAGCCTATGGACGCTTGTCATAGCAATGGAATCACTAGCTCGTTGCCGATCTTGAACCTCCTACTCCAAGGAGCTCTGGAAACCATACTAATTGTAGGAACATAGCCCAAGGTTACTTTGCTGCAGTTTTCTTTAGAATGGAGGTATTTTACCAGACGGACTGTCCTTAGTAGAGGGAAATCTCTAAAGAAAAGGCTATATTAAAAGTTCTCCTGAAGGATAAAATTCGTAATAAAGATATACGTCAGAGCACCAAAGTACCTGACATAGGTCAAAAAGTAATTAAGTTAAAGTCGGAGTGGACTGGTCACATCTGTAGAAGAACCAAAAACCAATGGAGTACAAGAATTCTGGCGTGAAGACCATGTTTCGGCAAAAGTAGCATTCCGATTTGTGGAAGACTGCTGGAAGCGACTGATTGTGCAAAGTCAGAGATCAGATCCGATGGCAAACCTTAGGAGAGCATCAGAGATCAGAGATCCAGCATTAAACCAGTAAAGGCTGATGATGATGATGAGCCTAAATAGAGATACTCAAGCATTAACATTTGTTTGATTACTTACGTTATATTCGAACTGACTTATTATGTCAAAACATTCTCGATTATAAGACCCACTGACCCGAGCATACGAGCGGAAACCGGTCGAGTACAAATAGTATGAACCGTAATTTGATTCTCTTGAAAGATCGTAAAAGCACTAACAGTGCCACAGACAAACGATGCCAACTTAATCAACGCTTAATAACTTGAAGTATTTTATCGTTTACTATGTTATAGTAATGTTTGTGAATAAGAAATATTTTTAACGCAGTTGTATTAAAAATAGTTTTACAAAGTCCTCGTTGACTGTTGTATATTTACTTCTAAACTAGCTTTATCCTATGACTTTGTCTGCGTATTTTTTATACTATATGTTTCTTCGGGTTCCAGGCTACCTTTGTGCAAAATATTGCATTTAGTTCAGAGGATCAGCCGTGAAAAGATAACAAACGGACAGACAGTTACTTTCAAATGTATATTATTATTATGGATGATAGGTATGTGTATATTTATGTGAGAGGTAGGGCACAGGGACTTTACTTGAAGATTCGTCTCTACTTGTCCGACTCATGGAATACTTCCATCCAACAGAAGATTACAGCCAAATCAGGTGTCATGTTTTTGTGGTGAGTAAAGCTTCTAGAATTGCTCGGGGTAGGGAGGTTCAATGCCGGCAATGCGCTAGTGATACCCATAGTATCACGAGCGTCCAGGACTACAGTTAATGCTTACTATTAGGCTGGCCGTCAGCTTTTTTGCCACCTTAGTGGTAAAAACAAGACAATTATTTCAAAAAAAAAAAAAACCAACTTCAATGATTTTGAAGAGTTTCCTTGTGTATCTTCAAAGTTGAAGGTCCAATACCATTCAAATTAAAATTAGACTACCCTCCCCTATCCAACAAAAAAAGAATCATCCAAATCGGTAGCTCGGGGCTGTTGACATTGCCTCTGTATCCTCGATATCTCTCCATTCCTCTCGATAGCCTTTTAATCTAGAGCTCAGAGCTGACTTATTCTGTTCGAACCACCGCATGGGTCTTCTTCCGAGTATTCGAACAAGCCTGGTCTTGGTAACTTTATTATTATTTCTGTTCCTCCTTATATTTTTGAGCTTATCCATCGCAGATCTAGTGATAGCCACACATCTTTTTACTTCATCTACGCAGCCACTGATGCTCGATGTTAAAGTTCCAGGTTATAACTAAGTAAGTCTAGACTACTTCAAAATTTGCAATTCGAGTCACATCTGGCGAGTTGCTGTTGGTGCGATTCATCATCTTGTTTTTATTAAAATTTGTCTTTAAACCAAACTCAAGGCTTACGCGCTCCATATTAAGAAGAAGTTCGTCGATCTGGCAAGCACTAGTCGCAAACAACGTGGTATCATGTGCGTATCGGAAATGCGATAACTTGTGACCACCGATTGTAAATCCATCTCTCCAGTTTTCCAAGGCTATGCGTATTACAAACTTAGTATATTTGTTAAATAAGAGCAGTGAAGTTATACAACCCTGGGGAACTCCCGTACAGGGGTGGAATTCATTTGAAAATATGTCATCTGTGCACACTGAAGCTGTTCCTTTCTCATATAAATACATAGGTGTACAATATGCTTTGGTATCTCTACTTTGAGTAAGGCTTTAAACATTGTTAAAAATATTGTATAATTCTAATTAGTTCAAGAAATGCATTCTTAACTTCTTCAAGTAAATTCTTATAGGATTATTAAAATCAGCAAAGAAAAAAAGGCTTTATTCAATAAAATAATTATATAGCAAAACTAGCTGACTATGCAGACATTGTTCTGTCCTTACCGATAATTAATAAACTCGACCACAACACCAACTATGGAGTTCAGATTACATGATTTTATTCTTTGGAAATAAAGCAGCATATTACCTATATTGTAAATATGAGTCATATTGGTACATAAATATATAATTTATCAATAACGAGCACAGCGCCACTAAGTAGGTTCTACCACAATTGGTAACTATATATGTATTCAAACATAGTAAGAGTCTTTGGAGTTATCTTGATTTCTCATGTGGCTATTTTAATTTGAATTAATAAAGTTAGTATATATTATGTAATATTTGTGTCATATAGTTTGGTTATTGTGCACAAGTGAAATGAACTATAAATAATAACTAGGAACATGGATTTTGAATTTACACAACAAATCTCTAGAAAGCTCTAACAAGGGAGCCACCTACTTGTTAGAGAGATGTTTGAACTTTGAAGATTAGTAAAATATCTATAAAATGGTATACATTTTGCTGATGAAATATAAAAGAAAATAAATTTTAAGAAGGTTAATGAACGAAAATTGAAATGCGAATGAAAAATGAATATGACTTAAATCGGAAAGTTAAGAAGTTGCACGATTGATTGCTAACAAACGCATCGTCGATTATAATATACTAGCTGGGCCTCACGGGTTCACCTGCGTAAAATTTATTCAAGCAACTCTTCGCCGTGCTAATGTCGTTCTTCTCCTTTCCTGTACATGCATACGGTTTGCCGGATTGCTTGATGTTCATTCTTTCTGCTCCACTTCTTAGGGTAGTATCCTAAAGTTAAATAACCTATAACCTTTCTAAATAAATAAGCTATACAAAACAAAAATAATTTTTGAAATCTAACTCGTAGTTGTAGAGATTAGCAAGTTCAAACAAACAAATTCTTGAGCTTTACCTGTAGAAATAGATAAAGGTGTTTTATGAAGAAGAGTAATAAATACTCCTATCTTCCTATTAAAACATACGAACAATAGTTTTAAAATAAGAACAAAAATGATGCAAATAAACTTCACACATCTAAATTCAAAGTAATCGGTGACCCAATTGATCACTGTTTAAAAACCAGTGACCTATTCGCTGTGGCGTGAACAGATCGAGTTCAAGTAGTACCGGTCGTAATGGATTCCTTTGAACTCTTCTATTAGCAGTAACAGAAAGACGATACCGGCTTAATCAAGTATACGTAGGTTTTAGTAATACTTGAATAGGTAGTTAATGGGTATGAACTTACGTAAATACAAAGATTCTTAGAGCTTAAATTATATTATTATTTCTTTTATTTGTTATCTATTTACTATATAGTGTAATATTAGCTTAATCTATTATCCCTTTTGTTGTATAATCATTTATTTATTTACGTTAGTCTGCTGATCTATGTTAACTTCTATATATTGTATACTAGATACGGATAGCCTTTGAAATGTTGCGGCTTGTATGTCAATCTTTAAGACGTTATATTATTAACAGAGTCCCGGGCCTTAGATATTATGTAACCGTAACAAAAATGGTTTATTTTATACATATATCAAGTGCAATACTAAAGATATATGAAGCGAAATAATATCGTTGGTGAGTAACTTTAACTTAGGAAATAAAAAAAACACAGAAGAAAATAATTTTCCAAACTATCAGAAGTCTGGTTCAATACTTTTATTTATTCATTTTCATTATATAGAATACAGATTTTAACAGATATAGGTTAATTATTCAGATATGAATTCATGTTTCTCAAAATAATTATAACTAAGGAAATAAATGTTGATTCCGTTAACTAAATCTTAATAGGCGCGCCATCACAACCCTATATCAGATAAACGTTTGATAAAAGGGAACCTCTATCCGCCATTACTCTAATGATTTATTTAAGGCTGAATCGATACATAGGCATTAAGTGGGATCGAACGGTTAAAATATGCAAATTTCAGGTGAAGGCACCTGCGTCAGGGTATGATAAAATCTTTATTTACCCGCCCCAGGGCTTTGGATGTGTAAATCAACGTCGACGTTTAATCTTAAATAGTGGCCAGCTTGCCTTGTGATCGGTGGGTTCCCGAGGGCTTTTCAGCGGAGTAAGTTTGTATCCAGTGTTTGTTTGAACTTCGTTTATTTTCAAGTAATTCCATCATTAATACGCATCATGTCTTATCTTATTAATCATAATTTAATCACTCAACTAATAAATTCATTAAAGTGCCACAGTTTTCTTCACTGAAGAACTTGAATATAGGTTATCGATTCTACGAAAATGTCGTTTCATTAATTATCGTTTTCATATTATATCTACATATATGCAGTTAATCACACTGTCGATAAATTACTGAAAACAACCAAAACTAATAATTTGAATTTCATCCATAACAAACAATGTATGGCCAATTGTATTGTTCATTCATATCTCCTTTAGAAAGTATATGTTGATTAACCATGAAGTGTTCATATTTTGACACTATAGATTCAAAACTAAGAGAACAAAACAAGTTGGGCGCATTGTTAAAAATTTTCGCTTCCAAATATTTTGAAATGAGAGAATATATTGTGACATTCTAATTACAATTGTAATGATATATAAGTTTATAGAGACATCAACTCATCTTTCCGCGAGGCCCTATGTGTGCGTGAGTTAGAAAATATGCAGTTTTTATATGGATGTCAGTGACCCGGCAGTCGTCTTTCGATCAACATGTTATGTATTTTTATCGTTTTGTTCAATCTACGGGTACAGTCGGTAAAAAAATTCTGGTACGACACGAACAAAATTTTTCACCTAACAGAATGGTTGCACTTTATAGTGCGTCGTATCACTATGATCATAGCATAAAAACCTTAAATTGTAATTTAAAAAAGATTAATATTCAGCAATATGGTATGAAAATTCTTCGTTTACCACAAATATCATCCCAAACCCTATAGAAAATATTTGAGGAATTAAAAAAAAATACATTGCTGTACCTTAACATTGAATAGAACGTGACACAAATAATGAAATTAGTAGAAAGTTCATTATTCGATATTTCTAGTGATACCTAATGATACGGAATAAAAAGTTCAATAAACATGAATGTACCTAATTGAGCTGTTGATTTATTTTAAAGTGGAACAAATAAGATGTAAATAAATTCGGTGTAACATAAGTCAAATAAATAATAGAATAGTCTTGTGTACCTGACTGTACCTCTTGACACGCACTCATAGTCACTGTATCTATACACGCTTTACATAGTATCGCGCGCACAAATGAGTTGAACTGTCTATAATCTGTATTTAATAATTCTTTTAGTTCTATTATTAACCGTAATAAATTATGCCAAAAGCTGGTAATCTCCTACATAGATATCAAACTTTAGTACTCATAAGCTATTACTGAAATCCATCCAGTTTCTCATCCTTATGCCCATGTTTTACGACTTGACATATAAATATCAATATGGTTCCCGATACCTTAGCGTATATAACAATAACATTACATCAACATATTTTATACCTTTCGGGGTAAACAGAGATACATTAGTAGTAGTAGTAAGCCTGGATCCAATTTGCCCATGTATTTTTTCCGAATGTTAGTAGTTACGAATTTGTTTACCTGAAAATATTAGAGCAAAATCCATTATGTAACTATGATATGTATATGGTGGTTGCTATAGAATCAAGTACAAGTAAGTAAAATATTATAAATTCGTCCTTTTGCATTATTGACATTTATGCTAAGCTGGTCTAAAACGATGATCATAAAATTATCATAAGAAGCAACTTCTAAATAATTATGTAAGTTCTATTGTATCCCAAATTCGTATTAAAATAAATTAACATGATATTTAAAACAAACACAAATGTTTTAAAAGCCACTTAAGGTGATTAATTAAAAATTAAAGTAGTTAATTACTTTTCAACTTTCAACGGGACAAATGAGTCTTCAAAAGGGATGGTTTTATTAAAGTTGTCGAAAGTTTTGTTTATTAATTTCTAATTTCCCGTACCTGTTTTTAATAAATTTTGTGTGACTTATTAAGTCGATAATGGTTGTACAGTAATATTTTGTAACACTTGTTTTTTAGGCTTCAGGTAAAAGTTACTGTAAATATTAATAAAATTCATGAAACGCATACCATAATCTTTTTGTAAATTGCTGTGATTTTATAATTCTTCAGTACTATGTGACGTTAGGGAACCGACAATCGTTAGACCTGATGAAATGTCAAATGATTTTCTCGTTCTTATGAACTAAGAATGGGACCGCTTTGTGATAGATGGAACGACAATTTTCCGTATGGCAGCTGGAATAAAAAGTGCGCATGAATTAGGTTTAGAAAGCTGTAGTATTAGCTGTTGGGGACAGTCAACATTACTTGGAAACGGTTTAGTAATGATGTAAACATAATATGTATTATAGAATAGACATAGATTGAAAACGAGACAACTCGTTTGCTATTTGATTGACCAATCATCGACCCTCATTTAGAAGGATATTTTTATGAATCTTGAAATCCTGACTTATTGACCCATCAACGCAGAGACAAAACTACAAAAACCAAAATTACTGTATTTTGGAAATAGGTTTATGACCATAATCCTACCTCATGTTCAATGACAATGAGGACGAAGATTGTCACACGCTAAACCTAGCAAGTGGACTTGCTTTCAAATACAACTGCTAGAACCTTAGGCCAGAACATGCTTTTTCAACTTTTAGGATAGCCAGACCAGCACTAAATATTCCCTTTTAGTTTTTATAGGTATAAGCTTTAGGACACTGTATTCTCACCTGGTGTTAAGTTAGGATATAGCCCAAGGTAATACGTGAAGTCTAGTGGTGGACTTGGTTCTCAAGTACAGCTGCCAGAACACTCCTATAGGTGTTTGGCAACAGATTTGCTTGCCATGTTGGAATTAGAAAATGGTCTACCACATTGCTATGGTTTCATAACGATGTTTCCTTTCACCTAATTCCTAGCTCCTTGTAGGAATTTAAACTCAAGTCGATCGAAGCATGGTCCATACACCCAACCATTATAAGCCATCATTGTTCCATCCTAACACTATTTTAGCTAGAACGTTTTACGAGGTTTATATTTATCATCATTGTATATTGTTTTGCGCAAAATTCATCTACGTTCTTATAGTAGTCTATAAATAACACAGCAAAAGCGTATAGGTATAATATATGGTATAATATGGTATAGGTATACTCTGCATAAGTACTAGCAAATCCAGAGGAGCAAGGCACCATATATCGTGCAATATAATGGGTTTTACTCCATTATTGTGATAGTCAAGATCCATTCGAGTATCGGATACGTTAAAACCGTTGTAGGTATATCCACATTTATTCATCAGCAAGCACATTATGCGCATATGGTGTTTTAGGCGCGCTGTTATTTAATAGTCCGCATACTACAAAAACGAATATAGGATGTATTCATAAATAATAAAGTACACAGAAGTGATTGGACATGAATAATATCAGCAATTATGATAAAATTGGATGGGTAATTTCGAATGCTTGTGAATTTTTTTTTGTGTAATATACACGGCAATTCCCCGACGATTGTATCAATTGAAAACCAATGGACAGTGAAATTGCTGGGGGAACTGTATGTAATATTCTCACCCCAGAACCCCTTCTGGGGTGTACTAAAATAACCATATCGGGAGTCATGAATGGCTTTATTTCTATCTGCAGAATTTTTGTCAATAAGTTTCGTATGATAAAACGGAGCTTCGTAAATAGAGTATATTTAAACTTTTGTATTATGTAGCATTATGTGATTTAACTATGAAAGATAAAATTAATTTTTTTAACAATTTTGGAATTTTAAAAATATCTTGAGCGACTTTTTTTTTAATCGACTTGTTTCTTGGTGAGCATACATAAAATATTTTAAACTAACATATTTTCATGTAAATGATATTGTCGTGTGACTTTCTAGAACCACCGGTTTAAAAATAATATTAAGAATCGAAAGTACATTGCAAAAATACCTAAAGAAAAAGCACTCAGAATCTCCAGATTTTGAAATATGTTATTCAACTAAATTTTTGTTTCGTACCTGCGTAAAAAGATCAGAACTTTGTAAATTGAAGGGCCCAGTTTGCAAAAGTAATTAAATCCACTAGAAAATTTTGCTCGGATAATATTAACGTGTAGAGTAACTATGTCAGAATTATGAAGAAGATTTTTGATTCCACACACCGAAGTTCAATTGTCTTCTCCAACCAGTCCAATTTTTGTCTTCAAATATTTTCCTAAAAACTTCAAATTTTAAATTTAGAGACTTCTGCAACTGGATCCTCCAATTACTGGTCTCTTGACTGTACAACAAAATGTATAGACCTTTAATTAATTTAAGATGGATGTTAAAGAATGATCTTGTAGCAAAGTAAAATGTTTTCAACGAAATTCCCGATGTCTCGTCATTATTGGTTAACGAGATACGCTCTTCAATATTTAAACTAAACTGGCTTTCGTGTTTAAGCAATGTCATTTTATAATTTTGAAACTTTAACTATCACATTATTTTAGACCCTTGGATCTTTACAAAATGTCTTATAAGGGAGGCTATTCTATTCTGGTTTATTCTGTAAAGACCAGTCACTGGAAATGTATTACTTTAACGAGGTTTTAAAGCTTTGACGATGTTTATTTACAACAAAATGATTTGATATTTTCGTGCTTATTTAGAGAAATATTTTGCAAGTTTTACATTTTACAGCCGGAATCTCAATTCAGACAATATTGAAAATTTAAATATTACACTTTTAAAAATAATAATCCTGCTCAACAAAACCAAATCGTTGGCGAAATAACGGGGGTTTGCGTTTGTCTGGGTAAAGGGATGCAAAATTTTTATAAGAAAAAACTCCAATTCACCGGTTTACGCCATCAAATCGGAAACAGACCTAAAGAAAATACTGCACTAAAACTATTTTATTATATTATATATTTCTGTAGCACATGTAGTAATGTTTATAGCTGTACAACTATACTATATATATGCTTTCACACAATATTAGATTTATCACACAATGTTATTATATTTTGTTGTACTGATGCTTGCTTGCAAAGTTTGAACATCGCTGGTATAATGATCCGTGCTATTATGCACTTTTTATTGTCACTTTCACCTTTGTTCGCTTATCGTCTTGGCACTGCCAGCCTATTTTTATTTTTATTATTATTTTTTCTACTACCCTTCATATTTCCTGCGATTTGTTTGTACCGTGGTTTTTACAATATAATTTTGATTTTGCTTTTTATTACAGCCTCGTTAATACTATTTTTGCTCAGTATTTCCACTAAATTGTTACTTAAATACCCTCATGTAAAATGATCACTATATATTATCAAAATGTACGTGGACTTCGTACAAAAACAGCTATTTTTCTTAGAAATATTTGTATTAACTCGTATGATATTATATGCCTTACAGAGACTTGGTCGACTGATTCTATTCTTAATGGTGAATTATTTGACGATCGCTATATTATATGGTGACGGGATCGAGACTACTCGAATACTGATCAATTGTTGTGAGGTGGGGTGTTAATTGCGATTCGGCGTGAGCTGATCGCTAATCTTCGTTCCGAGTGGTTCTCGTCAGCTGAAGATATTTGGGTGACCATATTAGCTCAATGTAAGAAACCAAAAATTTGTTACAAAATACATTTGTGTGTTGTTTATATTTGTAATCAGAATCTCGGCAATTCGATGGCAACACAATTAACAAATTTTTCGGAAAATTTAATTGAAATCGTACTTCAGAATCCCCTTGATAAATTTATTGTCTTAGGGGACTTTAACCTACCGAACTTAACCTGGTCCTTGGCGGATGATGGTGTATCGTTTTATCCTTCTAATACTCAGGGAGTTGTTCAAACAAATTTCATTGATAGCCTTGCCACATGCCACTTACAGCAATACAATTCATTTATTAACATAAACAATAGATTCTTGGATTTCATTTTTACTAATAGTGATGTCTCTGCTATAAGTAGTATTGAACCTTTGGTTCCAGAGGATCAGCACCATAAAGCCTTAGTTGTAAATGTAGATTTTGTTGAACTCCACGCTCTTCCTTTGTGTCCGTACGTTAAATTTATGTATCACTTAGGTGACTTCGATTCAATTTGAGCAGGAATAAATGAAATAGATTGGCGCCATGAATTTAGCTCTAAATCTACAGAGGAATCTGTTTCGTTTTTCTACTCTAATTTGACTAGTTTACGAAACAAGTTTCTTCCCTCGAAAACTGTTACGTCTAATAATAAATACCCACTTTGGTATAAATCGTCGCTCATTAAAGTGTTGAAAGAAAAATACAAGTTCTTATCAAAGTTTAAAAAATACAAGAACTTATCTGATCACAATTCTTTCGTAACTTTAAGGGAACGAGCTAAACATATGGAAAAAGATATGTTCCACAATTATATCTCTCAAATTGAAATTAATATTTTGAAATATCCCAAAGCGTTCTGGTCTTATGTGAAAAGTAAAAACCAGTGTAATGCTTATCCATCTATGATGAAATATGGTCTGGTTTCTTCTGCATCAGGTGACATCATATGTAACATGTTTTCTGACTATTTTCATTCTTCTTTTGTACATAATACACAGAATTCTTCACCTATTACAGATGGTTCAACGTTCATTCTTGAGTCTTCTTCCAATATAAGTTCTATTGAAATTGTGTATTCTGATATACAAAAAATTCTTGAAAATCTTGATCTTAACAAATCTGCAGGTCCTGATAACATACCTCCCATTTTAATAGTAAAGTGTGCAAATAGTATTGCTGTCCCACTTTCTCTTTTATATGAGCGTTCTCTTAAAGATGGGATAATGCCCGATATATGGAAATCTGCCTTAATTACGCCTGTTCATAAGAATGGCTCTAAAGACTTGGTCATTAACTACAGACCCATCTCCAAACTTTTGCATTTTTTCTAAAGTATTTGAAAAAGTAGTTTTCAAACAACTTTATCCTTCTCTTAAACATTCCCTTAACGATCGGCAACATGGCTTTGTAAAAGGAAGATCTACTACATCAAATGTTATCCTGTCTAGTGATTACATAACTTACTACATGTCAGAGCCTGCCCAGGTAGATGTAATTTATACTGATTTCAGTAAAGCATTTGACAGGATAGATTATGAAATCCTGCTTTGCAAACTGAGAGATATAGGGATTCGGGGTAATTTGTTTAGGTGGTTTTCATCTTATGTCAAGAACAGATTCCAAACTGTAGTTCTAAATGGCTATACATTTTCGCCGATGCAGATTCCTTCAGGAGTTCCACAGGGATCTTTATTGGGTCCTCTGCTCTTTAATATTTTTATTAATGATATACCATCCTGTTTTACCACTTGCAAAATTCTTCTCTACGCTGATGACCTTAAAATTATATGTCCTGTTAAAACTGTTTCCGATGTAGTTCGTATTCAATTTGATTTAGATAAGTTTCAAAATTATTGTACTCTCAATAAATTAGATTTAAATGTCACAAAATGTCAAGTTATAACATATACCCGTAAACTCAATCCGATTCTGCACAATTACTTTCTTAAAAATACTAAATTATCACGAGTTAATACTGTTAGAGATTTAGGTGTTATTTTTGACTCCAAACTAATATTTGATAAGCATATTGATAATGTTGTCAAAAAAGCTTCTAATGAATTTAAATGTGTTAAAACTTTTAAAATTATTTATTGTTCTTTTGTTCGAACCCATCTTGAATACGCATCTCAAGTCTGGAACACCAATTATAATATATATATCACACGCATTGAGAAAATACAAAAGCGGTTTCTTCGTTTCCTACAGTTTAAATCTGAAATAATTGTACCAGATTACACATCGCGCTGTAAAAAATTTCATATGCTCCCGCTGTATACACGAAAAGAAATAGCTGATGTAGCTTTTGTGTATACTCAATGGCCTAATTGACTGTTCGGAGATACTGAGCAAAATTAACCTACGTGTACCGGCAGCATCTTTTAGAAACCCTAACATACTTTATAGTCCTATTGTTAGAACTACCTACAGACAAAATTCCTATTTCATTCGAGTAAGCAGCGGTATGAATAAATTGGTTTGTGATTTAGACGTTGATATATTTGATACAACTGTGCAGAAGTTGAAAGCTCTTTTGAATTCTTATTTCTTTTGTTAATTTTTTTGTGTTTTCCGTCTACTTTATTTTTTATTTATATAAGTACATAATTATATGTGAGAACTTGTAAATGACCTTCATTAATTTATACATGTAACTTAAATAAGTACTTAGCTGTAAGTTTTCTTAAAATATTAAAATAAAATATATAAAATAGTTGATTGAGCAGAAAATATACTTCAATAAAATTCACCAAAGATATTGAATTCGCAAATGTACTCTCAGCACTGAACTATACTATTAGCACTTGACAGTCAGCAGTCAAACTATATTTTACTTACTGGAATTTCGCGATTTTGACTTTGTATCGTAGATTAATAATAAGTAAAATAAAAGGTTTATTAATACTCTAAGCGCTGGGTTCTTTCTGAGTGTGGTGATGAGCGTTCGTGGAAATAAATGCAAAAAATAATTATTATTATACAACGCAAGATTCCTCATTTTTTTATTAATTGCTTTTCGTACTCATAAAATATTATCATAAATATTTTTTTTAAGTGAAATTAAATCAAATTTCATTGATAAATTAGCTTATTGTAATGATTTAAGTGAGTCTAAATTATATTATCAACTAGTTGTGCCTGCAGCTTTGTTCGCGTGGACTACAGAATGCCCGCGCGAATCTTGCTACCCCGCTCCCGGCTATTTTAAAGCCAAAAATGATTGACAGACGTATACTCTACTGACTTTTTTGTAAGTTTTTTAGTGTTACAATTACGTAGTACATTAATTTGCTATATCTGATTCACCATGTCGTTTTTTTTATATTTGGACGGAATTCTAATAGTTTTTCTAAAATAAGAGTGGCCTAAGTTACTTCCTATAACATCAGCTATCCATCAGTGAAAGTCCTGTCAAAATCGGTCCCACCGTTTCGGAGATTACCCGGAACAAACAGACAGATAGACAGACAAAAATTAAAAAAATGGTTTTTTTTATAGGTATCCTACATACTTTCATATACATTTAGTAAAAAGCTATTATTTTGAAATTACAAACAAACACTTCAATATTATTAATTGTACAATGTAACAATGTACCAATACATTGTAACATGACTTATTTATTTCTAGTATAATCAAGATCAAAAAAGATTAGTTCAAAAAAGCGTAAATAAAAGCGAAAAATATTCCTATTTAAACATATATATAAAAAAAAAAAATGTTTTTAATAAAATGATTAGCCTTACTAAAATTTAATGTTATAAAAATAAATACAAACAACTTTGCCCATCAACATTACTGAGTCATTTAAGTCCTCAAAAAAACTGAGTTATTGTCAAGTCACGTCTAAAGAATTTTTACTTTAAAAATAAATCTTTACTCAAAATATACAGTTGACAGGCTCTGCAGAGTAATGGTAGTAAACCCTACAGTTGAATCACAGTTTCAATCCTGCCCATAACTGACAGTTGGATGTCGTAACATATTACGAGCTTTGTTTAATTCTAAATTAAATGGCCGTGTATGATCTCTATAGAACGTATGTAAATGTTTTTTTAAAACTTATTAAGCACAAAAGACTTATTTCTGCAGAAACTTCCCAAGAAATTATTACTACACATAAATATGTTGATCACAAATGAATCTCCAGGGAGCGATTTAAAGAGAATCCAGCTAGATAGATCCGAGAGTCAACAATATAAAACGGTTGCGAAGTGACTTATACAGCCTTTCGGGCAGTTCCTTAAATTTTATTAGCTCGATATGGGTCAGAGGACGATGTAGTGTAATTTAGAAGAGAAAGTCGCGAGCTTTTATACAAAACATTTGATAGTTTTCCCCCCTTTTATTTAATGGAAACTGTGTACATCCACAATTATTCTGCTATTCTGCCAATGTCAAGTAAATATAATTTTTTTAATTATTTTTTTATAGTCTTAGGATGGTGGTTCCCTTATTAAAACAGTGCAGGGAAATTTTGTGTCAACTTAAATTCATGTTCCTAGTTATTGAAGTGATAACTTCTTATGGGAGGGTAAACCGCTTCGTAACGTAACGCATTACGGCGCCATTAATAATAGCATAGTTTCAGTCAATATTAACAACACACTCGTAGCTTAGCGGTCGTAGGCGTGAATGCTTTGGCCGAAGTCCTAGGTTCGAATTCTCGTCGGCTTCCCTTTCTCTCTTTCGTTTTTTTTTTCTTTTTGATTAGTATAATTTATCACTTCTGTCAAGCGTCCCGAGACGCACACGACATTTTTTATTCATAATCCACTTCACTCGTGCATGTGGAACATTATTTAATATGAGTCCAAGTAACATAAATAAGTTTATGAATAAAAATAACCATATGATAGTTCAAGACCCCGGTAAAAATGGTTAAAACTGACTTCAACAAAATACGGGAGATTACTCAATTAGATTTTTTTTTGTATGTTCAGCCATGACTTGTTGTTTATAAATCGATTTGGATGATTCTTTTTTTGTTGGATAGGGGATACCTCAAGGGTAATATACTTTTAATTTCAGCGGGGGTAACGAAATCGCCGGCATTCTGTGGTTAACGGGAGCGCAGCCGAGGGCACAGTTAGTTATAATAAAAATATTTACTTACTTATTAACTATTACTATAAAATCAGTATATTATGTTCCTATATTATTTATCTCTGAATACATACGGTATAATATGGCCATTAAAACTGAAATCCCGATCGCTAATTTTATCTTTGGGATTCCCGTACTTCTGTCGGTTACGATATGCCACGCAGATAAACAAAGTTGTAACAACGAATTAGTTAATGAAAGATACAACAAATAAGCTCAAGATATTTAAAAAATTGTGGAGCTATTTATATTATACACTAGCTGTGCCTGCGACTTCGTTCGCGTGGACTATACAATGCAATTGATCGGGCATACGCGCGAATCGTGCTACCGACTCCCGGTTATATGCTTATTGTGGGTGATCCTTAGAAGGTAGACATATGCTCTTTGTAACTTTTTTGTAGGTCTGTTTATTATCTAAAACTATGTTGCAAATTAATTTGATATATCTCTTATGGTTTACTCAGCATAAGAAATTTGTTTACATTTTTGAATTGATTCACTATGACCAGTTTTTATATATTTTCGCGAAACTATTTTTTTTTTATAAAATAAAAGTAACCTAAGTTACTTCTTATGATATCAGCTACCTACCAGAGAAAGTACCGTCAAAATCAGTCTATCTGTTCCCGAGATAACCCGGAACAAATGGATAGACAGACAAAATAAAAAACAATTGAGTTTTTGTTGTAGATATCTTATATACTTTCATATACATGTAGTAAAAAGCTGTTATTTTGACATTACAAACAGATATTTAAATTTTATTTAATTGTACAGATTAGACCAGCTGTGCCGCATGGTTTGACGAAACATCGTGATGAAACCATAGCACGGTGGTCAGGCTTTTACCGGTACCTGGCTAGCTGCCACCCTCAAGTTGAATATCTGTCGCCACGCACCAATAAGAGAGCCAGTCTTCCACTATGCTTAGACGTGCTACCATCTTGGGTCACATCGTCACTTAAGTTCAGGTGAGATTGTGGCCGTAACGCTAACCTATAACGATAAAAATAATCCATTAATTGAGGCAGGTTTTAGAGCATATATCTTTACGCTACAATCCTAAGAAACAGAGCAATAGACGTCGATTAGTCTGGCAATTGTAGGTAGGAAGGCAAAGGAATTCCTCGGTAATAATTCTCTATTTCATGGATGTGCTGATGTCAGTGCTGTAAAAAAACTGTACTTTTTAGTGACTCAATAGGTAAAGGCTTAGGGTTGACGTTGTCACAGAATCTAAATGAAAAAAATATTAATTATTTATCGTATGCCAGGTACCACTTATAACCAAATAATCGATTATATCGAATTATAATATTGTAATTTTAATAGGGAACAGTTTAGATGTAAAAAAATGACATAATTCAGTCATCTGAAAAACTATGTAAATTGGATGTGGGGTGCATTATGATGTATGCTTTTCCATATTCTGTATCTCTACAAGAGAAAAATAATAACATGCATATGTTAAATAATTATATATACAATATGACATATTGTTGTAGTGACAAATTTATATTTTTTATATTAATAAGTTTATTAATAATTTTACATTAACTCGGGGAAAAAAACTTCTCAAAAAAAAAAAATAACATAGCTAGACTGATAGCTTATAATATAAACAGGTTAAGTGACTCAGCAGTGTCATATAATTTGATTAATGATACTGCTATACATTTTTTAAACCAGTAAATATGACAAAAGAGCAGGGCAACATAAAAGTATACCATCAAAACATCAATCGCTTCTCCAGCAAAATATTAGATATAGAATTATTATTAGATAGAGAGAGACTAGATATATTATTATTATGCTTTAGAGAAACTTGGCTTAAACCTTATAATATGTTGTTTAATGCTAGTGCTAGTTGCTAGTGTTTATAATCGATCAATAGCTGTTGGTGGTGGTTGTATCATACTATTAAAAAATAATTTAATATTTAAAGATCGAAAAGATTTATGTAGTCTCTCAATTGACCGTGTTTGTAAAGTGGCTTGTGCAGAGAGTGACGTATTATTTATATTATATGTTTACAGACCTCTAGCATCAAATATTTTGCTATTCATACAAACAATGGAGGAAATTTGAATAACAATATTTAATGTCAATAAGTCAGTTTTAGTTTGTGGTGACTTTAATATAGATATTTTAAGTTCGTCGCTGGAGGTCACTACATTCACATCGCTATTAAAGTCATTTAACTTAGATCCGCTTTTTAATGAGCCGACCAGAACTAAGTCCCATACTTCATATTGTATAAACAATATTTTTAGCAACTTTAATATTATTAGTAATATTATTATTACTAGAATACGGTCTGACCATAAAGTCCAAATTGTTGAAATAAACTATGACAGACCTAGCGGTGATTGTAAGAGAACAGTTAGATTTATATCAGAAACTAGATTAGATCGATTAAATGTTAACATTAAACAGTAATTATCTACAGAGATTTTATGTAATATAGATCCTAATATCAACGATGGCAGCTTGTTTAATACCATAAGAACTGAATTTAGCAAACATTGTCCAATAAAGGATATTAATGTTGGTAGAAGAATGGCTTTTAGTGAATGGTCAACCAAAGGTATTATAAAAAGTAGAGACCGATTAAATGACTTATAATAAAGAAAATAATTTACAACCAGCGATTCGTTTAATGCATAAGTTAGACATTATTAAAAAAATGTAAACGTATTTGTGCTGCTGCAAAAGCGATATTCTTAAGAAATAAAGTTCTTGAGTCTAGTAATAAGACCAAAACTGTTTGGCAAATAAGGAAACAGGCAAAATTAGGAAAAATAATAATTCACTTAATCTTAACGTCGAGGTAGTACATATCTCAAACAGTTCAGAGGTAGCATCTGTTTTCCAATATTATTTTACAGATTTACCTTTAGAAGTAACCAAAAATATAACATTATCACCCCATGATGCCGCATCACTTTTGGAAAACTTGATTGCACCTTTAAATTCTACATTTAATTTTACATCCATTACTGAAGGTGAAACTTGTTGTCAACAAGTTTTCCTCCGAAGCACATTACTGATTTGCCGGACAAGTTCAAGGACCATGTCAAGCATGTTTTACTGTCAAAAGGTTATCATAGGGTGGATCATTATGTGCTTGATAGTAATGTCTGGAAGTGACTCCATCTCTGTGCATCCACTAAATTATTATTATTGTACCTGTTATATTAACATTTGTACAGTTGACAAAAAAAAGATAAACCCGATCGAGTTTCTTATCGGTTCTTCTTAATGTCTGGGACGTTTTCCGAACCGACAGTAGTGTTTTGACGTTCATAAATACCTTCTTAGGGTGTATATTGATTAAAGATTATTTTGATTTTGATTTTGAATGGAGAAAATCGACAGGCCACAGCAGGACGATATGAAATAGGCATATATAGTTCAAATTTATTTTAGCAAGTGGGGCTGAAGAGTTCTCGAGTGGTTTCCACGTACTGGAAGATGCAGCGTCGGCAGCACAGGACCGGACGTTTTGACGAACTTTGGGGGAGACCTATGCCCAATAGTTTATGTCTTTATGACGATGATAACAAGTGAAATCGCGAGGCAGAGCTAGCATTTAATAAACGTAGCTTACCACGTAGCTTATAATAAATAACAAGCGACATTATTTTCCAAATCTTAATCTACCCTTGTACCAGACGCGAAAATGTAAAGAATTTTCGTAACACCTAATTATACCCCGGACTGTTGCCGGGACATAAATTCAGCTCGGCGTAACATTGCGTAAATTTCTCCGATTCCCCCCTAAAGGGCGATTTAGTTAGAACCGAGTCTGATTTGGACTACCTTCGCAGGCATGTTGTTTATTTATCTTTATATTACACGAAATATTTCAGGTGTCATTTATTCTAAACGTCTCTTATATCACGGCTATCTTGTTAACATTATTTAATTTTTCAAATAAGAGTTTTTTTGGTCACAGTCTCATTTTATATTAAGTGACGATATGACCTAAGATGGTGGTAACACGCTAAACCTAGTGGTAGGACTAACTTTCAAGGGCAGCTGCCGGAACACATATATACCTAGGTATTTGGCGACAGATTTTCAACTTGAGAATCAGAAATAGCCCTACCACCATGCTATGATTTCATAACGATGTTTTTCTTCATGGAAAAATCGAGCCCATTGCAAGGATTCGAACACATGTCGATCGACGCGATATGCGTACAAGCTACCACTAACTAATTCATATTTAAAAAACTCACTTGTTTTTAATTTTTACTCTCTTTAAAGTTGTGACACCTGCCATCTACTAACTAGTTTATATTTGAAAACTACTCAATTATTGACTATATGTTAAATTATTAAAAGGAATAAAGTAAATCTAAATCATCATCAATATGTATTCAGTGAGGACTGATAAAACAAGTCCGTGATGCAAATGATGCAAATTGGATGTCAAAGAATGTCAACCAATGAGTAAAAAGAAAAACAACAAAGTAATCAATAAAGTCATCACTGTACTCAAAATTATCCCTATTATATAATATATCTACAGTACCCATCAATGCACCCATTGAGTCATGAGGCTGTAATGAGTAAAGTTTAGTTAATAATACTGTGGCACAAAGCAAATGATAGCGACTTCCGGAGAATAAGAACAGAATAGAGACTTCATTAGTATTATTAAAATTCAGTGATAATGTAAAGAGCAATTTTTTTTTTTTTTATGATGTATTACCACTTAGGAAAGCAAGCAAAAAGTTTTTCTTATTACATTAATTATTTAAATTCCAATTTATTTTACGTTCTTTGCGTCCATTCTCTTGTAAGTGTATCTATAGACATTTCACTTATTATTTTTTCGCATCATTGTAGGTAGTCAAAGTTAAAAGATTACAAGGTGTTAACAAACTTGAGTAGAGCGAGTATAATAAATACTATAAGGTTTTTGTAAAATGACACTTATGAGTTATGATAATTCGGAATTAAAGTGTATGGGAACGGAAACATTCTACGTTCTCGCGACCGCATTATTTGATTGCCTAGATCATCGCAATTTTTGTATTGACTTTGGGTATTTTCATGGTTAACAATTGTATTTTTCGCTATCAACCAGTTGAAAAATACTAATTGTAGTAAAAAAATACAATATTTAACCTGTGGACTGGTAAACTTTTCATTGTGTTACTATGGGTGTAGATAAAAAAAAATTACAACTATTCGACTCCACTCATTCCGTTTTCCACAATTTCAGTTTTTGATATCACTTCGACCATTGGATGTGAATGAGTGGACGAAGTACAAACTGTTTTATGAATAATTTACATATTATATTTGTTATATAATTTCTCTCTAGTGTAAAAATATGTGAACTGACCAATTTTTGTGGGAAATTATTGAAAATGGATTTAACAATTATCTTGTGTAAGAATTTTATACATTTATTTTTGGGTATTAAATAGATTTTTACTATTTCATATATAAGCTGTCGCAGTGAAAAACTGATATGATATAATTAACGAAAAAAAAAAACATGGATAACATTTTATTTTGTGCTAAGAAATTTCTAGATATTGTTTAATAGTCGTAGTTATTTTTTTCAATCTTCAGTTTTAACAATTCTTAAAAAAATATATAGCGGAAGATTTAGTTTTGTTTTAATTTATCAATGCTAAAAATATATTTCAAATAATAGATCATGTAGATTATTTAATCAATATTGAAGTTATTTCATGTAATATATTTTTCCCCAGATTTAAAATCATTTTCTAATCTCCTTGAACTTTAACTATTTGGAGACAAAAATATCTACGACATTACTGTCATCCATTATTTTAAAACTGAATAGAGTATTCAAATATAATAAAGTAACGGTGACCAACGTTAGATGTAGATCCCTTAGTGGTCGCCGTTTTTTATACTAGCTCGACACAGTGACTGTACAGTGCCTGATGATAAGTACGTGTACAGTCCACAAACAACGGCAACCGTCTGTGATACAAACTTCATCTGCAGTCGTCGGTGTTATGCTGATATGCTTCTTCACTCCTTTTTTGAAGGACCCATAGAAAGGAGCGAACACGTTGGCTTCAAGACTATTCCACGTCTGCACGGTAGGGCAAATGTAAGAATTAGCGAGCGTTTTGTTCGTGCTATGATGGGCGTTAGTGTATATGTTGTGGCTGTGTAGACCAGACCGTGGGGTTCTGTAGTGGGAGGATTGTTCTGTGCTTACCAAAGGTACAGTACGTTACATTGTCGTGCCGATAAAAAAAATCATGCGGTATAGTACAAGAATGATATTGTATTGCGCTTATTGCGTTTCAATTATAAGATGAAAGATCATGTTAAAATGAAGTATATCTGTTTTTACACCGATAGTAATCATACTATATAATAAAACAAAGCCCCCGCCGCGTCTGTCTGTCTGTCTGAACATAATAAACTCAAAAACTATCGAACGGACGACTTTCATCATTGGATGGAGTGATTTTCGAGGAAGGTTTAGTGTATATTCATTAATGTTTTGTGTAAATTAGCTGGAAAATGACGATGATTGTTGAAAATGTCGGGAAAAATCATACCGACTGGGAGCTTTACTGGCCTGCGCCACGTAAACCAACAGAGTTAAGGCGGAGCGGGTTGCTAGAAGAAATATAATTAAATGAAATGTAACTATTACTCTAATAAAGATATGTACATATCTCAATCTAAGCAGAAAAAACTCATTATATCCAATGTTAACTGGATGACTAATGTATGTAATTTTTTTTAATTTACAGATTTTGCAACTTTCGTCTCATTTATTCCCAACATTTCCACAACAACCGAATGTGCCTTACAAGATCAGATCACGAGGTGCATTTACACTATAAAATGCTACGTTAATGCAGGCAGAGCAACGAATCCAAGTTGTGACTCCGATAGTGTAAGAGTCAAGTTTATTATGACTGGCTCTAATATCGAGTTTCTCACGACAGGCTTCTTCGGTTCCACTAATTTTGACTCACGTGTCCGTGAAATTGAGGCATTTAATAACAATTGGACTAGTTTAGAACCTTTTGCGTTTAAATACTATTACAGATCAACAGAAATGAATATCACTTTCAATAATATCAAAGTTATTAAAAATGAAGCATTCAAAAATTTTGTGAACCTAGAATATCTGAATTTATCATTCAACTCGATAGAGACATTGCAAGCGAAAGCTTTCCTGCTATCAGATAATAAGGATTCAACAAATTTGGAGATACTCGATTTATCGAATAACAAATTAGCAATATTAAACGATGAGTTTTCTTACGTTCCAAAACTCAAAAACTTATATCTACAGAAGAATAACTTGCATATATTAAGTGATTTTATTTTTAGTCATTTGGAATCATTGATATCAGTAAATTTAAGCTTTAATAATTTAGATGCCATTAATTCAACTTTAATTAATTCAAAGATGCTGATTAATTTAGATATATCTAACAATCAAATAACAAAATTAATAGGATATCAGCTCAATCGATTATTAGCTTTACAAGTGTTTAATGCATCGAATAATTTGATTGAATCTGTTGATTCGAATTGCTTTAACCAAGCATTTAGTTTGAGTGTTGTGGACTTTAGTTTTAATGAAATAAGATCGCCCATCGAAAATTTAATGTTTATAAATTGCAATAAACTAAAATTTTTGAATTTTTACAATAACCACATAAGTGGTATACAGGAAAATTCTTTTAAACACAATAGCTTGAGTTATTTTAATTTGGAACATAACAATATGTCTGGAGAAATTTTAATGAATACATTTGTTGGATTAAGCAGTATTATAAAGCTTGATTTATCTAAACAAAATATTAGTACTATACGAAATGGATCATTCTCTGATATGAACGGGCTACTAATTTTGAATTTGAGTGATAATAGAATAAGTAAAATTGAAAGTTATAGTTTTAGTAATATATCAATATCTGTATTAAACATTTCTTTTAACAGATTGTCTAGATTGGACTTCTTTCAAAACAGCTTAACAAACTTGTCAGAATTATATTTAAGTAATAATAATATTGATACTCTATCTCAATATACTTTCCAAAATCAAACATTGTTAAAAACTTTAGATATATCAATGAACAAAATAAAGTTTATAGAGCCATTTTCGTTGCCTTTAATGAATTTACAACATTTGAACGTTTCTGGTAATAAATTATCAGGCGTTATAAGTAAGAACACATTCAGTCCCGCTAAATACTTACGTTTCTTGGATTTAAGTAACTTCGATATTACTGAAATAGATGAAATGGCTTTTATAGATTTACCAGTAATGGCGAGACTAAATATATCGCATAATCAAATTTCTAAAATTAATTTAAACAATTTCAATGGTGTTGATAACATTTACAGTTTAGATATTTCAAATAACCTTTTATCTTATTTGGAATTTAATAGTAGCATTTTGTCAAATCTAAAAGCTGTGTATTTAAATAACAATAGACTAGTGAATATTTCAAAAATATTTCCAGGTGTATGTAAATTACTGTATCTTGATGTTTCTTATAATAATATTTCAGACCTTACAGGAGTAGGATCATTTATGTACCCAAATTTAACTGTATTACACCTCGGACATAATAACATTGAAAATTTCAATAATCCAGATACAAACACTCTGACGACACTGGTTGATTTAGGATTATCATCAAATAAAATTAGAAATATAAAGTTAAATTATTTTAAAGATTTGATGAGTTTAGATCTGAGGAATAATAATTTAGCGCATATAAATGCAACGTTGTTTAAGAATGTAGATTGTCTTCAGGCGCTGGACGTGAGTTATAACAATATAACTGAATTACCTCCAGGTACATTTCAAAATATGAAAAATTTAAAACTTGTTAATCTATCTTCTAACGCAATTAGTCAGTTACGTTACGGAAGCCTTGTAGGATTACACAAAACGGAATTATTGGATATATCAAAAAATAACCTAAGCTCCATCGATGTTGATGTTTTTCACGAGTGCGAAAAACTAAACACTCTTATAATTGATTATAATTATTTAAAAACATTCGATGTTCAGACATTAACGACTAAATATTTGTGGAATTTGAAAAGTTTAAGTTTGGGCGGTAATCCTATATCATGTAAAGAGGTCATACTCAATGTTAGAAACGGTAGAAGTAATCACGTCGAAGTTACAGCTATTGACAAAGTTTATCATGAAGATAATGTACACGGTATTAAATGTGGTGATAATGAGTTACCAACTACTGTTTCGACAACTGTACCATCTGAAATAGGTAATTCGAGTCATGCATCATCATATATTGTACTCGTGTGGTGTACAATTATTACTTTGTTGTTAATCGCAGCTGGTGCTGTAGCTTACATAAAATTGTATAGAAATGGTGAAATGATTGCCATATATCCACAGAGATTCAGAAGCTCCCTTGAATTGCAAGGTGTTGACTTCAATAGTGATTCATAGGAAGCCCTGAAACCTAGACTAACCTGATAGGTCTATAAAAAATGTTCATAGTTAGTTTTCAACAAGTGAAATGTAAATTTTAAAATTGTATAAGAGAATGTTAGGAATATTTTTCAACCCCAACATGAATTGCAAAATGTAAGTGAAGATCTCTTAAAATTGCGTTGTGTTACAAACGGTTAGAATTACCTTAAAAATAAAGTCCATTAAAATATTGTAGTCTGAAAGGCTTCATTGTTTAGAGTTAACAAACATAACCCTATTAATTAGTTAAGTACCTTATAATTAGTTAAGTTAAATGTATAATATTTTGTTAACAATTAAAGTTTATTATGTAGGTATACGTATTTCTTTCATTTGTATCGTAGATTTTAATAAACACAACCGTTATTTTATGTTCAGGAATTTTACATGTTAAGTATATATTTTCACCCTGCATGCTAAGAAATATGAATATCTATGAAATTTCGAGGGTATATGCACACTGCATTGTATTCGTAATTATCTATGTAGATGATGAGAAGTTACATATAAATAAATAAAATTGAAGTGTTAGTTTACAATGTCAAAACAACACATTTATCTTAAATGTATATGAAAGTATAAATAAAAGTAACAAATCCCAATGATTAAAATTTTTGTCTATCTGTTCGTTTATTCCGTCTAATCTCCGATAAGGTTGGACTGATTTTGACGGGACTTTGAGTAACTTAGTGTATTTTTCTGTTAGAAAAATAATTAGGGTTCTGAGCAAAAAATAAAATTATAAGCCTTTTCTTTTTTTAAATAACCAGAATGCAACCGCCGTACGTGGAAGCAGGGTCACCGCAATACCAACAGCATTTTATAGTCCACGCGAGCAGAGCCGTTAAGTTAAATAATAAATCAGAGAAGAAACTAATAAGGAATAATTACTAATAACTAATACTTACAATTTTCTTCATCAATAATGCCAAGCTAGTTACTCCAATTATCGATTAAAATTAAATAGCGGTCCCCAATGATCGAAATTCGACCAGCGACTTTTTAATCATAGACTATTTTCTGCTTGACATTTGCAGTATGAACATAAACAATGAATACTATTTATATCACTTGCTATCACTTTTCATTGAGTGACAATGTCAATATTTTGTCAATTTTTGGTCAATATTATGTATATAAGTTCAGTGGCACTGGTCAGGTTAGGATTAGCAGTGTTAATTTATTTAATTTAATATATTAGTAATAGATATTATAGATAAATTTTAGCTTTCTGCAGTCTTTTTTCATATAAACTTTAACCGTGCCAAATCTCACAGTCTTCCGTGCACGGAATACGCTTAAAAAGGAGTACAAAATTTTTCCTTCACGTATTAATATAATGATTATAAATTTGAAAAAGTCAATTATTTTTAATCATAGAGATGCCCAAGTGTGCATCGAAGTAGTCATGGCTCAGTGGTAGCGTATACGGACATCGCGTCGGTCGACGTAAATCTTATCTTTCAACGAAGAAAACATTGTGATAAAACCAATCATGGTGTTAGGGTATTTTCCTAAGCCCGCCGGCTAGCTACCAATCCCTAGTTAATAATCTTTTTTTTTTTAATATATAGTTAACACGGCATGACATTCCAAACACAACGGTGACCACTGAGAGATTGGAATCCATCGACGAGCATAAGCGAGTTACTATGACGGGTTTTTCACCACATGCATGCATGGTGGTCACGAACCGGTCGGTCAAAACAGCCTTACCACGCTATCGCCATTACCTCGTTCGTTGCTCATGTTGTTCATGTTGTTCGTGCAGGTAAGGTTGGCTTGGGCGTCTCAATGCTGAAGATGTAATTCTAAAACTATAAAAACATTTTTTTGTACTATAGAATGCAATGGACATCCAGGACTCAATTTTATATAAAGTTGAAAAATATCAATCAGGACGTATAATTTACAAAATACTACATAATATGCTAAATGTTAATTTCAAAATCTGGAAAGGCATTCACAAGTACATTAACTTTACCCGCGGTTCCGCTTGCATGGACTACAGAATGTCTTCGGTTGAGCTCACTCGCAAATCATGCTGCCCTCGCTCCCACCCACAGCGATCAACCGCCTCATATTTGAAAGAAAAAAATCATTATTGTGGGGGTGGTTCTTAGATAATATACATATGTAGTCTGTGACTTTTTGTTGATCTTTTTAAGGTTTACAATTATGTAGTACATTCATTTGATATATCTCTTATGGTACACTTAGTGTAAGCCATATAAGCACCCCGAAAACATCTTTTTTCGATATGGTTCACCATTACCGCACTGCATTTTCGTACATTACTTTATGTAACGTAATATATCCCATAACCTGGCCAGTTATCAATTAAAAAATACCATGTATATGATGTATGGTTTTCTCGTGAAAAGACATAAATGAACCGGCAGAGAGTTTCATAATATGTATTTAAGAAACTAATAATGTGTACTCATTAAGAAATAACATTAAGACAAAAAGAAATGCCACTGACAAATAGATGTAGAGCACTGATATAAAGTTGTCTAAAAAGGTACAGCCTATGTCGGGGAAACGCTTCCCTCGGCCATCAATCATCCGTGGTACAAACGAGGCCACAATAATTCCCCTAGTGTACACGCCACTCTGAAATATTATGTTTGGATCTGTCTCAAAACTAGGAACGCCAAACGGAATGTTTTTACCTTTTCACCTTTCTCATAAAATTCCGTAGACTACGCTTTGCTCAATTTACGTAACTTATGTTTATTATTGTAAGATTAAATAGGTTTAGGAATTATTGCATCAAAAAACAACTACCTATATGTTGAGTGATTCGAACTTCTATGCTGCCGAGTTTTCTAAACGCATAGTTTAGAATCGGTAGCGAAATTACAATAAAAATAATATATGTTTGTAAATTTTAAAATTTTAATTCGTCAAATGAAAGACGGTAAATTTGATGACTGGAAAACAGCACCGTCTGCTAATCTCTTTCACAAACTACAAAAGCTGAAGTCAACTGCTTTATTTTAATTTTTAAATATTTTATGTTTATTATAAGTTTTTTATCAGTCTTTGTTTTTTCTAAATATTATTTTTGTGTCAATAAATAATTATCTTTCCTTCTTGCTTTATTAAAAAAAAAGGAATAAACCATTAATATTTGAAGATATACTTTCTGCGCGTGTTCTGAAAAATTAATGAGAGAGAATTTTGGCCATGAGTGCGCACTTTATAACAATGACTCTACACTGTAAAGTTGCTTGCTTAGCCTAAGCCTCTTGTTTTATTGTGGTGAACATAATTACATTCGATGCTATGTGACGAATGTGACACATAACACATAGTAAAGTTTATATATACGCTTTTTTTTTTAAATCACTTTCTACACTTTCACTTTCATTTGCTACAGGCGTATGAAATAAAAGTATGTAGTTAAAAAAAAACAACCCAAAACACGCTATTATCACGCACTAAAAATGATAAAATATCTCCTAGCTTCATCACCAAACCCTAGATACCAAGCCCAATTTATTGGACTCGTCAAAATAAATCATATGAGCCTTAACCCGAAGCGTTTGCTAGTAGCCACTGTAGAATTCCACTATCCGCTTCCTGGCTTCATCATGAGATTAGCTCCAAGATACCAAATTACAGTTTTATCACCCAAATTACATATAGGTACATACAAAGTTTCATTTTCATACGACAATCAGTAGGTTAAAATAGATTTGATTACATTGTTTCTTAGTTAGGTACAAGTGAAGATATTTAAAAAGCATGTTAAAAAGAGAGATGAGAAATGGAAACACTTCTGCAATATTATTATGTTAGGACTTGTTATGAGATAAATTACTATATTACTGAGACTTTAGTAATGTTTAGCGGTTATGTTACGATATTGAACCAACTTCACTAGAATTAGTTTATTTGAACATAATATTGTATATTTTAGCTAGGTGGATCTATATCGGTTATATCATCGATCTATTTTGTGAAATAGCTTTAGGCTATTAGCGTATGGTGTTAATGCAAGCGGATTTAATATTTACCGCGGAATAGGTATAATGAAATATTATTTTATTAAAAAGTATAACGTTTCACCAACATACCGTCACCAAGATACGGAAAATGGAGGTACTCTTCGAGGATAGGCTGCTTGTTGTGTGTAATGTTGTTGAAAATAGTTGTACATTTTTTATTAAAATTTTACAACTGTAAGGCTGCGTATCCACGAGAGATGTGCGAGGAGTTTACGCGGTACGAGGGTGCGTAGCGAAGTTATGAAACAGTGTGTAGCCGAGAAGTGGTGTGAGGATGCGTAGCGGTTTCGTATCTCCAGTTCTCCACACTGTTTTGCACACATCTCTATCACACATTCCACGCTTGCATCCTTCGCACACATCCCTCGCACACAGTCCTTACACTCATATCTCTCGCTTTCTTTGTGTGTACAAATACCTAATAGCCTCTCTCATAGGGCTCTCATAGCCCTTTTCTACCAAGCTCCGCTAAGTGAGGTTGGAAAAAAGTCCTCTGTGTTTTCAATACATTGTGAACATGATTATTAACTGTAAATATTATTTGTACGGTTGAAGGATAATAACAATAATAAAAACATAAATTCTCTTCTCGATGACTGAGATATTTTCCACATCGGTAGTAGTATTTTAACTTTCATAAGTACCTTGTTAGGGCCTAAATTGAATAAAGATTTTTATAATTTTAGTAGATTTTTTCCTCGCGCACCGCCTAGCTACCTCGCATATCTCTGGTGGATGCGAAGACTAATAAGTAAATTGAATACGAGAAAAGCATAGATAATATTGCTCAATTGATATTATCGACAAATTACGGATAATAAAATCATGTCAACAGTGTGCGGAACAATAGTTTTATTAGTATAAGAATAATTGCGAAAGAGTTAGAATAATATTTAGCGGAGGGAAGCGTAGAAAAGCGTCGAGTTTGATATTCTCATGGTACACCTCCCGCGCATTTCACAATACACCCACTTCAATGTTGTATAAAGGAGTTTGAAAAATCGGTGAAGCTATAAAACCCCTTCAGGCTAACAGCGATAGTCAAAGAGAAAAAAAAGCAAGGAGTGTGCACTTGACCTAACAAGAGGAAAAATAAATAAGAAGAAACAAGAAAGGCCGAAGAGAATATCAATCATATTTCTCAATTGCAGAAATTAAAGAATCTTGTTTGTAACGAACATACTAAATCCATCGATCTTAATAATATAATATATCTGATCTTAAATTTTTATTACGAGCAGAAGCTAGTTAGTGTGACAACGTGAAAATATTATTATTAAAACCCAACCATGTTACAAGCTCGTAAATATGATTTTTTTATCATTTTAAATTTATACAACTAACTGTGCTACAGTTTCCTTAAAAGTATTCGTTTTGGACGTCTTTAAAAACGAAATTGAGCAGCTTTGAGCGAATGCGAACTTGTTTAAAGAGCTAAAGTTTTTAACAGCACTTATCTGATTTCAGCGTATCTTGTGCATCTTAGTTTGATGGATGTACTTCGGTTATAACTTTTGGCTGCTCTAGGCGTGAAGGTGTGGTAGTAATGAGAGCGTTCTTAACTTTCAAAAATTATTTACTTAACTCGAATTTAAACTTTGGCACCCTAATTTATAATGAACGAAGTAAATTTTGAACACTGTTCCGCGTAAAATTAGATCAACGAAAGGGTAAGAAAAATTTTGAAAAAATTTAACAGTATTTTTAGCTTATGTTGATAGGGCCGTTTTTCAATTGTTACATAACTTTATTTTAGTGATAATTTCGAAGTTTTTAAGTATAGTGTAAGAAGCTTGTTCAAATAAAAAAAAAATTCTCAAATAAAGTTAACTGTTCATTGATTAATCGGCCCTAAGAGAAGCATTCATAAAATGAGACTTACTTTTTGATTACGTGTTGTTCTAATAAAAAAAGTGTTTAATATGTACGCACATAAGAAGTAATATTTCTTTAGCGTCAGGAAACAAATCAACTCTATCCCGCGAGCCTGCACCATAATAAAATTCGACATCAAGTATATATAGTAATTTAAATCCGGTTTACTGACTTTATTTCATTTCATTACGTAAATATAATTTAACGTTTTTTATAGATAAACATTATTTTAATCATGTCACACTTCCGTCACAGAATGCACGCGTAGTTCTCAATTTTACTCTATACTAAATGTGCTAAAAGCACTGTAACTTAAATTAATTAATGTGTAGATAATATTTTCCTAATCTAGACAACATCTCTAGCGTTAATTTTGGGGTCTCTATTTAACAATAGGTAAATATGGGTTGAATGGTCTTGTCCATCCATCATATTATGTCGGTTAATAATAAATGATAAGTTAAGTATTTCATTCGTTTATTTTATTTACTAGTTTACAAGAAAATTTTTCACAAGTTACCTATTTCAGTTATTACTATGATATCTTCTATATTGTAGACTAGTAATCGCCCACATCTTCGTATTCATTAATTGCATTATTTTAAATAGGAATAAAATATTACATATAACCGTCGCCCTGTACTTTCTACCAGTGAAATCATTTTTAGAGTCAAAATATTAGTTCCAGAGATTAAGTATCGAACTCATCATAATTTACAAATGTTACCTTTTTTAGTAGTGTAGAATAGCAATAATTAAGGAATTAATTAAGTTAGTTTAATGTTAACTAATAACTGATCTTTATTTTTTTATAAACCATATGTAGTGAAAATTTGATAAATATACAACTAAAGATTAATTTTAAATGCAAAATAAAAAAATTGTATCATACAAAAAAAAAAAACAAAATCACGAAGCCTTGGTGTCATGCGGACATGAAGGAGACAGAAAGTTCTTTACCGTAATAAAACAAATTATAATTTTAGTCAATATTATTATTTTAAGGGTTCACCCGCTACTACTGAATACATACCCGACTACCTCTTGGCAATATTCACCGAAATTAGGTTTGGCGGTGTTGCTTACGGTAAAATTTTAATAATGACTGTGGGATTTCGGTATAATTTGAGGATTTTGCCTTTGCTGATTAGAAACTTCGATAAAATTAATTTTCTGGGTTAATTTTTATTATAGTAAGTATTTTGTGAATTTTTATATTCAACGACTGGAAATAAAAAAGAAAGTATTTATTTACGTTATTTTTGCTGCAAGTTTTTGAAGAATAATTTCTATTGAAAATAGTTTGTATAAAATTAAAACTATTTTATTATCTCTAAAAGATGTTTTTTTTTGTGGCTTTTTCTTTATCTCCCTTAAATCTTCATCAAACCTTAATAGTATCATTTTAAAGCTTATTTTCCTTGCTATTGAGGAGAATTAAAAAATAGTTTAAAATTGATGTTTTCGTTAAAAATTTTGAAATCTGAATAAGTAAACTGACAGCTGTTGTTACATTGCTTACATTCTTCAGCTTAATTGCATTGCATTCTTGTATTGAAAAAAAAAACATTAATTTCTTGTCATTATGCCACTCAACTACCGGAGAAAGCACAAGGGGAGGAAAATTTCGGTTATTGTTATGGCGATCGTGGTTTAATAGTTGAAATCTGAAAATTAATATTCTATATCACTCTAAATATCAGGATGTAAGGACACTTTGAAAAAAAAAAAATATGATAAGGATATGTAGTATAATAAACAAAGTTTGAAACCTTCATTATTTGACTGTAGGGTAGATACTTACTGTAATTACCCATGTTTATAGAATATAACTTGCTTCATAATTCATACATAAGAAGTTCTTTGTGTCATTAGGGGAGGCCTGAAGCTATCTGTCATGCTATTACTGAGGTCGTTATATTACAATTGTGTCTAATTGAAGGTAATTGGAATTGTTTTAGTTAGCAAATTAAAATGTATCATTATACTACATAATAATTATAATTAAATGAAATATAATTTATCTATTTCCTCTGAACTAGTGGGCTTAGTCTCGTGTAATTTTATACCAGGATTAGTCAAATATACTGGATAGTTTAAAAAAAAAGTTTTTTTTAATACTACCACTAATTCTATATGGGCTGTAAGGTTATTTTTATTTTTCAATTGCCTTGAGTTAAAAGCCAAATTGAATGGATTATAACAAATTTCAAAAAGTATTTATTAGTTTAATGAAGCAAGTTTTTTCATATGTACCTACTTTCGATGGTAATAACTGTGGTAATAATCAGCAGGTGCTTGGGAATAAATTTCCAATTAAAATATATTTGCTAGCTAGATGAGCACTAAAAATACTTAGTACCATTTTAAAACCAAATTGTTCACAAATTAACCAATTTTGGGATTCGGTTGAATTTTTTTTTGGATAAGTTTGTATAAATCTATTTATCTTCCAACCTAAGTATATTTAAATTAGTAATCAAGTATCAATCAGATAAAAAAGTACTTATGTAATTTAGGCTCTGGGTAAGCTTATATGAATGTCAAAACCTGTAGTACTACTGGTTCGGAAAACATGCAAGCGACCGAGAAGAGGCAGTAAGAAACTCGATCGAATTTATCAATATTTTTTTGATATTGAATTTATACATTACAATTTACAGAACGAGGAAACATGTAGGTACAAAAAGGGAGCCATTTCCAGACATGTCTGAGAATTTTAGACTTAGTAATATCAAAAAAAGTTTTTTTGGTAATAGTGTTAGGTACTAAAATAAGATTCCAAGGCACATTATTTGATTTGTTGGATGATATAAGCAAGGACCATATTCAGCAGATTTTACTATAGAATTGATTGATCATTATGTGAATGATAGTGATTTCTAGAAATGTTTCCTCACTCTACATCTAGCAAAATAATATAATCTAACTGTAAATATAATTTACACATTAAAAAAAATATGATAATCTCGATCGAGTTTCTTGATAAATCTTCTCGATAACCGAGATGTTTACGGAACCGATGGTAGTGTTTTAACTTTCATATTTGCCTTCTTAGGATCTAAACTTAATAAGTTTGTATGATTTGAACTGAATATAAAATACATGTAAATAGTCTGGATCCATGCTGTATTAATAATTTTAATATCTGGGCGACCGAGCTGCTCTTGGTGTCATAAAAAACACATAGATGAACTTGAAATATTATCTAAATACAAAGTTTCAACCAAATCGTTACAAAATCATATATTAAGAATTATTGCTCACTTAATAGTATTAGACTTGATTTATATATTTATATACATTTAACAATATTGACCTGATACATAGAGGTAAGTATTTGTAATCGATACTGTTAAACTCTCTATCTCAAAGTGAGAAAATATCACAAAATTAACTTTTTTATGGTTTATAGGTTTACAGTTATGACCATAATCTCAACTGGGCTTAATCTAAAATGGTTAAGCCTAGTGGAAAACTGGCTCTTAAATGCGACTGCTGGTTTACACTTATTGGCGGATGGTGACTGATTTTTAGCGGTGAGCGATTATAAGATATACTGATGTAATCATTCGATTATGAAGATGACTCGAGATATCTCGATTATGGGCATTAGTAATTACCAATATTAGTAGAAATTTTGATGATGAGTGATCATTCATAATCGAAGTACGTTTATTAATTACTAATGCTAGGTTACTAATATTAGTAGTTACTAATTTGATAGAATTACTACTATTTTTTTAGCTTCCCATTCTACATTTTTAATAATTTAAGTACATATCTCAATTCAGTCATCATTCATAATCTCCCACCACTGAGTATACTTATAGGGCTCGATTATGAATGATCACTCATCATCGAAATAACTTTAATAGGTAAATCATTCATAATCGAATATCTCGATTATGTAAATCATTCATATTCATCCAGCTCTACTGATTTTCAACTTGAGGGTAACTACCAAAACGGGCATTAGAAAAAATCCTTAAAACATGCCATGGTTTCATCACAATGTTTTCCTTCACCGAAAGCTCAGGCTCATTTGAATACCTATTCAAACTTACTTCAATCGACGTGAAGTCCGTATACAAAACCACTGAGTTGTCATTGCTTATTGTATGTTATTAACAGAAGTATCTAGTATTGACAATTCCTTTACCGCGTCTCCTATCCTGTATTTTGCTTGACTTACTTTCGAGTTTAATTTAACAGCAGCTAATGTTTTTTCTTCACCATTAATTTTTGTATTTTAACATCGCTCAGAGCCAGTATTTTATTGTCAAGAAAAAAAATATTTCCCATAAATTTTCCGAACAAATCGAGCGTGGTGACACTTGATAGGAGCGACCCATAAATTCAGATCTGACCTTAAACTTCGTGAGATACGGCCAGCCTGGTTGGGCACAATGCCAAATAAGCGAAGCCGAGTGTTCGCCCGAGTTGCCAAATGCTCCAACTTTGTGGTTAAATTGACGGAATATTTAGCCAAATTGTAAAATTTTCATACCGTTTTTTTTTTTAAATTTAAAGCCCATTTTTATTGTGATTAATTACGAAACTTATCGCCATTGTAAAGTAGATCGACATTACATTGTTTTATGGTTATATTAATGACATCGTAGTTAAAATGATGAGTATTATATTTGTTTTAATGTTGTGAATACAATTCCAGTAGTGTTTGGAATATTGACTTCAATATTTTAGATTTATTAATTGTGTTATAGCCAGCTTTTGCTGGTGAATCAGTTCGTATGGAATTGATTGCTATATTTTTCTCAAAGGCATTATTAAATCCCATCGTGGGCATGTGTGTTGTTCTCATTAATTACCTATATCACTTGACTACTAAAAGAGAAAGGAAGAAATAATATAATTACATTTTCTCCACATTAGACGTATCCAAAGAACTTTATGTAACCGTGATAAAATTATTCGCGCAACTCTCTACGATGCCGCCGCCAGTGCAACCGTAGGCTACGCGCTGTTTTCACTTTCCGTATCTTCTTGTCTACAGCTTGCGCGAGTTCTTGACATTCAAAGTTGGTCGTAGCGTGAAGTTTTATAGCTTAATCCATTTCTCAATAAATATGCTATGTAATGCAGGAATAATTTTTCAAATGTGACTGGTACCTTCAGAGATTAGAGCGTTCAAATAAACAAACAATCTATTGAGATTTATAATATATAATATAAAAACACTAGATACATAGCAAAACAAGAAATATGTTACGAGTTATGCTAGAACAAACGAATACCATTTATAACGCATTGTACCGCCAGGTATCCACCAAATATGACTCTCCTGGCATGCAACTTTTGTAACATATAATTTTTCGACATGTAAAAAAAGTTCCTGAAATAGCCTACCATTTATATAAGCTTTGCAACCATGTCTTGAACCGCAGCTGTCACGGGAGCGGGAGCAATCGATTTAAATCATTAAGGGACAAAGCGCGTGACTCCGCTCATAGAATACACTATTGCTCAAAGAAAGAGCGTACTGACATATAGAATGAATGAACAGTATGTCATGTCGGTTTCTATGACATCTCTAAGATACACAAAAGTATTCCGACAATTAATATAGCAAGTTTTCAGTGTAATCATATTAAGCAGTTTAAGTCAAAATTTAAAACTTCGTATTACGATGTAATTGTAATATGTATAATAATGTGAATTAGCTCATGATGGCGTAGTGATAGCGCACCCGGACACTGAAACGTTACAATGACCCGAGCTTTCATTGAAGGAAATTTATCATGGCAATGGAGTGTTTAATAATTATTGCCTGGTTCAATCTATCGCTTTTCGCATCAAAGATCCGTCGCGAAGCACTGTTCCAGTGAATATGTTATTTCACATCATCACATTGACATCTTATGCGTCAAATTTACATAAATTTTACATATATATAATGTATAGGCTTTTACACAGCGTCGAAAGACTAGAGACCACAAAATCGATGTATAAGTACTACATTTATATTTTTTTTTTTAATAACATAAGGATATATTGTCAGAAATTATTATTACAAGTACATACATAACTACAGATTAAAATATATTATGAAAAGGAGTCCCTTTAGGCAAGGTTCCGAAGATACTGGCAGCGTTTCCCCTTTATTTATATAAATCTAAGCATGTATAGGTGATATCAAATGTAGGATGTGTGTATTTGGATTATATCTGCAGCTGCATTGGACAGTTAGTAAATTTCGTAGGTTTATCGTGTATTTGTTATTCAATCATAAAATAATAAAGAAAACATGTGTCGATCGGCGGCACCATGATTAGATTCAGGGGATTATATTTACACACTATACTATTAACTAAAAAAAGTATAATTTAAGATTTTTAATACAGGTATTGTACAAATATGGACAGCAAACAAGACGTCTTGAGATTTATTCAAACAGACACTTAATTTTTTTAATGTATTTTCTATCCCGAAAGGGGTTACAAGAGCACTCCCTTGCACCCTGCTACCACCACCCATTCGTGTATCTATAATGTCAATACCTATTAAAAAAAACTTAATATCGTGACAGATTCATCATCACTCAGCTCATGCTAACAAGGATGTAAATTTGATATTTGGGAAGAGTATTAATATTATTTGTAGGCATCGTTTAAGAAGGAATTTATGGAAACTCAACTCTTATAGGGGCAAAAAGGAATAGAAAAGTTTGTAGAGGAAATATAATTTAGAGTGTTCAGGTTTATTTGTTAATTTAAATGTTGGTTATCACTCTTCGACATCTGTCTTCTATATAAATAAAACGATAGAGGTGTGACGTTGTGTGCTCATCGCATTAAAACTAGTAGATAAATTTTGATAAAACTTTTTAGATACTTACCTAAACAAAATATATCACGATATCTTCTTGAAAAATAATTTTGTAGTACACGCAAGCGGAGCTGCAGGCATAACTAGTAATGAATAAGACACGTATTATGTCGTTTTAACAATTTAATCGCTAAGGGGAAAAGAGTGATAATAACTGGCTATGGAGAACCATATATATTCAGTTTTTATTCTACGTGATCTGTTCCAGAGTAAGTTCTAACAGCAACCTGGTAAAGAACGAAACCTAATGTAGAAAGAAAAACACAAAGAAGTGTGCTGCTGTTTTATTGAATTCTAAATTTCTGTTCGGAAGCTTTCTAAAACTTGTTGAATCCTCATGAGTAAAAAATACGTAACATAATAAAATTATAAATATTTATATTATATTATAGTTTATATAATAAACACAACGTACAAATATTATAGTTTACACGAGCGAAAGCAAGTATTTACATATAAACAATTCCCCCTTTACCTCTGGTGACCCAAATACGCAGTACTGTTAATATTTACATAGTGTCGTAACCGAGTCAAATCATCGTCTTACTGTAGTAACACACGCAATAGTGACAAACGACCGCATTCCCTTTGATGATCTCAATGTATTTGCCTTGGGACGTAAACCACGTTCGTTTATGTCACGGGGAAAGGTTTGATTTAGCTCTACGTTCATGTAACCGCTGAGTTAATTATAGTTGTATTTGTTTTTCGTACATCACTTTTATAAACCTACATATATTATTATGGTCACCGTTTCATTTTTTAATTCAATATGTATAAGTTTATTCTGCACAGTTCAATATTTATAAAGGAAGATGAAATAATGACAAGAAAATTTTTAACAAAAAAGAAAATCAACTTCAATGATTCAATGCTAATGCTATTAAATGAAGACCATGTTTGAGGTTTATCTTTCCAACGAAAAATGAGTCATCTAAATCGATTGACAAAGAAAGAAGATTTGCCTAAACAAACATAATAAAAATATATACAATCGAAATAAGAACCTACTTCTTTTTGGTGGGTAGAATGGCCGATTTGTTAGAAAGTTTCACATAAATAATATTTGAACGTATTCTTTGTTCGTTCTTATTTTTAACCGATTGTGAAAAAGGACGTATTTGTGTGTATATATTATGTATGTATGTCTATTTCTTTTGCACGACCTGTGGCCTAAGTAGCTTGATGGATTGTAGCATACGAGGATCCGTTAGATTCGTCCTTTTTTGGACAGGTGGAACCTATTGGAATGAAAGAATGTCCCAAACGATTAACAATAAAAATGTGGGAGGAATTACAATATTTGGGAATTAATGAGTTACATTTACATGAATCAAAGAGAAAAAAATAATTAAATGGTAAGCCTGCGAAACTGGCGTGGATACATAAAAGTTTTAATGAACTTGGAGGAAGTAAAAGAGGTTTGTAGGAGAAAACGTGTTGGTTCCGTAGGGATTACAAATAGGGGCATGATATGCTGATAAATAGACAGTGAGACAATCTCACCCGATCTTAGTTGACGATGTGGCTCAAGGTGGTAACACGCTAAGCCTAGTGAAAGACTGGCTCTCGAGTAGAGCTGTCGGAACACATCTTATTGGCGACAGATTTTTCAACTTGAGGAGCTAACTAGCTAGGCGGGCATTAGAAAAAGCCCGATTACCATCCTATAGTTTAATCACGATGTTTTCCTTTACTGAAAATTCAGGCTCATTGCAGGGTTTCGAACTTATGTCGGTCGACGCGGAGTCCGTGCACGCTATCAACTGAGCCATATAATAAACATATTTATAAAAATGTTAGCCAGTATATTATGGCTTTTCTTTTATTTATTCTTATTCTTATTTTGGCGCCACAAAATAATTTGCCAGTATAAATGTTTTTAGGCTTTCGTAGTATTTTGCAATAATCAAAGTGGGGTCTAAAAAGTTAATGTCTATCTTGATATAACTCTCTAGGGAGTTTTGTGACAAATCAGAATGCAAATTTCCAGTTTATATTTATAATCCATTTCAAATATGCACAATAACCAATGTATATCACGCAAAATACTACCAATATTACAAGGTATAAGTTCAAAGAGCCGAAGTTATTGAATTAAAATAAAAACTACGATATGGTAGCTCAAGATACCACCGAAAAATAAGAGTCTTTTATAATTGATTTTTAAAAGCATTTAGCTACTTTAGAGCATCGTCTGTAAAAGCGATCAGATCGGGGAGCCATTGAATCTACTCAATGAGCAACCTTCTACAATAGGGTGGTCTGTTTTTATCACCACAAGCGCAACGCGGTAAATCGATCCACCCTCAACGTTGTTTGATTTCAGCTCACTGTCTGGTCCGTGGTCTGTACACAGTCTTTTGAGTGTGCACCAAACGTTTTTCGGCAGTTCGTCTTCGTATAAAAATTTGGTACTGCTTAATATAATTTTTTATTGGCACAGTCTGATCTGATTTTAAAAGATGATGTAGTCAAAAATGGTCAGCCTAAAAAAGATACTTAATTCTTAAGGACCTCTACCGATTACACTGATAAGACTCCGAGAAAAAATTTCAACAAGTTTGTTTCACCAAAAATTAATGTTCTTTAAAGAATTCGACTCCATGTCAACGAAAGCAGCATGCAACCGGGCTGCATAGATATATGTATATCTTCGCTGTTAATTTATCATGTTTTAAAATGATCTAATTCTTGTTATACGATGTTTGGATGGTCTTTTGGATACTACAAAGCTATTAAGTATTGGGATTGTATGAGATATTATTAAACTTAGTATTGTTTATGAGATCATATGTAATGCCAGTAGTGGTTCATAATACATATGGTATCCGTTCAAGAAAAGTCTACCGTCAAGCACTTGATTCCAATTTTCAAACAATTTTTTTTACTAATAAATTTTCCATTTTCATTCGAAACAGTTCACAAGCGTGTATTGTCTATTAAGGTAAAATAAATAAGGAATTCCATTCCAAACGTTCTTTCCAAACTACAAATTAAGATCCTCGAGAAACTTTTCAAATTCACGTATTGTCCCCTATCTATATGTACACCGGCCGGGGTACCGTGGCCATCTAAAATAATTCCTTTTCCCCTACTAAACTTAATACAATTTGTCCGGGACGGCAAATAGCGAATTCTTTATAAGTTTACCGACCCTTACCCGGTAAAGTTTGCTCGGATGGACAGTTTCTTCTTTTGATCTTGCATTTATGTGTCCGTGTCCCTCAGTTTTTATGAACTTTGCTCAGTTTTATTATTTCTATTTAACTTTTTCTCGTTAAGATGTTGAAGGCATCGTTTTTTAACCTACCGAATGATGGTTTAATTTAACAGATTCACAAAAATAAATTACTTTGCTTGAAATTTAACAAAACATAATATATGTTATGTATATGACATGTTATGTATGTGACGGTATACCATCACGCATGTATCCCCGAAGGGTTAGGCAACGGTGTACTAATGTACACCCACAATTCGCCGGGTCTGTTTTAGGTACAATGTAATGGAGGCGAGCCTATTTCTTGAAATTTAATTATTACTTTATCGTAATTCTTCTATTTATATAATACATACGTATTTTACACCAGATGATGAATTTGTAGTTTTAGTTAACTTCAATGTTTTGATTTCATATAAGTATTGTATACTTAGCCTAGCTGTGCCTGCGACTTCGTCCACGTGGAATTTTGTTTATGAAAATCAGCGAAAATAAAAAATGTATATTGTACTGAAATTAAACGTTGGCGATTTAACTCGTCTTTCATTCTTTATGAATTTCTCTGATTACTGAGATGCAGAGTGGTATTCACGGTTAGCAGTTAGCCTGTCCTCAGATTCACTACTTCTTCGATCGATATTCTGCCATACTTAACCGATTATGTCGTTCACTACAAGTTTTTGGGGCGCGTAATCTTTTTCTTAGAATCTCTCATCAAGCAGCAATTTCATAATAATGTAATATTATTATAATCATCAACTTTTTTCCTTGTAATGTATCAGAAAATTTTAAACTACTAAACGGCATCTATGAATATCCGTAAAAATTACCTACGTTTGTGTCTATTGAAAATTACTTCAAGATTAAAACAATTTGGATTAATTTTGTATAATTTGACTTTATTTAAAATTACAGTATCCGACTAATTTAATAAACGCGAAAGTTTGTGTGTATGGATGGATGTTTGTTACTCTTTTCACGCAAAAACTATTAAATGGATTTTAATGAAACTTTACAATAATATAAGTAGTACATCAGAATAATACATAGGCTATATTTTATAAAGATATTGTGTGAATTATCCAAAATCTAATAATAAGTGTCAAGTAAGTAGGAAAAATGCGAGCTATTCTGACGTACGCTGCAAAAACCGTTAGAGTTACAAGTATATAATGTAAAATGGAAATGTTTACCTTGAATAGCTCTATAAAAACACCCGGGACAGTATATATCTATCATTTATGTATAAGCCATTATCGCCAAAATAGGGAACAATAAATACTATAAAAATTGTTAATTTATTTCTAATGCACATTTGGTAGTAGCAAATTGATCCATAAAGTACTAATATTATAAACGTAAAAGTTTGTGTTGATGGATAAGCTACTTGAAGTACTAATCTTGCGCACACGAAGTCACGAGCACCAGCTAGTTACATATATATTATACAAACATTCCAATTCTATTTTTCTATGTATCTTAAACGCAATTTCTAGACCTTACCAGAACATACATGACGTGTCCATATGTGTAAAATTGTATCATAAATGTAGTTAAAGAGTATAAGCTACAATTTTAAAAACCTTCAAATTGTTTTCTGTTTTTTTTTTTATATATTTTAAATATACCTACTGATTTTTACTCTTTTCTGTATTTTTATATGTATAGATAGCATTAAATATTTTTCATATCTATACTAATATTATAAAGCTGAAGAGTTTGTTTGTTTGGTTGAACGCGCTAATCTCAGGAACTACTGGTTCGAATGGAAAAAATATTTTAGTGTTGGATAGCCTATTTATGGAGGAAGGCTATAGGCTATATAACATAACGCTACGACCAATAGGAACGGAGCATTAATGAAAAATGTTGCAAAAAAGGGGGAAATTTATTCCTTTTGAAAACTTCCACTGTGTGCGCTGCGTAAATGGTGAAAGTTACGAAACAATCGTGGGACGGAATTGTTTCTTTTAAAAAGTTTTAAAAAAATATCTTCGATAGCGTATCTATCTAGCTAGTCTATCTTTTAAGGTTTACTGAATATAACCTTTTTTATGGAAATAAATTTTTTTCTTTATTAATGAATTATCTGCGAAAGTGTTTTTATAATCATGGCATTAATCCTTATTGAAATAAATACGTTATTCATCACAAGTATTTAATTTGTACAAAATTGACCTTTACAGTAATTGATTTAAATTTATATTTCGGAAGGTATCACAGTTTTAAAATAACTCGGCAGCAAAAAAATGATCAAACCCTTTCTCTCTCTCTCTTATATGACGCAGATGAAGTTGTCAACTAGTTGTTAATATACATACTGTTATTATTATATTCCACAATAGGTATTTATGTGTAGTTGAGTAGTTATAATAATTATTATTCCAGCGTGCAACGTTCCATGGCTGGGCAAAGGTTTCATACCGAGTTAAGGCATGGGATATACACCACTCTAGCCCCCGACGTATTGGCGATTTCAAACGCCAATAAATCCATAGTCCTATATTTTTACCACATAAATGTAATAGTAGTACATACTGCTAGAACATTTATTAAGCATTCAGGTTTTCTCAGAATTATTTCTTAACTGTCAGCCATCACCATCACCAATTCACATTTCAAAATATACTCGAATTTGTTGGTACATACCAGCACTCGAACCTGCAGACATGGTGTTATTCTGCTGGTCTAACCCACTAAAGTAGTCTCTCCATAGAGATAAGCACTAGCAGATTGCTTGATGGGATATTTCATCGACAGTATGTCGGTAACCAACCAGCTTAGAAATATATGACGTTGTTAATATATATATATATATATATATATATATATATATATATATATATATCATAAACTATATACTTTGTTTCAGTAAATTAAACGCATACTTAATTGCTGTAAAGCGAAAACTGTCTAAATCATGGTATATAGTGTCACCGAAGACTGTTGAAAACAATTCAAGTGCCGTCCGACTTGTACATCTCCCAAAATCCGTTTATTCTTCAATACGCCGCACAATTAGCAAAACAAGAGAACTAATTCTGTTCGTCGAGCCCCATTCGACTAATTCCAACACAAAAGCTCTGTTTGTGCAAACTTTACTGACGAAATTGTAATGGAAAGTTTATTTAGAATTTAAATTAAACGTTCACTTTAGAGTCGGGTAAAGGTTTCGTCATGTTTAACAACAAATAACGTGAATAATTCCAACTAGGCAACAACAATTTTTGTTGTCCATTTTAAAGTATTTTGGGCATTTTAAGTACTCTAAGCGATAAAACGATAAAAAGTATTATTTTTTTATATTCCACGAATTAGTCGACTTGTATGATAAATTTAATTAGAATCCACTGCGTCGATAAGCGTTATTGATGAACAAAAATCCAAAGAAACGCGTTTTCTCATTTGTATCCAACCGCTTTGCTCGCATTGTTTAAAATATAAAATTTGAAAGGAACAAAAATAGCCCAGAAGACTCTTGACTTTCAGTTAGTAAAATAATTTTTGGAATTGAATCAGTTGATACAGGGATTCCCACCCATAAAAATGAAATTGTAGATGGTAGTACAATTTTAAAAAGGTAAAGTTTGTATGATCAAGGATGGGAATTCTAACAATTTTAAAGAAGTAAAGGTTTATATGTTTATAGGAGTTAATCCCGACTACTAATTATTTAAGTAATTTTTCATAAACAAAATAATTACAAAAAAAAAAATTGTTTGATAGATTAGATAAACAATTCTTTTTATAATTAATTTTACTTTAGCTAAATTACTTCTATTAGTATTGTTTGATATTCAGAAAATATTTAGTTCATGATAAATTAATATGCATTTTTGTTGATTAGAGTTGGATAAGGCATATTCACCAATTTAATGGAAACAGGATTCGAAACACTTAGAGATAACAGATTAATAGTTTTCTCTTTACATATCCTTATTTAGTTTGATATATAAGTTTAATTTTAAACTAAAATTTAGTACCTAAATATGTATAAGCGCATATTCATAAAAATTAAGATTCACAAATAAACATGCAGAGTAATTGAAATTTTTGAATTCAATTTGTTTGAACAAACCTTTCTAAGCAACATGTAAAGTTGAAAGACATTCTAAGCACCATCAAAGCCGATACAATCTATGTAAATATAAATAAGTATATTGAGGCTATTTAAAGCACTGTTATATGGTGGGCTCACAAATAGAGGGAAAACTTTTGTTACGAGGATCTCGGAGGATTTCGAAACTGTAAGCCGTGTATAAGTTTTTTAGGATTTCCGGCACTCAAGTTTTGAGATTTGGGTCAGGAAAGATGCTTAGTGAAGCATGGAGTAAAACTCTTAGGTGTCCAATATTAAGACTTCTATTATTCAAAGTATGATTTACACTAAAAAAGTTTACGTCTTTACTTATTATCATCGTCAAAAACTTTTAACCCCTTTTAAGAGTATTGCATGCACGGAAGAATGAGATTTGGCATAGTTAAAGTTGATATGAAGAATGAGTGCAAAAAGATAAAAAAAAATTTATATCTGTTACTAATATATTAAATTAAATTAATTAATACTGCAAATCCGAAACCGACCAGAGCCATTGAACTTAGACCCCCAAAATATTCACATTGTCACTAAATTAAAAGTGACAGCAAGTGATATAATATTCATTGTTTAGGTTCATACTGCGAATTTTCAAACAGAAAATAGCTTATGATTAAAAAGTCGCTGGTCGAATTTCGATCATTAGGCGACCGCTAGTTTATTATAAAGATGTAAGGTTTGTGAATATGATAGATGGAGAGCTGTTGACGAATTTGGGGAAGGTATAAAATACCTAACAATATTACAATAACTAAATTATAACAATGGAGTATCGGTGTTGGCGAATCTGAAATCCAAAGTCGGGAAGAGGGTGTGCGGTTGCAAGCGCCTAGTTATTACTTATAACCCATTTCAGTTCTACAATAACTAAACTACGTCACGTAAAATGTTATCGATATTACATAATATAGGGCCAAATAGCATAAGTTTACGAATGAAAAAAAAAAACACCATATAACAGATTACGATTCCGTCAAAAACTTAATTTTAAACTATTTTGAACAATAAAACAAGACGAATTTAGTTAAAATTTGCTATTTAGCAGTCGTTTTATGTTTTTAATATACATTTGAAATTAAAATTAATGGGTTTTAGAACTTTTTCAGTTTAGATGTGGTCAAACGATATATTGTGTAAAGACTCGGTAGTTATTCTCTTCACATGGACGGGAAATGACAACAATTTATACGCTGAATAAACAATTTATAGCTCACGATCACTTTATATAAAGGTTCTCATGGACATAGTTAACATTCTTATACGAATCCAGTACTGGAATGCCCTCTATCACTCAGCGTCCTACGCTTTATAGGAGCATCACTGCCGCACTGCCACCGTACCGCGAGCGATCGTATGATACCTCGTACCATAGAGTCTTCGAATAAACGATGCCACAATTTTTTTATACATGTGACTTTAAGGAGTTTTTGGCGGGATCTTGAAGTGACATGTTGTGGTTTTTGTTTTTAATTCATTTACTTAGTTTTTGACCCTATATTATGTAATATTGGTGACGTTTTGCGTGATATAATTTGGTTTTTGTGCATATGTGAAGTGAATTATGAATATTAACAAGGAGCATGCATTTTGGGATCCCACAAAAATTCTCTAGATCGTTCTAACAAGGCGGCCACCATCTTGTTGGACGTCACTTTTTATATAATGTATATTACTACAAAAGCTTAAAAACACTGATATTGAAAACCTCACTGTGTATATTGGAAAATGTTATGAAGGCTTAAAAATATTGACACTGCCATGCTTCTGAGTGCGTTTAAATTTGCTACAGGTTTGTATATAAAATTGACGTTTACAAAGTCTTGCTGTTTAAGTTACGCCGAGTTCCAGTCGCAATTTACATGAAAACACCCCGTCAGGCCTCATTTCGTAATTTCACGAGTGTGAAGTGAAAATATTGCGAATGGCGTCCGTATACGAGCGACCTGACTGACCTCGTTCCGTGTAAATATAAGGTCCACCAATTTGCTAGTAACCGCAAATACATATTTACATAAGTACTAGATTTTAGTTTCGTTTTTTTCCAACATAAATTCCTATTTTATATGTCGTAATGGGCTGGCTTTACTTAAAATATATAACGTTTGTTTGTTTATTGTAATTAATTTAAAGCAAAGATTGAAGAAAACGTGCTATTCGATGCATGAAAGAAAATGATTAAAACTCCGAAATCTAATTTTATTACTTCTTTGGATGATTCTAGATGCGCATATGATAATTGGAGAGGCGCTGATAAAAAAGGAAGAGAAAAAAGGAGAACTTGATATTTCGAAAATTAGAGAAATGGAATATGAAAAACCTATCCTTAGGAATGTCGACTGCCCACAAAAAGATAGTTACAATCCTATTAAAAATCACTATAAGCTCGATTCCTAAAACTCCAAAACATTGAAAAGTAATAAAATACAAATAAAGAGATAAAAAGTGTTATTACTTCTAAAGATTCTTTTTATCATATTAGTTAATACTAATAAAATTTTACAAAACACAATTTCCTTAAATTTTGTAATATCGACTCGGATTCTTAACTCAAATTACCAAAAATTACCTTTTTATTATTTCTGAAAAGTTTATATTATATAATAACAGTGCCCTTATATTATATTATTTTCAAAAATGTTTCGTTAGCAATTTACCTGAAAATTTATAATTTAACTAATATGAAGTGAAAATATTATGAATGGCTACCGCATACGTGCGACCCGAGTGACCTCATTTGTTTGAAAACACAAGTTGCGAAATTGCATCAGCATTTGTTTCCTTTTAGCATAAATATTTCTATGCTGATAAATCAATAACGTCGCAAAAGCCGTTCTAATAAATAGTACTTTACAATAGCTCGAATTGTTATTATAAATCTTAAAAAATGGAAACGGCGTTTGGTAAAGATATTATTTGGTCCTATTTTGTACTTGTCTCGTTTTGATCGTCCACGAATTTTTACATTATTTTATTATTAACAATTATGTATATTTTTCATGGGAAAAGTGAGTTTCCTATTTAAGCTCTAAATTCATATACATATTCATTTAATACAGACAGCCATATTTCCGAAATCATAAAAAACTAGTTTCATTTAGAATAATTATGTACTAAAATAATTTAAATGAGACGCGATGGGTGTGTTCAGAAATTACGACCGTATGTTTTCACAGACTTGTTTTTTACTTTATTGAAACCTGTTAAATTCAAATTACTATAGTTCCTGTGGTTTATAATAAAGAAGGAGAGATTCATGAAAACCGTAGGTACGCTTCCATTAATTTTATTATCAGGTAAATGGAAAAAGTTACTGTCTTTGATACTTGTCTTATTATATACGATATTTAACTATACTTGGTCATAATAAGAGTAACAAAATAAAATTTAAATAATTTTCTTCTCAATTTAAGTCCTAAGATGGCACTTACGAATGTCACCACACAACTCATACTCTCCAAACTTTCTATTATAAAGCGCAATGTGCCATATAGAATTCTCTTGCAAATGTACATAGCTTTTGTTTAATCTGTAATTTCGTATGGTATAACCAGCTATGGATGCACATTTAAAAACTTCTCGATAAGATAAAGAATCTTCAAATTCTTTTTTTTTTAATTAATAGTACCAATCAATATAAAAAACAAATATTGTAAGGTAAAATTACCTGTTCATGTTTTAATAGAAAAATTTGAGAATTCCGATACACAGATACCAGTTAAATAATTATGAAATTAATACACGACAGGCATTAACAAAATCATTAAAAATACCACGTAAAAATAACTTCTATGGCAGGCGTACAATAACTTTCACAATACCTGACACTATACGTACAATACCACTGGACATTAGAAATTCAATAAATAATAATAACATCAAATACAAATTTAAAGATTACCTACTATATCAACTCTCTTGTATAAGTATAGTAAATTATAATAATCTTTTAAACTGAAGGTTGTGTTTAATATTATACATATGTATATTATAAACAGCAACGCGTTGAATAAAACCCCAGGCCATGGCATGCTAAGACAAACTCCAGAGGTTTTACAGGTGCCTATAACAATAACTTGTTTAAGAATTTATTAAAAAAAAAATCGAAATGTGCGGAAAACATCACGATTATGAAAGAACCGGCAAGAGACTCGATCGGGCTTATTAAAATATTTTTTATTATTGTTTTTTAACACTTATAAAGTTATTATAATTATTAGTGAATGTACTGAGAGTGAGTCACTTATCTATCATTCACGTAATGATCCACCCTATATCCACACTTTCGACAATAGATGTGTTATGTATTGACATAATAACGATATCTTTTTAACTATATCTTAACTGCCTCATCACCTTATTGATCGTAAGCGCGACTGTTATGATCGAGGTCCTGGCTTCGATTCCCAGGTCGAGCGATGTGTTATTGGGTTTTTCTTTGAAATTTTCAGTAGCAGCTCGGAGTTTGGCATTGTGCCCGATTAATGGCAATAGGGTCGCCCTCTATTACATTGGACCTAAAACACATACACGGTGAACTGTCGGTGTACATTAGTAAAACTCTGCCTAACCCTTCGGGGAAATAGGCGTCATGGTAATGGGAATCTTACTTTTTAACCGACTTCAACAAAAGACGAGAGGTTACTCAATTCGTATGTATTTTTTTAATGAATCTTGTGCCATAACTGCATACAATTGTCGTATCTTACCACCCCGCAATATAAACGCAGTAAGCAATAGTAGACTTGATGGACTTGATGGATGCTAATCATTGTGTTCTTTTGGGGTGTGTGTTGAATTACATCTTCAGTACTGAGGCGCCCAAATCAACCTCACCTGCACGCGGTGTACCCTATTCAACAACAGACGAGGAAATAGCAATAGCGCGGTGGTAAGGCTGTTTTGCGCGACTGGGTCGCGATCTTCATGCATGCGGTGAAAATCTATCACAGTATCTGTCGCTTATGTGTGTCGTGTTTCTGATCAGCCTGAGGACATGCACAAATTAATGGGAGCCGGTATGACAGCGGCGATCGTCGATGGATTACGATCTCTCGGTGGTCGCTGTTGTGTGAGGATTGTACTGTGCTTACCATCAGGGACAATACCGTCAATTTGCCGGGCTAATATAAAATAAATATATCGCAAATAATTTCAATGGCATTTATATTATTTTAGCTGAACCGGCAAATGTTCTACCTATTCCGATAGTTAATTGCCCGATCACAACGCCACCTATCGAACCCTAACATCAAAAACCAAAATAAACCATAACCCATCGTCTTGATAAAATAAACATATTAAGTGAATATGAGCTCAATCAGTGTGTTTTGGTAGTGGTTACATATGGTGCTGATACTTTGCCGCTAACTATCGGCCTCATAAGAAAGTTCGAGGTTAATAAAAGGAAAAAGCAGAGGGCTATGCTTGGAGTATCTCTGCATGATCGAATCAGAAATGAGGAGATCCGCAGAAGAACCAAAGTCACGGAGATAGTCCTAAAAGTAGCTAGATTTAAGTGGCAGTGGGCGGGACACATTGCTCGTAGAATGGATGGCTGATGGAGCCGAAGAGTTCTCGAGTGGCGGCCACGTACCGGAAGATGCAGTACGTGCAGACTCACCTCAAGGTGGTCCGACAACCTGGTAAAGGTTACGGGAACCCGCTAGATGCGGGTACTACAGGACCGATCGTTGTGGCGATCTTTGGAGGATGTCTATGTCCAGTTGACGTCTTTGGGATGAAATGATGATGAACTCAATCCGTCAAATCATCGAGAAGTTATAGAATCAGTAACAGACGACGCAAGATTTTTATATTAAGTAAGATAGTAAGATGTACTTAAAATATATACGGATCGTGTTGTTATCTATACTAGCGATCGCCCTAAGCTCGAAATTCGACCGGCGACTTTTTGATCATAAACTATTTTCTGTTTGATATTCACAGTATTCATAAGCCTAAACAATGAGTATTATCTACATCACTTGCTGTCATTTTTCGTTGAGTGACAATGTCAATATTTTGGGGGTCTAAGATCAATGGCACTGGTTGTGTTAGGATTCGCAGTATTAATTAATTTAATTTAAAATATTAGTAACAAATATTATATATAAATTTTAGTTTTCTGCACTCCTTCTCCATATAAACTTTAACCATGCCAAATCTCACAGTCTTCCGTGCACGCGATACGCATAAAAAGGTACCGAAAGGTTTTGCTTCACATATTAATGTATAGATGATATTAAATATTCTTTATTGCACAATGAAAAGTACAAATGGAGGACTTAATGCTAAAAAACATTTTCTACCAGTCTCCCAGGGGAGCAAGATAAAGCTGTATGCAAGGTGTGCATAATATTTAGTAAAAAAAAGAAAAATCTATCAAATATTCAATTGATCCAAGTAAAACCTACGTAGCGAAATACTTGAAGGAATCCCGAGAGTTGGCTTGTTGGATTATATAGTTTGAATTTAAGATGTAGAGGTTAATTTCCAGTACTACTGATCTGATTATAACAATTAATTTTATTGCTACATGGCTGTGTGCTATATTTTATTGTTATAAAGTTTTATATTGTTAATTAAGGCGTTCAAAGTAGCAGACGGTTGTTAGTAATATGCTAAATTTACATAAATTAGTTGAATTTGCGGTTGCTTATTAAACTGTCTACCTCAAGAATATATAAAGGAGGCGTCGTTCTAATCGCACCCAGTTTCATTAGAATTAATTTCCGTTTATAAGCGCCTGGTGTGTGAATATTGTATAAAATTGTATTTTTATTAGATAAATTAATTTTGTGTAAGTTACAATTTACAAGTACAAAATGCACAGTAATTCACACATTAATTACTTTCGGTACTCGTAGTTTTTATATTTACTCATATTATTGAAAATTTATAAAGCTTATCAATTGAGGAATGACGTTATTATACTTCACATCTTATAAAATCAAAGGTTCCCATGTACAAAGTTTCATAATTATTTTTAAAATTCTGACTGACTAAACTATTAGCCATAAGGGCCTGAAGCCTCAGACGGCTTTGACAGCTTCATCGTGACTTGGGGACGAGCGCTTAGGGCACTCAGCCGCGAAATTAAGGACAACTTGCTCAAGGATGTCAAAGTGGCCGGACCTCGGCTTGGGCAGTTGCCGCGAATGCAAATAAGTCACGATCTGACTAATAATTCCCTACTCCTACAATTCGTGCTAAATAACATAAACATATACTATATACATGTTCTCTGTCTCCTGGGAGGATGGAAGGAAACATGTGTATATTGTATTTAGTGGTCTGAATGTATAGCGTAAAAGAAAAAAAAGGTCCCTTACAGGACCTATGTATATGTGTGATGTGCACGTATATAAGTACATAATGTTGCATGTGGGTAGCTAAGTGCTAAGTGTTGCACGTGCAGTGTCACTTGTATCGCGCGGTGTCAGGCTCAAGGGCTTCACACCGAGGAACGGACCGAGGCTTGAGAAAGTTTCATCAACTCTGGTTGAGAATGAATAAAAACTTTTTTGGTAATTGTTGTTTTTTATGACTTTAAAAGTATTACTGAAAGTTCATATAGCCTATCATTTGAACAATGACATACGCATCCCGTGTACACAATTATATAAAAATTTAAATTGTACCTTTTTTTCATAATCAGTCTTTTTATTGATAAAAGATATCTTATATTGATGTTTGTGAACAATTTATATGTACATATATATATCGAAGGAATTATTAATATAGTTCTTTCGGGAGAGTATTCAATATAATATGTTTTTTATTTTTATTATAATCACATTCGAAGTAAAAATGTAAATAACTTTTATTCACTAGAAAATATTCTCAATTCGACCTCGGTCCAAATGAGAATATTAAAAAGCTTTACTGTGAAAAACCTAAACTCAGTAGTACTTCACGGTTTGTTACATTATATCGACCAATGTCTCCTTCAACGCACCTGTATAACCAATCATTTTTCCTACTTCTCGTACTAGCCGACATCAATTCCAAATTACTTGACGTTCATTGTTACCGCTCGGCTTCTGAGAGTGATAGCGTAAAGTTATATAGCCTATAAACTATATCAATAAGTCGGATATAAATTGCAGAACAAATTTTTCAATTCTGACTGGTTGTTCTTAATATTAACGCCTTGAAACAAATACACATAAAAAAATAACAATATCTTGACCTTTATAATATTTATATGTTATAATTATAACTACACCTCTATACAATTAATAAAATTGAAGTGTCTGTTTGTAATGACAAAATAACAGCTTTTTACTATTTGCATATGAAAGTATATACGATACCTATAACAAAATAGCCCATTATGAAAATTTTCGTGTGTCTGTCTGTCTATTTGTTTGTTCAGGGTAATCTCCGAAACGGTTGGACCGATTTTGACGGGACTTTCACTGATAGATTGCTGATGATATAGGGAGTAACTTAGGCTACTTTTATTTTAGAAAACGAATTAGGGTATCGCACAAATAAAAAAAAAACTGGTCGTGGTGAATCGATTCGGGCGCTTAAATGGTTTATGCTGAGTAGATCATAAGAGATATAGCAAATTAATGTACCACATAATTATAGACATTAAAAAGACCTACAAAAAATAAATAATTATCTATTTAATATTACTAGCGGTCGCCCAATGACCGAAATTCGACCAGCGACTTTTTAATCAATTTTCTGTTTGACATTTGCAGTATGAACCTAAACAATGAATATTGCTTGCTGTCACTTTTCATTGAGTGACAATGTCAATATTTTGGGGGTCTAAGTTCAATGGTTCTAAATCTCACAGTCTCCCATTCACGTAATACGCTTAAAAAAGGGTAGAAAGCTTTTGCTTTACGTATTAATATAAAGATATATTTTTAAAATAAAATAATCTCAATAAATAAACATTTATCACTAATCAAAAACAATTAATCACTGTTGGCAGATTGTTTTTGATCTTAGCGCAGTGCATTCAAACTAAATTAGGATTTTTGTAGTCCTAATAATAATTTATACAGTTATAGTATTATAAATCTCATGAGACTGTTCTATTGTATGTTTGTTTGGTCACGCTAATTTCAATAGAAAAATTATTTTTGCAATTTATTAGCATATTTATTGAGACTAGCATTTGCCCTATGGTCGAAATTTGACCAGCGACTTTTTGATCATAGACTATTTATTATTTGTTTGATGTAATTGAATTATGGTTGTAAACAATGAATATTGTTGGTGTGACTTTTCAGTCAATGTGAAAGTTTAGAGGGGTCTAACTTCAATGGCACTGTTCAGTGTAGTATCCCCAGTATTGATTAATTTAATTTAATGTATTTGTAACACTCCTTCTCTAAATAAACTTTAACCACGCTAAATCTCACACTCCTCCGTGTGCGCTGTATACTTAAAAAGGTGTCTGAAGTTATCTATTCACATATAAATATATATGTAGATACAGATTTAAGAAAAGGTATATAGATTTTTTAATTTAAAAGATATTATGAAAATTAACATAGTGGGAATAATGCAAGTGTAATAATGCAAATATATTCCATTCGTAATTGTACTTCGTGTAATGTTGAATAAGTTTACAATCGTTCGTGACCGCTTGGTATAAATATTCCTGAAAGGGCTTACATTTAAATTAGGCACTTTAGCCACTTACGGTTTATCCATAAGTATGTTTTGCGTGGTAAGCAGAATTCATTAGAGAAATGTACGTTATTGTTATTAAGTTGCAGATAAAAATCAAGTTACATAGTTCTTTTTACATAAATTTAAAGTAAAAAAAAATCGTATTTATTCATTTTTGAGTCACCAGTGTGAAGGTCAAGATAAAATTGTCTATAAGTTATGGTTGAATGTATATAATCATTTAATAAGATATAAAATAAAGAAGCGACTGAAAAAATGCAAAGTGAATACGAATTTGTCCGCTAAACACAACAAGGCCTGTTGGTAGTCTTTTAAAAGTCGAAACAGGAATGAAATACGACGAGTTATGTTGTGGGTGAAGCCGAATTATTAATTAAAACACAATTCCAGTGTTTGTGGCGTGACAAAAACTATCTTCATTTCATTGAAATATTCCTTTGATAATAAGGATAGCTACAAAGGACAAAGGGTTATCTTAATTCTAAGTGTAGAACAAAGAGCTATTCGAATTAAAATATTCATAGGCTAGCTACAAATCAAAATTATTTATATGTCTATTAATAAGTCTACATGCGCCTATGATTTTTTTATTTTATGATCATCTATACTATATATTTTATACAAATATATTACATATAATATAATAAAGCGGAAAAGTTCTGTTTGGAAACGAGTCATTAGCCGTATCGTACGATGACGTGATCGCTGTGAATGACGTATTGTATACGCGGGGGCAATCGTTCTGTGCAGGCGCTGCGCCACCCCGCCTCCCTTGCTCTTTTCGCACGTAAGACAGTTTACTTCGTGCATTAGCATTGAGCTCGCGTTTGTTTGGTTTGTACGCGCTACGTCATTCCGGACGTTCAGCTAGCGCTGAGATATATATATGTGATTTACGGTGATTGAAGTTTTTGCATTGTATAACTTTGAGTTGATGTCCCAGGAGTTTTTGCTGAACTTCTTGCTTGCGTAATAGTGCCCTATGGGATTTGAGGCTACCACATACACGTACATACAGTTCACTCCACACACATACATACTTTACAATCTGCAGTCCAGGTCGAACGGGGCAAGCTCAAGGTCACCACCCGCTCCTGACGAGGTAAGTCTCTTTTGTTTATTAGAATAATTACTGGGTATCGCAGCAATAGTTTCGAGAGGAATTGATTCGCGATTGATTGAATTAAGGGCCCAGCACGTATTTCGCGAACCTTTCTCGAACATGTTTTTTGTTTGTTTAAACACGCCAATCTCTGGAACTACCAGTCGGATTCGAAAAAATATTTTGTATATCATAGCCTTGTTCATCATGTTCTTTTTTCGAAAATAATGACAATATTTCCATGCATGTTTGAGAAGCTATACTTTACTGCATCCAATTATATTTTTGACAATGGGCCCTTAAAAAATGGTAGAAAACTCATAAAGAACTAGATTTCAACATCTGTGTACTTACATGGTAGACAATTTGTAGATAATTTCCTGGCTTCGCGTTTATTGATAATCTGATAACTTGGTTTTTTTTGGTCTTTTTTCCAAAATTTACATACCGTGGAAGTTATTTTTTAACTTATTTTATATTCACTAGGGTGAATCAGAGTAAATTTTTTATATAGCTAATAGCAAACAAGCGTAGGTCCGCCTGATGGTAGGTAGCTACCATAGCCTACGGACCCTTATAACACAATAGGTATTATTAGTGCGTTGCTGACTTTGAACCCCCTTCCACAAGAATCTGTGGAAACCTTACCGCAGGAACACAACACAAGCTACTACCCTAGGTTATTTAGTCAATCTTCTGTAGGGTGGAGGTACTTCACCAGCCGAATTGCCCCAATGGTAACGCCATCTGTATGTTTATAATGTCATCTATACTTTTCCATTTATCTATACTTCACACGCTATATATTTAATATATGTAGTATATACTACCCCTTCCCTTTTTTCTGAACGGAACGCACAACCGCCAAAACCACTCTCTGTTGAATAACTGACCGCTACGCATCGCACGTTAATCTTTTCATCTATAAAAAAAGTGTATCAGTTATAAAACATTACCAGGACTTAAAGTGTTTTTAAAGAACTACTCAAAGTGAAATTGTGGTGGAATAAGCATCGCGAACCAGCAAGTTAAACAGCTCTAGTTCCTGGTAAGTTCCGTTCTCTTTCCTATAAAAATATTTCCACCACCCAATCATAGAGAAATCTCCAAAGAAATTTCTTTCTACCCTACCTACTTCTTTGTTTTGAACTCTATCAAGCCAATATTTAATAAAGAAATAAATGATGAAAGCATAAAGATGTAATATGAAACACACGCTAAAGAGCAAAGTTAAACGATTTTCCATGTAAAGTAGTCGAGTGGAGTTTTACTCGTGGCGGCAGTGATTGATTATGGCGGCGTTTAAGTGAGACAACTGTGTGTAGACATCTTTATAGCCAACTAGTTTTATACCCGGTTTTACATTTAAACCTTGTAAATAACCTTATCGCATTAGGTGGTACAGTGAAGTCGGAAATCTTGTTTTTAGGTAATGGAGTATAGGTATGCTTGGCCTTAGTCTCACCTTATGGTAAATAAAGATGAGGCCGTCGATAGATTGCGCTTACCTCTCAAATGCCTGTTCACTCTTCGCTTGAAGACTTCCAAGTTATAGGTGGGCGGGAAGAAAAGACGCCGGGAATGAGTTCCGCTCTATAGTCTTTCGTATAATGAGCGACGAAGAGAAACACTTATGCAAATTGGAGGAATGTCAACCACACAAGGGGCAAATTTAAATTGTGAAATTCCTGTGCACATACTCCAAAGTGTAACCTGTAAAACACTGAGAGGCAAGGTACTTTACGTCGATGCTCTAAACTAAGCATTCTTGCATTCATCAGTGTTTTGTCGCCAAAAACTCAATGAGACCAATTTTTATAGTTTTAGCAATTGGTCACAATATCATCTGATGATGTTACCAAGATGATAACACGCTAATCCTAGTGAGCGGATTGGCTCTCAAGTGCACTTGCCGGAATACATATAAATAACATAACATAACATACCATCACGCGTGTATCCCCGAAGGGTTAGGCAAAGGTGTACTAATGTACACCCACATTACGCCAAGTATGTTTTTACGTCCCATGTAATATAGGGGGCGAGCCTATTGACATTAATCGGGCACAAAGCCAAACTCCAAGCTGCTACTCAGAATTTTCATAGAAAAACCCAATAACACTTTGCTCGACCTGACGATCGAACCCAGAACCTCGATCATAGTAGACGCGCTTACGACCACAAAGCTAATGAGGCAGTTCATGCCATCGTGCTATGGTTTCATCACGATGTTTTTATTCACCGAAAGCTTGGGCTCATTGCAGAGATTCAAACTCATGTCGATCGACGCGCTGTTAGCTGTACACGCCACCACTAAAGTTTTTAATCGGTGTACAGATATATTTATTTACCATCATCTCGCTTAATACACGATGATGAAGCTGAAGATGCTCCATTCTCAGTCTAGAAGGGAAATGGATATGCAGGTAAGTGGTTGACTTCATATTTTCTAATTGAGATTTGTTACAGTTCCATTTGAATTTTTTCTTCGATTTCGAATCTATCTCGTTTGAAACAATGTCCTAAAGCGCTGCCTCAGCTATCAAAACAATTATAATATCAGCTTGTAAATATCCACTGCTCGTGTAAAGGCCTCTTCTCAATGTAATAATAATAATAATCAATTATTGTCAAAAAAATATTACAAAAAGAAGATTATATACACAATTTGGCAATGGAACAGATTCATCTGATGCTATGTAGCGTGGTATAACCACACAGCGCTGGTTGTCCATCTGCTCCATACTCATTAATAGTCAATATCACGCGCAATCAGCAGCTCGGCTCGGCTCGTCACATGATATTACAATTAATTTAAAGATAAGTAAAGGTCGGACAGTTAAAAAAAGAAGAAAATGTTAGTATTTCAATTTATGTCCAAGATATTATTTCAAATGAATTATTAGTGAAGAGAATAATTTATTAATAACATAAACATAATAAAATAGTAAGTAGATGATCAATTAATTAATAGATAATATGTAGAGTAAGGGCTTAATCACAAGGCCACCCACGACGTCTTGTAGATTTGAAACTCTGAGAAATGCACAGTTCTATATTTCCCAAACATTTATTGGTACTACTAGAATCTTTTTAAGCATTCAAGTTTACTCACCATGTTTTCATTAACTTTCCAGTCGATAGTGTTACCAATTCGAATGAGTAAATGTATGCGAATTCTTAAAATTCGAACCTGAGGATATTGCTATTTCGCCTGTCTCAACAAATCGACCAGCACGACTTTCTCAACCATCATTATCTCAAAATAAAAAGTAATAAGGACAGAAAGGTTCACAAAATTTTGCGCATTATTGTTTTTTTATTATTAATAGCCAAAACAACTGGCATAGAACAAATTGTTACATCTTACATACCTATTTTTATTTAGAAACTTACCAGTAATCATTATATATTACATACAAACAAAATAGAAACTTCCTCTTTGCAACATTACAGTAATAAAGTTAGAATAACTTTTAACAAAGACGATACACCGAGTCTTAATATATACTTTCTTCACTCCCTACACTTCGTTGCGAGTTCTGTTTTATTATTGAGAGCTGTGTGTTATATATGCCTTGATGGTTTTGTTAAACAGTAGACCTTAGCTCTGTAAGTTAGCGCACAGTTTAGAATGCAAGAGAAGAATGAGAACGCAAATAGAAGACGCCGAGTGTTCCTTTGTGCAAGTTAAATACGGCGACTTGACCTTTACGTCCAAACGTTTACTGCGACAATGGGGTGTTAAAACGTAAAATAACAAAGTTAAGCGTAATAAAAATTATATATTTATTTATTTTCTACTTAAATATAGTGCAGTTTATGTATCAAACATATTATATTAACTAGTTTTGTCCTACGGTTTCAGCCGTGTTAAATTTTTTCCACCAACTCTCCATTGTGCTTCTGCCATCGCATCCGTGTAGCCTATTTCACTTCTCGTACTTGTCTACAGCTTGCCAAAGTGCTTGACATTCATGGTTATTGTTCTGCTTCTTAGAATCGTACTGAGATGGTACAATAATCTATAACCATCCTCAATATATATAGAGAGAAGTATATAGACAACGCAGGTTTTATGTAATACCTTAAAAATATGTTCAGTATTTAGTTCAACTCCTATAATGATTGGGTTTAAACCAATTTATTTTATTCAGATATAGTAATAATTATACTGTTATTATTTGTATTTTATCATTTCATATTTATTAATATATTTCATAAAGTAAACCCCAAGGTTTCTATTAATTTAAATTGAGGTTTGTTTTCAGTTGTCAGAGAATATTGTGGAATATTTTTAACGCATTCATTTTGAGTAGAATCTTAAGGAGTTTACTTGTTCATTATGAAGGTCAAATCCGTTCTGAGGTGGAATTTGCTGAATGGATGGAAGAATTATTTAAATTCTAAATTTAGATTCAGAATTCAAGAAAATCGGAGACAGAAGGAATCGTCTTTGTTATTCAGATCGGAAAGCTTGATATAGTAAGACGTTAAGAGATAAAAAATTTAAAATTAATAAACAATAAAATATGGAGAAGTTATAATATTAACTTGTTACAGAAAAGAGGAAACAGATAAAAAACTAATATTTGAATCTTTAATGTTCAAAAGATAACCATTTGAATTGTATATAGGTATATAGTAGTAATTTCTACTAAATATTAATATCTCTGAATTTTAATTGCGTTGTGATCTCAGGTAGATATGGTAAGTAAGGTAATAAAATGTCTTTGAAATCAACAATCAAAGAAAGATCCCGATACAATGTTATTTCGTGCGGAAACGTTTTATCTGTCTTAGTACCCGAGCTACATTTTACAAAGTATAATTCACATAATAATAATAATTATTGTAAACAAAGCATTGTTATATACAATTTTATACGTTGGATTTATATTAATGAACAAACCGCCGAATGACAATAAACGGTATAATTTCACTGAAAATCGGTAATACGACACAAAAGATCATACAGTCCCATGTTTCATAAAATATGCAAGAGTTGCTACATAATATGTGTACTGTTTGTGAACTCGGAACCGACAGTGGTGACATCTGCAAGCGTGTTTTGTATAAAGACATTGTTATAGCTTTTTTTTTCTAATGTAATATTGTAATTTCAAAAACGAGAACTTGTTCATCCATTTTACATACATTTCTACATGAAGTTGTGATAATATGATATTGTGATTTGGAACTTTGTAATTTTTTGAACCTAAGAAGCTGGAGTTGACTACGACTGTTCCCCTTCCTATCGTTTGATGATTGACCTGTAGAACCCCTCCCATCAACGCGGATGCCGATATAGATAATTAATATATATGATCCAAGAGATATGTCGCCATTTCATCCACCCTGCATTTATCCCTAACTTCACGTACCAGTCTATGTCACCGTTCTTTGGATTAACAAACTAAAATACTGATTGGAAAATTAATTAAGATACAACATTTAAGGTTATAATATGTTAAAAACTGGATGGTTTGATGAAACAAATGTTCAGTTGTTATTCTAATAATTATCAGAATTAATAACTATTATCTCATACACTTAAACATATATAATCAAAAAATATTTCATACATAATCGTCACACTGGTTGTTACAATGATACAAATCAATCATAATATAAATATAATAATAGGAAAGTCAATTGAAATTCCTTTAAAAACATTTTAAGTTATGCCACCATTTTACTGTATCGTAATTTGAACACGTCAAATAATTTTCGACATTGAAGAACATAAAATAATTCCTTCCCTCTATTTATCGATTATTTCGATGGTTTCTTTATCCTTGTTAATTAATACATACATTAACACCTATTTAAAAAAAATACACTGGCAAATGCTACTAGAAATATAATAAAAATATTTTCTGTACACAAAATATAATTTGAATTCAGAATACTGTTGTATTTACGGTATCTCCCAAATTATTAATTTAGTACAATCATGTCCTGTTCGAAGCTATGAAATAAGCGAATAATGATATAATTTATTTCTTCTTTAGAAAATTAAGTTTTACCGACTTTAGATAAACTCGCGGACGATTTTGCAATTATTTATTGGCAACAATTTTTTCTGTCACCAAAGTTTATATTCGCTACAAATATGTATTTTTTATCTAATTTGTAATTTTATATTATTTATTCTAAACAAATATTTTTGTCATCATATTAATTCTATGAGTATCACTTAAATTCGTTCTGTTGTCACCAATTATGTATATATATATATATATATATATATATATAGTTTTGTTTTTTATGGTTTACATTGTAGCCAATATTGGTTCCATAATGGATTAATTAGGTTAGGTTGTAACTGCCAGAAACAAACTTGCCGGATTGAACCAAATCCTTAAATCATATTTAAATCGTTTAATCTGATTTACGATTGCCAGTTGCATACATTTTGATACAACTAAACTAAATTTATGCTAAATCTGAATTTACATTTTTTTGGTGAAAGCCGCCAATTTATAACATGACTCCATTGATGGCATTTATGTCAATTTTACGTACATTTTGTTTGACGTTGGAAGCCAAAGGGTTTTAATTTTTAAGTGTTTGATATTGTTTGGTGATTCTATTCTGGTGACACATCTATTACTTTAATGACAAATCCTATTAAATAGGCTATTGAATGTTCCCGTTTTTTTAATGCAACAATTATTCAGAAGGCTTATTTGATTCTAAACTAAGGGTGACGTGCACTAAAAAAATTAAGTTCTTTTTTAGCTTCAATTCAGTTTAGTTGTACCAAAATATATGCAACTGTCAATATTAAATCTGATTCGAAGATATAAATTTGATTTAACGGATTTGGTTCAAGCGGGCCTTAATATAGCTTGTAGGAATTATAATAACCATTTATCTCATATACATAACATAACATACCATCACGCCTGTATTCCCCGAAGAGTTAGGCAGAGGTGTACTAATGTACATCCACAGTTCGCCGAGTATGTTTTTAGATCCCATGTAATAGGGGGCGAGCCTATTGCCATTAATCGGGCACGAAGCCAAACTCCGAGCTGCTACTGAGAATTACATAGGAAAAATCCAATAACAATTTGCTCGACCTGAGAATCGAACCCAGGACCTCGATCATAGCAGTCGCGCTTACGACCACATACATAGAAAATCATTATGTATATTTAATACTCAAACATCTCAAATCTCCTAATTGTGCTAAAATCATAACTTATGCTGACGATAGCGTAATTATTGTACGAGGAGAAAATTGGTCTGAAGCTTGTAGAAATAAAACAGCAGAGCTAGAAGCTTTAGTTTTATAGTTAAGTATATTAAAATCCAACAGTAACACTTTATTATACGCAACGCGAGCAAACAAGAACAAGGAGTATCTATGCCAGTGTGAATGTAACATTTGTACGATAGGTGGCGCTAACCGGCTTATGTTTATTTCTTTACTACATCCTCCCTTAAACATAAGCCCATTTTTCTAGAGAAGTAGTCTAGCTTGATCTGTGGAGTCGCTTTGGTGAGGACGTCAGCAACCATCTCTCCAGTGTTGACATATTGTACCTCAATCTCCTTTTTACATATGTTCTGCCGGATAAAATGGTGCCGGACATCTATATGCTTGGTTCTGAAATTATAAACATCGTTTCCTGAAAGATTAATACAACTTTGATTGTCGCAATAAATACGTATAGTATGATGCTTGAGATGTGGCCAAAACTGTTCTTGCAGTTGTTTTAGCCATAGTGCTTCTTGGGTGCAGGCTGATAAAGACATGTATTCCGCCTCTGTTGTTGACAGTGCAACAGTAGGTTGTCGCTTTGAGCTCCAAGATATAGATCCTCCCTGAAATATAAAAGTGTATCCTGTGCAGGACCTTCTGTCATCTTCAGAGTTAGCCCAATCGGCGTCACAATAGGCATGAACGATTTCTTCTTCTGCACATTGTTTGTAAGACAAACTGTAGTTTTCGGTGCCTCGTAGATATTTCATTAATCGTTTTAAAGTTACCCAATGTTTCATTTCTGGTTTATTGTTATATTTGCTTAGGTAATTAACTACATAGCTGATATCTGGTCTCGTCCCTTGAGATAAATATAACATACATCCAATTACTTCTTGGTAAGGAATATTTCTCAATATTGCATTTTCTTCACCAGTTGAATGTAACTTTGTAAGTGGATCTATTGGTGTCTTGACAGGTTTACAGTCTGACATACCATATTTCTGTAGTACTTCCTGTATGTATTTCTTTTGGTTAATATACATAATACCATTTTTCCTGTCTCTCGTTACATGAAGTCCAATACAGTATTTTAATTCTCCCATGTCTTTCATGCAGAACTTCTCACATAACTTTTGTTTTACATGGTTTTTTGTATATTTTGAATTTGTGAATAAAATCAAATCGTCAACATAAATTGCTAAAAATAAAATATCTTTCTCACTGGATATTTTATAATAAATACATGGGTCCATACTTGAACGATTCAGACCTATTTCTCTGAGTGTAACATCTAGTTTTTTATTCCAATTACGGCTGGCTTGTTTCAGTCCATATAACGATTTTTTTAATAGACAGACATCTGTGTCATTGCCATTTTCATACATAGGTGCCTGTACCATATATAACTCTTCTTCAACGTCGCCTTGTAAGAATGCTGAAACAGCGTCCATTTGATCTATGTCCATGTCATATTTCGTAGCTAGTGCCAGTAGGTAACGGAGCGAGGTGTATCTTATAACAGGTGAGTAAACTTCATCATAGTCAATACCTTTTTTCTGAGCACATCCTTTCACAACTAACCGTGCTTTGTACTTGACTATGGTTCCATTCTCATCTTTCTTAGTCTTGTACACCCATTTACACGGTATTGCTTTCTTACCAGGTGGCAGTTTAGCTAATATCCAAGTTTTATTTTCAATTAATGACTTATATTCTACTTCCATGGCTTGTAACCATTGCTGTGAATTTGTGCAAGATAAAGCTTCTTCTAAACTCATCGGATCATTGCATATAGCCAGATTTGCATAACATAACTTGTCATCAGATTTCTTTGTCATTTTGTGTTTTTGTACACGCTTCTGGTTCTGTGGTCTTAGTGTAACATTGGAAAAATCATGTTCAAATGAACTGTTATCGGCTATCTCTCCACTGCTAGGTATATAAATAGAGTCATTTGCATCTGAAAAAGATAAAGATAAACTACTTTCTGAAGTAGGATTTTCAGAGTCTTGGTTAAGTGTCTGATCATATGTTTTGTTTTCCAAACTAGATTCATCCGGAGTTGGTACTTCTAATTCTGTACTCTGTGTACTTACACCCAACGTTAATGAAACTGGTTCTATGTTTGGTTTTGTCATAGTAAGTGTTGATTTTAAGTTTTCTTGACTTTCTTCTATAAATATAACATCTCTACTCTTCAAAATTATTCTTTTTTTTATGTCTAATAATCTGTATCCTTTTGTATTTTCACAATAGCCAACAAACCTCATTTCAGTAGATTTTGAGTCCCATTTTTGCCTCTGTTGTTTCGGTACATGAACCATGGCTTTACATCCAAATATTTTCATGTGACAAATATTAGGTTTTGTTCTTGACCACTTTTCTTCTGGTGTTATGTCATTAAGAACTCGAGATGGGGATCTATTTATAATGTAGGCCGCTGTTGACACAGCCTCGGCCCAACAGGTTTTTGGTAATTTTGCATCACTGAGCATGCACTTGGCGCGTTCTACTAGAGATCGGTTCTTTCTCTCACTCAAACCGTTCTGTTCAGGTGTGTAAGGCGTCGTAGTTTGATGCTTGATGCCGGAGTCTGAAAGATATTTCGAAAAAACTTTATTACAATATTCAGTGCCATTATCTGTCCGGATAATTTTTATCTTTTGATTCAACTCATTTTCCACTTCACATTTGAAGTTATGGAAAACTGAAGTTATATTTGATTTGTCCTTTAAAAAGTATACAAACACTTTTCTAGAAAGATCATCAATAAATGTTATAAAATATTTTGCCCCTCCCATTGATGGAGATTCCATGGGGCCACAGAGGTCTGAGTGAATAACCTCAAGAAGTGATGTTGCTCTTGATCCTTCATTTTTAAATGGTAATCTAGTTTGTTTCCCTTGTATACATGGAATACATGATTTACTATCATTTTTTGTAATTTTCATCCCTTCAGTACAAGTTTCTAACTTTTTTACATCAACATAATTGAGGTGTCCCATTCTACGGTGCCATACATCTAAACTCTCAATGCTATCAGTGGCAGTAAGAAATGCGCCTCCTCCTACAGTATTCAATTTATACATGTTGTTGGTTAGTCTCGCCGTTGCTACTAATCTTTTTTCTTTGTTGTAAATATTGCAGCCACAACTATGGAAATTAACTTGACATCCATTTTTAACTAACTGGCTAACTGACAATAAGTTAGTACTCAGTTCTGGTATAAACAAAATGTCTCTTACCTGGATTTGGTTTACTTTACCATCACTACAGCAGAGATTGAGATCCAAATTTCCCATCTTCTGTACGGTAACTGAAGAATTATTGGCCACCTTTATACTTTGTATCGGAGGTGTCTTTGTTTCATATAACCAATCAGATCTTCTTGTCATGTGCATGGATGCACCAGAATCCACGTACCAATTATAATCGTCCATTGCTGTGCAAGCTGAAAAAACTGCAGCATAATTTTTATTAGTACTAGAACTTTCCTTTTTGTTGGCAAAACAGTTCTTACTCAGATGCCCATATCTATTACAATTGTAGCAACGGGGACCACGGGGTTTATTTTGATTATTCTGGGAACTATAATTTTTCTTTATTGGGTATCTATGCTTTGTGTACAATGCAGTAGTATCAGATTCCTTTTTCACTTCTTGTAGCAACTTAGTTTTGATAAAATCTGCACTTATTACAACACCAGAGCTTTCTATTCCCATTATCATTGGTTTGTACTGATCTGGCAAACCTGCTAACATTAAAGTACCCAACCATTCATCGTCAATTTTGAAGCTTATATTTCTCAGCTTATGAGCGGTAGTTACTAGTTTATTTACATAATCCTCAATATCGGTACAACTATCTAGGTTTGTATTAATAAGATCACGTAATAAAGCTACTTTCCTGCTCAATCCGGAGTCTTCGAACGCAGACTTAAGTTTGACCCACACATCCCGGGCACTCACAGCTTGTTCTATGTGGTGGTAATTATTTGGGTCAACCAGGAGAATAATCTTGCTTTTGGCCTTTACATCCTTGGTAGCGTCAATGGTTTCCTGTTTGTCAGGATTCACACACGACCACAAATCTTCGTGCTCTAAGTAGGCTTTTACAGCGAATTTCCACGTATTGTAATTGTCCCTTCCGGTCAGTTTATCAATATGCACGGTGTTTATCGACATTGCTTCGGAAACTGATAGGTTTTTATATAAAATACGCTGCAAAAATTAATAACCGGAGTCGGCTACTTAACCTCACTTTTTATTACACGCGGTACTTTACTTTTCGGAACTAAACTTGTAACTTTTTACTAAATACTGTTTCTAATTATTATGAGATAGGCCCATAACCTGTAGAAATAAAACAGCAGAGCTAGAAGCTTTAGTTTTATAGTTAAGTATATTAAAATCCAACAGTAACACTTTATTATACGCAACGCGAGCAAACAAGAACAAGGAGTATCTATGCCAGTGTGAATGTAACATTTGTACGATAGGTGGCGCTAACCGGCTTATGTTTATTTCTTTACTACAAAGCTCGAACACATGCTGAATATTCTTTAAATTTAGTTATGAAATGGCTGTCCGCTAACTTACTAACACTGAAACTAGACAAAACTAAATTTATTACATTTACTCCTAGAGTTACATCTCAGCCTACCTCCTGTTATCGTTTAACAGCTCATACATGTTTCTCATTAGACAATTTGACATGTACCTGTCCTATAATTGAATGTATCCATACCATTAAATATCTTGGTCTTTTGGTTGATAGCACTTTGTCATGGGATAAACAAGTAGATCCACTTATATCTAGGGTCAGAAAACTAATATTTGTGTTTAAATCATTAAGAACCTCTGCAGACTCTGATATCTTGAAAACAGTGTACTTTGTCTTAGCTCATTCAATTTTAACCTACTGTATTACAGCTTGGGGTGGATTTGGAAAGAGCTTACTTCTTCGAGAGAGCCCAGAGGGCTGTATTAAAAGCAATGGCATATAAGCCAATACGTTTTCCTACGAATGAATTATATGCCCTGTGGCGAATTCCTAAAGTTAGGCAATCCTTTCTTCTAAATGCTGTTCTCCGTCAACACTCTACCCTCAATTTTGATATAAATACATATAAGCAGAAACGCAGAACTGACATAGTTAGTAAAATCGATCTTTCCAGTCTCGCTGTAATTACAAGACAATGTCATTTTCTGAGTCCAGTTTTATATAATAGAGTTAACAAAGACCTAAAGATTTTCCCCCTTACCTATCATAAATGCAAAATGCGCATCGCTCATTGGCTTCTCGCACTTAGCTATAGAAAACCGAAGAAATTGTTAAACCTTAACATCAATTTCGTTTCGAACACCCACAACCACCCATTCAAGCAACAATCACCCGCCTACAAACACCTACACACACACACAGATACGCACCCACACCCTCACGCATGCACGCACATACACATAAATACACGTATACACTCTACAATTCTAAATATTGTTAGTTTAATTGAAAAATGTAAAATATTGTTGTATTTTTTGTTGTATTTACATTGTATTAATAGAACGCAGACCCCACTGTTGTATTGCCTGGAAGTGGGCGCTATTGGCTGCGACATAGTTTTCACTAATGTGGCTAATATCGTACATTTTTGTTATTTGTGAGATGATTTATGGTTCCAATAAATTATTATTATTATAGTACTGAAAATCATACTAATAACAAAAAGCTACTCTTGTATCTTGCGACAGAGAAACGATATCTATTTGCCGTTAAAATGTACGAAAGGAAAATAATTCTGTATTCATTCATAATTAGCTACAAACGCTCCACTTACAATTCCAGAAATAGATAATTGTAATTTAGATAATAGTACAGTACATAGCTTATGTGCAACAAAGTTTTTATTTTTATTTATTTATTGTTTGTTTATTGTAATGTGCTTAACATTTTTAACTCATATTCCTAGGTTAATAACGCTCGGGTCCACGGGCTCGACTGCATCTCTTTAATCGTTTCAGTTACCTATTAACATTTCTCTTTTCGATTTTTCTTCTTTTCCACCATTAGTTTCATATTTAACATATTGCAGGTTCAATTGAACAATTAATTACAAACGGTTTTCGTTGCAGAAAGACGAAATAACCGTTTTATCATTTCAAGCAGAAGTAACAAAGAAAATTTGGATAAAGTAATTACGATAGATTACAGCAAAGTATCGCTAACATCAATCAATTACAATACAATCTAGACTAAGACTAGTGCAAGCCGCCAGAAGTAGGAAATCTATTGACAACGCCGATGGCTTACCGTCTCGCTATAGCTCGGGGAACAAACACATAAGCTCGACGTAAACTGGCTTATATTGAAACACAACGCGCCGAAGCGAGACAATACGTTGCATTATTACGGATTTTGCTTATTGTGATCCTATCAAGCATGCGTACCCGATACTATTACAAATTCTACGTGGAATCTAAACACATACTACATATTTAAACAATAATTATTACAAAGCCCAATAGATTAATTTTTTTGGTTGTTTGTTTGAACGAGTTAAACTCTCTAACTACAAGTCAAATTTGAAAAAAATATGTTTGAATATAATAGCCTGTTAAATAAGGAAGGTTCTAGTCTATAAATCTTTATGGTATGACCCTATGGAGCGGAGCAGTAACTATGAATGTCAAGCAGTCCGGTAAACTGTAGGTATGTATGAGACAATAGACTACGAGGGTACATAAAATATTAGTAAATTGTGTTGTTATTTTAGAGCAAGGGGTTCAAAGGGGAGTAGGGCACAGAGACATTTCTATGTAGATTTCTACCTACTTGGGGCAGTCCGGCTGGTGGAATACCTCCATCTTACAAAAGATCGATGTCTTGCGTTGTGTTCCTGTGGTGAGTAGAGTGTTCAAAGCTCCTTAGGGTAGGGGCGTTTGAGGTCGGCATAGAGTTTCCAGAGCTCCATAAGGTAGGGGCGTTCAAGGTCAGCAACGCGCTAGTATACCTGTGGTATTACAAGAGCCCACAGGCTATAGTAGCCACTTACTTTCACGCGGGCTGTATGCTTGTTTCCCATGTAAGTTGTATAAAAGATAATATTTTAAAGAAAAATATTCATGTTCCGATAAATTATTGTTTACTGGCCACACGGTAAAAGACACAATGAAACGGTATTTGAATAAATTATTGATTCTGTTTCAATTATTAATTTAATTTAGTTATATATTGTTGGAATTCCAGAGAAAATGGTTTTACAATTGAATTATGGTTCTGTGAAATACTTTTGATACCTTTAAGTTTCTTTACGGGAAAAATATTCTTTAGTTATTTTAACTTTCCATGATTAAATTAATAACTTTAGAGATTTATCTATGATATTTTTTTTTATTTAGGACGATTACGTAATTGTTCCTGATGGTAAGCATAGTACAATAAAAAACAACGGTGACCACCGAGAAATCTGAAATCCATCGACGATCATCGCTGTCATGCTGACCTGCAAGCTTCTAGGCAGCTGGATTCAGGTACAAATCCCTACCACCTCATATGATTACTAGGTATATTACACTGGCAGACCCCAAATGTATTATAGTAATATTTACAATTCTTATAGCCTACCATTTGATCAAAGCATTACTTATACAAAATTTTATAAATGCCGGTCAAGTCGTTTTTAAGTTAAATCGTGACAAAAAAGTCATATTCGTGATCAGTGAAAATTTGGAAAGAAAAACTACATTAATAGATTATAACAACAGATTTATTAATATGGATATTACAATATATTTACAGCAAACGAAAAAAATCTTCTTCTTTTGTGAAATTAGAGACGTAATTTTACGCTAGGCAAAGTCGCTGAGGGAAAGATAAATACATCAAAGTGTACATTATGTTTCCATAATGCTACCACATAAGCGTTATCATTGACTTTGGTCACAAAGTTGGGCAAGATGTAGATATAAAATGATATATGTACGACCCCGGGCAGTTATCGCGTTCCAGATAAATTATATATACGTAACATTATGATATAGTAGGAGGTATAGGGTGTAACAAACCCCTATCCATCTTGTTAACTAATAACCTATGTGCCGACAGGTCCGCCGGTTTTAGTTCAGGTTAGATGAGAAATTGATTTAATTTACTTGCCTGCCTTTATTAATGTATGTTATTATCTATATAACATTTGGTCTAACGAGCTTCGCGAGGTGTCTTACAAACAAAACAGAAAAACACCTATCTAGGTAAACTTGGAATGTAAAACATTATCTAAATGCAAAGTTTTCTTCAAACCGTTGGAGCCGTTTCCGAGAAATCAATTATATATTTATATATTTACAAGAATAAAAATGCGTATAAAAAGTGTGAATACTGAGATGATATTTCAGAGTAGAGTGGAAGAAGAAAAAATTTCGTGCCAACCCTACTTAAGTAGAATAAGGGGTAAAAAGACGCAGATATATACAAGAATTGCTCACTTAACAGTATTATCTATATATTAATACGTAAGGAGAAAACATTGAACTCCTTTTTAAGTATAACTGCGCGAACGGAGGACTGTGAAATTCGTAAAAACTTTAAACACTACATCATCGATCGGAATCTAATTATTCTACTGAAAGAGATTAGTATATATAGAACCACTAATAATAAGATTTCTTTATAAAAAATATCAAATTACTCGAATTTTAATATATCCACTTCAATCTATTTATTGTAGCGTGTAATTACAATTGGAATACGTAAAAATAAAATCTAAGTTCTCTTTCAAAATACATTTTGTTGACTGAGATGTATTCAAGTACCTTGTTATAAACTTCAGCATGTTTTATGTGAATTTATTATTACTAGCGATCGCCCTAAGATCGAAATTCGACCAGCGACTTTTCGATCATAGACTATTTTCTGTTTGACATTTACACTATTCATAAACAATGAGTATTATCTACATCACTTGCTATCACATTTCGTTGAGTGACAATGTCAATATTTTGGGGGTCTAAAATCAATGGCACTGGTCGGGTTAGGATTCGCAGTGTTAATTTATTTTATTTAATATATTAGTAACAGATATTAAAGATAAATTTTAGCTTTCTGAACTCCTCCATATAAATTTTAAAGGTACCGAAAGCTTTTGCTTCACGTATTATAATATATAGATAAATAGCGATGTGCCAGCGGTTCCGCACGCGTTTGTTAATACGCAGTAGTTATTAACATCCCGTAATTTTATTTTTACTCATATTATTGACAATTTATATAAACAATTGAGAAAGGACATATTCTACTTCCCGTGTACAAAATTCCATCAAAATCTTTTACTACGTATATTATTGCGATGTATAAATGTATTATTGTTGGCGACGATTCTTGTAGCATATAAATTATAGAATGACTTATCGTTCCCGTCTACAAAAGTAGATCAGAATCGGTTAGGAGTTGTTGTAAATTTAATTTTTTGATTGTTTTTTTGCGATTTCTAAAAGTTATATTAAAAATTCTTATTATTTATCAATTGACCAATATGATAAGTTTTCCGTGTACAAAATTTCATAAGAATCGTTCAAGCTGTTTTTAAGTTAAATCCGGACATACAATCAGACAGATAAAAAAAATTTAAGAGCATATTCGTGATCAGAATTCTTTTTATGGTATGCCCATCGGGAAATTTGGAAGGAATACTACATGTACAGACATAAATACAGATTTATTAATATAGATAAAAAAGTTATGCTTCTCTGGCTTAATAAAGCAAAAATAGCTCCGCAAGCCAATAAATTCATTTTACTGACATTAACTTGATTTAAACAATGTTTCTTTATATACCGTTAAATTATTTTAAACAATAAAAAAAGGAATCCAGTAAAATTAACTTACATTATTATCATTGATGGCTAGCTTCACTTCCGTCACATGATGCATGCACAACTCTCAACTTTATATACCCTCTACAAAATGCGCTAAAAGAAGTTGACAATTGGCAATTTGTTATAGTTTTTACCTATGACTACGCTTAGTAGTTTAATGTCTCTAGACTACAATAAAGCTAGGCAGACATGAATGTCGAATAGTCGTACAATTACACCATTAAAACGAAATCAGTGGAATCTTATTACATTTGAGCGTGACGTCATAGACATAATAGCGTGACGCCAGATTCATCGCGAGTATGATCAGACTTAAACTTTTGCTCGCATAGTAATTCATCTGGAGTCAATATTGATGAACTTGGTACGGAATCAAGTTCCCAAAATCGTTGTACTAAAGCATTTAACTCGTTATCGATATCTGGTAATGTATGTAACAAAGTACTAGACGATATGCATGTCTTGCCTAAAAGAATCCAACCAAAAATTGAATTAAACGCGGTAGGTTGGTTGGAACCGCCTTTAATATGTTGGTTAAGAATAGATTCTGCGAATACGTCCGCAGCGAATAGTAAATCGATAGGTCCTGGAATATCAAAACCAGGATCCGCCAAGGATAACGATTTAATATGTGACCATCCCGATGTGTTCAACTGCGCGATTGGTTGATCGCCACATATTTTAGAAATAACGTGCATATTTAATTTGTACAACACTCGACCGTCAGTTCCGACAGAACACACGACGTCACCGATGATCGGTGCTGCCGCATCTCCCAGCCCACTAACGTTCGCGATAGTCTTAACAGATTTTAAGTTTAATTTTTGTATCGCCGATTCAGTAATAAAACTACTTTGACTGCCGGTGTCAAATAAAGCACGGAAAGATTGCATGTTGCCTGAAGCATCCAGAATTTGAACGATAGCTGTTGCTAACAGCACGGTAATGTTTGGTTGAGATCTTGACACCAAAGTTGACCCGATATGCTTTGGCTCGTTATTAGAATTGTCACGATGGAGCAAAGTATGATGTTTATGTTTGCATTTGCGACACGAGAAAATCGAATGGCAATTCTTCAGTTGATGTGAAGATTTCAAGCAGTTAAAACACCAGTTCTTTTGTTTAGCTATAAGCTGGCGATCGTCAAGCGATTTGTTTAAAAATTCTTGACATGATGTAATTGCATGTGCCTGATTGCAATAAGGACACTTACCCGAAAATGAGTCAATTTTATTATCAACCACACTCTTTTTATCATATTTTTCAGATGCAACAACAAGCGCTTGTGAAGTAGCAACATGCTTGTATTGATTTGACACATGCCTATGCTTAGGTGGATATTTTATGACTTCATTCGATTCGGAAAAATGTGTGTCACGCAACATAGCTTCGCATTTAGATCGAAGAAAACTCTTAAGTTGATCATAAGACGGTAATTCGATATCTGAATATTTTTCCTCAAAACTACGGCGGATATCTTTGTCAAGTTTCGATAAAATGTGATAAACTAAAACAAAATCCCAATTCGCAACCGGTAAGTTGATCGTTTTTAGAATACTCAAATTCTCTTCGAAAAGATCAAGCGACTTCTGGAACTCGCGCGCGTTGATGTATTTAAAGTCAATATTTAAAATATCTCTCCAACAGCTAAACGCTAAGGTACGTTTACACTTGTAGCGAGCAATAAGTGAATTATACGCATCATGATAATGTTCGTGAGTCATAGGGTACGCTTTTACTACTAACAACGCATCGCCGCTAAGAGAAGATATCAAATAATGAAACTTTTCCGTATCTGTAAGTGAAGTAGAATTATGAATTAAAGCGTTAAAAGTATCAAAATATTCGGGCCATTGTTTGATGTTCCCGCCGAAATTAGGCAGAACGATTTTCGGCAAACGAATATTTTGTGATGAAGTCCTATGCGATTGATTAGATTCACTTTTAGTTAATTTCCGGTGAATCGATAATATTCGATAATACATATCATCAAAATGTTCTTGGATTTCATTTTCGTTGTCATCCGAGTTATCTATTAGGTCTAAAATAGTAACATGCGCGTTCTCGAAACTCGACGTAATTTCTTTAACATCCTGATGATATGATAAAAATAAGTCGCTGTGTGAAGGGTCCTCTATAGCTAAAGTACCGATTTCCAAAGCCTTTGCTAACCGTTTAATAGCAATTGTACGTTTTCTGCGTAAAGATGCTAAGTCTTGAATTGTATGAGATTGCTCAAAAGAGGTCGATTTAGCCTTTGTTAAACTTGGCATTTTACGCGTAGTATGTTTTCTAAGGATCGGCATCATGAACTATTTTAGGTTCGATAATTGAAAAAAGAAATTCAAATTAATTTGACACGTGAAGAAAAAAAGAATTCAATTTTAAAAACGTAAACAAATGAATTTTCGAATTTATATTTCGATTTGCAACAAATGACAAAAATATGTAAGAAAATTTGAAAGGTCACAATATATGATAAAATATATGTATTTATATATATAATACTATTTAGTCGATGAAATTATTATAAGCCGATGAAATTAATTAAGTACCGATGAAATATAGTGATTACTTAATTAGATCTTACAATAATTTCCGATGACACACAAATGATATATATGTGAAATATCTGTTCGATGGTAACTATTGTACGATTTAGATATATATGAATAGGTATTTAGGTATGATTACTCGCAATATTAAGTAAGAACTACGACGATGACCAGAAATACCACAAACATATACCACGATTGAGAATAATATCGGTGGAAATCCCGGGTTCGGCACCAAAAAGATGTAGCATCCGCACCGAACCGAAATAGCGGTGGCTTAGCTACACTGGGTAATTTCGATACGGTAAAAAACGATGTTCAAAAACTCGATAGCGCTGGAACAAATACAATGCTCTCACGTACCTTGGACTGCTCCAACACTTGCGATGATATCCACCGACACGATTCAGGTCACCATACGAATTCAGATTCGGTTTTGCACAGCGATTCTTGTTGCGTGCCTCGCGATAAGAGCTCCAATATTCGACGAGTACATAAAGCATGACAGCTGTCAGCTGCGTTTGCCAGTCCCATCGAGTATTGATAATGAGGTTTTATATGAGTACGAAACAGGATGACATTTTGATTAGCTAGATAGATGTTATTTTTTTAAGAAACCAAGAAAATCTCGGTTGCCCCAATATTAGTAACTAAGCATGTAGGTACACAACAAGAGAGTTTAATGAGATAGATATATTTTGACACTGGCCGTTTAGAAAAGATAGATGTTCCATGAATATTATGTCAGACTAAGTCTTTTCAAAGCGTTATTATATGTAGTCGTTGCTAATTTAAGACCTCTTCTTCTTCTATAGACATATATTTAATCAAAGGTCTTAATAGCATCTTGTCGAGAGAGAAAGAGAGAAAGGCAGACAGTTGATCTATTTTAAATGAAACGTAGGCCTGTGATTTTTAAAAATCATTATATGTATAGCGTTATGTCTTCAATCTCACCTGATCTTAAGTGGTGATGTTGCCCAAGATGGTGGTAGCACGCTAAGCCTTAGTGGAAGACTGGCTCTCAAGTGCAGCTGCCGGAACACAACTATTGGTATTTGGCGACAGATTTTCAACTTGAGAGTGGTATCTAGCCAGGCGGGTATTAGAAAAAGTCCTACCATCATGCTATAGTTATGAAATAATAAGATATTTACATAACAGTTTTTGTAAATGGTAGAAATTGAAAATGTATTTTTAAATATCTGCAAAACTAATTTTCGACCTAAATGTCATATAACAGATCTTTAATTTGCTACTACGATATTTATATTATCGTACGTTCGTTCTAGTTTATAAAGGTATTGTTATAGATTATAACTTGTCATACAAAGTGAATACAACAACGCTACAAACTCACTAGTCGATTTATTTCAATAATTATCCCAATATTTAGTACCTAGATTTAGCTTGGTACATTCATTCACGGATTACGTTTCCCAAAATATTAAAATACGCTACAAGTGAGACGTACCCTAAATTCAAACAAACATTGCGGATGGAGGCGCCAAATTGGAAGGTAACATCGCTATTAACTGTGTTTGAGTTAAGCTTCGAATTTTGTTCTAGGAAAACGCAGCTGTTTTTGTAAATAGTTCCTTCTTTTATTACAATGTGAATATAATTTGCAAATAAACTGTACTATATATATACTAAAGCTGCCTCGTGGTTCCTATCGTATCGTATTTTTATTGTTTCTCATATTATTCTTATAGCAATTGTGAGAAATGATATTTACGTTTCGAGCACATTTCATGAAAATTGGATGAGAATTATTAAAACAGAATAGTTTCAGCGATTTTTTTGTTTCCAAAAATACGTATTGTTAGCAAAATTGACGAAATCGGTCAAGCCATTTTTGAGTTAAATCCGTACATACAGACGGACAAAAATGTTTTTAACGTCATATTCGTGATCTGTGTCGTTTTTATAGATGCCAGTATAATCCAAACACAACGGCGACAACCATCCATCGTAATCCATCGACGGTCACTACTTTCGTGCCAGCCTGCATAAATATAACTTGATACGCACACACAATAGCGAGTCACTGTGACTTCCTTTTCAACAACCCAGCCGGGTAAATCAAACCTACCACCACCTTATCCCCATACCCTAATATCCCCGTTCGTTACTTAGATGCACGGTATACAATATATGTATAGTGCAATGTGTACATTGCAACCCAAAAACAACGACACCACCGAGAGATTTCATTTTTAACAAAAGAGGAAACCATTTTTCGAAGTCGATAAGCCAATGAAATTAAAATGAAACCACCCTTGAGATATCCCCTTTTGAACATCCATCAAAAATACAATGGAATTGAGAACCTCCTCTTTTTTTTAAGTTAATTAAAAACCGAATTTATTAACGTATCCATTTGAACTTAATATGTTAAATTTTACACTTAATAAAGTTATTTATAAACACATACGCCATGTTAATATTGCCGTTAATCTCAGCTTGGCTGATAATGTACTAATTATCACTAATGACTACTATAACAATTAATGAAAATGCTGTATTATTTTACAGATTTAAATTGGTGGCTTTAATTGCCCTACCTCCCAATGACGAAAACCAGTATAATAAAGGTTTATTTTTTATCAACACGCCACGTACCTACTGGGTATACTGAAGGGAAACATTTTTCTCTTTTCTCACAAAATTCTTTCTTTTCTTCGGAATCATTAATGCATCCCTGCATCCGCATCGGTTTCAAGTGATTCTCACTTTTCCTCTTTGATACTTTTAAGTCAATATCAGTCGGCTTCGGATTCTACTTTCACACACATTCGTATGTTATATCTTTTATTTCTTTCTTTCTCACCAATACTTTCCACGTTTTTAGACCAACAAAGCATAATTTTCTACCACGTTTTGTGCATTTACTTACTGGCTTTAGTTAGGTATATTATTATAATATTATGATCTCATATTTCGTGTAGATAGCTCCTTCTAGTACAAGCGTATACTATGCTCTTTCTGTTTCGAATTGACTATCTATATATATATATTAACTATGACCACATAATTGCTTGCATAATTTAAATCACATTTATTCAAATATTCTTTGCTTTATATCATTTTTAACCTTAAAATCTTGTAAGCAACATAGACATTAATTTGTGAACAAACGCATTGATGCAAAAAAGCATAACTTTAAACATATGGTACTCATTTACACATTAACCATTCCACTTATTCTTGCATTCCTAAAATGATCTGCTAATTTTAAACACATGGATAAAAGAGATTGCATTCCGACCGCATACACCTCCATACTTCTGGTATATCCAGGCTTTTCTGGTTTATATCAAGTACAAATAGCGGATTATTCAAATGAAGTTTTCAGTTCCGAAATTCGCGGCTAGTGCTTGCAATGGAACCCGTGCGACCCGTTTTATAAAGTAGGACGCGCTATCTACTTCCTTGCCGGCACCACGTTCACCACTTTCTACGGGCTTTTAAATATACCCACTATATTCACTGGCAGTTTAGAATGTTATTTAAACGTGTATATTTTAAACGTTGAGTGTAAGTCGGAGAATTTTGTGCACTGATCTTTAGCATAATTTAATTTTTGGAGTACGATTTTCACTTATATAGCCTAAATTTTTATAAATAAAGGTACCGTAAACTACATGGGGCGCAAAATCGAATTTTTGTGTTGCCCCTCCACGCAACATATTCGCGCATCTCGTAAATTAATATAATAAAGCGGAAGAGTTTTTGTTTGTTTGTTTGTTTACGCTTGGTAAACTCTGGAACTACCAGTCTGATTCACAAATTTTTTTTTATAAATGATAGCTAGATTTACAAGAAATAGTACAACCTATCTAAAATTAAGTTACAAATCCCAACTAGCTTTAAATATTGATTTTTGTCAAGAAAGTAGGAGGTGGAAGCCCTTCCGAACTGCTTTACCCGCGTGCGCTGACGTAATGGTTAAAAGCTGGGTAAAATCTAAGTTACGAGTTAAGGTATAGGCAATAGACTATTCATACATCGGACCATAATGTATAAGCAAAAACAATAATTCTATATTCTCCCAGTGCTTGGTAGTACTCAGAAGAATTTCTCAAGCGATCAGGTTTTCTCAGGAACTTCAAATTTAGTATTAAATTTTGCGTATTGTGACGATTACAAACTATACTCAGGTAAAATTACGTATAATGGAGCTAGAAAATTTACTAGAAAATTATGGAACTGTTCAAAATTGTATAGTACAAAGAGAGTAAATATAATCTGGGCACAAGACCTAGTGTTTCAGTCTAAAACTATCATTAAATGAATATTACATTACAAGACGTCATTAGGTTATAATTAAGGTATCTATAAATAAAGAAAAATATCTATTTCCGTAAACTTGGAATGTAAAACATTGTCTGAAAACGAAATTCTATCCAAACCGTTGGAGCCGTTTCCGAGAAACCAATTGCATACATACATGATTAAATAATGTAAATTTGTTTTACTGACTTTTATTTTTGATATTAAAATATTAATCAAATTAAAAACAATGTTTATTTACATATGTACCATTACACAAAACAAGTCAATAAAATAAAATAAAATTTTATTCCGTTAAAATAACGTGTGTAAATAAAAAAGTACACACATTTTTCAAGTGAAAACTCCGCAATTTTGGGATAGAGAAAAAGCACTAAACTCGCGTGACCGTCACGCTTAGATACTGTATATACAGACAGATGTGTGCGACTTCCTAAATAAGAAGTTTTCACTTCTAAAATGTCGTCCTACGACTGATAGTTTTTGTGTTATATTTTTGTTCAAAAATTATTATTGTGTGCAGATAAGTGTGTGATCGTGCAACATTCATCACTTTACAGTTTTATGTACTATTTTACACGTTTTCACAAAAATGAAGGCACTGGATCGATCGAGTTCCATTAAATCCACATCCGCGCGGACTCTAGATTGATATCGGGCCGCTTCGGGTGCACGTCGACGGATAAAAAGAGGAATTGAAACATTAAACTCAAAGATAAAAGGTTCCCTGACAATGGAGAGCGGTCGGCCAGTTGTTTTTTGGCAATATAATAAGTCTCTTCGAACTGGCTTTGGGTATAATTAGTCACAGTTTGTCTTAACTTTTCATTATTATAATTATAAGTATCTTACTTTATTATACGACTTATAAATACTTAGTTATACTACGTTTTTTTTTCCACGGAGTGCAATGATATTTCATGTGTTACTAGTTTATTGTGTTTTTAAAACAATGATATCACCAATCGCTATTAATTGTAAACTCGTATGAGTTATTGATAAGTTTTTTTTTCTTTCAAAAAAACATTCAACCCTTCATATGTGAAGCCCGAATAAGGGAGACAAATTTGCACCCCTCGTGGGTCAACCAAAGCATAATTTTTTCCTTTTTTTTTTTGCAGACGTTTGCTTATTATATTTAATATCTAGGCAACCGAGCTGTGGTCGGTGTCTTATAAACAAAACAGAAAAACACCTATCTAGGTAAACTTGGAATGTAAAACATTATCTAAATGCAAAGTATCATCGAAATCGTTGGAGCCGTTTCCGAGAAACCAATTAAATATAATATTTAAAGAAGAATTGCTAACTTAATATAATAAGATTTTATAGTTTCTTGAATTATTTAATGATAATAATAGTAAATGATCGGGTATGTTGAATAAAACAAAATATTTAAATTTATAAATAAATACCGTCAGTTCTTTATTTTAAAATTTTACGATTCAAATAAAATAGTACCGTAAAGTATAACAACATAACATAAATAATAACATTATTTTCAATTTTAACATTAGTTATTGTCAGTTCACTCATTGAATTAAAAAATATATATCGCAAAATAGATCTTCTTTAATTCCTTGTGTTTTTGATTTTGATCTTGTTCTGTTGCTGTCTATTATACGTATCCGCGAGAGATAGAATTAGTGTTTTTAAATATTTAGGGGAATTGTAAGTTAGGTTTTTTGGCCTTATATTATATAATATTGGTAGCATTATACGTGATACAGTTTAGTTATTGTGAACAAGTGAAGTAAATTAGAAAATAATAGGTAGAGATATGATTTTAAGTTGCCACAAAAACTCCCTGGATAGTTTTAAGAAGAGAACCAACATCTTATTGAAGCATTATTTTAATTCTGAAAATTAGAAAAATATTCTATCTACGTCACATTGTGTACAAACAGTTAAAGACCCGTTAAATAAGAAAGAGAAGATAAACAAAAAATCGCGCTTTTTCTTCTGATTCCGTAAATATCCTTTATCTTGCCTAAAACTAAGCTATTCGCAACATTTTGTATAAAAATAGTTATAGGAATAGCTTCTTAAAATGGATTTTTATAATCATACAAGATAAATTTTAGCAAAAAAACCAACTTCAATGATTTTTGTTCAAGGTTCAATTCCAATGAAATTAAAATGGTACCACCCTTGAGGTATCCTCTGTCCAACAAAAGAGTATCATCCAAATCGGTTCATGAACAAAGAAGTTATGACTGAACATGCATAAAAAAATACATTCAAATTGAGTAATTTCCGTCTTTTTTTGGTTTGCTAATAACCAATACTCGCCTTTAAATCGATAGAAATGTGTTTTTTGTTACGTTTTATTAATTAAATTCGTAATAGTTGACGCGGTGCTGTGGTCGAGTTATTGACTATCTAAAAGAGCAGAACAACGTCTGTAGAGTCACCTAATATTATAATAATATGTTAATATAATTAACTGTATTTGTTATATTACAAGAAATATATTTGATTATAATAAGAAAGCATTGTACACCTAAACATATTATAAAACTCAACGTCTCACTGTCTATCTGTACATTTATGTTTTTCCACGCAAAAAACACTAATCCGATTTAAATGTTTCAGAGATTCATATTTATATTGTCGGGACAAGTTATACAATATATTTTGTTAAACCTAAAGCAACTTCCGAAACAAGTAGTGGCGATAATGGTGGATCAACTCGGAAAAGACACATTTGGGGCGGTTAAATGGCTTTTGCTGAATAAACCATAAGAGATATGTCAATTGAATGTACGACAAAATTTGTAGTTCTATGACCTACAAAAAAGTGTGTGTCTGTATTCTAAGAATCACCCACAATAAGCATTTTTGTCTTTAAAATTGCCGGCGAGCGACCATTGTGTGCGGGAGCGGAGGCAGCACGAGTCTTACGTCCACTCGACCTACGTCATTCTGTAGTCCACACAAGCGGAACTGCGAGCACAGCTATTATACTATAAGCCACAATATATAGTAGGTATATGTAAATAGTTATTATAATAAGGATAAAAACATTTTAAACAAAGGGACAATATATCTACCACCACCACTGAACCTCGTAGAGTCTTCTGACCGTTAGAAAATGTAAAAATAAAATTAAAAAGAGGAACTGAGACATAAAATGAAAGGACTCTGACACAATGGCGAAGGGTCGGAGGGCATGAAATCGTTCTCTCCCGGTGAATTATTATTACGAGGGATTTTTACTCTTCAAGTATCTAGGCTTTGTGAATACCTCGTGAAACGGTTCCATTAAAGTTTAAATTCTATTTTAACTTTCTTAATATCATTACACTATTTGTAATAACGAATTGACCGAAACTTTCAAAGGGACATTATAAGATTATGTCGTGAAAAATGAACTTCAAATTGAAAAGTTTTTGTTACATAATTTTAGCGTTACCAAAATCTTATAATATTGAGTACCTCACTATGTCGTCGAAGTTTTGTCTTAAGCTAATATAGACGTGTTGAGTTACGTAGCATAGAAAAAACTTAATATGGACGTAAGAAGAAGTAATAATACTTCTTTGGCTTAATAAAAAAAAATTAATAATACGGACAATTTGATGAATTTAGCAATCAATGAAAATAGTGTGAATTTTTGTCTATTAACTTTTTTTAATGGTGTAAAAATAATGTAACGCTTAAACATATTTATAAAAACTAGCGATCGCCCTAAGCTCGAAATTCAACCTGCGACTTTTTCATCATATACTATTTTCTGTTTGACATTTGTTTGAGGGGTCTAAGTTCAATGGCACTGGTCAGGTTAGGATTCGCAGTATTAATTTATTTAATTTAATATATTAGTAACAAATATTATAGATAAATTTTAGCTTTCTGCATTTCTTCTCCATTATAAACTTTAACCATGCCAAATCTCACAGTCTTCCTTGCACGTAATACGCTTCAAATGGTACCGAAAGCCTTTGCTTCACGTATTAGCATAGATGTTAATACTATATCTATTGCGTGTTAATATATAGGTAAAACAGGTTTAATCACGATTATAATAATGTCCATTTATACAACATAAAATGATTTATAAACAATAATAAACGAAGCATCTACAGGACAATCATTAGCAAAAAAGAAAACCAACTTCAGTTATATTGAGAAGTTTCCTGGTGTATCTTCGAAAGTCTAATATTCAACGCCAACGAAATAAAAATGGGACCACCCTTCAGGTCTCCCCTTTCTAGAAGATCATATAAATCGGTTTATAAACAAAGAAGTAATGGCTGAATATCCATTAATAAAACCTATTTACAATCGAACTGAGAACCCCCTCCTTTTTTTGAATTTGGTTAAAAAAGCGGGCCAAGTTCGATAGAAATTACGTTGTAACCGATAAAAGAGCTGAAATATAGTAGGTTCAAAGTTCGATAGCTGATCTTTTCATTATAGCTGTATCTTGTTAAATTCATTTAACAAAGCAAATGTTACTTTCTTTGATATGTGATGTCTAATTGGTCTTAATTGTCAATAAACAATCAAAAAATGTGACTCCTTAGAAATTTACGAAAATATTAATTGACAATTAAAACTTCTTCGCGACCACCATACACCAGGTGAGTCACGTTACAGAATAAGCCGGTGTTATATCCAGTAGTTAGGTGGGGTGGTAGGTATTAATACTCGACAGAGATCCAACCACCATGCGCATAGTGACAAACCAGTCAAGATCTTATGTTTTGTCGTGTTCCGGGATTATCCAGTGTATATCCAGAGCCATCCATCCGGCAAGATATTGACAGCCGTTCATTGATTGCTCATCTTTAGGTTGCTGTCGATGTTTTTGAGTTGCACTGTACACATTTAATGAATGGACTAACGAACGAATGAATGAAAGAATACTTCATTGCACTTTTAGTTTTTACACTGATGAGGTTAACATTGGTACATATATTATACTATATGCATCTATTATATATACATCAGACACATTACTGTTGTTTTTTGATATCTAAGGAATGTCGAATGACATCTTCAAACCTGAGACGCCCAAGCCAACTTTAACTGCACGTGGTGCACCCTGCCGAGTAACGAACGAGGTTATGGGGATTGCGTGATAGGTGATAGGTTGTTTTGTCCGACTAGCTCGTGACCATCATGTATGTGGTGAGAAGGCCGTCATAGTGACTCGCTTTTGCGTGTCGCGTTTTAGATCAGCCTGTGCAAATCCAGTTCAAATTTATTCAGGCCGGCATCACAGTGGTGACCGTCAACGGAATGCGATCTCCTCGGTAGTCGCCGTTGTGTTTGGATTATAATCCAAACTGTGTACTGTGTCTACAATCAGGGATAGCGCCGCCAATATGCCGTAAATCAATGTAATGTATGTATAATGTATGCCGTCAATGTAATATAAATAAATCATAATATGTAATCGCATGAAATAAAAATAAACTAAATTAATTATGAAATACATTATCATAAGAAGACTAGCTCAGCTTCCCTATTGACCCAGCTTCCATTGCTCAGCAAGTATTTTACTTTTATAAACTTCACCAACTCTCAGCTTTCTTCACTAACTTTCCCAACAAATCTTTTGGTCTGGTAACTTTCGCCAATAGCAAATATGCCATTGATCCAAAAAGTTTCCGCAAGTTCCTATATTTGGCATCTGTGAAGCAAAACGAATTATTACTTTCGTATACATATTCTTCTTTGTTTATTTTAGTCTTCTATAAGTAGAACTCGAGTAAATATTATTTTTTAAGTAAGTAAGTACAAGGTCTTAACTTATTTGGAAATCTTTTTTTAATTCTCGAAATGAATTTTTCTTTGTGATTAAAGATTCAATTTACTCAATCTTTTGTTGAAAATATTCATTTTACTAATGCTTTCAAAGATTGACTTTCTTATGAAGTCTCTACCAGCGAGGGTGACAATTTTATACAGGTTATACAAGTTCTTTCTCTCAAAAAAAAATTGTGTTTTACGGCAATATTATGTTATTGACGTTACCTGAATTTTAACTGCCTCGTTAGCCTAGTGGTCGTAAGCGCGACTGCTATGAGCGTGGTCCTGGGTTCGAATCCCAGGTCGAGCAAAGTGTTATTGGGTTTTTCCTATGAAATTCTCAGTAGCAGCTCGGAGTTTTGTTTCGTGCCCGATTAATGGCAATAGGCTCGCCCCCTATTACATGGGACCTAAAAACATACTCGACGAAATGTAGGTGTACAATTTAGTACACCTCTGCCTAACCCTTCGGGGAATACAGGCGTGATGTTATGTTTATGTGAATTTTAAACATATTTTGTCACTATGTCATTAGAATTTCTGTTTAGGCCCTAAATATTTTTTTTGCTCATGCCGAGTTATGAGTAAATATCCGAATCATAAACTGTATGAAAATGGAAACGGTGAATTTGATAGTACCGTCAATTGAATAAATAAGATAATATGGAGTAGGTACTGGTTCTATCCAATAGGGTCATTGAAGAAGCTAGTAGAATTAAACCTTGGATTCGGCATTGAAATTATCAGGATATAAAATAAGACCTTAAAGGTGATAATGGAATCTTTAAACGAATATTATACCAAAGAACATTCCTCGGCTCTAGAAACTCAATTTCAGTTAATTCTGCATATTATATTTTCGCTTCAAAATTGGATCAGCACTAAATACTATTGGATGATGTTCAGTCGATTAAATTTACAGTTAAACAACTGCATTATAATCTAGACCAGTAGATTAGATCAAGTTTTGATTATTTCAGAGAAGATCGTTAAAGCCGGCCTCAGGTGTATAGAATGCTCCTATTATTCCAACACCAATAACAAATGATTAATTCTGCAGTAATGCTTGCAGAGTTACGCCAAGGCATGGCTTCAATGTACGCGGGTATTTTATTGAACAGTATTGTCTGTATTAAATCACTGGATTTTGTATTCTTTGTGTATTTTTAACGCGCTTTTATTAACTTCACTTGTAACTAACAAACAATGTAATTAAATCTTAAAAACCAATATTGGTTCTGATTGTCGTATAAAATGAAACTTTGCATGTATATGTAGTTAGAATGACAAAACTATAATTTGGTATCACCGAGCAAATCTGATGATGGAGCCAGGAGCCTGAAGGTGGAGGAGGAGGTTTTTGTAGGATTCTATTTTAACGGTAATTTTTGTTTTGTTGAATAAGTAAATAAACAATGTTTATTATTATTATGGTCGATACAAAAACTAAATTCGTGTAGCTTATTAGCATTTACTAATGTAACAACACTGGCTAATTAAGTTCTATAGTGGATGAGATTATGTATTTTGATTCCATACATTTTCAATATCCCGTTGTAACTGTGGCCGCAACTTATTATCAGTGTATTGCAGAACTTAATTCAACTGAGAGCTCGAGCTGTCTTGTAACTATTTCATGAATCTTCGGTGTATGTGTTAGGTTGCATTCTAATTATCCATTATAAACATTGAGTTATTATGCACTACGTACTAGAGAAGATGACTAAACAAGATTGTTTGTAACACACGTTCGAGTGCATACACTCCGAATCACAGTGTGCGCCGGGCACTTGTTGCCATTACACGTTTCAGTGCTAAATTTTACTTCATAAATATGCCTTCGTGCGCACTTCAATAACCCGAGAAACACAAGTAAAAGTCAAGGAGTCACATTATATTAGTAATTTCAAGATATTAAATACGCGCGTGCCCAGCACCCCGCACCCCGTACCCCGCGGTTTCAAGTGGAGCAAAATTTTTGTTCTTAATAACTGCTTTAGTACTTAGTATCTACATAATAACTCAATGATTAAAAGACGTATCTAATGCGTTTGGAAATTTAATGAATGATTGACAGAAAGAAAATTATTTATGGCCTTAACCTATAGTGTGGAGTAGGGTTGTTGCGGATATTCGCATCCGCATCCGCAAATGCGGAATATTCGCATTAATTTAGACATCTGCATCCGCATTCGCATTCGCATCAATCGATGCGGAGCCTTTAAGAACGCGAATTTCTAAGTGCAAGGCGCAAGCGAGTAAGTAACGACATGTAATGAAAGTGGTTGGGGCAAGTGTACCGCGTGCCTCGCACGTGATCGATAATTGACCAATAAGAACGCACACTTTGGTGACAAGATTCTATAAGTTTTGTTTAAGTAATTGACGTGATTTCCATTGTGAATCGACTACAGTGTTTGTTTACAGGGTTTATCCAAGTTGTGGTTCATGAATGTTTCGATGTAATATTGAGTGAAAGAGTGAATAAAAATGTCACCACCAATAAAAAGTAGTATCCGGACTTATTTTACATTAGACGATTTGGATGAAAATCCACTTAATTGGTGGGCTTAACATGTTGAACTTAAAACTCTCTCCAAATTTACACGCAAATATTTATCACGTCCACCATCCAGTGTTCCCAGCGAATACACATGGGAACAGTATATAGGCTGAGAAGGCTCCACAATATTACTATTTATTAAATATAATTCACCAATTTATAAGTTTAATTTATAATCGAATTTTTTTTAATTATAAAATTCTAAACTCAAATAGCTAAAAAGTAATACTAAAATCTGTATTAATTTTGTTCTCAAAATATGATTAATTAGACATTAAAATTAAATCAATTTTCAATTATTTATGTGCTTAAAATTGAAATATGTTTAAAAAATACTGAAATCCGCATCCGCGGATGTTAGCGTCTACTAATCCGCATCCGCGGATGTCAAAATTATTACAACCCTGGTCTGGAGGTACATTTAGGATACATTTCTTACTCATATGGAAATTTGTATGGTCTATAAATTGCTTATTATACATAAATTACCTTTTTATATGTACATAAGCGCAATTTATAGACGTGTTCCATACGTGTCAAAATGTTGGCTTATCTAATAAAAGACAGAGAAAAAATAAATAGTTACAGGAGAAGTGTTTTATTATTATTTTTAAATGAAATCAAATTTTTTTAACTATTTGTCATTATCGTCTTACAAAAACTTATAGTGTTTTAAAGTAATGTTCGAATAATTGATATTGATTAAGAATTTAGAGAGAGAGAGATAGGGCGTTGCTACAAAAAACACATTTGACAAATAATATAAACTAGCGGTCGCCTGATGGTCGATACTCGACCAGCGACTTTTTAATCATAGACTATTTTGATATTTGCAGTATGAACCTGAACAATGAATATTATATCACTTTTCATTGAGTGACAATGTCAATATTTTGGGGGGTCTAAGTTCAATGGCACTGGTCAGGTTAGGATTCGCAGTATTAATTTATTTTATTTAATATATTAGTAATCAATATTAAAGATACATTTTAGCTTTCTGCACTCCTTCACCATATAAACTTTAACCATGCCAAATCTCAGTCTTCCGTGCACGCAATAGCTTAAAAAGGGGTACTACGTTTTTGCTTCACGTATTAATACATATAATAATGATGATGATGTTATAGAGTTATCTAAGTTGTATAACCTAGACAGCAGTTCTATTTTCATAAGATGACTCACTTCAAACAAGCGTAAATTTACGTTACAGTGTTACATCTAAACAGAAACCATAGGAATGTTTTATCAATAGTTTACATAGTTTTAAACCATCCATTATCACAAGGCCTCCGTATTTGTTATATCTATGTAATAAAATATTTCATGTAAAGTGTCTCCGTAAACTGGATGTAATCCATCAAGTGCTCTCCATCACTGATATAATTAATTTCGAAGTAATTAATATTCAGTGTCTTATTAGGTTAAGTACAAGAGACAAGTCAAGTGGTTTCAGTAAGAAATTAACTTTCTTAATAATATAATATTATACGGTTAAATCATTTTGTGTTAATATACAATTGTTATTTTAATTGAAACAGTATTTATTACCAACGTAATGGAATCGGTCGATCCAAATAGAAGAGGTATATTTTTGTTAAGTGATTGTTCGATGTGTTTTGTCTTTGTATCAACTAAGAACTTCAAAGGATTTTTTATATAAATTCAGTTTATTTATTGACTAAAAAATTACATTTTTTAGGTACCTAATATTCTCTTCTAAAATTTAAAGCTTAGGTTTTAGTTATTATTTTGCATTAGGCACTTAACTAATTAGTTTTTTTGTGGTAGTCACTAATAACTCGTAGATGTTACTAATAGTTACAGTTTATCAAGTAGTAGGTAGTAGTGGTGTTGTGTTATTTAATCCATCAAAATAATAATTAGTAGATCTTTGTAACCTACGGAAATCATTATCTCTTTACTCCACTGACTTCAGTACTGAAAGCAACGTTTTTTTAAAATTAAAATCAACCGTAGGCACGTACTACATATTTTTTTAAAATAATAATAATTTATTTGTGACCACAGTATTTGCAAACAATCTGAATCAAAATACAGTTAAATATGGGTTTTAGTAGACCAAAATAAGCATTTAATATGGCATGCAATATTATTTAAAAATCTCATATTACACACAGAGATAAATTCAGTAAATTACAAGAACATAAATGTTTGAATTAATCATTAAAAATAAAATTAAATCATATTCGACATATATTTAAAAACAATCATACTCGTTAACATAAAACGGAAAGCTTTAAATTTTTAATACAATTGAATAATAATTTTAAAATAATAATGAGTATTGGATTAATATCTAAAATGCTTAATTACATTCATCTCTCTAAAATATATATAGTTATTATAAGTATTACGAAAAGCGTAGTACAAAATGAGAAATATTCTCACGGTATATGTATATACTATGAACAGCTTTGTGTATGTGTTCATTTTTGTCAAACCCAAATTTGAATAATAGAGAACTCCGGTACCCGAACAAGGCAAAGAGCCTGTGACTTCGAGTATCGGAACAATAAGGAGGTTGGTATAAGTTATGGGTCCGTGTAATTCTTGAGCACGTAAATGTGATATGTGTGCACGTGTTAAGTGTATGTAGTAAGTAATCTATATTGATTTTTAGAAATAATATCATGATGGTATAAAAATTTCTTTAGACAATTGTTTAAGATTTTTTCTAATATTTTTGATAATATTGGTCACACCGATATGGGTCTGTAGTTGTATTCTTATGTACTGGGTGGACTAATGCTTTTTTGAATGCATTTGGGAACAATCCTGTTTTAATAGATAAATTACAGACATGAGCTGTAATGGGCACTAGGGGGCTGATTGCATGATTTAAGAATTTTTGTTGTTGAAATACCATCCCAACACACTGTACAATCGGAGCGTAATTGGATGATAATTTATTCGATTTATCTACTTCTAATGTAACCAGAGAATTTGGTGATGATTTTGAGCGAGAGAAATACTTGGTGTTGGTATTATTAGTAGCTGAGTTATTTATTTTACATGCATGATTTCGTCCAGTATCAGCAAAGAAGTTATTGACCTTATTTATGGATGTTTGGAGGAGGGGGGGGGGGGGGCTATTATTTCTATTTGTAAGAGTTCATGTGGTGGAGTAGATCGCTTATACGTTGAGATAATTTTCCGTAAAGTTTGCCATGTAGCTTTTGGATTATTTTTATTCAATTCATTTCTTTCATAAGTTTTTTTAAAGATTCCTTAGTAACCAGTTAGCAGCTCGGAGTTTGGGTTTGCGCCCGATTTATGGCAATAGGCTCGCCCCCTATTACATGGGACCTAAAAGCATACACGGCGAACTGTGGGTGTACATTAGTACACCTCTGCCTAACCCTTCGGGGATACAGGCGTGATGGTATGTATGTATGTACCCAATAACACTTTGCTCGACCTGGGAATCGAGCCCAGGACCTCGATCATAGCAGTCGCGCTTAAGACCACTAGGCTAACGAGGCAGTTACAACGTACAGTAGAAACGTACCTACGTACAAAATACTTCTTTAATAAACTTCTAGATCAATTGGTTTAAACTGTGCCTCTGACTATTACTATCAGTCCTTCTAAAGAATTTTCTTAAGTAAATTTATATAGATGCAGATATTCACCATTTTTGAATTATAAAGTAACCTACCAACACTATAAATTCATACGCCGACACGTAGTAACGATGCGTATATTGATAATATTTTCACCCACCTCGTAATATTTACATTGGAAACAACAAACTTGTTCACGACGAGTGAGTTACGGGACGCTGGTTCGGTGTAGCTGATTTTATTTGCACAAAACAACGATAGAGTTGCAGCTTTGTTTATATGTGTCAGATCCACAGATGTTTTGAATTTTCACGTGTTTATTTGTTACTCTGTAAATTATATTTGTTTATATCCATAGATTATAGTTTCCGTAGTTTAATTGTATTATATAGTACATTAATATCACATCTGAGATTTGATCGAAAAAGTACTTTATTTAGTAGCAGTATGAATTAGAGATGTAGGGCTCAGAGAAATTTCTTTAGAGATCTTTGTAGTCCGATTTGTGGAATACCTCCACCCTACAGAAGACCACAGAAGATCACCAAGAGGGGTGTTCAAGGTCAGGAACGCGCTAGGTAGTTATACCTAAGGTATTACAAGCATCCTTAGGCTACGGTAGCCGGTTTCCATAGGGCCACCTTCGATGTTTTTTTTTAAAGTAATTCATTATTGCTGTATCTGGAATTGTATTTTCTGATTTTCTGGTGGTAAAACACAACAATTCCGGGCACCATCCTCATATGTATTATCCGTTATAGTAGCACGCTCAAGTGTGTAGTGTTCCGGGATCAGGCAGTGTATAAGTTGCCGACTGTCGATAGATTCCCGATATCTCGGTGGTAGCTGTTCTTTTGGATTGAATTATGCTTACCATTAGACACAGTGCTGTGCAGTACTTTCCTGAATTACTACGATCTTTACGGTTATTTGACGACAAACTATTAAGTACTGAGACAAATGTGTAATAGAAATATCATATATTAATATTTTGATTTCATCACGATGTTTTTAACACACTTCGAAACAAGACAATAAAAGAGCCATCTACAGTGATTTTGAGGAGTATTCTCGTGTATCTTCAAAGTTGGAGGTCCAATGCCAATGAAATTAAAATGCGACTACCCTATCCAACAAAAAAAGAATTTTCCAAATCGGTTCACAAACAAAGAAGTTATGGCTGAACATAAAAAAATATACACATTGAACTGAGAATCTCCTTTTAAAGCGAGTCCAAAAAAAAATCGGATTTGGAAAACTCTGTTTTCGTTGGAAAGTGGATAATTTAATGGTGGTCCTATTTTAATTTCATTGGCATTGGACATTCGACTTAATAATTGAAATTGGTTTTCTTTTTAGTTAAAAAATGTCTCTTGTAAAAGTGTTGTATCATTAAATATGAAATATATTATTCGATTCTACGTACATCAACGTGGTATACTCCCACTTAACAACGGTTAAAATTACAGTCATAAATTTCCCCAAATGTACGCATACAATTTATTATTTATACTCGTCTTTCACATTTTCCGCATTGATGTCAGTTTTAATATGGTCTGATATACATAAATATAGGTATAAGATATTCCATTTATGTTATTAAATATTTTGGTTCTTCATTCATAATGTTGACTGCTTGAGAATGTAATTCACTACAAACGTCGTGGTCAGACTTTTCAACACCATTTAATCTAATATTCATCAAATAAATATTAAATCAATAACTGTTAGGCTAATGTGTGTTATTATTAACCTTTTCTTTCAATCAAGGCGTATGTGTTTTTTTAATATTTTTTAGATTCAAAACTTTGAACATGTACTTACTGCGCGCCCCTTTTTTGAACGCCTCTAGTAAAATAATATCCGTCCTTATTTGAAAACTTTTGAAATTCATACTACATTCTCAGCTCTCATTTAACTACGTGAAAATTAATATTGTTGGCATATCATATATTTAAATATAAAATCACACATTAATGACTAGTTTCCGCTGGCGCTACAAATACAGCATTCGGCAACTTCATATTGAAGTGTGTAGTGACTTTTTGATATGCTGCTTATGTGAGTGAACAAAATAGTGAACTTCCAAACTTTACCCTATTAATAGGATAAATATTTTATACGCACCAATAATAAAATTAATGTTATGAATGTAGCTTAAAAATATCTAAACGACGAATAATAAATTAATGGGAAATGTATCAATTTATTGTGTGTATGATGTGTAGATTGGGAATTAAATTAAAAAACTTAATGAATAATATAAAATATGATGTTATAGCTAAATAAAACCAAATTAAAAATATTTGATTCATTTATTATGCGTGTATCAGCGCGTTGATTATTAAGTTCTGACAGAAAAAAACATAACTTGTAAAAGAAGGCCAATAATTTATTTAGCACCTTATTACCTTGGTACTAACAGAATATTATGCTATTCACCGCACAAATAACAGCACAATAGTTGATAGGAAAATTTCTCTATATATTCACCTACTAAGTCAGATTTTAACCTTGTCTGCTAATTTTGTTTAAACATTAAGTAGGTTTTATGACGATAAAAATTCAGTCTACTTTTACTTGAATTTATTTGAATACTAGCTGTGACCGTGGTTTCGCACACGTGGACTACAGAATGCCCGCGCGAATCTTGCTCCCCCGCTCCCGGCTATTTTAAATATAAACATGATTATTGTGGGTGTTCCTTAGAAGATAGATGTATACTCTCCCGAACTTTTTTGTAGGTCTTTTTAATGCCTATAAATATGTAGTACATTAGTTTGCTATATCTCTTATGTTCACTCAGCATAAGCCATTTAAGCACCGGAGTTCATTCACCGTGACCAGTTTTTTATTATTTACGCGAAACCCTAATTCTTTTTCTAAAATAGAAATAGCCTAAGTTACTCCCTATATCATCAGCTATCTATCAGTGAAATTCCCGTCAAAATCGGCCCAACCGTTTCGGAGATTACCCGGAATAAACAGAGACAGTCAAAAATTTAAAAAATGTATATACTTTCATATGCTTTTAGTAAAAAACTGTTATTTTGACATTACAAACCGACACTGCAATTTTATTAATTGTAAATAGATTAATAGCAAAACTGACCAATAGCGAGTCGTGTATGTAACAGGATCCGCAGGGAACATAAAACAAGAAAAATAATAGTAAAGAAAAAAAAGGAATAATGTAGTTGTAGCGGAAGCCAGTAATTAATTTATGTATAAAACCAATTCCCGTTATATTTTTAATATGTAATATGATAAGTCAGCGAGGAAAGTGAGCCAAATATGTCACACAGGCTAACAAAGTGCTTTTTGTTGGTCTAAATATTTGTCAGGATTATAGGATAAAAAAATGCCCACGCGAAGGTTGGTTAGAATATAATAATGCCTTTGAATTATTTAAATTATATACAACAATACATAGTACATATATTAAAATTTCCAAACTTTATATTAATAGATGGATAGACTAGATAATTCGCGGGCGTCAGACATGTACATTACATTACATACAATGAATGGGTTAATAAGGTAAATAAACCAGCTAGTTAGTTTGGTGCGACAGCTACTATTTACAGAAAATTTATATTAGTTTGTTGCAGCAGTAGCGATATTAAAAATTATTTTTATAACCTTATATCACATAATATAAAAGCGTAATAGCAAAATATAAATGTATTTATACCAATAGATCGAAAATAAGAAGTTTTGTAAGTGTTGCACAATTTTATAAGAGCATAGAAAAAACTTTGGTTTCGTCGATTTTTAGGCGTTTTATATTATCCCTTTATATACTCTTTATTAACTCTCTAGATACATAACTACAAGGTGGTAGAAGATCCAAAGTTTGCTCGATTCGATGCAGAAGCAAGTGTCTATTACAGTGATTCTTTCATCAAATAATTTATAGTTACAATAAAGTGATACTACCTTGGTGATACTGTCCAATGAGATGTAGCTTATTGTTTGATTTATTTTAGATGTTATTCGTCATCTATTACCTCTCAAATATTCTCTTACTCCCAATATCTAACAACCTCAACAAATGGTGATTACGTTGTTATAAAACTATATAATCGATTTTTTTATTTGCAGATAGTACCATCAACCCAATGGATGAATTGAAAGCGGTGTACGTCGCATGCAAGTTCGGAAAATTTCATATCAAATTACTTTTAATTACTTTCGTTGGTTCCGTGGCCGGTATTCTTGTTACGAATACCACAGCTTTCCTACTTTCAAACGCTGAATGCGATTTAGGAATGGATTTGGTTCAAAAAGGCTTGTTAAATGCAATGCCTTATATTGGTATGTCACGTAAGATAAACATATTTCTAAAATAAAGGATTTCCTTTAACAATAGCTTCTAAATGAATCATAACGAAACGGATGTTCGACTTTCGAAAAATAAATAGTTTTCACCATAAAATGTTGGCTAACTAACTTCATAATTTATGACCTTTAAAAAGTTATAGCACAGTGAATTCTGAATAAATTAACCAGAAATACGTATAACAGAACAAGTATGAGAAAAAAATGTGTACAAAAAATTATAATGTTTTTAGTAATTTCACATTCGTATTTTCAGGAATGCAGTTATCGTCAGTAATTTCAGGATTCTTATCAGATACGTTTGGACGAAAGTCTTTCTTACAATTTGGCTTTGGAGGAATATTCTTATTTACTTTACTAGCTGGTTCGAGTCAAACCTATAATCTATTGATTTCCGCTAAGTTTTTTGAAGGTGTTCTGTAAGTTGTTTTCTTTTTTACCAAATATACATTTGAATTTATTTTATCTGCTCATTTAAAAGTCTATTACTGTTTATATATTATGAAAAATGCTAGAAAGACTCTACCATGTGATTATTATTTATCACAGGGTTTATTTTCTACATTTGGTAGGGTTTAGGTATATTTATTTTCATGTTAATTTTTTACGCCATAGTCCGGAAATTTCTTGCCCAATACTTTATAATATTACATAAGTTAATTATTTACTTTCCTTCAGCTGTTATTAGTATAAGAGATTATTATCTTCACGTTATCTTTGCAAATATTATGTACCTATGCCTTTAATTTAATAAATTAGATCAAATTCATTTTATAATACGTAATAGCTTTAAATAAATAATGTGTGTGTGTGTGTGTGTGTGTGTGTGTGTGTCATCCTGGCCGAGTTCAGCTACAGCGACTTTTGATTCTCTGGATATGTATAAAATAATTTAATCAGGACATTGCAGTGACTACTGTACCCAATTTTGTTGATAAAGGTACGAGTGCATGTCGGGCATGTTAAAACTCCACCAACATAACTGTAAGGTATGACCACAGATGGTCTGGTCTTTAAATCGTCTCCTCTCTTATCGAGGTTATCACAGCGCTGAGATTCAAAGGCGTTTGCCTGTAGCTGAACAAGGTGTCTCCATTCATTGCGCTGTGCTGCTTTTGTCTCCCACTGAGAGGGCTCTATTTTGCATCGCTTCATGTGCCTTTTTAGAACATCCTTATATCTGAGGTACTATCCACCGCGCTTACGCTTACCGTACTGGAGTTCTGAAAAGAAGATGCGCTTCGCTACTCTACTTTCCGGCATACGAGACACATGTCCGCACCAACGTAGCTGTCGTCGCATCAGATACATTTCAATGCCGCCGACATTTGCACGCCTCAGTACATTCGAGTTCCGAACTCGGTCCGACCATCGGATGTTCATGATATCCCGTAGGCATTTAAGATGAAATCTGTCAAGTAATCGAACGAGCTTCCGGTACAAAACCCACGTCTCAGAGGAGTAGAGGAGATTTGGTAAAATAGTGGCCATATACACACTGATCTTAGTGGATAGTTTGAGGTCATGCGAACGAAATACCTTTGACCGCAATTTACCAAAAGTTGCAGCGGCAGCTCCTATCCTGCTGTTTATTTCGTTGTCTAAGTCACACTTAGATGTTATTGTGCTACCTAGGTACTTAAACTTCTCCACTAATTTCAGAATTTCCTCACCAATTGTTATAACGGGGACCACGCTGCTATAAGCATTCACTGTCATTACTTCCGTCTTCTTGATGTTTATCTTAAGGCCAAACTTCACACATACTTCGTCAAGACCTGAGATAAGGTTCTGCAAACCTTCCAACGTATCTTCAACAAAGCACAAATCATCATCATCATCAAATAATAATGGACCTGTAATATTAATAACATTTCCATTTTATTCAATTTTATAAAGCTGTGAACAGTATTTAGCAACTGGGGTATTATTGCAATAATGTAATATTGAAACACATTTATACATATAAAAACTTGCTGACTGCGTGATACAGGATTTTGGATGGTGAAAATGATTATGATGCGGGAAGCGAACCGAACAAATTGATACGTGTTCGGTTCGGAGTGTCGTAAATTTTACCTCCATAATTTATAGTTGAACCCAAAATTTTCTATTATACCGATGTTACTGCTGTATTTTCGAAATAAATAACGATGCGTAGATCTATCATATATGAAAATGATCACTGTAATTTGCAAGTATTCGTTTCTTTTAGGCATAAAGCGAAAAATACTGTAAAGAAGTATGTACTAAATGAGCGATTTCCCTTTATTTATGATTTTAAAATAGAATATTATATTATAAAATCGTTCACGGATAACCTAACTCTAACAACTTCAAAATATAATTGAACAAAATTACAAAAACAAAATTCGGAAATCAAGTTTAAAAAGTTTTGTTTGTAAATATTCATATACTAATTTAATAAAAGGCATTTATTATGCACTATAGAAATAATTGAAGAAATATATTGATTTCAGTCAACACATTTTCCTGAACTAGCTAACCACTGTCGCTTTCTTTAGATTCGTGAATTTCATGCATTCGTACTGATTCCGACTGCGTCTTACTTATAACCTACGCTACAGTCAGTATTTTTGTATTTGATCCGCTAAGCTGGCTACAACTTCTGTGTCCACGCGCAATAGTATTTAATATCTTCTTGTTATTCTTTCATCAGTCGTACGATTCATGTGGCTAATCGAATAAATCATGTCTTTATATATTATGTTCGTGACACTTTCTTTTAGATCAGTCATCCTGCGTTCCTTTTCACAATCTTCTAAGTTAACTACACAAACGGATCTGAGAGATCATGTGGGTAAACAGTCTCATTTATTAAATACTAAAAAAATTGCAATTTGTGAATTAAATATTAACTATTATTACAGATTCGCAATGTCGATAAGCGCAGTGGTGACATTAGCACCAGAATTTTGCCACGACGGTATCAGGGATCGAGTAGTGCTGTGTCAGGCATCATTCGCAGCAATAGCTCAAATCATTATTCCCGCTATGGCCTGGGGTATTTTAACCCAAGATTGGAGTTTCACATGCTTCGATGGATATTTTGGTACGAAGAAACTATCTCTATGAATGTAGTTCCAACCAACTATTTTATTGTAAATTAGAGTTGCACCACAATCACGTCGTATATTAATAATGATATACTCCTAAGCTTAGACTAAGAATTGTTTCTCAAATAGAAGTACTGATAAGATAATATGATAAGAGCTTAGCAATTGGTTTAGTTAGCCAGATGTTCAAAAATAAAGATTTTCATCTTAAAAGCGTTTTTGAAGTCTGCAGGGATATTTTGCAAATGCTTTTGAATATTATAATCTCATACAAATTGACTCCTATATAATGTAGTTAGAATAACAGTTGAAGAGTGAAGATTTAAGCAAATTTATTATTGGCCTAACCTAGTTAAATAAAGCAACAACTTGCAAAGGGCAGCTGAAAATAGTATGAAGTATAAAATCACGATGAACCGGATTCATCCGTGTGGACAATATTATGCATTTATAATTCTGATTATTTTTTGACTAAAATTATAATCTTTCAGTTTTAAATACCTGGAACATATATCTATACGTCATGTCGCTCTGGTCCTTGGTAGCTTGTTACCTGAAAGTCCAAAATATTTAGTGACTCAAAAGAAATATGAGGAAGCTAGAAAGATACTTATTAAAATGTATCAAGAGAATACTAGAAAACCCCGTAATACATTTCCGGTAAGATATTTAAATTGATCATTATTTTAGACAATATGGTTATGAATTTTATACAGTAATAAAACCACCGAGTTAAGTTCTTTTATGTTAAAATTATGATAATAATTCACCTCACGAGTCTATTTCAGAATATCAGAATAACCTAAAATAACATTCTTACCATTGTTATTTTAAGATTAACTACATTTTCATACGTTATCGTGAAATAAAATGTCTCAAATTGATTGGTATCATATTTTGCAAATTAAAACTTGGATGCGTTAATTTAGATAGTACCTCAATTATTAGGTACACCAATATTAGAGTTACAAATCACTTTTAATAACAATTTTATATGATGTTGTCAAAATCATTAATAGTATTTGTTAACAAAATATTTGCGAAAGTACCTCTGTTTATGTTTTATAAGTTTAGATAATTTTTACCCTTTTCTCTCTCAGTTCATGGATTTATGGAAGAATGAATCAAGGGATAAAATTACGGAGAAAAGGACAGAAAGTCATTTAAACAACAAATCGTGAATGGATTGAACAATGTAAAGCTTCTATTTAGAAAACCGTTGATTTCATATGTTGGAATGTTAAGTTTCATGAACTTCTTGATTGTGGGAAAGTAGGTATAATATTAAATATGAATTTTATTAATTTTAATTTTATATTAAGTACTAGATTGATACTGAGAAATGATTTAAAAGCAATGATGGCTAAATGGTAGCATGCATGGACTCGACGTCGATCGATGTGATTTCGAATCCCTACAGCCTGAGCTTTACCAATCTAATACAGGTGTATTCCGGCAGCTGCACTTGACTACCAGTTCCCCCGCTAGGCTTAGCGTGTTACCATCTTGGGTCAAATCGTCACTTAACATTAAATGAGAAGGGGGCAAACGTTAAAACCTACAAAAAAACGCTGCAATATTTTGTTCCATTTTTTTAAATATTTGACTTCGAAATGTTTATATTTACTTTAAAACAATAAAATTAGACGAACCGTTTCACAAGATAACTCCTTCTGAAACCTTGACCGTGACATAAAGAGACCATAATTCTGAAATAGGATTGTGTATCAAGTATGAATCTTGTTACAATTGAGCCCAACTTCCGTGAGTTCAACGGTTACGGAACTTGTAATATTGAAGGCAAAAATAAAAGTTACTCACGCGATACACTGACAAAGTAATTTAATGGCCGCGGTTCTTGGCAGTCGTGCGCTACCTGGCTCTAACTGTCACCGTTTCTATCGCTTTATGATTTATACATTACGTATTTACCGTCATCTGGTCTGTAAATGATAAGTATACGAAACTTAATTTTCTTGATGGTATACCATGTTTATATTTTTATACAGCATGCTTTTAGAGAATACATTTTTACTTTCGCGGAAACACGTTGTTGGCATGTTCTTAGTAATAATAATAATAATATCAGTTTTATAATATTTTCTTTCTAAGGGAAAGCATGGGCTTGCTTACCAAGCGAGTCTACGAATTATTGGCAATTTGAAACGCCTAGTAAATCCACTATTCTATATTTTTCCCACGTACGGTGATAATACAAGAATATTTCTCAAGCGTTCTGGTTTCCTCACGTCATGTTTCCTTCTCCGTCAGACATAAAACAGTATTTCGAATTGTAATTAATAAATGTTCGCGTATTTACGGAAATCGAATCGATATTCCACCGGTCCAGAACAGTCGACTTTTTAAGTAATTACAGTGCATACATATCTTAAATACAGTCTAATTTTTTTTTTGTTTCAAAAGTAAAAGGTAGAATTGAGAGGAAATACTACACAAGATCTATTTAGCTACCGCAATAATTTATTCAGGTACTATTTAAAAAATATGAAATTACAATCAAATTAGTAAGTTATGGTCTAATAATTTTAAATTGATTTAAAAGTTTTAGATCATTGTATTATAATATCTGGTTTTGTACAATACGTAAGCAAAGTTGGATATGAGAATATCCGTTCGAATTTGGTAAACTTTGTAAGTACATTCATTATATAGCAACACTATTATATACATGGCTTTATAATAATATATTTATAACAAAAAGTTGTAAGTAAGTTATAATACATCCGAATGACTCAATGCAGTAATATTTAAGGACCTTAATTACATCGTATTTACGAAGCAAAACGATCATGTATTAAGGGTATGTTGTAGGATCTAATCTATGAAACTACACTGATTCTAAAAACTCTTTCACATATAGGAAGATACATTATAACTGATTTTTATAGGCTGTTGTATTCTTGTTAAATTTTATATTTATATTAATGCGAATGAAATCGGCGCGGTTGCTAGTATTTATAAATGCATAGAAACTTACATCATAAGCTTATAGTATTAGTTGTTTCGATAGCTTTGGTGATAACGGTTTGTGCCTTTATTTAATAGTAGGTATATAAGCTATTGCGCTAAATTCGAATATTTGCGATAATATACTTTGCAAAATTGTAAATATTTATTTAAACAAACGATCGCTCTAAGGTCGAAATTCGACCAGCGACTTTTTAATTATAGACTATTTTCTGTTTGATATTTACAGAATTCATAAACCTAAACAATGAAGTATTACTTGCTGTCACTTTTCGTTGAATGACAATGTCAATATTTTGGGGGGTCTAAGTTTAATGGCACTTGTCAGGTTAGGATTCGCAGTATTAATTTATTTAATTTAATATATTAGTAATAGATATTATAGATATATTTTAGCTTTCTGCACTCCTTCTCCATATAAACTTTAACCATACCAAATCTCACAGTCTTCCGTGCACGCAATATGCTTAAAAATGGGTACAAAGTTTTTGCTTCACGTATTAATATTATTGTGAATAAAAGGACGTCCACAATATTTTAATGTGTGCTAAATTAATAGCGCTTGTTTTATTCTTGTTTCTTACAAAGTTACAGTAGTTCGTAGTAACAATGTGGTTTCTTAATAACGTTCTTGACTGTAGTTTGCTTGTAGATTCGCTGCTTGCTGTTGCTGGTGTTGTGGTGTTTCTCGAACTGATCGCAGTACTGCCGTTTTTTTTTTTTTTTTTTTTTTTTTTTTTTTTTTTTTTTTTTTTTTTTTTTTTTTTTTTTTTTTTTTTTTTTTTTTTTTTTTTTTTTTTTTTTAGAACTGACTACACTGTTAGCCTTAGGGGCCCTATCGTCAAACAGAGCCGCTGCGGCTTTTACAGCTTCACCGGACTTGGGGGCGAGCGCTTAGGGCACTCAGCCGCGAAAGTTTGGGACGACCCGCACGAGAGTGCCAGAGTGGCCGAACCTCGGCTCGGGCGGTCGTCGCGAATGCGAAAAAGTCGCGATCTAACTAATTCCCTAATCTTAGGAGAATTCGAGCTAACTAATATATACTCATATGCACGTTCCCCTCCTCCTGGGAGGAAGGAGTGGACCATGCGTATGTGTATTTGTTAATCGGAATGGTTTTCTACACTAACTAGCGCATTAGTCTAACTAGCGCAAAAAAAGAAAAAAAAAAGGTCCCTTACAGAACCTATGTACCTGTGTGGTGTGCACGTGTGTGTGTTCATACGTGTGTAATGTTGTGTGTGGGTAACTAAGTGTTGCACGTATAGTGTCACTTTGTATCGCGCGGGCGGCTGCCTGACCCAAGGGCTTCACACCGAGGAACGGACCTAGGCTTGGGTTGCCGCTAGAGAGGGTGGACGTGACGGGTGTGCGGGAGCGAAGTTGACCGCCCGTCCTCTGCGGAGACAGTACTGCCGCCCTCTCCGCTATATTTAACCTCGCCCTTTGCCTCGCAACCGGTAGTGCGATGGATTCCGTGCGGGGCGTCGCTCAGCCAATGAGCGCGCACGCCCTGTGTGCGCGCTCTCGGCAGTACCATGAGTCACCATGCCAGATGTTCCGAGTCTGGCAAGTTTCATCCTTACAACTAGTGAAATTTATACATTTAAACTTACAACTAGCTATATTCTTATTCTAATCGTTTTAAAATACACATATTCACACATATTCAGTTCATATTATTATATCTATTCCTAACACGTATTTATAAACCTTATTCCTAACACGTATTATTTCATTTATTTGTTCATTCTATACTATTAGACTATCGTTATTCGCTCGCCCCGCTCGCTGTCCGCAACAGTTCTCCCCCCGGCGTAGCCTGCGCAGCCTCACTCTCCTCTCAGGACGGCGAGCTTCGTCGTCGGGCGCCGGAACATACCGCTCCTTGTCTTCACGTCGGCGCTCCGCACTCCTCCATCTGGTCCGGTGTAGGTTCTCGTGACGATTCCGCGTGGCCAGGTGTTGCGCGGCAAGGCGGAGTCGACAACCACGACCAAGTCCCCGATATTATAGATATATTTTAGCTTTCTGCACTCCTTCTCCATATAAACTTTAACCATACCAAATCACACAGTCTTCCGTGCACGCAATATGCTTAAAAATGGGTACAAAGTTTTCGCTTCACGTATTAATATAATGATTTATATAAATGTTAACTTATTTTACAGCGCATAATGGTCATAATTACTGTTCTACTTCGTATGGTCGCAGCTGAAATTATAGTTATAAATAAACAGGCTATACAACTCATTTTTATATTATCTGACTGTTCTAAACATTGACTCGTTAAATAACCTCTTTTAGCTTTGTAATATTAGAATAGATATAGCTTCCATTATATTAAATAATAACTGTAATTAAATTAATTCTCTAGGTATAATGTAATTAGACTATGGTTTCCACAATTGTCAACTATAGTCGAGCATTACGAAATGGATGGCAGTCAAGATTTATGTCATCTCTTAGACGATTACACGACTAATTTGAGAATGATGGGCTTAAATACAGTGGATGCCGCTGACGTCTGTATACCGGTGAGTGTTTGTTTTAAACCATATAATTGTCAAGAAATTTATGTGCATACTAAAACAACCTGCTTATTGTTATGTGAAGTGACAATATGGCTCAAGATGGTTATTTAGTGGGAGAACTTAATCTCAAGTGTAATTGCCGGAATACACCTTTAAGTATCAACTCAGCCAGACGGGCATTAAAAGTCCTTACTATGGTTTTATCACTATGCTTTTCTTCACGGAAAGCTCAAGGTCATTGTAGGGATTCAACCTCATGTCGAATGACGTATTTTTATACACTGAGCCATCATTAATTATTTAATACCATATTGTATAATGTTTGTCTAACTTTGGAATTTCATGGTTCTCTAAAATGCATTAGAACGAAGCTTAAATAAACTAGGCAGGAAAGATACTGTGAAGCATCTTGACCACAATTTATGGGATCAAAGTGCCTTCTGGGCATTATCCTTGCAGCTCCTCTCCTCTCAGGACGGCGAGCTTCGTCGTCGGGCGCCGGAACATACCGCTCCTTGTCTTCACGTCGGCGCTCCGCACTCCTCCATCTGGTCCGGTGTAGGTTCTCGTGACGATTCCGCGTGGCCAGGTGTTGCGCGGCAAGGCGGAGTCGACAACCACGACCAAGTCCCCGACGTTCAGAGGGCGCGTGCTGTCGGCTGAGTTCCCGCGTGGCACCAGTGTAGGGAGGTACTCCTTAACCAAGCGCCGCCAGAAATGATCGGCGAGCGCCTGGGTTGCTCGCCAGGTACGCCGGTCCGCCGTGTCGCAGGTCCCCGTCATAGGCATACCCGTCGAACTCCCAAGCAGAAAATGGTTGGGAGTGATCGCCTCTGGGTCCCGCGGGTCGACGCTCACGTGCGTTAGAGGCCGCGCGTTAATCGAATGCTCGGCCTCCGCGAGCACAGTTTGGAGCACCTCTTCTTTAGGCGCACGCTCGTTCAAAGTGGCGGCGAGCGCGGTTTTTACTGACCGCACTAGCCGCTCCCATGCACCTCCCTGGTTAGGCGCGCCGGGCGGGATGTAGCGCCACTCGACGCTGTGCCGTAGCCCCTCCCCCCGTAGCGCAGGTGCCCATTCGGCGTAGGCGGTGCGTAGCTTGGTGTCCGCCCCACGGAAGTTGGTCGCGGTATCGCTGTGGCTGAGTAAGCCGAGCGGGTCATAGATTGACATAACCGCACTCAGAGCTTCTCGCTTTGTAGGTGCCCGCTTGCGTGCGCGTACATCGGCTGGTACCCGATGCATGGACGTGTTAAACCCTAATTCATCCGTAGCTGCATTCCAGTATAGGCCCAGGATCTTTTCTTGTTCATGCCCGCTAAGTTGTGCGGGCGATCGTGCGCGTAGCTCGTCCGATGTTCCACTGAGTACGCTCGCTCGGTTGCTGCTCCATCCGCGTAACGTAAAGCCGGCTACTGCGTGGACTTCTTGTATTTCCCTCATAGTGTGGATAGCTGTTTCTTCATCGTCGTAGCTATCCACCAGGTCGTCCATGTAGTGGCTCTGCGTTATTGCCTTGAACGCGTCTGGATGCGTTCGTGCATGCTTTTCAGCGTTGCGGTCGCGTACACTGTGTGCTATGAACGGTGAGCTTGCTGCGCCGAATATCAACGATCTCATTTTATATTTCTGTGGCGGCTTGTTCCGGTCATTGCCTCGCCACAGAAATTGCTGTGCCGGCTGGTCCGCTTCGCGTATTCGTATTCTCAGAAACATTTCCTCTATATCAGCAGTGACGGCGACGGGCTTCTCTCTGAACCGGAATAAAATTCCCTGCAGCGATCGTAGCAGGTCCGGTCCCTCTAATAACTCATCGTTTAAACTCGTAGTTCCACTGCGTGCCGCGGCATCGAATACTACTCGTAGCTTGCCGGGTTTGTTCGGGTTGAATACAGCGAAGTGAGGTAAAAACCAGCTGATGTTGCTAGTCTGTTCGTGTCCCTCGCAGCGTACGGCGTAGCCCTTCTTAAGCAAGTTTTTGATCTGACTTGTATACGCCGCCGCAAACTCTGTGGAACGATCCATTTTCTTTTCTATCGAGTGAAGTCGTCGTAGCGCCATATTATAGCTATTAGGTAGTACTACGTCGTCGCGGAGCCACGGTAGACCTACTTCGTAGCCTTCACTGCGTTGTTGGATCGTTCCGTCGAGTATTCGGGTCGCGCGCTTGTTGGCGTCGCTGATTCTCGGTTCGCGGGCTACGCCGAGCGCGTCTATTTCGAAGTGCCGTTCTACGAGCTCGTGTAGACTTTCGTTCCGGATCTCGCTGCCAGTGTTGCGTTCAGGTGCGTATATGTGTAGCAGGGCTTTGCTGTGGCCGATGATCACGTGTGGTGCGGTTCTGTGCACCACCCAACCCAGTTGAGTTTTCGACGCCGCCGGCTGGTTCGGTTTGCCGACGCGTAGCTCTCTGGATACGATCATCTCCCAGTGGTCCGTACCTATCAATATACGCGGCCTCGCCTTCTCATAGCACACCTGCTTCACTTTCAAATTGCGCAAGTGAGCGTGTTGGAGTGTGCTTAGAGATACTGTTTGTTCGCGCAGTCGGAGTCCTTTTATCGTTCGAGCTCGGAACTCGTGCTTCTTGTTGCCGCCCGGTTCGTACAACTTCGCTTGTACAATTTGGCTATTCGTGTACTCTTTGTCCATATTGACGCCTTGTAGTTGCAGTGGATGTGACGGTCCATGCGCTCCGATGTCCTTGGCCAAGTCCTCGTCGATTAGCGATATAGTCGAGCCCTCGTCCAACAGAGCGTACGTGTTCACCGCTCCTTTGGGGCCCGATATAGTCACCGGACAGATTTTTAGTATAATCTGTCTCGGTTCTATAGTTGTTGCGACAGCCATTACCGTCTCGCTCGTTGACGGTGTCACGTTGTTCTGAGCTTGCTCTTCGCTATCGCTTGGTCTGTCGTTGTGAAGCGACGAGTGATGCGGACGACGACAGGAGTTAATACCGCACGGCTCTCCTTTGCAGTACACACGATGATGGCGTTTGTCAATACATTTGAAACAGACGCCTTTGCTCTTCACTAGCTCCCACCGTTGCTCGACGTTCAGTGCCTTGTATTGCGGGCACCGAGACAACGGATGGGGCTTATCGCAGCTAGGACACAGATGTTCAGTTTCTGTGTCCACCGTAGCAAAGACGTTCTGTCTCTTTCTGGCGGCGACTTGCGGTGCGGCAGGCTTCAATAATTCGCGTCTAGAGGTCGCTGTCGAAGCGGTGGCGGGCGCACATGTGTGTTTTAACGCACGGCTCGCTTTACGCATTAGGAAGCGTGATAATACAACGACCTCTGGATCCGTTGTTCCCTCGTTCTCTTCCGCATAGTCGCACCACCGGGACTTCAGGTGTGGGCTAAGTTTTTCTAATACTTCCCGAGCCAGCATCGGGTTGTACAGGTAGCTCCGCTTGTCGAGATTTAGTAAAACACAGACTATGTTTTGTAGTTTTACTGCGAACGCGTTCAGTTCGCTTGCGGTAGCTCCCGGTCGTGGTAATCTCCGCATATCATCCAGCGCCTTGTCTATAATTACTTCCGGCCTGCCAAAACATTGTTCCAGTGTCCGCATGATTTCATCTGGATTGTTCGCGGTGTGTAGTAGCGCTGCCACTGCGTCGCGGGCGTCCCCACGCAGGCTGTTACGTAGGCGCGCTATGTTTTCTATCGGCGAGAAACGATACAGCTGCGTGGAGTCCCTCATAGCTGCTTTGAATGGCAGCCACTCGTTGATCGCTCCAGTGAATACAGGTAAGTCGGCGGCTTGGCGTGGCGGTGGATGAGTATGCGTCATCTTTTCTAGTATCGCGGCGAGCTGTTTAATATCACTGCTCGATTGCGACGGTAATTGCGAACGGGCACGTCGTTCAGGCCTGCGTTCGTCTTGTTGCCGCGCGTCGTTACGAGTACACGGTAATTGTTCCCCCCGTGTAGCTTCGGGCTGTGAGCGGAGCCAGTCATCCACTCGGTGAATACGTTCATCTGGCTCCTCGTTCGTTTGCTCACGTCCGTCCTCTGCTTCATCCCGTATCGACGTTAACTCCACGGCGAGGCGTTTCTTTATTAATTCCGCCTCCATACGGAGTTCTTCACGGCGAATTGCGGCTAGTTTCTCTTCCGCTTGTAGCTCGGCGAGGCGTGATCGCATAGTCGCACTCGTCGTCGATCTGTGTGAGCGTGGCGGTGAAACGTGGCCTGTTCTGACGTCAGTGCGAGTAACAGGTACAGAGGGTGTTCCCTCCGGTCGGGGTGTGCCCTCAGCCTTCTGTGTGTCTGGCGATAGCGGCGATTCTTCGAATACTCGGACTGTGTTGTTTCTGTTTTGTGATTCCATTGCGTCTCCCTGGCTTCTCGTAACAACCATTGATCTGGGTACGCCGTTCGTGGATACAGATGTCTTGATAACACGTCGTTTCTTCTTCAAGCGTTGTTGTAGATCAGCGAAATGTTCTGTTCTTTTTTCTTCCGATCCGGCTTCCGAAGGACCAGATAATATTGTGAATAAAAGACGTCCACAATATTTTAATGTGTGCTAAATTAATAGCGCTTGTTTTATTCTTGTTTCTTACAAAGTTACAGTAGTTCGTAGTAACAATGTGGTTTCTTAATAACGTTCTTGACTGTAGTTTGCTTGTAGATTCGCTGCTTGCTGTTGCTGGTGTTGTGGTGTTTCTCGAACTGATCGCAGTACTGCCGCCCTCTCCGCTATATTTAACCTCGCCCTTTGCCTCGCAACCGGTAGTGCGATGGATTCCGTGCGGGGCGTCGCTCAGCCAATGAGCGCGCACGCCCTGTGTGCGCGCTCTCGGCAGTACCATGAGTCACCATGCCAGATGTTCCGAGTCTGGCATGGTTCATCCTTACAACTAGTGAAATTTATACATTTAAACTTACAACTAGCTATATTCTTATTCTAATCGTTTTAAAATACACATATTCACACATATTCAGTTCATATTATTATATCTATTCCTAACACGTATTTATAAACCTTATTCCTAACACGTATTATTTCATTTATTTGTTCATTCTATACTATTAGACTATCGTTATTCGCTCGCCCCGCTCGCTGTCCGCAACAAATATAATGATTTATTTAATTAATGTTAACTGCAGCGCTTAATGGTCATGGTTACTGTTCTACTTCTTATGGTCGCAGCTGAAGTTATAGTTATCAATAAACAGGCTATACAACTCATTTTTTTATTATCTGACTGTTCTAAACATTGACTCGTTAAATAACCTCTTTTAGCTTTGTAATATTAGAATAGATATAGCTTCCATTATATTAAATAATAACTGTAACTAAATTAATTCTCTAGGTATAATGTAATTAGACTATGGTTTCCACAATTGTCAACTATAGTCGAGCATTACGAAATGGATGGCAGTCAAGATTTATGTCATCTCTTAGACGATTACACGACTAATTTGAGAATGAGGGGCTTAAATACAGTGGATGCCGCTGACGTCTGTATACCGGTGAGTGTTTGTTTTAAACCATATAATTGTCAAGAAATTTATGTGCATACTAAAACAACCTGCTTATTGTTATGTGAAGTGACAATATGGCTCAAGATGGTTATTTAGTGGGAGAACTTAATCTCAAGTGTAATTGCCGGAATACACCTTTAAGTATCAACTCAGCCAGACGGGCATTAAAAGTCCTTACTATGGTTTTATCACTATGCTTTTCTTCACCGAAAGCTCAAGGTCATTGTAGGGATTCAACCTCATGTCGAACGACGTATTTTTATACACTGAGCCATCATTAATTATTTAATACCATATTGTATAATGTTTGTCTAACTTTGGAATTTCATGGTTCTCTAAAATGCATTAGAACGAAGCTTAAATAAACTAGGCAGGAAAGATACTGTGAAGCATCTTGACCACAATTTATGGGATCAAAGTGCCTTCTGGGCATTTATATCAGAACTTTGCAGTTCCTATTAACGTACAATTTTATTGAGAGCTTTTTTAAATAGTTCTATTTAAACAACCTCCATTATTAATTTATGAGTTAAAGGCATTAGTAAGCTTTTGTAAAATGTATTGATTGAATTTAGAATTTCATATTTTTGCTTATTTTGTAGGAATTCATATTATTTTTATGTGGGCAAGTTAAATAGTAAAATAATCATTTGTTACTACACGCTTTTTAATGGTAGAGGAGAAATTGATTATATCATAGACATATTTCAAAATGAATAAATAAGAACTCTAATTAAATACAATGGATTCATAAACCATTTACTTATTTTATGTGAAGACGACAAATTTACAATGACAATAAAATTATGTGACTGCTATGAGCGAGGTCTTGAGTTCGAATCTCAGATCCAGCAAAGTGATATTGGGGTTTTCTATGAAATTCTCAGTAGCAGCTCGGAGTTTGATTTTGTGCCCGATTAATGGCAATAGTTTCGTCCCTATTACATGGGACCTAAAAACATACTCGGCGAATTGTGGGTGTACATTACATTACATTAGGTAGTACACCTCTGCCTAACCCTTCGGAGAATACAGGCGTGATAGTATGTATGTATAAAATTATATAGTTGATTCAAAAAAAGGATTTTCCTTCTTTCCACTGGGTTGTATCCAAAGATCTTGCTTCATAACGTGTATTGTCAAAAAAGGTGGTAAAACTAATCATACATCCTCTCTTTTCAGACAAAAAGTGGATCAGAAACCTACATCAACAGCATAATTATTGGTTTCGTGTGCATTTTGCCTTACTTTATTTTAGGAGCTGTAGTGAACAAAGTGGGAAAGAAGTACCTTTTGATAACTTGTGGTTTGATATGTATTGGTGCAACTATAGGCCTCCGTTGGGCTGATTCGAAAGTTATTATGGTATCTTTGTTCTCTTTGGATATCGCAATAGCGCAAAGTATGAAAAGCTTGACGCAGGCTTATGCTGTTGAATTCTTCCCGACTAAAATAAGGTGAGTTTCATATAGTTCTGTTTGTATAAGTACTTTTTTTTTCAAATTTCCTTAAAGCTGTATAAAAAGCACTCATTACTAATATGTTTTTTTTTTCTGTAGAAATGTATGGATTTCATTCAAAAACAGCTTGATTGATATTTATGATATTTTGTACACGGGCTATATGATTGTTCAATTAATTGGTTAAGAATATTCAATAATACTTTTAGAAATCTTAAAAAAAAATCTTACAAATAAATTCTTAACCAATTTTCATGAAATTTTATACACGGGAAGTATAAATCATTCCATAATCGATAGGTTAAAAATATACGATAAGTAATAAGATAAAAGTTAATATTTTATATCCCACAAAATGGTTAAGAATCGAGTTCAAGATCCATAAAGCTCAATTTGAGATAAACTAATAGAATATTAGGACAAATTCATTAATTTAAACGTTACATTTTAAACAATCCCAACAAATAAAAACCAAGATGGAAATCAGTTTTAAAAAACGTGTCATACAGTACCCATTACAAGTTTATATACTGCTCGAGTAGATGCACCAATGCTGTTAAAGTGCACATCAATAATATCACTGTAGTTATTTAGGATCTTACAGAACCTAGGAACCTATGGTGAACTTGTACCCAAGACAGTGTGTCTGAATGGTGGACATAGTGGTATATTTAAAAACTGGTCAATATTTCATTATATATAATCAATCTAATATTAACTTGAGGTAATATTATTTTTAATAGCAATTTACCTTTTGGCACCATTTCAAACGAACCGCAACGCGGTCTGGCCTCCCGCACGTTACCAAAATTTTCGTTAATGTTTTCATATAAAATTATACACTTACTCCATTAGTAAGGTGCTTTATGGTATAAAATGTTTTTATTGTAATTTTCTCTTGTAATTACGAAGCTATGTTCAAGACGGTTAGTTTTGAAAAATGTTATAACGATACGACCCTGTTTTTTTAAATAAAGAAAGATTTCAATTAAATGCCTTTTTATAATTTATTAGCAGACCCGTGCGAATACTTCGCACAAGAATATAAGCAATCTAACTAACAGCTGTCATGTTAGTTTAACAGATTGTTAATAGATGGCGTCATGAATATATTTTCAATAGATAGTATTTTTGTTTTATTTTAGGATTTTTTAAATATTATATCCTGTAAATCAGTACCATTATACCGTATCCATTCCAATACAAATCAGAATAATAGGTGATGAGATAACACTAACAGATCATACAACATCAAAACATCATTCAAATAAGGTTCTGCCAAAACGCTGTGAAAAAAAAACCCTTATGTTTTGACAGTTAAAATTTTTGCTACTCATCAGCGACCCCCTTTCGGTCTTATTCTTGGCATACTTCATCAGTATTTGATCCACACCAACAATCTTTCCATATACATTTCAATTGGACGATTTGGTTTTTTTATGAGATTTGCAAGTTTCCCCGGTGGATAGTGCTCTGAACGAAGTCTTAATGTTACCTTTAAATATTGTCGAAATAATATTCACTAAACCAAGGTTTATTGTAAGGCAGGTATAATTTCTAATGAAACCGTTTTTTATTCCCTTTTTTAACGAAAATATTAATTTATACTTTTTGTTAGTTTTATCCATAACGGAGAAAGTAATATTTAAAACAATCTAAATGATTAAAATAGAATCAAAAAACCCAACTGCAACAAAACATTTCAATAAAATATATATTTTTCTATTTTTATTTTTTATTTGATTCCCAGAAGTTGCCCTTAAATACTACATACCCTATGTCACTCCCACAATTAAGACGAATTTAAAGACACTTTGAATGCTAAAATCAATCAAGCCGTTTAGGTTATAGAGCGTGCCATAGAAATAGACAAACATACGCTCGAAAAACATAACCCTCCTTTTTCGCAGTTGGGTAATAATGTTTTCATCATTAAATTATGTTGAAAAATTAACGGAAATATAGCGTTGCTAGGTAAAACACCTTTAAGAAATAATATAAGTTATATTTTTAAATTCAAATGAAGTAAAGTTTATAATCTCAATTTTCCTTCCACTTTCAGAACCTTAGCAACATCTTTCATCATGATGTGTGCTCGTATAGCCACATTACTTGGACACGTGACATTCCCTATACTATTAGATATGGGATGTTCTGTATCATTATTTACAATGTCTGGTGTGATGTTATGTAAGTACTTAAAGTCATCTTTTTCGGTAAAAGACGTGTAAAAATGGTATACGAAGCAACAGCTACGCGATATCATCCGTCTCAGCGAAAACAAAGACGTTTGCAAATTCTTATGCACGCCATATCTACGGTCATGATGCGGAATCACCTTTCGAACATCGTTTTCTCTTCCTTCTATGATACTGGATCCTTCAAAGGAGGTGTGAGGAGACATTTTTGCAAGCTAGCATAACAGCGACGACTGCCGATGAAATTCGACAGCGGTGGTGACCGTTATTTCTAAGACAGCACCGTACTTTGCATCAGGTATTGTGCAGTCATTATGCAAAGCTAGAATAAAAAAATTGCGCGTGCAGCACCGTAAATTTGATAGAAGTGAAACTTCTTGATTTGGGAGACTTGGATAACCTTATAGGTTAAGGTTATCCTGTATAACATTAATAATGTATAGCTGTCTTTCTCTTTCTCTTTACGTTATATCTTTCTTCTCTCTCAAGAAACGAAATGTGCCTAAACGTAACGTTATCAAATAACCGCTTATGAAATTTCACTTCAAAAGGAACCGGAATCCTAAATAGTTTTGAAAGGAAAAATGTTAAACTAAGTTTAATTTAAACTATGCCTAGCGTATTTAGTATGCCTTAACACCTTGTACTGAATTTTGCTGAGTAGGACACGATAATTATGTACAACTGAATCGAGACAACCATTTCTGTACATACAAGTAAAACTAGTGACACGAATAGGTATGTCGCCGATGTGCATCCACTTATCCTGTAATAAAACAGAGTGGCAGGGATTTGCACCAAAAACAAAAAGGTAACAAAAAGGCTACATACACTGTTTAGTTTTCTTACTAAGTCTTTTGTTTTCTTGTGGTGAAAATATTTTTTTGTTATTTGCTAAATATTATAGGTATTATGTTTTATGACATAACAAAAACATACCATCACGCCTGTATTCCCCGAATGGTTATTCAGAGGTGTATTAATGTACACCCACAGTTTGCTGGGTATGTTTAGGTCCCATGTAATAGGGGACGAGCCTATTGCCATTAATCGGGCACAAAGCCAAACTCCGAACAGCTACTAAGAATTTCATAGAAAACCCTAATATCACTTTGCTCCATTTGAGAATCGAACCCAGAACCTCGAGCACGGCAGTCGCGCTTAGGACTACTAGAGCAATGAGGCAATTTACTTAATAGATAATTTATTTTCAGGTGTAACATTCGTATCATGTTTTTTCCCGAACAGAAAAAATAGAAGTTCAAACTACAATGGGTAGTAATTGAATAAGGCTATTAAAAGGAAAATTAAATTTCAAGGAATATAAGATCTTAGAAATTAGCTGAGACGGTAATTATTTGTCTGCCTTATACGCTGGTGCATTCACAAATCTTATGAAGAAGAAAATTCAAGAAAAACCAAGCCATTGGAGCTATTGAATAAAATCAATTATTATTCGTTTATCTTATTGTAATAAATAAATAAATATTTACTTAGTGATCTTTTTACTTTTAAACAAACACTTTGGTGTGGTATCCTTCTAAAAACACACTCTATAGCTTAACCAACGAAATGACTTAATTTCTGGAATTTATGTACCAATGCCATAAATAATTTTCAAAACACTAATGAAGATTTTTTTGTAAACAAGAAAATTTTAATTCAATTTTTTTTTTATATAGGCGATTTTCTTGGGATTCTTGTTATTTATATTAATTATCTGCGTATAAAGTAAGTAAATCGACCAGTTTGGTGGGTGTCTAACTATATATGTTATAGGCAACGTATGAAATACTGGCATTAAACACCTAAGGGTAACCAGCAGTGTATGAAATAAAGAGAACTATTACATATTTTGCCTAAGCATTCTACAGAATGTCTAATGTTACTTAGTTCATGCCCATTTAAGATACATTAAAGCTTCGTTTGAAAGAAATATTAAAAAATAATAATATTTATTCACTTCGTAATGAATAGCTATATATGAAGCAACTACGACGTTTAAGGAAATTGTTGTAAAATATTTAAAAAAATCCTCAGTGCAGCTATAAGTACTTAAAAGCTTGGTGAATCATAAATATTGGACACGTTCTCTACATAATGTCAATGGATCTAAAGTCTTTCCCAGATTAATATGATTGGAACGAATTGTAGTATATGCTTGCAGTTCAGGCGTAACTCAAATAAAAATAAAACTTGTTATTGATAGGCATAATTTCACCGTATACATAAATAAAAATGAAATGCTGCTTGTTAGTAAGTGCATCAGTTGAGATCGCTATTTTTCATTTTGAAATATTTGTCATAGTCCAAATTAGGCTTTTAAGGCAAGAAAAATTCGACGACCATTTTTTCTATCGGACTGTTGTAATGAACTCGAGATTTTTCCAAAATACAAGTTACTCCTTATATAACATCAACTATCAGCCAGTGAAAGTCCCGTCAAAAATGGTTGAACCATTTCGGAGATTATCCGGACAAACAGACAGACACCGACATATGGACAAATGAACGACACAAATTTTAAAAATTGCCGGTTTGTTATAGGTACCGAGGTATTTGAACTGAGTAAAATGGGTTAGAAAAAATCGGGTTACTGGAGGTTTTTATTTTTTTACTAGTTTTTTTAGTATGAAGACCAATTTTGAAAATTTTAAATTCATAGTTTAACAAATAGTCTTAATTCTAGAAATCTTGGGGCATTTCTGTCATTATTTTTGACTGTGATTCTAGAAATGTTATTTAGGGTTACGGTTCCAAAGTTTAAATGACCAAAAATAATAAAAATTAACCACAATAACCGAAATATGGTTACAGTTTGACCAAATTTCTAGGTTTTTCTTAAATGCCCATAATTTCCAAACTGCATGGGATAGATTTTTTTTCTCATGATGGTTACAATCAATCATGTCACCCTGTTTCGGCTTGACGTTGAGTTCTGGGACACCCTGTACATCTTCATATGAACTTAGTAAAATTATATTATTTTGGCATTACAAACAAACACTTCAATTTTAATAATTGTACATATATAGATAGATATTGATGTCAGGAAGTAACTTCCTCTCTGTAAATCCACTAAAATTATAATAACTGTCAGTAGGCAACACGTATATACTTTATCTTTTAAATTGATAGATCCATTAAAATACTTGCCGACTCTTCTTCATGACTAGGAATTTTTCCGAACTGACGATAGTGTTTAAACATTTTTAAGGCCTATAGTTTTTTCTCTAATTCAATGAATTTTACAAGAAAGAGGTTTTTTAATTTGATAATTTGTACTGGCATATTGTTTGAAGCATCCTGGAACAATAATTTCTAACGTTCCAAATTTAAATTTTTAAATTAACAGAAGAAAATAATGATTATTTTAAAATTGCTTTACTAATGGCGCGAAATGCTGAAACTGTTTTTTGTTGATTACTAAAATTGTACAACGTATTTTCTGCAAATTAAACAATTTAATATTTATTTATTAAATTAAATAACACTTTCTGATATGACTGATACAAAGTTAAGGGCCGGTAAAATTATAGCTCTGCTTGAAGAAAGTTGTTCGCAAACATAAGTGTTTCAGCGGCTAAGTATGAGCTGTTCAACTGTCCATAGGACTTGGCAACGGTATCAAGAGACCGGTTCGGTCAAAATAAGACCTGGTTTGGGAAGAGAGTAATGCACAGAACCACGCGATGTCCGCTTTTTGGTGAGTCAGGCGTTGTGGCATTTTAAGGCGTTAAGTGTGGACCTAAAGAAGAACCTTAAAGAAGTAAGAAGAGTAGAAGTTAGCTTGTAGACGTCTTGTTTTCTGATGAAGCTAGAATCTCTTTGTGTGGAGAGGACCGACACCAGCGAGGGCTGCGAAGACCATAGGAACGCTATGCAGAAGTGGTAAGATCGGTGAATCGAGCTTGTTATGATATTTAGTAGGTATTTAAGAAATTTATAAGCCAAAAGGGAGTATGAAATGATTAAACAGATAAAAGTGTATTTCCAGGATATCGCACATTAAAGTCTATAAACTACATTCAGGTTTACTATACCGTAAGTTAATTGCCTAATACATTACAAAATCCTTAACACTCTTCCTTCAATTGACCACAATATACTGTCCAAAACGAGAAGAACTCCCACTACAGACAGCTCCGTGTTGAGATCTCGAACCAGGATCTCGTGGTCTTGGTAGATCGGCACGAGCAAATTCGCACCAAGAAGCTCGCCTCCAGGAATCGGAATGGTGTAGGCCGTATCAGGATGCACCGCTCGAGCAGACGACGCAGCAACGAATATCTTGGCTATTGAGATTCCCTCATATGCAATAGGAAAAATTATTATTTGTATTATTAATACAAAGTCCAAATGATGCTTTCCCGGTAGTGTTCTTTCAATCTTCAGTAGATATTTGTCGTCTAAACAAGGGGTATTTCACCCATAATAATATTATAACATTGTGTTTACGAATATTGATTTTATATAAATATATAAATTGTAACAATTAAACTAGAGTCTTATAACTTTTCTATATTTCAATATGTTATCAGATAAAATATCTTTACGACTTCGAGAGCTGTCGTATATTGACAAAAATCTATCGTGCCCTGACGTTCATTTTTTCTGGATAACTTTAAAATACACGTTCTACACGATTCGCATTATAAAATTTTAAAATTATAAAAATATTTTTGAATGGTATCATCATAGGTTTTATGTAAATAAATAAAACCTAGATACATAAAACATTAACTACCTAAAACCTATACCTAACCTATACCTAAAACTATCATAAATCAGAGATTGTCATTTCTATCAAACCTAATTGTAAATGAACAACTATCTATAGAAAATATTAATATTAACATCACATACAATTGCACGCCTGTATTCCCCGAAGGGTTAGGCAGAGGTGTACTAATGTACACCCATAGTTCACCGAGTATGTTTTTTAGGTCCCATGTAATAGGGAGCCAGCCTATTGCCATTAATCGGGCACGAAACCAAACTCCGACCTGCTACTGAGAAAAACCCAATAACACTTTGCTCGACCTGGGATTAGAACCTAGGATCTCGCTCACAGCAGTCGCGCTTACGACCACTAGGCTAAGGAGGCAGTTAACATTAAATACAATCAGAATTATTATTATTAATTAATAGATTGAATTATAAATTATATCTGAACGGACGAATATATCAACCTAACCGATACCCTGGAAATTAAAAAATAAGATACATAATATACACGTAAATAATATAAGGTAAATAAGAGTATCTTAATACTAATTAAAATAAATATAAGCTGACCACTACACTTAATATAACAAGCTCCACAAAACATCAGAGAGCTAAAAGTAGTCATTTCAGAAGACGTATTCCTCAAAACGTTCTTAAAAATATCGTGGAAAGCATGCTGAGAAGGATTCAAGGCTTTATTTTGGAAAGAGGTCACACTCGTTATTAAGTATATTATGGTATTTAGGCCCTAAATGGTAACACGCTAAGCCTACTGGGAGGACTGAATCTCAAGTGCAGCTGCCAGAACACCTATAGGTACTATAGGCAACTGATTTTTAACTTGAGGGCGGAGGCCTGCAAAGCGGGTATTTGATAATGCTCTACCACCATGTTATGATTTCAATATGATATTTTCCTTCACTGAAAGCTCTCCCTCATTGCAGGGATTCGAATTCACGTCGGTCAACGAAGTGTCTCTAACACTCAGCCATCATTGCTTCAAAAGTAAATTTTGATTTTGATTATAGGAATTGATTAATTTGAGTATCTTTCTGTTAAAATCCAGTTTACCAGTCTTCAAAATCCTAAACAAACAAGACTACAAAAAGCGTTATTTGAAGAATTATTAATATTTAATGAATGGTAAGAGTAAATAAACTATTAGTGGATATTAATCTAAAACATTATAATTAGGAATAAAACGAATGTTCAATAAGAACATAAGTACTTTCATAATCAACTTCGTAGGTATTTTTTGCGGAAATCATAATTAGCATGGAAATTTTATCTAGAGTTTACTTAAGAAGGTTGAATACCATTATAAAAAGACCCGCTTACTTAACCAATCATTGGTATATTTCATCACTGTTTAATTTTATGGCGTCAAATTTTTTATCAATTGGAGATAATGAACTTAATTACGTAAAACCATTTGAGAGTTAATGAGAATAAAATAGATTCAGCTGAAGTCATACCACACTAGTTAAAATAAATGGTTTATTTGGGATTTAGGGCTTTTTCAAATATGACATCAAGTAAACAGAGGAGACCTTTATCTACTTCAATATTACTTTCATTCGGGTTAGTATATAGAGTAAGTGGTAAATTGTCGTCATTTTTCTTACGGATATCTTTTGACTAAGAAAAATAGTCATACAAGCTAACGTTTGATATTGGACTCACTAAACTCGTAAAAGGCCCAAGTTTAAAAAACAAATTCGACTTCGTTAGGCGTTTAACAGAGCCTTTTGGGAAAGGGAAACATATGCTTGATGAACAAGAATCATATGATGAAGTACTTATTAAAGTTAAAGTATATATTCAAACAATTACTGATTGTAGGTTAATTGAAAGAATGCAAAATTTATTACGATCAATATCTATTGTGTTTTTTCATCTTATATTTTATCGACCGTTTATATTATTATTTTGATAAATTTATGGTTAGTCTCTGACTTCTTATGATCCCTTATGATCATGAGGTCTAACGCTGTTAAACCGACTGTAACGAACAAATCACTATTGGCGTTTTTTTCATCACTCTGGGTTTACTTCGTTATTGTAATCCCTTATTACTAACCTATATGAATTATTTAAACGAATGACATTATGCAATTTAATATTGTCTAGATAACAATCAACTTTGCACAATAATTTTCTCAGTGTTACAATATTTACAATGTTTCTCGCAGTCACGATGTTTACTGAAAAGGAGGTCTTATTAATGTGGTCGCTACCAGCGGCAATGTGTCATAGCAGATAAATTAATATCATCAAAACGGGGCAAAGTGTTTTATAAGTCTCTGAACAGCTGACATGTTAAGTAGGCGTAATAGTTTATGCGTTAAATTTATTTTCCTAATTAAGATATTGGGAACAAAGTTAATATGAGTGAACTGGACCTACCGACTTTAGCTGAAATAGGTATGTTACTTTCATAACTTATCAACTGTAAATATTACTGAAACTGTAAAAAAGAAGACAAGACCAATCGAATTTCGTGCCGGTTTTCTGAACCTGTTCTAGTATTTTAACCTTAATATGTTTTAAGGCTTAAATTGATTGAAGATTTTTCTTTATATATTTTTTAAAATTAATATTTTATTTTATAAAAAAAATTTTTTTATTTGTTATGCATGCACTTATGGATGAATATGTAATTGTAAAAAATGATTGAAATACATATTCTATACTTTTATAACTATTAAGCTCATGTATTCTATTTGTCATTGGATTTTATAATAAATAGCGGTCGCCCAAAGATCGAAATTCGACCGGCAACTTTTTAATCATAGACTATTTTCTGTTTGCTATTTGCTGTATTCATGAACCTAAACAATGAGTATTATCTACATCACTTGCTGTCACTTTTTGTTGAGTGACAATGTCAATATTTTAGGGGTCTAAATTCAATAGCATTCGTCGGGTTAGGATTCGCAGTATTAATCTATTTAATTTAATATATTAGTAACAGATATAATAGATAAATTTTAGCTTTCTGCATTCCTTCCCTATATAAACTTTAACCATGCCAAATCTTACAGTCTTCCGTGCACGCAATACGCTTAAAAAGGGGTAGAAAGTTTTTGCTTCACGTATTAATATAATGATGATTAAATATATAATAATAAAAGAGAAGTGTATATTTGTAATATTAAAATAACAGATTTTTACTAAATGTATATGAAAGTATATACGGTACTACAACAAACAAAAAAACAATTTTTAAAATGGTTCTATGGCTCTCTGGTTTTTCCGGCTAATCTCCGAAACGTAAATAATTAGGGTATTGCGCAAAATAAATAATTTCAAATAGAATTGTGCAGTCGCGTGCACGCCCCACACGCGACACAAGCGCACGTTCCCTTCCCCGCCATCGCCGCATACGAAATTCTACGCGGACGAAGTGGCAGGCACAGCTAATAGCTAAAACTAGAAGAGTGTTAAATATGACAGGGATAGATCGAAGAAGGTATGGCTCATACAATTCTACAATGACATAATTACAAATAAGCCGAAATTGACATTTTGGTGTGATAAGTTCCTGTTACAAAAATTATATCTATAGAAAAACTATCACAATTGTTCTTACAATAGTTTATGATAGAGGGAGTGAATGACGTTAGAAAGTTGGCTTCAATTCTTAAAAAATGTAATTACGTCATTGTTCTATTGGATGAGCGAATTGTTACTACTATGAAGATATGTCATAAGATTAAATAGTTATTCTGAACAGAAAAGACTTTATTAATATCAGATCTAAATTTAGCAATATTAGAGAAACCAATTTGAAGTTTAACATTGCTTTACGGCGGTACATCTTGTAAACAATATGAAACTGTTCGCTTCGAATCACTTCATTTGTATTCAGCACCGTGTAAAACGACGAATATCTACATAAGTAAAACTATTACTGTAGATACCTACCACGTAATATCTATATTGTAATATAAATTTTACAAGAATCGTGAGAGTTATAAAAAATATTTACGACATAGGTGATTTAATTACTTTATTTTATTTTAGTAAATCCCTATATATTTAACGTTATTACTGATGTTTAAAACTTTCTATGATTAACGTCTAGCCACAATCTCACCTGATAATAAGTGACTATGTGGCCTAGATGGTAGGTAGGTGTAGCTACCGGAACACACCTATAGGTGCTTGGCAACAGATTTTCTACTTGGGTTGGAAGCTAGCCTATTCAACATTTGACAAAACCCTACACAATGCTATAGTTTTGTCACGATGTTTTACTTCACTGAAAGCTCATTGCAGGGATTCGAACCCACGTCGATCGATGCGATGTCCGTTCACGCTACCACTGAGCTATCAATGCCCTTCATAGCTTACAGTTTCCACTTAAATTTAGGTGAACTGTACACTTGTTGGCTATTTCCTTACACCTTAGAAACTAAAAGGTAGCAAACAGTCCCGTATTTGAGGTGTTTCCTTTCGCAAACGCTCCAGAAGTGGAATGAGTTCCCTTCTGGGTTTTCCCAGGGGACTACAGTATGGGGTTCTTCAAAAAGGGAGTGAATAGGTATTTAAAGGGTTGGGAAAATTCTTATAATTATTCTGGTATTGCAAGCGTCCACTGGCTGCGATAACCGCTTACTTTCAGGCGGACCGCACGCTTGTTTGCCGACATAGTGGTATAAAAAAAAAAACCATACCACAAAACTCAGTCTATGTATATTTAGATGTATAATAAAATATTCTAGTCTACCAACTAATGTACTGAAACTTTGGAGAAGATAGAAAATGTTTTTTTATTTTTCGAAAAATAAGATTTTAATTTTCGTTTATTCTGATCAAAGGCCCTATAAAAGGGTATTATCGCACCTCTGCGAACAGAATGGAACCTACTTACGGTGAAAAAATCCATATACGTGTTTTCTGACCAAAGGGCTAAAAATATGAGATAATTTATTGTAATTTTTTTTTTGCTTTATTGCTATTCTGAATTACACACGATAATCTTCAGCATACCGTTATGTCCTATAGTAAAAAATTAACTAAGTTAATCGAACAGGAATACTTTGTATGAAATTTCATAGAAAAAAAAGATTTTTGAGAACGTAATCAAGTTTCTCGTTGTGCCTAATAATATTAAAGACAATTGTGACATTACTTTTGTGTACAAGTATTACCAAGTAGTACATAATTATAATAACAATATGCCAGGGACAGCAAAGTGTAGGTAGAATAGTTGATTGACCCATATTCTAATTACATACATACATGAATATACTTATGTTTATTTATTCATTCGATTATACACAACAGCTGTCGAAGGATTAATACCGCAATTTCCATTGTATTGTCAGTTGTTTTGTGTTTAGCATCAGGTAATAAATAGGTTCTCACCGACGTAATAAGGTCGTACAAATATATTTAAAATGAACCATTATTTTATTGTTAAAATATATAAATAATAGCTGTGCTCGTGGCTTCGCTCACGTGGACTACAGAATGCCCACGAGAATCTTGCTCTCCCGCTACTGGCTATTTTAAAGTTAATAATGTTTATTGTGGGTGTTCCTTAGAAGATAGATGTATACTCTCCCAGAATTTTTTGTAGGTATCTTTAATGCCTTCAATTATACTGTACATTAATTTGCTATATCTCTTATGGTTTACTAGGCGTAAGCTATTTAAGCGCCCGAATTGATTCACCATGACCACTTTTTTTTATTTGTGCGGATCCCTAATTGTTTTTCTAAAATAAAAGTGGCCTTAGTCCCTATAACATCGGCTATCTATCAGTGAAAGTCCCGTAAAAATCGGTCGAACAGTTTCGGAGATTACCCAGAACAAACAGATAGACACACAAAAATTTTAGAAATTGGGGGTTTTTTTTTATATGTTCTGTATATACTTTCATATGCATTTACTAAAAAGCTGTTATTTTGACATTGCAAACAAACACTTCAATTTTATTAACTGCATAGAGGAGAAACGGACTTTATGGGTAAACTTGTAAACTAAACTGTAAACTTAAACTTAAAAATGTATAAAAATATGATTTTTTGAATATATTATTGACGTTTATGTAAGTATTAATAACGAATTTTATATTGAATAATATATAGTTATCGTGTACAATATACTTTATTAGAATTGGTTAACATTTAAAGAAAACTAAAATATTTGTATATTTTTTTACTTTTCTAAAAATTAATATTTAACAATGCATAGCTTAGCGATTATGGAATGATTTATATTTCCATTGTATAAAATTTGACAAACAAACACACTGACAATAAAAAGCATATTTGTGGTCAGTGTCCTTAACAATGGATATCTATCAGGAAATTTGGAAAAAAAAATTCTCTAACATTTATCCAGTCGTATTATTTTCACCCCTCCTCATAATACGCCCATACCATGATAACTTATTACTCCTCATCTTTTCTGTCACTGGTTTTACTAACATACTTCCTGTGATATAATCAGAGAAGCATCAAACTTCTCTTATGAGACATTACTGAAACCAATATCGACTTATGGTTCAGATAACTGGGTACTAATTAACAAAGACGAAAATTCCCTGCTGTAAAGCAAAAAATCCAAACTGATTTTCGGTCCCGTTTTGGATATTGAAGAATAGCGAAGGTGAACCATGAGCTATACGAGTATTAAAAAGAATTAAATACTGTTAAGACGATTATAATTGGACGCATACTATGGGTTGGGCATGTTGTAAGGATGGAAGAGGCCAGGATACCCAAAAGATTTTTTGAGGGAATACCTGATAGACGTAGTTCCCTTGGAAGGCTTAAAAATGAGTTGGTTGGATGGCGTTCATAATCTTAAAAGAAACAATTGTTCTGAAAAGCGGGAAAGCGAAAGCCAGAGATAGATCAATTTGGATGGACATATTGGACCAGGATAGGACCCACCCGCTACTGTAGAGACTTAGATGATGAAGATGTGATATAATTATTTCTAATCTATTAACCATTCTATGATTGGGTACATAAAAAATTTACATTATGAATATCAATATGCTCTAAAAAGGTTGTTCAACTTAACCTTGTATCAATTAGGAAATATTGTAAGTTAGCAATTTTATCCGTAATTTAATAATTTTACCAACGTTATCTATTATATTTACATATATACTATACACACAGTAAGTATGTTAATAATTAAATTGTATTGTTTGGGTAACGATAAGATGGTTTAAAAATATAGTATTACGTAAATTTTATTTGTTTGTTGTAATCGTTTTAATATTGTGCAATTTGTATTACGCCGTACTTTGCAGCTTGAAAATTATTTTTCATGTTATTTTAAAGATTATTTATTTTTTAACTTAACTTTCGCATATTTTGTATAATGTAAATAACATCAAATTTTAAATTGAAAGTATAAAATTGTTTCAATTATTTTCATTTCCCATACGATATAGAATGGATTCATTTCAAGAACGATGAACCAAAAAAAACCTTTTTTTTATATTTTAGATTTTATTCCATAGTTTTAAATAGCCAACCATTTTTTATAGTTCCTTAGTTTTATTGTTTGATAGATTTTTTAGGTACGACTATGAAAGCATAATCTGCGCAAAATATGTTCACATTTTTACAAGATAACTTCCCATCTCGAATCCACCGCTCTCAAGTGACCCGACAACACTCCAAATTCTTTAAAACTGTCAGCACCTAAATTCCTTGCAAGTCTGTACCTCTCTGCTTGCGTTAAAGCATATATTTCTTTGTACGTGTCATACCAATCGTTTTGTTCACGGGCATTTATGTCTGGAAAATCTCGTTTGTAAAGTTGGAACCAAAGGCTCTGCTCTTTTACAAATTCATAAATCCTTTTACAGCATTCAGATAAATTCAAAATATCTCTTATAGGTAGTCTTAGTAATATTGGACGTATTAAATCATCAGGTAATCCTGAAAGGCATCCACTTGCAAATTTATGATGTTTTAATATAGCACTCTTTAATGGTATGACAATTTTTTCTTTAAATAAAGTGAATAATTCATTTAAATTTGCAAAGGCTATAGGTGTTCCCAACTGTGAGGTCATAATGAATTTGTTTATTTTAAAGCATATCGAATATGTTTCTGTATAGATTTGCGGAATCGTTGCGTTTATTAATATCACATCAGCTAAAGGACAACATATTATCTTGACAGGCATATGCACAAAATCGTCAAGTGCAAACAAAGCTTCATATATAGCATCACCAGAACTACGTTTCGATAGTATGTATTCTATTATGCTTACTGGTTCACCAATTTTCTTATTCAGAACAAAATTATTTTCTTTCATTACACTATGCAATAGAGTAAAGAAAATGTCACGTTTCAAGCGATCCGGTTTGATCAAAGTTTCTAGCAATGTGTTTACCGTTTGTTGCAACTGGGACATTGCTTCTTCATTCTGGTCGCTTATTTTATAGATTCGCAACATTATCTTGATTGTGTTTGCTTGTTGTGTTTAATAATATTTTATTACAACAAAACATAGAATTAAAAAAATATGTCAATGTACTCTCAATATGACAATACTTTTATGTTATAAATTTGAAAATGTAATCATAAGTCGGTACATATACTCTTCAATTAAATACTAAAAAGGATTTATTTTTATGAATATATATTTTTACCTATTTTACCCTTACCCATGTATTTATAATTTTTTATAAATATGTTCTAATGGATAAGAGTCCTACCACTAAAGTAATATCACAATAATTGTATCTAACAATATTAGGTGCAACGGGAATGTTGATTACTTTCTCAAATAAATATCTTTTGCGTGTATCTTTTGGTTCCTTTTCGAAGACCACAATAACCTTTTTTAAATTTTATTTTAAATGAAATTTTACTTGTCATTTTCGGTTAATTTTGTTATAGAACAGAATGGCATGGTATAGCTTATCGTATGCAATATAAAATAGCAATAAGGCAAAACACTAAAACAACTACTTTTCGTGTTCTTAAAAAACGCTTATACTGCGTTACCTTAAAAAAATTCATCAGAAAACACATAGATGGCTTTTTCGGCATAAGTAGCATTCGTTGTGTTTGCTTTCAGTAGCTTTGATGGGGCCTTTGAGTAGAATAAAGGAAAAGTATATATCTTTGTTTTTTTTTTTTTTTAAAGAAGTTATCTAATCCGTAGTGTAGGTATATTATTTAACTATTTACTATAATTTATATTTTAATATATCAACAAATACAACTACTAAATAATTTTATATTCCTAAGTAACAAAATGTAATTTGCCTCTCCAAGTAGAACTTCATCTTTATAGTCCCATTTCGTAATATTTAGGCCACGGTTGCAATGAAAGTAGCATTTAATAAAATTATGAGTAAATTTCACTGAAATTTAAAGGATATTTATATACAGAAGTAAAGTTGTTAATTTTAAGAGACAATAAAATATAAAAAGCAATTACATCTAAAACGGTTTATGATACTTTTAAATCAAGTTTATTGAACCTTTAATACTATTAGCGCGCTTAGCAGAAGGTAAAATTGAGAGGCGAGCACATCACGTTACGAATGTATGGTATGATGAAGTTAGACATCTATCATAAAAATGTAAATTCATTTTAAATTACTTCAACAAAAACGGGAGGTTACTTCCTACTTCCTACTAATTCCTACTTCTTTGTTTATGATCCGATTTGGATGAGTCTTCTTTTGTTGGATAAGGGATACCTCAAGGGTGGCTTCAATTTAATTTAATTAGCATTGGATCTTCAACTTCGAAGATACACAAGGGAACTCTTTAATACCATTAACGTTGGTTTTTATTTTATTAAAAATTGTCTTATCATTTATTTAAACGTAATTTAACAGTATATAATTAGCCATTATTTTAATCAATAAACATAATAACTATATATTTATATACATTTATATTATTTTTTACTTAATTAAAAACAAATGAAATTCAGTAAAATAAATTAATAAATGCATTTACATTATACAATTATTATTCACTGCTTCGCAAATTTCATCATTTTGTTGGCATGTAGGATGAAAATTTTATTAAAATGAAAATTTAATTTAATTTATTAAACATTGTTTTTTTATTTTTCTTTTCTTACGCCACAGAAGCTTAATATCTTGCATGCATACATAGGAACACAAAAAATAATATTTCTGCATAAGATTAATAATTAATTTAGTAATAATTTTGAAATGTTTTTAATCTCAAAAACAAATGGATAAGTTTTTGGTTATTTAAATCTTCCGATATCCAGTTCTTTAGAAGAGATGATGGTGTTGGTTGACGTGAGTTCGAATCCCTGCAGTGAGCCTGAACTTTCGGTGAAGGAAAACATCGTGATGAAAGTATAGCATGGTTGTAGTATATTTTCTAATACCCGCCTGGCTAACTACCACCCTCAAGTTGAAAATCTGTCGTCAAGCACTTAAAAGGTGTATCACCATCTTAGTCCGCATCAACACTGGTGTGATTGAAGCCGTAATGCTAAACCTATAACGTTTTTTTTATTTCAGGCAAAACTCGCGATGACGAAAAGAGTCCTATACCAATGCAAGAAATTAATGAGGCGTATAAGAGCTGTAAGTTTGGAATATTTCATATAAGGCTTCTTTTCACATCCTTCATTGGATTTGTAGCTGGCGTCCTGGTTAGTAACTCAACAGCATATTTACTTCCGAGCGCAGAATGTGATTTAAATATGAGTTTGGTGGCAAAGGGCTTACTCAATGCAATTCCTTACTTAGGTAAGTTTTAATTGTCTCGATTGTTATATTACTTCATTACTATTCTCTTTCTTTAAATTATAGTTTTCAATTTTGCCAGTGTCAACTGTAAAAACAAATTTGCGGTATTTATAATTTCATTGCTACACAAGAATACTTTTCTAGTGTCTAGACGATAAATTAATGAATGAATAATTTATTGCACGTTTTAGTTCGTACACTGGTAAGCTTTAGGCAATTAAGTCTAACGGCACTATTGTACAAAAAAATTTGTCAGTACCTAGTGCAAATATAATATAAAAATAATAATAAGCAAACATAAAAATATAAATACATAAACAGTCTGCAAAATAAATAAATACTTACAAATTATATTTACATAATGACATTTATGTACAATTAAAAATGGCAATATCTATCTTACAGACATACCATTTAATTAAACGGTTTATTTTTTATAGAATAAGCAGAAAAATAATTTCTTAAGTTGTTAGCAAATATTTGCGTCTAACATAAAGTGTGCTGACTTATATACTTTAAATTTTAGTAATTTTTCGGCACTATAATTCGATATACATGACGGAATACCTACGATGTTCGGTTGGGTTAGGTTGAGCTTCCGAACAAATAATACTAACGAACCAGCCGCGGTAGTGGATGACGAGTACCACGATTTCAATAGAATGTGCAGGAAATTTTATAAATGACGTACTTATGCACAATACAACAGTTCGTACAATTCTGGTCGTAACACAACTAGACCAATTCGACGACGAATATAGTCGTGAAAATCAGTACTTGCATTAACCGTGTATATTCTATCTTTTTCTCTCGCAGGTTAAATCCTATATATGTATGTGTTTGTTTCAATCACACGTCACTGAGATCCCGTTAAAAGCTCCCACATGATATTCGAAACGATTCGGAGATGTATTTCATGCTTTGCCTAGATAGAATTTGGCATTCTATGAAATGCCTAGGCAAAATATGTACTAATTCTCTTTTCATACATTACCGGGTACTTTTAGGCATTCTATAGAACGCCGGCATTTCATAAATTCCCTATTAAATATACATACAATAATCAAACAGGACGGTAGAGATGTATACTTGTGCTCATGATAATACTTTTTTGGTTTGTCACGTTTTGGGATCAGCCAGTTTCCGCCACCTACCGATGACTGGCGATGGATTACTTTGCTTATCGTCGTTGTTTTTGCATTATAACGAGCTTGTCATGAGGAAGAATGTTGATCGAAACCCGATCAGATACAGGCTTTCTAACATACCCCTATCAATTCCCATTTTTATTGTTACCTATTAAGAATGGAAATTAAAATGTTATTTAATTTTTTTCCAGGAATGCTGTTCTCGACTGTTATAGCTGGTTTTTTAACTGACACGTTTGGGAGGAAGTTCTTCGTTGTGTTCGGTTATGGTGGAATGTTCTTATTCATGGTAATAGCGGGTTCAAGTCAAACTTATGAGGTTCTCATAACTGCAAAATTTTTTGAAGGAGTTTTGTGAGTAATTTATATGAAAGTTATCTTGTTTTTTTTCTGTATACATACACATACACAAAAACAAATATTTTAATCATTAATTTTCAGATTTGCGACATCATTCAGTGCTATGGTAACTTTGACTTCGGAATTCTGTCACAATGGTATCAGAGACCAGGTGATTCTCTTCCAGTCATCTTTCGCAGCTGTGGCTCAAATTGTTATTCCAGCTATGTCATGGGGTGTACTAACACAAGATTGGAGGTACAGCATCTTTGATGGACGTTTTGGTGAGTTTTAGTTAATCTAATAAAAAACATCTTTTTTACCTCAGTGCGTTGCGCAAACTTAGACACTTTCTGTGTTTTGTGTAGGGCTACTAAGGAATATATTATTTATTAAAGCAATGATGGCTCTGTTGGTAGCATGTACGGATACCGCGTCGATCGACGTGAGTTCGAATCCCTGCAATGATCCCGAGCTTTCGGTGAAGGAAAACTTCGTGATGACACCATAGCTTGTTGGCCGTGTATTTTCTAATGCCCGCCTGGTTAGCTACCAAGCAAGTTGAAATGCTGTTGCTAAACATTAATAGGTGTTTTCCGGCAGCTGCACTTGAGAGCCAGTCTTACACTAGGCTTAGCGTGCTATCATATTGGGCCACATCGTCACTTAAGAACATGTGAGACCGTGGCAAACGCTAAACCTATAACGATAAAAAAAAAAAACAACATAAAATCAAATACTACATGATATATAGACGTAGAAACTGTTTGTATTTACTAGCTTGCATACACGTACCGTTAGCAAAAAATTGTTAGGTATAAAGAATTCGACAAAATTTTGTTAATTGAAGAAACAAATAACATTAATACATTTCCATTATTATAACTCGTGAGTTGACAATATGTTTAGAAATTTAACGTAAATTCTTATTATTGGCTTAATGTTAGAAATCCAAAAAAATACAAATCTGATAAAAAAGTCCATTCATATTTATTGAATGATGAGCTCACGCGCGGTCACATGAACTGCCACGATTTTGTGGCGTATTTTTGAAGTGAAAACTTCTTTAGCCGCATGCTCGACATTCTTGTTACGTATTGCGCTTGCGTCAGACTAGCGACGCGTAGTATATCAGCCTGTGTACATCATGTATATGCATATATACATTCGATTGTATTATATGCGTGTTTGATTTTTTGGATGGATAAAATCTTGTGATTTCGCGTCACCGACATGCTCTGGCAATAATTCAGACTATAATTGATTTAAAATTCAAAATTGAGTTTTCACTTCTGTCGGTTGTCCTTATGAATACCTCTGTTCTTTTTTATTTAAAAATAATGCGTAATAAAGATGTATTAATTAATGAATATGAATTCACGGATCGGTATTATTTTCAACACATATTATAAACTTTGAAGATCAAGTCTTCAAAAGTTGCCCTGCTTCCGGATTGTACTAGTTACACAAATTAGTCGCCTGTATCACATACATACATACCATCACGCCTGTGTCCCCGAAGGATTAGGCAAAAGTTTACTAATGTACACCCACAGTTCGTCGGTTATGTTTTTAAGTCCCATGTAATAGGGGGTGAGCCTAACGCCATTAATCGGGCACAAACCTAAACTCCGAGCTGCTACTGAAAATTTCATAGAAAAACCCAATATCACTTTGCTTGACCTGGAAATCTAACCCAGGACTTCGATCATAGCAATGCGCTTACGACCACTAGGCTAATGAGGTAGTACACCTCACATATAATGACATCGATTGAGAATATTGACGGTGAAATGTTCCTTCATCGACATCGACATATAATGACATCGACTGATGAAAAACAAGCACCAAATTGAACAGCTGGTCCAACTGTTATCGGTAATCCAAATTAGCAACCGGCAACGGTGTCCTAATACCGCTACTCGACACAGAAACCACAGTTGCGTGTGAAGTGTCTACGTTTGCGTAGCGCCTTAAAATGTTAATGATTTCAGTGCTGAACACCTGGAACTTCTATCTGTACATAATGTCACTATGGTCCTTGTGTGCCTGCTTGCTCTACGTTCTATTTATTCCGGAGAGTCCAAAGTATTTGATAACACAGAAAAAATTTAACAAAGCCAGGAACATTTTGGTGGATATGTATTGTATGAATACTGGTAAACCAGCCGAGAGTTATCCGGTAAGTAATGTTTAAATAAGAAGTACAGTTTAATCTTCTATACATAGTATAAAGCCACTTCTCGCTGTCTGTCCCTATGTACGCTTAGATCTTTTAAACCACGCAACGGATTTTAATGCGGTTTAACAACCCTTTAGAGATTTTTTACGGAAAGTTTATATATACTAGCGATTACCCTAAAGTCAAAATTCGACCAGCGACTTTTTAACCATAGACTATTTTCTGTTTGACATTTGGAGTATTCATGAACCTAAACAATGAGGATTATCTACATCACATTCTGTTACTTTTCGTTTAGTGACAACAATGTCAATATTTTGGGGGGTCTAAGTTCAATGGTGCTGGCCAGGTTAGGATTCGCAGTATTCATTTATTTAACAATGATATTAAGTAACAGATATTATAGATAATTTTTAGCTTTTTGCACTCCTTCTCCATATAAACTTTAACCATGCCAAATCTCACAGTCTTACGTGAACGCAATACGCTTAAAAAGGGGTAGAAAGCGTTTGCTTCACGTATTAATATATAGATGATACATCCCAATTGAGATTTTGTATATTAGAGAAAATTCAATGATTTGTAATCAAATCGTCAAAAAATAATTTTCGGGCACTATGTAGGCTTATTTATGGTGGTTAAACTTTATGACTTATAAGATATATCAAAATAATATTCTAAACAATTGTAGTTCTTCAAAAAGCCTAGAGAGATATCTGGAATGGCATACGTCTATCTCCTAAGGTTGATTCAGAATAACCAGTTTTATCTTCAACATAATAATTAAAAATATTCCATTATTTACGAAGCCATTTTCTCCAATTCAGTATTAATATTTATACAGATAATTTTTTTACTTCATTTGGGCATTTAATGTTAACTATCTGTGCCCCGCGGTTTCACCCGCATACAATTTAAAATAAATCACTGATTGGTGATTTATAATACTTCAATAATGACAATATTTTTATCGGGCGGCCAGATGGTCACATCGCGGCATCGCACGCCTCGTTCGCGCCGCTTTTTGTATTATATCTCAAACTATGCGTCCAAATAACATGCTGTAGAAGAAGAAGTTTAACTTCATTATAAATTATCTTTATGATGAAGTAACTTTTGTTCGTAAGGATTAATATGCCATGCTTAAAAATAATGCTCAAAAAATTAATTTTTAATCTTCAACAAAAAATATTGCAAAATGCCTTATTGTGGCTCATATATGCTATCGCTGAATTTTTTATATATATACTAATGGCCAATATTTTTTAGAACATTGTATTGACGTTTCATTAACCATTAAACCAGCGCATGCGGCTAAAGCAGTTCTAAAGGGGTTCGACTTCCAACTTACGTAACAAAAATCAATATTTAAGGCTAGCTATAAACTATAGTCTAATGTTATAATATAAACCTATACTATATTCCTCGTGAGTCTGGCTATCATATAAAAAATTATATTTCGAATTCGATTGGTAGTTCCAGAGATTAGCGTGTTTAATCAAACAAACAAAATCTTTCCGCTTTATTATATCATTAGTATTAGTATAGATTTTACATGTTTTTATTGAATATGGAATGGTTCGTATAATTTATAACCAAAATGTTCTAGTCTTTACCATTTCAAATTTCGAACTCTAAGTCCCTGTATATATATATTATCATTTATTGGTCGTGTCCTAAAAATGCATATGCTCTTTAAATTTAGAAACCTTCAAACTAGGTACTAATACAGTACGGTGACTTTCGAGACATTACAAATTTAAAGAGTATTTACTTAAGTCTGTATGTGAGTTCAACATTTTTTGAATAAAATCGGATTGAGTTTTGAAACATGTGTCAAAATAAAATGTAATTTAAATTAAAAGCACTAAGGAGTATTGATATCAACTTTGAAACTAATATACTAACCAAAATAACTTTCTACTGCTTTTTAACCCCGTTAGGGGATGAATTTCAATAAAATACGAGACAAGACATGTCTTTCATCGATTCTGTTAAAAAAGATTTATGCAAAATTTGAAGTAGATTGGACCAAGGAATCACCTTGTCCCATACAACTTTTCCACCCCCTTAGGAGTAGAATTTCGGAAAATTCTTTCTTATCGGATGCCTACGTCACACAAAGAATACACCCTCCAAGTTTCAGGTCTCTATGATCAGCGGTTTAGGCTGTGCGTTGATCCGTCAGTCATTCAGGACAAAGCATTTTATATGTATAGATTAAAATTGTTATTTACAGTTTTCCATTTAAATTAATACCGCGTAAAAGATATTACGAATTCAAAATTACGCGCTAATAAATAAATCCTCCTCAGCAAAATGGTCGCGGTCGGTTGGTTAGTTGTTCGCGTCCGTGGGAGTTACCTATCAACTACCCCACACGTGTCCCCTGGGTGGTGCCAAAAGAACAACAACGCCGAGTCTTGGGCGGCGGTTAAATATCCTGACCAGATGAGTCTAACCAGTTTGTCAAGTTGGAAGGAGGAAATGCCTTTTAACACCCGTTACTCTGCGGACTTGTGCTGTGAGGCCGGGGTCCTTGGCTTCACCGTCCGGGACTAGAGGAAGAAAGCCTCAATAATAAATCACCCCTAATCTCAAGGTGTGGACCGTGCCGAAGAGATGAATGGCTGGGGGGCATCTCAGCCATTAGCGCCAACCACGATGGACATGGCAAACATCGTGAGTATTGCCCTCAGATGAGAATGGGCGTAACCTCATCTGCGACCTTATAAATCGACCCTTCTCGTGGGAACAAAATGAGTGAACAATCAAATGAAACATTAAATAGACCTTTAATTTCCTCGGAAGAACAGTCCACTGGAGTGGGAAACCAGGCTCCCGTGTTAGAAAATTCTACTGGCCGAAAAGTTCTTGTGCAACAGGCATTCCATCCTAGCTTATTCCTACAAAGACCTAGATCTGCTTCAATTGGAAGTTGTCCAACGCAACCGTCTACTGAGGACATGAAACTCAAAGATGTGCCCTTGACACCTGCATACTCACCGCATCCTCCTCCGTGGCAGAAAGTGCCCTGTAATAGGAATAAAAAAAGAAAGTTGTCCACCAGCCCTCCTGTAGATACGACCAAAACATCAAATCGCTATGATGGGCTACCTGTTGATATAACTGATGAAACGGATAAACCAACGAAACAAACTAAACCACCATCAATAATTCTTTATGGAATTGAAGATCTAAAAGAATTAACAAATCTCTTAGAAACGGCAATCAATAAAGATCAATTTACATATAAAATTGTTAACAAAACGCAACATAGGATCAGTACTATAGATATAGATGCCTACAAAAAACTTATCTCCCTGGTTAGAGAAAAAGGCCTGATAGGGCACACTTTTAACAGAAAAGATAATAGATGTTTCCGAATTGTAATAAAAAATTTACATCCATCTACACCAGTCGATATTATCAAAGAAGACATAGAGGCAACAGGAAACATAGTAACTGGTGAGATAATAAATGCAAGATATGGACCAAACAAGAATCCGACATCTACCTTCTTTGTTAATCTGGCTAGTGGTCCCCATAATAAGGTTATTCAAGATCTGAAATATATCTATCACCAAAGTGTCACCATAGAAGAACCAAGAAAAAAGAAAACAATAGTTCAGTGCCAGAGATGTCAACAGTATGGTCATACCAAGAATTATTGTATGAGACCATACAGGTGTGTGAAATGTGGGCAATCACACAAGACATCCGAATGTCAAAAACGTGACCGCAGCACTCCAGCACTGTGTGCTTTATGTAATGGACCACACCCAGCTAATTACAAGGGATGTGAAGTTTACAAGGAAATCCAAGCTAGAAAACAAAAAAATAATATCCATCCAATAGTAAACAAAACAGCATCTAAAACACCTACGATAAATGAACTAAATACTAGTAAACAGCCAAAGAATCGAGAAGAGAGATTGTCTTTCGCAGAAACTGTAAAATCAGCCCAAATAAATACCACTCCCCAGAACACTTTTGATAATACGCACAGCTCAGGTCAAATAAACGCGACCCTAGAACAAATTATTATAAAACAGACAGAAAAGTTTGATATCATCCTCCAACAAATGAGCACTCTTATGAGTCTCATAGCTAAACTCGTCGACAAACTGACAAAATGACTTCGCTACGGGTTGCAACCTGGAACATCAATGGTCTTACCACTAATAACCAAGAAGTGAAACTGTTTATGTCTCAACATAAACTAGACATTCTCCTTATCTCTGAGGCCCATTGCAAAAGTAATTCCATAGTAAGGTTTTCAGATTACCACTGCTATATTACAAGCCACCCAGACGGCACAAGCCATGCGGGATCGGCCATCATTATAAAAAAATCTATTAAACATCATCAAATGCCTAACTATGAAACTGAGCACATCCAAGCAACCATGATAACTGTTCACGACAAATCAGGAGACATCAATGTGGCAGCAGTGTATTGCCCACCTAAACACAACATGACTGAGTCAATGTACTCTGATTTCTTTGACACTCTTGGACACCGCTATATTGTAGGCGGAGATTGGAATGCCAAACATATTTCATGGGGTTCCAGATTAACGAATACCAGAGGCAAACAGCTGAAATTGAGCGTAGACAAAAACAGATTAAACACCATATCCACAGGAGAACCTACCAATTGGCCAACTGATACCAGGAAGGTGCCAGACCTCATAGACTTCTTCATTGCCAAAGGCCTAACGAAGTTCTATATGAAACCTGAGTCTTGTTATGACAGTTCCTCAGATCACACCCCGGTGCTCTTAACTGTTAGTACCAACCTTATAGAGGTGTCAAGATCAATAAGGCTGTGTAATAAACTTACAGACTGGAACATATTTCGAGAGCACATTGAGAAATCAATAAACTTAAAAATGGCCCTTAAAACACCTGAAGATATAGATGAAGCAGCTAAATATATAACGACGCTTATACAGGAAGCATGCTGGATAAGTACTCCTGAAATTCAAACCAGCAACAGTAGTGGAATTAATAACTATCCTCTAGAAATAAAAAAGGCTGTTCTAGAAAAGAGACGCCTTCGTAGAGTTTGGCATTTAAGTAGGCTTACTGAAGATAAAACTAATCTTAACAGAGCTGTGAAAGATCTGAAGTCACTATTGCAAAACTGGCATGATAACTCATTCCAAGAAAAGCTAGAAAACCTAACTGCTACAGAGTCTACAAACTATTCACTCTGGAAAATAACTAAGGGATTTACAAGACCGCAAGCTGCTAAACCACCCTTGAAGTGTGCAGAAGGATGGGTGAGAAAACCACAGCCAAAAGCAGACCTATTTGCTGAACATCTAGCAAAAGTATTCAGCCCAAATAATTCTATGAATGAAGAGTTCGATAACCAAGTGGATACAACGCTAAACCAAACCTTCCAAATTGACCTACCGCCAAAAACTGTGACAGTACGGGAAGTGTGGGGAATAATAAAGCAGCTAAAGAATAAAAAAGCGCCGGGTTTTGACCTGATAACCAATGAAATTCTTAGGCAACTGCCGCAAAAAGCTATAACTTACATCACTACAGTATGTAATGGGATATTAAGAGTCCAACATTTTCCTGCAATATGAAAGTATCCCAAATAATAATGATTTATAAAGATGGAAAACCACCAAGTGACGTCACATCCTATAGACCAATAAGTTTGCTCCCGATCTTATCCAAAATTTTTGAAAAACTCCTTCTTCGGCGAATCCTTCCTATTCTAACAGAAAATGGCGTCATACCCAGCTATCAATTTGGCTTTAGACAGAAACACTCCACTGTGGAACAGGTTCATAGAGTCTGCAACAAAATAAGAAAGACATTGGAAGAAAAAGAATACTGCTCTGCAGTTTTCTTGGATATACAACAGGCTTTCGATAGAGTCTGGCACAAGGGCCTACTATGTAAAATTAAAAGTTGTCTTCCACACAGTTATTTTTTAATATTTAGTTCATATCTCTCAGGGAGACTGTTTCAGGTCAAAGAAGGTGAAACCACATCAAAAGTTTTCGAAATACAAGCTGGTGTACCCCAGGGGTCAGTGCTGGGCCCTGTACTCTACACCATTTTTACAGCTGACCTCCCTTGCTCGAATACCATAACCACAGCTACATTCGCTGATGATACTGCTATCATGGTGAGTCACAAGGACCCAGTAATAGCCTCAAAAATCTTACAGAAAGGCCTAGACGAGACAACTAAATGGCTTCGAAACTGGCGGATTAAAGCTAGTTCCTCAAAATCTGTGCAGGTTACTTATACCCTACGCAAAGAAAATTGCCCCTCGGTAAAACTAGAAAACGCCACCCTTCCTCACCAGAACTCTGTCAGATATCTCGGTCTTCATCTTGATAGGCGTATGACATGGAAGGAGCACATCAAGAAGAAACGAGAGGAACTAAATATTAGATACAAAAGCTCCTTGTGGTTGCTAGGCCGAAACAGCAAACTGTAACTAGACAATAAATTACTAGTGTACAAGTCGATCCTAAAACCTGTATGGATGTATGGATGGCCTTCAGCTGTGGGGTAGTGCTTGTAACTCCGCCATCTTACGAATGCAAAGAATGCAGAACATAATCCTCCGAACAATCAGTAATGTCCCTTGGTATGTGACTAATGCTGAGATCCATGAACATCTGGAAATGCTCACAGTGAGAGAAGAAATCACTAACGTCAATGCTAGATACAGGAAACGGCTAGAAGCCCATCCCAATACTCTTGCACGACAGCTCACAGTTCGAATCTATGTTAAACGTCTTAAAAGAAAAGACATCCTATAGTGTAGTAGAGAAATATGAGTAGATGTTCTCGCTGGAGGACGCACTCTAAATGAGAGAAGCATGCAACACATCTGCTAAAAGTGAATTCACTGATTGCAGATGAAACAAAAAAAACAAAAAAAAAACAAAGTTTCAGGTCTCTGTGATCAGCGGTTTAGGCTGTGCGTTGATCCGTCAGTCATTCAGGACAAAGCATTTTATATGTATAGATTAAAATTGTTATTTACAGTTTTCCATTTAAATTAATACCGCGTAAAAGATATTACGAATTCAAAATTACGCGCTAATAAATAAATCCTCCTCAGCAAAATGGTCGCGGTCGGTTGGCTGACAATCTGCACTATGATAAATTGCACGTCGCGAGCCAAAGGTACTTTATGTAACTATGAAGTTACATAAAATACCATCACGCCTGTATCCTCGAACGTTTTAGGTTCCATGTATCAGGGCGCGAAAATATTGCCATCATTCGGGCATAAAGCCAAACTCCAAGCTGCTACTGAGAATTTCATAGAAGGCTATAAAAAAACAATAGCTCGACCTGGGAATAAAACCTAGGAGCCAGAGTATAGCAGTTGCGTTTAGGGCCACTGGGTTAATGAGGCAGTTATGACGTTATGAATTATCAATATTAAAGAGATAAACTCTAAATCAGGCTTTTTTGAACATAAAATACATCACTTTGTAAATGTGAAGCTAGGGCGGGTCGCTAGTTATCTTTAATTTTTTTTATTTAGTTTGCCTCTCATTATCTCTGTTTTTAACCCCCGTCACAAAACCACACCCCTCGGTTATAAGTTTAACGTGTGTATCTGTGTCTGTCTGTGGCATCGTAGTTCACAAATGGCTGAACAGATTTTGATCTAGTTTTTTATGTTAGGTGACTTGATCGGGAATGTTCTTAGCTATGGTTCAAGAAAATCTGTTCAGCCGATTGAAGATTTCAGATCTTTTATAGTTTAAGAGATTTGAGCATCTGCCACAGGTCCGCTTGAGCCGAGGTTTGGTATTCTGTTATTTCAAAGATATCAAAACATCCTTTACCTGATGCTGCAAGTTATCTTAGACCTGCATCTACACTTAAACTTTTATTTGCTTAGAAATAGTTGAATAGAATGATAAATTATAATGGCTTAATTGCAAATTTAGCGATTGATTGAGGTGACGAGTCAGTTGTCAGTCAGTCAGTCAGTTTGCAAGGAAGATGTTTTTTTTGACATTTCCTGTTATCAATTTGATAAAGTTTAACTTTTACATAGCACACCAAGTGGAATATTATGAATATACATCTTTTATCAGCTACTAATACGTGTGCATTCGTAGTCTCTCTTTAGGCTATACCTAAAATCACCTAGCAACACCCTGTGAATGTTCATTATAAGGCCCACAATTTCACTCACAACACATTTAAATCTAAAATAAGCAACGCTTGTATTATGGTAACTAAACAGTTATAATACTGTACATTATATTATATATACAGTTTTTTAAGTGTTTTTTCTTGGCAAAACTATATCTCCGTTAATTCTATATCAAAATTAATCAAATCAATTTTTTTACTCATTTTGTTGACAATTGAGGAGTGGCATGCATTTCCGGTGTACAATTTTCATCAAAATCGATTGAAAATTATTATTGTAATCTACAGTTTCTAATGCATTATTAACGATTCTTATAGCTTCTCAATTATAGTATGACGTATGATTCCCGTCTACAAAATTTGATGAGAATCGGTTAAGAATTGATGAGAATAAAAATATTTTGAACTTCTAGAAATATCTAGAAGTAATATTGAGAATTCTTATAGTCCAATTATGTTTATCACATATATGTTCCATGTGCAGATATCGAACGCGCGACGTCTCTGCTTAATACTAGAGTTTACTGGCACTGCACCACGAGGCCTTTCATTTGGGGGATGTGAATGTAATTATTTAGAAAAATAGATTTAGAACTAGATAAAACATTTAAGTTCAAAATGTAATGGGAATCTATTACTTACTTCAGTGGCCAATTAGTCAACCCTAATTAAAATTTATCGATTGATACGTTAAAAAAGTTGTTTGTCGACTTTTAATAGCCGCAGACACCTGTAAGTTGAATAAGTTGATTAATAGCTTGGACATAAGGGCCTATAATGTTTCCTGTTGTGTGTTTAATTCTTTAATTAAACCACTTATTCCATTAGAAATACGCTCGTCAATGAGTGAATAATCACTAATAATGAAAAACTGAATAATTATCGTAAATTCTATGAACTATAAAACGATTATAAGGCTACGTTCAGATGTAACACGAAATAATGTGCGTTAACGTGCGATAAAATTTCGAAGGTGTTCAAATGACAAGCGCCAACGCACGTAAGCTCCTGCGGTTACCTTTTCTTGTAGTTTCTTTTTCTCGAGTTACAAATGGACGTACAATAATCTAATGTTGTAGTAAAATAATAAAAAAGGATGGAAAAGAATATATGTGTTTCTTAATTACATCAAAATGTCTCTAAAATCATTTACGAAATAAACTCGTATGATCGCAATGAAAATGCACGTTCAACTGAATATCAAACGGATGCTACTTTACTTTCTAAGCGCACTTACGCGCGACTTTGGGTTTAGTTTATTTTAAAATATTAAAAATCGCGGCGATTTTAAAACGCGCGTTAAATTTTATCATCTAAACGTAGCTTAAGTGGAGCATAGTAAGTTTTCATTGAAACAAGTGTTTACGTTTGCCTAACGACCGGATCAACCACGGACCAAAAACGAAAAATTCAAACTTTTAATTAATTCAATACTTCAAACTATTTACTTCTCCAAACTTTTTTTTTCGAATAAATTATATTATATTAACTACTAATATAAACCACTTATCATAATACATTGAGAAGTCTCAAGTGCTTAGTCGTCTAAATATTCTATGAAATTTCAAGTTCAATTATTTCAAAGTACAGAGAGAAAATGCTTTATAAATAAATTTAAATATATAAATCTTAATAAAAGGCAATGTTCTAACTGACTCATAGTCACCCAAAGTACTGAGAACAGAAATTTGTCGAGAGTGTAGATTTTGTAGTATAGATGAAGTTTCAGAAAGAATTTTTCGAAATTCAATCCCTAAGGGATTTGAGAGGTTTTCAGTTTGTGTGCAAAATAATATTTTTCTAGTTAGCTTGGTTGGTATTTAAAAAAAAAAATCTTTATAAGTTTATCATTTGATGATAAATGATGATTTTGACGATGTGGGCCAAATAATAATACGCTGAGCCTATTAGGGAACTGGCTACCAAGTGCAGCTGCCGGGATACAACTATTTTAGTTGTGAGTTAATACTTTGCAATAAAGTTAATTAAATACATATTTCGGCGTTTTGAAAATTCGTTGCGAGTAGAGGTGGTGGTATATTTTGTATGGGAAATAAAAAAATGGATTAGATTTATTCTATTGCCATGCTTTAGAGTCATATCCAACTGCAGCCTGGTTGGTATTTGCGCCCACCAGTGCAACCTCCAACGTGATAAACAAAGTAGTGTGTTTTAATGAATTCTTACTTTCTTTAGGCAGTTTTATTCGTATCAACTGGATAGACTGTACAATTTGTTGATTTATAAATGAATAATAGACATGGCAACCAACATATAAATATAATTAAATACAATAAATAGTATCTAAGCAAGTTTACGACGTTTTATTACGCCTTTAATACCAATGGTATCACTATCGCGTTGCCAACTATGAACCCTCGAACTAAAAAGAGCTCTGTAAATCCTACTCGCCGCAGAAACAACGCAAAGTTATTAAGGCTGCTATTTTACTAGTAAACCTGTCCCAAGTAAAGAGAAATTTTCAAGGATATATCTCAGTCATGTGTGCGTATATACGATACTTTTAAACAATAATATTATAATAACTTTTACTGTCTTCATAATTCATTTACAGTATATAAACTTATGGAGAGACAAAGAGAAGCGGTTTATAAAAGACGTTCCAGAAGAAAAAGTGGTTACTGGGTTTCGGCACCAAATTGTCGTCGGGCTGCACAATGTGAAACCAATGTTTAGGAAACCTTTAGCAGTTTCTCTCTTGCTCATATGCCTCGGCAACTTCATGATTATGGCACTGTAAGTAATATTACTTAATGGGTTTTTAAATGGAACACGATATGTGAGAACTAATTACTTAAGCGCTTAAATTTAAAAAAAGTGTAAGAAGCATATTTATTTCTAAATCCGATTCAAATGTAGGTAATTAAATTAGTTTTTGAAGAATATTCAGTTGGAGGGTCAATTTCGATACAATTCCAAAGAAAACGTTATTTTGAAGCAAGATAAGTTCTTAAATTTAAAAGCAGAGAAAAATAAATACGATTAATGTGGTTTTAGTATTCTAATTTATTTGTACCTTTACTTTTATCATATTGTAAACATACATTTTGAAAACAACTTAGATTACCAAAATATTAAACTGCTTCTGCTGCGCTAGATCATCGCCTCGCTGAGCGTGTTCTATCGTCTGTATCATAGTGAGTGTTCTGAAGAGTTGTTCAATCTAATTCCCTCTTCTTCCTTCCATAACAGAACCACATACGCTGGGCATCGGAGTCACAGTTTTACGGTAACCTTCATCTTGACACGAACTAAAAAGTTCTGTTTGATTTCTTAGTCGTACCGTGATGCTGTGGAACTTTCTCCCGGCCAGTTTGTTTCCTCCTTCTTACGACATTGGGTTCTTTAAGCGTAACGTAAAGAGAACGTATTTATATATACTAGTGATCACCCTAAGGTCGAAATTCGACCAGCGAATTTTGATCATAGACTCTTTTCTGTTTGACATTTACAGTATCCATAAACAATGAGTATTATCTACATCACTTGCTGTCACTTTTCGTTGAGTGACAATATCAATATTTTCGGGGGTCTAAGTTCAATGGCCACTGGTCAGGTTAGGATTCGAAGTATTTTATTTAATTTATTATATTAGTAACAGATATTATAGATAAATTTTAGCTTTCTGCACTCCTGCTCCATATAAACTTTAAGTTTGCCAAATTTCACAGTCTTCCGTGAAGGCAATACGCTTAAAAGGGTACTGAAAGTATTTGCTTCACGTATTAATATCTAGATAACGTATTTATACAGGCCGGATTGACAGCGACGACCACCGATGGATTTAGAACTCTCGGTGATGGCCGTTGTGTTTGGATTCTACTATACTTACAATCAGGAACAGCACCGTTAATGTGCCAAACCATTATAAACAAAATACCAAAAAACTTATAAATATCAGATTTTACTATAATATGAATTAATTATAATTCAAGGTACAATGTTCTAAGACTGTGGTTTCCGCAATTGTCAACGATTGTCGAACATTACCAGATGGGCCAAGGCTCAGACTTGTGTGTAATGCTGGATTCCTATACAAGTGAACTAAAAGTTGTCAGTAACTCAACGTCCGATGTCTGTGTGTCGGTAAGTAAACATTTGGTTGATTAACAAACACTACACGGTGTATAAATACGAAAAATATTAGACTCTGGTTCAGATAAATCCGCGTTAAGGCTACGTTTAGAAAATATATCTCTAGTAACATGTAATAAGGAGCTTTCTCGCGCAAAAGCGTTTGTCATCTGAATACTTTCGAAATTCTAACGCACGTTATCGCGCATCATAACTTAATGGGGCTAAGAAATTGAAAGACATTACAATACTTATTTATTTATTGTTGCTACCTATATTATATTGTTTTAGTTTAATTCATCACTACAATATTTATAATTGTTTGTGATACAAGAACGTACAAGAAATAAAAAAAGTTAAACCAAATTATATAACACCACATTATCGACTTTTTCCGTTCTAGAGGAAATAAAGACCATTTTGTGTAAAATTACTAACTTTTGCAGCTCTATCGTTCTGTTTTCTTTTTTAATAAAATTTACGCTGCAATTAAAAAATTGTAATAACTGCCAAAGATAATCTTAAATCTAAGCACCAATTTTCTCCAAAATCAGGTCATTAAACATTATTTTATACCATATAAAAATGACAGAGTAGTTGAGGGGTAATAAGTGAGCGTGGTATAGGCGAGTCATGAGAAGGGATAAAAGTCACATAACTAGAAGAATATTAAATATGAAAGTGGACTAACGAGTAGAGGGAGAACGGGATGGATAGGTTTTGTGAGGAATTATATGTTTATAAAAGATGTGAATACTAAGATTGCAGCTGATAGAGAAAGTGGAAGAAGAGAACATGATGTGCCGACCCTACTTAGATGGGATATTAAAAAGAAGAAGATATACCAAATACATATAAATATGTAAGAGATAACAAAACGTGATAAATTGCAAGCTAAAGTTTTACAATAACACGTGAATATTTTGACTTTGTATTTCCCAATCTATATTTTTATATGTCGCCTGAATAAATATGATTTTATATTTCTGAACTAGGTTACATCTGTGAGTCAATTTTATCCGGGAACCTCTATTTGGAAATGTCAGCGGTGCCGCGGCGAATCAATAATCGAACTAATTTTAATGCGAGTGAAATGTTTTATTCAAATAAATCGAAGTGTTTATCTTGCAAATGCCGAGGTAAAAACGTTTAGATAACTGAATATACAGCGACGATTTATCGAGTCACTATGTCGAATTTTTTATCAGACGTAACGAAATAGTTGATAGAATTTAAACTTTCTGTGATCACGCTTGTTTCAAATCTGCTGTATCCCATTCCTGTGTAGTATATTATGGCTGGTATACATAATATCATTTTTTTCTATCGATTTGCTCTTGTAAAGATCTGAAAAATTATTTTTACACTTTATAGCCTATGTATTGAGAAAGAATGACTAGTTAGAAATTTAACATTAATTATGAACGTCTAGAAATCTAGAAACCAGTAGGCTAATATGGAAAGTGAGAAAAACGATAGGGTTGGAGGAGGATTAGGTTCGTTTGAGGTGGCACGGTGGAATTCGTTGAATAAACTCAACACGCGTGAAACCGTAGGGCACCGCTAGTACGTTATAAAAAGTCTACTACGTCAAAAGTCAAAGTCAAAATAAAAATAATCTTTATTAAATTTTGGCCCTAAGAAGGCACTTGTAAATGTAAAACCACTACTGCCATTTCGAAAAACATCCCCGTCATCGATAAAAACCGGTAATAACCTCGATCGGGTTTATCTTTTTTTCCAACTGTACAAATGTTAATATAATAGGTATAATAATAATAATTTTGTGGATGCACATAGGGAAGTCACTTCCAGACATTACTATCATTCATATAATGATCAACCGTATAATAAATATAACCTTTTGAGAGTAAAAACTCGCTTGACTTATTCCTAAACTCGTTGTCCGGCGATAAATCAGTAATGTGCTTCGGAATCTTATTATAGAACCTAACACTTATTACCTAAAAACATTTATTAGTCTTTTTTAAGTCTGAAACAGGGAACAAATAATTTATCTCTATTTCTAGTATTAACTTTGTGATGATATTTGACTTAATCTAGCATAACTAAGTTGTCGCGTATAGTTTTTACTAAGTAGAACACGATTACTATACTATATCAATAGAACGTGTTCGATTTCAGATGGATAGATAGTACTTATTGAGGATGCTCTCTTCGATCATTCATGATATTGGCATATTTAATGACTGTTTGACCAAACCCACATGTAAGGGAGACTTGAATCTTTTCATATTGTTGAGTTGCCATCAATGAGCCCCTTTTTTAAACACCGACGCAAAAAGAGAGTTATAAATTTAGCGTGTATCGGTGTTTATGTATATCTGTGTCTGCTGTGGCATCGTAGCTCATAAACGGCTGAATCGATTCTGATCTCGTTGTTTTTTTGTTTGAAAGGTGACTTAATCGAGTGTTTTAAACTATAAAACTTGTTCTGCCGTTTGAAGATTATCAGCTCTTTTCTAGTTGAAAATAGATGTAAGCGAACAGGTTACACTTCTTTGATGTGACACACCATAAATTACACCAAATTTTTATCACGCGTAGCAACAACGATATGAAGTTAGCCATGAATGATAATAAGGCGAACAAGTTAAAATAATGTTTACGTTAAATTATTTTTACCAATTAAATATATATATATATATATTCATTGATGACTAACTTCATTATATTGTACTTCCGTCACATGATGCGTGCACAGACTCAACTTTACCTCATGCTAAGGCTGCTTGTCTACTGAAGCAGAGCGGAGCGGAGCTGTGTAAATTTCAATTAATAGAATTGCATAAAAACCTAGAGATGCAATTCTATTTGTCGAATTTGCCTGAGATGTAATTCGATTGGTCGAAATTTGCAGAGCTCCGCTTCAACGGACAGGCAGCCAAAACATGAAAAAAGAAGTAAAACTTAAAAAAAAATTCACCAACTATTTAATTATTTACAGACCAGAAGCGGTACGGAAACTTACATTAACAGTATTATCATTGGCTGCGTCTGTCTCCTACCTTACTTCGTGACGGGTATTCTTGTAAACAAAGTCAGCAAGAAGCGTTTGCTCATCACGGCTGGATTGATATGTTCCTGTATTACCTCCGGACTTAGATGGGCGAACTCAAAAGTGGCTATCGTTGCTCTATTCTCGAGTGACATTGCAGTGGCTCAAGTCATGTTGAGTCTCAACCAGGCTTTAATTGTTGAGTTTTTCCCAACAACAACAAGGTTAGTTCAATCAATAATGCAATGATGGCTCACTGGTAGAGTATATGGATATCGCGTAGATATACGTGAGTTCGATTTCCTGCAATAAGCCTGAGCTTTCAGTAAAGGAAAATATATTGATATAACTATAGCATGGTGGAAGGGCCTTTTTCTAATGCCTGCCTGGCTTGCTACCACCCTCAAGTTAAAAACCTATCGCCAGCACCCATAGGTGTGTTCCGATAACTGCACTTGAGAGACTAAGCTTGTCATCATCACTTTGTCAATTAAGATTAGGTGAAATTGTGGTCATAACGCTAAACATAAGATCGAAAAAAAGGAAAGTATACTTATCCACTTTTTTCAGGTCTCTAGCTGTATCCCTTATAATGGTAACTGGTCGTATCGGCACATTGGCCGGTAATATTGCATTCCCTATACTACTCGATATGGGCTGTGTCATACCTTTCTTCAGTATGGCGGGGATGATGATTTGTAAGTCATTTTCATATAAATATCACAAATGAGTCAGTCAACTATTATACCCACACTTAGAGAAGGCAATATCTTCTTTTGAAAAAATAAATTTTACTCTTCGTCAATTCTGATCATAACGCACGCACTTGCATTTGAATGCATTCAGGATGGAGACTAATTATTGTTGAAAAACCCATATACCTATTAGTTTCCTGACAAATATCTTGAAGGTAACTCAGTATACTAATTCTTGAAAGATACTTATATAATAAAAGTGTTTTGTCTTCTTGCTATTTTGTATTAAGTTCAGGATATAATTATCATGCCGTCTTATTCTGTAATAAAAATTAACTACAAGTGCCAAGTAAAAGTTCATTTGTAATGAAAGTTCACATATTAATGTGGTCTTCGGAAAGGAATATTTCGTATACTGAGTTACCATGAAATTTAATAGAAACAAAAGATTTTTAAGAACGTAATCAAATTTTTCGTTGTGCCTAATAATCTTAGATGCAAATTGTGATATTACTTTTGTGTATGAGTATTATCAATTGGTACATATTTTAATAAATTATCAGTAACAGCAAAGTGTAGGTAAAATAGTTGTTTAACCAAAATATACATATTTAGCGGAAGTGAGAAACAGATAAGTTCCTCATCCGCCATAGAAAAGGGAGGATCATCCGACCAGACTGCTGTTATGTCTTGTGGGCAGCTACCCAACCGTTGTTTTTTTTTTTTTTTTTTTTTTTTTTTTTTTTTTTTTTTTTTTTTTTTTTTTTTTTTTTTTTTTTTTTTAGAACTGACTACACTGTTAGCCTTAGGGGCACTCAGCCGCGAAAGTTTTGTGGACGACTCGCACGAGGGTGCCAAAGTGGCCGGACCTCGGCTCGGGCGGTCGTCGCGTTCGCAAATAGGTCGCGATCTATTCGAATCCCTACACCTACGATTCGAGCTAACTAAATATACACATAGGCACGTTCCCTTCCTCCTGGGAGGAAGGAAAGAACCGTGCGTATGTGTATTCAGTAATCGGAATGTTTCTACACTAACTAGCGTAAAAAAAGAAAAAAAAAAAGGTCCCTCACAGAACCTATGTACCTGTGTGGTGTGCACGTGTGTATGTTCATACGTGTGTAGTGTTGTATGTAGGTAGCTAAGTGATGCACGTACAGTGTCACTTGTATCGCGCGGGCGGTTGCCTGACCCAAGGGTTTCACACCGAGGAACGGACCTAGGCTTGGGTTACCGCTAGAGAGGGTGGACGTGACGGGTGTGCTGGAGCGAAATTGACCGCCCGCCCTCTGCGGAGAGAACGGTGGTTACGCGGGCGTGGGCGCTGGCACGCTCTGTTTGGAGAGACGGATGTGTAATATTTATTCGAATTTTCGATGTGATCGTCGGGATCAATAAAAATATTGCGCGGCCGGCGTTTGCACCGGATGTCCGTGGGTGCCGGAACATAAGTGGCGGCTGTTTTTATTAACGGATTCGCGTGGTTCGACGCGGTGTCGAAATACGAACGGGAGAGCTGTTTAACGTAGGCATGTATCGAAGGAAGCTCCATATCTCTATGACCCAACCGTTGTTGCCGGGTTCTTGTATATATACTCAATTATTCGGTTAATTTCTATATCGCGATGTAGGATGTCAGTTGTGGCGGAGATACCGCTATGTGTAGGATGCGTTAGTTGTGGCGAGAGATGTCGCTACACATATTTTAAGAATGGTAGAACGATTTGGTCCCAAAGCATCAGTGTTTTTACAGTGCAAAATTCAATTGAAATCAAAAACGACAATTTTTAACAAAGAAGAAAACTAACTTCAATGTTTTAGTAAATTTCCCTTGTGTATCTTCGGATTTCAAAGTCCAATAACAATGAAATTAAAATTCGACCACCCTTGAGGTATCCCCTACCCAACAAAAAAATAATCATCCAAATCGGTTCATAAACAAAGAAGTTATGGCTGAAAATCCATTTATATATATAAATATATTTTCGAATTCAGAAAGTCATTTGTTGAAGTCTGTTAAAACTTTAGTGAAATATCAAAACTATTTTAAATTGAAAATTTGCATGAAAGGATGGTTTATGAAAAGAATTTTATTACAATCTGTATGATGGTCGCGACCCCTACCACTCCGCTTGATTGCTGGATATACTGGATGATATTTTATCCTATATAACAAAAATCATATCGATATTCCGACTTTCGGTGTATATGTCCCTAATTTTTAAATCCTGAACCTTGTGCGTCTCCAGAACAGCCGGTCTGACCCGCCGCATTAGATTTTTCATATCAAACCACTGGGAGATTCCAAAACGCCATAAATTAAAACAGATAACCATGTACATGGTGGTGAAACCCAATCAGGTAAAAATCTCTATCACCCCGTTGTTTATAAATATATCCACCATAATCATTATTGGCCTTTTTCATCTATATCAGACGATTTAAGCAGTGTCTCTGGGAACACTTCCTTTCATGGCTGTACAAGCTATTTCCACACAGCTAGGCTGTCGTGGGTGAAATCACCTCTTCACTGATATACTGCATCGCCTTGGACATACTTTTGGAAGTACAGGGTTCCCCAAGATCTGCTCGGGTGGCACCAACTGAGCCCGCAGGAACGAAATGTCGATACCTGTGACGTCGGATCAGCTGCAAAGATCTGTCGCACATTCAAGTTACACCCAAATCACGTGTAACGAAGGGACCCACACTGGGTTTGTTTCGGAGTTCCCCATCTCCATGTGTACTTAGGCTAAACAGTCTGCCTGAGTCCGCAATTCACATAGCGTATCTATGATGAGTTGGCTTTTGCACCGAAACAGACTGTGGTGGTACAAAGATAAGAATAAAATAAACGGAGATTTGAAGAACGACAGAAATATTAAGGATATAGGATACTAATGTTACGTAGCTCGAGGAGGTCGGGGTCACATACCCGAGCAGTCATCTAACTTTACTGGATTGGAAAATGCTCACGCATACCCTCTGACTACGTAATATATTCGTACGTACATACTATACATATATTATCTGAATAATTCAATCAGATACCTTTAACGGTTCAAAAGGTAACAACGCTTAAAGTATGATGGACAACACAGGCTTAACAATAGAGTTCCTTATCTGGAGAATAGAATCCTAAAACGTTAAGGTTTATAGTTATGCTTCTAAATCCAAATCAATGAATTCATGTATAATAGGCAACATAGAAACCAGTACTTCTTACATACAACAATTATCATGTAATACCTACATTCTGTAAATGTCCGTACAAAGCCTCTTCCCGAGGGAAGTTACGATCCTAATCACCTTACCGACCCATGATAAATTGGCAATTTGAAACGTCGAGGAATCTGACTAATTAAGAAAGCTCATCTTCGCAACACACCATCCATCTCGTGGTTGATCGAGCTTCATATTTTAATTTCCTTTTTATCATCATTGACCTTTATCAACCTACTGTTGGATATACGCCCATCCTAATAATATAATATGCCATTCTTCTGGCAAGTAATTATTTTCATAAAACGCCTAATAATTCTATGTTTTTTTTTTCAGGTGTAACATTGATATCGTTATTTTTACCAGCGAAGAAGTGAGTTTACAAGTCCTTGTATTGCCTGAGGTTATACATTTTTTATTCTAATAAAATTTTTAAAAAAGTTTCAACTATTTTGTATTATTTTTACTCATTTCATAAATTAGGTTTGCCATGTAAATATATATTCAAGCTATGATAGTTATCTTTTTTGGTTCTGGTTTTCAAAAATATCACTGATCAATTAGTAAACATTACTTCAATTTAAGAAGCAACTATTAATCGAAACAATTGGTTTAGCTATTAGTTTACAGTGTTAGGATTATATAACCAAAATTTTACAGTTTGTGTCAATAATTAATTGATAAATTGTAAACTGATTTTAATTGACGTTAATCGTAACATTTTGGGGACTTGATTCTTAACATAATATAATTAACAAACAACTTTAAAAACAAATAAGACAATGAAAATTGTTTTCACAAATAATTTACTAGCCAACGCTGGGAATTTATTTTTGGCGAAATAATTTCATTATTATTGCTAAGTCCCTACACACAAGTATAATGATATTTAGCCTAGAACCTTTCTCGGGTTTAATCCTAAATTAATGTTAAAACCACATTCAAATCGGTAAAGTGATGCACGTTCAAATACTGAAAAGTTATTATACAGATAAATGTAGATTACTGTTATTAAATTATTTACTGAAAATACCACAGTGCTAAATAATAAGTGAAACACCTGATTAAGATTATAATTGCGCGTCGAATCTAAACCACAACCAATTTAGAGTGCCCTCGCTGTTAACAGTCTAGTTTGCATACCTTTGAAAACTACATCTTTCCTTTTGTACCTATTATTGTATAAAACTTATTTATTTTTGGGAGCACAATTTCACACATGGCCATTTAATTACAAACTAAGCATAGCTTGTATTATGTTAACTGAACAAACTAATATACTTAGGTACATATTTATAAATGTCATTTAGATACATATCTGACAATTATTATTATGCTCGTTAAATAAATTTGGGTTATTTGTGGGAATCGTACCTACGACTCTAAAGTAACGAACGCTTTCTACCGTTGCAAACAAGGTATCTCTACATCTCTTCTTTTGTGCATGCAATACGCAAAAAGTACTAAAAAATTTGACCAATATTTTTTTTGTTTTACTCCATAGATACAAGAAAAAGTTGAAAAAAATAAACTAAACAAAATTATAATGCGAGTGTAAAAGTAAACGTTGGAAGAGGAACGTTGATCAAATCGGGAATGTTCTGAGGAAAGGTAAAAACAAGTGTAGCCGCGGGCACACCTAATTATTTCAATAAAATGATTCATTTTAGTGGTAATTTTACGAAACACATTTCCGATAAACGAACGAAACCGTTTTAATTTTAAACTACATAATATAACCCCAAGCCTTTATATAATATTACTGCACGTCAATTTACTTTGAAATAACTAAGCAAAAGTTACAAGTGAATTCCACAACTCGAGTACTACACTAGCTTGGGTATTTATCAAAGCTGAAATTTCAGTCGTAAGTTGCGTCGAACTTAGCTTTTGCATGTCAAATAATAAACTTAGTTTTGTCCGAAAAGTTTGCTTTTGACACGGGTCTGTGACCGACTACCGAGGTCGGCTTTTAGAATTTATGTGTTTATTCAAGCGTCCTCTTTTATGAGTTTAAAAATATTTGCCTCAATAATATAAATAATCCGTCCCATACGCTTCAAGCGACTTTACTGTTAAATTCAATTTATCATAATTTATACATTACGATGACCATAATAGCAATTATACGCCTAAAAACTGGTACATTAAAGAGATTTTAATAAAACACATAATAAAAACCTATCACCCGTAGTTAATACAATATAACTACGAGATGTTTTTATTTTAAATAAAAAACAACTTTGTGTTGTCATACTACGGTGAGTTCTCATCATACATATGTTGGTTATATGCAGGGATCGAACCCGCCACCTCTTAGCTCAATCATAGTGATTACCACCACTTCACCACGAGGCCTGTAAATAATTGCAATTGCACGTGTATGTATACATATTATATTGGAAATGAGCAAGAAAAAAGAAACTACTGCTTGTTTAAACGTTATAAAAATTTACGTTCTGTTTTTGACTATGATTATGGATTTTGGCGGTAACTTTGTTAATTGTTTGTAACATATATTTCAAAATGAATTCTACCGAAATACAAAATTTTATCAAAATCGATTTAGGATAATTTTTTTTTTTTTGAGATCAGTGTCGTATATAATGTCTATCACAAACTTTAAAAAAATTGCAATTAAAAACATAACTACAGATTTATTTAGATAGAGTTTATTATAACGGTATTAATTATATAAGAGAAACAAACTAAATCATTCTCACATAATGATACAATGTTTGATTCATGATAAAACAGACTAAACTAACAGACTTAAAAAAAAAAGGATCTCTATTCGATTGTTTTTTTTTTTGCATAACTTGCTATAACTTCTTTGATTATGAACCGATCTAGATAATTCGTTTTTCGTTGAAAAGGAGCTACCTCAATATTGTTCTCATTTTAATTTCATTCTCATAAGACATTCGACTTCGAAGATACACCACGAAACTCCTCAAAATCAAAGAAGTTGTTTCTCTTTTTTGGTAAAAATTGTCTTGTAACATTATCCACTCTTAAGTATACTACAATCACTGTTAAGATTCAGTGTAAAAAGCCCTATAAAGCCTACTTGATATCTAAGAAACCTACAATGAAATTGAATGAAACTCCTTGTTTAAAAAAGTAAACAAAATAAACCGTTCAGATTTTTCCCGAATTCATCAGTATAATAACACAAACGACTCAATTACCTAAAGTAGTTGAGAATAAACAAAGCCGTTATGATGAATATAAACCAATTGATTTACCATAAACATCTTATCTAAGTTACTATTTGTGTTCACGTTCTTTTACTGTCATAAACATGTTATCAAAAAAATAAATGTATTGAAGTAAAAATACATTCTTATCGATATTGTACAATATAAAAGGATAACTGACTGGCACACAACACATATCAATATACAGCCCAAACTTCTGGGACTAGGACTATGAAAATTTTCATGTGGGTTCATTTTACACTGTAAATAAGCACTAAGGAAGGACTTTTGGAAATTTTGTCCCTAAGTTGATGAAAAGGGGCATGAAAGTTTGTATGAAAATCTGTCATCTTTGAAGATAGATCTATGAAAATTGGTATTTTGCTATTTAGTTAATAATGGGACATACCGTGGGGTATAACTATAAGGCTAGCGAAGCCACGGGCAAAGTGCTAATTATATGATTACTTTTTGTGTTGAAAACACTGCATACAAGTGATATTGTAAAGCTTAAAATTTACCATCAGCGCCGTCCGTAATGCTCCATCAGCTATACTTTAGATCAGATCTGCCTAGTGTCTTTTTTAAATTATCTTTTTACAAGTTTACGTTACGGTCACAGTCTCATCTAAATTTAAGTGACGATGTGGCCCAAGATGGTGACATGCTAAGCCTAGTGGGGGAAGTAGCTCTTAAGTTCTGCTACTGGAATAAATATATTGATGCTAGGTGACAGTTTTTAACTTGAGGGGCATTAGAAAATACTCTATCACCATGCAATGGTTTCATAATGATGTTTCCTTCATCGAAAGCTCAGGCACATTGCAGGGACTCGAACTCCCACTGTCTGTACATGTTATCACTGAACCATCATTTCTTCAAGTGCCATTACCATCAGTATGTTACAATAATCCTAATTCGCCGCTAATATTAGTTGCTGTTAAAAGTTAGCCTTTAACACGAAAATGGGCACTAACGCCTAAAATATTAATTACCTCTATTTCGGCACGAACCATAAAAGTTCACTACGTCATATTATGTTTGTCGTACTGCGAACCAGTAGAACTGCGGCAACTGGCACTGGACGTAACTTTGTCAAGCTACAAATTAAAAAGGCGTCATGGGACATCTGGTAAATATAAAAAAAAAAAAAAAATTAAACATATCTTTATATTCGCATATGAATAAAATAGAAACAATAAAAAAAATCTACTGGTATTAATTAATAAATAATCTATAGGGATAACATAAGAAACCACGCTGACACATAAACATACATGTATTATAGATTAGTGAGTGTACGTAGTATAATCTGGTGGAACTGTTATAGCCGTATGAGGTCTGTTGTATAGTGAGATCGAAAAAAAGAGATAGTAGTGCTGAGTCGGAAAGGCCCGACCATATGCGATGCTGCCCGAATGGCACGTAGCAACGTCCCATCAGAACGTTTTTACTCCCATCCAAAGATGTATATAAAAATGCAAAGTAATATTTCGTACGGTCGTAGCAGTCCGCGCTACGGTCGTAGCGCCGCTAGAGAGTGTTAGTTACGAATTCCGAACAAACAAATTATGCAAGTTTCGACTCAGTTCGTCGCCCGGAGGATTCTAACTTTCAAGATGCGTCTGAAAACGTAAACAAGATCTAGGTTATCAAGTTAAAGTAATCTTGATAATGGAATGCACATATACAGGAATAAAGTTTTAGATATAATTGAGCTTTTAACTCAGTTTTCTATTATTATAAAAAAAAGTTTTAGCTTTCTTGAGGAATTAGATTGTATTGTAATACTATAATATATTATATAATATTTTTTTACATAATATACATACACGAACATGATGAAACTACTGCATTATGGAATTACTAATGGCCGCCTGGCTAGCTACCATTCTCAAGTTTAAAGTTTGTCGCTAGGTACCTATAAATGTTCTCTAGGATTAGCGTCAGTATCAGATGAGATTGTGAGCAAACGATGACAAAAAATAAATAATAAACAAAAATCATTAAAATTTTCGTTTTTGTTTAGATATATTAGTATATGTTAGAATATAATAAGTATATTTATACAAATCAATCTATTTTATAGTAAAAAATATAATATTAAATTGTATAAATTAGTATATTTCAAATGTATAATCAAATTAATGGGTTTCTTCGCATTGCGCTACTTAAAGTAGAGTTATTGTAGTATTCGACGAAACTGAAGATAAACACTAGAATATTCATTAAGTAGGGATTAGCTCATTTTACTATCAATAAAAAAGTATATGCTATGTTATGCTCTACTGGTATAAAGAAGTATATCTACAGTAGTAGTATAGTAGTAGTAGTAGTAGTAGTATAGTAGACGTATATCTTAAAATATTCATATATTTATTTGAGGCGTTTATTTTATATCTTTATTTATTTTAATTCTTCATTTCTTCTTATTTTGATACCGAAAAAAGGACTTGTCAGTGTCAATGTATTTACTTTAGCCTTCGTAGTACTTTCTAATATTTAAAGGGGTCACTTCCTTGTCAGAACTAGCTGGGGAGTTTTTGTGACATCTTATAATGCATGTTTCCATTTTATATTTATAAATACACTTCAACGTATTATGCACAATAACTAAATAATATATCGTAATTTTCCACAAATATTACATAATATAGGGCCAAATAAACTATGTTAATAAATTGAAATAAAAACCATAACATGACAGCTCAAGGTCACGCTAAAACCTACATTCTTAATTTCTAACATAAGGTCAATTTATTTTTTAAGTATTTCGCCATAATCTTACCTGATATTAAGTGATAACACGGTAAGCCTATAAGAGACTTGCTCTCTCTTGAAGGTACCAGAACACCTAATAACTACCAATAGAATGATTTGTGACAGATTTTCAACGAAAGGATGGTATGTGATGTGGTTACTTCTAAAGGTTCAGTTCGTTATTGTATGTGAAACTACGTCAATCCACGTGGTATACGTATAAGGTAAACTAATGCTTTAGAAGCAAAGGACATTTTATCTCTGCTTTTTATATACAAGGCACCAAGGTGTTTTGCTTTTCAGTATTTCGATGTTTATGAGCTTCTTTTTGCTTTAAACTCTGGTAATGTTGCCAAGTTATAAAATACACACTTGTCCTGTGATTCCACTGAAATTTGGTGATATTTAATTACAGTATAACAGACCATAAATTAGGCTCTAAGAAGGCACTTATACTTATGAAAGTCAAAACACTACAGCCGGTTCGGAAAATATCCCAGTAATCGAGATGAAATGGTAAGAAACCCGATCGGGATTACCTTTTTTTTGAACTGTACATGTGTTAATATATTAGGTACAATAATAATAATTTAGTGGATGCACTTCTAGACATCCCTAATATTTACATAATGATCCATCCTATAATTACCTTTTAACAGTAAAACCTAACTGACATGGTCTCATATTGTAAATTGCTCGAACTGCCCGTTTTTGTAATAAAAATATGGTATCTACCTCAGCTGCTGAACCCCACAGCAAAATACTGTAAGACATTAAGCTATGAAAGTAAGCGAAGTAGTCTAACCTAGCGATGGCAATATCTGTTAACTGGCGAATTTGGCGTACTGCGAATGCAGCAGAGCTTAATTTTCCCGCCAAGGTTGCGGGTGTACGGACCCCATTGTAATCTTGAATCAAGTAAACAACCTCGTTTATCTTTATAACATTTTTATAGGTTATCATCACTGGCTCTTTACGTCACTGTTTATTGTTCTGTTTCATTTTAACTGACTGCCGCTTTCCGTTTTTCTTTTATTGGCCTGAAGTTCAGAATTCTGGAATTATCCAAGATTATATAAATATTCTGTAACATTGAGATGGCGACTCTGAAACTATAAGAGATAGAAACATATGATGTAAAGATCCATGACATCAATTTCAAAGATAAGTAAATCTGCATTCAAAGATTTTCAAAAATTTATACACGAGTCGTGGGTAGAATTTAATATTTTTTACAAAAAAAAGGGTATTTTATTATGATAATTGTTTGCGTCTAAAATTAAAAGACAATGCTTCAATTTAATTGTTTACTTTTGAAATGTTGGATGTCGAGTTAGTAATATGTATAGGTACAGGATATATACCTAACAATAACAAACAGTGTTCGTGAATTACCCCGTCTCGGTTACTAACCATATATTTATTTAGAACGTTTATAATGAAATTTTAGAATTCGTTTGTCTAACATCTTATGTGCTACGAACTTAGTGAACAATTAATTAAAACAGACATAATAAATATACGAAACTTTTAATTAGTGTTACAGTGTTACATTTTCATACTTGAAAAGTTTATTTTGTAAAGACGTAATTAATTATAATAGGAATGTCCTTAAGTAATATTAATATTCATTTATTTTTCATTGCTTTACCTTTTTAACCGATTTACAAAAAAATACGGAGGTAACCCAATTCGAATGTTTTTTTTTATGGGTATTCAGCTTAACTTCTTTATTTATAAACCCATTTGGATGATTATTTTTTTGTTCTATAAGGAATACCTCAAGGATGGTCCGATTTTAATTTCATTGCCATTGGATTATCAACTTCGAAGATACAGTAGGGAAAAATCATTGAAGTTAGTTTTCTTTTTTGGTAAAAATTATCTTGTTAATAATAGTAGTGTATGACCGTAAGTAACTACGAGGTGTTTTTTCTTCTTTTAGTTAGACATTAATTTAAGTATCTCGCAATGTTTAAGCACCAATAGCAGTGTTCCGACAGCTGCACTTGCTTCTTTCATTAAACTTAGCGTGCTACAATCTTGGACCACATCGTCACTTAAGATCATGTGAGATTGTGGCCATAACGCTAAACCTATCAAGATTTAAAAAACTTGACTACATTGGGAAACTGATGTGGAGATTTGGAACGACGGCTGCTTTCAAAAATAATATTTAAAGGACAAAGTTGACTCGAAAGAATAGAAGGAATAAAGTTCTGTAGTAGATAAAGATGTGGTTACACTTTTTAAATTAAACAAAAAATTGTGAATATACAATATTTTCAAAGTATACGATTAATGTGTTTCCATTACCTTGCCACAGTGGAAAGATAATTACCCGGCTGGGAAAAAGGAGGGTTATGTTTTTCGAGTGTATGTATGTATGTCTATTTCTTTTGATGATGGCTTGATGGATTTTGGCATACGAGGTATCGTTAGATTTATCTTAGTTTTAAATAACTGCGACTTAAATTTAAATGACGTAAAACAAAAATTTAATATTTCGGCTCCAAATATTAAGATAGTTAACTTCGGGGAGCGGTGAAGTATCTTTTTAAAAACTAAAACTAAAATTAATTTGGTTAAGATTTTATTAACCGTTCTATATGATGGTCGATACTAGACTGCCTTAAAACTAAACTTACTTCTACTTAATCTAAATATGCTGACCTAAAGTCTGGCCCTTTCGTGGAAACAACGGTGGGTCAGCTAAATCGTATTAGCTATGGCATGGGAGTACATAGGTATATAACTAGATAGTAAACAGTAATTCCCTTTACTTTTTAGGTTCTCCAATTTTTGATAAATCTTTTTCTGAATTTTTGAATATTTCAATTACTAAATTCCAAAATTCTGCTGCCCGTCTCCTTGATATTAGTCCACATTATGCACTTTGCATCTTAAAATTCTGTCTTTTCGTCCCTAAATTTACATATGTGCTCCGTTGCTGCTCCTTTTGGAATCACCCAGATCTTTTGACACAAGTAGACGATTTAATCAAAATTACCTTAGAATCGATTCTTAATATGCAGCTGCACGAGCAATCTTGGACCCAAGCATCCTTACCCATCTGTGATGGTGGTTTAGGGATTCGCAAAATTTCCAGTGTCGCTTTACCAGCCTTCCTATCTTCTTTCCATAGTTCAGCAAATCTCATAAGTAAAATTTTAAGGGTATCCCCTTCATACTTTGAGATTGCTGGCTTGGAAGAAGCTAGAAACGCTTTCTTAATTGCATGCCCAGGTCAAAATTTTCCAGTTTCTCCAAATTCACAGAGGAGCTGGGACGACATAAACTGCAAATTGATTTATGACAATATTTTGAGCTGTAGTATGGGTTCGGCGCGTGCTAGGCTTTTGGCCGTGGGTGCGCATGAGGCCGGCTACTGGCTTCAAGCGTATCCTTCGTCAAATACAGGAACATTTCTTGAACCTGACACGCTCCGAATCGCAACCTGTCTACGGCTTGGGGTTCCGGTCTGCGTTCCTCATAAATGTCCCTGTGGCACTGATGTCGACAAGCTAGGACATCACGGACTGTCATATAAAAAAAGTGCAGGCCGCTTCTCGAGACATGCCGCACTTAACGATATCATACGCCGGTCACTTGCCACCGTCAACGTTCCAAGTTTACTTAAGCCGACTGGTATTGCAAGAGACGATGGCAAGAGACCGGACGGTATGAGTTTGGTTCCATGGAAGATGGGCCGGGTGCTAGTATGGGATGCAACCTGTTCAGACACGCTGGCCCCTTCCCATCTACTTGGAACCAGCAACAGAGCTGGTGTGGCTTGTGAGGCGGCTGAAAAAGCTAAGACATGCAAATACAGGGGTCTGGGCTCTGAATATGATTTTGTCCCATTCGGCGTCGAGACCCTTGGCCCGTGGGGTCCTAGCGCTACAAGGCTTTTTAAGGAAATAGTAAAAAGGTTAGTCGACATCACAGGAGACCGAAGCGCTGGCAGCTACCTCGCACAAAGAATTAGTCTAGCTATTCAAAGGGGGAACGCTGCCAGTATCTTCGGAACCTTGCCTAAAGGGACTCCTTTTCATAATATATTTTAATCTGTAGTTATGTATGTACATGTAATAATTATAAATGTGTATTGTGTAAATAAAGTTTTCTTAGTTTTGGTAGTGACATAGGCTATAATATTTATGTACAACGTCTGGGCCTCAAATAAAAATCAAAAATAGAAAAAAATTACCCAGTGTTTTTGCAGTTAGGTTTTTTGTTTGCTTTTTAGTAATTTAGCATGGCAACCCTGTGCATGTACATAATTGGTTTGACACGTAATTTTTATATAACCAGTGATACGTGAAATATTCCATGCTTCAAACTAGGTGATGCAGAACTTTATTCCGAATTTTATTTTATAGCACTGCTACGAAATATTACGAATATTGTTTCCGAAAGTAAGTTGCGTGCCAACCTTAGAATACAGTTCTACCTAATTAGCATGTCATGTGCACGGCGCCACCCGCCCCCCCAGGGTTCGTAATTTAAATAATTTTATTAATTAACTCGGCCGACTTTCTTTTGTCCTCCAGACAATTGTTTCAGATACGAATGGTTTAATGTTACAGTTTAAATTGTAACTATCGAATTACTACATACTTTGCAATGAAATACTGTTTCTTTCTTTATCACCATATAACTTTAAAATACTTCTCTGTTTATAAAGGTGTAGTTTGCTTCTTTTTGTTAATCGGCTTCAAAAAAGAAAGGTTCTTTTTCTGTAATTTATCAGAAACTATACGATTGATTTTCAGAATATTGTACTGTAATAATGGGATTATCTGTATACTTTGAAAAGGTTTTAGAATAAAAACTATGAAGTTGGCATTGTTATGTATAGATTATAAGATCCTAGCAGTACATCACGGCTCAACATACTGTTACACCAGTGGGGTATTTATATGCCGATGTTTGACGTGAAGAAGATTTATTTCAATTCCACACAGTTACAAAATACACGAACTCACAACACTGTTATATATTTCACTGTGGTTTCGCTTCCTTTTATCGCTCGATATTATCGCTTTATAATTCAAAACTGAACTGCCTCGGCACCGCGCCTGATCCGCTTAAATACCTACACTAAACGATCACAGAAAAATGGTGAATGATCGCTAACTTTCTTGACGTTTAGTTGCTATGCCTGCTCAATGACGTAATCGAGGTGATAAGCTGCGATGTTTACACAAACATGAGCTGCGGTTGTTCACGATGCGCGCATTATTTCGAAGTTTGTAGTTGCTTCGAGATATTTCGGGAACAAGATTTTTCTATCTTTTTAATCGGGTTGTAACAGGTCATAACAATACGTTTATTTTGCAATAATTTCTTTGAAAGTCTAAAGATAAAAAAGGGAAAACAGAAGAATATTATATATATACTTGAAATAAAATAAAACAACTGAGAATGTAGGTGTTTATATACAAGTTAAGTTTTGACTGTTAACCCGGTAAAGTGTCGGTCTTTACTTAGATCATCCTTAATTCATCATTCTTCTGTTTAATTTTAAAATAATTTCTAAATATATTAATCACTAGCTATGCCCGCGACCTCATCGCGTGATCTACAGAGTACCGTTGGTAATGTGGTGATTCCAAATCCACCAACGGTGGTCGCCCGCCGTCGCGCCGGTTATTTTATAGATAAAACTGCTTAATATTTTATTTGCACGGAACCCTCTTTCATTTTCTAAACTAAAAGTAACCTAAGTTTCTCCTTATAACAAATATCTGGCAGTGAAAGTCTCATCAAAATCGATCCAACCACTTAGGAGATTAGCCGAAACAAACGGACGAGTAAGACAGATAAACATAGTAAAAATTCAATTTTTTTTTTAACTGTTAATTACCTTTATATGTTCTTAGTAAAAAGCCGTTGATTTACCATTAGAAGCAAACACTTCCATTTTATTATTTGTAATACGTATAGATAACTTTGTTTGGTTCAATTAACTCTGCCTTTAACTTCATACCATTACGCCTGTATTCCCCGAAGGGTTAGGCACAGGTGTACTAATGTACCAGCCACAGTTCGCCGAGTATGTTTTTAAGTCCCATGTAAAGGGCGAGCCTATTGCCATTAATCGGGCACAAAGCCAAACTCCGAGCTGCTACTGAGAATTTCACAGGAAAAACCTAATAACACTTTGATCGACCTGGGAATCGAACCCAGAACCTCGAGCATAGCAGTCGCGCTTGGGGCCACTAGGCTAATGAAGCATAAGATCGTGCGTTCTAGTTTTGACACCAGGACAAGGGTAAATTGTATTCGTATGAACTTATTTGCGTTTGAATGTTGGTGTAGTCTCATCTCTTTGACTGGCATCATAGTATGATTCGAGGTTTTAGGAGTTTATATGTATGCATGTGTGTGAAACAGTATAAATATTGTTACGCGGCTGCAGCCGGTAAGCACAACTGCCAGCTCTACGGGCACGCCGCCCGTAACTGCCATCTTCGTCCGCGGTGCGTTAAGTGCCGAGAGGACCACCCTACTAGTGAGTGCACGCGCGAGCGTGACTCCACCACCCCCCCCCGAGCTGCGTACTGTGCGAAGGGGAGGGGCACCCTGCGAATTATCGCGGTTGCCCCAAAGAACCGCGCACTACGCGACCTCGGCACCAGAGGCAGGTGGCTCCCCGGGCGGCGCCTCCCACCTCAGCCCTCCGAGCGCAACCCCTGCTGGCGCCAGGGGAATTTCCCGCGCTTCCAGTCCCTCGCCAGATCCCACCGCCGCCGGCCCTTCCGCGCCTTTACGCGGTCAATCACAACCCGTGCGTTCGGCTCCGAACGCATGGGGGCCCCGTCGCCCTAATCCCCAGCCTCGTATGGCGATGGATAATTCCGCGCCCCACGCTCCCTCTAACGTTGCGAGCAATGATATTATGATCCTGCTCCTTCGTGAACATGGTATTCAGGAGGTCATTGACTACAATGACCACCTAGAGCGTTACGGTGTCGTCAAGACCATATGCGCTTTCCCCCGCCTCGTTGAGACGTTACACCGTCTCGACTGTGAAACACGTGACCACCCGGCATAAACGCCGGCCGCGCAAAAAGTTTTATTTACCCGTATGTACAATAAACTCTATCGATTCGTCTCTCCAAATAGAGCGTGACAGCGCCCACGCCCGCGTAACCACCGTTCTCTCCGCAGAGGACGGGCGGTCAAATTCGCTCCCGCACACTCCATACGTTCACTCTCTTTAGCGGGTGACCCAAGCCTAGGTCCGTTTCCTCAGCGCGAAGCCCTTGGGTCAGGCAACCGCCCACGCGATACAAGTGACACTATACGTGCAGCACTTAGTTACCCACATACAACATTACACACGTATGAACATACACACGTGCACACTACACAGGTACATAGGTTCTGTGAGGGACCTTTTTTTTCTTTTTTTACGCTAGTTAGTTAGCGCTAGTTAGTGTAGAAAATATTTCTGATTACTGAATACACATACGCATGGTTCTTTCCTTCCTCCCAGGAGGAAGGGAACGTGCCTATGTGTATAATTGAGTTAGCTCGAATCGTAGGTGTAGGGATTCAGTTAGTTCGCGACTTATTTGCGTACGCGACGACCGCCCGAGCCGACGTCCGGCCACTATGGCGCCCTCGTGCGAGTCGTCCTTATAACTTTCGCGGCTGAGTGCCCTCTGCGCTCGCCCCCAAGTCCGGTGAAGCTGTAAAAGCCGCAGCGGCTTTAGGGCCCCTAAGGCTAACAGTGTAGTCAGTTCTAAAAAAAAAAAAAAAAAAAGCAGCCGGCAATCGTTACCCGTCCACCAATTAGACCGCACAACTGAGTATCAACGTTTCATTTACCTTACCTCAAGCAGTACCTAAAAGGTAAATAGATTTACTTTTGTTATATAAACTATATAATAAAAACTATACTAACTTTGAAAATTTCTAGATATTTAAATTTGAGACAGATTTCTAATAAAAAAATAGTACAGCCCTCAAATCCAGGTATAAAAATAAAATTACCAAATCTGCTTATATACGTGGACTTCATTTTCAAGTTTTTCAATTGTAACATTTATTTATAAAATTAATTAATATTATATTATTCATAAATATGAAGATAAATAAGTATATTAGAATTAAAGGGTAAACTTTTCTTTAATCATACACTGAAATCGAAACTTTTCCTACACACGACATTTTCATATACGTCAAGGAAAATTAAGAAGCGATTCCTTCCGTTTTCCTTTCCTTTGATGTTTTATGTATGAAAGTTCCTTAATAATCGTAAATTTTATGTCATTACTTTATTTTTTTTATTTTGAAACAAAAACAGAAATAACCTCTTTTTAACCAACTTTAGAAAATACGGAGGCTATCAATTCGAATGTATATTTTATTTATGGGTGATTAATCATAATTTCTTTGTTTATGAACCGATTTAGATAAATTTTTTTTGTTGGAAAGGGGTACCTCAAAGTCGAGCAAGAGAACCAATTTCATGATTTTGAGAAGTTTCGTGATGTATCTTCAAATTCGAAGGTCCAAATGTCTAGGAAATTAAAACGGGACCACACTTTAAGTCACATTCATAAAAAAATATACAATCGAAATGAGTAACCCCTTCTTTCTTCTGAAATCGGTTAAAAAAGAATTAACCATTAATACTTTGGCTCCCTTACGTCACAAAAATATACGTAAATTTTACATATATGTCATCCCGGGGGCAGAGTTATTAAGGAACCTTTAGTTTCAACATACGTTGAAGAAGTTAAAGGGACCAGTAGTTGAATAGTTTTGTCGTAAAGACATGAGATCCCTCGAGATATTACTCGTATATCAGGAAGATTATTTCTTAAAAGCGAAAGGATGAACAGGAAATATGCGATGGCCATGTACCCTTATTAAGGATATCACGACGAGAATCTGGTATATGAGAAATTTATATATGCGACCAATTTTTTTTACAAATTGCGCAAATGTTATCCCGACGGTCTGGTAGTTTAAACATTAAATAAAAGATAATAATATCTATTTTCTTATTTTGTTTATATTTTATTCGAATTTGCAGAGTGATAAAGCTTATTCATGGTTTGATTGCGATATTATCACCACGAACTACGTCTTCTCCAATAATAATAAAATTATAACAATGTTCTAAACGCTTTAAACTGCCAACACTACTAGGCCAGTGCTACTGATAGTGATTGACCAAAAAAATGCTATTACAAGCAATATTTTATGTAAGAATAGCTGTGCCCAGGGCTTCACTCACGTGGACTATAGAATGCCATCGATCAGATATACGGGCGCATCTTGCTCCCCCGCTCCTGGGTATTTTAAAGACAAAAATGCTTATTATAAGTGTTCTTTAGAAGATAGCCGTATACGTTCGCTTACTTTTTTGGAGGGCTTTTTAATGTCTACAATTATGTAGTAAAATAATTTGATATATCTTTTATGGTTTACTCAGCGTAAGCCATTTAAGCACCCGAATTGATTTACCATGACCGATTTTTTTAATTGCGCGGAACCCTAATACAGTTACAGCCTAATTACAAACAGACACTTCAATTTTATTAATTGAATAGATAAGCTACGTGGATGACAATGTGCTATTATTATTCTTTTGGTCTGAGGGTGCTCCTCAGTCTTACGAACGTTGTCCTAAAAACGCTTTTCAATTTTAGATCTGTGAGACCTACGCTACGATACGACTTAAAAAGCAACACAAAAAAAATGTGTTTGTGGTCTTCAAGTATGAAAAAAGTTTCAAATTGCAAATATCAAATTGTATGGCACAACATAAAATAAAATAAAATTGAATTGAATTATTAAAATTATATTATATAGATAAGAGGGATATTTTGTAGTAGCGTTTAAGCTATTTTAAAAATAGTTGAAATGTGACAAAAAGTTGGAGGTATTGGTTTGTGTTGAATTTCTACAGTGCAGCGTTTCACCACATCAGAAACACCTTGAACCTATTGTCCGACAAATCGGTAATGTGATTAGGAAGTTGTAGAACCTAACAAAATTACTTCAAAAATGTCTAAAATATTGTATTAATATTTTATATAACGTGGAACATCGGGATAAGAAGAGAACTTGGTGCATTGAAGCTATTATTAAACAGTTTTATCGCAATTTTTAATTTCTCAAAAACTTAAATCAGAAAGATTGATGCAAAGATAGCTCAGTGGTTGCATGTATGATGCACGGAATACCTACAATAAGATGGTGCTTTCGTTTCAGGAATATACTGCGATAAAACCATAGCATGGAGGTACCACCCACAAGATGAAAATTCTTTCGCCAAACACCTATAGGTGTGTTCCGGCAGCTGCACATAAGAGTCATTCCCCCTACTAGGCTTAGCATGGTTCAATCCTGGGCCATACCATCATTTAATAGCAGGTGATTTGGGCGCTAAGTCATTTCAACTTCTATTATGTTCTCATGAAAAATAACTACGCATTATATCCACAATTTAATCCTTTATAATAATATATTCCAGTTCATATCCTTGTATTGTTCAATATTCTCTCACGCTACATAACGCAGATTATTACATAGATATGAAAGGATAAGCAAGAAAATATGCGATGGACGAACGCACAATCTTTATTAAATACGTTAGGGTCGAAAATGTTTCGTAAAATAACTGGACCTTTTGGCCTTTTTTACAATTATTTTCTGTAATATCGGTTTTCTGTACTATAGTTCTTACTGTCATATTTAGTGTTGCCGGTAAAAAGATACATACTCCTAGTCTATTTATTAATTTAATAAAATTAACATCGTTGATAATAATAAGTATTTGAAAATGTAGATCATTCTAACAGTAATTAATTTTTGTTATTTAAATATTTATTAATTATTACTTTCCACATATAAATATGTTAATTAACATGTTTTAGGAATTCGCACTAAAATTAAATTCGAAAAAAAAAAAAAATTCTTTAAAAGGTTGCTGAAGATTTTGAAAAAATTGCAAAGCGTTCAAATTTTTTTTTAAATATCAACTTCTTTACTCGTCATGTAATTAAAGTCTATAGTTTACATTATAAATATTCTGTAAGAATGTCACTCATTATATTTTTTATTATTAAGTTTTTTCGAGCAACGCGTAAATGTAAATACTACCCAATATTTTTACATGTAATAGACGTTCTTAACTAACTGCCTCGTTAGGCTAGTGGTCGTAAGCTCGACTGCTGTGTTCGAGGTCCTGGGTTCGATTCCCAGGTTAAGCAAAGTGTTAATGGGTTTTTCCTATGAAATTCTCAGTTGCGGCTTGGAGTTTTACATTTTACCGTGATAAGTAGTCTTTCTAGACGTGACAGCGTCAAATAATCTTGAAAAATACCCGCAGAACTGACAACGGAATATCTCAGAAATATTTTTAGCCAAAACGCCGGCACTAGTTCGAGTTGAATAAGAAAAATAACGACGCGTAAATAAATAATACATGAGTGGCAACATTTGTCACTAAATGTAACTTATAGGGGGGTTTTGAAATAGATAAATTGGAATAGTTACTCGAATGCGGGTAATTTCAGACGGTTTCAGGACCTCCATGTAGGTACAAAAGGATTTTAACATAAAAAATTGTTACCTTTTTTGTAAGCCCTTATTTAAGATATTATATTTTAGTTTGTGAAGTAGATTTTCCAGGGATCATAGGTATTCCTGTCTTACGTAATTATGACGAGATACTCAAAATACTTTCTTGTTTGTCGTTTAGGGATTTAAGGATTAAATCACAACAAATATTGAAGACAAGGTAATTAAATTCTTAAAAGGGGCTTTATATGATGATTTCAAAAATGTTTCCACACGCATGTTTCTAAGCTCAATATTTTGAGTCTCTTTTAGTTTGTCGCGTTTTAGAATCAGTATTTTCTGATCAATGTATATCCAGTTGCCTACATGACAGTACTGACCATTAATGTATTTCAAATCTCTCGGTCGTCGCCAGTATTTTCGGATTATACTATGTTTACCAGCAGGCATAGTGATATCGCTGTGGACACGTTAACTAAACAATATAGAAGGTAGCTAATCCACGAGCGGGGAGGTTCAAGAATATGAGAGAAATTACCTTAAAACTGGATAAGTATAGAAACAGCTGCACCGCTTATTCTACGATCACTTTTATTTGTGTTCTTCTGGATCTTCAGCCTGGCAGCGCTTCTTCTCGGCAAATTCTTTAAATTTGCGTCTTCGATAGCAGTGGACCAGAGGTACGAGATAAGTCGACTCGCGGCGGCGGTGATCAAACATAGATTGCCCTTAAGCGCGGACAGTGTGCGATGCAGCGAAAATAATAATAATAAATCTGCCCCAAATAAATAATAAACCTAATTGCTAATGACGAAGCATTAGGAGCTAACAAACGCTTTACCGTGTTATTTAAAAAAAATCAAACTTAATTAACATTCTACCATTTGTAAATATGTATTGTTTTATTAATTTGTAAACAACAAAAGCTTTAACTAACCTATTTGTTTACTTTGGTAAGTAGTTTCAATCTCGTAACACAAAAGAAAACCTTATAACAGCTCGGTATCTAGGCAGTAAGTTAGACAAAAAAGAACAGGAGTTAGTACTCGGTGGTTAATATAAATTGCTAACAATTGGGTCTTCCACATTGATTCTTTGTAGTTAGCAATACAATGGAAGGTGGAACCAGAGATTAAACTTGGGTGAAAACTAATCGGAAAAAGTTCACCTGTAAGCAAGCATTGATACCGCTTGGTACCGTCGCGTCGCGTCGCATTATTAATGTATTTAGTAATTTTGTGAGGATTCTTGTTTATTTTTATTTCTTTCTTTAAACTAGAGTGATTGATTATGTATTCTCGCGAATCACTAAAGAACAAGTTCTAGGAATTTAACATCTTAACTTTGCCCCTCCAATACATTCTTGATAATCCATACTAATATTATAAATGCGAAAGAAACTCTGTCTGTCAGTCTGTTACGTTTTCACGCCTAGACCACTGAACCAATTTTGATATATTTTGGTATAGAGACGTATTGGACCTTGAAAAAGGACATAGGGCACTTTTTGTGGCGAAAATAAAACTTTAAGAGTAAAATATAGGGGATGAAAGTTTCTATAAACAAAATGTGCAGTATAACAGGAAAATAGCGCAAACGCTGCAGTAGGCGTGGCCTGTCACAAGAGCGAGATCGCGTCACAAGTGCAAGCGAGACGCACTATATGTTTAGTTTATATCGTATTTATAACCTTTAAATGTATTATTTTTAAGTTATTGTTAAATTATTAGAAAACCTTTTAGTTTCAATACACGAATATAGTTTGTATAACCAATAGAGATATAGATAATAAGAAACACATTTACCATGGAGGGGACTTCGTACTCGCACCGCACTGACGCCCCTCCAACAAGACCTGCTTTGCCGTCCTGTCGAGCGCAATAAAAGGCCGCGCTCCGTGGTACTAAGCGCAATCCACGACAAACTGTCTGGATCCACGACAAAACTGTCGGGACAAAGTTGACAAATGAGCTTAAATCGCTCAAAATAGGATACAACAAGGCGCGTAATATCGCGACTGGGATTTCCCTTACGATGAGCACGCCAGACTGCCATCGCAAACTGACCACCCTCCTCCGTAGTAGGAATATACCCTACTATACTTACGCCCTCGAAGAGGAGCAAGTTTTACGGGTTGTGCTTCGACGTATCCCCGTCGAAATCGCACCCGAGGAAGTCTTCGCCTCCCTCGAAGAACAAAAATTCCCCATCCGAGAGGTACATCGGATGTACAATAAAGACAAACGAGCCCTTCAAATGCTCGTATTAATTCTGGACAAGACGCCTGAGGGCAAAAAAATCTTCAATTTAGAAAAAGTATGCGAGCTCTCCGGCATATCCGTAGAGCCTCCATATAAAAACTCGAAGCCCTCCCAATGCCACAACTGTCAGTTGTACGGGCACTTCGCTCGCAACTGCTTTCTACGTCCGAGGTGCGTTAAGTATGCAGGGAGGAGGGACATCACGCGAACTATTGCGGATGCCCCAAGGCCCCGCACACCACGCACCCTCGCCGCCCTTGGCAGGCTTCCCCTCAGAGGGCACCCCCCGCCTCAGGGTTCCGGGCACAACCTCTGCTCAATCCAGAGGTGTTTCCGTCCCTCCCGACCCCCCGCCGCACTGAGGTGACCGTAGGCCCCCCGCACCCCAGGTGCAGCCCAAACCCGTGCGTTCGACTTAGAACGCATGGGCCCCCAAACCACAGCCCCTCATGGCTATAGACACAGCGCCCCGCGCCACCACAATGGATGACCTCATGTTATCGCTCATTCGTGAGCATGAGATACGCGAGGTCTCGCATACAAGGCCCATATGGAGCAGTACGGTTTCGTCGAAACCATATTTGCCTTTCCCCGGCTCGTAGAGACGCTACAACGTCTCGATCGCGAAGCCGCCAATCTCAGGCCTCTCAATGGCTAGGCTCAAGCCGAGAGGTTTAAACATCTCCTTTTTAATGCGCGGAACTTATATCCGCAGCGTGATCTCGTCACGACTTTTCTTAAAGATCACCAAATAGACGTTCTCTTATTACAGGAAACGCTCTTAAAGCGTGGTAAACACAATCCGAGTATTGCAAACTACAACATTGTTAGAAATGACCGTGACGGCCGAGGGGGCGGCACTCTCATTTACTACAAGCGCTCGTTGTATTGCATGCCGGTAGATCCTCCGATACTTATCAATATGGAAGTATCCTTGTGTAGACTAGGAGTGACCGATCATCCGTCCATAACGATCGTATCCGTGTCGCTCTCGCTCGGCACATCGGTTATTATCGCAGGTGACCTCAACAGTGGACACACGTCCGTCAACAATTGGAGAGACTCCAGCAATGGGGTTATTCTCGAAGGGTTGTCGGACGAGTTAAACTTTGACGTCATAGCGCCTCCCACTCCCACCCACTTTCAAGATCACTGTATACCGACAGTGCTTGACATAGCCCTCCTGAAAAATATCGCGCTTCAGGTACGACTCATTCGGGTCGTACACGAACTCGATTCCGACCATCGCCCGGTCATCCTACAGCTAGGACAACTAGATGACTCCAGCCCTCCTTCAGTCACAACGGTTGACTATGCCAAACTAAAACACTACCTCGCGGATAGGCAGTCCTCGCCCAGTCTCGTTAGGGTCCCGGACGTATTGGAGTCAGTTGCGCACGTAGATCTCACGATCGACTCCCTAGTCGACCACCTCCAAGTCGGCATCGGAGAGGCCTCGAGAGAGGTCGAAGCGGCGAACGATCGCCGCTTTGTACTCCCTGCCGACGTGCGAGCGTTGATGACGGAGAAGAACGCTGCGACTCGTGTGCATGACTCTTATCCGACCGAGGCAAACCGCGCACGGTTACGCGCACTCCAGAGAGCGGTTAAAGCCCGTATAACCGAGTTCAAAAGTCACAGATGGGACACCTTAGTCGAAGGGCTAAGGCCGTCATATCTGACTTACTGGAAAGTAGCCCACGCTCTTAAAATAGAACCCCAACTTCACATGCCCCCCCTCGAAGGGGTCCCGGTACTACACCCGCGTTCGATACCATCGACAAGGCGGAGTGCCTTGCCGCATGTTTGGAGAGCCAGTGCTCCCTAAACAGCGTCAAAGCAAACTCCGACCGAGTTTGAATAAGCTCCCGGCACCAGAATCCCTGTCCCCAGTCACATCTGAAGAGATCTTTGCCATACTCAAAAGCCTTAAGCTTAAAAAGTCACCAGGTCCCGACGGGATCAGGAACGAAGTACTCAAACTTCTTCCCGATCACCTCATAGCTCTATTGGTCTGCATCTTCAATGTAGCCATAGCCAACTGCCATTTTCATGCCGTCTAGAAAACGGCCATTGTCATAGGTATTCACAAGCCCGGCAAGAGCGCGTCGCTTCCCAACAGCTACCGCCCTATCAGTCTTCTAAATACACTAGGTAAAATCTATGAGCGGATCCTTCTGAACCGTCTAAAATCCGTAATAGAGGAGAAAAACCTCTATCCGCCTGAGCAATTCGGTTTTCGTGCTAGACATTCTTGCACTCATCAAGTGCACCGCCTCACGGAGCACGTTTTGTTTAACTTTTCCCAGTTATATAAACCCCGTCGTACACTGGCAGTCTTTTTCGACGTAGCCAAGGCCTTTGATAAGGTCTGGCACGAAGGATTAGTCTATAAGCTGTACTCCCGCGAAGTCCCCGATAGATTAGTTAAAATCATCCGCGATTACCTCAAAGACCGCACCTTTCGCTACAGAGTGGAAGGTGAACTATCGACACCCCATCCCATACGCTCAGGCATCCCCCAAGGTTCCATACTGGCTCCTAGCCTCTTCAATCTGTACGTCAGTGATCTACCAAAACTTCCCGCGAAAGTTGAGGTAGGCTTATACGCTGACGATACAGTCATATACTCCTCTCAAAGGCAAACGAGAAACCTCAAATGTAGAATCCAAAGAGCCGTGACCACTCTCGGGAAGTGGTTTAACGACTGGCGAATAGCCATAAACCCCACGAAGAGCGCAGCGGTGCTCTTCGACCAAACCGCTTCACAGATACCGAAAAAACTCAAGGATCATCCCCTTGAACTCTTCGGTAATCCGATCCCCTGGGTAAAGGAGACCAAATATCTAGGTGTAACCCTAGATAGTAGACTCTCCTTTATACGCCACATCACTCTGGTTAGAAAAAGGGCCGCCTGGACCCTCGCCCGATTGCATCCTCTGTTATGTGCTGCAAGCAAAATGTCCACGAGACACAAGCTTACGCTCTACAAGATGTGTATCCGACCGATTATGACATATAGCTGCGTTGTGTTCGCACATATGTCAAGATATAATTGGGAACGCTTACAAGCCATCCAGAATAAGTTTCTTCACCGCCTTACCGGCGCCCCTTGGTATGTTCGTATGGAGGATCTCCATAGAGATATGGACCTTCCTTCGATACATGCCTATGCCAAACACATTTCTCGCTCTTATTTCGACACCGCGTCGAACCACGCGAATCCTTTAACAAAAGCGGCAGCTTCGTATGTTCCCGACCCCAACGCCTGCCGGAGAAAACGCCGGCCGCGTAATATATTCACTGACCCACTCGACCAAACCGAAACAGCTAACGCGTTCTACGCCACCGTCTCTCCAAACAGAGCGTGCCACCGCCCACGCCCGCGTAACCACCGTTCTCTCCGCAGAGGACGGGCGGTTAACTTCGCTCCCGCACACCTGTCACGTCCACCTTCTCTAGCGGCAACCCAAGCCTAGGTCCGTTCCTCGGTGTGAAGCCCTTGGGTCAGGCAGCCGCCCGCGCGATACAAAGTGAAACTATACGTGCAACACTTAGCTACCCACATACAACATTACACACGTATGAACACACACACGTGCACACCACACAGGCACATAGGTTCTGTAAGGGACCTTTTTTTTTTTCTTTTTTTTGCGCTAGTTAGACTAATGCGCTAGTTAGTGTAGAAAAACCATTCCGATTACTAAATACACATACGCATGGTCCACTCCTTACTCCCAGGAGGAGGGGAACGTGCATATGAGTATATGTTAGTTAGTTCGAATTCTCGTAGGATTAGGGAATTAGTTAGATCGCAACCTTTTCGCATTCGCGACGACTGCCCGAGCCGAGGTTCGGCCACTCTGGCACCCTCGTGCGGGTCGTCACAAACTTTCGCGGCTGAGTGCCCTAAGCGCTCGCCCCCAAGTCCGGTGAAGCTTTAAAAGCCGCAGCGGCTCTGTTTTAGGATAGGACAAGCGCATTCGTTGTCAAGAAGTCGGCAAGAAACTACATAGCGATAAGCGCATTCGTTCTCAAGAAGTCAGCAAGAAAATAAATAGTGATAAAGACATTGTAAACAAGTAGATAGTAACAAGCGAATATCGTAAATAGTGATCAATAAAATTTGAATTTATAGCCATCGACGTGTTTTTACTTGGCAATCCAGTAATAGTTTTCAAAGTGCGGAAACCAAAGAATCAATAGTCCGTAGTATAGACCAGAGCTATCGTCTGGTCACTTGATAACCCGCACACAAAATATGGGAACACCAAATGTGCATGCGCGACAATGGTGAAATGACATCGGCTGCCATACCAACCAGTTTGTTGATTGTCAATCTGGTTTGGTGATTTATTGACATCGTTATACTTAATAAAAAATTTATTGTATTTCTCATAATTACCTATTAAATGATAGTTCAGTATATCAGTAAGATTGGCTGGAGTGTTTTTAAACCTTTTAACTACGCAGTACGGCATAATTACTGTTTTATTTTATGTTAAAAATGTGACGTGTGCTTTCAATCGCGGCTCGCGGGTGTTTATATATTCTAAGCGATATACCTATTGTAAATTATCTGGATTATACAGTTTTGCTACTAGTGAATTACTTCATTGTGTTATTCCAAATATGGTGAAAATAAAAAAATTGGGTGAATGTTTGTATAAAAAAACCTGCCATGTCTCAAATTCATGTTTATGCTTTTGGTAAGAAAAAAATAAAAATAATTATTTGATGAAAATTGTACACGGGAAATACACGCCATTCCTCAATTGATACGGCATATGAATTATCAACAATATGGGTAAAAATAAAGTTATGGGATGTAAATAACTACTGCGTAACTATAAACGCGGGTGGAGTCGCGGGCACACCGCTAGTTTAATATATATTAGTAAAAACTTTAAGCTAGATTTTGTTTAAGAACAGCACAGTTTTAATACTAGAATAGACATTATATTAGTCATTATTATTACATTAGTCGTACGGTGTTTTACCTACACTTAGTAAGACTAAAAAAAGTTTTTAGGTAATAGTGTTAGGTTCAATAATAAGATCCCGAAGCACATTACTGATTTACCAGACAATGAGTTCAAGGACCATGTCAAGCAGATTTTACAGTCAAAAGGTTATTGTTATTGCATAATGCAAATGATAGTGATGTCTGAAATTGACTCCTGTGAATCCACTATTACATTATTAGGTTACTAGATTATATTAGACATTATATTAATACAATTGAAAAAGATAAACCCGATCTAGTTTTTTGAGGGTTCTTCTCTATAACTGGGACGTTTTCCGAACTGTTAGAAGTGTTTTGATGTTCATAAGTGTCTTCTCAGGGTCTAAATTGAAACAAAATATTTTATTTTGATTTTGGAGACGTGCTTTTAATATTCGAAGTTTATTATGATATTCTTTATTGTGCATAAAAGTACAATTGGAGGACTTCATGCTAAAAATGATTCTCTACCAGTCTTCCGGGGGGCAAGAGAAAGATTTATTCTAGGTATGCGTAACATTTAGTAAAAATAAACTAGCTGATATTCAACTGCTCCAAGCAAAACCTCCGTAACGAATACTTGAAGGAATCACGAGAGTTGACTAATTGGATATCGATAAGAAGCGAATTCTTTAGTCGTGCTGCTGTTACGGCTAAAGATCGGTCGCGAAAATTAGTATGAAGACTTGGTATACTGAGAATTAAAGAATCAGAACGTCTTAGCTGTCTACTGTGTATATCTTCAAGAGATTGAAAGAGTGGTTTTAAATATTTAGGGGATTAGAGATTATTAATTATGAAAAAAGAAGACAAAGTATACTTACATTGCCGAATAGGTAACTAATTCAACCTGGCTCGGTATTCAGATACATGATCAAACTTCTGAAGACGGAAGATTAAACGGATATAGTAAAGGAGTAGACGATCAAGTTTATTTTAGATATCTTCTGAGAGGCCCATGCAAGCAACGTCGGCATAATCTACAAGCGGGAGAAGAAGGATATTTACTAGGGAAATCTTTGTATCAATAGGAAAAAGTTAGAGAGAATAAACAGAAGCATCAATTTTCATACCAACTTCCTTGATTTCCTCTGCCCAGCATAATTTAGTATCGAAGAAGATACTAAGATTTTTCACCGTAGTTGAGTAGTGTAATAATGTACCATTTATCTAGGTTGGTGTTTGTTTAAGGCACTAATCTCGTTCGCCCAGTTTTTTGTTAAATTTTCTAATATTAATGAATGTGGGTAATGTTTATGAAAAGAAAAATTTTAAGGTAATTTTTCTAAATAATATATTTAAACACTTAAAAACATTTTTCTAAAGCGATAAACATTTTTGTGGAAAAATTCTGATTGCTCGAATTGAAGCAAGTAAGAATATCGTTCCATTTATAACACCTAAAAATTTTCTTTTTAAAGTGAAAAATTTGAAGCTACGATGGCTCATACGGATACCGCGGGAAAGGAGTTCGAATCCCTGCAAATTAGTAGTGCGTTTTTTAATGTCCGCCTGTATAGCTACCACCTTCAAGTTGTGCTTCTGCCATCACCTACCTATAAATGTGATATGGTGCCAAATCGTCACTAAACATCACGATGACCTTATTTATTTAAATTCACCATTGGTAACATTTTATAGTATAAAGTTTATGGTATATTTTGAGAACAAAGCATAGTCACAGTATGAATAAAAGTAAAAAATATGTAAATTAAGGTTATGTTTTCAAAATAAAACACAAAATTTTCTACTATAACACTTTGTCAATGGTGGATTGGACAAATAATTACTAAAGCGTCGGTTAAGTGAAATTATGACAACACGGTAAAAATCTACGAAAACTAAATAATATCTAAAGTATTCTATTATATTTGTGCAAATTTGTAAAAAAAAAAAAAAGAATTAAAAAGTAATTATTAAAACAGGTATACAATTGATGAAGAAATCAGTTAACATTCATAAAAGAAAAAACTTACATACATAGTCAAACATGGAAAATTCTGTGTATCAGAATTGGTTAAAAAGGTAAAGAAAATTATTATCGAAAATTTGTTTACGTCACTCAAATGTGATTTAAAAGGGGTGCCTGATAAATGCACTGAAGAGCGCGACTGTACCTCTATACATTGAAAGGCACGCGAGTGAAAGCCGTATCTCATTCAAGGGAATCGGGCCGTGCTATCTGCGCTGGGTCGCTTACTTTACACGCGTTTATATTCAATATGACATTGGTTATTGAACGAATATTCTTAACAAGTTGAAATATGAATATGACTGTCATATATTTTTAATGTTGGGTCGCTTTTATTCATTGATTAACGCAGTCAGATACTATAATAATATCTGGTTACTGGAGTTATTACAATGATGTATACATATTTCAAAAAACATTGTCAGTCGTTTCTGTCATGCCGGCTTGCTTAAATACCTCTTGGCGTTATGTTTGAAGGAATCCAATTTGCAGAAAGGAAGGAACACTAGCCAAAAGACAGTTTCACAGCTTCAAAGACGGCAAAATAAGATTTAGAGAACTTATTTGTTCGTTCCGAGATGGAGGATATCGTAAAGCTGTCGATTCAGAGCCCTACGTGAGTGGTTCTGTTATGAAAGATAAAATTAAATTGAAGAGACCTTCAGAATACTCACCATGATATATAAGGTAGTAATGAGTGAGAGACATAAGTTTTTTAGATAATAGTGTTATGTTCTACAGTTTATATCCTAAGTACATTCCTACCCATTTACAGAATGATAAGTTCAAGAATCATGTATGAAGTTTTATTATCGCAAGAGGTTTATAGGGTGGAGCATTACGTAAATGATGGCGAACCGGTAGTAGTGTTTTGAAATTCATAAGTGCCTTCTTAGGACCTAAATTATATACTTTTATTATTTTTGCTTTTCTTGTTTAATTTGATAAACTTAAATAATAAGTACCTTCTTAGGGGCCTGAATTCAGTAAACCGCTTATATTAAATGAATCGCTAAAATGTATGAAATCGTTTCATAAGGCACTTAGTTACATGACAGTATTATTTTAATCGAAAGTACGTTTTTTAACCCCACGTAGTTTTCATGTAATGCTGGTTAATTGGATTTTTAAAATAGTGATATACACCAATCTGAACGAATCGTAAAATCGTACGAGATACTATTATTCATATCGTTAAGATTTTTCTGGGAAAAATAAGGTTGAAACTTTTTGTTGAGCTTTTTCTCATGATTTATTAATTTTCTAGGTATTAGGAATACTAATGAATAGGTATCCTGAATTCAGTATTTAAATTTTCACGATTCAAATAATTGGAACTTAATAATATAGGTACCGTAGTACAACACAACAAAAATAAAAGTGGCAGCATCATATTTTACAAGTTTGTCAAGTGATTTTAAAACCAACCACAATGATTTTGAGGAATAACCCGCAGTTCCTTTAAAGTTAAAAGTTCAATGCCAATGAAATTAAAATGCGACCAAATTTTTTTTACAGTTTATATTAAGGCCAAATATAAAATTACAGACTGCGTAAATAAATCGTTTTTGAGAAAAAAAAATTAACTGCTTCATTAGCCTAGTGGTTGTAAGCGCGAGTACTATGTGTGAAGTTCTGGGTTCGAAACCCAGGTCGAGCAAAGTGTTATTGGGTTTTCCTACGAAATTCTCAGTAGCAGCTCGGTACAAGCGTGATGGTATGATTCGTGCAAATTCATAATATGCAATTCCTAGATAGACATATCCACAAAATTGACAAAGATAATCTGAAAAACTAATTGTTTCTGCACTTTTTCTTCACAGGGGAGATTACCTTTAACCCTTCCCTGCCTTCTCAGACCTCTTCACAGCATCAAATACAGCGGGAGCGATTCTAAAGTTCAGCCGAATAAACTAAACCAGTCTTAAACAAAGATTTTATGGCTGAAGAAAATCCATAAAAAATATATACAATAGAATTGAGAATCTCCTTTTTTTGAAGGCAATTAAAAAGCATATTCAATCTTGCTAACTAAACTGACAGCTGTTAGATAATAGGTAATAATAGATTGTTTATATTATATCATTTTCAAATTTTACGTACGTGTCACCTAGTTATTTTATATATAGAAAATACCTTTTATATAAAAGTCTGTCAGTTACTCTCAGGTTTTATTATGTATTATAGCGAACTCCAAGATTTCGCGTCGACATAACAAGGCGGCCCAGGAGACATGTGACGACTTCGTTTCAAAGCTCATACTTTATTTTGTTACTCGAGAAGAATCCCTAAAGGATGGCTAGAAGAGGACAATATACATCACAGTTCCTTTGAAATATTTTTCATTTATATTTTTTTAGTAGCCTTTTCTTGTTAGTCCGCCATTGCGTCATTTCGACCGCGTTTGTGATTGTATATACTTTGAAGCAATTTTATTTTATAAGTAGATACGGCATTTACACTCTTTACAATGCTATCGTGAATGATGAGAAATTGCCCTCAGTTCACTGTCGACATGATACCAGCGTGAGCGAGAATAAACTTTTATCCTTTTTTTAATACAGAGTTTCCGCCTTACGCTGTGATTTCCTATCCCTTTTCTTTCAACATGCCGATAACAAAATTTGTAACGATTTTAAGTTGCTTTTAGTAATAAGCTTATTTCACGATCAGATCTACAGCGAATTTTTGACAATATCCATTACAGTGAAATAAGGAATCGGGTATGCAGGATCCGATCAAGGAAGAATTATCGATCCGATCACCTGCAACGCAACGATACCGTAGTTTAGCTTGAGTCGCCGCGTGACGAGGACAGAGAGCAGTCATATGCGTAATGTTAGCCGTTCGTATTTGAAAGGTCGCGGGTTCAATCCCTGCACATTACTTTTTATTTTTATGGTTTTTACTAGTATCTAAACATAAATTATTTTAAAAAAATATATATAATTTATTTTTACAAAACAATCGATACTAACGAATTTTCAAACAATCGATTCCTATTATATTACAATTATAAACGATCATAATGTATTAAAATAAAGCAAAGTATTACCTATAGAAAAAAGACACTGCTGTGACTACTACAGTCACAACAAATATTACATAATGTTGTTTCAACATTGTTAGCGCCATGACAACATACGTACTGTTATACTCCTGTCATGTAAGCCTTAATGCTGCCCTGACAACTCGATGTCAGCAGAACCTCACTAGGTTTAATAAATCAACAATAGAACTGTCAGTCGGACTTCCACTCTCAAACAAGACGTTTGCTTATGGATCATCTATTCCACCGCGGAAACATAGTCTAATTTCGGAAATTTAACATGCAATTTCTCAATTAATGGACTTTATGAATTATCCATAATATTAGTAAAAATAATATTACAGGATTTAAATAATGATTTAAAAAGCATCTAGAGCCGCGGGTACATCGTTAATATTATTTAAAGTATAATCCGTTTCCCTGGACGATAAAACAATAAAAAAGAGTAGGTACCCTGAGAAAGCATATTTCACGACATAATAGACTTACAGAATTCGTCCGGATTCATTAGAATCCGTCCAGCCGTTTAAACGTGATTCATGGATATACAACTGAACAGATTTTTTTCAATGATAATTGAGAAAACTCTCGATAAAAAATATAAGCAAAAGGAAAATTTGTTCATCTGTTCAGGAGCTATGATGCCACAGACATATACATACATATGTTAAACTTTTAACACCCCTCTGTTGGCTACAGAAGTTAAAAAAAATCGTTTATATTCGTTTAAATCAGATGAATTTCATAGCAAAGATTTTACGAGATTCGCAGACTTGACAAGCATCGGTTTCTTTTTGTCTTGAAAGCTAATACTTTATTCAACTTTATGTTTTACGTCATTTATTTTAAGATTCTTATTTGATTATACTGGCGTGTGAGATGCAAAGGTGTGTTTATATTGAATGGAAAAAATATGCGATTTTTCTTTATAACTGTTATGAGGATTAGGTTACACCTTACCTATACACACCGATGTTATGAACTATCTGCCGCTCCTCTCACTTCGCTAAGCGATAAAAATGAACATATCTGTTCCATGACTTATTCGATATCTGTGGTAAATTATATTAGAATTCGCCCATCCATTTGGGCGTGATTGATGCATCAACAATTCTTATAGTCTACCAATTGTGCAATGACATAAATTTCCTATATACAAAGTTTACAAAAATTATATTTACAGAAAGAACTACGCGTTTATTATAGGTATAAAAATAGTAACAATTTATTCACCATAAAATTACAAAATCACAAAGTAACGTCAGAAAACTGGTTAAGAAAGTTACAGATAATTGATTTGCAACAAGATGCTTGTTACTACTTCAACAAGATAAATCTGTATCTCAGGTCGTAGTCCTGATACTTCGCCACTGTTGTTCTCATTAGTAAACAAACAAATACAATATATAAGAATTTTCTGTATATGAGCAGTAATCTAATCAGCAAATCAGTTTAATAATAAATATGAAATAAGATGTTATTTATAAAAATATTGTTATAATTTTAGAATTGAATTAGAATAAGGATTAATACATGTCGGGTCGACTCGTTATTTAACAGTCAAGGAAAAAAATTAAAACACTTCTTTTCATTCACCATATAATATCATCTTACTTTACAATCGTTCATCGAACATATGATATCTACCTTACCACAGAGTATCTTACTATTATAACTTTTTTTATGAAATGGTTTTAGCATTCGCCATCTTACATAAAAAATAAATGAATTAGATTAAAGAAAGGTAAGAGTACTCTAAACCGACGAGCATGCATGAAAAGATTTAATGAATGTCGAAGAAGCGAAAGAGGTATGCCAGGATCGTAGCAGGTGGAAGGACGTGGTTTCTGCCTACCCCGTTGGGAAATAGGCGTTATTTATGTATGTTTGTATGTAAGATATATTTCTATTAGTGTTTAATACCTTAAGATATATATGTATTGACATTTCAGTTTCGCAATTAAATATTTACAAAAACCTCTATAAAATAAACAATAAATCCTATTATTTTAATTTTTAATATAATTATTATTATACTACAGTATATTGACAGTTCAATGGTCCGTTCTACATTTATAATATACCTTATACTGCGCTTTATATTGTTCCAATCTTCAATTTTCAATACCACTTTGCCGTAACTAGGTCAGTCGCGGCTTTGCCTCGCGCACAGTGTGAACGCGGGCTAAGGAAGGAAATCCCATCCCATCCGGCTGTGACGTTCAATAAATGAAATTGGGAACAACAAGTGACGTGAACAAGAAAAGGAGGATTTTTCTCTTCAATCCAGACCCATACTTGATAGATGACTTCTAACTGTAATAAGGTGTCGCGTATGCGATACCTAGTCTAGTCGGCAGTTCATTTAAGGTAACTCGTAAACATGATTTTCGATGTAGAAATTTAGGTGTAATAACACTTTTTTACGGATACTTCTGTAATCGACGGTTCTGGGCTTACAGCAACCGTAGTTATCTTGCTATATTGGTTTATTATTGTACGTATTAGTTTTTACTTTATATTTGTATTTTGTAATATTAGATTTATTTGATCCCAATGAGGGTTGATGCCAGGCAGGCGGCCGATCGTAATAAAATACAATAAGCCATATCTAAATTGACAACATGGTGGAAAGTATTTGTCCGGTGTGTGTAAAAACTAGAAGAAAACAAGCTGTGCCGACCCTACTCAAGTAGGATAAGGGATAAGAAAAAGAAGAGTACTTTTTCATATCTAGTGCTATGCCTCTATGAGCATTAATTTATTGTATTCTTCTTCTTCCTAACTTGGCATCTAGTCCTTGAAGACCATAACTGCCTTTATCAAGAGAATATAGTGTCCTGTCTTATGACGATCTCAGTATCCTAACAAGATGGTGGCTACCTTGTTAGAACTTTCTAGAGAGTTTTTTTGTGATCCCAGAATGCATACGTTTTGTTTATATTTATATACATAATATATGGCCTAAAACCTAAGTAAATGAAATAAAAATAAAAACCACAACTTGTCACTTACCCCCCCAGTACCAGCTACTTCCTTTTGACCGCATTCAGTGTAGAGCGGTTCGAGCTATTGACGATCAAGCTCTTTCCGATCGGCTTGATCCATTGGCTCTACGTAGAGATGTTGGTTCACACTAAATTTTTACCGCATTTATCATGGGGAGTGTTCCGAGGAATTGTTTGCTAACACTAATCGCTAACTAATGCTAATCGCTAACACGCCTGCCGTGCTGATGAAGCTTTAGCCACCGTTCGAGAATATACTATTTATTGCATAATAATGAGACGTTTACAACCTGATTTAATATTATATCTAAATATCTTGGCGACCGAGCTATGCTCGTTATCTTACAAAAAAGCCTAACTAGGTATACTTGAAATGTAAAACATTATCTAAATGCAAAGTTTCATTGAAATCGTTGAAATATATATACAAGAATTGCTCACTTAATATAATAAGATAATAGATATAAAGTATTTCAAAGAAACATAAGTTTTCAGTACTTCTATGTTTCTACTAGCACTTGATATAGTAAGAACATACTGGGTTGTAGAAAAACAAAACAATTTTTAACGAAAAAGAAAAGACATCTTCAAGGATTTTGAGAAGTTCCAGAATATATCTTTGAAGTTAAAGGTCCGATAACAAATTAAAACAGGCCCATAATTGAGGTATCTCCTTTCAAATTGAAAAAGAATCATTTCAATCCAATGATATTGCATATATAGACGCGTCATACGCCAACACCATTGCACTAAAAAACAGCGCAATTAATTTCTACATAGAAACTATAAGTAGTTCTTCCATTTATACAGTACGCAAAAAAGAAACAGAATATAAAACGTTTATATGCCATTATTGCTGTTAGAAAAAAAATAAAAAAAATTTGAGCTGTAGTGACGTGCAACCGCGACAATGGATAATACGTGACTGAAAGAATGTCGGGCAATTACCTGACTTTAGTATTGCCAAAATAGAACGCGGTTAACGCATCTACATTTATAAAAACATCTTAGTTTAAATCGGTTCATAAACAAAGAAATTACGCCTGAGCATCTCTATAAAAGTATATTCGAATTCAGAACCTCTTACTTTTTTAATATCGGTTCAAAAACAAAAACAAGTGATCGGATACAAAATCTAAAATCTTCTTACTTCAACAACATATAGTTTAAATAATACGTACTATCAAAATCGATTTACAAAATAATGAAAAATTAATTAGAAAATTCAAGTCATGAACCGACTAACAATCAGATAAATATACCTTCTATTAAAATACTACCTACTAAAATATCAAACCCCTTACATGTTATATTGTAATAACCGAAATATTTAGATTTAAATAAATTATTATACTGAAAGTTAAATCAAGGACAACTTATACGCAGCAGTAAAGTCTAAGCATGAAAATATTTCTATTACAAAATATGTAAATATATAGACAGACATCGTCAGTTTGTTTACTTATAAGGCAATAATATTTTCAGAGAGAAATGGTGTCATTTTGTTACGTTCAAACATTGAAATTCTGTGTACTTACTGAAAAAGTATATCTCAATTTTTTATGACGGTTAGAGGATTTAGAAAGCTGCCTATTTTCTATTGACCCCCCTAACTATATATTTAATTTGTTTTTATTAACTCCCATTGTTATGGTCATAAGAAAAGAGACTTTTGATGTGCTCTGCAATTGCTTACTTACTAATTTTTAGTGCCCGACCTCTCGTGAACTATTAAATCATGCAGAACGGGTTTTATAGAGATAATTGCCGTAGATGTCAAAAACAACACAATAGAAAAAAAATACCATTAATAAATAATTTAAATGTACAATGGCTCAGTTGTATCAGGTTCGCTTGTGAGATTTAAATTAAAGGACTTTATTTTTTAATACAGATTTTGCCAAAGCGTTTGATCGCGTTGATCACTCTTTACTCATAGCCAAACTTAATCACGCTGGCATTCATGGCAATCTGTTAAGGTGGTTTAAGAGCTATTTATGTAATCGTTCTCAGCTAGTTGCATTGGCAGGCTACGAATCTTCACCTTTCATACCTTCATCTGGACTCCCCCAAGGATCAAAACTGGGACCATTATTGTTTTTAATTTTTATAAACGACCTCTTGGATTCCCTAAATTGTGATTGCCTAGCCTATGCGGATGATATAAAAATATATATTCGGGTAACAAACCTAAGTGACTGTATTAAGTTACAGAGTGACCTTAACACTCTCGAGTTATGGTGTATCATCAACAAAATGGCTCTTAATGTGAGAAAGTGTCAATACATAACTTGTACCAATAAAATAAATTATATTGATTTTACCTATCAGCTTGGAGGTATAAGCTTACAGAGAGTATCCGTTGTTCGTGATTTGGGTGTCATGTTTGACTCTTCTTTTTCTTTTCGACCACATATACTTAATATTGTACCCAGAGGCAAGAAGGTGCTTGGATTTGTTATGCGTACTTCACGACCATTTCGCAATAACGAGATTGTTATCTTGCTCTATAACACCTTAGTTAGAAGTGTTCTTGAATATTGTTCTGCCATATGGTCACCTCACTATACCACCTACGTAGAGCTTATAGAATCTGTCCAAGCTCGTCTTGTTAGATGCCTGAGCATAAGAAATGGTATTCGTAAATCTATCCCTAATTATGTTAATAGACTAAAATATTTTAACATGATAAGCCTAAAAGAGAGGCGAAATATAGCTGACTTACTCATCATTTACAAAATTGTAAATGGTTCAATAGATGCGTTCCTTATTAATTACTTGTATTTTAGATCGTATACCCGTGCGGTGCGCAACCCATATATATTTTACATTCTGATTACAACACTGAATACTGCTTTTAATAGCCCTTTTGTGCGTATGGCAAGGTTATACAACGAGAGATCAAGCACGATGAATAACTCAATAGATATCTTTTCTCAGTCAATTAGTTCATACAAGCACTCCTTGTTTAGTAATTGGAATATAATTTAATATTAATTTTAATGTGTAATGTTTCATAACATAGTAGTTATCCTTATTATTTATGTGTTTAAATGTCAGGCATGGCCTATTATCTGAGCGATTGCATTGTTTTTATTATGTGGAAATGATAACATGTAATTTTTCCTTTTTTGTAATTGCTCTGTTGGCATGCTAAATGTATAAAATAAAATAAAATATATAGACGCGTCATACGCCAACACCATTGCACTAAAAAACAGTGCAATTTATTTCTACATAGAAACTATAAGTAATTCTTCCATTTATACAGTACGCAAAGAAGAAACAGAATATAAAACGTTTATATGCCATTTTTGCTGTTAGAAAGAAATTAATATATATTTTGAGCTGTAGTGACGTGCAACCGCGACAATGGATAATACGTGACTGAAAGAATGTCGGGCAATTACCTGACATTAGTATTGCCAAAATAGTACGCGGTTAACGCATCTACATTTATAAAAACATCTTAGTTTAAATCGGTTCATAAACAAAGAAATTACGCCTGAGCATCTCTATAAAAGTACATTCGAATTCAGAACCTCTGACTTTTTTAATATCGGTTCAAAAACAAAAACAAGTGATCGGATACAAAATGTAAAATCTTCTTACTTCAACAACATATAGTTTATATGATACGTACTATCAAAATCGATTTACAAAATAATGAAAAATTAATTAGAAAATTCAAGTCATGAACCGACTAACAATCAGATAAATATACCTTCTATTAAAATACTACCTACTAAAATATCAAACCCCTTACATGTTATATTGTAATAACCGAAATATTTAGATTTAAATAAATTATTATACTGAAAGTTAAATCAAGGACAACTTATACGCAGCAGTAAAGTCTAAGCATGAAAATATTTCTATTACAAAATATGTAAATATATAGACAGACATCGTCAGTTTGTTTACTTATAAGGCAATAATATTTTCAGAGAGAAATGGCGTCATTTTGTTACGTTCAAACATTGAAATTCTGTGTACTTACTGAAAAAGAATATCTCAATTTTTTATGACGGTTAGAGGATTTAGAAAGCTGCCTATTTTCTATTGACCCCCTAACTATATATTTAATTTGTTTTTATTAACTCCCATTATCATGGTCATAAGAAAAGAGAGTCCTGATGTGCTCTGCTATTGCTTACTTACTAATTTTTAGTGCCCGACCTCTCGTGAACTATTAAATCATGCAGAACGGGTTTTATAAAGATAATTGCCGTAGATGTCAAAAACAACACAATAGAAAAAAAGACCATTCATAATTAATTTAAATGTACAATGGCTCAGTTGTATCAGGTTCGCTTGTGAGATTTAAATTAAAGGACTTTATTTTTTAATAAAAATAATGTATCAAATAAGCGCACGGCCTGAGGGTAAATGTTTACTAAAGGCTGTGGAAGTTTGTAACACTAGAGGTATCGATCTTGAACCCCTTTCCCTAAGGAGCTCTGGAAACCCTCTTCATCGCAGGAACACAACACAAGGTTATTAGACCGTGATCTTCTGTAGGGTGGAAGTATTTCGCCACTAGCTTCGGGTAGAGATAAATCTCCAAAATTTTAACCATTGCGCTTGTAAGCGCTCTTTAACGATCTCTAAGTGGACATCAGGCCATCATATCGGCCGTGCCATCTACATTTTGTTTTTTTTTTTAACTGACTACACTGTTAGCCTTAGGGGCCCTATCCAAAAACAGAGCCGCTGCGGCTTTTACAGCTTCACCAGACTTGATCCCATCTACATGACAAATATACATAAAAATAAACCCCTAACCGAAAACTCTGAGTACATATCTGCGTTCAGGTAGAGGCGTAAAAGTCGGCTATGATTAATTGCTTTAATACCACAAACTTTGTTATTTTTCGATCAGAAGGTAAAAATGTTAAATTTCTTTTAAATTATAGGTCGGGGATATTGAAATAAAAGTTTTTTTCAAAGAGAGGTTATGATGGATTTCGATAGCTATACATCACCGGCTATATTTCATCTGAGTATTTCTATATTTATAATAGCCTAATTATATACAGAATGTTATTCAATTCAACATGAATTGACACGGGTAATTTGTATACAGGCATCGGAAACTAATTTAATATCTTTAATTTACAATAAATTGCATTAGCCTAGTGATTGTAAGCGCTACTGCCATGCTCGAGGTCCCTGGGTTCGATTCCCAGGTCGAGTAAAGTGTTATTGGGTTTTCTATGAAATTATCAGTAGCAGCTCGGAGATTGGCTTTGCGCCCGATTAATGGCAATAGGCTCGACCCCTATTAGATGGGACCTAAAACATACTCGGCGAACTGTGGGTGTACATTAGTGCACCTCTGCCTAACCCTTCGGGGAATACAGGCGTGATGGTATGTATGTGTATAAATAACGGACGGGAGAAGACATTTTTATTCTGCCGTTCTAATAATTGGTAACGATTGGAAATACACCTACTCGTGACAATTATGATAAGCGTAAGCGGCTACCATAGATTTTGACGCTTGTAATACCATAGGTACGCTAGAGCGTGGCTGACCTTGAACACCCATAACCCAAAGAGCTCTGGAAACAAAACTCACAGCAGGAACACAGCACAAGGTTATTTGGCTGCTATGTTTTGTGGGGTGGAGGTATTCCACCAGTCGGACTGCTCCGAGTAGAGATAAGGAAATCTCTCTATGCCCTACCTCTTTTTGAAACGCCCCCTGCCGAAGGAGCTCAGGAAACCTTACTCACTTCAGGAACACGACACAACGTTATTTGGCTGCGATATACTGTAGGGTGGAGGTATTCGGCCTATGCGGCACGTGTACATCGACACACACACATCATCACAATAAATCAAGAAGCAAATTTAGCAAGTAACTTCAGGGTGAAGACGTTTGTTACAATGTACGCGCTAATCGTAATAATCCCATTTTATATATTTCTTCCCTAAAGTGCCTATAGAATCTATATATTAATACGTGAAGCAAATACTTTCGGTACCCTTTTAAGCGTATTGCCTTCACGGAAGACTGTGAGATTTGGCATAGTTAAAGTTTATATGGAGCAGGAGTGCAGAAATCTAAAATTTATGTATAATATCTGTTTTACTAATATATTAAATGAAATAAATTAATACTGCGAATCCTAACACGACCAGTGCCATTGAACTTAGATCCACAAAATATTGACATTGTCACTCAACGAAAAGTGACAGCATGTGATGTAGATAATACTCATTGTTTAGGTTCATGAATACTCCAAATGTCAAACAGAAAATAGTATTTGATCAAAAAGTCGCTGGTCCAATTTCGACCTTAGGGCGATCGCTAGTAAGTTATAATTATGTAATTTTTAGACATAGTAACACATGATGCAGCCTAAAGAAAGATTTAGCGATGAAACTTAGAATAAACTGTCAGGTATTATTATTCCAAATTAAATCATTAAAACCTATGTTTACATTACGTTTATTGATAAATAATCTCTCGAAGTAAATATTGTATTAATCTCATATTTCATAACTGTTTAATAATCGTTTAAATTTTACTATTAAAACATCCTTGTTTAGGATTAAATAAAATTAAACACAAACAAGAGATCTGCCCGAAAAATATTCAATACGCTCAATCAAAAACCATGCATAGTGATGAGTTTCAATTGAATTCAATTTTGTACAATATGTGCTCCCGTATTGCGGACGCCATTTTAATTCTCGAACGGACGCGTATAGATACGGTAGGTAGGTTAACCTCTAAAATAACATATATATACATACATACTTTTTTTCTTTAAGCAACTATGTTGATCCACAGTACTGCCATCGTCACGTGAATATAATACCTATTTACAGTCTCTAATAATTCATGTAATAATCAAACATAACTCTAACAAGATGCCCCTAAAAAACTGTCCAGTTTTTTCGGTTATATAAAATGCATGTTGCTTGTTATTATTTATAATCCACTTCACTTCTGCACAATTACCAAACTATACCAGGTAAAATGCAGCTAAATGAAATAAAACATACCACATCAATATCTCGTCAAAAACTCCGTTTCCAATTTTAAGTAGTTAAGCTGCATATAGCGCATATTATGTTAGATTTATTACGTTGTATTAAAACTCCGTTGAGAGTTTCTATTAAGATTTGTTGGTTATGTTGTGTTATTTACGTAAAATAGCCAAAAAAGACACAATAATATTTTATAAGTAGATATGACATTGACGCTTTTTACATGCCACCATGAATGGAGGGCAATTGCCCTCAGTTCATTTTCGACCTGATACTAGCGTGAGCGACAAGAAACTTTTATCCTATTTTGTTAAGAGAGTTTCCGCCTTACGCTGTGATTTTCTATCTCTTTTGTTTCAACATGCTGATAACAAAATTTGTAACGTTTTCAAATTGCTTTTAGTGAGAGTATAACGCGTTTATTTATAAAACGTCATTGGAAGTAGATAGATAAATACTCAAGGATTTTACTGTCATCGCTTGGCGATTGATTTTTAACTCAAGGATAGTAGGTAGCTAGGGCAAATACAAAAAAAAAAACCTCTAATAACATGTTACGACTTTATCGGGTTGTGTTTCTTTACAAAAATTGAGGCTTATTGAGTGATTTGAAATGGTGTCGTCGCATGCTACAATTTGTTACCGCCAATATATAATTGGGCTAACCTGTATTTTACTTTACATTTTTTTATTTACCTAGAATAGTGGTCATCTTTCACCGAAAATTCAGTATTTTTGAGTGATTCGAAATGGTGTCGTCGCAAACTACAATTAAGTTATTATCACAGTAAAATTGGGGCAATCTATAGTTTTTCAACATTAGGTCCCTTCTAACGATTCTAAAGTTCAACCTTCAATGCAATTGATTCAGAGTTTTAGTAGTGAAAAAACAGACAGAGATACTTTTGAATTTGTAATATTACTTACTGGCCAGGCAGACGTTGATCTGTCCTTTCTAGAACCCAATAAATTGACCATCTTTGTTTATAGGGAACATAAATATACAAACTTCGAATTTTATATACAAGAAGAAGAAGAAGGAGAAGAGAGAAAAGAAGATAGAATTCAGGATACTTAATGAAAGCCCAAGATTTATTAAAATACAAACTACAAAAAGAGAGAGAGAGAAACTTTTAATGTTCAAATATGCGGTAGAAAGCTTGGATATAACGTCTGTAGATAGTCGATTGAGCCCGATCCTTTATGAATACGTCCGAAAGCTTTTATCTCCGGAAAGTTGAACGAAACGAGTTCCCGTAATTTATTTCACCCTCAATTAAAGAGTTCACAGTTCACGAATTAAATTATATACGGTATGTTCTGTTTCAGGAAATATCATTTCTTTTAGAGTTGTTTTATTTTATATTTCTTTTTTAGTGTTTGGCCAATCACATGGTATTTCATGACGTTATACTTAAAAATACTATCATACAGACCCCAGGATCACACGTTGGCCTCAACTTAGGGGGTACCGCCCATGGCTAAGTACACTAAGCGTTCACACGAATGCACCAGGTCAGTCTGTAATAAACCGAGCCAACGTAAAGACGTCTACTGAAGGAAGTCTCGCATTTTTTATTGTAGTACAGCAAAATGGCGGCCCTGTACCTAACGGTAAACACAGTACAACTCAAAATCTATGGCTAAAACCGAGAAATCCAAAATCCATTGTCATACTCCTCGTATTTGTAACATGGTCATTTTTATAACATGTGCATATATCGCGAACGTTGGTACACAACTCCTTTAATAGAACAGATATGCGTCAGCCAACTACTAACTTTGGCGCAAACATTGGGGCCAACGTTATTTTTTTTTAATAATAGCACGATAAGTTTATGGTACCATCTCTGATGATAAGCACAGTATTTTCAATCCTAGAATTACGGCGACTGCCAAGAAATCGTAATCCACTGACGGTCGCAACTACCATGCCGGCCTGCTGTAATTTAACTGGATATACTTACTATACACAACTAGCTAACTGTCTCATTAGCCTAGTGGTCGTAAGTGTGACTGCTACGACCGAGGTCCTGGGTTCGATTCCCTGGTCGAGCAAAATGTTATAAGGTTTTTCTATGAAATTCTTAGTAGCAGCTCGGAGTTTAGCTTTGTGAAGATTAATTGCAATAGGCTCGCCCTCTATTACACGGGACCTAAAAACATACCCGGCAAACTGTGAGTGTACATTAGTACCCCTCTGCCTAACCCTTCGAGGATACAGACGTGATGGTATGTTATGTTGTGATACCGCGACACGCAAACACGGGTCACTATGATGAACTTTTCACTACATGCATGGTGGTTGCTGGCCTACCACTCCGCTATAGCCAATTTCTTGTTCGTTACTCAGCAGGGTGCACCACGGGCTGATGGGGTTGTCTTGGGCGTCTCGGTGCTGAAGATTTAATTCGACACTCCTTACACGTTACCCCTATTGTCATTCGTCCACAATCTATCAGGTTTAGTTTCCGAGTCACGTCCTCTTTAAAAACCGTTTAAACTTATAATGAATAAAAGAGTTATAATGAGCACATTACAAATCGTGGAATATATAATAGAATCGCATCAGTATGACTAATAAAGAAGTTTTCACTTCAAAAAACTAGAAAAAGTAGACATTTCTATCATAGGTTAAAAACAATTAAGTTATTTAAAAAAATATTCTAAAGTATAACCGCGGATGAAGCTTCTGGAAATAAATCTTCGCATTAGTAAAAGTAACGAATCCTGAAGGAATCCAATTTATAATTAGCAAATAGAATTACAATATTTAACATTCAACAAATTTAAAATTTAATATTACACTCAGCGAAGTCATGTACACGCCGTGAATAATGAAATTCCGCTCTCATTACTTTAGGATTATAACTTGAATGAACCTCAAGAGTGTATTGTTATTACAAAATTTTCTTTTAAATTTAAATAGGCGTGGGTATAAACTTTTTATCAAACTGTGAAGTTTAAGTTTTTCTTAAGTTTTATAATTATAATTTAGGTTGATGATCGACCTCAATTTCGCCTTATGTTAAGTGACGATATAGTCAAAGATGTTACGCTAAAACTACACAGAACACTACCGCGCAAGTACAGCTGCGGATAACATTGATCGGTGCTTAACGACAGATTAAGCACTACAAAATTATTTCAACTTTTTTTTTACTTTTGCTGTTTATCCTTGCAGAGTTAACTAGCTGTCTAGTTAACTTTTGGACTCGCGTTTAACGATAAAAGGAAGACAATACTGGGCAGTTCGGTTATCAATGCCGTGTCTTCTAAAGAAGATCCTTTTGCCTGGATAATAGAATAAATACGATTTTGTCCGTAGTATTTACAGTGTCAAAATATTACCTGATTATAGTAAATTAGGTAAATGTAAAATGAACTACAAAAAATAATAAAAGACATTGAATTAAATTTACGAAATTAGTTAAGTTTAATACAAGAAGACTCATGAAGTTGAAGAGTCGTAAGAAGGGACGGCGAGGAAGCGTTGGATAAATTTGCGTTCCTCCAAAACTTTGGAAGATTCTAACAAATGTACATTAAGACGAATCCGACCGCCGCCGGCCGGTCCGATTTATGAAAAATTATTTTATATTGTATTTTTAATCAGCTCTTGTGTTCCAAGCAGGGTTGGTATGATTTCAATCAAATCATTTTTTCATCAAAAATCAATGATTTATTCAAGTATCTTTATTTCTTACTTCGGATTATCAAACTTAAAAATTAAGGTTTATTTATCAGGGTTCCAGATTCTAAACAAATCATAGAGTGACTGTTGTATCAGTATCATTATTATAATATGTGAACAAAAATAAACTAATTTTTCAGCTTTTTGTGTTCCCAGTCAGTTGCGTAACTTGGTATGCTTATTTCTAAATGTCGAAAATATTCGTTCCACGGAAGCTTAAGAGGCTGTCGCTCTAAATAATTACCTCAGTATTGGATATATTTTTCACTGTTTCTCTTTCTCATACACATTTTTTTGACGAATGAAAGATCGTAATCGTGTGGCGAGAGAAGTTTACAAGCCACCTCCCTTTTTTCTGACTTAAAGCTGCCTGTCCACTGAAACAGAGCGGAGCGGAGCTGTGCTAATTCCACTAAATTTTAACCAATATAATTGCATCATTAGATTCTTATGCAATTCTATTGCTTTAAATTTACACAGCTCTGCTCCGCTCAACTACAGTGGACAGGCAGCTTAAAGATTGCGTGCCGTGTCATGAAAAATGCAGTCAAACTATAGGTTTTTTAAAAACCCTAAAAAAATCTTATGTTTTGGGATCCATTGAAAAAGTCATGGCTTTTTGGATTAATGTAAAAAAAAAAACGTGATTTTTCCAACCCTGATTCTGAGTGCTTTTAAGTTATAATGAATTGGGCAAAGGGCCTCGAATAGCCTCAGACATTCAAACCAGTCGCATCTGTATCGTATATACTCCGCTGACAATGAGTAACGAACGAGGGGCGCGATAAAGAGGCAGTACAGAAGTATTTTCAACTGGTTTATCAGTATCATTTGGTAAACAACGTGTCATATATTAAAATGGAACAGTGAAACGATCGATGGCTCAGTTGGTAGCGTGTACAGACACCGTGTCGATTGACGTGAGTTCGAATCCCTGCAATGAGCCAGAGCTTTCGGTGAAGGTAAACATCATGATGAAATCATAGCATGGTGGTAGGGCTTTTTCTAATGCCCGTCTGGCTAACTACCATCCTCAACTTGAAAATATACTAAACACCAATTGGTGTATTCTGGCAGCTGCACTTGAGAGCTAGTCTTCCACTAGGCTTGAGTGAGGCTTCCACTTGAGTAAGATCTAGTAAGATTGTGGTCACAATGCTAAGCCTATAGTGATAAAATAATTAAACCTTTTAGTTTTTATGTTCATTTGCAGTTAGTCTTATTAATCTTGAATTAATAGCGAATTATTTTAATACAACTAAGACAGCAAAAGGCCTACCTGATAGGAAGCGGTTACTGTAGCTTAATGATATTTGTAACACCGTGAACCCCCTTCCCCGATAAGCTCTGGAGACCCTAGCCACCGCAGGATCACAACAGAAGGCTATTTGGCTGCGATCTTCTAGAGAATAGAGTAATTTCACTGGCTGCCCCGAGTAGAAAGATATATCTAAAGAGATTTCTTTGCGACCTTGCTGTTTTAAACTTGTTCGAAGACAAAAATAACGTGCTGCCGTAGTATTGATGAAAATACTTTTAAGATAAGTATGGTACAGACAAATTTATTCAGTGATTTTTCTTTACTTCAGACAGTCTGATTGGTGGAATACCTCCACCCTACAAAAGATACCAGCCAAATAACCTTGTGTTATGTTCTTGCGGTGAGTTTGGTTTCCAGAACTCCTTTGGGAAGGGGGGTTAAAGGTCGGCAACGTGCTAGTGATTCCCATGCTATTACGAGTGTCCATATAAGCTATGGTAGCCGCCTAGCATCAGGCGGGACGTATGTTTGTTTATCACCTTAATTGTATAAAATAAAAACAATAATTACAACAAAATTATATTTTTAAACGATTCTCCTCTAAAATTAACTTTAATAAAAATAAGGAAGGTAGTATATGTTTATGTGGTTTAACTCACAGTCGTACTTTAAAGAACACACGTATACGTTCCGTGTTAGCGATGCATAGGCCTAAGCATGATGATAAAAATCATAATTGTAAATATAAGTTGTAGGGACTAATAATTTGTATGAACAATCATCGATCTAATGTTTTGAATATAATATTACAACTTGTAGGTATACAAGAATGGTAAATAACTTATAAAAATGTTTATAATATAACAGAAATAGTCACTTAAAGTATGGAACTTATGTATCGTCGATAATCTGTGTTTTATAGGAGTTATGTGTAATGTTTAATGTCATATAGGTTAATTATTCTGCTATGTATGTTTTTATATTGTTTATAACGTTGAATAGAGTGTACATAACGTGTTTTTAAGCCATTTAAAGTTGTAATGTTTAACGCTCTATATTTACGATGTTTATCAACCTATAATGTTGCAATTAGTGTTTTTATTTAAGTATTTATGTCCGTTATAGTGATTCGATAAGTGTGTTTAGAAATATTAGCAATTTATTAGACATTGTATAGAAATAATAATAATAATGTAGATAGGGACAGCAATAGTGCGGCCGCAACGCGTCACCGCGGTTAGCGGGCTATGACCATATTTGGAAATGCAAGAGCAGTACAGAGATAGACGCCATCGCTCCGTTTCGCTCTCCTGCGGCAAGATAAAAGCCTAGCCGTTGGGGCCTACCGGCACGGATTTCGATTTCGACCGTTGGTGCGAACGGACGTGTCCGCTCGTGCTCTCGATCGCTATCTGAATTATCACGCTCTGCTTGAACTAGTGTACGACTTGTTTGCTTTGATCCACGGACCCGGTCCTAGGCCTGCCGGTTCAAAGCACACAGTTTTAAGCTAGTTTTTTAAGCTTTTCATACCGCGTTTTGTAGTGTAGACGGTGTTATTATTGTGTGGCGAGTATCTAGGTACTCGTTGCGCGCATAGCGCCGTCTCGCTCGCACATTTCGTGTAGCACTTCGGTGCGCATGAAAAACCGTACTTCTCAGTACGACAACAAACGCGCTTTTCAGCGCGAATCTTATTTCTAAAGACACGCAAATCCACGTTTTAGTGGTTGTTCGTCGGATACCTAGCGGTGTTAACGAAGACGAACGGGGCGTGACCCGAGCGCTCTCCAGTTACCTCCTTCTGAGGTAAACGATAACTCGGACGGGCCTGGGAATCTTAGCCTTTGCCTTCTTGAATAGTTAAGCCCCAGGTGTCTCCTACCCAACCCTTCCTATCCTTACCATCCATCCTCGTGGTTGTTTGGGCGGAGCAACGGTTTATACCGGCCTGCGTCCTCTGCCACGAGACTGTTAGGGACTCCCCTAGGGAAACGTTAGGTCCTTTTCCTGTGCGTCATTGCCCCTCGACACACAGGTCTCATTGCTCCGGGCTCGGATAGCCCGTTAAACTCATTCGGCGTACCCCCCTGCCATCCAGGCAGGGAGGTGAATAAATTCACTCCCCCGTCCTCTAAACTGCCACCGCGATGGCCAATCCTAAATACGCGGAATTAGAAGTTAGACTTAGGCAGCTGGAAGCCGAGAACCAGCGCCTTATTAATTTTATGTCTCTACATATGCCCGAGCTCAGTAATGAGTACGTTAGCAGGGCACAGATGGCGGACTCATTACCGCGCACGCCATCCCCTCCACCTCCGCTGCGATCCCACCCGCCGCCGCGCCACCCGGTTTCGCGCGGCCCGCCTTGGTACCCGCGACTGAGTACCCCTACCCCTCTAGCCTCGCAAGTGTGAGTCGCACCCCACGTTCGTCCCGGGCAAAATCGCAACAGCGATCTTTACCCCTGGCCCTTATGGCCACCCCGCTAAACCCGTTGCCCCCGCGGCAACAACACCCCTCACTAATTCTTTTTCGGTCCTCCCAGTCGAACTAGACATCGACGCCCCGACTAGCCCAACCCCTTCCTCGGAAATGGAATTTTCGCTCCACTTCCGAGAACCGGTCATAATCCCGACCGAAGCTACCGCGGACAATGGCGACTTCACGGTCGTCAAATCCCGTAAACGCGCGCCCCGTGACAGCCCCGTTGAGCAAAACGTGGCAAAAACTGCCAAAACGGCAAACGGCTCCGCTGCCCCCGCACCCTCCTCAAAAACCGACGAACCGGTTGTCGGTAAAAAGCAAAGACCCCTTCCAATCATAATCCACGACAAAGATGTCTGGACCAAGTTAACTAATGAGCTGAAATCGCTCAAAATAGGATATAACAAGGCGCGAAATATCGCGACCGAAATCTCCCTTACGATGAGCTCGTCAGACTGCCATCGAAAACTAACCACCCTCCTCCGTAGTAGGAATATACCCTACTACACTTACGCCCTCGAAGAGGAGAAAGTCCTACGGGTTGTGCTTCGACGTATCCCCGTCGAAATCACACCCGAGGAAGTCCTCGCCTCCCTCGAAGAACAAAAATTCCCCATCCGAGAGGTACATCGGATGTACAATAAAGACAAACGAGCCCTTCAAATGCTTGTACTAATCCTAGATAAGACGCCTGAGGGCAAAAAAATCCGTAGAGCCTCCATACTACCACCCCCTCAAGCTGCGTACTATGCAGGGAGGAGGGACATCCAGCGAACTATCGCGGATGCCCCAAGGCCCCGCGCACCACGCACCCTCGCCGCCCTTGGCAGGCTGCCCCTCAGAGGGCACCCCCCGCCTCAGAGTTCCGGGCACAACCTCTGCTCAATCCAGAGGTGTTTCCGTCCCTCCCGACCCCCCGCCGCACTTAGGCAACCGTAGGTCCCCCCGCACCCCAGGTGCAGCCCAAATCCGTGCGTTCGACTCAGAAAGCATGGGCCCCCAAACCACCGCCCCTCATGGCTATGGACATCCCCGCGCCCCGCGCTCCAGCGCCCCGCGCCACCACAAAAGATGACCTCATGTTATCGGTCATTCGTGAGCATGAGATACGCGAGGTCCTCGCATACAAGGCCCATATGGAGCAGTACGGTTTCGTCGAAACCATATTTGCCTTTCCCCGGCTCGTAGAGACGCTACAACGTCTCGATCGCGAAGCCGCCAATCTCAGGCCTCTCAATGGCTAGGCTCAAGCCGAGAGGTTTAAACATCTCCTTTTTAATGCGCGGAACTTATATCCGCAGCGTGATCTCGTCGCGACTTTTCTTAAAGATCACCAAATAGACGTTCTCTTAGTACAGGAAACGCTCTTAAAGCGTGGTAAACACAATCCGAGTATTGCAAACTACAACATTGTTAGAAATGACCGTGACGGCCGAGGGGGCGGCACTCTCATTTACTACAAGCGCTCGTTGTAGTGCATGCCGGTAGATCATCCGATACTTACCAATATGGAAGTATCCGTGTGTAGACTAGGAATGACCGATCATCCGCCCATAACGATCGTATCCGTGTACCTCTCACCGACGAAAGTAACTCTCAGGTACGACTCATTCGGGTCGTACACGAACTCGATTCCGACCATCGCCCGGTCATCCTACAGCTAGGACAACTAGATGACTCCAGCCCTCCTTCAGTTACAACGGTTGACTATGCCAAACTGAAACACTACCTGGCGGATAGGCAGTCCTCGCCCAGTCTCGTTAGGGTACCGGACGTATTGGAGTCAGTTGCGCACGTAGATCTCACGATCGACTCCCTAGTCGCCCACCTCCAAGTCGGCATCGGAGAGGCCTCGAGAGAGGTCGAAGCGGCGAACGATCGCCGCTTTGTACTTCCTGCCGACGTCCGAGCGTTGATGACGGAGAAGAGCACTGCGACTCGTGCGCATGACTCTTATCCGACCGAGGCAAACCGCGCACGGTTACGCGCACTCCAGAGAGCGGTTAAAGCCCGTATAACCGAGTTCAAAAGTCACAGATGGGACACCTTAGTCGAAGGGCTAAGGCCGTTACATCTGACTTACTGGAAAGTAGCCCACGCTCTTAATATAGAAGCCCAACCTCGCATGCCCCCCCTTGAAAGGGGTCCCGGCACTACACCCGCGTTCGATATTATCGACAAGGCGGAGTGCCTTGCCGCTTGTTTGGAGAGCCAGTGCTCCCCGAACAGCGTCAAATCAAACACCGACCGAGTCTGAATAAGCCCCCGGCATCAGAATTCCTGTCCCCAGTCACATCTGAGGAGATCTTTGCCATACTCAAAAGCCTTAAGCTTAAAAAGTCACCAGGTCCCGACGGGATCAGGAACGAAGTACTCAAACTTATTTCCGATCACCTCATAGCTCTATTGGTCTGCATCTTCAATGTAGCCATAGCCAACTGCCATTTTCCTGCCGTCTAGAAAACGGACATTGTCATAGGTATTCACAAGCCCGGCAAGAGCGCGTCGCTTCCCGACAGCTACCGCCCTATCAGTCTTCTAAATACACTAAGTAAAATCTATGATCGGATCCTTCTGAACCGTCTCAAATCCGTAATAGAGGAGAACAACCTCTATCCGCCTGAGCAATTCGGTTTTCGTGCTAGACATTCTTGAACTCATCAAGTGCACCGCCTCACGGAGCACATTTTGTTTAACTTTTCCCAGTTATATAAACCCCGTCGTACACTGGCAGTCTTTTTCGACGTAGCCAAGGCCTTTGATAAGGTCTGGCACGAAGGATTAGTCTATAAGCTGTACTCCCGCGAAGTCCCCGATAGATTAGTTAAAATCATCCGCGATTACCTCAAAGACCGCACCTTTCGCTACAGAGTGGAAGGTGAACTATCCACACTCCATCCCATACGCTCAGGCGCCCCCAAGGTTCCATTCAGGCTCCTAGCTTCTTCAATCTGTACGTCAGTGACCTACCAAAACTTCCCGCGAAAGTTGAGGTAGGCTTATACACTGACGATACAGTCATATACTCCTCTCAAAGCCAAAAGAGAAACCTCAAATGTAGAATCCAAAGAGCCGTGACCACTCTCGGGGAATGGTTTAACGACTGGCGAATAGCCATCAACCCTACGAAGAGCGCAGCGGTGATCTTCGACCAAACCGCCTCACAGATACCGAAAAAACTCAAGGATCATCCCCTTGAACTCTTCGTTAATCCGATCCCCTGGGTAAAGGAGACCAAATATCTAGGTGTAACCCTAGACAGTAGACTCTCCTTTATACGCCACATCACTCTGGTTAGGAAAAGGCCGCCTGGACCCTCGCCCGATTGCATCCTCTGTTATGTGCTGCAAGCAAAATGTCCACAAGACACAAGCTTACGCTCTACAAGATGTGTATCCGACCGATTATGACATATTGCTGCGTTGTGTTCGCACATATGTCAAAATATAATTGGAAACGCTTACAAGCCATCCAGAATAGGTTTCTTTACCGCCTTACCAGCGCCCCTTGGTATGTTCGTATGGAGGATCTCCATAGAGATATGGACCTTCCTTCGATACATGCCTATGCGAAACACCTTTCTCGCTCTTATTTCGACACCGCGTCGAACCACGCAAATCCCTTAATAAAAGCGGCAGCTTCGTATGTTCCCGACCCCAACGCCTGCCGGAGAAAACGCCGGCCGCATAATATATTCACTGACCCGCTCGACCAAATCGAAACAGCTAACGCGTTCTACGCCACCGTCTCTCCAAACAGAGCGTGCCACCGCCCACGCCCGCGTAACCACCGTTCTCTCCGCAGAGGACGGGCGGTTAACTTCGCTCCCGCACACCTGTCACGTCCACCCTCTCTAGCGGCAACCCAAGCCTAGGTCCGTTCCTCGGTGTGAAGCCCTTGGGTCAGGCAGCCGCCCGCGCGATACAAAGTGACACTATACGTGCAACACTTAGCTACCCACATACAACATTACACACGTATGAACATACACATGTGCACACCACACAGGTACATAGGTTCTGTAAGGGACCTTTTTTTTTTCTTTTTTTGCGCTAGTTAGACTAATGCGCTAGTTAGTAGAAAAACCATTCCGATTATTAAATACACATACGCATGGTCCACTCCTTCCTCCCAGGAGGAGGGGAGCGTGCATATGAGTATATGTTGGTTAGTTCGAATTCTCGTAGGATTAGGGAATTAGTTAGATCGCGACCTTTTCGCATTCGCGACGACTGGCGAGCCGAGGTTCAGCCACTCTGGCACCCTCGTGCGGGTCGTCACAAATTTTCGCGGCTGAGTGCCCTAAGCGCTCGCCCCCAAGTCCGGTGAAGCTGTAAAAGCCGCAGCGACTCTGTTTTAGGATAACAGTGTAGTCAGTTCAAAAAAAAAAAAAGACTCAAGAAACAAGACTGGAAGAAACAGTACCCAGAATATAGTACTAAGAAATTGTATATTAAAAAGAGTTATTGTGTCTTGAAGAATACAGCGAAATTTTATTGTGGTATCTGTGTGTCATTGCATCTTCACAAGTTCAACCCACCAGCGACCCAGTCCTCTCCGCTTCCGTGCTACGTCAGCGCCACGCCTACAAGCAGGCACTTCACTGCCACACCTTAATGTTTCGCCCTCTTCACGCCTAGTAGTTTCGGGTGTGAGCAGGGTCGGTCGCACGTAGTGAGAGGGCTCGCACGCACTGGTTTCCAGACAGATGGTTACCGTAGCGTGTAATCCGCCGTCGGTCATACAAAGTTCGAGGGAATCGTTTCCGTCGCGTTCGCGCTCTCGGTGCGCGGTCCCGCTCTGTATTGGTTGACGTAGCACATTTGGTAACGGACAGACGCACGCCCATTTTTTTCCGAGTTAAGAAAAAAATCCATTATTATTTCATTAAACAGCATAATTAATAACTCATTATTCCTTATCAATTACATCAACCATTTAACGCACGTTATACATAGTACATTATTATATATTTTACGTGAAGTTTTGTGACAGAATAGAACATAATTAGTACTTTATTAATTTCGTTCTAATATCAAATATAACGCGTCTTTACATATATATATATAACTAGCTGTGCCCCTCGGTTTCACCCGAGTTTTTATCCAACAAATACCGCGCCGCCAACGCGACGGACCCATGTAATCATAATTGTTATCACTTCTCGCAAGTACAAATTATTTTAATTTTTCATTTTCTCCTAAACTATGTGTCCTAATTACATACTATAAAAAGAAAAATTTTAATTGTCTTTATGATGAAATAACTTTGGTTCGTAAGGATTAATATAATAAGCCTAAAAATAAATCTCAAAACCAATTTTTAATCTTCAACATAAAAACACGCAAAATACCTTATTGTGGTTTCTGCTATTAAGAAATAGGCATATGTTACCGGAGAAATTTTTTAGATATACTAAAGAACAATATTTTTGTAGAATATTATATTTACGTATCACTAACCATTACGCCAGCGCATGTTCGCGCATGCGCAAAGCAGTTCGGGAACACTTTCACTTCGACTTACTTAAACAAAACTCAATATTTAAGGCTAGCTGAGAGGTTTAGCTTAGTTCCAGATAGCCTATACTATTCTTAGTGAATCTGGCTATCATATACAAAAATAATTTTTCGAATCCGACTGCTACCCGTTGTCCAGAGATTACTATGTTTAAATAAACAAAACAAAAAAACTCGTCCGTTTTACTAAATTATTAATAGTATAGATATACACGGACTGACCTCGGAACACGACAAACCAAAAGAAAATCATACATGTGTTTAACACTATGTATGGTTATCGCGATCCTTACCACCCCGCTATATTACTGTATATACACTGACTAATCTCTGAACACGATAAACCAAAAGAAAATTATAGATGGTTTTTTTCTTTCTCACTGACTATACTGTTAGCCTAAGGGGCCCTAAAGAAATAGAGCCACTGATGGCTTTGACAGCTTCACCAGGCTTGGAGTTGAACGCTTATGGCATTCAGCCGCGAAAGCGTGAGCAACATGCGCACAAAGGTGCCAAAGTGGCCGGACGTCTGCTTGGGCTGTTACCACGGTTGTGAAAAGGTCGCGAACTGACTAATTCCCTATCCGTAGAAAATTTGAGCTATACTAACACATACATATAACATGTCCCTGCCTCTAGGAGAAAAAAATGAACAACTGTATATGTGTTTAGTATCCTGGAAACATGATCGAAAGTAACTATCGTAAAAAAAGAAAAAAAAAGGTCCCTTACAGGATCTATGTACTTATGTGGTGTGCACGTATGTATGTACATATTGTGTGTAATGATGTGTGTGGGTAGCTACGTGATTGCAAGTGCAGTGTCACCAGTACCGCGCGAGCGGCTGCATGACTCAAGGGTTCTACACCGAGGGAACGGGCCTAGGCTTGAGTTGACGTAAGAGAGGGAGGACGTGACGGGTTATCGGGAGCGAAATTAGCCACCCATCCCCTGCGGAGGGAACGGTGGTTTCGCGGGCGTGGGCGCGAGCACGCTTTGCTTGGAGAGACGGTGGAGTAGTATTGGTTTATTTCCTCGATTTAATAAACGGGATCGGTGAAGATATTCGCGGGCGGAGTTGTTCGCGGGGGATGTTTGGTTTTGGGGTTTAAGTCGCGGCAGCTTTCACCAACAGATTCACGTGATTCGAAGCAGTGTCGAAGTACGATCGCGTAAGATATTCGATACGATTCGACCAACGTACCAAGGGGCTTTGTTAATTTTACGTAAGAATCGGGTTTAGAGGATTTGGAATTTATTAATGTTGATCTTTGACGTATGTGCGAATGTAGCGCAGCTTATATGTCATGATAGGACGGACATATGTCTTGTATAATGTAAGCTTATGTCTCAGGAACATTTTGCTTAGTATCAAGGGGTGCAATCTATGTGTATTGTAAATCACCCTTATTTTTTAAAACACGAAATACTGTTATTTCTTCCTAAAAGCATAAATATGAATTTTCATATCCCTAAATTTAGAAATAGTGGGATCTTCATACAATCTTCCATCCCCTATTTCACCTCTTAAAGTTTTATTTTCACAACATAAGGTAAGCCAATGCCTTTCTTTAAGGTCCAATATATCTCTATACCAAAATTCATCAAATTTTATTTGATGCGTTCTTCGTACAAACCTTCATCGTCTATTTCAGGGCGTGAAATGCAACAGACAGGACAGACAGAGTTACTTTCGCATTTATAATATTAGTATGAATTATTCATTTCATTATACTGTCGTTCTATATGGTGTCAGTAAATTACCCAATAGCAGAATAACGACAACAGTTTATAATAATAAATTTTTGAAATTAATTCTCTCTCTCTGCTATACCTTTCTTTGTTTCTCTTTAACTGATACTTTAGCATGGTAAAAATAGCAAAAGATCGATTGTTGTGGTGTCCTTTTTGTTTTCTATAATAGGGATTTTTATATTGTTAACAGAAATCTGAAAAGTGAATAAAAGACGGTCAATTTTTTGGAGAGCTCGGCCTTTTAGACCTCGATTTATTGTGAATCGATACATCAGAGTTAGATTCGAATTGATCTTTTTCGGAATGAATTGCCTAGCAGCGATGCGGCACTCGACTTGCTTGCGTGATTATATCCAACCTAGGGTGACCACTTATTAATATGATTTATTATATATATGTGTGGTCAACTCATACCTATTGGAAAGTTCCAAATTCTCTGAAACTGTACATTCTTTAACTTTATGTAAACTTTCAATAATCATCATTTTACAAACCAGTTTCCAAGTTTCAGCCAATACTACTGAAGAGCTATTTTATAGCATTTTTATCGAACAAATGTTCGACGTGATTTTTTAAATTGATATAACTTTTTTATTTATGAACTCATTGAAGTAAAACCACACTAAATGTTAAGTCAACCTTACCAAAATATATTAGTTGAAACCGTTTCCAAATCAGTTAAGCCGTTTCTGAGATTAGCGCGCACAAACGTTGGCAAACAGACAAACACAAAAATTCTAACAATCATTGTTTTGGGTTCTCCTGCGTTGATAGAGACCCCCAATAATAGTTTTTCTCATATACATATCTACTATGTACAGACATCGATCAGTTACGTTTTTATTATATGTATAGATAGATGTAGATATGGTGGTCGCGATCCCTACCACCCCACTATATTATTGCATATACACCGACTGATCTCTGAACACGATGAACCAAAAGAAACTCATAGTTGGGTTTATCGCTATTTGTATGGTGGTCGCGATACCTACCACCTCTCTATATTATTGCATAAACACAGACTGATCTCTAAACACGACAAAGCAACAGAAAATCATAGGTGGATTTATCACTCTATGCGTATGGTATTGTAAATCATCACTTATTGTACCACCCTGCCGATTCATTTTTCAAAAACGTGAAACCCTTTTATTTCTTCCTAAAATCATAAATATGAATTTTCATATCCCTAAATTGAGAAATAGTGGGTTCTTCATACAAAATTTCATCCCCTATTTGACCCCTTCATGTTTTATCTTTGCGCCATACGGTACCCTATGTTCGCCTCTTAGGTCCAATATATCTCTATTCATTAAATATGGTTTAACGGGTTCTTCGTACAAACCTTCATCCCCTATTTCACCCATGAAAGTTTTATTTTCACCACATAAGGTAGCCAAAGTCTTTCTCCAAATTCTTACATTTCTCTATATCAAAATTTGATTCTTTATACGAACTTTCACCCCCCATTTCACCCCTTCCAATTTTATTTCCAAAAGTAGCCTATGACCTTTCTCAACCAAAGAAAGTTGTTGAAAATTGGTTCAGCGGTCTAGGCTTGAAAATGCAAAAGACGGGACAGAGAGAATTACTTTCCAATATATAAAATTAGTAGGTATGGATTATTCAATTCATTATGCAGGCATTTACCATCTATGGTGTCATTTACTAATTAAAATACTAACGGTAAATTATTACCCAACAGCAAAATAACGACAACAGTTTATAATAAAAAAATTTGAAATGAATTCTCTTTCCCTATATACCTGTAATAAATTCGCTCTTTCTATGTTTCTCTATAACAACTGATACTTTAGTAAGGTAAAAATTACAAAAGATCGACTGTTGTGGTTCCCTTTTAATTTTCTATTTTAGGAATTGTTATATTGTTAGTACAAATGCGAAAGTGAATCGAAAAAAAAAATTTTTTTTTGAGAGATCAATCTTTTAGACATCGATTTTTTTGAGAATTGATTCATAAGAGTTCGATTCGAATCAATCTTTTTCGAAATGAATTGCCATCCCTAGCAGCGGCGCAGCTATATTCAACTGACTATAGCCAGCCTATGCAGACCCCCTTTTAATATGATTTAACACATAGATCTGAGGTCAACTTATATTGGAAATAGCATTTTATTAAACTCTTCATTTTTTAACTTTATGAAAGGTTTCGATCATCATCGTTTTACAAACCATAATATACAGATAACTAAAATTTCAGTCAACTCAACTGAAGAGCTATTTTATAGCATTTATATCAAAAAAATATTCGACGTGATTTTTTAAATTGATATAACTTTTTTATTAATGAACTTATTGAAGTAAAACAAACACTAAATGTTAAGTGAACCTTACCAGAATATATTAGTGAAAACCGTTTCCAAATCGGTTATGCCGTTTCTGAGATTAGCGCGCACAAAAGTTGGCAAACAGACAAACAGACAAAAATTATAACAATCATTGTTTTGGATTCTCCTGCGTTTATAGAGACCCCCAATAATAGTTTTTTTCATATATCTTCTATGTACAGACATCGATCAGTTACGTTTTTATTATATGTATAGATGTCATTGTTTGTAAATGTGAAATTCGTTAAACCAATTTTATATTCATAACTGTAGAATTTTAAAAGGCCTCTTCACTATAATTCTTGCATGTACGCACCATGTGACCTCTCGCGGCCTGAATGCGTAGATACCTATGTTATGTTAATAAATGCAAAACCAAATAAATGTCCTTAAAGTATCGAATCAATAAATATGTATAGCTGTATAAATAAATGTCTAATAGACAATTCATTCTTCGTCTCAGATCTTATAAACTATTCAATATAAAACATATAATCTTAAAATTATCATTCCAGTATTATTTATATTATTTAAGTTAAGAAACTGAAACTTTTTTTGATACATAACATTTAAAATCTAACACACACATAGATGTAAAAACATAAGATTATTTAAAACTTTCATCTGTAACGCGGTTAGCTGTGGGCTTACTATTTCAAAACTTTATATAATACTTTCCAACGTTGTCCCAATCCACACGATTTTGTAAGGGTCATTTTAATTAAAAAGGGCCGGACACCTTTGCGAAACCTACTTTTAAGCCGTGGTTAAAATTCATCGTCATTTTCGTAATATTTGATGCGTGGCTAATTTATAAAATTAACTTTATTTTTAACTGTAAACTTGGTTATTACTTAATGATTATGGATAAGAATGGGAGGAGCTGGGTGGTAGGATACGATAATTGTGTCAGAGTAAATCGAGACCACCATACACAAGTTGTAACACCATAGTATCGCGTTCCGGGAACAACCTGTGTATATAAAGTTGCTAAAAGGCTTGAGGTTGCCATACTGTAGTTGCTTGGCGAGAGTCCTTCAACTTGAGGGGAGGGTGTTAGCTAACAAGGCAGGCTTCAGAAAATGTGATTCCCTCATTTATTTATTTAAATGGATGGCCAGAGGACAATACACTAGATTGCGTTTATAATTACTAGCGATCGCTCTAAGGTCGAAATTCGGCCAGCTACTTTTTGATCATAGACTATTTTCTGTTTGACATTTACAGTATTCATAAACAATGAATATTATCTACATCCCTTACTGTCACTTGTCGTTGAGTGACATTGTTAATATTTTGGGGGTTCTAAGTTCAATGGCACTGGTCCGGTTAGGATTAGCAGTAATAATTTATTTTATTTAATATATTAGTAACATATATTATTGATAAATTTTAGCTTTCTGCACTCCTTCTCCGTATAAACTTTAACCATGCCAACTCTTACAGTCTTACGTGCACGCAATACACTTAAAATGGTACCGAAAGCTTTTGCTTCACGTATTAATATATAAATTAAAAAGCTAATTAATTTATCTCTCCATTTGCCGCATGCTTTAATAGTAACATTTACAAAAGATTATTGATATGAATATTAAAAAGAAGAAAAATGGAGTGGAAAATTTTGCAAAAAATTATACTACTATGGTGGTAGGGTACGTGTGTTGCAGCAGCTGCACTTGAGAGCCAGTCTTCCACTAGGCTTAGCGTGCTAACATATTGGGCTACAACGTCCCTTAAAAACAGGTGAGACTGTGGCCAAACGTTATAAGCTAAAGAATAAATAAAAAAAATCTAAATTACATCCATCTTATTCCTACTTTTAGTTTTACTTGTAGATTTTACTTGATTAGATGTTTGTTTCTCAATCACGCAAAAACTACTAAACGAGTTCGGATCAAATTTAGCACACAGATAGTTTATAACCTGAATTAACACTTAAGATACTTTTTATCTCGATAAATAATATGCCTTAACGACTGTTATCAATTTATTATTATGGTTAGTTTATATTTGTTATTGCGTTATGATTATCTTTCCATTGTTGTTTGTGCTTTAATTTCTACGTTTTAATTGACTATTTTAGTAAGATTTAGTTTTTGAATTAGATTTCACGTTTATACATCGACAGCCAATATGAACAACACCGTAACTTTAAATTAGTACTATAAAATACAGCTTTGATCCTAATATTTGATAATAATATAACATTATGAATTTAAATGTTTATATGTTTGCATGTTTGTTACTCAACCAAGCAATAATGGCTAAACAGATTTGGATAAAATTTGTCACACATATATTTTATAACCTAGATTAATAAATAGGATACTTCTTATCCCCTTAAATGATATGGTTTAACAACTGTAGCCAATTTATTTCTCAGGCCTCGTGGCGCAGTGGTAGCAAGCCCTACTATTGAACCGTTCGTTCAAGGTCGCAGCTTCTATCCCCGCATATGACTGACATTTGCGTGATAAGCACAATGGTCAGTTATATATCTGTGTGTAAAATATCTATTTACGTATGTATATGAGTGGTTTAGTTACCATAATACAAGCTTAGTTTTATTTGGAATTAAAAGGCCATGTTCGGAGTTCTGTCCTCATATTTATTATTTTGATTACCTATATCTACGCGAAATAAAATTGTTTAAAAAAAAAACATCTTTTCTGATGTATGTCATATAAATACATTTATTTTTCAAAAAATTATTAACAATAAATTGTAGATAAATAGATGCCTCAAAAAAATATCATAGTATACAAAAGTTTTCGCATAAAATCTTTGCTGACAATATCTATAGACCGTCAAAATAGATGGAAGGGTCCGCTAAAATAATTTCCGCCCCAACGGTTACAAAAAATAAGATTTCATCACCGAGTTCGTAGCATCGAGTTTCACGTTACTCGCACATAGACGCCCTTAACCCAAATATTTCCTAGCCCTTTCTCCCTTACGTAGTGCGGAGGGCGAGTGATTTATCTACTCCTGAAGGTACATAACGTCGTAGTAAGATGATCTGATATAGTTAAACTGTGTGATAAAATCGATTGTCTTACTTTTTGAAGACGACTTGTATTTGCGGGGAAGCGTGGAATGTTTTACATTGGCGTTCGCTATTCTTGTTTATAATTTATTTATAAAAACCTCAATAAATTTTTTGTTTGTTTGTTCGAACGCGCTTATCGCTGGAACTACGTATCAGATTTGAAATACTACTTTTGTTTCTTATAGCTTATTTATTGAGGTAGGTTATAGGCTTACTTCACGCTATGAATAAAGATTGGAGCATTAATCACAAACGCCAAGCAATCTAGTAAGTTATAGGCAAGTAGGGAAAGTGAGAAGAACTACGATAGACTTACTGTGATATTGTCGTGCATAACTAGTTTTATATAATGTTTGTAAAATTATACTATACCTTTCGGTTTTCTAAAATGTCTATCAATAATACTAGTTTCAAAAGAAATTCTTCTAAAATAAGTATATTTAAAATTTTCTGCCATAGATAAATGCCTTATTTTGAGTCTACGAGTACATTCTCCGACATGTTAATTAGAAAATGTTTGACATAAAATCGCATACGATTTGATACATTTAATTGTTATAAGAGTTTTTTTTTATTATGAAATTAACAAGCAATTGTTACTTTAAAGGGGGTGTACTTAAAGTACGCGGTTTTTAAGTTTCGCAAACTTACACAGCTCGACGTCGCGCGTCGGTGAGTGTAGCTTGCTCACAGTGTATCACGATGCGGTCGGCAGAGAAAGCTATGTGTTATTTGGGAATTATATCACATTATATTTTTAAAAGCACAAAAAAGTTTTTTTTTTTTTACGGTACCCAACCCTTAACGAATTAATTATTTTCTTGACAGTATCAATAGTAGCACTTCTTTTTGCCTTACGTATAATCCATACTAACATTATAAATGCGAAAGTAACTCTGTCTGTCTGTTACGTTTTCACACCTACACCACTAAATAAATTTTTATGTATTTTGGTATAGAGATAGATGGGACCTTGAGAAAGGACATAGGCTAATTTTTGTAGCGAAAATAAAACTTTAAGGGTAGAAAATAGGCGATGAAAGTGTGTAAGAAAAAAATATAAAAATAAAATATGGGCGGTAATGTCGGCTGCCACGCCAACCCGTTTGTTGATTTATTAAGCGCATGTGCATTAATTATTAAATGATATCGTTGTCAATGGCAACTGGTTTGTTGATTTATTGACATTGTTATAGTAAATAAGAAATATATTGTATTTCTAATACTTACCTATGATATGACAGTCCAATATTCTTTTGCTGAAGTGTTTTTAAACTCTTTAACAAGGCAGTACGGCATAATTACTGTTTTATTTTATGATAGAAATATGACGTGTGCTGTCAATCGCGGCTCTCGGGAGTTTATATATTCAAAGCGATCTACCTATTGTAAATTATTTTATTTTATTTTATTTTATTTATTAGTTGTCTTATAGTTCACTTTTGAAAGATGGGCAAAAATTTCGAAGATCGTTCTTGAGTTTCGTTCGAGTTCGTGATATGAGTTTCTGAATGATTATTGTGTTGACGACAAATACGACGACCTTATTTATTGAAATGTTTTTTTCAATAATGACGCACTTTTTCCTTCACAAGGGAGATTACCTCTAACTGGAGAGAGTTAGAGTCTCTCCCACCCCTTCACATCATCAAATTCGACGCTAACGATTCTAAAGTTCAACCTTCAATGCAATTGATTCAGAGTTTTAGTAGTGAAAAAACAGACAGAGATACTTTTGAATTTGTAATATTACTTACTGGCCAGGCAGACGTTGATCTGTCCTTTCTAGAACCCAATAAATTGACCATCTTTGTTTATAGGGAACATAAATATACAAACTTCGAATTTTATATACAAGAAGAAGAAGAAGGAGAAGAGAAAAAAGAAGATAGAATTCAGTATACTTAATGAAAGCCCAAGATTTATTAAAATACAAACTACAAAAAGAGAGAGAGAGAAACTTTTAATGTTCAAATATGCGGTAGAAAGCTTGGATATAACGTCTGTAGATAGTCGATTGAGCCCGATCCTTTATGAATACGTCCGAAAGCTTTTATCTCCGGAAAGTTGAACGAAACGAGTTCCCGTAATTTATTTCACCCTCAATTAAAGAGTTCACAGTTCACGAATTAAATTATATACGGTTTGTTCTGTTTCAGGAAATATCATTTCTTTTAGAGTTGTTTTATTTTATATTTCTTTTTTAGTGTTTGGCCAATCACATGGTATTTCATGACGTTATACTTAAAAATATTATCATACAGACCCCAGGATCACACGTTGGCCTCAACTTAGGGGGTACCGCCCATGGCTAAGTACACTAAGCGTTCACACGAATGCACCAGGTCAGTCTGTAATAAACCGAGCCAACGTAAAGACGTCTACTGAAGGAAGTCTCGCATTTTTTATTGTAGTACAGCAAAATGGCGGCCCTGTACCTAACGGTAAACACAGTACAACTCAAAATCTATGGCTAAAACCGAGAAATCCAAAATCCATTGTCATACTCCTCGTATTTGTAATGTGGCGACATGTACATAGCGACATCTATCGAGCCACGTAAGACGCATCCTACTATCCTACATTGCGCTATAGAAATTAACTCAATCGTTGAGTATATATACAAGAACTCGACTACAACCGTTGGGGCAGCTGCCCGCCAGACATAACACCCATCTGGTCGGAGGATCCTCCCTTTGCAATAGTTCTTCTACAGTAACATAGTCATTTTTATAACATGTGCATATATCGCGAACGTTGGTACACAACTCCTTTAATAGAACAGATATGCGTCAGCCAACTACTAACTTTGGCGCAAGCATTGGGGCCAACGCTATTTTTTTTAAATAATAGCACGATAAGTTTATGGTACCATCTCTGATGATAAGCACAGTATTTTCAATCCTAGAATTACGGCGACTGCCAAGAAATCGTAATCCACCGACGGTCGCAACTACCATGCCGGCCTGCTGTAATTTAACTGGATATACTATACACAACTAGCTAACTGTCTCATTAGCCTAGTGGTCGTAAGTGTGACTGCTACGACCGAGGTCCTGGGTTCGATTCCCTGGTCGAGCAAAGTGTTATAAGGTTTTTCTATGAAATTCTTATTGGCAGCTCGGAGTTTAGCTTTGTGAAGATTAATTGCAATAGGCTCGCCCTCTATTACACGGGACCTAAAAACATACCCGGCAAACTGTGAGTGTACATTAGTACCCCTCTGCCTAACCCTTCGAGGATACAGACGTGGTGGTATGTTATGTTTGATACCGCGACACGCAAACACGGGTCACTATGATGAACTTTTCACTACATGCATGGTGGTTGCTGGCCTACCACTCCGCTATAGCCAATTTCTTGTTCGTTACTCAGCAGGGTGCACCACGGGCTGATGGGGTTGTCTTGGGCGTCTCGGTGCTGAAGATTTAATTCGACACTCCTTACACGTTACCCCTATTGTCATTCGTCCACAATCTATCAGGTTTAGTTTCCGAGTCACGTCCTCTTTAAAAACCGTTTAAACTTATAATGAATAAAAGAGTTATAATGAGCACATTACAAATCGTGGAATATATAATAGAATCGCATCAGTATGACTAATAAAGAAGTTTTCACTTCAAAAAACTAGAAAAAGTAGACATTTCTATCATAGGTTAAAAACAATTAAGTTATTTAAAAAAATATTCTAAAGTATAACAGCGGATGAAGCTTCTGGAAATAAATCTTCGCATTAGTAAAAGTAACGAATCCTGAAGGAATCCAATTTATAATTAGCAAATAGAATTACAATATTTAACATTCAACAATTTTAAAATTTAATATTACACTCAGCGAAGTCATGTACACGCCGTGAATAATGAAATTCTGCTCTCATTACTTTAGGATTATAACTTGAATGAACCTCAAGAGTGTATTGTTATTACAAAATTTTCTTTTAAATTTAAATAGGCGTGGGTATAAACTTTTTATCAAACTGTGAAGTTTAAGTTTTTCTTAAGTTTTATAATTATAATAAAAGTTCGACAGGTTCCATCTTTAGGTTGATGATCGACCTCAATTTCGCCTTATGTTAAGTGACGATATAGTCAAAGATGTTACGCTAAAACTACACAGAACACTACCGCGCAAGTACAGCTGCGGATAACATTGATCGGTGCTTAACGACAGATTAAGCACTACAAAATTATTTCAACTTTTTTTTTACTTTTGCTGTTTATCCTTGCAGAGCTAACTAGCTGTCTAGTTAACTTTTGGACTCGCGTTTAACGATAAAAGGAAGAAAATACTGGGCAGTTCGGTTATCAGTGCCGTGTCTTCTAAAGAAGATCCTTTTGCCTGGATAATAGAATAAATACGATTTTGTCCGTAGTATTTACAGTGTCAAAATATTACCTGATTATAGTAAATTAGGTAAATGTAAAATTAACTACAAAAAATAATAAAAGACATTGAATTAAATTTACGAAATTAGTTAAGTTTAATACAAGAAGACTCATGAAGTTGAAGAGTCGTAAGAAGGGACGGCGAGGAAGCGTTGGATAAATTTGCGTTCCTCCAAAACTTTGGAAGATTCTAACAAATGTACATTAAGACGAATCCGACCGCCGCCGGCCGGTCCGATTTATGAAAAATTATTTTATATTGTATTTTTAATCAGCTCTTGTGTTCCAAGCAGGGTTGGTATGATTTCAATCAAATCATTTTTTCAGCAAAAATCAATGATTTATTTCAAGTATCTTTATTTCTTACTTCGGATTATCAAACTTAAAAATTAAGGTTTATTTATCAGGGTTCCAGATTCTAAACAAATCATAGAGTGTGTGTTCCCAGTCAGTTGCGTAACTTGGTATGCTTAATTCTAAATGTCGAAAATATTCGTTCCACGGAAGCTTAAGAGGCTGTCGCTCCAAATAGTTACCTCAGTATTGGATATATTTTTCACTGTTTCTCTTTCTCATACACATTTTTTTGACGAATGAAAGATCGTAATCGTGTGGCGAGAGAAGTTTACAAGCCACCTCCCTTTTTTCAGACTTAAGGCTGCCTGTCCACTGAAACAGAGCGGAGCGGAGCTGTGCTAATTCCACTAAATTTTAACCAATATAATTGCATCATTAGATTCTTATGCAATTCTATTGCTTTAAATTTACACAGCTCTGCTCCGCTCAACTACAGTGGACAGGCAGCTTAAAGATTGCGTGCCGTGTCATGAAAAATGCAGTCAAACTATAGGTTTTTAAAAACCCTAAAAAAATATTATGTTTTGGGATCCATTGAAAAAGTCATGGCTTTTTGGATTAATGTAAAAAAAAAACGTGATTTTTCCAACCCTGATTCTGAGTGCTTTTAAGTTATAATGAATTGGGCAAAGGGCCTCGAATAGCCTCAGACATTCAAACCAGTCGCATCTGTATCGTATATACTCCGCTGACAATGAGTAACGAACGAGGGGCGCGATAAAGAGGCAGTACAGAAGTATTTTCAACTGGTTTATCAGTATCATTTGGTAAACAACGTGTCATATATTAAAATGGAACAGTGAAACGATCGATGGCTCAGTTGGTAGCGTGTACAGACACCGTGTCGATTGACGTGAGTTCGAATCCCTGCAATGAGCCAGAGCTTTCGGTGAAGGTAAACATCATGATGAAATCATAGCATGATGGTAGGGCTTTTTCTAATGCCCGTCTGGCTAACTACCATCCTCAACTTGAAAATATACTAAACACCAATTGGTGTATTCTGGCAGCTGCACTTGAGAGCTAGTCTTCCACTAGGCTTGAGTGAGGCTTCCACTTGAGTAAGATCTAGTAAGATTGTGGTCACAATGCTAAGCCTATAGTGATAAAATAATTAAACCTTTTAGTTTTTATGTTCATTTGCAGTTAGTCTTATTAATCTTGAATTAATAGCGAATTATTTTAATACAACTAAGACAGCAAAAGGCCTACCTGATAGGAAGCGGTTACTGTAGCTTAATGATATTTGTAACACCGTGAACCCCCTTCCCCGATAAGCTCTGGAGACCCTAGCCACCGCAGGATCACAACAGAAGGTTATTTGGCTGCGATCTTCTAGAGAATAGAGTAATTTCACTGGCTGCCCCGAGTAGAAAGATATATCTAAAGAGATTTCTTTGCGACCTTGCTGTTTTAAACTTGTTCGAAGACAAAAATAACGTGCTGCCGTAGTATTGATGAAAATACTTTTAAGATAAGTATGGTACAGACAAATTTATTCAGAGATTTTTCTTTACTTCAGACAGCCTGATTGGTGGAATACCTCCACCCTACAAAAGATACCAGCCAAATAACCTTGTGTTATGTTCTTGCGGTGAGTTTGGTTTCCAGAACTCCTTTGGGAAGGGGGGTTAAAGGTCGGCAACGTGCTAGTGATTCCCATGCTATTACGAGTGTCCATATAAGCTATGGTAGCCGCCTAGCATCAGGCGGGACGTATGTTTGTTTATCACCTTAATTGTATAAAATAAAAACAATAATTACAACAAAATTATATTTTTAAACGATTCTCCTCTAAAATGAACTTTAATAAAAATAAGGAAGGTAGTATATGTTTATGTGGTTTAACTCACAGTCGTACTTTAAAGAACACACGTATACGTTCCGTGTTACCGATGCATAGGCCTAAGCATGATGATAAAAATCATAATTGTAAATATAAGTTGTAGGGACTAATAATTTGTATGAACAATCATCGATCTAATGTTTTGAATATAATATTACAACTTGTAGGTATACAAGAATGGTAAATAACTTATAAAAATGGTTATAATATCATAGAAATAGTCACTCAAAGTATAGAACTTATGTATCGTCGATAATCTGTGTTTTATAGGAGTTATGTGTAATGTTTAATGTCATATAGGTTAATTAGCCTGCTATGTATGTTTTTATATTGTTTATAACGTTGAATAGAGTGTACATAACGTGTTTTTAAGCCGTTTAAAGTTGTAATGTTCTATTGTTGTAACGCTCTATATTTACGATGCTTATCAACCTATAATGTTGCAATTAGTGTTTTTATATAGGTATTTATGTCCGTTATAGTGATTCTAATTAATAATAATAATGTAGATAGGGACAGCAATAGTGCGGCCGCAACGCGTCACCGCGGCTAGCGGGCTATGACCATATTTGGTAATTGCAAGAGCAGTACAGAGATAGACGCCATCGCTCCGTCTCGCTCTCCTGCGGCAAGATAAAAGCCTAGCCATCGGGGCTTACCGGCACGGATTTCGATTTCGACCGTTGGTGCGAACGGACGTGTCAATCATAATCCACGACAAAGATGTCTGGACCAAGTTAACTAATGAGCTGAAATCGCTCAAAATAGGATATAACAAGGCGCGAAATATCGCGACCGGAATCTCCCTTACGATGAGCTCGTCAGACTGCCATCGAAAACTAACCACCCTCCTCCGTAGTAGGAATATACCCACTACACTTACGCCCTCGAAGAGGAGCGAGTCCTACGGGTTGTGCTTCGACGTATCCTCGTCGAAATCACACCCGAGGAAGTCCTCGCCTCCCTCGAAGAACAAAAATTCCCCATCCGAGAGGTACATCGGATGTACAATAAAGACAAACGAGCCCTTCAAATGCTCGTACTAATCCTAGATAAGACGCCTGAGGGCAAAAAAATCTTCAACCTCGAGAAAGTATGCGAGCTCTCCGGCATATCCGTAGAGCCTCCATACAAAAATTCGAAGCCCTCCCAATGCCACAACTGTCAGTTGTACGGGCACTCCGCTCGCAACTGCTTCTTACGTCCGAGGTGCGCTAATCTGTGCACGCGTCAGCGTGACTCTACCACCCCCCCGAGCTGCGTACTATGCAGGGAGGAGGGACATCCCGCGAACTATCGCGGATGCCCCAAGGCCCCGCGCACCACGCACCCTCGCCGCCCTTGGCAGGCTGCCCCTCAGAGGGCACCCCCCGCCTCAGGGTTCCGGGCACAACCTCTGCTCAATCCAGAGGTGTTTCCGTCCCTCCCGACCCCCCGCCGCACTCAGGCGACTGTAGGCCAGGTGCAGCCCAAATCCGTGCGTTCGACTCAGAACGCATGGGCCCCCAAACCACAGCCCTTCATGGCTATAGACATCCCCGCGCCCCGCGCTCCTGCGCCCCGCGCCACCACAAAAGATGACCTCATGTTATCGCTCATTCGTGAGCATGAGATTCGCGAGGTCCTCGCATACAAGGCCCATATAGAGTCATAAGACTGGAAGAAACAGTACCCAGAAGATAGTACTAAGAAATTGTATATTAAGAAGAGTTATTGTGTCTTGAAGAATACAGCGAAATTTTATTGTGGTATCTGTGTGTCATTGCATCTTCACAAGTTCAACCCGCCAGCGACCAAGTCCTCTCCGCTTCCGTGCTACGTCAGCGCCACGACTACAAGCAGGCACCTCACTGCCACACCATAATGTTTCGCCCTCTTCACGCCTAGTAGTTTCGGGTGTGAGCTGGGTCGGTGGCACGTAGTGAGAGGGGCTCGCACGCACTGGATTCCAGACAGCTGGTTACCGTAGCGTGTAATCCGCCGTCGTTCATACAGAGTTTGAGGGAATCGTTTCCGTCGCGTTCGCGCTCTCGGTGCGCGGTCCCGCTCTGTATTGGTTGACGTAGCACATTTGGTAACGGACAGACGCACGCCCATTTTATTCCGAATTAAGAAAAAAATCCATTATTATTTCATTAAACAGCATAATTAATAACTCATTATTCCTTATCAATTACATCAACCATTTAACGCACGTTATAGTACATTATTATATATTTTACGTGAAGTTTTGTGACAGAATAGAACATAATTAGTACATTATTAATTTCGTTCTAATATCAAATATAACGCGTCTTTACATATATATATATAAAATGTCATTGTTTGTAAATGTGAAATTCGTTAAACCAATTTTATATTCATAACTGTAGAATTTTAAAAAGCCTCTTCACTATAATTCTTGCATGTACGCACCATGTGACCTCTTGCGGCCTGAATGCGTAGATACCTATGTTATGTTAATAAATGCAAAACCAAATAAATGTCCTTAAAGTATCGAATCAATAAATATGTATAGCTGTATAAATAAATGTCTAATAGACAATTCATTCTTCGTCTCAGATCTTATAAACTATTCAATATAAAATATATAATCTTAAAATTATCATTCCAGTATTATTTATATTATTTAAGTTAAGAAACTGAAACTTTTTTTGATACATAACATTTAAAATCTAACACACACATAGATGTAAAAACATAAGATTATTTAAAACTTTCATCTGTAACGCGGTTAGCTGTGGGCTTACTATTTCAAAACTTTATATAATACTTTCCAACGTTGTCCCAAACCACACGATTTTGTAAGGGTCGTTTTAATTAAAAAGGGCCGGACACCTTTGCGAAACCTACTTTTAAGCCGTGGTTAAAATTCATCGTCATTTTCGTAATATTTGATGCGTGGCTAATTTATAAAATTAACTTTATTTTTAACTGTAAACTTGGTTATTACTTAATGATTATGGATAAGAATGGGAGGAGCTGGGTGGTAGGATACGATAATTGTGTCAGAGTAGATCGAGACCACCATACACAAGTTGTAACACCATAGTATCGCGTTCCGGGAACAACCTGTTTATATAAAGTTGCCTAAAAGGCTTGAAGTTGCCATACTGTAGTTGCTTGGCGAGAGTCCTTCAACTTGAGGGGAGGGTGTTAGCTAACAAGGCAGGCTTCAAAAAATGTGATGCCCTCATTTATTTATTTAAATGGATGGCCAGAGGACAATACACTAGATTGCGTTTATAATTACTAGCGATCGCTCTAAGGTCGAAATTCGGCCAGCTACTTTTTGATCATAGACTATTTTCTGTTTGACATTTACAGTATTCATAAACAATGAATATTATCTACATCCCTTACTGTCACTTGTCGTTGAGTGACATTGTTAATATTTTGGGGGTTCTAAGTTCAATGGCACGGGTCCGGTTAGGATTAGCAGTAATAATTTATTTTATTTAATATATTAGTAACATATATTATAGATAAATTTTAGCTTTCTGCACTCCTTCTCCGTATAAACTTTAACCATGCCAACTCTTACAGTCTTACGTGCACGCAATACACTTAAAATGGTACCGAAAGCTTTTGCTTCACGTATTAATATATAAATTAAAAAGCTAATTAATTTATCTCTCCATTTGCCGCATGCTTTAATAGTAACATTTACAAAAGATTATTGATATGAATATTAAAAAGAAGAAAAATGGAGTGGAAAATATTGCAAAAAATTACACTACCATGGTGGTAGGGTACGTGTGTTGCGGCAGCTGCACTTGAGAGCCAGTCTTCCACTAGGCTTAGCGTGCTAACATATTGGGCTACAACGTCCCTTAAAAACAGGTGAGACTGTGGCCAAACGTTATAAGCTAAAGAATAAAAAAAAATATATCTAAATTACATCCATATTATTCCTACTTTTAGTTTTACTTGTAGATTTTACTTGATTAGATGTTTGTTTCTCAATCACGCAAAAACTACTAAACGAGTTCGGATCAAATTTAGCACACAGATAGTTTATAACCTGAATTAACACTTAAGATACTTTTTATCTTGATAAATAATATGCCTTAACGACTGTTATCAATTTATTATTATGGTTAGTTTATATTCGTTATTGCGTTATGATTATCTTTCCATTGTTGTTTGTGCTTTAATTTCTACGTTTTAATTCACTATTTTAGTAAGATTTAGTTTTTGAATTAGATTTCACGTTTATACATCGACAGCCAATATGAACAACACCATAACTTTAAATTAGTACTATAAAATACAGCTTTGATCGTAATACTTGATAATAATATAACATTATGAATTTAAATGTTTATATGTTTGCATGTTTGTTACTCAACCAATCAATAATGGCTAAACAGATTTGGATAAAATTTGTAACACATATATTTTATAACTTAGATTAATAAATAGGATACTTCTTATCCCCTTAAATGATATGGTTTAACAACTGTAGTCAATTTATTTCTCAGGCCTCGTGGCGCAGTGGTAGCAAGCCCTACTATTAAACCGAGAGGTCGCAGCTTCTATCCCCGCATATGACTGACATTTGCGTGATAAGCACAATGGTCAGTTATATATCTGTGTGTAAAATATCTATTTACGTATGTATATGAGCGGTTTAGTTACCATAATACAAGCTTAGTTTTATTCGGAATTAAAAGGCCGTGTTCGGAGTTCTGTCCTCATATTTATTATTTTGATTACCTATATCTACGCGAAATAAAATTGTTAAAAAAAAAACATCTTTTCTGATGTATGTCATATAAATACATTTATTTTTCAAAAAATTATTAACAATAAATTGTAGATAAATAGATGCCTCAAAAAAATATCATAGTATACAAAAGTTTTCGCATAAAATCTTTGCTGACAATATCTATAGACCGTCAAAATAGATGGAAGGGTCCGCTAAAATAATTTCCGCCCCAACGGTTACAAAAAATAAGATTTCATCACTGAGTTCGTAGCATCGAGTTTCACGTTACTCGCACATAGCCGCCCTTAACCCAAATATTTCCTAGCCCTTTCTCCCTTACGTAGTGCGGAGGGCGAGTGATTTATCTACTCCTGAAGGTACATAACGTCGTAGTAAGATGATCTGATATAGTTAAACTGTGTGATAAAATCGATTGTCTTACTTTTTGAAGACGACTTGTATTTGCGGGGAAGCGTGGAATGTTTTACATTGGCGTTCGCTATTCTTGTTTATAATTTATTTATAAAAACCTCAATAAATTTTTTGTTTGTTTGTTCGAACGCGCTTATCGCTGGAACTACGTATCAGATTTGAAATACTACTTTTGTTTCTTATAGCTTATTTATTGAGGTAGGTTATAGGCTTACTTCACGCTATGAATAAAGATTGGAGCTTTAATCACAAACGCCAAGCAATCTAGTAAGTTATAGGCAAGTAGGGAAAGTGAGAAGAACTACGATAGACTTACTGTGATATTGTCGTGCATAACTAGTTTTATATAATGTTTGTAAAATTATACTATACCTTTCGGTTTTCTAAAATGTCTATCAATAATACTAGTTTCAAAAGAAATTCTTCTAAAATAAGTATATTTAAAATTTTCTGCCATAGATAAATGCCTTATATTGAGTCTACGAGTACATTCTCCGACATGTTAATTAGAAAATGTTTGACATAAAATCGCATACGATTTGATACATTTAATTGTTATAAGAGTTTTTTTTTATTATGAAATTAACAAGCAATTGTTACTTTAAAGGGGGTGTACTTAAAGTACGCGGTTTTTAAGTTTCGCAAACTTACACAGCTCGACGTCGCGCGTCGGTGAGTGTAGCTTGCTCACAGTGTATCACGATGCGGTCGGCAGAGAAAGCTATGTGTTATTTGGGAATTATATCACATTATATTTTTAAAAGCACAAAAAAGTTTTTTTTTTTACGGTACCCAACCCTTAACGAATTAATTATTTTCTTGACAGTATCAATAGTAGCACTTCTTTTTGCCTTACGTATAATCCATACTAACATTATAAATGCGAAAGTAACTCTGTCTGTCTGTTACGTTTTCACACCTACACCACTAAATAAATTTTTATGTATTTTGGTATAGAGATAGATGGGACCTTGAGAAAGGACATAGGCTAATTTTTGTAGCGAAAATAAAACTTTAAGGGTAGAAAATAGGCGATGAAAGTGTGTAAGAAAAAAATATAAAAATAAAATATGGGCGGTAATGTCGGCTGCCACGCCAACCCGTTTGTTGATTTATTAAGCGCATGTGCATTAATTATTAAATGATATCGTTGTCAATGGCAACTGGTTTGTTGATTTATTGACATTGTTATAGTAAATAAGAAATATATTGTATTTCTAATACTTACCTATGATATGACAGTCCAATATTCTTTTGCTGAAGTGTTTTTAAACTCTTTAACAAGGCAGTACGGCATAATTACTGTTTTATTTTATGATAGAAATATGACGTGTGCTGTCAATCGCGGCTCTCGGGAGTTTATATATTCAAAGCGATCTACCTATTGTAAATTATCTGGATTATACAGTTTTGCTACTAGTGAATTATTTCATTGTTATTCCACATATGGTGAAAATAAAACTTGGGTGAAAGTTTGTATGAAGAACCCGTCATATCTCAAATTAGGGATATTTATGCTTTTGATAAGAAAGGAATAAAAAGAATTATTTGACGAAAATTGTACACGGGAAATACACGCCATTCCTCAATTGATACGGTATATGAATTGTCAACAATATGGGTTAAAATAAAATTAAGGGATGCAAATAACAACTGCGTAACTATAAATGCGTGCGGAGCCGCGGGCACACCGCTGGTTTCCAATAAAGTATTTATTATACACTTGAAACGTGATATTTTTGTAATTATCAACGATATGTAATACCCTATGTCAATATCGATATGTATATGTTAACTTCTAATTTGTCAAAGACAAGGATTATTTAGTAAACCTTCAATATAAATAAAAATTCAAACAGATAAGTAAGGAAATTAATCATTTCGTTCGTTCATCAATTTGTTTTAACATTATCTAAATACAAAATTACATCCAAACCGTTGGAACAGATTACAAGTAAACGACTGCATATTTTATACAAGAATTGCTCACTTATAAGTATTAGGATGATTTTTGAAGTGAAACTTCTTTATCGACGTATGGGAGAAATTTTGTAGCAGCGTGTTGTTGAATATGGAACGCAACCATTTTTAGTCCATATATGGATTTATGTAGTATACATACTTGAGATCCTTGTTTGTATTGATCTGGCTGCTGCATGTAAATATCTCTATCAATCTCTCCCTGTAGAAACGCCGATACAGCATCCATTTGATCAATTTCTAGTTCATATTTGGCTGCCAGAGCAAATAAATATCGAATTGTTGTGTATCTTACAACTGGCGAGTATGTTTCCTCATAGTCCATGCCCTTCTTCTGTGCATACCCTTTTATCACAAGTCTAGCCTTGTAACAGATTGTATTTCCACTCTGGTCAGTTTTTGTTTTAAATACCCATTTACATGGTAGAGCCTTCTTCCCTGGAGGGAGGTCTGTCAAACTCCACGTTTTATTTTTCATCAAAGAACTATATTCCTCATTCATGACTTTTTTCCATTCTGTTGATTTTGGTGATAATAGAGCCTCCTCAACAGTCTGTGGATCAGTTGTGTCTGTAAGCAAACACAAAAAACTATTTTTGTCATTCTGTGCATTATTTTGTGTATTCCGTAATCGGGACTGCAATGGTCTTAAGGAAATATTACTCTTATAGTCCTGTCTCATTGAAGAGGAAAGATAGTAAGTTTCATCCAGTTCTCCGGCATCAGTGTCACTTGAGTCTTCACTATAATTTTGTGTATCTGAGCCTTTACCTGACTTTACATGTGAGGACTCCCGAGTGCATATTTCTTGTAACTGAGTAACACCAATACTCTCTGGCTTCTGACTAAATGGTGAAACAGAGCTGGAACTGGTTGGCTGGCTCTCCTCAACAGGAACATTAATTTCACACTGTATATTGATATTATCTTTGTAATTCTCCATGAAAACAACATCCCTACTTTTTATTATTTTATGTGTTTTAGGGTCCATCAAACGATATCCCTTGGAGTTTTCACAATAGCCCACCAATACCATCTTTATTGATTTTTTATCCCACTTTTGGCGTTTTTCTTTTGGTACATGGACCATAGCGTCAGAGCCAAATATTCTCAGGTGTGATAAATTGGGTTTTTTTCCTCTCCATATCTCATATGGAGTTTTACCTTTCAATACCCTAGTTGGGGAACGGTTTACAACATATGCAGCAGTTGCCAAAGCTTCAGCCCACAAGCGCTTCTCTAGGTCAGCATAGAATAACATGCACCTTGCTCGTTCGACCAGAGTCCTATTCATTCTTTCAGCCAAACCGTTGTGCTGCGGAGTGTACGGAGTAGAGGTCTGATGAACAATACCATGATTAGATAAGAACTTCTGGAAATTATGATTACAATACTCTTTGCCATTATCGGTGCGTATAATTTTAATTTTAAGTTCCATTTCATTCTCTACTTTTAATTTGAAATCCATAAAGGTATTTTGAACACTCATTTTATCTTTAAGGAGATATATATGAACCATTCGTGTAAAGTCATCTATATAAGTGATAAAATATTTCATGCCTCCATATGACACATTTTCCATAGGACCACATAAATCAGAATGTATTAGTTCTAGCGGTCTCGTTGCTCTGGAACCAACATTATTAAATGGCAATCTGGCTTGCTTACCTTCCAAACAATGGATACAGCTGATGACATTACTTTCATTCTGAGACAGAGACACACCCTCAGCACAACCAGGTAGGTTCTTTACATCTGCAAAATTCAAATGTGCCATGCGCAAGTGCCATAAATAAGTGTCATTACAGTTTGAATTTGAAGTTAAATGAGCGATCTCTATACTAGTGTTCATTATATACAAATTGTTGTTCAATATTGCAGAGCATATAATTTCCCCATTTCCATTTTCAATTTGACATCCCTTGTTATTAAATGAAACTTTATATCCACTCTTTACAATAGTACTGACAGAAAGGAGATTAGCAGCTAACCCAGGAACAAATAAAACATTTTTTACCTGAATTTTATCTTCCTGATTTTAAATAAATGTCCACACATCCAACTCCCTTTACAGCTAATGGCTCCCTGTTAGCTACTGTAATATTCTTCACTGATGTCTCTGTAACATTGTACATCCACTCGCTTCTGCTTGTCATATGCATGGATGCACCGGAGTCTATGAACCATTTATCACTTTTTTCTTGAGTGGTGGCTGAAAAAGCTGCAACAAAACTGGAGCTTTCTACTTTATGTGCTGTTTTCTTAGGTAGCTTACAAAACTTGGCAAAATGTCCATGTCTATTGCAGTTGAAACATCTCGGTCCCTTTGCTTTTAGTGGCTGTGTTTTTAGATTATTATATTTTTTAGAGTTTGTATAAAAAGCAGCTGACTTTGATACATTGACCTCTTGAATTAGTTTAGATTTGACTGAGTCAGCACTGATTGTAATACCTGAACTCTCTAGCCCCATGATCATGGGCTTGTATTCAATAGGCAAGCCTGCCAACATCAAAGTTCCAAGCCATTCATCATTGACATCAAATCCTATATTCCGGAGTTTGTGAGCTGTTGTCATGATCTTGCTTACATACTCTTCGACACTATCGCTTGACTCTAATGTAGTATTTATTAAGTCCCTAAGCAGACCTACTTTTCTTGTAAGCCCGTTATCATCAAAAGCTCTGTGTAAACTATCCCATACCTGTTTTGTAGTTTTACATTCTTGAACATGAACATAATTTTGCGGATCCAATAATAAAATCAGCTTAGCCTTCGCCTTGATGTCCTTGTTATTATCTACAGGATCTTTGCCGGGTTCAACGTAGCACCACAAATCTTCGTGCTCTAAATATGTTTTCATACTAAATTTCCAAGTCGAAAAGTTTTCTCTTCCAATTAGTTTTTCCAGATTAAACATATTTGAGCCCATTTCGACGTGTTACACTCTGGATGAAAAATTATTTTTACACGTGAATGTTCAGTCGGCCACGTTGCAATTATGACTTTGGTTCAAATCTAAACTAACTTGTATTTCACTGTCTGAAGTTGTATTTTCACTTTTCTGATATTTTAAACTATACCACATACAACCACGCTCTGCTACCATGAAGGAAAATTGCGTAGATGTGGTAAATAAAATATATTCGTTCATAAACTTGGTTTTATTACAGTACAACTTTACAGTTACAGAACAAGTGAAGTGACAGCAGGAAGGAAGCGCTGTACGTTCAGAAAAAAGGAACTAAAAATGGTTGCGTTCCATATTCAACAACACAGCGTCACGTTTTACGGTTACGCGCCATGTTACTTTTTTTATCAAAGTTTAGTATAGTGACGTAAAGAATATAATGTAATATATTATAATAATAACAACAATATATTAGTTTTGAAGTTTGGTTTGAAATAAGAATAACAATATATTAATTTGAAAGTGATAAAATAAAAAGACATATTCAAATTTAAGTGAATTTACAAGAAAAGTAAGAGTGATTATATATTTCGTTTTATAAATTCAACACGTATGAGCATGATTTTAATATTTATTTGAGGTTAACTTCACTTTTTGATTGTAAGTATCAGTGAATGTATATAAATCTGTTAAAATTAGCAAGTATTAATAAATATGACTGTAAATCTAGTGAACATTATTAATTCTAAAAACAAAAAAAAATATAAATTAAACAATAATTTAAAAATAAAACAAAACACGATTAGAAAATAAAAATAAGTATACGTACATCTTTTTTAATTATTCGTTTTTAATTATTTATTTATTCATTTTTAATTTTATAAAATCGTTGCATTTCTACAAGATAACCTGTCATCATATAATTGTATTACTTTGAAAAGAGTATTCCAATTAGTATTCATAACTTGTGTAATTGATTAAGTCATTAAATATCTGCTTTGAATTATATTTATTAAGTTATGAAATAAATATTAATATGTAGAATGTAAAACATATATTTCATATTTTAGCTACCACAAGCCATTAATTACAAAAATATTTAATAATGACAACAATAGTAATAATGATGCTATCATTATTGATGAAATATAACAATAGCAATGATATTATAATAAGAACAATGATAAAATAAATTACTCATTAATTGTATGCATGTCTATAATAATAAAATAGCTTTAATTTAATACGGAAAAAATTGTTTTTCTTAAGGCTTAAGCCTTATCTACCCCATTTTCGTGAAGTTGCAAAAAGTAGACAAATGATATGTCGTAAAGAATTTTCACTTCTTACCTGTGTACTCTGGTACACACACACATTTTTTTTATGTAAGCACAGTACAATCTGAATACAGTGATGACCACCTAGAGTTTTACAGTCCATTGACGGTCACTGCTGTCATGTTAGCCTGCATAAGTATATCTTTACGTTACGCTTAAAGGATTAGATGTTCTAAGAACGGAACACACTGATCGGGAGGTGGTTTCACAATCCTACGGTACCGCAAAGATAGAACATAGAGGACTTTTCAGTTCCTGCCAAGATGGAGGTTACTGTAAAATGGTAATATATATCAAAAATTTTAATATACTAGCTTTTGGCAAAGACTTCGCTCTCTATAACTTCAAAATGTGCAGGTCACCTTTTGTAAATTTGATGTACGGTGTGATTCATCACAGCTTCTTAACAAACGGGGTGAGCATTACTGCAGATGTGTACTGTGAAGAACTGAACACAATGATGGAGGTGCTGGCACATCTCCAACCAGCATTGGTCAATCGCTCGTCTCCGCTACTCCTACACGACAACGCGCGACCTCATACTGCACAGCAGACGGTCTCCAAGTTGCAAGAACTGGGGCTGGAAGTTCTCCGTCATCCGCCCTACTCACCAGACCTTGAGCCTACAGACTACTAATTTTTCCAGAATTTGGATAACTGCTTGGCGGGAAAAAAATTTCAATACCCGAGAGGCAGTACAAAATGCCTTTGAAGAATTTGTTGCCTCCTGTCCAGCGGATTTCTTTAAGAAGGGCATCAATAAACTGCCACTGCGCTGGCAAAGATGCATTGATTGCATGGGTGATTACTTCGATTAATACAAATAAAAAATACATGAAAAAAAATCGTTTACATTTATTCATACAAAACGGCGATTGCATAGGTAAAGACTTAATATTATAAATGCGAAAGTAACTCTGTCTGTCTGTTACGTTTTCACGCCTAAACTGTTAAATCAATTTTTATGTATTTTGGTATAGAGACAGATTGGGCCTTGAGAAAGGACATAGAGCAATTTTTGTAGTGAAAATAAAACTTTAAGGGTAAAAAATAGGGGATGAAAGTTTGTAAGAACAAAATATAAAAATTAAATAGGGGCGGTAATGTCAGCTGCCACGCCAACCGGTTTGTTGATTTATTAAGCGAATGTGCATTAATTTTTAAAAGACATCGTTGTCAATGGCAATTGGTTTGTTGATTTATTGACATTGTTATAGTTAATAAGAAATATATTGTATTTCTAATACTTACCTATGAAATGACAGTCCAATATTCTTCTGCTGAAGTGTTTTTAAACTCTTTAACTACGAAGTACGGCATAATTACTGTTTTATTTTATGATAGAAATATGACGTATGCTGTCAATCGCGGCTCTCGGAAGTTTATATATTCAAAGCGATATATCTATTCTAAATTATCTGGATTATACAGTTTTGCTACTAGTGAATTATTTCATTGTTATTCCACATATGGTGAAAATAAAACTTGGGTGAAAGTTTGTATGAATAACCCGTCATATCTCAAATTAGGGATATTCATATTTATGCTTTTGGTAAGAAAGGAAAGAAAGGAATAAAAAGAATTATTTGACGAAAATTGTACACGGGAAATACATGCCATTCCTCAATTGATACGGTATATGAATTGTCAACAATATGGGTTAAAATAAAATTAAGGGATGTAAATAACAACTGCGTAACTATAAACGCGTGCGGAGCCGCGGGCACACCGCTGGTTTCCAATAAAGTATTTATTATACTCTTGAAACGTCATATTTTTGTCATTATCAACGATATGTAAATACCCTATGTCAATATCGATATGTATATGTTAACTTCTAATTTGTCAAAGACAAGGATTATTTAGTAAGCCTTCAAGATAAATAAAAATTCAAACAGATAAGTAGGAAAATTAATCGCTTCGTTCGTTCGTTAATTTGTTTTAACTTTATCTAAATACAAAATTACATCCAAACCGTTGGAACAGATTACAAGTAAACGACTGCATATTTTATACAAGAATTGCTCACTTATAAGTATTAGGATGATTTTTTTATGTAAGCACAGTACAATCTGAATACAGTGATGACCACCTAGAGTTTTGCAGTCCATTAACAGTCACCGCTGTCATATTAGCCTGCATAAGTATCTCTTTACGTTGCGCTTAAAGGATTAGATGTTCTAAGAACGGAACACACTGATCGGGAGATGGTTTCACAATCCTACGGTACCGCAAAGATAGAACACAGAGGACTTTTCAGTTCCTGCCGAGACGTAGTTTACTGTAAAATTGTAATATATATCAAAAATTTTAATATACTAGTTTTTGGCAAAGACTTCGCTCTCTATGACTTCAAAATGTGCGCGTCACCTATTGTAAATTTGGTGTACAAATACAGACTACTCACGGATGTAGGTACGCGCAACATATCTAGATACATACATACATATTATAAAACTCAACTTCTCTTTGTCTGTCTGTCCGTTTATATTCTCTCACTCATACATAAACCACTTAAACGATTTACATGGTTTTTTTTTTAATTCATAGCCACGTGTCTCGTCCGGTTATAGGATATATTTGGTAAGAAATAGTAGCATATGAAATTAAATTCAGTAAAAAACGCTTTTGGGGTTTTTAAATGGCCTACGCTGAGTGAACCATAATAAATATTTTAAATAATGTACTACTTAATTGTAGATGTTAAAAAGGCCTACAAAAAACCAACAATACCTACAATAGCGTATGTCTATCTTCTAAGAAACACTCACAATAAACATTTTCGTCTTTAAATGGTTGGCTGGCTCTCCTCAACAGGAACATTAATTTCACACTGTATATTGATATTATCTTTGTAATTCTCCATGAAAACAACATCCCTACTTTTTATTATTTTATGTGTTTTAGGGTCCATCAAACGATATCCCTTGGAGTTTTCACAATAGCCCACCAATACCATCTTTATTGATTTTTTATCCCACTTTTGGCGTTTTTCTTTTGGTACATGGACCATAGCGTCAGAGCCAAATATTCTCAGGTGTGATAAATTGGGTTTTTTTCCTCTCCATATCTCATATGGAGTTTTACCTTTCAATACCCTAGTTGGGGAACGGTTTACAACATATGCAGCAGTTGCCAAAGCTTCAGCCCACAAGCGCTTCTCTAGGTCAGCATAGAATAACATGCACCTTGCTCGTTCGACCAGAGTCCTATTCATTCTTTCAGCCAAACCGTTGTGCTGCGGAGTGTACGGAGTAGAGGTCTGATGAACAATACCATGATTAGATAAGAACTTCTGGAAATTATGATTACAATACTCTTTGCCATTATCGGTGCGTATAATTTTAATTTTAAGTTCCATTTCATTCTCTACTTTTAATTTGAAATCCATAAAGGTATTTTGAACACTCATTTTATCTTTAAGGAGATATATATGAACCATTCGTGTAAAGTCATCTATATAAGTGATAAAATATTTCATGCCTCCATATGACACATTTTCCATAGGACCACATAAATCAGAATGTATTAGTTCTAGCGGTCTCGTTGCTCTGGAACCAACATTATTAAATGGCAATCTGGCTTGCTTACCTTCCAAACAATGGATACAGCTGATGACATTACTTTCATTCTGAGACAGAGACACACCCTCAGCACAACCAGGTAGGTTCTTTACATCTGCAAAATTCAAATGTGCCATGCGCAAGTGCCATAAATAAGTGTCATTACAGTTTGAATTTGAAGTTAAATGAGCGATCTCTATACTAGTGTTCATTATATACAAATTGTTGTTCAATATTGCAGAGCATATAATTTCCCCATTTCCATTTTCAATTTGACATCCCTTGTTATTAAATGAAACTTTATATCCACTCTTTACAATAGTACTGACAGAAAGGAGATTAGCAGCTAACCCAGGAACAAATAAAACATTTTTTACCTGAATTTTATCTTCCTGATTTTAAATAAATGTCCACACATCCAACTCCCTTTACAGCTAATGGCTCCCTGTTAGCTACTGTAATATTCTTCACTGATGTCTCTGTAACATTGTACATCCACTCGCTTCTGCTTGTCATATGCATGGATGCACCGGAGTCTATGAACCATTTATCACTTTTTTCTTGAGTGGTGGCTGAAAAAGCTGCAACAAAACTGGAGCTTTCTACTTTATGTGCTGTTTTCTTAGGTAGCTTACAAAACTTGGCAAAATGTCCATGTCTATTGCAGTTGAAACATCTCGGTCCCTTTGCTTTTAGTGGCTGTGTTTTTAGATTATTATATTTTTTAGAGTTTGTATAAAAAGCAGCTGACTTTGATACATTGACCTCTTGAATTAGTTTAGATTTGACTGAGTCAGCACTGATTGTAATACCTGAACTCTCTAGCCCCATGATCATGGGCTTGTATTCAATAGGCAAGCCTGCCAACATCAAAGTTCCAAGCCATTCATCATTGACATCAAATCCTATATTCCGGAGTTTGTGAGCTGTTGTCATGATCTTGCTTACATACTCTTCGACACTATCGCTTGACTCTAATGTAGTATTTATTAAGTCCCTAAGCAGACCTACTTTTCTTGTAAGCCCGTTATCATCAAAAGCTCTGTGTAAACTATCCCATACCTGTTTTGTAGTTTTACATTCTTGAACATGAACATAATTTTGCGGATCCAATAATAAAATCAGCTTAGCCTTCGCCTTGATGTCCTTGTTATTATCTACAGGATCTTTGCCGGGTTCAACGTAGCACCACAAATCTTCGTGCTCTAAATATGTTTTCATACTAAATTTCCAAGTCGAAAAGTTTTCTCTTCCAATTAGTTTTTCCAGATTAAACATATTTGAGCCCATTTCGACGTGTTACACTCTGGATGAAAAATTATTTTTACACGTGAATGTTCAGTCGGCCACGTTGCAATTATGACTTTGGTTCAAATCTAAACTAACTTGTATTTCACTGTCTGAAGTTGTATTTTCACTTTTCTGATATTTTAAACTATACCACATACAACCACGCTCTGCTACCATGAAGGAAAATTGCGTAGATGTGGTAAATAAAATATATTCGTTCATAAACTTGGTTTTATTACAGTACAACTTTACAGTTACAGAACAAGTGAAGTGACAGCAGGAAGGAAGCGCTGTACGTTCAGAAAAAAGGAACTAAAAATGGTTGCGTTCCATATTCAACAACACAGCGTCACGTTTTACGGTTACGCGCCATGTTACTTTTTTTATCAAAGTTTAGTATAGTGACGTAAAGAATATAATGTAATATATTATAATAATAACAACAATATATTAGTTTTGAAGTTTGGTTTGAAATAAGAATAACAATATATTAATTTGAAAGTGATAAAATAAAAAGACATATTCAAATTTAAGTGAATTTACAAGAAAAGTAAGAGTGATTATATATTTCGTTTTATAAATTCAACACGTATGAGCATGATTTTAATATTTATTTGAGGTTAACTTCACTTTTTGATTGTAAGTATCAGTGAATGTATATAAATCTGTTAAAATTAGCAAGTATTAATAAATATGACTGTAAATCTAGTGAACATTATTAATTCTAAAAACAAAAAAAAATATAAATTAAACAATAATTTAAAAATAAAACAAAACACGATTAGAAAATAAAAATAAGTATACGTACATCTTTTTTAATTATTCGTTTTTAATTATTTATTTATTCATTTTTAATTTTATAAAATCGTTGCATTTCTACAAGATAACCTGTCATCATATAATTGTATTACTTTGAAAAGAGTATTCCAATTAGTATTCATAACTTGTGTAATTGATTAAGTCATTAAATATCTGCTTTGAATTATATTTATTAAGTTATGAAATAAATATTAATATGTAGAATGTAAAACATATATTTCATATTTTAGCTACCACAAGCCATTAATTACAAAAATATTTAATAATGACAACAATAGTAATAATGATGCTATCATTATTGATGAAATATAACAATAGCAATGATATTATAATAAGAACAATGATAAAATAAATTACTCATTAATTGTATGCATGTCTATAATAATAAAATAGCTTTAATTTAATACGGAAAAAATTGTTTTTCTTAAGGCTTAAGCCTTATCTACCCCATTTTCGTGAAGTTGCAAAAAGTAGACAAATGATATGTCGTAAAGAATTTTCACTTCTTACCTGTGTACTCTGGTACACACACACATTTTTTTTATGTAAGCACAGTACAATCTGAATACAGTGATGACCACCTAGAGTTTTACAGTCCATTGACGGTCACTGCTGTCATGTTAGCCTGCATAAGTATATCTTTACGTTACGCTTAAAGGATTAGATGTTCTAAGAACGGAACACACTGATCGGGAGGTGGTTTCACAATCCTACGGTACCGCAAAGATAGAACATAGAGGACTTTTCAGTTCCTGCCAAGATGGAGGTTACTGTAAAATGGTAATATATATCAAAAATTTTAATATACTAGCTTTTGGCAAAGACTTCGCTCTCTATAACTTCAAAATGTGCAGGTCACCTTTTGTAAATTTGATGTACAAATACAGACTACTCACGGATGTAGGTACGCGCAACATAATATATCTAGACATACATACATATTATAAAACTCAACTTCTCTTTGTCTGTCTATCCGTTTATATTCTCTCACTCATACATAAACCACTCAAACGATTTACAAGGTTTTTTTTTTTAATTCATAGCCACGTGTCTCGTCCGGTTAAAGGATATATTTGGTAAGAAAAAGTAGCATACGAAATTAAATTCAGTAAAAAACGCTTTTGGGGTTTTTAAATGGCCTACGCTGAGTAAACCATAATAAATATTTTAAATTAATGTACTATTTAATTGTAGATGTTAAAAAGGCCTACAAAAAGCCAACAATACCTATAATAGCGTATGTCTATCTTCTAAGAAACACTCGCAATAAACATTTTCGTCTTTAAAATAACGGCGCGGCGGCGGGTGGTTAGAGGGTGGGAGCACGATTCGTCCGTGCACTCGACTGAAGGCATTCATAATTAACATAATTAAGTAAAATTATACTATAATTAATTAACAAAACCTAAACAATAATTCTGTGGTCCTTGAGTGGAGCCACGAACACAGCTAGTGTAAATATATATTGCATATAATTAACGGAAGCAGTGTACGATAAAAAAAAAATATTATATTTCTAAAAGCAAATACTACGCTACCGTCAAAATGTCCCATCAACTTTATATGTTGATAATATTCGTTTTTATTGTCGTACTCCTTTATGTTCCTCCTTAATGTTGGTCATGAGGAAGTTTATGCGAGAAGTTTTATTACTGATCTACATCCGATTGCGGGGCCCATTGATTCTGATGTTTCTCTCGCTTCATTGTTTATTCTGAGATTTTATTTAGTCGTCGCTTCACTAAAATCCGGTATGTGTTTGTGTTAGTTATGCGCCAGATATACATATACGTATCCGTATCCGCGGATATCCGTGGAGAAAAAGATTCGTAATTTTTTTGCGGATCGTAAACGGATCTTTTATTTTCATACCTTAATATAATATTTGAAACAACAATGAAAACTTTGAGCTTTTAATAGAGATTTTAGTTATATAATTCAAAAATAACAAAATTATACTAAAACATATTCGTATTTAAAATTAAATAAATTGACAAAACACACACTTAAATATAAATTATATATATAATTATATATAATATATATATATGTATATCAGCTGTTTATTTACCATAATACAATCTTTCCTTTATTTGTAATTAAATGGCCGTGTGTGAAATTGTGTCCTCATATTTATTATTATATACATCGCAAGCAAAATGTGAGTTTATATATGTATCATAATTTCACTTACCCAAAGAGTTCGCACACTTTCTTTCGAAAGTTCTACTACGGACAAACGAAATACGAAAGTTAAGGTCCGTATCCGTATCCGCGGATCCACGTTTTCAAGGATCCGGCACATCACTGGTTTGTGTATACACGAAATCCTCGTACTTACGGAATGTTAGATTCTCGAAATGCGGGACTTAAATCGATTTTCCTATTTACTTACGTTTCCATACAAAACTTACGGGTCAGGTTGTATGAGGACTTTAAGCTGCATTTACTATAAAATGAAATATAATTATTTTATACAAGTACAATCTATTTTTATAAGACAATTAATTACAATTAGTAATTATTTTTGGTACTTCCTTATAATTGGCATAATATAACTGTTTTAGTGATATTATCAAAATGGTAGAAAACATGAGAAATGAAATATATTATATATACCTTAGGGTTGAAGAATGACATTCTAAATTTGCTATTCAAGTAATTGCACATAAATATACAAAAGACATTTTATAAATTAATTCTTGTTTGAACAACCCAAATTCCTTGTTAGTTTTTCTTTTATTACTAGCTCGGAAAAATGACTGTACACCACATGGTGGTAAATACTGTACAGTCATTAAACAATGGCGACCGGTGGTGACACAAATTTCAAAGGCTGTTTTCGATGTCGACCAGTTTGCTGAAATGCCTTAACGCCACGTTTTCAAAACCAAATATCATAAAAAGGAGGAAACACGATGACTGGGAGATCATTGTACATTTGCACTGATTCGGTAAACTAATTAGCATAGTTGTGCTCAGTAGAATTCCGTTGGGAGCGGATGGCAGTTATATATATTCATAAGTAATTTTGTTCATATATTAAGCATTTTAATTACGGTTTTTGTTGTTTTATGTAATGTACGTTGATGTGGAAACATTTGTTTTACGACTATAATAACTGTTAGTTGTACAAAATTCCGACATATCCATGTTCAAACGAGGCATTGTTTCAGTCATCGCTCTTAATCATGGACGCTTTATAACTACCTTTTATTATTTATATTTACCTTTATGTTAATTATAATTACCCTTGATATTATTTATAATTACCCTTAAATTATATACATGAATTTAACGCGGTGTCGATAATTTACAACTTTTATCGCTTTGCGTCCTTGAGTATCGAGCATTATTTATTCTTGTTACGTACTTTAGAACACCGTAATTATTTTTGTAGACTGTAATGACTGTGTGGGCATAAAATTCCGACATGCCGACGGTCTCATGGTTGCCCACCCCCCTCTCGTTGATCACTCCCTCTAATTACCGTTTCATTATTTAAAGAGCGCGCCGATGCGGTATCGAATTACACTCGGTCACGAATGGGGTTTTTATAAACGACTTTATATGTTTTGTTTTGTCGCGCAAGTCTTTGGTATACTATTACGTAGTTGATAATTGACTATCTAATTTATTAAGCGTATCTCGATAAATGTTTTGTACTACTGAATTAATTTTAAAGGAGTGACAACGTTAGCGGCCGTATTATAAACGGTCATCTATATAATTAAAAGGATAACTAACTCACTGACTGACTGACATTTCACCGCACAGCCCAAACTTCCGGGGCGAGGACCGTGAAAAATTGCAATGAGGACTAACGAAGGATATTTGGAAATTCAACACTTAAGGTGGAGAAAAGGGGGATGAAAGTTTGTATGAAAATCCGTCATTTTTGTAGACAGGTCTATGAAAATTAGTTTTCAGTCAGAAAGTAATAAAGATAGGACATAATAATAACATGAGCGGAACGTCGGGAAAAGCACTAATTAAATGTAAGCAACACTTAGGCATATATTTAGGTCTGTTTTCTTCTAACAGTATCGATTACACAAGGTAGGAAATACTTCAATCAGTGATTAAATTTTGACAAATTGATGCAATTTCAAATACAAATTGGAACAATTGAAGCCGTATATGATCGATTGTAAATTAATTAAAAGATCAAAATTCTCTATATCAATTTTATTGTCTTAAATTAGCTATGGTATTCGTTTACAATAAAATGATTCAGGAAAGGTTTGAAAATATTATGGTATAAATCTTTAACCTTTTATAAAAACTTTTATATGAGAGTTATACATGTATTAACATTTTGTTTTTAAAACAATTTTAGCTTCTGAACTTTGTATACCAGGGAAAGGCTCCAAATATACTGTGGAATGGTAGCTCAGTTACGCTGTTGGTGCGAGTTCAAACATCCTTAATCGTGCATCTGGGATTAATATAATTTAAAGTATACAAAGTATATATTGCCTTCGTGCTATTTCTTTAATATGATATATAGTAGGCACCCTTATTTCATGTTATTGTTACAGATAGTTTTCGCTTCATGCACGTTATCCTGTAATGCCTTTGGACCATTTCCGATTATTTAAATTTAGCTTGTATAAATATTTTGATAAATATGGATTAATAAAAGGTGAGGTAATATTTTTATTATGATAAATATGATTTTAATTAGTTAAAAATTTCTAAGTAATGGATTTGTTTCATCAATAACTTAAAACTTGATTTACTTTAATATAATAGCAATTACATGAACATCTTTTATTTTAATCTTACTTAAACTTAGACTCTTTAAAAAAAAAAATGCTTAATTTTACAATAATTTTACGTAAACTATATAAACTAAAAATTCGGTAAGCAAAACATTGTTCGCAAAAGAAAGTTTTAAAAATAATTACATTCTGGAGTTATTTAATTTATGATTTCGCAAATGAAGTCGTATAAACAAATATTATGGGCATCTTCACAGGCATATTATATGCGTTACGCATATTATGGGATCAGGAACGAAAGAAAAAAAAGAGGAAGGTCAACAACTTTAAAATAGATTTGTTTTTATTAGTTACTGCTTGACGTTTGGCCTCAGTCAAACCTGATGGAAGGTGAAGGCCGAGGATGGTACACTCTTCTTTTGAAGACTACTATTCTATATGAATCAGGAAGATGCGGACGGCGGTTCGCATAATGAACGAAGATGCTAAGCGTTTTGTGCGAATAAATGGAGCATCTACTACATATGGATGGAGAGATGCAGACCCATCGGCGCGGCGGCGTCTGGATATAACTGTACTTATACCCAATTAAATTAAATTCACTAATATACGTGCCTAAACACGATTATGTAAAAAAAAAGCATTTAAAAAAAATCTTTGTATTCATATTACTCTTAAATTTAAGTAAGTCTGTTCTACATCTTAATTTATAGGATAGGACTAAAGTTAAAGTTAAGTTAAGTAAAAAATAATAATGTTTCACACCTGTCTAAATGTATGATTTAATCGAATAACATTAATTATTGTAATATAATCAACAAACCGTATATGTTATTCTTTCTTTATTGGAAATTGTTGTCTACTTAGGCAGTCTGACTGGTGGAATACCTCCACCCTGCAGAAAATTGTAACTATAATCTTAACTCATAACCTTGTGTTGTGTTCCTGCGGTGATTCTCTTTGACAATTTAGTTGTATATTTAAAAAAAACATGTTTACATTTCGTAATAACATTCTTTAAATTATTCCTTGAATTTAAAGTAGATAAGTAATTTAGAAAGTTAGCGGGCTTACCGTACGGTCTATATAACTCTATGGTATACTGTAAACGGGCTCCCGCAGAAACTTTTAATTCCGTCACATAAGAATCCCGTATTATTATCTGTTACGTACAAATTGTATTTGTTGTTTCCTCTCCGCTTCGTAATTGGATTGTAGTTTCAACTTTCCTGGGCTATTGCAGTCTTAAGTAGCGTATTTACATTTGGTATAGGTTACTTTGTTCTTTTTATTACCATTTATAAAAAAATAATCTGCCATCGCTAAGTAAACAGTGTTACCTGTATTTAGTTGAAAAATACTTTTTTTAATTTATTATTTTAAAAATCGCATTGAAATATCTTTAATTATGATTTATTTAATAATAATATTAAGTTTATTTCATCTCCTAGTTTACATAATATTGTACAGGCTTAATCTAATGTTTAAAAATTCAAAAGTTTATAAAATACAAATTAATAAACAAGAAGAAATAATAAAAGTGAGGTCTGGAATCTGAATAAGGTACCTGAATTACTTAATCAGATACATGTTATGACATAAGCGCAAAATAATTGTATCAGTAACAATTCTTATCCTACGCACAGTTCTTTGTTATAAATAATACGCAAATTAAATAACAAACTTATCTGGATAAAGGTTAATACTGAATTGGAGAAATTTACTTAGCAAATAACGTTATATTTCTAATTATTATGTTGATGATAAAAATGGTTACTGCGAGTAAACCTTAGGAGATAGATATATGATATACCTTCGCGGATTTTTCTCTAAGCTTTTTGAAGAACGTCTTGAAAACATAAGGTAAGCCAGCGTAAGCCATGTAAGTGGCTGAAAATCATTTTATGACGACTTCATTACAAATAATTGAATTTTCTCTACTATACAAAAACTTAATTGGAATTGTATATATAAATCTTTCGTAAAAAAAACTCTATATGGTAATGAAAACTGCAATAAACATCACTAGATGCTAATTTTTACATGATATCTAAAAACTAGCTACTCATATCCCTAATGGTCTTCTTTAGCAAGAACACCTCCTCACCACCAGGGGAGCCCATCTGTCTCTGTCTTCATCCATATTAAGGACCCATCTCCGATCCACAGTCTTTGTAATCTTGTCTTGCCATCCCGCGTAAGGTCTTCATCTGTAGCGTTTACCTACTGGGCCATTCTACTAGGTAATATTTTTTTGTCCTAAGCATTAAATTATGCTTAATATAAAACGAAATATCTCTAGAACACCGTGTAAAAATAACAAATTACAGCACTTTAGTCCAAACTTAACTTTAATAAGGCACGTCAAACAATATAACACTAAACAATTTTACATAACAACTAAGTAAAATAATTGGACGCCATATTTTTTACGACCCGTTTTAGGATCACGATGAAGCCTAAATAACACAGGGGCTTGTTTGAAAGTCGTCGAATTTTACGATATTATAATAGTACACCTTTTATTACTCTCGTTAAAATTAACGCATCGGTTTCATGGCGTTAAATTTGTTTAGTGAACAAAAGAGTAATAGACCGGTCAGTGTATAATACACCTAATTACGTTGCATTAAAGTATTTTTTACTTTAAAATTTATCTTGAACAAAATTTATATTACATACGAAGCGAGATACGAGTGGGGGTGATTTAACTGTCATAGATTATTACCTAATAAGAGGGTTCAATATACATTTTCTGTTCTGTCAAATTAAGTTCCATAGCGATTCCGTATGAGGCGATGCGCTTGAGGCGATGCGCTTTTGTAGTTGTATAAGAAAAACGTAACGTTAATTCGTTTCCGAAAACCATCCAAACCCGTACGTACTATTGTCATCTTAGACATAAATTATTTTCTTTGGTTTTCCGTTGTATTCTTCGTGTCATAAAGTATATTCGTATGTTCATTTCCATAATAGCAAGAGATCGCGACTTCGTTCGCATTAATTACAATATAAAATGTAATGAAAAAAAAGCACGCTCTTAATGTATACCTCTATATAGTATTAGTAATAGATATAGGTAACATATCCTATTAGTCATGTCGATGTATGTTTGAAATTAGGTCAGTACTAACCAAGCGTGCTGGGTAATAATATCATTCATTAAGAATTACACAATATTGATTCAAACAACATAAATTTATCAATAAAAATAAAAAGTAAATTCCCGTCAGAAACTCCTGCACCAATTTCACTCATTACTTGCCAAAATTGGACTAACTAACTAACGATTAAGATTTATCGTTACGCGCACATCACGTAAAAAGTATTAAACTTTAGATTTTGATTCTTTTTTTTTATTTACTTCTTAGATACTTGGCCCTTAACTAAAAAAAGTATCACAATATCTTCATTTGTTAAAAAATTATTCAGATTTTAAGAAACTACGATTTTTTATAAATACTGCGGGCATAACAATATGTTTTCTTACCGTGGTGTTTTAATAAACACCACAGACGCAGTCGCAGGTATCAGCTAGTATATAATATAAAAAGAATATGTTATTTTTATTGGAAATACAAAATTAATAACTTAAAGTTAAGTAAAACAATAAATTCCTTTAAGTTAATCTATTTAGGAACCTTAGGTTTAGTACGGTATATATCGGCTTTAGGTTGAACCAAAAACGAAATACATTAGTGTGCGTATAGTTTGATTGATTTTCTTTGTTATACAAAGTACATCTAGGTACTGTACACGTAACCACAATTAAATACGTTTACAGGTCTACTAAACATTAAATACGCGAGATTTGTTTTCATTACACTTTACGTAAGCCGATACAGGTCGATAGCTTATAAGAAAGTCGTCTTGTTCTAACACAAGCATTCTCACAGCTCTTTCTCTTTCGAGTTGCTGATATATATACTATTAAATCTATGATAGGAACATTACCGCACAATTTAATATTTTTTAGTCTATTTTTAGATAACTTTAATAAAAAATATATGCGAGTCTTTATGAAGCATAAAACCACAGGCTTAGTGTCAAAGAAACAGTGTAACGTCTTTACACTTCAATTCTGTGTTTAACATATGTTTTTTTAGATCTGAATACACTGTTAGCCTTAGGGGCCCTATCCAAAAACAGAGCCGCTGCGGCTTTTACAGCTTCACCGGACTTGGGGGCGAGCGCTTAGGGCACTCAGCCGCGAAAGTTTGTGACGACCCGCACGAGGGTACCAGAGTGGCCGAACCTCGGCTCGGGCGGTCGTCGCGAATACGAAAAGGTCGCGATCTATCTAATTCCCTAATCTTAAGAAAATTCGAGCTAACTAACATATACTCATATGCACGTTCCCCTCCTTCCTCCCATACCATGCGTATGTGTAATCGGAATTTAGTAATCGGAATGGTTTTTCTACCCTAACTAGTGCATTAGTCTAACTAGCGCAAAAAAAGAAAAAAAAAGGTCCCTTACAGAACCTATGTACCTGTGTGGTGTGCACGTGTGTGTGTGCATACGTGTGTAATGTTGTATGTGGGTAGCTAAGTGTTGCACGTATAGTGTCACTTATATCGCGCGGGCGGCTGCCTGACCCAAGGGCTTCACACCGAGGAACGGACCTAGGCTTGGGTTGCCGCTGGAGAGGGTGGACGTGACGGGTGTGCGGGAGCGAAGTTGACCGCCCGTCCTCTGCGGAGAGAACGGTGGTTACGCGGGCGTGGGCGGTGGCACGCTCTGTTTGGAGAGGCGGTGGAGTAAAACGCGTTTGCTGTTTCGATTTGGTCGAGCGGGTCAGTGAAGATATTACGCGGCCGGCGTTTACTCCGGCAGGCATTGGAGTCGGGAACATATGAAGCTGGAGTTTAACATGATTCAACTAATCCTTTTATAATACAATTTCTGTTTAGCAAAACTATGCACAGATGGCGTGCCGAAATAACTTCCGCTACAATATAATTCAAACTGGATACACCGATTGATTTCGGAAGTTGTTTATTAAGTTTTGTATGAAGCCAACAATTTTTTTTTTGTTTTCAGAACTGACTACACTGATAGCCTTATGGGCCCTTGAGCCTCTGACGGCTTATACAACTTCACCGGACGTGGTTCCAACAAGTCTTTGCATTTTATCAAATTTATGGACGGACATACATCATATTAGTACAACAACGTGTTAAACGTGAAGATCGGTCACACTGTAACGGGGGGGGGGGGGGGGGGGGGGGGAGGAAATCCACTCACTTTATTAGCAATACAAATAAATAAAATTGAAGTGTCTATTTGCAATTTTAAAATAATAGCTTTTTACTAAATTCATATGAAAGTATATAGGGTACCTATAACGAAAAGAATATTTGTTTTTTTTTTTCTATTTCTATATTCTGGGTAATTCCCATAACGGCTGGACCGATTTTGACGAGAGTTTCTCCGGCAGATAGCTGATATTATAAGGAGTAACTTAGGCTACTTTTATCTCAGTAAAATAATTAGGGTTCCACACAAATAAAAGAAAAACTGGCCATGGTGAATCAATTCGAGCGCTTAAATGGCTTACGCTGAGTAAACCGTAAGAGATTTAACAAATAATTGTATGATATAATTGTAGATTTCAAAAAGACTTATAGAACAAGCAGCAATAGCTACCTATCTTCTAAGGAGCATTCAAAATAAGCATTTTTGTCTTTTAAATAAGCGGGAGCGGAGTAGCAAGCTTCGCGCGTGTGCCCAATCGACGGCATTCTATAGTCCACGGGCGCAACTGCGGGCACAACTATGTACTTTAAATATAATATTATTTGATTAACTTAGATGAAATAATGCCATGTGAAAATAAAATATTTACAAATTTACAATGATATAGACTACATCGATGGATATATATATTTATTATTAATACCAAATGTCATATAACCTATTTGTACAAAATCAAGAATATTTAATTTAATCTGATTTGAGTTCAGTTTATTTTATCACCTAATCAAAAGTACGTTTTTATTTTTCCTTGAAACATTTTGCCCTAATTGCAGTTTAAACATCCATTACCGAAATTATTCAAAACATCGAAGTCTATTAAAGATTCAATACAAGACCTTTTGCAAAATTGACTGACACTCATTATTTAAAGTAAAGAGAACAAACTCAGAAAGGTTCGGTGAAAACGTTTATAAGTTGCTAATAAAATAAATTAGTACATCGAATCAAACGGGGCTCGGAGCTTATTAAGGCGGACTTTTAATCAAATCTTTTTTTTTTCTAATTTGCAACTAAGTTTATTAAAAACTAGCTGTGCCCGTGGCTTCGCTCACGTGGGCTACAGAATGCCCCGCGAATCTTGTAAATCTTTTAAAAATCAAAATGCTTATTGTGGGTGTTCCTTAGAAGATAGATGTTTATTCTCCCGATTTTTTTTGTAGGTCTTTTTAATGCCTATAATTATGTTGTAAATTGATTTGCCATATCTTTTATGGTTTACTCAGCATAAGCTATTTAAGCGCCCGAATTGATTCACCATGGCCAGTTTTCTTTATATTTGAGAGGAATCCTAATTTTTTGTCTAAAATAAAAGTAGCCTAAGTTACTCCCTATATCAAATCCCGTCAAAATCGGTCCAACTGTTTCGGAGGTTACCCGGAATAAACAGACAGATAGACAGACAATAATTGTAAAAACGGGATTTTTTATAAGTATCGTATGTGTCTGTTTTTTATGGGAGTGTGTGTTCAAGTTTAGTAATTGTTTTAATGAGATTTTACAATTCGTTTTGTTTCAAAATATTTAATTTTTTAGCTAACTATAAAGTATGTTCTTACATTTATACAGGGGCAAAGGGTAAACATAATTCTCAAAATTACCGACGTTACATACTTCTGGTATTGACGCTATGCGAATGCCATTCTAGGGAGGGTCGAAAAACAAATTTTAGTTTTGTTATGTTTATAAAAAACAACAATATAATACAGTCACCGATAATCGTTCTTATCTATTAAATGATCCGATTCGAAGGGCTGATTAACTTGGCACTCTAAAATTACGGAGCCGTCCGCCACGCCCTTTCAACGTGAAACGTCCGATAAATTCGGCTTAGTAATGTTTTTGGTTTTAAATAAATCGTATCCGGACACCGAAGGAATATAAAATGGAATGTTCTGGAATGTTCGTTGTATATTTTATTGGATCCTATTTTGTAGCAATTATTGTAACTTAACAAAAAAATTTGAAGAGACATATATCAAAGCTTACGCTGTTCGTCAGTCTGTTTCAAATATTTGAATGAATTTTTAATCGACGAAAACAAGGAGGTGGTTACTCATTTCAAATGTATTTTTTTTTTATGAATGTTCAGCCATAACTTCTTTGTTTATGAACCGATTTAGATGATTCATTTTTCGTTAAAAAGAAGATTCCCCAAAGAAGTTCCCATTTTAATTTCATTGGTATTGGACTTTTTAATTCCAAGATACACCAAGAAACTCCACAAAGATAGAAAGGTGGTTTTCTTTTTTGTAAAAAAAAAATCTTGTTAATAATTATTTTGCTTAGTACTTTTTACCTTTAGAGTGACACCATCACACTACGGTACCTGATGCTAAGAACAGTACAATCCATAAAGAACGACCACCAAGAAATTTGAAATCTATCGTCAGTCGTAGCTATCATGCAGGCCTGAAAGCCTCTCGCCAGCTGAATATACACCGGCACATCACAAAATACGACAAACCAAAAGAGAGTCACTGTGACGTGCTTGTCACTGGGCGTGGTGCTCGTGATCCAGCCTGACACCAATGACGTTTTATAAATAGACGCGTTAAACTCTCACTAAAAGCAATTTGAACCCGGTACAAATTTTTTTATCAACATGTAACAAAAGAGATAGAAAATCAAAGCGCAAGGCGGGAACTCTGTTCTCAAAAAAGGACAAAAGTTTCTTCTCGCTCACGCCGGTATGAAGTCGAAAGTGAACTGAAGGCAATTGCTCACCATTCACAATTGCATGTAAAGAGATTCCATGCAGTATCTACTTATAAAATATTATTGTCTAAAATTTTGTCATTGTCGTTGTAAAATTGACGAGTCCTACTGTCCAATCATTTTCGTATAAATGTCAAAATTGGTGTAAGGTCTTTTTAATTCAAGTAAACTATAAAATACAAAGTTCATGTGAATAATAATGCAATTTTTTTTTTTTTTGTGAAAACGCTGTCTATATATATTTCAAGAAAGCAAACATAGTTAAAAAAAAATAGAACTCTCAAAATATAATACAGCAGTTGAACAATAATTCCAGTATCTGTTTATTGTATCAGGAAATTTGTTTCATAGAACGAGTACCTTTATCTTGGTTTACGATACAGTTTCTCGTGTAATGGCTGTTTGAAACTAAACTCATTAAACCGCTTTGATGGTTTCAACACTTTAATATTTGAAATAAAACGACCACAGCTTCCCAATGGCCGAATTATAATTAAACGAAATTTCAAAATCACTTTTTCCTGTGACCTTTGTATCCTAGCCGTAGCAAATAGGTCGAATTTCTCCCAAATTATCATTGTTACTACCTCTATTCCAACAAAGTATCATCAATGACGATCATCCAAATGCAAATTGGTGCTATCCACGATTTCGTTATAATAATTTTGCAGGTAGTGCTTTCTGGAAAATGTTAACTTGGTGGATTATGAAACCTAAAAATGGTGTAGGTTTGTATAAGTTCTGTTTAATCAGTTTTAACGAAGTAATTGTTACAATTAAATAAATATTAAAATATATTTTTCTTAGTATTTTAATGAACAGTAAAAATAGAAAAAAACATAATACAAATAATCAAACTATAGTACTAATTTTTTTTTTATTTATATCGGTGTAACAACACCTAGTCATAGTCTGTGACATTGAAATGTCACAAATGTCAAATAATTAAAATCGGAAACAAATGCAACGACAACAAGAATAAAGGAAAAGCTTATATTTTTCAAACCAACGGACGGCTTGCACCTTTAGGAAGGTGACAGTGACCGTTAGCCCTTTTTCAACGAAATCTGGCAAAGTTAAATGTATGTACATTAATCCACCTATATCCTTAACTAATGCAGATCAAATTTTGAAACTTCTAATAATTATAAATATAGTTTAATCTGTGGCGACTTATCACAATAAATAGTTCTTACTTCAGCCACATTCAATTTTGTTTATGATAGACTGGCTGACTTTCAGGTCTTGAAAAAGATAAAGAAGACATCTGTCATTGACTGACAGAAGAATAATATTCTGTAATCGGTTACGAGCGACAAAATAAAAACAGCAATAGTTCAAACGCTAAGCTGCATTTTTAATTTATAGGATCGGCCAAACGATCCTATAAATCTATAGGTAATTTGTATTTAAAAAAAATAGGCCAAAAATATTAAAATTTTAATTAATATTTACATCCGAAATTCGTTATTTTTTCTAGTATGATTTTATTTAATTACTTCGACAAAAATAAAAACGACTTTCAATTACGAATATTTTTTAGAAGCTTTATAGAACTTGACAAATAAATATTACAGAAAAAAAAGTTGTGTTATCACATATTTCATGTCACTCGGATGTACAATTAGGTTGAAAATGAGCGAATTTTAGAACCTCAACTATTTTTCGTTGTCCACTTCACATGAAATGTCCCATAATCAACGCTTAACTTGGTCTTGTCCCGCGATGTAAGGCCATATAAGCCGCAAATTTATGATAACACAGCCTACTCACTGTACCTACAATCATCATCATCATTATATTAATAAGTGAAGCAAAAACTTTACACCCCTTTTTAAGCGAAATGCGTGCACGGGAGACTGAGATTTGGCATGGTTAAATTTATATGGAGAAGGAGTGCAGAAAGCTAAAATTTATCTATAATATCTGTAATCAATATATTAAATTAAATAAATTAAAACTGGGGATCCTAACATGACCAGTACTATTGAATTTAGACCCCCAAAATATTGACATTGTCACTCAATGAAAAGTGACAGCAAGTGATATAATATTCATTGTTTAGGTTCATACTGCAAATATGAAACAGAAAATAGTCTATGATTAAAAAGTCGCTGGTCGAATTTCGATCATTGGGCGACCGCTGATTCATTTAAATTCATAACATTACTAAACCGACTAACGTAATAAAAGGATCACAAATAAATATTGATGAGAAAACATCATAACTTTCAAAATGATTCCACAAAGGAAGCTGAGTAAGATATTCCAAGATTTTCTCAAAGTTATAAAGGGCTTTGAAACCCACAAAGGTGAAATGCTAGGTAGATAGTTACAAAGGATTGTTTCATCTCGTTTATGACGAAACCTATATACATCCTTCAAAACTATATTATAATACATGGAAACAAATGTCTGATTTAGCGAGTATTTTTTATCAAATAATTCTGTTGTCTACAAGAATCGTAGTTGAATATAAAAAAAGTGAACACAGGCCGTCCTTGTACTTAGAGCATGTTAGTTTCTCGAAATACGTAACATAAATCGAATTCGAAGTTGAGTCTCTTTTTTCATTCTTTTTTCTTTGTAGTTTCGAAATAACAGTTTTTTACTAAATGGATAAATAATTATGAAAGTATATATGGTACCTATAACAAAAACCAATTTTTAAATTTTTTTGTCTGACTTTCACTGATAGATAGCTGATGTTATAGGGAGTAATTTATTTTAGAAAAAAAATTAGTGTTCCGCACAAATAAAAAAACACTGTTCATTGTGAATAAATTCGGGCGCTTAAATGGCTTACGCTGAGTAAACCATAAGAGATATAGCAAAGTAATGCACTACATAATTGTAGGCTATAAAAAGACTCACGAAAAAAGCAAGGAGAGTATACATACGTCTATCTTCTAAGGAACACCCACAATAACCATTTTTGTCTTTAAAATAGTCGGGAGTGGGGGAGCAAGATTCACGCGGGCAATTTGTAGTCCACGTGAGCGAAGCCACGGGCACAGTTAGTATAAAATATAATTGCTTTAGTACTGAACACAAGTTCTCAAAATACTTATTTACATAATTAGTAATTGTTTTTGGTACTTAATTTGCTTATGAGAGATCCGCAGGAGAACCAAAGTCACCGACCAGCCCTAAGGATAAAGTTAAGTGTCATAGGGAAGGCCACGTAGCTCACAAAATGGATAGCCGATTGGGTCGAAGGGTTCTCGAGTGGCAGCCACGTACTGCAAAACGTAGCGTGGGAAGACCTGCCACAAGGTGAATTTATAAAAGTGAATTCGCCAATGACGTAAATCGAAAAATTTGATAGGCACCATGCAATGCTTTCATCATGATGTTTTTCCTTTACCAAAACCTCAGTAGGGATTCGTACTCACATTGATCGACGCAGTGTCCACTGAGATAGCATTGCGTTCTTTACCTACCAACGAAAATCCCGTCAACATTTTCAGACCTTTCGGAGTTCAGCCTAGATGAGCAAACGAATTTAGACAAATTTTTAAATAGGAATTCTTTAATTTTCGTATTCTGTAAATGTTGCAGCGATCATGGAATTTTACTAAATTCGGCCGCTATATATCGGCGACACAATGGTATGCGGGGTAGGAAGCAAACTACCGGTAGTTTAGGCTTACACCACTGGATCTTCTCTCACCAATACTGAAGATAGAACAATTTCACTAACCTGGTGGTGGTCTAAGGCTCCAGACCATGAAGTCCGAGCTATTGAATCCGTCGCAGTACCGTCCACACAATACACATATGAATGTGTCTTTAGAGTTTATTTTGCACGTTACCAAACACAATATAGTTTATAAAAACCAACTGCGCGGCGAACGACGATGCACTTAACGTTTATAATATATTTCAGGTTTATAAAGAAAGTTCCATAAACCTTTTTTTTTTTTTTGAACTGACTACAGTGTTAGCCTTTGGGGCCCTATCCGAAAACAGAGCCGCTGCGGCTTTTACAGCTTCACCGGACTTGGTAGTACCAACCTACAGCAAAGCGATTTATCTATCGAGGTCATTGGTTGAGGCATTGTTTTCTGATGTTGGCTGCAACGCGTTCAAATTGTTTTGTGCGCATCTATTGGTAGTGAGACCTCTCATCCCTGTGATTGGCAATAAAGGATCCAACAGTAATTCGGCCCAAACAGCAAATAACCATATGAAGAGTTTGAGAAAAAACCTTTATTCGTAAATCACAGACACAACACGATTTGTTTTCATTTATTTTCCCAAACCGTTTAATTGCTGCTCGCTTAACAATTACATTGTAATTAAGTGAAGTGTTATTTTCAGATACTTAACTAAGACTGTACTTAAATTCTCTTTAAACTGATTAATACTGGAACAACGTTCCTCTTTTTGTTTACTACTATAAAATCTTGCTTGTTATGTAAATAAACGGAATTACACAGAAATTTAATTTAATAAATGTACATTATCTATAATTTTAATAATATTTTTCTTGAAATTTGAATAATGATTGATCGTTTATGTGATTTTTATAAAGCATGCTTTATTGATTTTTACAATCTGATAAACTTATTATAGTAATTTTTTTCACTTTTTCATTTTTCAACATAGCCTTATTTAGTTTTTTTATGAGTGTATTTACGGGTTGCAATTTTATTTTTGTTAGATTTTTTATTAACTAGATTTCTTATCATTCCCAAATAAAAAAAAATTATTTGAAAAATTAAATCTGTTGTATTCAGTAAGGTCACCAATGAAGCATATGGAAGTGGCTTTCAATATAACTTTAATGTGGTCTACTGACCACTGGCCATTCATTTTAATAAATAAATACATACCCATCCTGTATGTTCGGCGTTTCTGGTAATATTTTTACCAGATTAATATAGGACTGAACACGAAGGATCTATGCAACATATTATTACACTTTTCTGTTGAATCAAAGAAGTAGTCGTCAAAATACCGCAATATCTCAAGATAAAAGTCTTCAACCTGTGTGATGCTTCTGATGATATATACCCTCATAAGAAAGCTTAATGACTCTCAAGAAGCAATGAAGATTGCTGTACTCGGAGTTACTCTATCTGGTTGAATCAGACATGAGAAGATCCGCAGAAGAGTCAAAATTTCTGACATAGCCCTAAGAATAGCTAGACAAAAGTGGTAGTGTGTGGGGCATGTAGCATGTAGTACGGAGTGCTAATGGGGCTGAAGAGTTCTCTAGTGCTCACCACATACTGTAAGATACGGCGTGGGTAGACTCGCCACAAGGTGGACAGACGACCTGGTGAAGTTTACGAGAGACCGCTCAATGCGTGTAGATCAAGGCCGGTCGTTGTGGCAATCTTTGTCTAGTAATGGACGTCTTTCGGCTGAATGGATGACTACAATTAAGTATTAATTAAATTATTACTAGTGATCGCCCTAAGGTCACTTGCCGTCGCTTTTAGTTGAGTGACAATGTCAATATTTTGGGGGTCTAAGTTCAATGGAACTGGTTGGTTTAGGATTCTCAGTATTAATTTATTTGTTTTAATATGTTAGTAATAGATATTATAGATATTTTTTAGCTTTCTGCACTCCTCCATTTAAACTTTAACCATGCCAAATCTCACAGCCTTCTGTCCGCGAAATTTTGGTAAGAAGGGGTACATAGTTTTTGCTTCACTATTAATTTATTGATAAAGCAAATTTACTATAAACTTTTTAAAACCATTAATTTTAAAGATTTTTCAAAGACGTTTCAAAGTTAAGTTAAGCGACATATGATTAGCTACTAAAGTTCTAAGTAACTGTACGGTTATGACTTAAGTCTCGTCGGCTCGTAAGATGATACCTTAGTGACCTCTTTTGCTTTTATGATAATGCGAAAATCTATTTAATAATATTACATGTTTTTGCTTCTTACCTCACAATTATCGCATGCCATGCCACGCCGCAAATTTCTGTATAATGCTTTAAATATGGAGCAGAAAATGTAATGGAAATAAAATATTATGAACCAGAACTTAGGCACGGAATACCTAAATAGGTAGAATGTTTAAAAATATGGGAGGTTTAGAAAGACAGAAAAGAGGTAGAGCACAAAGAAATTTCTTTGGAGATTTATCTTTACTCGGGACAGTCCGACAGATGGAATAAATACCCTTTACCCTACAGAAGATCACAGCCAAATGACCTAGTTTTGCTTTTCTGCGTTGAGAAGGATTTCCAAAGCTCTTAGGGCAGGCAGGGATTTTTAACTATGATATTACAAGCGGCTTTGATGGATAAATTTCATAAAATCGGTAATTCTTAGAGCCTTCATATCAATAAAATTGTGGAATGTCATAACGTGTAAAAAATGTGATCAAACTCATATTGACTTTTTTTTGTACGACGGGATTTGTAAAAGTTTTTTTAACACTTCTTAAAACCTATTCAATTTTGGAATGGTATAAATAATAAACTTTCCGTCTACAAGATTTAAAATAAAATATATTCGAGTTAAATCCAGACATACAAACAGACAGACAGCCAAAACTTTTTAAACGATATTAATGATAAGTACTATCCATAATAAATATCCTTCATTCAAGTCTATCAGGAAATTTGAAACAAAAAAACATTTTCAGAGAGAACAACAGATTTATTAAAATAGATTGTGTATATTTATAAAGTAGTACTTCACGATGGCGAGTGAATATACTAAATTGTTTCCATTGTTCAAAGTAGTCGATATTTCTCGATTGTTTTCAATTGATGTCGGCTATACAGTCCGGTGAAATCGATAGTCCGTGAGCCGCATATCGCATTCGATTACACCATTCATTCTACAAGTCTTAATGGACCGATTCAGTAACTAACTTGTTCGCAAAATACATTGACTGTTCTATCAAACAGGGAGTAAATTTATGACATAACTAGTAATCTATTGGAATCTATGAGTGGCACCGTGTACAGACATCGCGTCGATTTAATCCCTGCAACGAGCCTGAGTATTCGATGAAGGAAAAAATCGTGATGAAACCATAACATGGTGGTTAGAGCATTTTCTAATACCCGCCTGGATAGCTACCAACCTCAAGTTAAAAATCTGTCGCCAGGCACCAATAGCTTTTTATCTGGCAGCTGCATAAAAGAGCCAGTCGTCCGAGACTTATTGTGTTACCCTCTTAGGCCACATCGACTTAAAATCCGGTGATATTGTTATCATAATGTTGATGATAAAAAATCTATCGATTATCAAAACATAGATACAGAAATAAAGAATCAGAGAATATATTAAATAAACAACTGCTCGCGATTTCGTCACCGTTACCTATAAAAATTTCATAAGAATAACAAATGGTTCTTGTATTCGTCAGGGGTAGTGAAGTTTGCTATCTGTGAAATAATTTATAGTATCGGATAATTAGTGCCGGAGATTACCTCCTATAAACTCACAAACTCTCTAAAACTCATTAAAACTCTTTGTAATGGCGGTAAAGATTGAAAAATAAAATCAAATATTTTCGTGGCATCCTTGTTACATTTCGAACGAGACTTAAAAAAGACATAGAGGTAAACCTAATAACACTGTCTAGACATATTATTACATAATTTAAGTGTCAATTGGTAACATATAATATATCAATATTGTTAGGTTCATATTTACACAGATAATAATAATATTTAAAAAAAAAAACAGCCCAAACCGAGGTCCAGCCACTTTGGCACCCTTACGCGCATGTTTCCCACGCTTTCGTAGCCGACTGCCTTTAGCGATCGCTCCCCAAGCCACTGTTAAGCTTTAAAAGCCGTCAGAAGCTCCAGTTTCAGGGCCCCTAAGGCTAACACAAAAAAAACTCTTGTTTTATTGTAATGGAGATATCCACAGTCGATTTTTTTTTTTTTTTTTAAATGATACAACAGTACCATCTAGAAATAAATTACAATTACTGAAATGAAATACAGTGAGTGCTCTTTGTTTTATTACATAGTTCATATTTGTGATACTAAATGCTAATATAATATTTTTAGATTTTTAAACCCCATTATTTAAAAAAAATCTGATCTACCTACAACACAGTCCCGATGTCCCGTACACTTTGGTGGCGATTAAATTAAACTTTACGAGAGTCAATAAAAAGTACACTCATCCTTTTTTTCATATTAAGACAGTTTATACGTTATTTATTGTAGATTTTTATAGGTTTTGGAAGGATTTTTAATGGTATAAGGTATAACGTATATTAGTAGCGCCTCTAACGGAAACGAGGAAGAGCTAAAAATTTTGGTATAGAAAAGTAAATTATGAAAGTATTTGAAAAGTAGCCAAAACTACGCTTTCGCTTTTGCATTTCGACAGTTCCTTTCATTATAAAATCAGTAACGGCACTGATTTAATCAATTGACGATTATGGCATATGTCACATGCCAAGAACTAAGAGAGATCGTATCAAGAATCCATCGGTCTAACCGTCAGATTAGGAATAATATAGACGACTACCGTGAGAGACAGCAATATAGCATAACCTAACAAATTAATTACCTATACAGTACCAAATGGCCGCGATAACGTGAAATTCCTTGTATAATGTGACAATAAACTACCAAATTTATCGGGTTCATTTCACGAAAATTAAAGATATTTAGTATTTAACCTATCAATTATTCATGTTATACTATTTTTTACTAATAAAAGGTAAAAATAATCATACCCACAAATGAAATGTCATGTTCTCACATTTACGTACATTGTGTTATTACAGCTAATACAACAACAGTTTAGTTACCATATTTCTTCTGTTTAAGATATATAATTAACGAAATATTAATTCCAAACAACAGATTTTATTACGAAAATACAAAAATATTTATAACTTGCTGTATGGTACCCGCGACTTTGTCTGTATCTCGGATGTGTACGATGGTCGCGATGTCTAACACCCCGCATTATTACTGTATATGCACCGGCTGATTTCGGAACACGACAAACCAAAAAAATCGTAGATGGGTTTATCACTATGTATTTGGTGATCGCGATCCTTATCACCCCGCTATATTATTGCATATGCACCGGCTGATTTCGGAACACGACAAACCAAAAAAATCGTAGATGGGTTTATCACTATGTATTTGGTGATCGCGATCCTTATCACCCCGCTATATTATTGCATATGCACCGGCTGATTTCGGAACACGACAAACCAAAAAAATCGTAGGTGGATTTATCACTATGTATTTGATGATCGCGTTCCCTATCGCCCCGCTATGTTACTGCATATGCAACGGCTGGTTTCGGAACAAGACAAACCAAAATAATCCTAGAAGGGTTTATCACTATGTATAGGTATGTTGATTGCGATCCCTATCGCCCCGCTACGTTACTGCATATGCAACGGCTGGTTTCGGAAATCGACGAACAAAAAATCATAGATGGGTTTATAACTATGTGTATGGTGGTCGCTTTCCCTACCATACCGCTATATTACTGTGTATGCAACAGCAGATTTTGGAACACAACAAACCAAAAGAAAATCAAAGATGGGTTTATCACTGTGTGTATGATATTGTAATTATATGCTAATATTAATCCAACACATTAACCGTCCTAATAAAACTTCAAAAAATTATTAAAATCATCCCATAATGTACCGGTTTGTGGGAAGGTTTTTTGAAAACCGTTAAACCCTTTTTATTTCTTACAAAAGCATAAATGTGAGTTTTCATGTCCCTAATTTGAGACATGATGAGTTCTTCATACAAACTTTCACCCAAGTTTTATTTTCACCACTTTTACGTTAACACAATGAAATAACTCGCTTGTAGCAAAACTGTATAATCCTAATAATTTACAATAGGTATATCACTTAGAATATATAAACTCCACGAGCTACATTCGATAGCGTACGTCAAGTTTCAATCATAAAATAAAGCAATACTTAAGCCGTACAGCGTAGTTAAAGAGTTTAAAAATACTTCAACCAATTTTAAAAAGAATACTGAACTATCATTTCATAGACATGTACTACAAATACAATAAATTTCTTATTAAGTACTTATAACAATTTCAATAAATCAACAAACCTGATGGTATGATAACCGGTTCGCGTGGAAACCGATGTCATTTCACCATTACCGTAAATGAGCATTGTTATTCCCATATTTTCTTCTTACAAACTTTCATCCCCTATTTTCTTCCCTTAAAGTTTTATTTTCGCTTCAAAAATTAGCATATGTCCATTCTCAAGGTACAATGGTATAATCTATAACTATATCAAAATTAATCAAAATTGATTCAGCGGTTTAGGCGTGAAAACGTACCAGACAGACAGACAGAGTTACTTTCTCGTTTATAATATTAATATATGTTACATTGAGCACGACAAATAGGCACGAAACAGATTGTGGCCAACGTCAAAAACCGATTACGTAGACAAAGACAAGAAAAACTCTTTATATCCCTTTTACCCACAGGTTTTTCTACATAGGCTTAGCTCGTTCGCTCTTGACTGCTTCTGTCATCTCCATATTATACTTACTCCAAGGTTTAACCAATCCAATAACATCACTTTCTTAATACATTCCTTTTCCACAAAAAATATATTTGTGAATTAAGTTTGTATCTAAAAACACGATAGTAAATTCTCCCTTACGCCGTAACTTAATTCAGCTCGACCTTAAATTTATAAAGTAGCACTAACTCACGGCTACGCTACTACATGAAAAACTTTATTAAGCAAATATATTATTAAAATCTGTCTAGTTAAGTAATAAAAATAAGTTCACAAAAAAGTTAACAAACGAAACATACACTCCTTTGTAAGTAGTTTCTAATAAATTCACTAAAAGTTTGGTGGTTAGATACCTACAACTTTGTTCCCACGGTGTACATTTTCAATGACCGCATAAAAATTCAAAGACACAGTCGAAGTTGTCACATTGTTCAGTGAAACTTGCTTGAATCATATTTGTCACGGGTGAAAACCCACGACACGATACCTAACTTCGATAAGTGGCATTTCGTTATCTATTTATCATTACTAGCAATAGTAAATATTATACCAAAAGCTACAAAAAAACACAGATCTTATTTAATTGATTTTTTATAATAGCTCGGCACATGACGGTACTGTTCCTGATGGTAAGCACAGCACAGTTCCAAACACAACGACGACCAACGAGAAATCTAAATCCATCGGCGGTCGCCGTTATATCACCATATTATACTATTTTCATTTCTTTATTTTCTCGATGACAGTTCTAATTTGATAGTTGTAGTGTTGTACCAAATATGTAATGATATCGATCTGAATGGCTATCGATATGAAATAAGTAATGACGATTCATCAGATTTTGATTAAAATAAATAAATAAAGATTACCTGTCGTTATAATTATTTCGTTTCATTGTTGAGTACCTACCTATACCTACTTATTTTACAACAGCTTCGAAAATTTTGAAGAAGTTGACATTATTAATCAAGAATTAATACGTGTAACATCTTGTAATGAAATATAATATTAGTTAATAAATTTGTACAAAAGTATCCGGCAGTAGTTTAGGTTCTTACATTTTGTAAAAAAATATCGGGTCTGTTATCGTGTTACCTTTATCGATATAGCTCTATCCCTATCAGTTTCTCTGACTCTAGTATAACCTTGTACGTGTGCAAACGTCATATTTTTATAAAATAATGCATACATTATATAAAAAAGACGCTCGTTCAAGTTTTCACAGGAGCTGTCATCGAGAAAATAAAGAAATGGAAATGGTATAATAAATCACCAGTTATAGTAAAACATAAAACCTCAAAAAGTACTTTATACTGTCAAAAATAGTAATGATCAACATAATAAAATGAAAATCCCATTTTAATATGAAATTGTAACCAAAAATTTTAGATTTTACTGTCTTATTAAATCAAATGACTCTATGATTGCCCGAGTGAGTCGGGGTGATGCCCCAGTGAGTCGGGGTGATGCCCCAGTGAGTCGAGGTAATACCCCAGTGAGTCGGGGTGATGTGCAAGAATGTTCCAGTGAGTCGTACTTAGACGCGATTTCCAGTGGAAGTTCACGATAGTATATGTAAAAAAAACAATTATCGGTGTAGATTTTTTATATCACTACCAACTACTTGTTGACTGCAAAAACCAGCGACTGATCGACAACTTAACTTCGCTTACTGTTTCTGCGCTTTTGCCTTGTTTTCCAAGTGATTTCACGTCGGTAAAGTCAGTTACTGGAGAAATTGCATTTCACGAGATACTTTGAGAATATCCGGATATTACCAGACCAGCAGATATTCATTCCTTGCCTAAGCACAATACGCTGCACTACATAAGGACGACACCTGGACCACCAGTTTCATGCAAGCCTCGACGCCTAAATCCTACCCGTTTGCAAGCAGCTAAGAAGGAGTTTGAAGATTTGCTCGCAAACGGAGTAGCTCATCGTTCTGAAAGTCCTTGGTCCTCTGCACTACATATGGTGCTAAATAAAGATGATGGTTTGAGACTATGTGACGATTACCGGGCGCTTAACGCCAGAAGTATTCCGGACCGCTACCCAGTTCGTCATCTACATGATTTTTCTTATCAGTTATCTAGATGCTCCATTTTCTCTACCATCAATGTTGTGAAATCGTATAACCAAATAGCGGTGAACCCAGGGGACATTAATAAGACTGCGATCACGACGCCGTTTGGTTTATTTGAATTTCCATACATGACTTCGGACTTAGGAATGCGGCTCAAACCTTTCAAAGATTTCTTGATGAAGTTCTATTAGGGCTTGACTTCGCGTATTGGTATATTGATGACATCCTGATTTTTTCGTCTTCGCCAGTAGAACACAAGTCGCACTTGCGTGAACTTTTCCAGCATCCCAAGGATTACGGTATTCTAATTAACACCTCAAAATGTACACTAGGCAATTTTGTAGTCACATTTCTAGGATATAGAGTATCAGCTGCCAGCACCAAGCCCTTGGAAACGAAAGTGCAGGCAATCCAAGAATATCCCATCCCAAAGAGGATTAAAGAACTTCGACGATTTTTAGGGATGCTGAACTTTTATCGTCGCTTCATTCCCAAAGCAGCTCATATACCAAGGTCCTTTGAATAATATCTTTGCTGGATCTAATACCAAAGGTTCTCATCCAATTATCATGACTACTGAGATGCTTCATGCTTTAAATGAATGTAAACTTTCATTATAACGTGCTACACTTCTTGCTCATCCTTGCCATTCCGCTGCCTTAGCAATTTTTACGGATGCGTCTGATTCAGCTATCGGAACTGTTTTACAACAACAAGTCAGCGATAGTTGGCAACCACTAGCATTTTACTCGCATAAGTTGAATTCGGCTCAGAAAAAGTATAGTCCTTATGACCGCGAGCTCTTGGAAATCTACGGGGCCATCAGATATTTTCGTCGCATGGTGGAGGCTCGTTTTTTCACAGTATTTACGGATCACAAGCCACTGACTTACGCTTTCTCAATGAGTCGCGACAAATGTTCCCCGAGACAGTATCGCTACCTTAATTTCATAGCACAGTTCACCACAGATCAAAAGTATATTCGTCGACAGGACAATGTTGTAGCTGGTGCATTGTCTCGTGTGTCAGAAAACACTTTTACCATCGATTACGAAGATCTTGCACACTCTTGCAGCATCACCATTTTAGCGGAGATGAGGAACAGAGAGTAAAGTTCCTCATCCGCCATTGAAAAGGGAGGATCCTCCGGCCAGACGGGTGCTATGTCTGGCGGGCAGCTGCCCAACGGTTGTAGTCGGGTTCTTGTATATATACTCAATTGTTGAGTTAATTTCTATAGCGCGATGTAGGATAGTAGGATGCGTCTTATGTGGCTCGATAGATGTCGCTATGTGTCGCTACGTAGTTGCGTCGATGCGTCAGTTGTGGCTCGATAAATGTCGCTATGTAGATGCGTCGATACGTCAGTTGTGGCGAGAGATGTCGCTAAAACTCCAAACTATACTGACCGTTGTTAATCCAAAAATAGTAAATGACCACCAAAATTTCATTATAATTTGACAATGGAACAGACTCAGCTAATGCTATGAGGCGTAGTAATAACCACACAACGCTGGTTTTGAGTTTATTCCGTACTTTCATTATTGTTAATTAACATTACGTGAGACCAGCAGCTCACCCCGTCACATATGACACTGTAATAAATGTATTAAAAATGCCAAAATTTAAGAGTCTACCTAATATCAAACGGACCTCGAAAGTCATTTATTTTTTACCTGACCACGGCGAAGCCAAAAAGATGTTTATGATTTCAGCAGACTATGTATTTATGTAATATGTATGTTATGTCTAGGTTATTCCGAAAATTATTAGCCAAAGAAAAAATACAATCTCATTTTTCTTCAAACTATTTTGAATTAATAGCTAATTTAAATAAAAATCTCTTTGGTCAAAATCATTGGCCACCTATGCGTACTTATTGTTAAAAGTGTTAAAAAAAATCCTACGGTAAAAGAGATGCTGCGTGGGCGAAAGTTTAACACTGCAGAAGAGGCTGTCGAAGAATTTCGGCGGTTATTTTTCGACCTCCACCAATTTACATTTTTAAAATGTTTCGAAAGATAGTTTACCTGAATGCATAAGTGCATTGGAGTTGGAGGGGAATATTTTGAAAAGCTATAAATAAACTTTATTCATATTCTAACTATTTTTCATTTCACTAACAATTTTTAGAATAGCGCACGTATGTAAGTTCATCTGTTACAGCATATCTTCTAAACTACCTATCACAATTTGATAAATGAGGTATCATTAGAAGCATTCTGATCGTCCACTGGTTAAAAAGTATATGCCGTCACATTGAATTCAATATGGTGCTCCCTAGAGGATATAAAGTAGGTGCTATATTTCTAAAAATTGTAATTTACCATGTTGGATATCAAATGAAAGGATTGATCCAGCACATTTTAAAAATATAGACCGTACTTTTCAGACCGTGATTTTTTTAGTTATCTAGTTATTTGTATCAGACGGAATTGAGACATTTTGCAATACCAGTATAAAAGAGGTCAAAATCATAATGAAACACCTCTTGTAATATTAATTACAGGTCTCCTCTAACAATAAATAAAGCGATAAAGCCTCACTGACAGGACAGTAAGCGCACCGCTACATCTGAAACGACCCTTCAAACACAATGGACTCGCCGCATTCAAGTTTTAATAAGTTTCGAAAGCATAAACCAGGATCAATTTATGTTAAATGAAAGCTTTAAGTGTTTATACATTTCGCAATAGAGAGGTTCATTTAATAAATTTAAGGAAATATTATACATAAATATAAATAATTAAAATGAAATGCTAACCGTTCATTGGCGCATCACTTAACCGGTTTGGATTTTTTTTTTTTTAAATGTTCGTAATTCCGATATAAATTAGATTATTATGGTATGAATAACTGAAGAAATTCCCGGAAAATTTTCAAATTCTGGAATACCAAAACGCCTTTTTTCTATCGTGTTTTTGTATGAATTCAAAACCATAACTCGCGATTAAAAGGATGGATATGCGTAATTATATTTTATTTTGTTTATGGTCATAGCAAGTTATCAGGAAAAAAAAACGGGATAGATGGCGTTGTGGTCAAGCTATTGAGTATTGGGAAGGGTAGAACAATGTCTGCGGGCCAGCTAGTAATATATAAAAATGAATACTGGTATATACCGATATGTGATTGATAAACTCCAAAAAACTCCAGATTTTTTCATGGATAAGGCTTCTACGCTATACCTGAACGTGAAAATTGGCGCCGGGGTTAAGTTATTAACTACTCAATTAACTCAACCACAGTGCTACCTATCCGGATATTTTGTCTAAACATTTTCAAGGCCGTAACGAAAAAAACAAAATAATAATTATGCCTATCCATCGTTCGAATCGTGAGCTATGAACTTGAGTTTATAAACAATCAAATAGAAAGAAGCAAATTCAGTTTTTCCAAAATTTTCGGGTAACTTTTCAAAGTCTTTATCTAAAAAATCATAAAGCATAATAAGCCATATCGGTCGAGACGATCTCAAGTGATGCATTTACCAAAGAACATCATTTCATATATATGTATACTTAAATACTATTGTAAATGTTGTGGGTACCCAGTAATACATTTACGTAAGTAAATAAGATTTTCCATAAATATTAAAATAAGTATAGTGTAACATTCAATGGTTGCCTTTATTTAAAAAAAAACAAATACTGAAAACGGTAAGAAAAATGAAATTACTTACTAAAATATAGTTTCAAAAGGGATATATCAGATAAGATGTATTTTGTACCCAAAATGACTGGAATGACAGGTAAATCGATACAAATTCTAAAAAGATCTACAAATACTACAAAGAAAGTCATGGAAAAATCATATTCTCTTCTTCTTCTCCTTACATATAAAAATGATGTTTTCCTATAGACTCCAAAATGGCTGAAGCGATTTTAGTGAAATGTTCATATCAGCGGGTTATCCTGTTAGTTAGTTAGTAGTTAGGTTAGTTAGGTAGCGATCGGAACAATGTTTCGTATGGACTCCAAAACGGCGGAGGAACGCGTGTTCGGTTTTCCCAGTTGTAAATACGTTAGGTGACACTGAAAGTTCTTAGAAAATTAAAAACTGAAGAAGTTATTAGTTTTATTATATGTTTTCAAAATAGTGTCCATTTACATCAATACATCGCTGCGTCCGATGGAACCACTGAGAAAAGTACTTTGCCCACACGTCCTTAGGGGTCTCTTCGACGGCATTTTGAAACGCAGCCACTGCTTCCTCGGCGTTCATAAAACGTTTTCCTCGAAGTTTTTCTTTTATTTTGAGAAATCAATAAAAATCACAAGGTACACAAGGTCAGGGCTATAGGGCGGGTGACCCAGTAATTCCACGTCTGACGTCGCCAAGTAGTCGATTGTTTGCTTGGCGGTGTGCGACAAGGCATTGTCGTGGTGAAGGTAGATCCTACTGCGAGGTCGGTTCTCCCGAACTTTTTCCAAGACAAGTTACAAGTTATTAGTGTACCACTCTGTAGTAACTGTTTTTCTATTCTCTAAAACAATTGTTTCGTAATGACCTGACCTTCCGAAGAACGAGGCCACCATATTTTTTCCCACGCTTGGACCTCTCTTCACTTTAGTTGGCAACTCCTCGGCAGGAAACACCCAAACAGCAGACTGTCTCTTAATTTCGGGATCATAACAATAAATCCAGCTTTCGTCACCCGTAATTATGTCGAACACAGCATTTGCGTTACCTCCGTTAAATCTTTGAACCATTTCATGAACCAAGCAACACGACGGAGTTTTTGGGTCTCTGTCAAATTATGAGGTATCCACCGGGCACAAAGCTTCCTGACCGCTAAATGTTCATGGAGGATTTTGTGCACTTGACTCGTACCGATGTATAAGCTTGTCCGAATCTACTGATAAGTCACCCTTTTGTCAGTCTCTCTCATACGCCGCACAACACTGATGTTATCCTCAGTCGTCGCCGTAGAAGGCCTTCCCTCACGCAGATCATCGGTGATATTAGTGCGACTACGTTCAAACTCATTAAACCAGTGGTACCGGATGGCGCTTCATCGTGAAAGGCCAACCGAAGTCTATCATAACTTTCTTGTTGACATAAATGACATCGAAAGTTATAAAAAACCATTGTTACGAAAATTTTCTCGCGTTAAATTCATGCTGACGTGACAGACAATTTTCAATATGCCGCCAAATCGTAAACAAAATATGACAAATGAATAAAATAAGTACAGAATAATATTGGCAAAGTGTTCTATTTTCTAAATCGGAACTTTTTTTTTAATTAAATCATTTACAAGTCGCCAGTTCTAAAAACGTTCAGTGTCGCCAACGTAAAACTATAGCACAGAAGTAAGGTATTTTCTAGGGTTCATCTAGCTAGCTACAACTGGCAAGGTGAATGTGTGTCGACATAATCCGAGCATAATCTGTCGCCAAGCACCTACATATAGGAGTGTTCCGACAGCTGCACTTGAGAGCCAATTTCCCCACTAAGCTTAGCGTGTTACCATTTTGGGCCCAAACTATTTTGTTCCACGATTTTCCTGCCAGTCATATTCCTCGTCCTACTAATGTCAATACTTTACTTACATAATATGTGTATTCCACTTTTAGTTAAATATTGATTGTCTTTATTTATCGTAACTGTGATAATTATATAAATGTTAATATATATCCTTTATTGGTGGTTATATAGCTACGCTTCCTATTTATATGTTTAACATATCATTTTATAATATCGCTGCAGATCCATTATGAAAATTTTCTTCATAAGTTACTGTTTTTGTGGTTTTGTGTTGTGTCACTGTCTTTAGTTTTTATGTTATTCTGCAGTAGGTACACCGAATTGGCAATTAACTATAAAAAGTGTATTTGTCATACTTGGCATTGGAAAAATTGCCTACAGTGGCAGAAGCTATATAACTAAATAAAAAACTGTAGTCATAACGCTTACAACTTATCTGTATAGGTTAATTAAAAAAAAACCTTTTTTTTATAATTTTCGTGATTTAAACAGATTTATTTTTGTTAAAAGTATAATGTTTAATAAACCTTCAGTCCGAGGTCAATTTATATCTCACGAGACGTTTTGAAGCGCAAGACACTGAGTGATAGTTGATCGTAAGTTTAAACTTATTTCACTCTTGGATAATTAAGAAAATACTTTATATTATAATTTGTTATATTGCTTAAAATTGTTTAACGTCTAGATTTGTCTTTAAAAATATTTTGTTGTGAATAAAAGAAAAGTTTTATTACTTACTTCGACTATCAAATATTATTAATTTAATTATTAGCGTAGCTTAGAATCATATAGACAGACTGTCTGAAAGTTTAGTCATTAGTGTTCGATTATTAATTAGCCAATAAACTTTTAATGAAACAGCTTTGTAGAAGTTAATTTAAATACAAAGTGATCAATTGATTGTTTTCTTTAATTTTTTTTTCATTGATATCTGTATTTTTTTTTAATATTGACATATATATATATATATATATATATATATCTATTTTAATAAATCCAAACATTTCTCGACAGGCACACTATAATATAAACGATACTGATCACGAATATGCCATTAATTTTTTTTTGTCTGTCTGTCTGTTGGTATGTCCGGATTTAACTCAAAAAGGGTTTGACCGATTCTTATGAAATTTTGTACACGGGATGCTTAGATCATTGACCAATTGATAGTGTATAAGAAATTTCAATATTACTTTTAGAAATCGTACAAAAAATATTTTAAAAAAAAAACTATTTTCGTTAATCTTGACCGATTTTGATAAATTTATTTTACACTGGAAGTATAAGTCAGTATATATAATTTAAATATCTTTGATTTTTAGCTGATTTTGATGAAAATTTCTACATGCGAAGTAAAAGAAATTACTTTAATGATAGACTATAAACAATTGACAATATTACTTCTAGAAATCGTAAAAAAAGATGTACAAAAAATTTTCACTTTTCATCAATTCTCAAGCGATCCTGATAAAATTTTGTAGACGGAAAGCATGCATCATACCATAATTGAGAGGCTAAAAGAATCGTCAATAACACATTAGAAGTCGCAGAATGAAATAATAATTTTTAACCGATTTTGATGACAATTGTACACGGGAAATACATGCCATTTGTTATTTGATACGGTATATAATTTGTCAATGATATGAATAAAAATAAAACTACGGGATGTAAATATCTACTGCGTAGTAAAAAATGCGTGCGGAGTCGCGGGCATACCACTAGTATATAAATAAAAAATTAAGATTAGCTGTTGTGCGCGCATTACGCATGAATACTGGAGAGATTTTGATCAACTTTGTTTTGTTTTGTTTCACTCCTCAGATACTTGGTCCATATCTTAAAGAAAAATAATTTTCTTTAATACCCTATTTCTTAATACATAATAATTCTGTAGTTCGTTTGATTTATATAGAGATATATTAGCTGTGCCCCGCGGTTTCACCCGCATAAAATTTAGAAGAAATCACTGATTGATGATTTATAATACATCAGTATAGACAATATTTTATAGGGCGGCCAGATGGTCACATCGCGGCATCGCACGGTTTGTTCGCGCCACTTCTACTATAGACAGATGCGAGCGGAATTATTGAAGCGAGCGATTGAATTATTTTAATTTTGTATTATCTTTCAAACTATGCGTTCAAATAACATGCTGTTAGAGATGAAGTTTATCTCATTATAACTTGTCTTTATGATGAAGGAACTTTTCTTCGTAAGGAGTTTGGCCATGCTTAAAAATAATGCTCCTAAATGTATTATTAATCTTCACCAAAAAAAAAATTGCAAAATACCTTATTGTGGCTCATGTATATATATATAATATATATATATATATATATGTAAGCTTCGCGAGTATATTCAAGTATACTGGTAAGAAACCGTCTCGTGTCGATCACAGTAGATACTCGACACGAGCCTTATGATAGGAGAGACAGATAGAAAAAACATTGTCGAGCATTGACTCAAGAGATAGAACTTTATAAAACAAAGTCTTTATTTAAGATAAGTAAGATTGGTAAAAGTAAGTCAGAATTGTTATAATCAATTGTGAGTTTGTGAAATATTATGAGACTTTGTGATTGTCGAGAAATCCGTTAAGCAATAGTCTTGATTGTTGATTCTCTTATTTTTAGACGAATCTTATCGCTGGCTCAACTGATTTATTGCGTATCTTATAAATCAACAATCATTTATTGGAAAAATGGAGAAACTAAAATTTGAGTTCACAGTTATACCAAAACCAGACGATACCAAAACGAATATTTATGGTTTGATGTCAATTGAAGACACGCAACAAAGTCGATATACGATACCAAAAGAATTTCAACCAGCAAGTTTGCATGAAGAATTGATAAAAACTGAGACTTTCAGGATGGTAAAAAATTCTATAAAAAAAAGATATGAAACAAGAGCGGTGTGGATAAATCTTACACCTGAATTTAAAAAAAATTTACTTTGAAAATGAAAACATGCAATTCAGTGGTTATTTGCTAGAAAAAGTAGAACTCGAAAAATACACAGAAAACACTCAATGTGTGTCCAAAACACAAAATAAATTAAAATTAGTTGACAAATTCTCAATTGAAAAGTTCTCAAAAATGACAACAAATGTGTCACATTGGATAAATGTTTTTAATAAAGAGTGTCTTCGCTTGGAATTAAATACAGACACAGAAAAAATTGAAATGTTAAGATTAATGCTGGATGACTCCTGCAAAGATTGGTACAGCTCAATGCTGATAAAGCACACAGTGGAGTCAGATTGGTCATCATGGGAACTAAGCCTAACAGAAACATATGCTGATAAAGGTTGGTCACCGGTAAAGTATGCGATGAATTTTAAATATCTAAAAGGCTCGCTACTGGACTATGCATTGAAAAAAGAGAGATTATTACTAGAAGTAAATAGCTCTATTAATAAATCTATAATGATAGATATGATTGCCTCCGGCTTACCAAATTCTATAACAGTTAAAATAGATAGACAAAAACTTAAGGAAATTGATGATCTTTTTAATAATTTAAGAGGCTTGGAACATTTAATAAAAGATGATAATAATGAGAAAAACTCACATCGAACTAAACAAAATTTAAAAAAACAAACTGAAAAGAAAGAAAAAAATCCATGCAAAATATGTGTATCAAAAGGAAAAAAAAATAGATTTCATTCAGAAAATTTAATGCTGGTAAAACAATGAAAAAAAAGAAGAAGACTCATTAACAAATACACTTTTAAATGTACAATTATCCGATGAAGATCCAAAAAACTAGATCTGCCCCCACTAATTGAAATAAAAGTATTGTTAGAAGATTCTTTAGAAGTTAAAGGGCTTTATGACCCCGGATCAAGAATAACAATAATAAACTCCAAGTTGATAAAAAATGAATTTAAAAAAGAAAAAAGAATATTTAATATAAAAATAATTAGTGGGCAAGGCCAAAGTTATGGTCTGGCAAAATTAAATACAGAAATTAATGGAATAAAGAAAAATATACATGCCTTTGTGTATGAAAATGAAAACTTTAAATATGACCTGATTTTAGGTTTATATAGTGTAAAAAAATTTGGGTTGACTCATGATGAGAATTTAAATATTCAATTTAAATACACAAAAGAAAAAGAAGAAAAAGATTATATACAAATTAATGATAGATATGAGATAAATTTTAATGAATCTATTGACACAGAAAAATTTGATATAGACACTAATCACTTGAATGATGAAAAGAAAACGAAAATATATGATATAATGAAAAATTATAAAGGCATTTTTGCCAAAGATAAATATGATGTCGGGGAAGTAAAAAATTATGAGGCTTTCATAGACCTCCAGATAGATAAATATTGTTACAAAAGACCTTACAGATGTACAATCGAAGATAGAAAAGAGATAGAAGATCAAATCTCACAACTTTTGAAACATGGCTTGATCGAAGACTCATACAGTCCCTTTGCAGCACCAGTAACACTAGCATTCAAAAAAGAAGAAAATAAGAAAAATAGACTGTGCGTGGACTTCAGAGAACTGAATAAAATTATTGTCCCACAAGCTCAACCTTTTCCACTGATAGAAGACTTATTAATAAAGACAGTGGGTTGTAAATATTTTACAACACTAGACATAAATTCGGCTTTTTGGTCCATTCCTCTAAGAGTCGGAGACAGGAAAAAGACTGGCTTTGTTACTCAAGAAGGTCACTACCAGTGGAGATGCCTTCCTTATGGACTAAAGACATCGCCAGCCATCTTTCAAAGAATTTTAGTTAATATAATAAAAAAGTATAACTTGCAAGGGTTTTGCACAAACTATATAGATGACATAATTATCTTCTCAAAAACATTTGAAGGACATTTGAAACATATAGAACTACTCCTAGATGCAATAAAAAAAGAAGGTCTAAAATTAAAATTTACAAAATGCAAATTCGCCAAGAATGAGGTAAAATATTTGGGCCACTTAATAAAAAACGACACAGTCACACCTTTCAAAGATAATATAAAATCCATAAAAGAATTTAAAACACCAGAAAGCAAGAAAAACATTAGACAATTCCTGGGAAAAATCAACTTTGAAAGAAAATATGTGCCGAAAATTACAGAGATACTCGAACCTATACGTGCGCAATTAAGAAAAACAGTAAAAAAATTTACCTGGCCAACCGAATGCCAAACCGCTTTCGAGGAAATAAAAAATATTTTAAGTTCAGAACCTGCTTTAACAATTTTTAACCCAAAATCAAAAATTTATATATTCACGGATGCTAGCATTAAGGGCCTTGGGGCTATATTAAAACAACCACAAGAAAACGGCGATATGAAACCAGTGGCATATTTCTCTAAAAAACTGAACGAAACGCAAAAAAAGAAAAAAGCAATTTTCCTGGAATGCCTCGCCATCAAAGAAAGTATAAAGTTCTGGCAACACTGGCTGATTGGAAGATTTTTCACAGTTTACAGCGACCATAAACCCTTGGAAAATTTGAATGTCAAAAATAGAACAGATGAAGAAGTAGGGGATATGATACACTACATATCCCAATACAACTGCGACATTAAATATAACCCTGGAAAAGATAATGGAGAGGCGGACCTTTTAAGTCGAAACCCGGTCTTAGAACCAGAAGAAAATGTAGAAGATGTGTTAAAAACAGCAAACAATGTGACAATAAATTCTATAACCCTACAGGAAATAATAGACGACCAAAAACAAAATGAAAGAATAATGCAAAACATACACAAACTTTTACTAAAAAATAGAATCTACTACAAAAAGATAAAAGGAAGAGAAAATATAATATTAAGTGAAGAATACAGCAAGACCTTAATACAACGTATACACAAAGACTACGGCCACGCAGGTACAAATCAAATTGCACGCAAAATAAACTTATTCTACACAGCTCCAAATTTAACAGAAAACATCGAACAAACACGTTATTGTGAAATATGTATAAGAAATAAAACAAGACTAAACAGGAATTATGGCCTTATGTCACACCTGGGTCCAGCAGAAAGACCATTCCAAATAATGTCGCTGGACACCATTGGTGGATTCGGTGGACAAAGAACTACAAAAAAGTACCTACACTTACTGGAAGACCATTTCACTAGATATGCATACATTTTATGCACAAAAAACCAAACAGCAAAAGACTTCATAAACCTGCTAAATAAAGTCCCATCCGAAGAGAAAATAGAAATTATACTAGCAGACCAATACCCTGATATAAGTTCGAAAGAACTTGAAAATTATGTAAAAGAACGGGGGGCTGAAATGATCTACACAGCCGTGGACGCCCCGTTTTCAAACGGGCTAAACGAAAGATTAAACCAAACATTGGTGAACAAGATACGGTGCACCGTAAACGAAAAAACAAAGAAAATAGCCTGGTCGACGGTAGCGGAGGAATGCAGAAAAAAATACAATGAAACAGACCATTCAGTTACAGGTTTCTCACCCGAGTATTTACTGAATGGAGAATCAACCGATGTGCTGCCACCAGAGCTAAAAAACAACGAGACATACAAAAGGAACATGGAAGAGGACAGAAAACTAGCGCTACTTCGAACACGAAAGTCTCATAACTACAATAAATCATTATACGACAAAAACAGAATAGACTACAAGATTGAAGAGGGGGACATGGCCTACGTAATGAATAAGAATAGACTGAACAGAAAAAAATTGGAAGAAATTAGAACCGGCCCCTTCAAAATAGAGAAGAAAATATCAGACTCGATATACAAGATCAACACAAACAACAAGAAAACTACAAGAGGTTTATACCACATCACGAAGCTCATCCCTATAGGGATGTGGCCCAACGTCAATTCAACAAAAGAAGAGTTGACTCCCTAAGGGGGGGAGATGTAAGCTTCGCGAGTACATTCAAGTATCCTGGTAAGAAACCGTCTCGTGTCGATCACAGTAGATACTCGACACGAGCCTTATGATAGAGAGAGACAGATAGAAAAAACATTGTCGAACATTGACTCAAGAGATAGAACTTTATAAAACATAGTCTTTATTTAAGATAAGTAAGATTGGTAAAAGTTAGTCAGAATTGTTATAATCAATTGTGAGTTTGTGAAATATTATGAGACTTTGTGATTGTTGAGAAATCCGTTAAGCAATAGTCTTGATTGTTGATTCTCTTATTTTTAGACGAATCTTATCGCTGGGCTCAACTGATTTATTGCGTATCTTATATATATATATTATCGCTGACTTTTTTATATATACTATTGACCAATATTTTTGTAGGACATTGTATTGACATATCATTAACCATTAAGCCAGCGCATGCTTCCAAAGCAGTTCGCAAGGGCTTCGACTTCCGACTTACGTAACAAAAATCAATATTTAAAGCTAGCTAGAAACTGTAGCCTAATATTATTTAACCTATATACTATTTCTCATGAGTCTGGCTATCATATAAAAAAGGAATTTTTCGAATCCGACTGGTAGTTCCAGAGCTTAGCGTGTTTAAACAAAAAAACAAAAAACTTTTCCGCTTTATTATATTATTAGTATTAGTATAGATTTTACATGTTTCTTTTGAATATGGAATTATTCGTATAATTTATAAATAAAATGTTCTAGTTCATACCATTTCAAATTTCGAATTCTACGTCCCTATGAGGCCGTGTCCTAAAAGTGCATAACCTCTATAAGCTTAGAAACCTTCAAATGAGGTACTAATATAGTACGGTGACTTTCGAAATATTCCAATTTTAAAGAGTATTTGCTTATGTTTTTAAGTTAGTTCAACCTTTTTTGAAATAAATCGGATTAAGTTTTCAAACATGTGTCAAAATAAAATGTAATTTAAATCAAAAGCACTTAGGAGTATTGATATCAACTTCGAAGTAAATCACCGCCAAAATAGCTTTTTACCCCTTTTTAATATTATAACAATAATATATCAATTATTTATGAATTTCAATAAAATACGAAACACGTCTTCCATCAATTCTGTTAATAAAGATTTATGCAAAATTTGAAGTAGATTGGACCAAGAAATCACGTTGTCCCATACAAATTTTGCCCCTCTTTTTCACCCCCTTAGGGGCAGATTTTCGAAAAGTCCTTTCTTATCGAATGCCTACCTCATACAAAGAACACACCCTCTAAGTTTCAGGTCTCTACGGTCAGCGGTTTGGGCTGTGCGTTGATCCGTCAGTCATTCAGGACAAAGCATTTTATATGTATAGATACATATTATTGTTTATACACCATAGAAGTAATAATATGATTTTTTTCTACAATTATTACCATAATTTGTGCCATTATATCACAAACGCAACATAAATATAAATTTTCGCATCGTCAAAATTCACTTAGATAATTCATTACATGCTTAATGAAATATTTAACTTCAAAGAAACAAAATAGATAATACTATTTTTTACAAACGACAAATTATAATGAGATAGATAATTATTTAAGATAATAATATGCTGTTAGCAGAAAATATTTGTGAAAATATCTAAAAACGGTATATGTATTTTAAAGTAATTTCATTAGTTAATCACGCCTACAAAACAAGCGACACAGTCTCCAATTAAATTTCTGATTTTCTGCCTCTGATTATCACGCTAAATTGTTAGTTTAGGATCTGTGCAATTACATTTTACTAATAAAATCACAATTGTATAAATATTCATTGAATTTAGTTACATTATTCATTATTTAGGACACGTTGTTTATAAATAAACAAGATATCGTTAGAAACTACTTAAAACAATAAATTTTGAAATAGATTTTCACTGAAGAGGGTCAGTACCTTTTAATATTTTAAGTTATATTATATATTAGCACATTTGGCTCAGCTTTAGAATCGCTACCGTTGAGTTCAGACTCCAAATTTATTTTACAGTTAGATCACTTTATTATTAGGCTAAATATAAGATGTATGAAAATGTATAAGAGAAAAAAACATTTGTATAGTGCATTTCTAATTGCTCAAACAAAATCGTATAATTTATATAGCTTGTTTTTTCTTTGTAACGTGTTATTTGGATTTAGGATTTTTTTTTATTTTAAATGAAAATAAATTCTGCATAAATCATTTAATTACGCTAAAAGTTTGAGGTTTTGTGTAAAATTTACTGAAACATGTATTGATGTTATGTATTTGTACTACAATGCCGCCTATGTTAATTTAAAGATAATATTCGAAGACCGTCACCCGGTTTCTGAAAGGTTGATCAAACTATCGTTCAACTGACATAGCTGTCAACTTAACATCGGTGTCAAATTAGTTCGATTGTTAAATTTACTAATCTATGATCATTTTGATTTGACATTGATATTATTTTTTTATTATGGTCACATTGCGGATACCGTTCAACTTTACATTCAATAGCTCATTCGTAACTGTTAAATTTGTTGTTAAACTAACAGCTGTTTATGAGTTGTGCGTCCAGACGAGTACGATTACCGCTTTTATTACAAGCTAGGAATATTACATACCTACTATTCTTTGTTTATATTATTGCGATTTTACTACAAAAATTATAAAATGAGTTCACGGGGAAAAAATTTCACCGAAAAAGAAAAGTGTAAGCTTTTGGAACTAATTTAAAGGTAAGTTCTTACATATGGAATAACTGTACAAAGGTTTGACGGCTTGATAATTGAAAATATTTGTTTTGTTTATGTAGATACAGTATATTGTGCGTTTATATTACAATAGACTTTGTTTGCAGGTACAAAGATGTTATAGAAAATAAGAGCATTAATGCAGTTTTTACAACAATAAAAAAACGAAACTTGGGAGGTCATTGCGTTAGAGTTTAATAGTATCGCTTAAGTGCCAAGAACTATGAAACAGTTAAATATCTTCACTGCTAGAAATGCTCAAGCTGGCAACCGTGAGAGACATGATCGTTTTATAACAAAATTTTAGTTTTAAATAAACTTAAATCAATAGTTAACTCGTCAAGGAGCACGGATTACTTGACAACGCGTTTGACAGTACATTAATCTATAATCATGACTTAACTAGCTTTCGAGAAACCCAAAATGGCGTTTGACAAGCGATTTTAGTCTAAATTTTGACATATCTGTCAACTGAACTGTTGATCAAATTAAAGTAGTTAACCATGCTTTTAGCAACTCAATATACACTTAACAAGAGATTTGACAGTTGATTAGTTAATTTTTGTGATGATCAACCTTTCGGAAACCGGGCGTGTATCTGATTAATCCCTTTTGATATGGGACCATCTGCCTTATGAACGAATAGCAAATAAGATACGAATAAACGTCCTACAAATGTCTTGATAACTCACCGGACCTGCGTTCTGTGTGTGTGTTAGCACCGACAGTGTTTGGGATGTGTTGCGAGCTCCTAAATGTCGTGGTGGTCGAATAGTTTAGATCAGCGGAACGTCGATTCAATGTCCCCATGTACATTACTAATTCAAATTCAAACAATATCGAGCCAGGCAAATGTTTGAAAATGCATTATTACGATACTTACCACATATATCCGTCATTGACGATTCGTCGTTATTAGCGATGCAAATAACATTTGCAATCTCCGGTAGGAGACAATTGCATACAAAAGCATGTAACATTTAAATGGGTCAGTGAGAGAAACTCTGAAACTATAAGAGATAGAGGAATATGATCTAAAAAAACATTATACCGATTTAAAAGATAAGAAAAATTTCATTTTTATATTTTAAAAAAAACTTAAGTATACACGAATTGGGAATCGAAAATAATAATTTTAAGAAAAAAATTATATAATTTTATTAAGGTAATTGATAGTGTAGGTTATAAGAAATAAATATTGCTAAGAAACCCTGTGTCTAAAATGAAATGCTGAATTTAACTATTTTGTTTTGAAATGTTCACAATAACAGCCATTTTCTTGGATGCCCTGAAGTGTGAATGAACTAAAATTGAACTATACTCTTTACATTTATTATTTAATAACTAAATGTACAAGAATTATTTGGACAAACGAACGTATTTGGTCACGAATAATTTTATTGTGGTCAAACACTGGTCATTAGTATTATTAAAAACATGTTATATTCGACTATAAAAATAATTTACGAGCAACAGAAATAACAAATACAGCTATATAATAAAGAATTAGCTATCCCTACGGCTTCGCTCGTGTTTATTAGTCAGTAATTATTCTTAACGTAACGTTTATACTTATTTTGTGACTTCTGAAAGTATTTTATATACTTTCTGTATATGAAATATCATGAAAATAGCATAAAATTTGTTTACATTTTTATAAGTATTACTGTTTATTTATGAGTTGGTATAGGCTTTTTTAAATGACATACTCGTATACATACTTCCCGTGTTAAAAATAGATCTAGTCATTTTTGAGTTAAAATGGACAGACAACAATACAATTTTTAAGAAAAAAGTAAACTAACTTAAATAATTTTGAAAAATTCCCTTATATATATTCGTAGTTGAAGAACCAATGCCAATGAAATTAAAATGGGACCACCATTGAGGCATCCCTTATCCAACAAAAAAATAATTGTTAAGCAAATATATTACGGCTGAAATATATATATATATATACATATACGAATTGAGTAGTAACCTTCCGTCTTTCAAAGAAGACAAATTTGAGAAAATAGCCTTTATAATAACTATCTAGTAAAAAAATTTCAAAAAAAATAATAATTTACCAACATAAACAGTCCCTATGAGGCCGTGTCCTAAAAGTGCATAACCTCTATAAGCTTAGAAACCTTCAAATGAGGTACTAATATAGTACGGTGACTTTCGAAATATTCCAATTTTAAAGAGTATTTGCTTATGTTTTTAAGTTAGTTCAACCTTTTTTGAAATAAATCGGATTAAGTTTTCAAACATGTGTCAAAATAAAATGTAATTTAAATCAAAAGCACTTAGGAGTATTGATATCAACTTCGAAGTAAATCACCGCCAAAATAGCTTTTTACCCCTTTTTAATATTATAACAATAATATATCAATTATTTATGAATTTCAATAAAATACGAAACACGTCTTCCATCAATTCTGTTAATAAAGATTTATGCAAAATTTGAAGTAGATTGGACCAAGAAATCACGTTGTCCCATACAAATTTTGCCCCTCTTTTTCACCCCCTTAGGGGCAGATTTTCGAAAAGTCCTTTCTTATCGAATGCCTACCTCATACAAAGAACACACCCTCTAAGTTTCAGGTCTCTACGGTCAGCGGTTTGGGCTGTGCGTTGATCCGTCAGTCATTCAGGACAAAGCATTTTATATGTATAGATACATATTATTGTTTATACACCATAGAAGTAATAATATGATTTTTTTCTACAATTATTACCATAATTTGTGCCATTATATCACAAACGCAACATAAATATAAATTTTCGCATCGTCAAAATTCACTTAGATAATTCATTACATGCTTAATGAAATATTTAACTTCAAAGAAACAAAATAGATAATACTATTTTTTACAAACGACAAATTATAATGAGATAGATAATTATTTAAGATAATAATATGCTGTTAGCAGAAAATATTTGTGAAAATATCTAAAAACGGTATATGTATTTTAAAGTAATTTCATTAGTTAATCACGCCTACAAAACAAGCGACACAGTCTCCAATTAAATTTCTGATTTTCTGCCTCTGATTATCACGCTAAATTGTTAGTTTAGGATCTGTGCAATTACATTTTACTAATAAAATCACAATTGTATAAATATTCATTGAATTTAGTTACATTATTCATTATTTAGGACACGTTGTTTATAAATAAACAAGATATCGTTAGAAACTACTTAAAACAATAAATTTTGAAATAGATTTTCACTGAAGAGGGTCAGTACCTTTTAATATTTTAAGTTATATTATATATTAGCACATTTGGCTCAGCTTTAGAATCGCTACCGTCGAGTTCAGACTCCAAATTTATTTTACAGTTAGATCACTTTATTATTAGGCTAAATATAAGATGTATGAAAATGTATAAGAGAAAAAAACATTTGTATAGTGCATTTCTAATTGCTCAAACAAAATCGTATAATTTATATAGCTTGTTTTTTCTTTGTAACGTGTTATTTGGATTTAGGATTTTTTTTATTTTAAATGAAAATAAATTCTGCATAAATCATTTAATTACGCTAAAAGTTTGAGGTTTTGTGTAAAATTTACTGAAACATGTATTGATGTTATGTATTTGTACTACAATGCCGCCTATGTTAATTTAAAGATAATATTCGAAGACTGTCACCCGGTTTCTGAAAGGTTGATCAAACTATCGTTCAACTGACATAGCTGTCAACTTAACATCGGTGTCAAATTAGTTCGAGTGTTAAATTTACTAATCTATGATCATTTTGATTTTACATTGATATTATTTTTTTATTATGGTCACATTGCGGATACCGTTCAACTTTACATTCAATAGCTCATTCGTAACTGTTAAATTTGTTGTTAAACTAACAGCTGTTTATGAGTTGTGCGTCCAGACGAGTACGATTACCGCTTTTATTACAAGCTAGGAATATTACATACCTACTATTCTTTGTTTATATTATTGCGATTTTACTACAAAAATTATAAAATGAGTTCACGGGGAAAAAATTTCACCGAAAAAGAAAAGTGTAAGCTTTTGGAACTAATTTAAAGGTAAGTTCTTACATATGGAATAACTGTACAAAGGTTTGACGGCTTGATAATTGAAAATATTTGTTTTGTTTATGTAGATACAGTATATTGTGCGTTTATATTACAATAGACTTTGTTTGCAGGTACAAAGATGTTATAGAAAATAAGAGCATTAATGCAGTTTTTACAACAATAAAAAAACGAAACTTGGGAGGTCATTGCGTTAGAGTTTAATAGTATCGCTTAAGTGCCAAGAACTATGAAACAGTTAAATATCTTCACTGCTAGAAATGCTCAAGCTGGCAACCGTGAGAGACATGATCGTTTTATAACAAAATTTTAGTTTTTAAATAAACTTAAATCAATAGTTAACTCGTCAAGGAGCACTGATTACTTGACAACGCGTTTGACAGTACATTAATCTATAATCATGACTTAACTAGCTTTCGAGAAACCCAAAATGGCGTTTGACAAGCGATTTTAGTCTAAATTTTGACATATCTGTCAACTGAACTGTTGATCAAATTAAAGTAGTTAACCATGCTTTTAGCAACTCAATATACACTTAACAAGAGATTTGACAGTTGATTAGTTAATTTTTGTGATGATCAACCTTTCGGAAACCGGGCGTGTATCTGATTAATCCCTTTTGATAAGGGACCATCTGCCTTATGAACGAATAGCAAATAAGATACGAATAAACGTCCTACAAATGTCTTGATAACTCACCGGACCTGCGTTCTGTGTGTGTGTTAGCACCGACAGTGTTTGGGATGTGTTGCGAGCTCCTAAATGTCGTGGTGGTCGAATAGTTTAGATCAGCGGAACGTCGATTCAATGTCCCCATGTACATTACTAATTCAAATTCAAACAATATCGAGCCAGGCAAATGTTTGAAAATGCATTATTACGATACTTACCACATATATCCATCATTGACGATTCGTCGTTATTAGCGATGCAAATAACATTTGCAATCTCCGGTAGGAGACAATTGCATACAAAAGCATGTAACATTTAAATGGGTCAGTGAGAAAAACTCTGAAACTATAAGAGATAGAGGAATATGATCTAAAAAAACATTATACCGATTTAAAAGATAAGAAAAATTTCATTTTTATATTTAAAAAAAAACTTAAGTATACACGAATTGGGAATCGAAAATAATGATTTTAAGAAAAAAATTATATAATTTTATTAAGGTAATTGATAGTGTAGGTTATAAGAAATAAATATTGCTAAGAAACCCTGTGTCTAAAATGAAATGCTGAATTTAACTATTTTGTTTTGAAATGTTCACAATAACAGCCATTTTCTTGGATGCCCTGAAGTGTGAATGAACTAAAATTGAACTATACTCTTTACATTTATTATTTAATAACTAAATGTACAAGAATTATTTGGGCAAACGAACGTATTTGGTCACGAATAATTTTATTGTGGTCAAACACTGGTCATTAGTATTATTAAAAACATGTTATATTCGACTATAAAAATAATTTACGAGCAACAGAAATAACAAATACAGCTATATAATAAAGAATTAGCTATCCCTACGGCTTCGCTCGTGTTTATTAGTCAGTAATTATTCTTAACGTAACGTTTATACTTATTTTGTGACTTCTGAAAGTATTTTATATACTTTCTGTATATGAAATATCATGAAAATAGCATAAAATTTGTTTACATTTTTATAAGTATTACTGTTTATTTATGAGTTGGTATAGGCTTTTTTAAATGACATACTCGTATACATACTTCCCGCGTTAAAACTAGATCTAGTCATTTTTGAGTTAAAATGGACAGACAACAATACAATTTTTAAGAAAAAAGTAAACTAACTTAAATAATTTTGAAAAATTCCCTTATATATATTCGTAGTTGAAGAACCAATGCCAATGAAATTAAAATGGGACCACCATTGAGGCATCCCTTATCCAACAAAAAAATAATTGTTAAGCAAATATATTACGGCTGAAATATATATATATATATACATATAACGAATTGAGTAGTAACCTTCCGTCTTTCAAAGAAGACAAATTTGAGAAAATAGCCTATATAATAACTATCTAGTAAAAAAATTTCAAAAAAAATAATAATTTACCAACATAAACAACTATAAAGTTATTAATATAGATGCCACCATACATTAAAACTGGTTTACCCCTATTCTGTTCCATGCCTTTAATTTTAAACTCGCACGAACGCCTTATCGAATGGGACATGTAAAAAAGTTAACTGGCCTCGCATTTTCGTGCCGTCAAAACAACAATTTAGTTAGTGTAAATTTTCGTGTAATAAAATGTGTATACAAGATCATTATTATATTAATAGCCGTTTTTGAATCGCTTCAACTGACACATATGTTCCCAGTGTAATGGAAAATATTCTTAAGATGAAAGTTAGAGGTATGAAAAGAGGTAACTAGGGTACGGAATTTTTTTTGGATTTTTCTCTCTAATTGGGGCGATCCTACTAGTAAAATACCTCCACCACAAAGGATCACAACCAAAATAACCTTGTGTTGTATTCCTGCGTTGAGTAGCGTTTCCAGAGCTCCTTGGGGTAGGGGGGTTTAAGTTCGGCAACGCGCTAGTCATACTTATATTACAAGAAACCATGCGCTACGGTAGCCGCTTACCATCAGGCGGACCGTATGCTTGTTTACTACCTTAGTAGTAGTAGTTGGTAGCTAACCAAGCGTATATTAGAAAATGTCATGCCACCATGATATCGCTATGGTTTCATCACGATGTCTTTCACCGAAAGCTTATGCTAATTGTAGGAATTTGAACTTACATCGATCGACGCGATATCGGAATACCCTGCAACCATCATCATCGCCTCAAACCGAACTAGTTTTTACCAGAACTCATTAATGTAACTACCCTTAAACTTATGCTAATTAAATCAGAGTCCCGGAAGAGCATCAACCGACGGGAGATGAATATTAATTGTGTAAAATCTTGCAACGAAGAGTTTGAATATTCCACTAACTAATTTACATCATATTCTCTTTAATATAATATTATGTATCCTATAAAATACCATAGACATCTTAGAATGCGTATCTCGTTTAGTTTTTTGCGAGTATTACTTCAAATCACTAACATTATTACATCGCCACCTTGTGCGACTAGTAACCACTTCCACCAAGACCTTCACAATTTTGACAGAAATTTTCTAACAAAATCATCATCAATGTATTATTACATGAAGCAAAAACTTTGTACCCATTTTTAAGCGTATTGCGTGCACGGAAAACTGTGAGATTTGGCATGGTTAAAGTTTATATGGAGAAGGAGTACAGAAAGCTAAAATTTATCTATAATATCTGTTACAAATATATTATAAATTAATACTGCGAATCCCAACCTGACCAGTGCCATTGAACTCCCAAAATATTTGGATGAAATTTTATATTTAGACAATGATTTACATACCAAGTTTACCTAGACAGGTGTTTTCAGTATTCGCGTACATATACTGTAATAAATCAAATAGGTAATACTATCAGCTGATGGTGAAGAAGAACATCGTGAGGAAACCTGAATTCTTCCAAAGTGTTCTTTTAGTATCATTATTTATGGAAAAATATAGAACTATTGATTTTTCGGTGTTTGAAATCGCCAATATGTCGTAGGCTGGTATTATTTATTATTATCATTGGAAGTTGCGGTCCTTTGCTAGTATTGAATAATTTACTTCTTCTATGTTGTCATAATATTACTTACGTATGTTACAAAGTTCGATTTTTAATTCAATGTTTATCACTTTTGAACAGCATTCTGTGCTATTTATGAACCTTAATAAACCAGTTAATATTTCAGCGTTCCGTACTAAATCAAGTTGATAATATTCAAAGTCACGTTCTTCAATAAAAAAAGTGGACGAGAATTTAAAATATTGCATCGATGTATTGAAAATTGATTTCGACAGCTACGTATGAATACGCTATTTTAATTGGATAAAATTCATCGAAAAATGTACGTAAAGCTTTCAAAATGGAGCGATATTTACATAAAGTAACCATGTTCGCCGTGAATGAAGCAAGGGGAAATCTATTCAAGCACTAAATTCAAATCACACGGTTTAATGAATATCATTCAACATACGAACACCATACACCTCATAAGATACCTTTAAAATATACCTTTGCATTATTAAAAGTATAGATTATATTATTATAATTATATATGATAGTATTAAAAAAAATAAACACATTCAAAATATGTATATGATAGTCTATTTTCTAAGTTTCCGTGTTATTAATTATTTATTATGTGTCACAAAATTTCATACCATCTGGCACGGTGTATAAAAAATAGGCTTTTTAAAACAGAAATTTATGTTAACGTTATCGTAAAAATATCAAAATTAGAATATTTTTTTTCCTTTTTTTACCCTACTGCAAAGGAGGTGTAGAATTAAAATATGTTCGGTAATCTATTTCAATTTTTATAACAAATATATTTTGAAAAAGGTTGTCCACCTACATTACCGTATAATACTCAATTTTATTATTTCCTTAAATAAGTATTAAAAATGCTTCTTTAATAAAAAAAATTTTTGGTTTTCTGTTCTATTTTTTAATAATTATTAAAAAATAATATAATTATGTCTTCAACACATAAATAATAATAATTGATAAACATAAAAACCAAAAGATTTTTTGTTACTAATATAACAAAATCTATTTTAGGGATAGACAAAATACTAAAAACCAGTATTGAGTAGCGACACCGAACGCCCAAAGCTTAAGAAATATTTTGCGAGATGATAATGAAAACGTCCATCAAACGACCAAAGTTATTGTACTTAACGAAACACTTACCATTATTCCGAACCATCAAACGGACTCGCCAACGTAACACCACAGTAGTACCACAGAACACAACATTAGTCGTACTTCACACCGAAATCCGTTCTCCTTTTTCACAACTAATAAAAATCACCACACACAACAAACGCCGTACAATTTTTTTTTAATTTTTTTAAAATCATAACACTCTTACGAAAAATGAGCGTAGTCGAGCCGCGACGTTGGCTACGGTACTGCCGCTACGGTGCTACGAAATCTCCCGAGCGTCGACGAAAACGCCCGAAAGCGCTCAGTAGCCGCGGCTGGGGCGAAATTCGCCCAGTCTTTCATATTTTATATCGGTCGGTGAGAGCGGAATTACGGAGTTTGCTCCTGTAGATTTTTATAACGTAACGGAACCGGGTGGGCAGTCTATTTTTAAAAGGTATATTTTGAACCAATTTTGGCAGAAATATAAGGTTTATTTTTTTAAAGGCTTCGTTAATAAAATAGACGTGAAATATTATTATCCGCTAGGTGTAGAATTTATATGATTATTTTTTTAAAGGAATTGTAAATTATTGATGATTATTATATTCTATACCATAATATAAATTATTTCTGAATGAATGTTTTCGTTAGTGTAACAATTAAAAAAAAAAATTCATTAGGAGTGCCATATTTTAACACTAATGAAAATGTATTAAAGGCATTTGTTAATAGATAGTACTTATTAGCAATCTGTTTATCTAATATGACAGTTACATTCTACAATATTCGCACGGGTCAGCTAATATGTCTAAAACAATTATGTGAGCAATTATTCAATTCCAACAATTTAGATGAAATTTTGTATTTAGATAATTTTTTACATTCCATTCTACAATATTCGCACAGGTCAGCTAATATGTCTAATACAATTAAGTGAGCAATTATTCAATTCCAACAATTTAGATGAAATTTTGTATTTAGTTATTTTTTTACATTCCATTCTACAATATTCGCACAGGTCAGCTAATATGTCTAATACAATTAAGTGAGCAATTATTCAATTCCAACAATTTAGATGAAATTTTGTATTTAGATAATTTTTTACATTCCATTCTACAATATTCGCACAGGTCAGCTAATATGTCTAATACAATTAAGTGAGCAATTATTCAATTCCAACAATTTGGATGTAATTTTGTATTTTGATAATGTTTTACATTCTAAGTCTATCTAGATAGGTGTTTTTTTAAGACACCTAGAGCAGCTCAGTCGCCGAAATATTAATATTATAAAGCACATTTTTTTGTTTGTTTGTTTAAGCGCGTTTATTCTTTACAACTATAAATCTGAATTTAAAAAAATCTTTCTCATTTTATATCCTATTTATTAAAGGTTACGATATTAATATGTGGACCAGTAATCATGAAGCAAGTAATTTGGCAGACTAAAGGTAACTAAAGAAAGTGATAATAACGATAGGCTTTACGACTGGGTTTGATTCCCAGCTCGAGCAAAGTGTTATTGGGTTTTTCTATGATTAATAGCAATAGACTCGGGACATAAAAACATACCCGGCGATTTTTTTTTTTTTTTTTTTTTTTAGAACTGACTACACTGTTAGCCTTAGGGCCCTAAAGCCGTGCGGCTTTTACAGCTTCACGGACTTGGGGGCGAGCGCAGAGGCACTCAGCCGCGAAAGTTTTGTGGAACGACATCGCACGAGGGTCCAAATGGCCGATCTCGGCTTTTAAACGTCGTTCGCAAAATTAAATGCAACGTTCCGTGAGGTAAGGCTTCGTTAATAAAATAGACGTGAAATATTATTATCCGCTAGGTGTAGAATTTATATGATTATTTTTTTAAAGGAATTGTAAATTATTGATGATTATTATATTCTATACCATAATATAAATTATTTCTGAATGAATGTTTTCGTTAGTGTAACAATTAAAAAAAAAATTTCATTAGGAGTGCCATATTTTGAACACTAATGAAAATGTGAAAAGGCATTTGTTAATAGTACTTAATGCAGACCAAAAGAGCTATGAGGCGATCGGGAAGAAGTCTAATCTTCATTCCTGATCCCGTCGGGACCTGGTGCTTTTCTAAGCTTAAGGCTTTTTATAATGGAAAGAACCTCCTCAGACGTGACTGGGGACAGGGAGTCTGTCGCGGGGAGCTTATCCAGCTCCCGCACGCATCCATCGATACCCTCGACCCGGTCGGTATTTGCATCGACACTGTTCGGAGAGCACTGGCTCTCCAAACAAGTGGCGAGGCACTCCGCCTTGTCGCTGCTATCGAAGGCGAGCGGTATACCGGGACCCCTCTCGAGGGGGGGCATAAGATAAGAATTTAATTTCCAGTAAGCCAGATGCGACGGCCTTAGCCCTTCGACAAAGCGTCCCATCTGTGACTTCTGAGTTCTAATATACGGGCTCTAACCGATCTTTGAAGTGCGCGTAAACGTGCGCGGTTTTCCTCGGTCGGATAGTGGTCGTGCGCACGAGTCGCCGCGTTCTTTTCCGTCAACAACGCCCGCACGTCGGCAGGGAGTACGAAGCGGCGATCGCTCGCCTCTTCGACCTCTCTCGAGGCCTCTCCGATGCCGGCCTGCAGGTGGTCGACCAGGGAATCGATCGCGAGATCTACGTCCGCAACGGACCCCAATACGTCCGGGATCCTATCTAAGCTGGACGAAGACGGCCTGTCCGCAAGATAATGTTTTAGCTTGGCATAGTCAACCACTTGGACCGAAGGAGGGCTAGAGTCGTCTGGTTGACCTAGCTGCATGATGACCGGACGGTGGTCGGAGTCGAGCTCGTGTACGACCCGAATGAGTCGTAACCGAAGCGCGATACCTTTAATGAGAGCAACATACCCGGCGAACTTTGGGTGTACATTAGTACACCTCTGTCTAACCTTTCGGGTCTACAGACGTGATGGTATGTTGTGTTATGTTTACGGGTGCGATAGCGTTGTCACGGTTGAAAGTTGGTAAAATAAATTGAACAGGAGTAAAACCGTCTACACTTTTAATAACGACAGATCGCAAATTTAGTCTTTACTGATTATCTGTACTACTATTATAAAAAAGGTATAAATTTTGTGAATAAGTTTATAGAAGGTATCTCCGGAAATATTGATCCGATTCTAGAAAAATATTTTATTGGCAGAAAGTTACATTATCCCTGAGTTATATTGTTAATTTTTTAATGCTTATTTAATTAATTTTTTATTGTTAGTATTATTACAAATACCAACTTCCATTACAAACACGTCATACCATATTTATAACAAAAAAAAAGAATTTTTAATTATTTTATTTAAATTATTAGGTACATAATTTTTTTTTTCATTTATTACCTGACTTTGTTCTGGCTACTCTCCGAAACTTTTGGACCGATTTTGACGTGACTTTCGCTGGTAGATAGCTGATATTACAAGGCGTAACTTAGGTTAATTTTATTTTAGAAAAAGAATTAGGGTACCGCGCAAAAAAAAACGGAAGAATAACGAAATTAAGGAGCTTAAATGGCTTACGATGAGTAAACCATAAGCGATATATTAAATTAATGTGGTACATATTTGTAAATCTTTAAAATAAGTATAAAATCAGCGAAAGCATATACCTATCTTCTATGGGGGACCCACGACAAGAATTTTTGTCTTTAAAATAACCGAGAGCGGGAGTAGTACGATTCTCACGTGTACCCCATCGACAGCATTCTCTAATCAACACGAGCGCAGCCATAGGTGTGTTTGCCGACTTTGAACCTTGGTAAAGGCCCCAAGAAGCTCTGGAAATTCTACTCGCCGAAGGAATACAACATAATGTTATTTGGCTGCGATCTTTTGTAGGGTGGAGGCATTCCACCAGCCGGACTGACCCAAGTAGAGAGAACTCTCAAAAGAAATTTATCAGTGTCGAAATTTCTGTATGTCACTGCTTATAAAATCATATTTGAGTGATAAACTTATAGTATTTACGCAAATGCTTTATAACTGGTGAATATATGATACTTTGCGTTAATTGATGTTTGGTTCTGAGTGGTCTGTGTTTGTTGTAATGATATCCATATTATTACTCCCATCACGTCTGCTGTGTACACTGTTTGATTATTCATCAACTGAGTTATGATGAGAATTACTATGTTTCTTCCTGAGTTCAACTAATAATAATTTTTAATACAATATGTATTTTATATCACTCGTGTGTGCAGTGTTAATCCTGTTTTTTTTTTTTTTTTTTTTTTTTTTTTTTTTTTTTATTTATAAATAACTTTATATGGTAATTGCTCCACTTTCTAAAGGTAGATGTTATTTATACAATACAATACAATATCTTTATTTGTATGAATATACGTTGAGTGACAATGTCAATATTTGGCGGGTCTAAGTTCAATGGCACTTGTCAGGTTAAGATTCTCAGTATTAATTAATTTAATTGAATATATTAGTAACAGATATTATAGATAAATTTTAGCTTTCTGCACTCCTTCTCCATATAAACTTTAACTATACCAAATCTCCCAGTCTTCCGTGCACGCAATATGCTTAAAAAGGGATAGAAAACTTTTGCTTCACGTAGTAATATATAGATAAGGAATCACAATTCTATAACCTTCCTCAGTATATGAACTAACTAATCCAATAAGATTTTTTCTGATCTGACTGCTTTGTCCAGAGATTAGCATGTTCAATAAAAAAAAACTCTAGAGCTTTATAATAATAACTAGCAACCCGCCTCAGCTTTCCACGGGTACAAATTACAAAGTGGTGTATTTTTTGTTTAAAAAATCCTGACCTAGAGTTTATTGCTTTAATATCGAAAAAAAAAATCTGTAAATTATAGTGAAAACTGCATTAAATTCTGTTGCTTTGTTTATAAGAACTAAGCTTACAGAAGGATAAACGGCGAGAGGGGACTTTACTTTGTACTATGTATTGATTGATAATATTCATATAATTATAATATGAATTATTAGTATAATATACTATTTATATACCTATTATATTTATATGTATATCATACCGTATAATTTATAACTTAAAATTATTTTATTTTATTATTTTAAGAAAACTTACAGCTAAGTACATATTTAAGTTACATGTATAAATTAATGAAGGCCATTTACAAGTTCTGACATATATGTATGTGAATAAGAAATAAAGAATAAAGTAGACGGAAGAACACAAAAATATTAGCAAAAGAAATTGGAGCGATCTGTGTTAAACTTTATGTTATATATTTTTTATTTGTCTATATATAGTTGTTGTATTATTCTATACTAACTATGACCACGGTTTCATCCGCGTTAATTTTATCTGATAAACAACATATCGCCCACACACCCTTGTAGTCTATCATAGTTGTTCTTTCCGCAAGTACAAATTAGTAATAGGCCAAATAACATACTATAAAGAGCAAAATTTAACTTCATAAAATTATCTTTATGATGAAGTAACTTTTGTTCGTAAGGTTTAATATGCCATGTCTAGAAATATGATACATATAAATCACTCTTTAATTTGCAACAAATCTTTAATATTCAAAAATACTTTATTGTGGCTTGTATATATAAGAGATAGGCATATGCTACACTTCACTTTTTTTGGGTATACCAAGGACCAATATTTTTGACATTACATTTTATTATCATTAACGAATACGCCAGCGCACGCATATATAGCAGTTCGGGAGGGACTCGACTTTTGACTTACATATCAAAAATCAATATTTAAATCTATCTGAGCATTGTAGTCCAACATTAGATAGCTAATACTATTCCTCGTGAGTCTGGCTATCATACTTAAAAATACTTTTACGAATCCAACTGTTAGTTCCAGAGATTAACGTGTTTTAACAAACCAAAAAACTCTTCCGCTTTATTATATTATAATTTATAATATAATATATCATAATAATATCCCATATTATCTTTGTTTTTCTTTCTGAAACATTTCCATCAAAAGGTTGCCTGGAAAAGATTACTTTCAGCAATAAGGCTACCCTTTATAACCAACTCATAACATAATTTGATATGCATAATAAATAAATTGTAAACAACTGTTTAGAAAAAAGTGTGTTAACACCTTGAATCACTTCGTAATTTAAATTAGATCGAAGAATAATAATTTTATGTATATGTATACACACATAATATACACTGTGTATTAAAAATCCCGTCGGATCCGTGTGTAGACGTTATTAGGTATCGAGATTATATTCTGTTTATGTCATCTATCTCAGATTATAAGTAAAAAAATACCCCTAATAAAAAGTAAAAAAATATAGTTATATGAGGAAACTTACATGGCAATACAGGCGGTGCGGCGCAGGTTACCGCAATAAGATCAAACTTACCGCTGCACCGCGCAGAGGCTGGCGACGGTGTTACCACGTTTTAAAAATTTGCTAAATATTAGGGAAACTAAAACTAAATATGTTTATTTGAAATCGCAATAACATTTTTATATTCATAATAAATAAAATTTTGATATTTTTTTGACAATGACATTGGGGTACTTAAATACCCTCTTCGGATTCGACGGGGTTTTTAACACATATTGTATATTACATATACATGTATATACTTTTATTTGTACATAGTTATAAGTATGTATATAATTATGTTCTTGTATGTATTTATTTCTACTTTATTCATTTTTAAATTAAATTTCCTATTGTACTTCTGTCAATAATATTTTTTTCTACATTACCGCTGGTTAGCTGGTAGAAAATGCTTTATAGCATTAAGCTCACCAGTGTACAAACTTAAAGTACAATAAAGTATTAATTTTTCGCTTTCTCGCTTTCTCTTCAGGCTAATCTGGATAGGTTTTCAATATATTCTGAACTCAATTAACTTGATTGAAATATTTCCTAATGCTACTTAATGTCCTATTCGTAAACCTGAACCAATAAAATTTAATTACACTCTAAAAATCACTATAATTACTCGAGTTGATAAGATAAAAGACCTGGGTTTTATATTTGATACCAAATTACTTTTTAATGAACATACTTGTTGATACATACATCATTGATACTATTGTTCGCAAAGCATCGAAAGCTCTAGGATTGGTCATGCGTTAATCATCAAAATTTAAATGTATTATAACATTAAAGATTTTGTATAATTCTCTTGTGCGTGAACCTTGAAGTCGCCTCTCAAGTATGGAACCCGAATTACAATACTTATGTTAATCTTATAGAATGGATATGAAAGAGGTTTCTTAGATTAATACAGTACAAAAGTAACGCCATTGTAACTATTTCCTTAGTTGTAAATACAATCATATTCTTCCTCTCCATGAACGCAGATGAATAGCAGATATCACATATCTGTTAAAAATCAATAACGATATGGTATACTACACAGAACTGTAAAGTATTATTAACCTGCGAGTACCTACTGTATATACAAGAAACAAGTTCCCTTTACACATTCTGTTAGTGTAATCATCATATAGAAAGAACTATTTCTTAGTCAGAATCAGCAATCAAATGAATATCATTTCCAAAACCATAGACATTGATCTCTTTCAAAGCAATTTTCTCAAACTTAAGAAAAATACAACAAGTCAATTTTTTTACCTATAATTACGAGTTTAATTTTACCAACCAAATTTCTTTAACTACCTACATTACTGTATGTTATTTCTATATATATATGTACTTTGTTAGCTGTAAGATCACCTTGTATTGCTAAATAAAATAAACAAATTCTTTCATTCGTTCAAAAAATGTGTATTATATTGTTTCCACTCTGTGTATACGCGGAAATAAATAAAAATCATGTTCGTCACATAAAAGTCAATTATCGTGTGCTTTAACCATGATAATGATTTCCTGATTATTTTGTAGTAAACAATATATCGTCATTTATTTACACGAGATAGATATTTTTTGTCAAAACCAAACAAAAGACGATAAAACAAAATAATCATATAATATTTCGGATCGAAGACACAACATGAGTGCTACTTACAAACTATCATAATATTACTCTCGAAAAAGTTAATTTTGAAGTGGAAACTTCTTTAGCCGCGTTGAGCGTTTTTTGGTAGGGAAAAACTTATGTGTTCGCGTCACCAATGACCTCGACATGCTCGTGACGCGTAGTATAGCGGCCTGTGTACATCTATACGCATATATACACAAATAAATTGTTTATACTCGACTGTATCATATGCTTGTTTGATCTTTGGATGCGTAAAATCTTGTGATTTCGCATTACCGACATGCTGTAATAATAGTTTTCAAATTATGCCTTAAAAGATTTAAAAATTCAAAACAGAAAACAGTTATTCCATTGTTTTGAGTTTTCACTTCTATCGTTATGACTGCCTTTTTTTTGTTTTCAGTAACTGTTATAAGTTTAAATTATATCATTTCATTAGGTATAACATCGTATATTTACAATAGTAATGATATTTTATTGTATATCAATAAAGAGTTGAGCTTAATTTAGTTACCGCTGTACCTAATAATAATAATTCGACAATATAACATGGTAATGTGTAGTGACTATTTGCAATGACGCTTGTGTGCGTGACAAAAAAGTGTTGATAACTTCTAAACTTTACCCGATTAGTAGGAAAAATATATTAAAATAATCTAATAATTAATACTTTACTATGTCTCATGAATGTAGCTTAAGAAATATATAAATGATGAACAATAAATGAACGACATAAAATTAATAGCTAACTTCATCAGGCTTTGTAACGCGGGATATAATTTTGGAAGTCATTTTTAATATGTTACGCCAAAGAAATAAAACTTCTTACATGCGTAATTAAGTACTACACGATTGATTTTTTTTTTTCATAAAAAAAATCATAATTATCATTATTTGTACTACAGTAATTATCCAGAACATCTATAAAAAATGAATAAATGATACGTGTGCCGCCATTCGCACTGAGGCTCGCTCTGTTACCACGCTGTGCATAACAAACGGAATCATCCGGTTCGTTGACAATAAACCTTACATTCACATTGTTGCGAAATTAATTGCCTTTTATTATATGAGCCGTTCAAAAGTAATGGCTTGAAACTTTTCGAAACTTTTCTACGGATTATTTTATAACTAGGCAATTACACGCTTCTCGTGTTTATTTGCACTACCATTTGTGGTAGTAAGTCATTTAACTATAAAGCTGAGAATTTGCTAAGGGCAAGAGAGATAATATTATTTGTACAGTAAGTGGGGGAGAGTTTTATCAAAGAAAATAAGAAACCTGTTCCAGAGTAACAGCCTATTACATTATGCTATATATCTCTCTCTCTATCTCTTTGTTATTATATTAATAATTAACTAGCTTTTGCCCACGACTTCGTCTTCGTGGACTTTAGAATTGCATTTTAACTAAAATAAAAAGTTATATAATTCTTTAATCCAGGTTATAAACTTTGCCAAATCGTGCCGAAGTTAACGCAAATCCGATCAGCCATTTTTGTTACTATAGACAAGTTTTTCATACCCCTTACTTTCCTTTAAAGGTTTAATTGTCAAATATCCGATCTTAAATATATTAATTCTCAGTGAGCCAAATTTCAGCCCAATCCGTTCAGTGGTTTTACTTACCTATGTGTTGATAGATCAGTCAGTCAGTTAGTCTCGGATTCATTTCCTTCTTCCCTCAGATTCTGATTCTGGTTTCCTTTCAGAGTATTTGTATCTCTCTATAACAAATTAAGCATCCTTAACTTTGAACAGAGAGACGACATTTTTTAATCTGAAACAGTCTACTTTAATGTCAAACACCAGTACATGGAACAGGTACGTAGGAACTGCTTTTTCAATTTATAGATAACAGATCCAAGTCCAAGATGTAACTCCTAATAGTAATAAGCATGCTTGTCAATCACCTACATCAAGGTTAAAATTCTTATAATGAAAAGTATATATAAACCGTAGATTTGGAATCCAATATTCGTCTGTTGGATTGTCAAACAAATATTATTGGGATGATATACCCTTATAAATTTGAAGTGGCCAATACATGAAGGGTTCGGGCGGTGATTAAGCAAATGTATTCTCTTAAGACTAGACATAGGTTGAACCTTTGGAGGCAGGTTGAGGCTCTTTGTATAACAGTGAGAGGTTTATTGGAATTATAATAAAAATTATGAAAGTTATCGAACCATTTTGTTGACCAAATATTGTCATTGTTGAACTGTAAAATTAAATGTTATATATATTTCTAGTTTACAATACAATAACTTGTAAGGGAAGAATGTCGTACTTAAATGTAATATTCCCGACAGTATGAGATGAGGAGAGAACGATAAGGTGGGTGTTATCATTGTTCCCGTGAAGTTACATGTGTGCCTTATCTGACATGTTCATCTTACAAACCCCATATAATACATAACGTTGTGTTCATTACGGGACATATTTGAACGCGTTAGTGACAACTGTTTTATTAGCTTATTTTGTTACAATACTTATACTGCGCTTTTTATTCCCACGGAGTGAAATGACATTTCTTGTTTCTTGTTTTGGCACCGCAAAAAACACTTGTCAGTGTCAATGTCTTAAGGTTTCGTATAATTTTGTAATAAATACAAATTAGGGCATTTTGACAAAATGGTGGCTCCCTTGTCAGAATTATCTAGGGAGTTTTTGTGACATCCCAAAATGCATGCTCGTACCTACTTTATATTTATAATTCACTTCACTTATGTATAATAACCAAACTATATCAGGTGAAATGCCACCAATATTATCTACATAATATAGGGTCAAAAGCCTAAGTTAATGAATAAAAAATAAAAAACAACATGTCACTTCAAGATTCAGACAAAAACTCCAAATGACATGTAGCGACATGTCTCGCCACAAATGACGCATCCTACATAGCGACATCTATCGAGCCACATACGACGCTTTCTACATCGCGATATTGAAATTAACCCAACAATTGAGTATATATACAAGAACCCGACAACAACCGTTGTCTATAAAGGCCGCAGCGGCTTCAGGGCCCCTAAGGCTAACAGTGTAGTCAGTTCTAATAAAAAAACAACCGCTGGGCAGCTGCCCGTCAGACATAACACCCGTTCGGTCAGGGGATCCTCCCTTTTCAATGGTTACCCCCATATGGAAGGAATCCATAGAACATTTCGTGTGTTGCAAATTTATTGGGTTTCTAAAGTAGTGATGTCACCAATTGGTACTAATCGTAATATTACTAATTGTAATCGTAATTACTAATTATCATTCATTTTAATAATTTTCTGAATTATGTAATGATAATAGTAAATGATCGGGTATTTTGAATAACACAAAATATTTAAATAAATAAAATTAAACAACAACCCTCAAAACCACCCTAAATTCAGTATTTAATACCTTACAATTTAAATAATTTTACTATAATTTATACGGTAGCACAACACTACAAAAATAAATGTGATGTGGACCTACATTATTTTCAAGTTTCACATTAGTGATTGTCAATTCACTCCCAGGGAAAAAACCACGGTATAGGTCTATATAACCTATACAGCTAATAAAATTGCAGTGTCAGTTTGTTATGTCGGAATAATAGGTTTTTATTAAATGCATACGAAAGTATAAAGGTACGGTACTTATTAAAAAAACGATTTAATAATTTTTTTGTTTATTTTTTCCGGCTAAACTCCAAAACGGTTGCGCCGATTTTGACGGGACTTTCATAGTTGACGGTATAAAGAGTAACTTAGGCTACTTTTATTTTAGAAAAAGAATTATGATTCCGGGCAAATAAAATAAACTAAAGTAGCAGTATCAAAAACCGTACACGCGCCACGTGCACGTCCTCTTTCGCTGTCGTTGCCGCATTGAAAGTCGCATCTCACTGCTGCGAAATTGTCCCGACAATTTACCTGGGGGTCCTTGGGGGTCTTGTAGGAGACAGTGGGGGTCCCAAAGGGTGTCCTGAAAATTTCCCTGTGCGGGGTCCTTAGGGGTCCTTGGGAGTTAGTGGTGGATATCAGAGGTTCCAGAGGGTGTACAGACAACTTCCCTGTGGGGAATCAGTGGGGGTCAGTGAGGGGTCAGTGGGCTTGCAGTGATTATTTTCATAATTTATAGTACATATATTCCATCATATAGCGTGGCGATACTTCGCCACGGCAACAAACATGTTTTCCCCTCGCCTATAGGTGTTTCACATCAAAAGCTTCCTAACAAGCAGGCTCAGAATGCACGGGCTGGCTATTGCGGATGGTTGTGGCTCAACACGCGTCTATGGAACTTCACGTGGACGGAGTCGCGGGCTCAGAAAGTTTTCTGACTAACTTACAGTTTATACCAAGCCTTATATCAGGTACAGATAGACGTGTGTTCGAAACTCTGCAATCAGCCTAAGCATTCGTTGAAGGAAAACAACGTGATAAGGTATTTTCAAATGCCTGTATGGCTAGCTACCACATTAAACTTGAAAATTCGTCGCCAAGCACCCTTTAAGCTTGTTCCAGCAGCTGCACTTAAGATCAACTCTTTCCACATTCACATTATTATCATTGTTAGCTTTAACTCCACCATGTCATCATTTGTACCTTGTAATAATGGCGCCAAAAGAATTTTGAAGTTCATAAATCAATTTCGAGATTTGACTCTTTTATGACTCTACACGTGATCATAACTTACATATTAATATATTCCGAAAATCCAATAAAAACCAATATTTTGTTATCCAAAAAATTAAAATCCAAAAACAATTATTTAATGTATTTGTGCACACGCCTTCTTTAGTGAAATTGTAGAGCGTTTGTTCGAGTCAACTCGAGACAAAAAGGCGGGTTTTTATCTTGCTCAAAAAATCAGCATTGCCATACAACGCGGCAATGCTGCTATTATGTTGGGCACACTACGTAGTAGCCCCATATTAGACCTTTAATTAGATTTTATTAGTATAGTATCTTATTTTAGATTAATCTAATCTTATTTTATTTATATTATCTTTTACCTTTATTACGTTAATTTTAACTCCTTTTTATGTATCTGGATATTTCCAGATCCAAAAACTTACAAAGTTGAAATTAATTAAACCACTTATGAAATATTTTTTGATAATTCAACCTCTCAGAGTGTGATGGTGTTGAAAATTTGTATAGAAATCCTAAATCACTAAAGTCGAAGATTCGATTTTTTGTATCTTACCTCTCGTATAAACTTAATGAAAGCGTTTTAATATTGTTAGATGATTTGATTTTGGTGACACATCTATTATTTCAAGGAAAAAACTTATTAATTAGATTATTGAACGTGCAATATCTATTCCACAGTTAAAACAAAAACTTTTTGTAATTGTAAATTGCACACCATTAAAACCTCTAAAGCGTATAAAAGTGTTGGAAAATTTGAGCTTTAGATTTATAGTAAAAAAAAAGTTAAAAAATTGTAAAAAACATAACATGAAAAAGAAACTTTTGGTGATTTAAAATTTCCCCTACAATGTTACATGCGAGTTGTTAGTGTGGAACGAAAGTTGAAAACTGTGTCTGAAGTTTGTTTATGATTTATCATTTGCTTTGTTACAATAGCTAATATTATTCTGACAATATGTTGATTTTATGTTAATTCTAGTTCTCTTGCACGTTGATGGGTTTGGTTTAGATTTAGGAAAATAATATCTATGTATTGTTCTCAATCGTGTTTTTTTTTTCTTTCTCTTAATATTTTATTATAATTAATTATCCACACACTATTTCAAAAATCAAGTTTCCCATAACCATTATATAAATACGTGAAGCAAAAACTTTGTACCCCTTTTTAAGCGAATTGCGTGCACGGAAGACTGTGAGATTTGGCATAGTTAAAGTTTATATGGAGAAGGAGTGCAGAAAACTATAATTTTTTTATAATATCTGTTAAATACTAATATATTAAATTAAATAAATTAATACTGCGAATCCTAACCACCCAAAATATTGACATTGCCACTCAAGTGAAAAGTGTCAGCAAATGATATAATATTCATTGTTTAGGTTCATACTGCAAATTTAAAAAAAAAAATAGCCTATGATTAAAAAGTCGCTGGTCGAATTTCGATCATTGGGCGACCGCTAGTAGTGATAAATAGACAAGTAATTTAACTTATGTTATAGGTCACAAAATTTATTGGCATTCATAATAAAAATATATTCGACTAACATGTAGAAGGTGCCATCTATTAGCAATGTTCTATACCAATATTATAAAGAGAAAAGATTTGATTTTCTGTTTATTTTTTCGTTTGTTTGTAATGGATAAACTCAAAAACTACTGGACTGATTTTAAAAATTCTTTCAGCAATATAAAGCTACAGTATCAGCGAGAAACATAAGCTATATTATAATTTGAAAAATAATTTATTCCTCATACAATTTCGATAGGTAGTTTTATACAAAGTATAAAAAATTGTCTACACGGGTGCGCTGGCGATGTTTGTCGTATAAAAACAAGGGTGAACCGTGGGGCACAGTTACTTTTAAATAAAATCACAGATGTTATATTGTAATTCGTTAATGTGTCAGTAATAAATTTATTGGATAGATAACTAAAATCACGTTCTTAATAGTTTGTTCGGACACGCTTTATCCGTAATTCGTCCGTCTCAACATTTGTTTGGCAGAAGTATTCTATTACATCATACAATATTTTCGCTTAACCCATCAATTATTATATTATAAGAAACATAAATTATTGTACTATAATTAAGGATCACCGATAAAAGAGCTGAGAACTTACGGGTGCCAAGTTCCATAGCTGTTTCTTTAATTATAGCTGTAGAAATGTACATACTTGAATTCATTTACAAAACAATTCATTATTTTCTTTGATTTCGGATTTCTAACTTGAAAAGTATTAATTGTCAATAAACTACGACTAAAAAAGTTGACTCCTTTAATTAGAAATTTAAGTAAATATTTAGAATATTTCTGGTAGAAACTCCGGCTCATTGTAGAATCTGAACGCACGTCGAAGGACGTGGTGTCTGAGGAAGTCGATTATCGCTTAATTTAAACTTTGAAATGTACTATAAAATTAAACACACGTTTATTGTTGCTTAATAACTTGACTTCCATAGATTGCATTAATACCAATTTTACATACATTTTAAGGGACCTCGAGAGCCGAAAGATTTTAAACGCGTTAAACGGAAGCGCAGTGGACAAGAGTAGTAGAGAAAATCATGTTGTGACAACCCTACTCAGCGTGGGATAAGAAAAAGGAAAATACTTTAATCAATTAACACATAACATAACGTACCATCACGCCTGATTCACTGAAGGGTTAGGTAGAGATATACTTATGTACACCCACAGTTCGCCGGGTATATTTTTTGGTCTCATGTAACTGGGGGCAAGCCTATTCTCATTAATCGGGCGCAAAGCCAAACTCCGAGCTACCACTGAAAATTTAATAGAAAAGCCCAGTAACATTTTTTTCGACCTGGGAATCAAATCCAGAACCTCGATCATAGCAGTCGCGCTTACAACCAGCCTAGGCTAACGAATGCCTATAAATTTTGTTACCTAAAACATAAGTCAAATTACTTGTCCATTTTTCATTATAACGAGAAACATAAGCTTTAAAATTGTGTTTATAGATAATTAATTATCATTAAAAATTAAGGGAAAGAAAAAAGAAAAGATTAATTATAATATGTATATAGAGATTTTCTTTACCTAATAAAACTTAGCAAATATGTTCACAATCCTAAGGTATGTAAAAATGATTTAAATTAAGTAAGTATAAATAAAATATAAATCATTATTTTAGACTAAAAGAGGCAGGGCATACAAAAGTTTCTTTCGAGACTCCTTTCTAATTGGGACAATCCGACTGGTGGAATACCATCACCATACAGAAGATTGATGCCAAATAACCCTGTGTTGTGTTCCTGCGATGAGTAGGGTTTCCATAGCTCCATGGAGAAGGGGGGTTGAGGTTGACAAGGCGCTAATTACCTATGGTATTACAAGTTTCCATAGGCTTAGGATAGCTTCTGACCATCAGGTGAGCCGATGTCAACAAACAATCATTTTATTTTAGGGGCATGTTTTTGAAGTTATTTACGTATTAATCAAAGTACCAAATTGTTAATTCCTGTCATAGAACTAACTAATTTTATCGGTCAATTTTGGAAATTCTAAAAAAATTCGATTTATCCTGTCCAAACTTAGTTATACACGACACCAATTTGAAAGAGAAAGTAAAATTGTCTTCACAGAGTGTTCAAAAGTTAACTGCTTAAGTTGAAGTGGTGTCTGTTCTTGAAGTTTAATTTACATTGTGTATAGAGAAAATTTTAAACAAGGTAGAGTTTAAAACAAACTCTCTGCTATGACGCAAGTTCATTTTATGGTACCTACCATCTTTCAACCGTTAATTTTGTAAGTCTGTAGTGGTTTAGTTACATTTACGTAATCATTTATTTTTAACTAACTGTATTCCGTGTTAATAGAGGATTCGATCCCGGCCCTTTTTTGTTATCCCGGAATTTTGGGACTGGTCTAAAGATAATCCCGGAATCCCGGTTTAATCCCGGGATTTTAGACAGTCCATAAAAAGTCAGAGTACTATATAAAAATCTGCTTTACAATGAATTTTTATCCACAAAATAATGAAACGTTTACGTAACGTAGACGTAAGTCTACGTTTTATTTGTATTGTAAAAATAATATCTATGAAATTATAATTAGTTTTGTCTCCAAGCCGAGTTGGCGTAAACGCAAACTAATCAAATCATCTGGAAAAACAAGATGGCTGACAAAATGTTTTCTGCGTTTCTTGTTAAGCAATGTTGTTAGAACAATTTTGAACATTTTTGGTAATCCCAAGGTTTGTCGAAATTCAGTCAAAAAATTTACGGTACTCCGCTGCTAGTACACCTGTGTAGCTAATTGTTCTCACTTTCTTTACTTGCCTATAGCTTTCACGATTGCTTGACATTCATGGTTACTGCTACGCTCCTTAACATTTTAGCGTAATGTTATGTAGCTTATAACCTTCTACAATAAATAGACTATAAAACGTAAATAGATATTTTCAGATTTTACTGGTAGTTATAGAGATTAGCGCGTTCAAACAAACGATCTTTTGAGCTTTATAATATTAACCGCCCCAGCTTCGCACGGGTACAATTTATGGTGTATTTTATGTTTAAAAAACCCTGATTTAGGGCGGCTTGCACCAAATTACTTAAACTCGATTTAGTAAAATTAAAACTCAACTTAGGCTTAAATCTGTCAAAATTAAACCGACAATTTCGACGATTTAACTTACTAATTCTTAATTTAACTATAAAGTGTTTCACATTTCTGTAAGGAATTTGTTACTGACAAGGAAGGAAGGAAGATACTGACAAGTGACAATATCTTCCGTTTACTTCGCCTGTCAAATTCAAAAGTGACATTAAAAACGTTTCTTTTCACGACGCTCAGTAAATATTTTCTTAATTAACAATTTTTTGAGGAAAACGAACCGTAATTACGAGTTCATTGTATTATCTATGGCTTAAACTCGGATTAGTTAAATCGAGTCAGAGAATTGATAATGCAAGACAAACTTATGCAGATTTAAGTTAAATTGAGTTTAAGGAAAAATCGAGAATTAATAAAATCTAGTTTTAGAAGCTTTTGGTGCAATCCGCCCTTAAAGTTTATCGCTTTAATATTGACAGTTCATAGCTTCATAACTGCCTCATTAGCCTAGTGGTCCTAAACGTGACTGCTATGCTAGGTTTAATTCTCAGGTCGAGCAATGTGCTATTGGGGTTTTCTATGAAATTCTCAATAGCAACTTGCAGTTTGGCTTTGCTCCTGATTAATGGCAATTACATGGGACGTAAAACATACCCGGCAAACTGTGAGTGTATACCTCTGCCTAACACTTCGGGGATACTTGCGTGATGGTATATTATGTAACTTCATAGTTACGAATAGTGCGCTTAGCTCGCATCGCATAATTTATCATAGGTCTTTTTAGGTGGGTTTTCTTTGGTCGTGAATAATTTTGAATTCGTGATATCTTCTACGGTATTCATTTAAATGGAAAACTGTAAAGCACAATCTTAATCTACATTAAATGGCCAAGTTAACTAACAAACTTATCTGGATAAAGATTAATACTGAATTGGAGAAAATAGCTTCACACATAACCTAATATTTATAACTACTATGTTGAAGATTAAAATGGTTACTGTGAGTCTACCTTAAGAAATAGATAAATGACATCCCAGACTCTTTTCTAGGTTTTTAAAGAACTACAAATTTTTGAATCATTATTTTGATGTATCTCATAAGGTCTAGCCAGCGTCAGCCATGTAAGCGCCCGAAAATCATTTTTTGACGATTTGATTACAAATAATTGAATTTTCTGTAATATACAAAAACTTAATTGAATTGTATTATATATAATTGTATATATTACCTTCTGTAAAATAATATCTAAATGTTAGTGACAACCGCATTAAAATTCGTTACGTAGTTTAAAAGATCTAAGCGTACAATAGATAGAGGACAGACAGACAGCGGGAAGCGTCTTCATTTTATACCACGTACAAAACTCGATTCATAAAACAAACTGTTCACACTTTCAGGTCGGATCCACTAAATACCTCCTCGATGCCCTGGACAGGTTACAGAGATGGATTGTCAACATTGTAAATGATGCAAACGTTACGAAGTTCATTGAGGCGCTTCAGTTGGCCAGGGATATTGCTTCACTGAGCATGTTCTACCGTCTGTATCATGGCGACTGTTCTGAAGAATTGTTCAACTTAATTCCCTCATCTTTCTTTCACACAAACAAGCGCTCAGCTCCGGAGACACAGCAGTACGGTAGCCTCCATCTTGACACAACCAAAAACTTTATTTACGTCAAATCTTTGCAGTACTGTGAAGCTGTTGGGCAGTCTATTGAACAGTGTGTTCTCTTGAACAGGTGTGTAACAAACATGTGACAAGTTTAATATGACAGTACCGTCAATTTGCCGTGCTTATAAAAAAAGAAAGAAAAAGAAGGAATAGTACGAATCTGTCGTGTTCAGATAATTAATTAATAGAATTTGGAAAATTACCTAAAATTGATAATTTAATGAAACTGTGATAAAAATTAAATAAATATTATATTTGAAGATCATTAAAATTATGTGTTAATTTATTTGCTATATAATTATTTTTTCATTAGTTCATCCAAAATAATTAAAATAATAAATATGCTACATTACCAAATAAGTTTTTTATAAAACATAAATGATTCCTTAATATGAAATGATAAAAGATTAAAATAAAAATCAACTTTTGTAATTCTCCTTCATTTTGCACAAACATCGTATCTGGCACGCACTGAATCAAATATAATCTATGAAAAACTGACCGGGTTTTCATCGATGTTTTCAGGTCATTGATTCCTTGTAAAATGTTCCATCCTCTACTAACTCTTTCTATGATTTCATACTAGATTCCAGTCGAGATTACTTTTACTACAGTATCTGAATTATGTTATGAAGGTCAGCATCAACCCGCATAAGACATACGATTTATACAAATAACGTGAGGAGAAATGTAATAAATTTGCGGAATTTATTACCATTATTGATTTTATTCGAGGTGTAGGAATATTTGTGTGCAATTGGATCGCAATTACCATATACATGGTGATAATTCATTCAAACTGACTAACGATATTTAATCTATACAATTAATAAAACTGAAGTGGTTGTTTCTAATATCAAAATAACAGCTATTTACTAAATTAATTTGAAAGTATATATGTTACCCATAACAAAAAAAAAACATTTTAATTTTTTTGTCTGCTTGTCTGTCTGTTTGTTTCCGGGTAATCCCCGAAACGGTTAGACCAATTTTGACGGAATTTTCACTGGTAGATAGCTGATCTTATATGGAGTACCTTAAGGTACTTTTATTTTAGATAAAGAATTAGCATTCTGCGCAAAATAAAAAAAAACTGGTCACAGTGAATCAATTCGGGTTCTTAAATAGCTTACGCTGAGTAAACCATAAGAGATATAGCAATTTAATTTACTAAATAATTGGAAAACATTAAAAATACATACAAAACAAATCATCGAGAGTATATGTACATGAATGTATATGAACACCCACAAAAACCTTTTCTAATTTCTATCTTTAAAATAGCTTTAAAACGTGTGCCCGACCGATGACATTCTGTAGTCCACGTGAGCGAAGCCGCAGGCACAGCCAGTATACTATTATATCTCACTACCGTTGTCGTATACCGTGGATTGCAAGCTAATACGTCAACAGTTGTCAATGTGGTCTCAGCTTTTTTAAATATTATACCATGGCAAATTACGGCACTTTGTAAGCATAGTACTATCCAAAAACATTGACGACCATCGAGAGATCCGCAATCCATTGACGGTCACCTCTGTCATGCTGGCATACAAGTATCTAGGCAGCTGGATAAACACCAGCCGATCCAGAAACGCAACAAACTAACTACAAGACAATTTTCTAACAAAAAATAATACCAACATCAATGATTTTGACGAGTTCTCTGGTGTATCTTCGAAGTTGAAGGTCCAATCCATATGAAATTTAAATGGGACCACCCTTGAAGTATCCCTCTATCAAACAAAAAAAAAACCATCCAAATCGGTTCATAAACAAAGAAGTTATTTCTAAACATCTTTTAAAATAATACTTCGAATTAAATGGAGAGTCACAGAATAACTTTGCCTTCACAATTCTTATAACTTATTGTATGTTCGTAAAAACTTAGACAAGCTAGACTTTTTCAAAGATTATCACAATGGCAATACTAGAAATAGAGATAAATTAGTCGTACCGTGTCTTAGACTTAGTGAGATAAATGTTTTTTTAGGTAATAGTGTTAATTTCTATAATAAGATTCCGAAGCACATTACTGATTTTCCGGTCAAGTTCAAGGACCATGTCAAGCTGGTTTTACTTTCAAAAGGTTTATTATAAGGTGCATCATTATGTGAACGATAGTGATGTCTGGAAGTGACTTCCTCCTGTGCTATATAAATAAAAGTTTTTTTAGGTAATAGTGTTAGGTCCTTTAATAAGATTCCGAAGCACATTAGTGATTTTCCGGACAACAAGTTAAAGAACCATGTCAAGCTGGTTTTACCCTCAAAAGGTTATAAGGTGCATCATTATGTGAACGATAGTGATGTCTGGAAGTGACTCGCTCTCTGTGCATCCAGTAAATTATTATTATTTTTGTATTTAACATATTAACATTTGTACAGTTGAAAAAAAGGTAAACCAGATAGAATTTATTATGGGTTCTTCTCGATTACTCGGATATTTTCCGAACCGGCAGTAGTATATTGAAATTCATAAGTGCCTTCTTAGCTCGGGCGGTCGTCGCGTTCGCAATTAGGTCGCGATCTAATCGAATCCCTACACCTACGATTCGAGCTAACTAAATTATACACATAGGCACGTTCCCTTCCTCCTGTGTGTATTCAGTAATCGGAATGTTTTCTACACTAACTAGCGCTAACTAACTAGCGTGAAAAAAAGAAAAAAAAAAGGTCCCTCACAGAACCTATGTACCTGTGTGGTGTGCACGTGTGTATGCTCATACGTGTGTAGTGTTGTATGTAGGTAGCTAAGTGATGCACGTACAGTGTCACTTGTATCGCGCGGGCGGTTGCCTGACCCAAGGGTTTCACTCCGAGGAACGGACCTAGGCTTGGGTTACCGCTAGAGAGGGTGGACGTGACGGGTGTGCGGGAGCGAAGTTGACCGCCCGCCCTCTGCGGAGAGAGCGGTGGTTACGCGGGCGTGGGCGCTGGCACGCTCTGTTTGGAGAGACGGATGTGTAATATTTATTCGCATTTTCGATGTGATCGTCGGGATCAATAAAAATATTGCGCGGCCGGCGTTTGCACCGGATGATCGTGGGTACCGGGACATAAGTGGCGGCTGTTTTTATTAATGGATTCGCGTGGTTCGACGCGGTGTCGAAATACGAACGGGAAAGCTGTTTAACGTAGGCATGTATCGAAGGATGCTCCATATCTCTATGGAGATCATCGCTTCGAACATACCACGGGGCTCCGGTGAGACGATAGAGAAACCTATTCTGTATCGATTGTAACCATTTGAAACTCGACTCGGACATATGTGCGAACACGGCGCAACTGTATGTCAAAATTGGTCGAATACACGTCTTGTAGAGCGTGAGCTTATGTCGCGTGGACATTTTACTCACCGAACACAACAGAGGATGCAACCGGCCCAGGACCCACGCGGCCCTGTTCCTAACCTTACGGATGTGAGGTCTAAAAGAGAGCCTACTATCTAGGGTTACCCCTAGATATTTGGTCTCTCTTACATAAGGAATCGGATTACCGTAGAGCTCAACAGGTTTAAGCTTCCACGGTATCCGTGACGAATCCGCATCGAAGAGCATCGCGGCGCTCTTCGAGGGATTAACGGCTATTCGCCACTCGTTAAACCACTTCCCGAGAGTGGTCACGGCGCGTTGGACTTTGTGTCTGAGGTCGGATCTTTTCCTATCTGAGGCATATATGACTGTATCGTCAGCGTATAGCCCTACCTCGACCTCCGGGAGTCGAGGTAGGTCACTGACGTACAGGTTAAATAGGCTAGGAGCCAGGATCGAACCTTGGGGAACGCCTGAGCGTATTGGACGGGGCGTGGACAATTCACCTTCCACTCTATAGCGAAAGGTGCGATCTGTTAGATATTCGCGAATTATTTTATTTAACCTATCGGGGACTTCAAAGCGATACAACTTGTAGATCAATCCCTCGTGCCAGACCTTATCAAAGGCCTTGGCCACGTCGAAAAAGACCGCAAGTGTACGGCGGGGTTTATATAATTCACCAAAATTAAATGCAACGTGCTCCGTGAGGCGGTGCACTTGATGAGTGCAAGAATATCTAGCACGGAAACCGAATTGCTCAGGCGGATAGAGGTCTTTCTCCTCTATTACTGGCTTGAGACGGTTCAGAAGGATCCGCTCGTAAATTTTCCCTAACGTATTTAGGAGACTGATCGGGCGATAGCTGTCGGGAAGCGACGCGCTCTTGCCGGGCTTACGGATACCTATGACTATGGCCTTTTGCCAGGCGGCTGGAAAGTGGCAGTGGGCTATGGCTACATTGAAGATGCAGACCAATAGAGCTATGAGGCGATCAGGAAGAAGCCTAAGTATTTCATTCCTGATCCCGTCGGGACCTGGTGCTTTTCTAAGCTTGCCTCGGTGCCGCGCCTGAGCCGCTTAAATACCTACACTAAACGATCGTAGAAAAACCTTTAATTGTCGCTATCTTTCTCGACGTTTAGTTGCTATGCTTACTCGATGACGTAATCGAGGCGACAAGCCCTATACAAGTGTGTGTAAACTGTGATGTTTACACAAACATGCGCCGCGGTTGTTTTATGACGCGAACATTATTTCGAAGTACTGAGAAATATGTAGTTGCTTCGAGACATTTCTGGAACAGAATTTTGTCTCTTTTTAATCGGGTTATAACAGGTCGTAACAATATATACAGGCTGATTTTGGAACACGACATGCCTAAGCGTACCTCTATAACCCATTATAGAGGTGGGTATAATACCCATTATAACTAGTGCATTGTGTTCGCGATCCAGTTGAACACAATTATCGTATCCCACCCACCAGCATGCTTTTCCTGGACTGTAGTATTTTATGCACTATTGAGTGAAGTATAACAATTTTAGCATGCTTTTACAAAAACTATAGATCACATCTCACCAGGTCTACCAAAAAAAGGTAATAACCAAGAAAATTCTTCCAGAAATATTTTGAAACAATGATGACTAATGGGTAGCGTGTACGGACATCGCCTCTATTGATTCATATCTTTATCATATTGTTAAACAGTGGAACCATCTCTCAGCCAAATTGTTCCTTTCTTCTTAAAACACCGGGTCCTACAAGCGTAGCGTGAAAAACATCGCGATGAAACCATAGCATCTATACCCGAATGGAAACCTACCACCAAGCACCTACAGGTGTGTTCCGACAGCTGCAATTGATAACCAGTCCTTCCAATAGGCTTAGTGTGAACACCTTGGGCAGCATCGTCACTTAACATCATATGAGATTATAGCCATAACGCTAAACGTATAAAGAAAGAAAGAAATAAATAAAATTGAAAATAACAGAACGCTTGTAAGTAACGCTAGTATATAAGTTATAATATGTTTCTATTCCAAAGAGAAACTTAATTACTTATTTGTCTTGGTGGGTTGATGAGCGATTTATGGGATTGCCGTATATTATGTTCCCCGAGGCACTTGTTGATTTATGTAGCTTGTTCAGAACTTTAACATTTATGTTCATATTAATGTAAACTGTATAAAGAAGTAGGCGAGGTCGGCCTTTCGTGAGACAGATTAATAAAGTACAGAGAAAATATGTTAGAATTATTTCCATTCCTTAACTATATATACCCGTGTAGTCTATCATTTTTTTTTTCACTTAACGTACTTGTCTACAGCTAAGTGTAGCATAGCGTGAAATGATATAGCCTTTAACTTTCTCCAAATAAACTGTATACTGCAAACATATTTTTTTAATCTGAGTGGTAGTTCCAGTCGTTAGTCTTTCATATAACCAAATAAACAATTTATTGTGCTTCATAATGTTAGTATAGATAAACTAGCAACCCGCCCCGGCTTCATGTAGACATTGGTTTACGCGGCGCACACCAGTAAATCTCCCAGTCGGTATGATTTTTTTCGACAGCTTCAATAATCATTGTCATATTTCAACCAATTTACACAAAATGAGATATACACATAAATCTTTCTCATGAATCACCCCGTCAGTTAATGAAAACCGTTTGAAAATTCCTTCTGTAGTTTATGAGTTTATCGCGTTCAGACAGACAGGCAGACGCGGTAAGGGGACCTAATTGTATATAGTAAGATTATTAGAAAAAAAAATATATATAAGAGAGTTATATATATTTATGTTATAGAAACGATATTTAAGTTCCTCATGTCCTGCATCCACAGCATTATGCCCACTATTCAGATATATTGACTTGGGAACAAGTTCACCTATTCCTAGATCCTGCAATATCCTATATAGCTATAGTAATATTATTGATGTGCAATTTAACAGCATTGGTTCATTTACATGAGCGGTATACAAATTTGTTATGGGTACTGGTTTTTATAGATACTGATTTATATCTTTGTTTTTATTTGTTGGGAGTATGTAAAATGTATCTAAATTAATTAAATTATCGTAACACATAATATTCACTCGGTGTTTGTCTGTAAAGAATACATATAACTTAGTCTATAAGTCCCATTATTTTATTGTAATTTAAGTAACTACTGTAGACTAATTTTTATCTATACTAATATTATTAAGCTGAAGAGTTTGTTTGGTTGACCGCGCTAATCTCAGGAAGTACTAGTTCGAAAATATTTTAGTTTCGGATAGCCTATTTATGGATATAGGCTATATAACATCACGCTACGACCAATAGGAGAGGTGCATCAATGAAAAATGTTGCAAAAACGTGGAAAATTTATTCCTTTTGAAAGTTTCCATTGCGTGCGCTGCGTAAATGGTTAAAGTTACGCAACAATGATGTATAATAGAATTGTTTCTCTTAAAAAGTATTAAAAAAAGTTCGCGATAGCATATGTCTATTTTTTAAGGATGACGCAATATAACCTTTTTTATAATAATAAAATTTGTTCTAAAATAATGCATTATTTGCGAAGGTGTTTTTATGAACAAGGTATTAATTCTTATCGAAATAAATACGATATTCATCACAAGTATTTAATTTTGGACAAAATTGCCCTTTACGTCATTTTGTTTCAATGACTATCTTAGGAAATATTATATCACAGTTTAAAAATAACTCCGCAGCAAAATAATAGTCAAGTAACGCGCGTGCATTTTAGCGGAATGTTGTGGCAGGCGGGCGGCACCTATAAATTGTATTGTAGGTGCCTACGACCATTTTTATTTGTCTCTGCCTACGTCCCACTCTCTCTTATGTGACCCAGACGAAGTTGCACGGGTCAGCTAGTGAATAAATAAAACAAATTTTTAATTAACCTTAAGAAAACCCATTATCACAAATTACATGTAAGTATTCTACGTATATCATGTAATCTTTCAATTCCATTAATCCTCAAACAATTTCGTCGAAAGTCCGCTGCGATTAGTGTCCAGGGATAGCGGAGCTTGTTACCGAAGTTTCTATAACCGGATAACCGGATGGCCGACCGGATAACTGTGACTGTCGCACGATCGTCCGATCAATCTTGTTTATGGACCTAATGGGATAACTTGCGAGTTAGCATCCGTTTTTGTTTGTTCCGCTCTATAGCCGATGGATATTTGATATCAATTGAGTTACGTTAGTGTTTCGAGAATTCAATCAATGTAATTGTATCTAATAGCTGATAACAATGACTTATCTAAGTATATTTATATGTACTAACGGGACTCGAACTATCGACCACTCGTACTGTCCATACAACAGCCGTACAAGATTGGTCGTCTTAAAGCGCTAGGCCAATTCAACAACGATCATAATTATGAAAATATGGATTTAACCGTGTATAATGTTAATGTATTCTATCACATTCTCTCTTGGGCTAAATGCTGTAGATAATGTTTGTCTCTTTTTCGTTTCATCGCGTTTAAAATCACAACGGTATCTATAAGAGAGTTTTCACTTCGATAAAAAGTGCGTGTAACAAGTCAACAAGTGTCACAAGGAGTGACTTAAATCCAGACCTAGAAACGAATGGGCAGTCAACAAAAATTGTAATGTTATATTCGGTATCAGCGGTCAATAAAATAACTATCTAGTGCAAAATTTAAATTTAAATACATGTACAGACATAATTACGGATTCATTAATGTAGATAATTAAAACATTGTCGCTGTACAATAATTATTTATTGTATAAAAACTAGCTGGTGCTTCCAATTTCATTCATTTTAACATGACGTTTACGGGAAGTAGGTACTTGCCTTAGTTGGGTTTAAAGAGGGTAGTTTTTATTTTTTAAAAAAAGCGTGCTCGGGTTACGAACGACCGAAAAACGCTAATACATAAAAGCGTCAACCCTGACGAGATTATAGTGCAACCCTGTAAACGAATTTAATAAATAATGCAAAGGGGACGGGTATTTTTGGGCCCAGAATATAATTAGATGAAATATGGTTTATAAAATCGAATATGTTTTTGTTTTTAAAATCGTACAATGTCATTAAAATTCGCAATTAACAAAATAAGAAAATTAAGAACTTTAAAAGTTAAAAAACTACTTTAAAAATATTAATATACTATAGTATTAATATAATTGAAATTTAATAAATGACTTCGCTTTTACGAAATATCCTAAATCTCTGCCTTTAAATTGCAAAAAATCCGCTTTATTTTCAGTGACTGTTTGATAATATATTAGCTATTAATTTACACCGTTTTCATATTTTTACATCTCTTTTTTTACCCAGGCCCATGTCTGTATGAAAGAGTGTCCGTCTCCTTTTATTTATTTCACTAATAAATTCATTTACAACTTTTTGTTAAAGGCATCCTATAAAACCTCTGAGGTTTGTCTTAGTATGCCATGGACTGAGGTTTTATTCAACGCGTTGCTGTTTGTAATAAACATATGTATAGTATTAAACATATTGTTCAGTTAAAAGTTTAATTTAATTTAATATACTGATACAATACAGTTGACGTAGTAATCTTTAATATATATTTAATGTTATTACCATCATGAATAATGAATCCCTAACGTCCAGTGGTATTTTATTTATTGTGTCAGGTATTGTACGCCTGCCATAGAAGTTATTTTTCTTGGTATTTTTAATGATTTTGCTAATGCCTGTCGTGTATTATTAACTTCACATTTAACTGGTATTTGTATATCGGAATTCTCAACTGGAGTTAGGGTCTTAGTTTAAAGCCATATAGCATATAACCTTCTTTAATAAATAAATAAACTATAAAATGAAATTATTTAATGCAAACCTGACAAGTAATTCCAGAGATAAGCGGGATCAAACAAACAAAAAAAAAACATGTTGAGGATTATAATATTAGTTTAGATATTTAGTGAAATATATAAGTAAATTTACCAATAAACTATTTAGAAACAAATGAATTTGTAATTGAATTTTGGCAGCAAGAACAGTAATTTCACGCAGGTATGTATAACCAACCAAACGTCAATTCACACGCAACAAAATTAATAACCCCAGAATAAAATATTCAATGACTATCGATCACTCGATTTTGGTAAAAAACACAGTATCAGTGCCCTTTTTGTATGTCTATGTCCTTTACTTTCGAGTACTACATGCGAAATTAGGTATTTAGAGCTTTGTTTAATGACAATTTACTTTCACACTTCCTTTCTGAATTGTTGTGTAAATCCCAACTCAGTTCAGTGATCTTGTTTTTGAGATTAATGGACTTGTAAGACAATTATTTTAATTTTGTTGCACTTTCTTTTCTGAGTTATTTCGTAAATCCCACATCAGTTCAGTTATCTCGCATTTACGATTAGTGGATATTATATTTTTATTCTGTGATTATTGTACTTGAGTTATGAATATTGTATTTTTTATATACGTGCGGAGACAAACTTCCATATTCTATGGGGATCCAATTGGATCGCACCACATACCTTGTATAACATCCACAGTGAAGGCACGCTTAGGCGTGTCATATTCCGAGACTAGCAGGAGTATATCTAGTAATTAAGCAGGTTTGTAGCCGTGGTAGGAATCTGTACATGCATGGGTCAGCAGCTGCCGAGATGTTTGCAAGCCAAAATCAAAATCAAACATGGATTGGTATAAACGAGTTCACCCGATTTAACCCCACTTGATCATTTCTTGTAGGTTTAACTTAAATATTAAGTATACAAAACCAGCTATGATACAATTGAAGGGTCAATAACAGCCATAGAGGTCATTTTAAAGCAAATTCACTACTTGAAAATACAAAATGCAGTAACAATATCGTTATTTAAAACAGTTGATTATTGTGATAATTACAGTCATTTTAAACATCTATAAATAAAATAATTATATTCAGCATTTTCTTTTAATTTTAGAGACAGGGTTTCTTAGCAATATTTATTCCTTAAAACCTACACTATCAATTGTCGTAATAAAATGACATACTTTTTTGTTCTAAAAATTAAGTTCGATTCCCGACTCGTGTATAAGTTATTTCGAAAATTTATGAATACATTTTTTTCTTTCTTTAAAATCGATACATTGGTTCTTTATCATAAAATATTTCTCTATCCCATATAGTTTCAGAGATCCCTTCACTGACCCATTTAAATGTTACACACTATAAAACCAGCAAATATTATTTTCCACAAATCAAAGACTTTATTAAATCTCACTTAGATGCTAAAGTACATAATACGAATTTTCTAATTTCAAGCTGATATTATCCATCTCTGCTGTAGCTTTTCTCTTGCGAAGTACGTAATACGGGAGTCGGTCGGGTTCTTGCACGAACGTCGTTTATATCACGACACTGCAGGTTGTTAGCCGGCGACTTGATTCAAGTGCAACCGTAAGTAAGTACTTTCGTAATATGGGATTTCCAATGAAGTTTTGCATTCATATTTCTAACCTCGTGGCACAATCGATTCCGTGATTTTCTTTGACAAACAAGCTTACGTTCCGCCCATTGGTGATGGGTTAGTGTAATCTATATACGCTCCTAATACTGGTGGTATAACGAACGCGTTTGCGACCTTGAATCCTTCTTCCCAAGGTACCCTGGAAACTCTAATTACTGTAGGAATGAAAGAAGTTTCAAAAGAGTTTTATCTATTATCTACTATACACGAAATAACTTAACTTCTTTGTGCCTTTATTAAAGACGTCAAGGATATAGTTTCGGTTTTTTTGTTTTATATTATAATATCACGAAATATATTTCTGGACTAGGGGATATACACTCGTTAATCCCCATGACATGACGGGTGGAAGTATTTTCATGAATATGTATTACTAAATCATACAGCAGTAACTTCGGCATTCACTGAATAACGTTATTACATCTATCGAGCTTTCAGTTGATTATTTCGTTCCATCACAACATGACGTCCCCTTAACGATGTGACGGATGATTCCATTTCCGTGTGTGTGTGTGTGTTTCGAACAATCTAGATGTTTTATAGTTGTAAATAATATCGAGTTGATCAATACAAGGCAATGATTGTTTTATATAGACGCGTTATACTTTCACTCTTTCTACTCACACAAAGGCACAAATATTGTTATCAGAATGTTGTAGCAAAAGGGATAGGAAATCACAACGTAAGGCGGAAATACTGTTGTCGAAAAAGGATAAAAGTTTCTACTCGCTCACGCTGGAATCAAGTAAAAGTGAACTGAGGGTAATTGCCGTTCATTCACAATGACATTTAAAGAGAATCAATGCCGTATCTACTTATAAAATATCATTGATATCGGATATGAAATGCGATATATTTTTAGGGCATAAAAATAGTCGATTTCTAGATAATGTTTTACGTCTTTTTTTGTCAAAATAGCTGTCAAATTGCCAACGTACACTATACACTACCTATACCGTACACTACTACAAACGCAAAAACATCTACAAACTGTTTGGCTGTAATACTCTTTGTTGTTTTAATATGTCGATGATTATAATATTTTTTATTATTATTATTATCACGGTAAAATAAAACTATATTTTGTACATTATATTTATAAAAATACCTTTTGCAATGAAAATATATGAGAAAAGTTGACGGGTAACGGGCCTCGAGAACTCAACATGAAAATAAAATACCCGAAGCTTTTCAACGTCAGTTTCAATTTTACGCATTCGTGTTGGCTTACGTTCCTTTGACGGGTCACAGCTATATCGCTTGGTTGCTTGTTATTTATATTACCTGGCGTGTCTTGTGGGCTGCATACTGAAAGATTCTTTAATTTTGTAATCAATTTTTCGGTAAACCATAAATTATTTATCTTATTGTAAGTACAGAGTAAAACGGCAAAACTTCTAGTTGTTGACATTTTCTTCAGCTTAGGGTCTTATTTTACTAACGTTTTTATACTTCTGAGCTTTCTAACTTGCTAGTTGAGCGCTTTATGCTTTTCACCGGGAATAAATTTTGGACTTCCTACAGTCTTTCTTCTTTATATTAGCATGCGAATAAAACACTTCCCACTCCTTTTTAAGTACATTGCACGCACAGAGGAGTGTGAGATTTGGTATAATTAAAACTTACTTACGATCGCTCGAAATTCGACCAGCGACTTTTTGATCGTAGACTATTTTCTGTTTGATATTTGCGTATTCATAAACAATGAGTATTCTCTACATCACTTGCTGTCATTTTTCGTTGAGTGACAATGTCAATATTTTGAAGGGTTCTAAGGTCAATGGCACTGATCGTGTTAGGATTCGCAGTATTAATTTATTTTATTTTATTTATTTGTAACAGATATTATAGTTAAATTTTAGCTTTTTGCACTCCTTCTCCATATAAACTTTAACCATGAGCTACGACCAATAGTTAATCTATTACTGCCATTGTCAAATACATTATTCTATTATCAAACAGTTCCACAGAGTAGAGATTGTCACCACAGAATTTTAAAATGTTCCTAATAATTACTGACAGGTTCAGAGACAGACAGATTTCGTGTGATTTTAATGTTGATAAAAGAACCTTAATAATGTTCAAACATATTTTTTTTATTAATCACAATCAAGTTTCGACCACTTGAAGACCAGTAGTTTTATTAGACACAACACGTCACAGTCACGGGATAGTCTATACCTAAATTTGGATTTCAAATTAAAAACAAACGATGAAGCAATGATGGTTCATTTGGTAGCGTGTACGGACTCCGCGTCGCTCGACGTGAGTTCGAATCCCTTCAATGAGGTTGAGCTTTCGGTGAAGGAAAACATCGTGATAGGTCTTTTTCTTCTAAACCCTCAAGTTATAAATCTGTCGCCAAACACCAATAGGTGTATTCCGGCAGCTGCAGCTGCACTTGAGAGCCAGTCATCCGCTAGAGTTAGCGTGCTACCATTTTTGTCCACATTGACACTTAAGATCAGGTGAGATTGCATCAACAACGCTAAGCCTTTAACGATTAAAAAAATGAAATTCACACCTAATTAGAAGCGCCGGCAAACATTGATCCATACCATCGCCTACCGATTAGTTATTATCTCTAAACTTAACAAATTGATAGTAATTCCTCGAGACCGTTACAAGGCCCGTCCGCTCAATACATTATAGAAGGAACCTCATAAATTAATTGGGCTCCAAGGAGCTAGCAATTAAATCAACTAGTAAACGTACAAATCGTGATGAATAATTTAATAATAATCAGAAAGTTGGTAAGATTGTGTGCTTGATAGATCGACTAAAATGTTTCTCGGCATTTTGTATTGTAAATGTAGGCAAAGCAATAACTACTGCTACTTTAATAGTTATAGCAGTGACATTATTATTTTTATAACGGCTATTTCACAAATGTATTCATCAAAACCAGATACATTTGTTGCATAAATGCCTGGCTGCATCATGTAACAAGTGTATCCATGATATTTTTGGCTCATCTGTCTCATAATAACAGACGTAAAACATGAAAAATAACAATTACACCGGATCATATTCATTATTAATAATTTTTCATACTACAGCAAAAATGGGAGTGTAACAAATTTCACAATTATTATAATATGACAAATTATTTTACATGCGATATGAAAGACAAAAATTTATAATTATTTTAATATGTCATATCCATATCTATTCTTTAACTTCTATTTATGGTAATAGATAAAATGAAGTCGCTTCCCGCTGTCTTTCCCTATGTACGCTTAGATATTTTAAATTACGCAGCGGAGCTTAATGCCATTTACACTACCATTTAGAGAAGTTTTACTTTTAATTTTAGAATTAAGTTTTTTATAGTAACCAAAATTCAATTATTTTTAATCAAGCCGTCAAAACATGATTTTCGAGCGCTTACATGGCTTAATCTAGGCTAAACTTTATGAGATACATCAAAATAATGTTCAACAGTATTGTAGTTCTTTAAAAAGTCTAGAGAAAAGTCCGCCATAGTATATATCTATTTCCTAAGAGTGACTAACAGTAACTATTTTTATCTTCACTATAACAGTTATAAATATTAAGTTATTTGCGAAGTTATTTTCTCTAATTCAGTATTAATTTTTATACAGATTAGTTTGTTACTTAACTTGGATATTAATATAGATTAAAATTGTCCTTTACAGTATTCTATTTAATTAAATTCCGTAGAAGATATCACGAATTCAAGATTACGCGCGATCTAAGAAATCCCTCTCAGCAAAACAGGGACTTCCCACCTATAATGAATGGTGTGTCGCATTCTAAGTACACTATTCGTAAATATGAAATTACATAACATACCATCACGCCTGTATCCCCGAAGTATTAGGCACAGGTCTACAGTTCGCCAGGTGTGTTTTAGGTCTCATGTAATAAGGGACGAGCCTGTTGCCATTAATTGGACACAAAGTCGAATTCCGAGCTGCCTCTGAGATTTTCATAGAAAATCCCAATAACACCTTGCGCGACCTGGGAATCGAACCCAAGATCTCGAGCATAGCAGTCGCGTTTAGGGCCACTAGACTAATAAGGCAGTTATGAACTATCAATATTAAAGCGATATACTTTAATTCAGGTTTATTTTAAACGTTAAATACACCACTTTGCAAATTGTATCCATGCAAAGCTGGGGTGGGTCGCTGGTTATTTTATATTTCTTATGAAAAATAGTACTACTACTAGTGAAGCATAAATTGTTCCTTTCGTAAATATATTATAGGTAGTTTTAAAATCAAAATAAATAAATCCTTAATTTACTTTAAGCCCTAAGAAGGCACTTATGAACGTAAAAACAATACCACCAGTTCGAAAAACATCGCAGCCGTCGAGAAGAATCGGCAAGAAATTCGATCGGGTTTATCTTCTTTATTTTATTAATGTAATGCAATAATAATAACCCTAAAATTTAGTGGGATCTACAGAGAGTCACTTTCAGACATCACTATCATTCACATAATGAACTACTCTATACAGTTAAACCTGCTTAACATGGTCCTTGAACATATTGTCTGGTAAATCAGTAATATCTTCGGGATCTTATTATTATTAGTATTAGCTTAAAATATTTTATTAGTTTTACTAAATCTAAAACACGGTACGATTTATTTATGTATATTTATAGTATTAAAACTTTGAATTTTTTTTACATTTAGGTTATCATAGTTTTTATGAATATGTATTAAATTAATGGATGGGCAAAATTAAGATATTAAATTCTTGGAACTTTTTACTTTGTAATTCGCGAGGTCTCATGTTGTATATTGTTCGAATTGTCCGCTTTTGAAATATGATTATGGTATCTACTTCAGCTACTGAACCCCAAAGCAAAATACCGTAAGACATTAAGCTACGAAAGTAAGCGAAGTAGACTAACCTAGCAGTGGCAATATTAATGCTAATTGGCAAATCTTACGTACTACTGCTAATGCAACATAACTTAATCTTCGCGCCTAGGTTTTAATGTGCGAATCGCATTGTAATTTTAAATCAAGTGTCAAAAATACCCAAGGATAAAAGATTCTTTATTTTAATTATAAATACCCAAGAAAACAGTATCATCAACTAAGTCTACTAAAATCCCTTCTATCTTTACATACACATCCATTACATAACATTAGATTGAATATGGGCTTAAGCTTGAATTATTCCTGGGTGTTTGGTCGAGAAATACAATCATGTACAGTATTATAGTACTATAGGGCAGAAATAAAAAAAATATCACCCGAGTTACCGACATATCTCTAAAGTAAGACTTAAGTGGCAGTGGATGAGCCATGTAGCTGTTAGAATAACGGCAAACTGTGGGTATACATTAGTAAAACTATGTGTAAGCCTTCGGGGATACAGGCGTACTGGTATGTTATGTATGTATAAATAGAAAATAAATAACGTGTTCCACGGGAATACACGACTCATAGTTTCAGCAAAATTGCTATTCGAAATTAGTGCAGTGCTGATCTAATCTGACGTCACGGACACTAATAAAAATAAAGAAATAGTTAACAGAAAAAAATTAAATAATAATAATAATACAATACATTCTAAGAAACTACAAAAAAGATAAATAAGATGAAGAGCAAGTAGAAATAATGTTGTAGAGAGTAAAGAAAATACTTTGACAGTTTTAGCATCATCAAGCTACAAATCGGGTCCTGGAACAAATATTTTTTAAATACCAGGTATTATGTCCACAATCGTTTTTATTTTATGAAGTACCTGATCAGTTTCTGAAAATTAATATACAGCTCCAGGTATCTCCGCATATCCAGAGAAAATCTATACAACTTGTTCCATTTCACAATTTTATTGAATTCACCTAATTTGGGGATAACAGTTTCTATAAATTTTAGAATTTTACAAATAATACATTTTATAATTACACTAATGGTGTTAAAAGGAGTCACTCGAGGAGTATTTTGATCATCATTTATTTTATTTTTCAACTGTGTATTTCCTTTCCAGTACATAACAGAGTACTTGTCTTATTTCCCTAGCAACACCATATCTCCCGTTAATTCTTCATCAAAATAATTGATTCAAACATCAGTTTGAAGTTATGTTCTAAACCATGAAAGACAAATAATTTAAAAGTAATGTTTTCGTAAAAAAATAACTATAGAAATGCATTTGTTGATGCTAATAAAAATATTTATTCAAAGCGCCATCTAATAGTAATCTGCTTATCAAATATTAGAGCTATTAGTTATATTATATATTATTTAAATTGTACAATGTGCAAAATATTCGCAAATATTTTATTTAAAAATAAACTTACTAAGGTATCAAAATATAACTCAAACTTAAGTCGCCAATTTACTGACTCGATACCGCCAAAAGGAAAGCCATCTGCGTACTAGTACACTAAAATTGGGTAAACTAAAAGGCTTCAGCTAATTCAGAGAATATTGGCATTAATCCAGACAACGCAGGATAAAACAAAGAAACTAAAGGGGTATCTTACACTGAAATTTGTACCTGGGCCAAGCGACTGCTATTATAACGGAATAAAAAAAAACATAAATAGAATCAACAATTTTATAACTGTTTACTATTTGATCATATTCTGCTTATTGACTGACGTATTTGGTAACGGTTATGGTCGGTAAATTTTGATTGATTTTGTTGTAGCTTTAGTTTCGTTTCGTTTAGCTTTAGTAGTCGTCTTTATTTATGGTCGCAGTATAGACGTATCCTAGATTGTTGGTTACCGAGTATTTTGTTGCACTTTTTAGTTTAAGGTTCATTTTCCACAAAGCTACATGCAGCAATTCATACCGCCAGAACTCTTGCAATTTTCTTAATTTTTTTCCCTTATTACACTCGACGTCTTTTAGGATCTAGTAATCCAGAGATGTTTAGTAAATTGATATTATAGATTTAATATATTTTGACAAGATACTTTTATCACCGTTTAGCATGATAAATTAGTAATTCACATGTCCTCTGAAAACAATATATTTGTGAGTATAGGATAGGACCTTGGTCTTATAAGTTAGCATTTTTTTTTTTATAATAAGTGAAAGTGGCCCATGAATTTATGTTGTGGAATGTTTAGAAACCTCATTAAAGAGATTAATTCGTTATTTTAATTATACTACCTTCACAAAGGCATCTTGTTATATGAAATATAGACTTCATTACCATCAGATACTGTAAAGTCCACTATTTATGACGCAATTTGGCATCTATAACTTTATGTTCTTTATGGATACGTGGTGAATTTTTATGAGCTATATGGTTAGTAATGTAACAGATTTCTTTATACAGTTTTACAATTTTGTTTTAATGAGCAGTCTTCTTTTTATTTTCGATATCAGATTTACATATTATCAACTATGTGTCCGAAAAAAAATGTAATTCGTAACATAGCAGGAATTATTTTATTTATTAACCACTTATGCCCTTTTAGAGGATGAATTTTCAAAAATACTTTCACTTAAATTATATTTTTTTAATCCTGTGCAAAATTCTGTTCATTTTGACCCACTAATTTAGGCCACAGATTACTCTTTATTCCGTGAATTTAGGCTTTGCGTTGTATATCTGTTTGTCTTAACAATAATAACAATTAATATCCAAATTTTTGCTGAAATTTTTGCTAGCATCAAATAATCGACTGCAAACAACGACTAGGAAGAGTTGACACTTCAAACTGCCACATAATTACCAGCAAAGAGTTCACGGGCGAGTATTTACGACGCTATTTGGCAACAATGACGGTGTTATGTCCTATGTGAACAGGCGGTGAAGTTTTATGGGCTAACGACTGCGACTGTTTAACTCAGAGTCTGGCTTGGGAATATTTTCAGGAAATTATACTAAGCGTATTATATCTTATTATATTAAGTGAGCAATTCTTGTATATATATGTATATGTAATTGGTTTTTCGGAAACGGCTTCAACGATTTGGATGAAACTTTGTATTTAGATAATGTTTTACATTTCAAGTATACCTAGATAGGGTTTTTTTTGGAAGACACCAGATATTATTTTTAGTTTACTCCCTGGTGAAGGTAAAACTATGAGATTATAAACATATTGTTGATAATATTTCTAGAACCGGTGTTTATCAATAACTATTTTACTACATACATACATACATAAATCACGCCTATTTCCCAACGGGGTAGGCAGAGGCTACGTCCTTCTACCTGCTACGATCCTGGCATACTTCTTTCACTTCTTCAACATTCATTAATCTTTTCATGCATGCTCGTCGGTTTAGAGTACTCTTGACCTGACCATTCTTCAGAACGTCTCCGATTTGATCGATAAATGTTCGTCAAGGCCTGCCTCTTCCAACGATTCCTTTCACACTCGTATCATAAATTTGTTTAGTCATTCTTCATTCATTCATCCTCTCAACATGCCCAATCCATCTAAGCATCCCTTTCTCAATCCATGTAACTATATCTTCTTTCACACCACAAAGCTCCCTTATCACACTATTTCTTATCCTTTCACTCAATTTCACTTCTAACATACATCTTAGCGCTCTCATTTCTACTTCATTTATTTTACTTTCATGACTTTTCTGCCACACCCAGCTTTCACTTCCGTATATAGGTGTTGGAACCAACACTCCTCTATGCACTGCCAAACGAGCTTTCATAGAAATCCTCTGGCTGCTCATAAAGGAGTGTAACGCCCTATTCACCATATTACCGTCATTTACTCTCCTTCCTATATCACTCTCACACTTTTCCACTTTCACTATCTACTTAAAACTAAAATTATAACTGTAATCATTTTGAACATCATTGTATTTTCTTTTTTTTTCTCTAGTAGTAATGGACAACCTTAACTTATAATGCGAGTGCATTTATATAATCCACATTTTAGTAAATAGTTATTTGTCTTCGACTAATTAAGTTATTTTTTTAATACTGCTACATACGCGGTGGCCTGCATTGTAATCTTAAAGTATTGTAATAATCGGATCTACATCTTTTCAAGTGACGCCCAAGTGAATTACCTTCAGCCTAATATGTCATCAACTCTCTGTGCACACAACAACAAGAAAAAAATTGCAATTTGATTTTTTTACAAGGCGCAAGTTCGGCCATGAATGGAATACTGTTCGCACCTCTGCGATGGGTCTGCAAAATACCTCTTCCGTAGTTAATAATGCAGATGTTATCAAATACATCGAGCCACTTCAACTGCGCATGAACGTTACCTCGCTGTGCGTGTTCTATGGTCTGTACCATGGTGAGTGCTTTGAATAGTTATTCAGTCTAATTCCTTACTCTCTTTTCCACAACAGAACTATAGGCGCTAGGCTTCGGAGTCACCGTTTTACGGTAGCCTCCAACCCGGGCCGAAATAGAAAGTTCTCTATGTGTTATCTTTGTCGTATCGTGAATCTGTGGAACCATCTCCCTCTCAGAGTGTTCCCTTCTTCTTACGACATTGGGTCCTTCAAGTGTCACGTAAAGAGATATTTATGCAGGCAGGCATGAACAGTGGTGACCACCGACGGATTACCGATCTCTCGGCGGTCGACATTTGGTTTGGATTGTACTGTGCTTATCATCAAGGACAGGACGGTCAATTTGCAGATCTTCTTTAAACAAAAAAAAAGGGGCCAATTTGATCCACAATCACCATGTGATATAGACACTCCAAGTGACAGACTTCCAAGGCGTTCAATGTTGTTTGAGAAAGGGTTACAATAGCATTTATTTGAAAATGGTGCCAAACCTGGGTTTGAACCCTAAAATGACATGACCTTTCAGTGACTGAAACCAACCTGTTGAAAGAAACCATAGCGTAGCAACGGGATTTATTCTAATACACATCTGGCTACCTAAAACTTTGTAGTCAAAAATCTATTGTTAAGAATGTATAGGTACACAACGTATTTCCGTGGCTGCATTTGAGAGTCCGTTCTTCTAGGTTTCGCGAATTACCATCTTTATCCACATCGTTACATCACAGCAGGAGAACCTAAGGCCAACCAGTTAGACCTCTAAAGAATAAGAATAATCCTGAAATTAAGAAGTAACTATTATAAACCATAATCTCCTTACACTCTGAACATAGTTTTTCACGATCGCTGATTAAATCATTTTCATTATCAAATCATCCAAAACATTATCAAACAATATTGAAATGGTCTCCACAAAATCAATTAATACAGAAATTACAAATAATTAATATCTTAATCATATTATTAAATAAGAGTCAAAAACAACACTTAACAACCAAATTTTCATCCTTGCAGAATTTACAGAAAGGCTCCCTAAATTTAGAACATCAAGTAAATCATTGTCTCAACTAGTTACTGTGTGTTTACCGTTTATATCGGGACCTGTGGTGAATGTTAATTGAGTGTCGGGACCTCTTCAACTGGAGAGACGCCTCTAGAGGTTTCGTTACGTAGATAGGATACAGAATACCTTAGACCAGTCGACGTCAAACCTCTTTGTTAGTTTCAAGTAATTTCCAAATGGTTTTGCTTTTATATGCGAGAGTTCTCAAGTGTAATGTTCATCAACAACTGCTAACAGCCTTAACCAAAAGCTCATATTGTTAATTATTATTATATATATTGGTAATTTATTTTTTGGCTATATTTGGCAATACTTTAGTATGCGTTGTATTGTATATATAGCTCATATTTAATGACGTGTTTGTTTTTATGTTTTAATGTAATTACTTGTAAAGAACTTGTAACCAAGAGAACTGAAGATCTGTAGTTCAGGTCATTTTAACTTTTTCAGACTCCAAACCTCACAATATTTTTTTTGTGCATTTTTTGTCGATTGTTTGTTGATTGTAGTAAATTAAGTTAATTTAGTAATGTGTGAGGTCTAATTAATAAAACTTATTATTATAATTATCTTTTGGCAGTCGGCGCTTCTCTTGGACTGATTTAAAATCAAGTAAAGTTTGATTAATTTATTGTATTTGAGTATATATATATATATATCTCTACATGTTATTAATGATCGAAGAATATGCAACATCTTCTAAACTAGTTCTTACTACGCAGCCGCTTTGTTGACCATAAGTAAACTTTGAAATAATTCATAAAAAGTATTGTATGTCCTATTATTATAATCAGTTCAGCGGATTGAACTTAACTGATGAACAAATATTTAAACGTAATTTACAATTATTTAATAGATAATGTCCATTGTGAATTATGAACATGAAATATATTTTAATTAATATTAACACGCTTAGTCTAAAATCTATTGAGGACTGGATTTCAAGTGTAAGTACCAAAATACGACAATGGGAGCTTGGTAACAGATTTTCAAGTCGAGTTTGGCAGTTACCGAGATCGACGACAAGAAAAAGCTCCAACACTTTTCAAATCCACCTTAATCTCCGACTCTTTGTAGAGTTTGAATCTTTTGGCACGGCCATCTAGAGAATCAACATGAAGCTATCATCGCTTAATATAATAAATGTACTTTTAAGATCCATCGTCTGACAGCAAGATATTAATATGCTTGAAAAACTTATTTTTCTGCATGGAAAGTACACCTTTGTACGACACAATAAATATTAACGCTTTCGCGCTGCACTCACATATTCCATAAAACCACTCATTTTATGTTCCATATCATTTAGGAAGCAAAATAAATAGTATTTTTGTAGTTTTTTCTAATCAATTTATACTCTGCTATTAAGTTTCTTAACGAATCAAATGAAAGACAAATAATATAATATGTACTAATAAAAGAAATATACACAGTATTCATTTGGCGAAGAATCCAAAGAAACAAATATGTAGTCCTTTTTAATGTGATTTTTTGATGTACACTCACTTCACATATCTTTATATAATTACAAAGATCGTTAAACGAACGTAAATAAAAAAAAATATAATAAGCAATACTTTGTTAAAACTCGCCGACCTAATTGTCTATCCATCCGTTCATCGAAGCGGGCAGGCATCAGCAGAAATTAGGCCGCAACGCTACAAAAAATTCACAAACCCGCAGTCCGAACTCCGATAAAAACGCAAGCACTCAAAACTAAAAAACACTACCCGCCGTTACCACGAAATATATAACAAATAAAACTTTGCTATGAATATTTAATTTTTTTATAATAAACGACCTTAATTGTGCAGGAAAATAAAACCACATGATTAGGTACCGGCGAAATAGCGTAACGTCTTTACACTTTTCAACTAATCCTAATCCTTTTTTATACGATTTATATTTAGCAAAATTATGCAGAGATAGCATAGTGAAATAACTTCCGCTACAATATAATTTAAACCGGATACACCGTTTGATAATGGAAGTCGTTTTTTAATTAATAAGTTTTGTATAAGTCCAACAGTTGTATACTTTAATGAAATTTCTATATAAGTACATTGATCTTTTATTTTTACCGCTAAGGTTATGTGTCATACGATTTTCATCACTTTCTTTATGAAAAATTAGATTATATAAAAAATAGCCAGATAATAAGACTGTTAAATTGATTGACGCAAGAGTTACTTTGCTGAAATCCATCGTAATTAATTCATCTGAAATTTCTTTGCAACTTTCACCTGAAATCAAATTATCGGTTGTTTCGTCTTTCTGCCACAAAAAAAAAACGTTTGTTATTATGAATCTGAAAATATTAAATTTTCTTGGACTCGTAGGGTTCGAACCCAGATCGAACGACGCGGTGTCCATATAGTCTGCAGCTGAGCAAAAGCTATAACTCAAAAACAAATCTAAGGCCTCGTGGCCTTCATATTGAGCCGAGAGGTCGTGATGTCGATTCCGCACATGATGAACTTATGTATAATGAGCATAATTGTCAGTTGTGTGTCTGACTGTTAAATATCTATATAAGCATATGTATATTAGCTGGTTAGATACCATAATATAAGCTATATTTATATTTTTGGAATTAATTGGCCGTGTATGAAATTGTGTACTCATATTTATTTAATTATTTTTTTAAGCATATATTTAAAATACCATGGTTCGAAGTTTTGAAATAGTGTATTGGTATGAAAAATATTACTTTCAGTTTGTAAGTTAGTTTGAATAATAAGACGATGTCGTCGTCGTAACGTATAAAAATCTATGTAACTGTATTCAATGTTATTTTCAAATACGAAGCGAGATGAATACAAAAGCTGCTGGTTTTCAAAAAGCGCACCGCTTGAATAGAACGTCGGCCGTAAAACATAAAGAGTGAAAAAAGAATTCTTTTAACAAATATTACAATAAAATATGACGTGCTCGTTCTTTGTATATGTTATAGCGGTTTTTGTAATATAGATGTATTTATGTATAACGTGATGTTTTCAATTCTTTATCTGTTGTTGGTTTGTTTGATCGTCGTTGACAATATGGTGATTAGTAACCAATCGCATTATTATGTGGGATGTAGTTCCTCTGAGATCAATCGTCAGGTATACCAAATTCATTCATATATTTATTGCAAAGAGTCTTAATTCGTATAGGAAGATTATGAAATTAAAAGTGTATTAGACTTATTGAAGACACGATCTGTTATTTACTATAGAGATTTGGTATTATTCTTTCTGTTCCATTAAAGCATATTAGCGATCGCCCTAAGCTCGAAATTCGACCAGCGACGTTTTGATCATAGACTATTTTCTGTTTGACATTTACATTATTCATAAACAATGAGTATTATCTTTAACACTTGCTGTCACTTTTCGTTGAGTGACAATGTCAATATTTTGGGAGGTCTAAGTTCAATGGCACTTGCCGGGTTAGGATTCGCAGTATTAATTTATTTAATTAAATATATTAGTAATAGATATTATAGATCAATTTTAGCTTTCTACGTATAAACTTTAACTTAAACTTTAACCATTCCAAATCACACAGTATTCCGTGCACGCAATACGCTTAAAAAGGGGTACAAAGTTTTTGCTTCACGTATTAATATAATGATTATGGAGTCATCTTTTTATATTATAGTATATATTATTATTCCCTACTTTTGTTTATTCTTATTCATTTTCATATTCTACGTCCTTATTTCCTATTTCACTTCAATAGTTCCCAGCGTTTCTTTAAATAGGCGGATAATAATTCCGATTAGTAACAGAAAAACCCAATAGCTTAGTGAAATACTTACGTCACTGAATACTTTCTCATTTAAGTTTATTCAAACACAATTAAAAAAAAAAAAGATAGCTATCTTCAACGATTTTGATGAGTTCCCTTGTGTATCTTCGAAGTTGAAGGTCCAATGCATATGAAACTAAAATGAAAAAATAATAATAATAAAATGAAGTACACCCTGTCTAACAAAAAAAAACATCTAAAACGGTACATATACACAAAAGTTATAGCTGAACATCCATAAAAAAATACATTCGAATTGAGTTTTTTTTTTTAAGTCTGTTTAAAAGCATTAACATGTTAACTGTGTTAACATTACAGAAGTTAATAAAATACGTTAGTATATGTAATTTATATCTTTATCCGTTTGAACAAACTTGAAATTTGTAAAGCAAACACGAGGAATCATTTCATCAGAAGATGATGCAAAGGAAAAGGTAGGTTTGTACAGCATTGTTTATCTATATAATACAGTGAGTATATGAAATACGGTTTTTAATATAGTAACCTTGCTTTATTATTGAAGATGTTCCTTCACGGAAACGTAACATAATAAATGTTTGATGTATTTTAACATTATTAATTTCGCTTGATAGAATTTGTACTGCAAGTACATAGAAAGAGAACGTTGAAAGGTTTTTAGAGTTTATTTAACCTCCTAAGGACGAGACATAAAATTTTTAAATTCCCATATTTATGTGCAACTGCTAAATTATGATCTCAGATATGTACTAAAACTATGAAAGTCAATGTCAATTTTCTTTTTTTATGTTGGCTATGAGACAACTTTTCGTTTCATGTACAATATTTTTAAAGATGTTGCCGAGATACATTAAACTTTTTTTTTCTATTTCGATGTACCGACTTTGACTTTTTGAAAATTTGGCAAAATGGGCCTACAGGCGTTCACTGGGTAGTTAATGACTCGATTACAGCGCTTCCTATCGGATCTAAACCTGCATATCAGTCATCGTCTCGATAATATAAATATGTTATATAAATATAAGCTCAATCAGTCAAGTTGTTCAGAAGTTATGTAACCACTAAGAGACGTACACAATATTATTTTTATCTTCAATAAAAAAAAGATGGTAAAATACCTTATTTTGGCTTATGATTATAAGATAAGCATATACTATCGCGGACATTTTTTAGTTATACTAAGGATCAATATTTTTGTAGAACTTTAAATTTACGTATCATTAACCATTAAGCCAGTGCACGAGGATAAAGCAGTTCGGGAGGGCTTGCACTTCCGACTTACTTAGCAAAAAACTACCTTATCTATCTTAGCTGAGAGTTGTAGCTTAATGTTAGATAGATATTCCTCGTAAATCTGGCTTTCATATACAAAAAAATTTTTTGATTCCGACTTGTAGTTCCAGAAATTAACGTGCAACAAACAAAGAAACAAAGAAAAAATCTTTTCCGCTTTATTATATTATTAGTATAGATAACGTGTAAATTGTAATAATGATAATGAAAATACTGTTCCCGAAAATGTTTTTTGTCAAACATGGTATACAAGAAAGAAAATTCTACGTACGCCTATATATTTAATATTTATGCCTCACACATCCCGGGGAGTCAAACAATCCGTAATTTTTTGTTGGAAACCGCGGAACGGCACGTTTCCGAAAGTTATTTGATGTTTCCACGAGCCTTTGGAATCCTTTAATTAAATATCTGCGCCGTGCAGGTGTTGTCAGTGTTTATTTTTCAAATAATATGCGGATAACTCCTGACGCGTCTAGGGTTGTCGAAAAAACTTTATTGTAATACAAAAGTACTAGATTTTCTGCTAAGTTGGTATGTGCTAGCTCCAAAATTGTAATATCTCTTTGTATTGTCAAAAATACGAGCTTTTAACTATATGCATAAGCATGTATATACCGGTACTTGTAACTAAAAACATTTTTTTTTTGGTCTGTCTGTCTATTTGTTCCGGCTAATTTCCGAAACCGTTGGACCAATCTTTATAGATTAACTTAGACTACTTATATTTTAGAAAAATAATTAGGGTTCCACGCAAATTAAATAATATGTAATTATATAATTTTTTTAAACCGGAGGGTAACTGCCATGCGTGAAGGTGGGGTGGGGTTACCACGGTACTGACGGTATTATGTTAGTACACGTGAGCGGCGCCGCGGGCACAGAAAGTTACACATATATTGATGTATTCCAGTCCGAAGGGTGTGTCTTCCAATACGCAGTAGCACATGAAGCGTTCAAACTCAGTTCTCAGAATTGCGATTCTCTTTAGATAGATCATGCACAGCTTTTGACTACATTGACCACTGAACATCAAATGAACAACGTGCGTCATCATCAACAACAACAACAACATCATCACCACAACAGAACCACGCGGTCTTAGTAGCGTCCATCTCTGCACGAACAAAGAACTTAGCTAATTCTTACCATAGCCGAACCGTACTTATGTTGAACTAGCTGGTACCCGCGAGTTCGTCTGCGTAATATTGGATATACACAGATAGATCTCGAAACACGACAAACCTACAGTAAATCGTAGATGGGTATGTCACTATGTGTATGGTGGACGCCCTACCTACCACCCTTTTTTTTTTTTTTTTTTTTTTAGCCTGTTAGCCTCAGGGGCCCTAAAGCCGCTGCGGCTTTTACAGCTTCACCGGACATGGGGGCGAGCGCAGAGGGCACTCAGCCGCGAAAGTTTTGTGGACGACTCGCACGAGGGTGTCAAAGTGGCCGGACCTCGGCTCGGGCGGTCGTCGCGTTCGCAAATAGGTCGCGATCTATTCGAATCCCTACACCTACGATTCGAGCTAACTAAATATACACATAGGCACGTTCCCTTCCTCCTGGGAGGAAGGAAGGAACCGTGCGTATGTGTATTCAGTAATCGGAATGTTTCTACACTAACTAGCGCTAACTAACTAGCGTAAAAAAAAGAAAAAAAAAGGTCCCTCACAGAACCTATGTACCTGTGTGGTGTGCACGTGTGTATGTTCATACGTGTGTAGTGTTGTATGTAGGTAGCTAAGTGATGCACGTACAGTGTCACTTGTATCGCGCGGGCGGTTGCCTGACCCAAGGGTTTCACACCGAGGAACGGACCTAGGCTTGGGTTACCGCTAGAGAGGGTGGACGTGACGGGTGTGCTGGAGCGAAATTGACCGCCCGCCCTCTGTGGAGAGAACGGTGGTTACGCGGGCGTGGGCGCTGGCACGCTCTGTTTGGAGAGACGGATGTGTAATATTTATTCGAATTTTCGATGTGATCGTCGGGATCAATAAAAATATTGCGCGGCCGGCGTTTGCACCGGATGTCCGTGGGTGCCGGAACATAAGTGGCGGCTGTTTTTATTAACGGATTCGCGTGGTTCGACGCGGTGTCGAAATACGAACGGGAGAGCTGTTTAACGTAGGCATGTATCGAAGGAAGCTCCATATCTCTATGGAGATCTACGCTTCGAACATACCACGGGGCCCCGGTGAGACGATAGAGGAACCTATTCTGTATCGATTGTAACCGTTTGAAACTCGACTCGGACATATGTGCGAACACGGCGCAACTGTATGTCAAAATTGGTCGAATACACGTCTTGTAGAGCGTGAGCTTATGTCGCGTGGACATTTTACTCACCGAACATAACAGAGGATGCAACCGGCCCAGGACCCACGCGGCCCTGTTCCTAACCTTACGGATGTGGGGTCTAAAGGAGAGCCTACTATCTAGGGTTACCCCTAGATATTTGGTCTCTCTTACATACGGAATCGGATTATCGTAGAGCTTAACAGGTTTAAGCTTCCACGGTATCTGTGACGAATCCGCATCGAAGAGCATCGCGGCGCTCTTCGAGGGATTAACGGCTATACGCCACTCGTTAAACCACTTCCCGAGAGTGGTCACGGAGCGTTGGACTTTGTGTCTGAGGTGGGATCTATTCCTATCTGAGGCATATAAGACTGTATCGTCAGCGTATAGCCCTACCTCGACCTCCGGGAGTCGAGGTAGGTCACTGACGTACAGGTTAAATAGGCTAGGAGCCAGGATCGAACCTTGGGGAACGCCTGAGCGTATTGGACGGGGCGTGGACAATTCACCTTCCACTCTATAGCGGAAGGTGCGATCTGTTAAATAGTCGCGAATTATTTTAATTAGCCTATCGGGGACTTCAAAGCGGTACAACTTGTAAATCAATCCCTCGTGCCAGACCTTATCAAAGGCCTTGGCCACGTCGAAAAAGACCGCAAGTGTACGGCGGGGTTTATAAAGTTCAGCAAAATTAAATGCAACGTGCTCCGTGAGGCGGTGCACTTGATGAGTGCAAGAATATCTAGCACGGAAACCGAATTGCTCAGGCGGATAGAGGTCTTTCTCCTCTATTATTGGCTTGAGACGGTTCAGAAGGATCCGCTCGTAAATTTTCCCTAACGTATTTAGGAGACTGATCGGGCGATAGCTGTCGGGAAGCGACGCGCTCTTGCCGGGCTTACGGATACCTATGACTATTGCCTTTTTCCAGGCGGCTGGAAAATGGCAGTGGACTATGGCTACATTGAAGATGCAGACCAATAGAGCTATGAGGCGATCAGAAAGAAGCCTAAGTACTTCATTCCTGATCCCGTCGGGACCTGGTGCTTTTCTGAGCTTAAGGCTTTTTATAATGGAAAGAACCTCCTCAGACGTGACTGGGGACAGGGAGGCTGTCGCGGGGAGCTTATCCAGCTCCCGCACGCATCCATCGATACCCTCGACCCGGTCGGTATTTGCATCGACACTGTTCGGAGAGCACTGGCTCTCCAAACAAGTGGCGAGGCACTCCGCCTTGTCGCTGCTATCGAAGGCGAGCGGTATACCGGGACCCCTCTCGAGGGGGGGCATAAGATAAGAAGCCTCTATTTTGAGGCTGCGAGCTAGTTTCCAGTAAGCCAGATGCGACGGCCTTAGCCCTTCGACGAGGGCGTCCCATCTGTGACTCCTGAGTTCTAATATGCGGGCTCTAACCGCTCTCTGAAGCGCGCGTAAGCGTGCGCGGTTTTCCTCGGTCGGATAGTGGTCGTGCGCACGAGTCGCCGCGTTCTTTTCCGTCAACAACGCCCGCACGTCGGCAGGGAGTACGAAGCGGCGATCGCTCGCCTCTTCGACCTCTCTCGAGGCTTCTCCAATGCCGACCTGCAGGTGGTCGACCAGGGAATCGATCGCGAGATCTACATCCGCAACGGACCCCAATACGTCCGGGATCCTATCTAAACTGGACGAGGACGGCCTGTCCGCAAGATAATGTTTTAACTTAGCATAGTCAACCACTTGGACCGAAGGAGGGCTAGAGTCGTCTGGTTGACCTAGCTGCATGATGACCGGACGGTGGTCGGAGTCGAGCTCGTGTACGACCCGAATGAGTCGTAACCGAAGCGCGATACCTTTAATGAGAGCTACATCAAGCACTGTCGGCATACAGTTGTCTTGAAAGTGGGTGGGAGTGGGTGGCGCTATGACATCAAAGTTTAGCACGTTCGTTAGCTCTTCGAGTTTAACACCATTTCTGGAGTCTCTCCAATTGCCAAACGAAGTGTGTCCACAATTGAGGTCACCCGCTATAATGACCGATTCACCGAGCGAAAGTAGCTTTTCTAGGTCAGACCTGAGAGGCACTTTCCTCGGCGAGAGATAAACTGAAACTAACGTTATGGACGGGTGGTCGGTCATTCCTAGTCTACACACGGATACTTCCATATTGGTAAGTATCGGAGGATCTACCGGCGTACAATATAACGATCGTTTGTAATAAATGAGAGTGCCGCCCCCGCGGCCGGCCCGGTCATTTCTTACAATATTGTAGTTCGCGATTTTAGGATCACGTTTACTACGCTTTAAGAGCGTCTCCTGCACTAAAAGAACATCTACTTACCTCACTGAATATTTCACATTTAAGTTTTTTCAAAAACAATATTTAACAAAAAAAGAAAGCTAACTTAAATGATTTTAATGAGTTCCCTTGTTTATCTTCGAAGTTGAAGGTCCAATGCATATGAAACTAAAATGGGACTACTTTTGAAGTACACCCTGTCCAACAAAAAAAAAAAAATCATCTAAAACGGTACATAAACACATAAGTTATATTATGTGAACAATCCATAAAAAAAAAATTCGAATTGACTAACCTCCGAATTTTTTTAAGTCTGTTTAATAGCGTTAACATGTTAACTGTGTTAAAATTACAGAAGTTAATAAAATACGTTAGTACAATTTATATCTTTATCTGTTTGAACAAACTTGAAATTTGTAAAGCAAACACGAGGAATCATTTAATCAGAAGATGATGCAAAGGAAAAGGTAGGTTTGTACAGCATTGTTTATCTATATAATACAGTGAGTATATGAAATACGGTTTTTAATATAGTAACCTTGCTTTATTATTGAAGATGTTCCTTCACGGAAACGTAACATAATAAATGTTTGATGTATTTTAACATTATTAATTTCGCTTGATAGAATTTGTACTGCAAGTACATAAAGAGAACGTTGAAAGGTTTTTAGAGTTTATTTAACCTCCTAAGGACGAAATATAAAAATTCAAAATTCCCATATTTATGTGCAACTGCTAAATTATGATCTCAGATATGTACTAGAACTATGAAAGTCAATGTCAATTTTCTTTTTTTTATGTTGGCTATGAGACAACTTTTCATTTCATGTACAATATTTTTAAAGATGTTGCCGAGATACATTCAACTTTTTTTTCTATTTCGATGTACCGTATTTGACCCTTTGAAAAATTGGCTAAATGGGCGTACAGGCGTTGACTCGGTAGTTAATGGCTCAACTACAGCGCTTCCTATCGGATCTATAAACATATATATAAGCCATCGTCTCGATAATATAAATATGTTATGTAATATGAGCTCAATAAGTCAAGTCGTTTAGAAGTTATGTAACCACTAACAGACGTACACAATATTAATTTCATCTATTATTTTTATCTTCAATAAAAAAAAAATATGGTAAAATACCTTATTTTGATGAAGGATTATTATTTTTGTAGATCTTTGAATTTACGTATCATTAACCATTACGCCAGCGCACGCGGATAAAGCAGTTCGGGAGGGCTTGCACTTCCGACTTACTTAGCAAAAAACTACCTTATCTATCTTAACTGAGAGTTGTAGCTTAGTGTTAGATAGATATTCCTCGTAAATCTGGCTTTCACATACAAAAAGATTTTTTTATTCCGACTTGTAGTTCCAGAAATTAGCGTGCTTAAACAAACAAACAAACATAAAAAAAATCTCTTCCGCTTTATTATATTATTAGTATAGATAACGTGTAAATTGTAATAATGATAATGAAAATACTGTTCCCGAAAATGTTTTTTGTCAAACATGGTATACAAGAAAGAAAATTCTACGTACGCCTATATATTTAATATTTATGCCTCACACATCCCGGGGAGTCAAACAATCCGTAATTTTTTGTTGGAAACCGCGGAACGGCACGTTTCCGAAAGTTATTTGATGTTTCCACGAGCCTTTGGAATCCTTTAATTAAATATCTGCGCCGTGCAGGTGTTGTCAGTGTTTATTTTTCAAATAATATGCGGATAACTCCTGACACGTCTAGGGTTGTCGAAAAAACTTTATTGTGATACAAAAGTACTAGATTTTCTGCTAAGTTGGTATGTGCTAGCTCCAAAATTGTAATATCTGTTTGTAATGTCAAAAGTAAAAACTTTTAACAACATGCATAAGAATGTATATACCGGTACTTGTAACTAAAAACATTTTTTTTTTTAATTTGTTCCGGCTAATTTCCGAAATCGTTGGACTAATCTTTATGGATTATATAAACAATAAGTAACTATATTATTTTTTTAAACCGGAGGGCAACCGCCATGCGTAAAGGCGGGGTCACCACGGTACCGACGGTATTATGTAGTACACGTGAGCGGAGCCGCGGGCACAGCTAACTACACATATTTTGGTGTATTCCAGTCCGAAGGGTGTGTCTTCCAATACGCAGTAGCACACGAAGCGTTCAAACTCAGTTCTCAGAATTGCGATTCTCTTTAGATCATACACAGCTTTTAGACTACATTGACCACTGAACATCAAATAGACAACAACAACAACAACATCACCACTACAGAACCACGCGGTCTTAGTAGCGTCCATCTCAGCACGAACACAGAACTTAGCTAATTCTTACCTTAGCCGAACCGTACTTATGTTGAAATAGCTGGTACCCGCGACTTCGTCTGCGTAATATTGGATATACACAGATAGATCTCGGAACACGACAAACGTAAAGTAAATCGTAGATGGTTTTGTCACTATGTGTATGGTGGACGCGATCCCTACCACCCCGCTATATTACTGCATATGTACCGGCTGATTTCGGAACACGACAAACGAAAAGAAAATTAGACATGGATTTATCACTGTTTGTATGGTATTCTCGTATATGCCAATATGAATCCAATACATTAACCGTCCCAATAAAACTTACAACCTTACAAACTTTACATCTATTATATTTGTAGGATAACCCTATGTGTTATTCCAGGTCATAGACTACCTGTCTGCTAAATTTCATTCAAATCCGTTCAGCATCTTTTGCGTGATTGAGTCACAAACATCCAAACATCCAAACATACACACTTTCACATTTATTATATTAGTAGGATAGACTCCTAGCATACGTGATCTCTCATTTTTATGATATTATGTCCTTGAAACGAGGCGTGAAGAGGTATTTGAGAAGGCCGGCTTGAGGTCGAAGAATGCTGATGAAATTTGTGTCACCGACACAAAAAGTTATGTATTAAATGCGTGTTTTATATAAAGCACATAAGTAAATAATGTAAAATAAATTGAAAACACGACTAAGTGTAGCGGATATCCGGCATACGTCACATACCGTGAGTATTATAACAATTAACTATGTTATAATAATTCATGTAATTTTATTTGTATTATCTTCGATCACATAAAAAATAAACATGCCTTCATTCAAAAAGGTTGAAAAAATACAACTTATTGAAAACCATAAATCGCGCCACCGTTTGTCATGGTAACGTGCGCACGCGCTCCAAGAACCCGCGAGTGCGCTTCCAAAACATGTGACCACATGTGGTTTTTTGCTACCTTTTTGGTATTCGATGGATTTTGGTATATTTACCAAGTAGATTCTTAATATTGATGAATTAGATTGACAAATTAAAATGTGGTCACACTGAAAACCCGGCTCACGCCAGTCAGCCGCGAGATCTAATGTTTGACGCGCGGACTCACACGTATCGCACCTGGCCGCGTATCGTAACGTCATCAATTCGTACCTACTTGCAATTATTTTGTGCCGTTATTTCCACTATTCACAATCCCTGGGCATAAAGCATCACAAACTACAATTACAATATAATCTTGTCACTTAACAGTCATTTGAAACCGGTGTGTACTGGATTATAAATGTGCAATAACATTACAAAGTAGTTGCAGTTGCCTATTGACGCTTGTAGGTAAAACTAGCGCGTTGCCGACATTAAACCGCCCTACCCCAAGAAGCTGAGTAAAACCTACTTACCGCAGAAACACAACATTAGATTATTTGGCTACGTTCTTCTGTACGGTGGAAGTATTCCATTAAGCGGATTGCCCCAAGTAAAGAACAATCTCAAAAGAAATTTATCTATGCCCTAAGTCTCTTAAATTTAAAATTATTTATTTTCTATATTAATTACATCATTTAATAGGTACATCTATAATAAGTATTACAATACTTATGGATTTTATAATACCTACTCTATTTTATTTTAACTGTATTTTATTTCTGTAACTTAGCGACAAGGCTGCATTACAGAGCTGAGCTAATAACTTAAAATGTTTATTTTTCCATTAAAAAGTATTTGTTTTATGAATACCTCTAAGAAAAATAAAAATAGATTGGATTCTGCCACAAGAATCCTTTTTTTAGAACTAACTATTTAAACCATTAGCCATAAGAACCCGCGATAATTCGCGGGATGCCCCTCCTCCCCGCATAACACGCAACTCGGTGGGACGACGGAGTTACGCTCGCGCGTGCACTCCCGTGTGGGGTGGTCCTCTCGGCACTTTACGCACCGCGGACGAGAATGACAGTTACGGGCAGCGTGCCCGTACAGCTGGCAGTTGTGGCACTGCGCAGGCTGGTGGGGTTTGTATGGGGGCTCCACGTTAATCCCGGAGAGCCCGCACACCGTCTCTAGCTGGAAGATGGCCTTTCCCTCGGGGGAAAGGTCCAATATGGCCACTACCATTTGTAGTGGCCGCTTATCTTTACTGTACATCCGGTGTACTTCCCGGATGGGATAACTTTGCTCCTTGAGCGAGGAGCACACCTCCGACGGGTCGAGCTCCACCGGAATGCGGCGGATGACCACTCGGAGGACGCGCTCCTCCGCGAGGGAATACGTATAAAATTGCAGACCTTTCTGCCGGAGGAGGGTGGTGAGTTTACGGTGAGTTTCCGAAGAACTCACCGAAATAGAGATCCCGTTGACTATATTTCTAGCCTTGTGGTACTCGAGTTTGAGTCTGCGCATCTCATTGCAGACTCCCATCCAGGCCGCCTTGTCCCGGATTATAATTGGAGGTGGGGCACGCTCTTTTTTCCCGCCGGCGGGCGCGGGGAGCTGGGAGGACGCGGGGGCGGCGGCGCCCCTGACTGCTGCCTTAACTATTACCTTAGGCGCCGGTTGAGCAGTCGGACTGCTACGCGCCGTTCGCTTACGCGACGCCACGACGGTGAAGCCGTCGTTCTCGGTATCCATCTCCGGAGATGGATCCGGCCTCGCGGGCGAGTCTTGTTCGACCGGAAGGGCCGAAAACGAATTTTTCGTCTTTAACGCGGTTTCCGTGGATCGCGCGGGACGGACGTACGGGCTATTTTTGGCAACCCTAGATTGTGATCGCGAGTTACGCGGCCCTCGCCTGACGGAGGCGGGGCTTGACCCGCGCGATTGGGTAGTCGGGACAGGGGGCGTGGCCGTAGACGTGGCCACGGCCCCGGATGACGCGGCGGACGGACGCGCAGCGCTGCGCGTGAGACGTTTGGGCGCGGCGCCGACTGGCGCGGCGCCAGTCGGTATAACGGTCGCGGCCGTGACGTCATCGGCCGCCTTGCTACCTGAAGCGGCCGCCTCGCTACCTGAAACGGCCTCATGACGGGTCGCGGTCGCAGCGGTGCGACGCACGCAGGCGTTCTCAGGTAGATTACGGTATTCCTCGTCTAGAGAGGGACACCGTAATACGACGAAATTTTGATAGCGCTGGTATTGAAATTCCAGCGCTTTCATCCTGGCTTGCAATTTGCCTATGCAAGTGGCCAGGTCGGTAACGTTATTTGCCATGACGGCAGAAGAGGGAGGACAATGGGACATTTTTATTTTATTTTAAATTAAAGGCCTCCCTGCCTTAGGGGCAGGGGGGTGCGCCAAAAACTTAAAAAGACTATCGGAGTCGGCAAGAGACCTGTGGTCAAGGTGCAATGACACACAGGAAGGACCTATCAACCCTAAGGAGCCCTAACAAGCCCGGGGCCTAGGACGCAGACCGGTAATTAAACCGGGCTAGGCCCAAACAGGTTCCCGGGGATGGAGTGTGCAGGATCGGAAGGTTTGGCAGGAGACACCTGGGGCAAGACTATGCGATAACCGCAAAGGCCTAGATTCCCAGGCCCGTCCGAGTCTGGCTGTTTGCCTCTGAAGGAGACAACCAGCGGGCTGCTCGGGTCACGCCCCGCTCACTTTAGTTAGCACCGTCAGGTATCCAGTGAGCGACCACAAAACCGTGGATTTATAAAAAACAAGCAAGTCGCACCGAAAAGTGCGGTTTACCACGCGAGCGTTAGACACCAGTTGGTTTACGTCGTTATTGCAACAATATATTCGAAATAAATTCCAAATATAAGATCGCAACAATTAAGTCACGTGATGGTCGAGAGCACAAACGGAGCGACACGTCCGTTCGCGATCAAGACCAAATCGGAACTCCCCCTACCACCCCGCTATATTACTGTATATGTACCGGCTGATTTCGGAACACAACAAACGAAAAGAAAATCACACATGGATTTTATCACTGTTTGTATGGTATTCTCGTATATGCCAATATGAATCCAATACATTATCCGTCCCAATAAAACTTACAACCTTACAAACTTTACATCTATATTATTTGTAGGATAACCCTGGTTAAAGTATGATTTTTACCGGGATAAAAGTACCCTATGTGTTATTCCAGGTCATAGACTACCTGTCTGCTAAATTTCATTCAAATCCGTTCAGCATCTTTTGCGTGATTGAGTAACAAACATCCAAACATACACACTTTCACATTTATTATATTAGAAGGATAGATTCCTAGCATACGTGATCTCTCCTTTCTATGATATTATGTCTTTGAAACGAGGCGTGAAGAGGTATTTCAGCAGGCCGGCATGAGGTCGAAGAATGCTGATGAAATTTGTGTCACCGACACAAAAAGTTATGTATGAAATGCGTGTTTTATATAAAACAAATAAGTAATTATTGTAAAATAAATTGAAAAAACGACCAAGTGTAGCGAATATCCGGCATACGTTACATACCGTGAGTATTATAAAAATTAACAATGTTATAATAATTCATGTAATTTTATTCGTATTATCTTCGTTCACATAAAAATTAAACATGCCTTCAAAAAGGTTGAAAAAATACAACTTATTGAAAACCATAGTTCGCGTCACCGTTGTCATGGTAACGTGCGCACGCGCTTCACGCACCCGCGAGTGCGCGTCCAAAACATTTTTGGTTTTTGCTACCTCTTTGGTATTCGATGGATTTTGGTATATTTACCAAGTAGACTCTTAACGTTGAGGAAATTAGATTGACGAATTAAAATGTGGTCACACTGAAAACCCGGCTCACGCCAGTCAGCCGCGAGATCTAATGTTTGACGCGCGGACTCACACGTATCGCACCTGGCCGCGTATCGTAACGCCATCAATTCGTACCTACTTGCAATTGTTTTGTGCCATTATTTCCACTATTCACAACCCCTGGGTATAAAGTATCACAAACTACAATTACAATATAATCTTGTCACTTGAAACCGGTGTGTACCGGATTATAAATGTGCAATAACATTACAAAGTAGTTGCAGTTGCCTATTGACGCTTGTAGGTATAACTAGCGCGTTGCCGACATTAAACCCCCTACCCCAAGAAGCTCAGTAAAACCTACTTACCGCAGAAACACAACGTTAGATTATTTGGCCACGATCTTCTGTACGGTGGAAGTATTCCATTAAGCGGATTGCCCCAAGTAAAGAACAATCTCAAAAAAAATATATCTATGCCCGAAATCTCTTAAATTTAAAATTATGTATTTTCTATATTAATTATATCATTTAATAGGTACATCTAAGTATTACAATACTTATGGATTTTATAATACCTACTCTATTTTATTTTATTCTAAGTTCTGTAACTTAGCGACAAGACTGCATTACGGAGCTGAGCTAATCAAGTAATTTTCCAATACATTTTATAAATATATCTAATCAAGTAATCATACAATTATGAACTCGGCGTGTTGAGTATAGAACCAGAACAACGGTCTCGCCTGTCTTACCACCTATACATGAATTTTTAGCCTGTACCTGCGCTCAGTCTGTTCACGCGTTTCGTCCAGTGCTTATATCTGTCAAAATAATACTTTTACGAAGCAAAATGTCTAATTGTGCAGTAAAAACTTGTAAAAACCAATATAGAAAGAAAAACTTGAAATCCAGTGATATCTCTTTTCATGTGTAAGTACTGATGGAATATTATTTTGCGTCAAAATAATTATTAATTACATGACACGCCGCCATGGCAGTTTAGTTTACTGAAGACGCTGTAGTGTTGTGCCTACACTTGATTGTATCGAGTGACTATCTTTACTAACCTAACCTACATTTACGAATTTTATGAATATAGACTAGGTCCTACCTTATTTAATTAATATTGTTTCTTTTAAGTATGATTCTAAATATAATTTCTTTCTAAATATTCATTAGTAAAGAATATTAATTTGTCCTATCACAATATTTAGTACCTAATATAATGTTTTCGATATTGTAATGATAATATATGATATTTAAGTTATTTGAATTAGTATGAATATAATCTATTTACTGATATATTTTTAGAAATTTACTCAGTGAGAATTTTTGTGATCTTGCAGCTTTCCTAAAGACCCAAAGACAAAAGAGAAATGGATAGATGTAGTTCGTAAAGATGGATGGTTTCCAGGGCCTCGAACTACAATATGTTCTCAGCATTTTGAGGAATCATGTTTTGATTTGAGCAAGAAAAGGCAATATTTATTACCAAATGCAGTACCTACGTTAATACTTGATGTAAGAAATTTTATAAAAATATTGTATAATTAATATTGTCATTAATTGTTCATGGTTAGTGTCACTATAAAACTATACTTACTTTAATTTTCATTGTATTTATTTTAGATTGAGGAAACTGTACAAGAAAATGAAAATGAAATGGATGTTGAAGTCACTGCTAGTTTTGTACCAGATATGATTATTGATTCTCCTCGCAAAAAAAAAACTAAAATCACGTATAGAATGCCTGGAACGTATATCGCATCAACGTTTATTAAAAATAAAACGCCTACAGTGCCATCAAAGGCGTTTGAAGCCTAAATTATCTCGCATGGAGGATTTACTTCAAGACTTGAAAATGAAAGATTTAATGAACAAAACCGATGTCCATATATTAAGCGGAATCAATATCTCAAGTGCTGAAATAATTAAGAGATAGTTTATTAAAAGTAAAAATCTTCCCAATGAAAAGAAATACTCGGAAAATCTTAGGAAAAGAGACAGACTTACAATAAATTAATTTTATTTGAAGGTTCTTGAAAATGTTTTAACTTTTTGTTATTATATATATTATGTTTTTAGTGGTTAAGATAATTATGTTATCATTATTATAATAAACAAGTAAAATAAACATTTGTCGAAGTTATTTTTAACACCAACGAATATATCGATACAATGTCCGTACCGGCGGACAACGCACTTCGCTTTAGAGATAAGGGACAATCCACGCCGTACCCCGTGCCCTTCCTTACAACCGCGTAAATGAATCGCATTGTTTCGATACTTATAACAAGTTTTGCACTCTCTAGGTACAGTGAGCGGACTTTATTACTCTATGCAAGTAATAAATAACTTAAAATGTTTTTTTTCCCATTAAAAAGTATTTGTTTTATGAATACCTCTAATACTAAGAAAAATAAAAATAGATTGGACTCTGCCAAAAGAATCCTTTTTTAGAACTGACTATATATACCATTAGTCAAAAAGAACCCTGGAGTCTCAAACGGCATGCCGTGGCTTCGTTATAAGAATCCTATATTTGTGAAAAAGAATACTGCACCCATGTTGGTGGAAGATGAAAACCCAAATACCTACACAGCTTTATGTAAATTTGAGTCAAACTTCACTAAAAACTTTATTCGGAATTTTACTAATTCTTTTCTAAGTAATAAATCTAGAAATCACACAATGGAGTACGTTCGCAAGAAGTCTTCAACTTGACTGCAAATGTAATGAATAAAATTAGTATTATAACGCGAGCTCATTTAAAGTCAGTTCGTATAAATTATTCCTATGTTATTCTACAAAGACAAAACATTGTAAAAGTTACAACAGGCTAGATAGATATACAAAAAAGTCTCCTTTTTTATTTTAAAGAAATGTTATTAGCGGAACTTAATTTTTCTTTTAGACAAGTGGCCAAATCTGAAACTAGTTATATGATTATTTTTGCATGATGCAGCACGTCTGTTGTAAGTTTTTGAATCGAAGTTCCTTATTGTGAAATGGGAGCTGCGTGGGATTAATGGGAAAAGTGTCCGACCGACTCTAAAAAGAGACAAATTCATACATCTATAGGATTTAAGCTTGCGAGAGAATGAGATAGAATATACACAGGTAAAGGTGGCAATAACGGTTGATTTTCAATAATGAATTACGCTGTTGTATTATTTTTCAACAATCATTTTTATAAACTGTTGTCGTTATTCTGCTGTTCGGTAATTTTCTGTTATGTATCGTATTCACAAAAGTGTACTTTCTCCATGCACATAAGGATTATAAACGTAAATTCAGAACATTCATTATTAATATCGTAACTGGTGTGTGTTTGTGCGAGTGTGGGCAACGTGAGTTCCATCTCTTACATACCTATTCATGGTTGCATAATGCTTGCTTTTTCACACGTTGCTATAATACTGGCTTACCATTGTCATTGTCAACAATAATTACGAACACTGGATAAATCGACAACAGTTCGACAACAGATTTTTTATTTTCTCAATAATTTATTATTCGTTGCGTAGAAATAATGCAATACATTATTCGTTGTTGTAATAATGTCCACCTCTATTCACAGTTATTGCAAGTCCTGATTTTCACGACTATGATAGTCGTCGAACTAGCCTAGCGGTGTGACGACCAGACTTATACGTACCGTTGTATGTTCAATACGAATGGTCGATAGTCCGAGTTCCGCTGGCTTTTATTTAATAAACTTATAATTCATGCTCCAATTTTTTACTAAACACAATTTTATTACTTGATTGAATCTTGGAAAATAATACTAAAGTGTTCCGTTAAGCAGAAACACGTCCACTGTTGGAGATAGGCTCCCAACAAAGATCGCAACTAGTGTTGTACTGATTTTCGCATCTTCACTAGGTTATTGGTCCACCTTGTGGCTGTATTTTCCGATGCACACCTCTCGAGAATTTTCAACTCCACATGCCATCCGTTCTATGATAATGTGCCCGCCACAGCCATATAGGTTTAGCAGTTCTATGTTGGTGACTCAGGTTTTTAACAACAAAGGTGGCAAACAAGCATGTGGCCTGCCTATATGTAATCCGCTACCGTAGGCTCTAGACGCTTGTAATGCCATAGATATCACTAGCCCATTGTCGACTTTGGGTGGAGTCATTTCACTAGTCGTACTGCTCCGAGTAGAGAGAAATCTCTAAAGAATCTTCTCTATGCCCTACCTCTCGAAGGTTCCTCATATCTACTAATTTCTAATTAGATCAAGCAAGGGAATTTCAATCATAACCCTTTCCGTTACCCTTTAAATGACCTTGGATTTTTTTATGAGATTCATAGTTAATGGCCACCTATCAGCACCATAATAAATCACAGAAAAAACACATTGGTTTAATACTGTTAAAATAAAAATATCTAAAAATATTTCCGCGTTAAGGTGACAACCCTAAAATGAATTCAATCGAAAAAGTATTCGTGAAACACATCACCTTGTGTCTGTATGAAATCAGTAATGAAAAAGAGTCACACAATAACGTTGACGTAATTCTCAAACAAAAAAGATCACACAGAAATTTATCTTAATATTGGACCCAAAGGTTTGGTTAGCGTTTAATTGTATTTATCGCTATGTTAAGTGATCGCATGGTAAAAGATTATGTCCCCTTCATAGGGTAACAAGTTTTTTACTTTTCATTTTTTTATTGCTTCCTGGTGTAGTAACGGTGCTAACCTAATTAAGCCTAATCCAAAAACAACAAAGACCACAGAGAGATCGACCTTACTGTTATCCTGAAGGGTATCTAACCAAAACCAGAGCCGCTGATGGCTTAGGCTTGGGGGCGAGCGCTTAAGGCACTAAGCCGCGAAAGCGTGTGCAACAAGCGCGCTAGAGTGCCAAACTGGCCGGACCTCGGCTTGGGCTGTTCCCGCGATTGCAAGGAAGTCGCGATCTGACTAATTCCCTATCCGTAAAATTCGAGCTAAACTAACATACACATATACAGCGTTATTGTTTATTATATATGAAAGCGGGCAGGGGCTGGTTCCATAGACTAAAACCAACAACTTTTGTTCTACGACTTTTCAAAATTCATTTGTAAATTTTTTCATACAAAAAATAATAATTCATTTAATAAATGTAACTTTATGGAAACTCGGTAGCGCCACTGAGTAATACACGGTTAGGTACTTTTGTTTGCGGGCGGGCACGGCACGGGGTACGACGCGGGGCGTGGCGTGCGGTGTGCAGTGCGGGTAGACTTTAAAGAATTTAGATAGTCCAAAAAATCATTGATAATTTTTTTTAGTTATGTATTAGGAATTGGGTAAAGTTGTAGAACGAATGGAACTTCTAATATTGTATTTGCACTGCAACTGGGACTAGTAGTTTTAGTTATTAATTGGTGATGGTTGGAATTTTTTAAATGCCTACCTCGCTAGTTACCACCCTCAAGTTGTAAATCTATCGCCAAATACCAATAGATATGATCCGGCAGCAGCGCTTGAGACCCAGTCTTCCACTAGACTTAGCGTGCTACCATTGTGGCCACAACGCAAACATAAAAAATAAAAAAAATCTAGGAATATAGACAGAATTTTTTTTTTATCTCGAAAAAATCTATACAATCAATAAAATTGAAGTGTCTGTTTTAATGTCAAAATAGCAGTGTTTTACTAAATTCATATTAAGTATTGTAAGGTATTTAGATTAAATAAACCCAAGGTACTTCACTATAATTCACTTCATTAACTGTGTTAATCTTGCACATCCAGCCTGCCTAGTCATAAATCTCGTAAAAATTGTTTGGTTGTTCGAATAAGGATCGAACACTGGCTTTGATAATCAGAGTAATTAGTTATCAACAGCATCCATAGATGGATGCTGCTTCGATTTCTTGCCTGGTGCTCAATACCTAGAGGCGATCTTCTGATTCTGCCGCTCAGATCCACGACTATTGATGCGAAGTGTCGCCAACAACTTACGCTTTGCCTCTCGCCTTGAGCACGTGTCCGGGTTCGGCTGTTTCGAGGACCCTGCCAGCACAATGCTGGGATGCCTCCTAATGGACTTCGTCTATTTTCGGAAGAGTTCACACGGCATATTTACTCGATTGTACAATCAGTACAATGTTCTATGCCCATATTGTGGTCGTATGATTACATCAGGGTGGTAATAATATACCAAAATTCCTGATGTTATCCCACTTCTGAATTGAAAGGTATTTAATCTAAATACCTTACAGTATATACGATACCTATAACAAAAAGCCCATTTTAACATTTTTGCCTGTCCGTTTATCTGTCTGTTTGTTTGTTTCGAGTAATCTCCGAAACGGTTGGACTAATTTTGACGGGACTTTCAATGATAGATAGCTAATTATATAGGGAGTAACTTAGGCTACTTTTATTATAGAAAAATAATAAAGGGTTCCGCACAAATAAAAAAAAAATGGTCATGGTGAATCAATTCGGGCGCTTAAATGGCATATGCTGAGTAAACCATAAGATATATAGCAAATTAATGTACTGCATAACTATAAGCATTAAAAAGACCCACAAAAAAGTTCGGGAGAGTCATTTTTGTCTTTAAAATAGCCGGGAGCGGGGGTGCAAGATTCGTGCGGGCATTCTGTAGTCTACGTGAGCGAAGCCAAGGGCACAGCTAGTATTCAAATAATATCTTTTTGCCTCGCATTTTTCAATTTGGAGCGATAAATGTTGTTTTGTTAAAACATAATAACTCAAAAATAGTTCGCTTTTGTATAATGCATATGGGGGTTAAAATTATCGCAAATAGTCACTCCCATCACCTCCTACGGAAATAGGTCGAATTACTAATAATCCTGTATACATTCAGTCAAAAATATATGGTGAATGGATGATTTGTATGGTTCCAAATTCAATTTTTTGTTGTTAGATTGGCACAACTGCTTTTCATTTTGGCGCACAGTTTGAGTTGCATCTGTCATTTAGATTAAATACAGTCCTGTTTAAAGTAAGATCATATTATCTAGTGTGTATTGCGATTTTCACGGACAAAACATCGAACACGGAGTTTGTCTTAAATGTTGCATCGCCATGGAATTTTGTGTTCAGAGACACTGAAAATGTTACAGAAGGCTTACGGTGAATCGACTATATCAAAAACACGTGCTTATGAGTGGTATAAAACGGTTAAAAGTGGTCGAGATATGCTGGAAAATTTACCTCGCCCTGGTAGGCCATCAACGTCTTCAACTGAAGTTAACATCGCAAAAGTGAATAGTGACTGAAAATCTTCATTAAAGTTTGAGAGAGATAGCTGCTGAACTTTCTGTGTCTGAGTTGATCTGTATCATTTTAAATAAACACTTGGGTATGAAACATTTTGCCGCTTGGCTAGTCCCAAGAGACCTGAATTTTCCCCAAAAACATAATCGCAAAAGAGTCGCTGAGGAAATGCTAGAACGAGTCAATTCTCACCCAACATTCATAAAACGCAGTGCTAATGGTGATCAGATGTGGGTTTACTAGTTTGACATGCAAACTAGTCAACAAACTTCGGAGTGGCGCCTTCCAACTGAACTAACACCGAAAAAAACCACGCCAAAATCGATCAAAAAAAGTCAAAGTCATGTTTTCTTTGACTATCGCGATATATATCTATCGAACTATCGTGCACTCGGAATTCTTACCGGAAGGTAAAACCGTAAATAAAGTATATTATTTCAAATTTATGCAGCGTTTAAAAGAGCAAATTCGACTAAAAAGGCCAGATTTGTAGAAAGAAAATTCTTGGATTTTGCACCACGATAATGCGCCTTCGCACAAGGCCATCGTTGTGAGCGAATTTAAGACCAAAAACTCGATAAATACCATCGAGTAAACACTTTATTCACCATGACGTTACACTAAATATCTTTATAAGTAAATGTTAGCAAGTAACACATAAGCGCCCAGAGAGGTCAACAAGCTTTCGGGGCAATTCTTTTTTACAACCCTTGACCTTGCCCAAGGTTATTACCAAGTAGGTATTCACGAAGACTCAATAACTAAGACTGCATTTGTTACTCCATCCGGTCAGTTTGAATTTTTGAAAATGCCCTTTGGCCTCGCAAATGCGCCAGCTGTATTTTCTCGGTTAATACAGATGACACTAGGTAGGGTCGATCAAAACATTGCTCTGTATCTTGATGACGTCATGTTGACTACAAAAACAGTAGAAGAAGGTTTAATACTACTAGAAAAGGTTTTACTATTATTAACACGGGCAAATTTAAAACTAAATCTTGGTAAATGTTCTTTTCTTAAACGTACCGCCACTTATCTAGGCCACGAAATATCAGCTGGTACAATACAACCGGGCCAGGCTAAAATAAAATGTGTTGCAGAATATAACCGACCTCGGAATGTACATGAGATTAGACAATTTATCGGTTTAACATCGTATTTCAGAAAGTTTGTTCAAAATTTTGCACAAATAGCCCGTCCTCTTACCCTACTTACAAAAAAGGATGTAAGATGGCATTGGGGCACTGACCAAGAGAATTCGTATCAAACCCTTAAGCAGCGGTTGATTGATTATGAACTTGAAACACTTGCTGTTGTTGAATCACTTAAGAGGTTCAGAATCTATCTTACAGGCATCGGAGTTAAAGTAGTAACGGATTGCTCAGCACTTAGAACTACCCTAGTAAAACGCGACTTAATTCCGAGAATAGCTCGCTGGTGGCTGGCAATACAAGAGTTTGACCTTGAGATTGATTATAGGCCAGGCCAACGTATGAAGCACGTAGACGCGCTTAGTAGAAACCCCGTCACTAACACGATACTCATGATCGATAATTCAGATTGGTTACTAACTCTTCAGCTGCAGGATGATAATATTCAAAATATTATTTCTAGACTTCGTGATAATCCTGATCCTAAACACTATTAAAGATAATATACTTTTTAGGAAAACCGTAGCTGGTGAGCGTTTTGTTATTCCAAAACTTGCAAAATACGGCCTACTACGGAACCTTCACGATCAAATAGGCCATCCCGGGTTCGAAAAATGTGAACGATCTATTAAGGCTCAGTTCTGGTTTGAGGGAATGACGAGATTCATAAGAAAATATGTAAACAGTTGTTTGCAATATGCATTTAACAAAGACAATTATGGTAGGTTGGAGGGTGAACTACATCCAACTTACAAACCGGCCATACCTATGCATACGTTACACGTTGACCATTTAGGTCCTTTTGCTAAAACCCGTAGAAGGAATACTTATGTTCTCGTAGTGATAGACGCTTTTACCAAATTTGTGTTCGCCCGACCTGCTAAAAATTGTAGTTCACTCGAGACTATTCGATTACTAAAAGAGATAATTATTCAGCTTGGTTATCCAGTTCGAATAATAACAGACAGGGGAAAAGCTTTTACGAGTAGGTATTTTAAACAGTTTGCCGAAGAAACTCAATTTAAACATATTTTGAACGCAATAGCTAGCCCTCGTTCTAATGGTCAAGTTGAACGTGTTAATCGTACTTTGTTAAACGGCCTCAATACTATGCCGGAAAGCGAATGCACCTGGGACGATAAGCTGAATGACGTAGTATGGGGAATTAATAACACAACAAACGCAACAACTGGCTTCTCACCGTTTAATCTTATGTTTGGCCACAAAAACTCTCGTTATCCGTCATTTCCTTCAGGCGCGGCTTCAACCTCTGAAGATCAACTTAATAAACTACAGGCTAATCGGGAAACTGCGAAGCTTCGCATTGATAAAAATATGAGCACCATGAAAAAACAATTCGATAAAAAACATAAACAGTGTATTAGGTACACTTTAGATCAATTAGTTCTCTGGAAAGGAGGTGTAGCTAGAGATGCCGTGACTGGTGTTACTAAAAAACTTAACGGGTTATACACGGGCCCCTACAAAGTATGCAAAGCGGAAAGCTCGTTAGACAGATACACTATCTCAAGTATAAAGGGTATGAAGGGCTATAGGAAGTTTAGTGCAGTAGTTCGCGGAGAGAGCTTTCGACCTTACAAACCGACTCTATCTGAAGATGATAACTCAGGGAGTGACCGAGAAGTAGATAGAGACGATTTAATTGATCTTCTCGAAAACTAATTGTTACAAATGTGTGGTTCTTATCGCTGATTCCGAGACGATATAATTGATCTTCTTAAAAGCTAATTGTTACAAATGTTCGGTTCTTATTTTTGTATCGCTGTTTCTACTCTTTAGTTCACATGAATCATAAATGTATCTAATTGATGTATAACATCTTTTGTAATTCACGCTCGTAAATAAAGACGGCTGTGTGATCAAGTCTATGTAGGTGAATAAAGACGGCAGAGTGATCAAGTCTATTTGTGATAACCACCGCGTGATTGGGCTTTACATTTATCCAGAATTTTTAAAATCCACATTTTAAAACAAATTACTGCTGTACAATTGTTTTCAGGACTACGGGTCGGGTGCTCAAGAACAGAATATGGGCCGCAGGACGCGGCCTATACAGGATGGCCGAATGTTAGCAAGTAACACATAAGCGCCCAGAGATTGTGATTTATAATAATTACTCGCAGTGTTATCCTAGTTATTTACCTATACCTTATTATTATACATATAATTCATAATTAATAATTTGGTTAATCATCATATAAATTGATATTGTAAACTTATTAGTACATAATCAGACTTACGATTAATTTTATATAAAGCGGGTAGGACAATGATTAATTTTATATAAAGCGGGTAGGATCTATCAACTCTTATCAAGACCAAGAACAATGATAGGTACCTACTAACCTAATTCTAATCCAATAAACCTAAACACGACTAGGGTATTTTTTTTGCTGAAGCGCTGCTAGTGCCAGCACCTGGTCCCAATATAAGATCAGTTCAATAATATAATATAATTGCATTGACGTCGCAGTTACATCAGTATTCAAAATTTCAGTTCAAATGTTTAAGAAGCGGAAGTAGTTAAAAATTTTGTTGCAAGATTTAACCCATATAAACTAACATAACGAGTTAAATAAAAGCTTTTAATAAATAATACTAGTTACTCCTTAACTTATAGAACATCAATAAAAATTTTCTTTCTTCATTTCTTTTACTTGTTAAATCAAATAGGGAAAAAAGTGTAACGACGGTCTAGAATAGTGAAATGTAATCCGATTTCTCCTAGTTCGAGCTTAGACATTTACCAACGAATTTATCAGAATTCGGCTACAATCACTAATTTCACTAAGAAACATTCTTTACCAGTACTTGAAAATGTACTCTGGTTATTTAGATATCAAATCAATATTCTTTAGATATTTGAATGGATTTAGGAACAATTAACAAACATAAATTGGATGATATTATTAACAATACTACCAACACAAATCATTTCTACCCTACATTTTTGTCACAATTTATTACATAAAATAACATACCACCACACTTATATCCCCGACGAGTTAGGCAGAGGTGTACTAATGTACACCCACAGTTCGCCGGATATGATTTTTAGGTCCTATGTAATAGGAGGCGAGCTTATTGTCATTAATCGGGAACATAGTCAAATTCCGAGTTGCTACTGAGACTTTCATAGAAAAAACCCAATAACACTTTGCTCGACCTGGGAATCAAACGAACCCAGGGCCTCCAGCATAGCACTCAAGCTTACGACCACTAGGCTAATGAGAAAATATATACTTTCCTTAAATATATATTTTGTAATGGAAAAGTAAAGTAATAGAAAATCGTGCTACCTATAATTTTCAAAGATAGAAGGAATTATAATTTCTAGAATAGTGGAACATTTATTTAAGCGATACTGGTAACATCTTATCTTTTATTGTCTCTAACTCACGTCTAGGAAGGGTGAAACTGATTTGAAATTTCATCAGGTACACACTCGGTTTGCGAAGCACGAAGCACCTTTACTTGACTGCGACGCGTGGTTCCTTAGGGCTTGTGTACAACCTACTTATTTAAGTATACTATATGGTCATGTACTGATTAAGTGAGACATGCATATGTCATATTTAATCAACTTCATCCGCTATATATAACATAAAAAAAATTGTTTGCGTCTGTTAGTGATTATATAACTTCTGAACAACTTGACCGAATGAGCTTATATTGAAATCCAGGCGTTGTTATATATATATGTTATAATCCGATAGGTGGCGCTGTGGACAGTTCATTAACTACCGAAAAGAGCAGAACATCGTCTCCCGATCCAGAAAGTTAGGTAACGAATGATTATTTAATACTTCAGTACAAATAATAACATAAACATTATTTGATTGACGAAGATGTTTTTGTGTGAAAATTCCTGGAAAAAATTTATTTAATATTTCTTTGTTCCATCTGCCTGGGACTGATTGATAGTTGCTAGATCTTTTTGTAACCAATACAGTTTTTTTAACTGAAAGACTAATGATGATGAATGAATGATGGCTTTGTGGTCGCGTGTATGTATACCACGTCGACTGATTAAACCATAGCATGGTGGGAAGGCATTTTCAAATGCCTGCTTGGCTAGCTATCACCCTTAAGTTGAAAACCTGTCACCAATCACCTATAGGTTTGTTCCGACAGCTGCAATTAAAATGCCCGTACTACTTAACCCGCTAACTATCTTGAGCTTCATCGTCACATGCCATCAGATGATATTGTGGCCAGACGTCTAAATCTCTAAAAATAGAGTTTAAAATGAAAGTAATAATAAAAAAGCGACATGTTACTAACTGAGAAGATTAAAAAAAAGATACGGTCAAACACCTAGATCCGATCGTTATGAAAAAATAAATCTCTCATTTGTCGTTTAATTTACTAACATTTCGCATTATACATACTTTAAACAGTATATCCATGGAAAAACATAGTATTTTCATATGATACAACAAATCAAATCGATAGAACTCGTTGTAAAACGTCGCTTTATAATTACTTTTTTAAGATTCAACTTTTCAGGAGCACTTTAAACAAATAACAACAGAACTTTGTTTGTTGTAGAAAAACGTTACAGCTGTCTATACAGACAGTAATAGCAAAGAGACATTAAATAAACTATTTTATATAAATACATAATATGAAAAAGACAATTTGTTACAAAAAATAAAACCAATTTCAATAATTTTGAAGAGTTTCGTGGTGTATCTCCGAATTCGAAGTAGCAATGCCAAAGAAATTAAAACGGGACCACTCTTGAGGAATCCCCTATCAAACAAAAGAACACTAACCATCCAAATCGATTCATAAACAAAGAAGTTATCGATGATCATCCATTAAAATTATATAATATATATATATATATACATTGAGACAACAAACCTTATTGAGAAATTCATAGCAAGATGATTTAGTGGCTGCGTACGAGCGTGATTTGAAATTCCAAGAGTAAAATCAGAATTGAAGAAGATCGCATATCAGGAAGCTCAGGCTTTCGGTGAAGCAAACCATCTTGATGAAACCATAGCATGGTGGTAGTACTTTTTCAGTAGCCCGCCTGTCTAGCTACAAGTTTCATGTTGAAAATCTATCACCAAGTAAGTACATACAAGTATGTCCCGACAGCTGTACTTCAGAGCCAGTCCTTAGGGTCCTTAGGTCCTTAGCATGATACCATCGTGGGCTACATCGCCTCTAAACACTGGGTGAGATAATACTGAAATATGAATGAAACAGATGAAAAATAAATCTTACAAAATGAAATCCTTTTTGTAATTTACTTAGTAACCACACACCCTACTAATAAATATAGAAGTCAAAAGTGTCTCTCCGTGAACTCTGCCTGCCTTTTTAGCACAAGGGTGAAAGAACTCTAACATTGCGACGCACGACTCATGTAAATGAGACTGCCGCTTCCTTCAAACATTGTGTTTTAACTCTCCAAACTGTTTTCCACTTCATTTGTTCCATTTTTATGGGAAAGAAATAAAAGAGAGGGAGTCTATAAATAGAATATGCGAAAACATGTTTTCGGTTGTAAAATGTATAATAAATTCTTATTGATGGTGATTTGTCATCGATAAGATGTTATTCGCTTGTGATAATATAGATTGACAGGATATTTATAAGCACAGCCATTTTTGGGCTTTATTTCATAACAATATTTGCCAATTTCTTTTAAAGGTACCTGTGGCTTAAAGCTAGTAGAGTTTATTTGTACAATTTCAGAACACCACTTTGCAGACTATTGTGCAAATTTTCATCAAGAAAAACATTTACAGTACAACAATGTTACTAATGATTTTCTTAATCTCTATACTTTAATTGCAAAGTCTTGGGAATACTGTGCAGCCAAATCAGCTTAGAGACGTTTTTGCGTTGGGAATAGTATACGTATTTGTACACTTCTAAAGCTAATTTTAAGCGACTGATGCGAGAGTACGAGGCACGTGCTAGCTCGTGCAAACTGGTTTATTTCGATTTTAGTCAATGTGTGTATTGCATTACTACAAACGCAAAAATCGTCTCCAAGCTGATTTACCTAAACACTATTACTTTTAAAACAATGATTATAAAATGCAAGAAACGACCCTAACACAAATAATAATGCTATTTAGTGAGCAAAGTAAATAGAGTTCAATTAAAAGTAAAACCCTATTTAGGATATGGTAATTTGTATGCCAAATAACATCTGATTGAAACAAAATTAAAACGTTATAAAAAATACCAGGTAAAGTAAATATACCTTTTATATAAAATTAAGTTGGCAAAGAAGTGTACGACCTGTCTGATGGTAAGCAGTTACAGTAGCTTATGGATGCTTGTAATATCAGAGGTACCACTCACTATTCATTGCCGATCTTGAATCCTCTTCCCCAAGAAGCTCTGGAACCCTAATCACCGCAGGAATACAACACATGGCTATTTTACCAGTTGGAACGCTCCAAGTATAGAGAAATTTTCAAAGAGGTTTATCCGTGGCCTACCTCAATATACACTCATGGGCGTATTTAGAGGTACGCAATAAAAAGATAGAATAACAGAAAATAATATCTTATTTGATATTGGCCTTAAATAACAGTATTATTTTATTTAATAAAAGATTTTGAATGGAACATGTTTGGGATAAAATAAGAAAACAAATTAAACAAAGAAACCAGCACCAGCTAACCTAAGGGATCTCAAAACTACATTGGTTGAAGAATGGAACCGAATGTCACAAAGTTTCATTGAGAATTTAATAACAAGTTAGCCCAAATGGATGCAGGCAGTTTTGAGCGAGAGGAGGCAATACTAAATACTGATTGTGTCACCAATTATGAAAAAAAAAAAACGTTTTTAGAACAATATTCAGTTTTCATTATGTTAGTTCAAAATTCCGCGCATGCGCAGACACTACCCCTGCCCGACGATTGATGCAAGCACATGCGCAGTCCGGCTGTATGCTGCTACTGAACAACCCGCGTTTTTTTGTTTTGAGGGCCACGTAACTGCGCCATTGGAAATCGTTGGTGTTATTCAGTGTGTTCTCCTTTGTATTTTATAACTTTGAGTTGTGTCTCGGAAGATTTTGCTGAACTGTTTCGCTATCCTGTACGATTTGAGGCTGTGACACACACACACTTACATACTGTTCACTCCACCCACATACTTCACATTACACAGTCCAGGTCAAGACGTGATTGCGGTCAGGAATACCGCCCGTGCCGAGGGAAGGTAAATTTTTGCTTGAATATATATTTTTATTGTAATTATACAGCTGTGTACCACAGCTATAGTTACGGGAATAATCGCGCCTCGCGAAGAATATTCAGGGCCCAGCAAAATTACGTCACGCGACTTGAACGTCGAATATTCTCGAACACTGAGCTCACTGCCTCTAATTTTTGTTTTTTTTTTTTGTTCGAAATGTTATTTTAATAATTGATTCTATTCAACGAATTTTAAAAGTTTTTAATGTACAGATAAATCTGTTTTCACTTTAATTTGCCCCTTTTTCACTGCGTTCCTCTAAATATTTTTTTATTGAGTGTTTGTACATAAATATTATTAGTCTCAAAATATACTTAGTTATGCAGTCTGTACCCTCTCTTATTACGTCTTGTTAATTGGTACATACGTTAGAAATGCTGATGTTACGTTTTTAACCCATATTATGTCTGCAAACTACTGATAGACACCTGGTGTTTTGACTGAATGTATTGCGACATATTTCTCATTATTTCATAGTAAACAGCCCCACTTTGTGTTTATAGAATAAGAGTTTATAAAAGAGACATTTGTAACAAATAAAGGCATTCTTAATAAAGCTTCTTGAGAATCAGTCTTGTCTTAGACTTTTTAAAAACCCTCGGCAGTGCTCCCGAAATTTAACTGGCGCAGCCGGTAGGATACTCAATCAACAATAAAAGTCTGTGTTCGAGTCTTACAAATCGGTCTCATGTGCAGATTTTGAGTATCTACGAACCAATAAATAAGTTAACGTCGGGTTCCACATCTATTTCCGAGAGATCCTGTCCTAAAAGCGAAAGCAGCTATACGGCAAGACATGGGAACGAGCAGACTGTAAGTGACCATTTTTACAATCCTTGTCTCGTCCTTGTTATTTTCTGTGGTTGTATTTTTCGTTGGACATTGTTATAATTTTCAAACAAAAAATCGTTGAAAATTATTTAACAAATTTTTATAATTTTCAAACAAACATCGTTGAAAATTATTTTTCATAATTTTCGAATAAAAATCGTCGAAAGTTATTTGACTTCATAGATTATAAGATATTGAGAAATATTAATAATAAATATTAATTTTGAGAATTTTAATTTGATAATTTTAATTTCGATAATTTTAATTTTGAGAATTTTGATTTTGATAATTTTGTTATAAGATTTATTTTGTGAATTTTATTTTGAAAATATTATTTTGTGAATTTTAATTTTGTGAATTTTACTTTGTGTGTGTTTAATTAAATAAATACAACTCAAAATGCAACGCAACAATGAATCAACAATTCAATTAGTATCAAAAGAACTTTTAAGTTTAATTCCCAAGTACGATGGTGATCAAAATACTTTAAATTTATTTATTAAAAAAAGTGAATATATAATCAGAAATTTTAGCGGATCAAACAATGTTGTTCAAACTACATATGTGTTTCATGCTATAACTAGTAGATTATGTGGTAAAGCCGCTGCTCTACTAAGTGAAAGAGAAGACATAACAACTTGGGAACAATTAAGAGCTGTTTTGATTCAACATTTTGGTGATCCTAGATCGGAAGAGTGTGTGGCAATTGAGTTGGAAAATTTAAAAATTAAAGTTGGTGAAACATATACGCAATTTTGTAACAGGATACAACAAACACGCTGCACCCTCTTCTCCAAGGTCAATTTATTAACTGATGAAGGCCTCAAAGCCGCTAAAATGATTATCTATAATAATATGTGCTTGAATGTATTTTTATATAATTTACCAGAGGATTTAATTCGAATTGTGCGACTTAAAGGTTGTACCGTTTTAGAAAACGCACTAAGTGTTGTCATGGAGGAGGTCAATTTTCAATATCAGTACAATTCTAAAAATAAAAATAAATCTAATATTAAACCAGTTCAACAATTTTTCACGCCTACTTTAACAAATAATTTTAATAATAATTTCAAACCTCAACCTGCATTTGTGCCAAATACATTTAATTCCGGACAACAAAATTTTAAATTCGGAATTCCATACCAAACACAAAATAATTTTAAACCGTATAATAATAATTTTAAATTCGGTATTCCAAATCAAAATGTACAATTCAGACCTAACCTAAACCAACAAGGATATAAACCAAATTTTGGAAATAATAATTTTAAATTCGGTATTCCTAATCAACAAGGGTTCAAACCACAATTTAACAATACACAAAACCGACCTAATTTCAACATGCCAAATCAACAATTTAAATTTGGTATACCACCACAAAATCAACCTCAACGTAATCCACCTCAATTTCAGGCAAGCGATGTGTCAATGCGCACAGCTCGTCCTATTAGACAAAATATGATAGAGTCTTTAGAAATGAACGACCCTGAAATTGAATACCAAGACTATCAACCTGATTATACAGAATATGAAAATCATTATTTCATTGACGATAATCAACAAACTGCTGATGACGATTATCATGAAAACATAGAACCTGTTGAAACTGAAGAAGCTGAAAATGAATGCGTAAATTTTCCTATAAAAGCCTCCAAGAGCGACCCCCAGAAATAGTACACTTAAATTATGACGGCATAAATAAACTACCGCATATTTATATTCCTGAAATTGATGCTCGTTTAATGATTGATACCGGAAGTACCAGAAGTTTTATTAGTCCCGCTAAAGCTGATGAATATTTTTCAGATTATAAATATATTGATCCTTTTGAAGTTATTAGTACACATGGACGTAGCCTACATGACGAAGTTATAGATATACCTTTATTGGAAAGTTTTAAAAGTCCGATGAATCATAAATTTTATATATATAATGTAGATGGAAGATATGACGGATTAATAGGTTCTAACTTATTAAAAATATTGAACGCGACTATAGACATGAAAAATTTAATTTTACGGACACAAAATACAGAAATTCCAATAATTTATAGTCCCCCGTGGGAAATAACGCTAGAACCACGCACTGAAACCCGTGTTAAGGTGCCTACAAATTTAATTAATGGTGAAGCAATAATTAATTTTAAAAATTTTGGAAATGAAGTACGTATGCCTAGCGCTATAGTTACTTGCAAAGATTCATTTGCAACAACAGTCATGCAGAATGCTTCGCAAGATAGTGTGACTTTAACTTTTAACGAACCATTGAATATAACCAGCCTTAATAATAATACTTGCAAAATAAATTTATCAACCGGGCAACAATTAAATGATTTTGAGATTGATGAATTACTTACACAAAATTTATCGAAACTCCGATTAGATCATGCTAATCAAGAAGAACGAGAAGCAATAGAAAAACTTTGTTTTGAATACAGGGATATATTCTATTGTGATAAACTGCCTCTTACATTTTCTAATCAAGTAAAACATCGAATCCGGACTAAAAATGAAGATCCAATTTTCATACGGCAATACCGACTTCCACCATCGCAAAACGATGAAATACAGAAACAAGTTGAAAAATTACTAAAAGATAATGTTATACAAGAATCGTTTTCACCATGGAGTGCACCCGTACACCTAGTTCCAAAAAAGATGGACGCCTCCGGTGAACAGAAATTTAGAATGGTTGTAGACTATCGACGTATAAATGATATTACTACTGATGATAAGTATCCTTTACCAAATATTAATGATTTATTCGACAAGTTAGGGAAATCTACTTACTTCAGTACATTGGATTTAGCAAGTGGGTACCACCAAATTGAAGTTGATGAACAAGATAGACCCAAAACTGCATTCACTACACCAATGGGACATTTTGAATTTACACGGATGCCATTTGGACTTAAAACAGCACCTGCAACATTTCAACGCGCAATGGATAACGTGTTACGTGGGTTGCAAGGTATACATTGCTTAGTATATTTAGATGACATCATCATTTATTCTAGTAGTATACAAGAACATGTAGAGAAGCTAAGAAAAGTGTTCGATCGTCTCAAACAAACCAATCTTAAAGTAACTCTCGATAAATGTGAGTTTTTTAAAAAAGATGTACTCTACTTAGGACACAAAATTACGAAGCATGGTTTACAACCAAATGATGATAAAATCAGGGCAGTACTTGCCTTCCCACTCCCCAGAACATCCACTGAAATTAAAAGTTTTCTTGGCCTGATAGGCTACTACCGAAAATTCATAAAGGATTTTTCAAAAATTACACAACCCCTTACATCGTGTTTGAAAAAGAAAAATAAAATTGAAATTAATGAATCATATGTTCAAGCTTTTCAAAAATGTAAAGAGCTACTTGTGAATGCTCCTATATTACAGTTTCCTGATTTTTCTAAACCCTTCATTTTAACAACAGACGCGTCAAACTACGCTTTAGGCGCTGTCCTTTCACAAGGATCAGTTGGAAATGAAAAACCTATCGCATATGCAAGTCGTACTCTTAATGATGCAGAAACACGTTACAGTACAATAGAAAAGGAACTGTTAGCCATCGTTTGGGCAGTAAAACACTTCCGTCCTTACCTGTATGGACGCAAATTCACAATATTTACTGACCACAGACCTTTAGCATGGTTAAATTCACTGAAAGAACCTAATAGTAAACTTACTAGATGGAAATTGAGACTAGCTGAGTTCGATTTTGACATAATATACAAGAACGGTAAACAAAATAGTAATGCTGATGCTCTATCACGAATTAAATTAAATATATTAAAGGACGATATGTCCTTACGAGTAAACGTGAGTGACACTGAACGATCTGAGAGTCCAATACTAATTTCAGACTCATCAGAAACGTTAACTATTCCTTCAGATTCCGATAAGACTTTAACTCACCCAATTCGTTCTCCTTCATCCAGTACTATTACTGCCTGTTCATTACCGGAAACCATACATTCTGCTGAAGATATTGATACGAATGGTATTCCCATTATTGAAGAAGCCATCGACACAAAACCTAATCAAATCCTTATTTTTACTTGGAACAGAAACCAATTATCAATAAAAGACTTATCACATGAAAAACAAAAAATTTTGGAAGTACATTTACCTGTAAACAACACTAACCTTGTTAAGAAATTTCTTTTAGAATATATAAAACCTAAAATTAAATATTTCTTTTACTTTGAGAGCGAAATTCACCGTAAACAATTTACAAATGCCGTGATAAAACTATTTAAAAAAGATACCGTCAAAATATATGAATGTACTAAAAGAGTTATATACTTAGGTGATGAAAAAGAGCAACGTGCCACTATACTTGCTTATCATCAAGGTAAAACAAGTCACCGTGGAATCAAAGAAACTCTTATGAAATTAAAGCGTAATTATTTTTGGACAAATATGGATATAACAGTCGCTTCTGTAATCAATTCTTGTGAAACTTGTAAAACTCTAAAATATGATCGCAAACCTTTAAAACCAGAATTAATGTTAACGCAAACTCAAACAAAACCTTTTGCTGAAATATTTATAGATATATTCTCTATAGAAGGAAGCTACTTCCTTACCATAATAGATGCTTTCAGTAAACTAGGTCAGGCTTTTGAAATATCCAATCGCTCTACACCTGAAGTAGTTCGTGCCTTAATTAAATTTTTCTCATTTTATGGCGTACCAAATAAGATCAGTGCTGATTCTGGTACTGAATTCAACAATACACTTTTAAAAGAAACATTACAATTTTATAAAATAGAATTACACATAAGCACTCCACATAATCCTAATTCTATGGGTTTAATTGAAAGATTCCATTCAACTATTTTAGAAATATATCGTATCGCTAAATATGAACATAAAATAACTGACGCGGCTAACGTTATGACTTATGCAATTATGTCATACAATCAAACCATTCACTCAACGACTGGTCTTACACCATTTGAAGTAGTTTTTGGACACACTGATTCTAATAGTACTTTTGAAGTAAACTTTAACAAACAATATACGCAACAATTAGTAAACGATCATATGAAACGAACGAAATATCTTTATAAATATTTAACAGACAAAGTAATTGAAAATAAAGAAAAGATTAAAACAAAACGTGGTGGTGAAACATCATTTGATATTCAAGAAGAGGACACTATATTTGTAAAAGGTGTTAATACAAGGCGAAGTAAAGATAAACCGCGTTATCAAAAAGCACAAGTATATGGTAAAATTGACAGAAATATCTGTCCTGTAAAAATGAAAACTCGAAAAACAAACGTGCCTATTAAGGATATAAAACGACCTTCGCAGGTACCTCCTCGGGCTCCTGGCTCTGATCATCAGGATTCACGCCCTTCAACTTCACAGAATCGATAAAAATCCCGGTATAGTCCTTGTGAAACAAGGTCAAGCTAGTGTAAGTTATGATAAGTGGACAATAATTAAGATTTTAGATTTAAGTCTGATACGTGAGGATTTAGAATTCAATATAAAAAGATATACTAAATTTAATCAATATTTAAAAACACATTTTGATAATGAAACATCTAATGTTCAACTTTTTAATGTAAAGCTTCAAACGAATTATGTAATGAATATTAGTATTCAAAAATTAGAACAGTTATCTCCATCAACTAGAATTAAACGTGGACTTCTCAATCCTCTTGGATCTATTATTAAGCTTATAACTGGTAACTTAGATCATAATGATGCTTTAAGATATGAAAATATGATTGATTCTCTAACGACACGCCAAAATACACTCATTAAAAAGGTAACCTTAATATCAGATATTTCTGAATCAATGATAAAGATAACAAATTTCACGAAGGACAATTTCATTCGAATAGATAAAGAGTTACGAGAAATAAAAAAATTAATAAATCAAACTAATATTGATATAACTACCCATAATTTTATTAATGTTTATAATTTATTTTTCCATAATTTTCAACTACTCTACATTCGGTTGAATGAAATTGAAACTTCTCTGGCATTCAGTAAATTAAAAATATTACACCAATCTCTTATAAACTCAAATGAATTATTAGAATTGTTAAAAAAGATAGAGAAATTCTACAAACTTGTGTATCCAGTAAGTTATGACAGTTTAGTTAAAATAGAGCAATGTATAGAGCTTAAAGCTTATACAAAAGGAAGTCAAATAACATTCATTTTAGATATACCAATAATTAGAGATGAAATTTATACATACTACAGAGCAATTCCAATACCTATGACCAATCCTTCTAATCATACCACCATCATTATTCCTAAATTTCCTTACCTATTAGTAAAAGGGTCTAAATTTGTCTCGCTCACTTTACCTTGTAATGAACTTCACGACGAAATGTTCCTGTGTCACGAGGATGATTCTCGAACAACTTCAGAAGACACTTGCATAACAGCATTAATTCAATTTTCTTCGAATACGAGTTCTTGTCATCCAGTACCAGTTGAAATCAAGACCATTAAGATACAACCAATTGGAAAAGAGAGATGGATTCTTCATAGTAACGCTGAGAATATATTATCAAAAATTTGTAACGACGAAATAACGAAAGAAAATATAGAAGGGACATACTTCCTCGTCCTAGATGACCATTGCGATGTTAAAATTGGTGAAATTACGCTAAAAGCTCACCATATTACTACGAGTAATTTGAAGATGTCAAAATTACCGATTATTAATCTTCCCGAAATAACAATTACTGAGCAACAATTGCAACGTGAACCCATCAATTTGGATAACAGTGAATTAATAAATCTTCAACATTTAAATAATCTTTTAAAAATCAGTGAAAGTGAACTAAAAACATCAAGTGAAAGAATTATTAATGTAAAAAGTGTTAGTGCCGGAACTTTATTGTTATATGTGATTATATTTCTATTAATTCTTGTATTCTTAGTATATAAGCTCAGTTTTTGTAAAAATTATTGCTATCGAAATAATCATAGTGATAATCATCCCTCTGATAATTTCGAACTTGAGGGGGGAGGAGTTATGCAGTCTGTACCCTCTCTTATTACGTCTTGTTAATTGGTACATACGTTAGAAATGCTGATGTTACGTTTTTAACCCATATTATGTCTGCAAACTACTGATAGACACCTGGTGTTTTGACTGAATGTATTGCGACATATTTCTCATTATTTCATAGTAAACAGCCCCACTTTGTGTTTATAGAATAAGAGTTTATAAAAGAGACATTTGTAACAAATAAAGGCATTCTTAATAAAGCTTCTTGAGAATCAGTCTTGTCTTAGACTTTTTAAAAACCCTCGGCAGTGCTCCCGAAATTTAACTACTTTCTATTGGATTGTAGACAACACTATTATCTCTGTATCAGTATACATAAAATTATTATTACCAATAAATAAAGCACAAAAACCATTTTATTTACAACTGATTAACTCATTTAATCTTTTAGAACCAACCCCAATCAAATCTAACTGCACATTGAAACAATCAAATTATCTTCTCAATCGACTTGTTATTGGTTATACTGTTTTGTTATAGTACCAATAAAATGTACATAATCGAGCGTTGAAATATTTATTAGTTACCTGGGACAGTGCCGAGTTATATGTTATATAGGGAGATACAGTATGGTACAGTATGGCGAAAACTAATATAAATAAATTAAATAATAAAATCAGTTTTTTTTTTGTTATCATTTGTAATGTACATACAAATAAAAACTAAAATTCTTCATTAAACTGAAATCCTTAACGAGGACGATCTAGACGTTTATTTCCATCGAGGCGGCACATAAAATAACCAAGCCATGTAACTCAATTTTCTGCGAAATTTCCCATAAGATCTCAGTGTCTGCTGCATCAAAATCTATGGATCGTTAAACCGCTCGAGTTAAAGCCAAGATCTATGAAGAACACGTGACTTGGTGCCTGAATATCTCATAAGCGATTGACTCACTAAATTTATGTCAGTTTTTACCAGGAAAATTAAGCAAGTCAGATTTGTCAACATGTATCTGAATCCGTTAAGAATTTACATAAAATATCATGTAATTTATGGAATATTTTGTTTCAATTTTTATTTTTATTCTTTTTCTAAAAAAATTAATGCATACAGAGCTAGTGTTGATTGACCGTAAAACAACACCAGTTGTAATAAATTTTCTCAGTCGGCAAATTAAAGCTAAGATTTTTTTTTATGCAATACAGGAATGCGCTTGGCATCAATCTTACCTGATGGAAAGTAAAGATGAGGCCGACGATGTATCGCGCTTACCTATTAAATGCCTATTCACTCTTCGCTTGAAGACTCCCAAGTTATAGGTGGATGGGAAAAGAGACGACGGGAGTGAATTCCACTCTTTTGCCGTTCACATAATGAACGACGAAACATAACGCTTCGTACGAATCAGGGGAATTTCACGGCATAAGGGTGGAATCCTTCACGACGTCTAGTTGTGCTATGGTGAAACGGATTGGGCGGAATTAAATTGTGCATCTCCTGTGCACACTCTCCAAAGTGCAACCTGTAAAATACTGAGAGGCAAGCTACATTACGACGATGTTCTAGACTGAGCAATTTTGCTTTCATCAGTGCTTCATCGCCAAAAAGTCGACGAACTTGGCGCTCAATGGAATCGAGAGCGGCCAACTGATATTTGGCTGATCCATCCCATAGGTGACAGTAATATTCCACATAAGAGCGTACCTGTGCTTGATACAAGCTTAGAAGTTGGTTCGGTGTGAAATACCGCCTTACCTTGAAGAGGATCTCCATTTTCTTGGCAGCTGTTCTCGCCTTTATCTCGATCGAACGCCCAAATTTGAGATCAGATGTTAGTTGGACACCAAGGAGCTCAAGGGTGTCAACAACCTGAAGGGAAGCCCCCTGAAAAGTAGGAGTCAGGAATAACGGACTCTATTTAGCTGAAAACAGACACGCCTGAGTTTTTTCAGTATTAAACCTGACCAAGTTCGCATTACCCCAGTCGGATATGAACCTAAGGTCCAGATGCAAGGGTTCGACCATGGCCTCTCTCTCATTATGGACTTCCTGTAAATTAGCCTGCGGATTGGATAAGTACCTCTCAGTTACAGTGCTGTCATCGCGTACCCAACAATACTGGGTTTTAGCAGATCGTTGATGTGCAGCAGGAATAGTGGCACTGAGAGTACAGATTCCTGAGGAACTCCGGCATTTATAGCCATGGTGTCAGACGAGCAGCCATCAACAACCACTTGTATTGTCCGGTCCTTCAGAAAATCAGTGGTCCAGTTCGCAGGCGATCAGAGATTCCATAAGCCCGGAGCTTGTTTAAGAGATTTGCATGCCAGACCCTATCAAACGCTTTACTAACATCTAAAGAGACAGCAACAGCCTCTCCGTGTTTCTCAATCGCCTCACCCCAGTAATGGGTGGCATACACTAGGAGATCCCCAGTTCATCGTTTTTGTCGAAAGCCGTACTGACGATCACTAAGGATATCATTAAGCTCTAGGTATTTCTGCAGCATCTTTGAGATAGATGAATTATTTTAATAAAAAGTGGATCCACATTGTCAGTTACAACCCACATCGATCTTGATATTATATTAATATGCCACCATCACAAAGGTTTATGATTAAAAGAAAAATAACAATTTTGATAAGGTTGAATATAATAAGTATCGAATATTTTTAAAAATATTTTCAAGCTTGCTTCGTCCCCCTAACCGGTTTTATTCGCCGCCATCCGGTTATATCCGGTTTTATCCAGTTAACGGAACTTTTATAAAAAGAGCAGCGAAACGATAAAACTGTCAAAGAGTGTCCGACCCTTTTAATCTACGTTTAAGGGGCATATGTATCGTCTAGTTTATCTTAATAGGAGAATATACGCGTTCAATAGTCAATGATTGCATATCTTAGTTGATTAGTTTTAAGAAAGTCTGTTTTTTTTTTATATTTAATTTATATGCAAATTGTGTAGGTACATTAAACTAAACTAGCAATCGCTCTAAGGTCGAAATTCGACCAGCAACTTTTTGATCATAGACTATTTTCTGTTTGTCATTTACATTATTTATAAACAATGAGTATTATTTACATCAATTGCTGTCACTTTTCCTTTAGTGACAATGTCAATATTTTGGGGGGTCTATATTCAATGGCACTGGTCAGTTTAGGATTCGCAGTATTAATTTATTTTATTTAATATATTAGTAACAGATATTATAGATAAATTTTAGCTTTCTGCACTCCTTCTCCATATAAACTTTATCCATGCCAAATTTCACAGTCTTCCATGCACGCAAATACGCTTAAAAAGGTACTGAAAGCTTTCTTAAATACTTTTAATTTTTAGATACTGTTTAAAAATAAGTGTAAATGGGACAGCTTATTCGAATCATTATCTAGAATCGGTGGCCCACAAGGCTCAATTTTGAGACCATTCTTGTTTCTGATATAAATGATCTACCATTAATGATTAACAACTATGCTTACATAATTCTTTTTATAGGCGACTCGAAGATGCATGACGTCATGGTACATGATGACAACAATTAACGTAATGTTGTCTATTCAGCTATATTTCGTAAAATAGAAATGGTATTTTTTTAAGTAGTAATTTTGTTTACTATGCAATAACAGTAATTAAATAACACATTACAAAAATATTGTAACTATCATTCAATAGGTAATTTATTAAAGCAAAAATAAAAAGAAACATATTTAGTAAGTAAACAGCTAACTGAAATATTCTGTATTTTGTCCAGTTTTATAACCCGTCACCAGATACAACCGGTCGGGAGTACCTTTAAAAAATGCAGTAAAAGGATGAAACTGTCAAACAGAATCCGACCCTCTTAATCTCTGTTTGGGGACAAACATGATGATACACGATTTCATTTTGAATGTAAAAAAAATAAATTCGTAAGCGTTGAAACATGAACGACATATAGTCGTAAAGGGGTGTGTAACGTGAGCCAGTAGCTTTGAATGTTAATCCCTTCTGTCCGCGATATTTCCTTTTTAAATTTAATGCAATTAAAATTGTTTTATTATGTCAAAAAGGGAAGTTAATATTGATAGTTAATACCAATTAACAAACTCGTCCCATTTCTATTATCTGTACTATTATTCTATTAACCATAACTTTGTACCATTATGTAAAGTGATATACTATATTTTGTGTATTTACCTTTTTTTTTTAAAATAAATAAGTTGCATATATTTCAAATGATGGTAAACGACTCCCGTAGTTTATGGACGCCTTGTAACTTGTATTACTAAGCACATTGCTGATCTTGGACTCCTTTATCTCACGGCTCTCACCACACGAACACAACACAAGGTTAACCTGATAATTAAATGCATATACGCATATTTATCCCTTCCTCCCAAAATGTAGAAACATAAATATGTGTATAGTTAGTTAGATCGAATTACGGATAGGGAATTAGCCAGATCGCGTTATACGGCAATAGCCCAAGCCGAGGTTTGGCGACTTTGGCACCCTTGAGCTTGTTGCCACGCTTTCGCGGCTGAGTGCCTTCATCGCTCGACCCCAAGCCCGGTGAAGATTTAAAAGCCTTCCTGCGGTTTCAGGGCACTTAAAGTATAGGCAAATCGGGGAAAAAAAACCAAAGATACTATTAAGTTTATAATAATATTTTTATTGAATATTTCTTCCTTGTATAAATATATTCACGTGGTATAGTAGAAGATGATAATTTCAACAATTAGCAAACATTTTCCCAACTGTATCAAACCATTTGCTTATGCCTGTCATTGCTTCATAACATTTTAAACACAACATCTTCCTATCTTCGAAAATAGTTCCAACCAAATAATAATTTTAAAAATGTTATTCATGAGCATGTGTTCTATAGAATCATTAGACTGCAAAATGATGTTTTTATAAATAGACGCGTTATACGTACCTTCACTAAAAGCAATTTGAACACGGTTCAAATTTTGTTATCAGCATGTCGAAACCATAGAGCAACACGGGCCACCGGCGGAACGTGTGCTCTATGGTTGAAACAAAGGCGGAAACTCTGTTGTCAAACAAGGACAAAAGTTTCTTCTCGCTCACGCAGGTGTAAAGTTGAAATATTTTCATACAAATATTCATTATGGGAATAATTGCACACAAATTTCAAATAAGATTAAAATATTAAAATTGTAGCAATGTAATTTGTTGACAGACAAAATAATTCAAAGATTGATGGCAAATTTGACTTTTATACGGAACACTGATTAGTTTTTGCGGCGGAATAGCTGATCTAGAGAATTGTAATATTATTATAAACTATTAAGTGAGCAATTCTTAATATATTTTATTAGTTGAATAAACGACCATGTAATGGATTGATATTTTAATAAAATTTCTAATACCTCAAATAATTCATATAATTATATTGTAATTGGTTTCTCGGAAACGGCTTCCAACGATTTGGACGAAATTTTGTATTTAGATATAGTTTTACATTTGAAGTTTACTAAGATAGGTGTTTTTTTAAGATACCGAGCAAAGCTCATTCGCCCAGATATTTTTTAATAATATTAGCAAATTATTTGGTTTTAGAGGTATTAGAAATTTTATTAAAAGATCAATCCATTACATGGTCATTTATTCAAATAATATAATATATAATCAACGTTTATGATTAATATATAAAGTAGATAAAACAAAATGCTATGGGTAATTAGGCAAATAATAATTCAGCTCGTTTGAGATTAACTAATCGACATCACATTGGTAGATATTGTTTACAAAGCAATATAATGCAAAATTAGTTATGGACGATTTCGTAGGGACAATCCATTTGCGCTTACTACGCATAGAAACACAAACGCGTAGAGAGAACAATATCATTTTTAAACTAAATCACATTGGTTAGTATATTAAAAATATTCACAATTACAATTTAGAAAAAGTATGCTATATTATAGTCTAATTATAAAATCATTTCACTGGGTATTAAATATCAAAAACATTCATGATTTTAGGAAACAACAAAGAAAATAGACTTAAGTATAAGTATTAATTTAATTGTGTAATAGTTAAGTTTAAATAATATATTTAGATAATTTATTCTTTATATTAATTTCAGCTAAGATTAGTTGTTTTCTATATTTTGTTAGAACGAAATAACACGCAATTCCTTAACATTGATAAAAATATACAATTTAAATAGTTAAAAATTAAACAAAAAACCGGACTGCAAAAACACTTGACAATTTTTTCCCCCTTTTACTTTATAATAGACGTCGTTCTTAAATATTATCTAGTCTATTTCACTCTAACAATTAAGACGAATCTAAAGACACCTCGTACATACAAAATACATTAAGATGTTTTTGCTACAGAGCGTCCCGTAGAAATAGACATACATACAATAAATACATAGGTTCGAAAAACATAAACCTCTTTTTTCGCAGTCGGGTAAAAATAAATGGCATATCTACAAATATTATATACTCTTTATAGAACTCGCTCAGCGATTCACGCAGCGACCACAAATTCCCGGTTATCCGGAACTGTAATGACAGTTTTGAAAACGTAACGTCACATCGATTCAATTATGACCATCGTTTCGGACGAAATTTATTGGACAAAACTTTCATCAGATTTAATCTTTATGTAGCTGAAACAATTTCTAGCAATTGTTTTAGGCACTGGCATTTATTAAGATTTAAAATTCGAACAACATTATTATACGTATGGTACCCAGCAATAGGTCCCTTGGTCTGCACCACACACCACCACTGCCACCACTGCTGGTTTTATTATTATTTGGACTACCGGGCTGGATAAGTAGGGTACGAAAATTGTGTCCGATTGGATCACGACCACTGTACACCAGTAGTAACAACCGTCTTCTTCTTCTTCTTATTTTGGCGCCGAAAAAAGCGAGCTTGAAGATGGTGGGTCTCTTGTCACCACTATCTAGGGAGTTTTTGTGACATATCAAAATCCATGTTACCACTTTATATTTATAATCCACATCACAAATTATGTACTACAACCAAACTATATAAAGCAAAAAACCTACGTTAATGAATTAAAAATTAAAACTGCAACATTTCACTTCAAGACCCCACCAAAAACTCAACAATCGTCTTAGTGGTGGCATTCCGAGTTCGTATCAAATTTTAATACTGTAGGTCCTCAAGAAGTATCTTATAGGTTTGATAATCACTCAGTGAATGAAACTTTTAATAAGAAAGGTCGTATCTCTTTATTGCGTTATCCTAGAAACTTTTACAGCAGTGTCTATGAGGTCATAGACGTTAGTATTCGATATTCAACTTTATGCATAAAGCAGTTTTCAAGAAAAATGACCTTGACACGCAGATAGATAGATGGATAACAAATTGATCATATATATTTTATATTTTGCTTACGGAACTGTAAGGGCCCTTTCAGTAAGGATTTACTGTATACTCCGTATATATTTGTATATTGTATCCTTTTTTAATTAAAATAAAAATCGTTTAGTTGACCCATACGACTATTTTACATTCACTAAAGAATGTAACTAAACTAACTAACAACTAACTGCGATATTAGTTAAATAGGTTGCTAATAGATGGTGCCTCATATTTTTAATAAAAACATTAATCTTAAGCCATTATTAACTATTTCTATTATTAATTAGCCCTACAACTATTTATTATTCGTCAATAGTGGAAAACATAAGTTTTTAAATGCTATTTGAATCATTAAAACCGATGAAGTATTAAGAGAGTTATAACGTTGCCACAAAAAACTCGTATGGGAAATAACATATAGAAATTTTAAGCAAGTAAGTTCATCAAAGTCTGGAGCAATATTTCATATTAAAAATAGAATACAAATTTGAAATTTACTATTTATCAAAGGTTAAGCGCGTTCAGTGAAAGGTTAATAAAAAAATGTTATTAATTTTTACGTAATTAGAACGACTAGGTACATCAAATTAATTGACATAATGTCATTGATCCCAGAATACTAAATATCTATGAATTTCAAATGATGTCTGTTTTAAATTGCATTGAAAATTAAATTTTAAAATATTAAACTGGAACATTTTAAATTACTTTACTATAAAATTTTAACCGTCTTCAATATTGAGGAGGTTCTTAATTCGAATGTTATTTTTTTGGATATTCAGCCATTACTTCTTTGTTAATGACCGATTTAGATAATTCTTCTTTTGTTGGAAAGAGGCTACCTTCGGGTTGGTCCGATTTTAATTTCATTGCCATTGGATCTTTGACTTCAAAGATACACCAGGGAACTCCCGAAAATCATTGAAGCTGGTTTTCTTTCTTGTTAAAAATTAAATATATACAATAAATAAATAAAATATAAAATAAAAAGAAAGAAATAAATAATTTTATATGCAATTTCAATAGTACATAATATGATAAATATACAAAACTATGAGGGGGTTTTATTAATTTAAATCATATTTAACAAATTGTTTTCATTTATTTAACCAGTCTCACAAACGATCATTTGCTTGAAAAATAAGATAAAAAGGTGTGTGCATAAACTCATGCTAACGTACATAATATACTATACTAGTATCAGCCTGCGACTTCTTACATGTGAATTACAATAGATAATTTAATAAATATACATAATTTTTATAATCAGATCAAAGTAGTTCCAGAGATTACTTTCTATAAATATACAAATTTTACCTTTTTACATAGATACATAAATCACACCTATTTCCCAAGGAGGTAGGCAGAGACCACGTCCTTCCACTTACCATGACCCTGGCATACATCTTTCGCTTCTTCAACATTCCTCAGTTTTTTCATGCATGCTCGTCAGATTAGAGTGCTCTTGACCTGACCTCTCTTCAGAACGTCCCCCATTTGATCTTAAAATCTGTCTATATCTTCTTTCACAGTACAACGGTCTGTTATCATACTATTACTTATCCTGTTACTCAATTTCACTTCTAACATATTCCTTAGCGCTCTTATTTCTACTGCATTTATTTTATTTTCAAGCTTTTTCTGCCACATCCAGCTGTCACTTCCGTACATGAGTGTAGGAACCAATACTCCTCTATGTACAGCCAGACAAGCTTTCGTCGAAATTATGTGACTATTCATCTTGTTTACAGCCCCATTCACAATGCTATTAGCAATTACTCTTCTTTCAATATCACTTTCCATTCTTAATAATAATTAGAACGAACTTAAATCGTGTGTGATAGGCCGATACCTACAGCCTTAATATAGCAACCAAATGCTATTGCCCTCATGCCTATTAATGTGAGCAAATTTACAGATAACACTGAAAAAGGTCGCCCACCTGGGAGTCCCACACGCAAGTAAAGAGGACTTCGCAAAAATTATCAGTGATCGTGACCCAACACTACATACGTTAACTCAACCCTATTCCTTGACATTATTTTTACCCTGACATTTTTTCACACGTAACAATTATTTCACCCATTAAATTAATCTTAATTTAAATCAAAATTCAGCGTCATTACTACAAAGTCAGTAAATATGGACATAATAACACGGACTAATTACCTCAATTGGCACGTTGCCTTCGAACTAAAAGCTGAATATCACTGCCAAGTATAAAATAAATGTTTAAATTAAACAAAGATCTTATTTTCGTACTAAAAATAGAAAAATTTTACTTAAATGGTAATATTATTGAAGTGAAATCTTCTTTAGCATCGTTATAATATGAAATTCGACGAAACGAAAAAGCGAAAACGACATTAAAAAGAGACAGACACATAAGTTCATAAGATTTAACGTGGGAGAAAATGAGATAGGAAAGTTTTAGGCAATGGTAAAATGGTACAAAAAAGGTTTGTTGCCACGCAATAATGAATTTTATTACCTCTCCAAAAAGGCACGAAACAAAAACTTTTTAGACAACACTTATGAAATTCTGTTACTGATTGATATTGTGTTAGGTTACCATGGTTAATTCAAATTGAATTTTATTACCTCACCAAAAAGACACGAAAAAAAAACTTTTTAGAAAACACTTATGATATTCTGTTACTGATTAATATGGTGTTAGGTTACCATGGATATTTCAAATTGAATTTTATTACCTCAATAATAAGACACAAAAAAAACCTGTTACTGATTGATATTGTGTTAGGTTACCATGGATATTTCAAATGTGCATTAATTGAAAATGATATTGTGAATAATTTTCTGAGTACTTGTATATACATTTTCATAAACTTTAAACTAGTGCGAATTTGATCATTTTGAATTAAGAAAAAACATAGATGTGAAGGTTTCACTTCTACCACGTGTGAATTGCACACATAATTTTTATCGAAACGCTTCACCTAAGTAAGGAAGTACATTACCTCACTGAGCATGTTCTACCGTCTATGTTATGGTGAGGGTTTTGAAAAACTGTTCAATTTAAATCCCCCTTTCCTTCCCACAACAAAACCACACTCACTGGGCTTCGGAGTTATAGCTTTGCGGTATCCTCCATCTACGGTACGGTACGGTATCTACGGTATCCAAGAACTAAAAAACTGTTGCTAGTATATTATAAAGGCTAAAAATATATTTGTTTAAAGTTTGTACATCAATAACGATCAAACGGCTTGACAGATCCTAACGAAATGTGAATAGATGTAAATTATGTCGTGGAAAATAACATAAGCTGGATATTATTTATATGTGTTTGTAAAAAAGGAACATTTTCTATTTGTTTTTTATCAGTTATTTTAGACAGCGCTTTTTAGCAATTTTAATACTAAATCAATTCTGTTTTGGATTCATAAAAATGTATATATTACTAGCAGGTCCAGTAGAGGTTGTACTGTCCTTTCCTGTAATCAATGACTCGACCACAGTGCCACCTATCACGTTCAAGATAGCATACAATTTCTCCGTGAAAACACTTGGAAATTAACTCTCTTGGTAATTGGTCAAACGTTGTTGGAGTTTTATCAATAACATATAAATTTACCAACATTATTTTAAATTTATATAGCTAACAGCTATCTGTGCAGGCTGACGTTGTTCTGTCCTTTCTGGTAGTTAATAGCTGGACTAAAGCAACACCTATCGGATCCTAACATAATTATAGACCACACATACGTATATATATCATGCATATTTCTACGTCTTTCCACCTGCTACGATCCTGGCATACATCTTTCGCTTTTTCAATATTCATCAATCTTTTCATGCATACTCGTCGGTTTAGAGTACTCTTAACCATAAAACATCGTCTCACTCATGGACCATTTTAGTGAAACGCAAAAAAAAATGGTATAAAACAAAATATCATAGATATTTGTGACAATTAAGTCATTATATAATTATTTAAAATTAACGAATAACAAGCCAAATCTAAAACTTAATTGTTACAAATATCCATTATATAATTATGTATTATATCAATTTTTTGTGTTCATCTAAATTGGTCCATGAGTGTAGATATTATCATGACAATACCTATATACTAAACATTGTAGCGTCTTAAGAGCGATAAATTTTATATAATTCAAGAAACCTTTAATTATGAATTGTTACAACATTAAAAAGATTAATCATCTCAAAATTAATTAAATCTAACATTCAACTAAAAAGGCACAGCTGTAACGTGGAAACTTCTTACAATGGACTTGTATCTAGAGAAAGGTGCAATTTACTTATGTGCCAGTATTAATGATTAATTTTCATGATCAAACAGAAAATAAAAAATAATTTATTCGATTTATGCCCTCAGAAGGCACTTATGAACGTTGGAACGCTACTACCAATTCGGAAAACATCTCCGTCATTGAGAAGAGCCAAATAATTCGATCAGTTATACCAATTATTATTTATTTCACGTAATAACAAACACTATAATAACCCTTTGACAGTAAAACCTGCTTGATATGATCCTTTAACTTATTATCCGGCAAACATATATTAATCAATCCGGCAATCACATTGGAAACAACATTTTGCAAGATACAAATAAATATACACAACGTAGCCTATTTAATTTTTAAAGAAGTGGTGAAAATCGATCTAAAATTATTATATAAGAAGATTTCAAATCTACTTTAAATGTCTCTAAAACTGTAATAACTCATTGATTAAATTATCTAATGTAAAACTAAAAAACACTATTCTTATATTCTTCAATTACAACAACGAGAGTTCGTGAATTAAAAATAAAATTAGTTCATAACCAATTAAAATTTATTAACAAGAATGCAGACATTGTACTACAATTTAATTAAAAATAGTAGGTATTCCATGTCCGTTTTGATCTGAGAACGTATCTATAACAAAATATTGGCATATATAAAATGGAATACTGCCAATAAACTGTCGTATCTATATGAGATTACGTCTTCACGAGACCAATTTCGTAGTCTATTTTATGCCGCGATATAATACAGGCTGGTTAGATATTCGCGTTCACATTATGGCGTTTGTACACAGATGTAAAATTTATGAAACAGAATTATGTTCAAGAAATTTGCTTAAGTACGCTTTGTGGATTAAATTTGTTAATGAAAAAAGTTTTATACATGAAATTAATAATATACTTAAGAACATGACACGCTATACTATAAGGAAAATTGCAAGTATTTTGTAATGTTACATCATTTTAGATATTGTTTAATACCACGCTCTTTAAATTACAGTAATTTCATTTCCTAAAATACATTTACGCACAATACATTTTACACAATATGGATGTTTTAATTCAACTTGTTTAAGGTAAATAGGGACACGGATAAGCATAGTGTCAGAAAATACAACAGAAACATGTTATTTGAAAATGTTTCGTGAATGGAAACGAATTGTAAGAAAATTTACACCAATTGTGGCAAATGTAAATAAACATGAAACTTAGTCAAGCTTCTCGTAGATTATATTAGTATGACAGGAACATCTCATATACGGGCTATTTGTTTTTAAAGTAAACATAGCTCGGTTGAAACTATGGTAACCAAACAGTTGATATATACTATACATGTTATAGATTATAGGTATTTAGCATCCACACATAATAGACATTGCACAAAAGTCATTCCGCAACCTTACCGGCCCAAGGCCTTAATAGAGGAGATTAAGATTACACTATACACTGTTCAATTAATAGGTGTAACTTGAAGAGATATTGCAAGTAGGAATAATAACGATCGAGCACTATACTTACAGATTAAATGCAGTAATATTGCTAAAGTCTCTTCTACACGTCAACAGATGCATCTGTAGACGTCATCTTTGGATGCGTCCTCGAATCCGATTGTTGTCCGTTTTTGTGGCACGGATCAAAGGGATCCGGCGCGAACGTCCCTCGTCTGTCCACACTTCTGACGTTTGATCGGAGTTGCGATTGAGAGGCACGCGTGCTTCTTGTTGTTTAATTCTTCTACTGCGATGCACTCTCAAGTAGTATTTAAAAGTACCAAATATATAAAAAGCTGCGGCAGCTACGGTCTCAAAATCCTTTTTATAAACGTTTAGTGCGAGTTGCGTCTGTCTTGAATGAACATAGACTGTTCGACCTACAGACGTGTGGACGGCTCGTGGGGATCCATCTGCTGATGCATCTGATAGGGTCCGCGGACAAATCTGTAGACGTGTAGAGGAGACATAAGCTTATAAAGAACAAGTTCTTTCGATGATAGAGATGATTGCTCTACCTATAGTTTCTTTGACATTCATAGGTCCATAATCCTCAAAGGAATTAAGCAGTTTTTGATCTCTTATGAAATAATTGTAAGAGAATTAGATTAACATTAACATCGTACGTTTATGTAAATGTACCGTGACGTACATGTGTTCGTAAGAAAATCTTGTTCAAAAATCGTCTACATATAAGAATTTTATTTCAGTTCCGCATGCGAATTCTCAGTAAAGGCCGCACAAAAATAATTATGTTATAATACCATATTTAGTGACTTTGAATCTTTGTGAGTAAACGAACTGAACTGCCTTGAACTCTGAAGACATGACGCAAGTTAAAGGTAAGATATTTTAGCACTCGAGCCAGCGACGATGTATTGATAGGTTTTTACATTATTTACGAGATTTCTTTCAGTTCAATTCAGTTTCTTAGAATAACTTAATTGATAATATAGCTTTTTCAAACAATTTTTGAAGCGAAAACTTCTATAGTTAGGTTTGGATAGGGAGTAAATTCATGTAAGTGTCATCGACATGGTCACGTGACGTGTTAACGATAAACAGAGTCTTTGCAGCAATATAACATAAGTAAAAATGATAATAATCGCGACCACCATACACATAGTAATAAACCCATGAAGTGAAAACTTGTATAGGGAGTAAATTCATGTCAGTCGTCATCGACATGGTCACGTGACGTGTTAACAATAAACAGAGTCTTTGTAGCAATAATATAATATAAAAATTCAACAAAAAAAAAAAAAAATATTCGATATCCAAAAATAACAACTGTTTGTTTATAGTTTTAAGTTTTCACTTATGTTGGCAGTCCTTATGATTGCTTTATCGTCATTTTTTTTAAATATTAAAGTCACAACACTGGAGTTTTTGGCGGAATATCAAACTGTCATGTCATGGTTTTTAATTTGTATTCATAAATTTGTGTTGTTTGACCGTATACTATGTAACACAGATGCCATTTTGCATAATAAAGCTTGGTTATTTTTCACAAGTGTAGTGGATTGGAGATAATAACATGCACCATGAATTCTGAGATGCCACAAAAACTCCCTAGAAAGTTCTAACACAGGAGCCACCATCTTGTTAGGATATTGGATTCATCATAGGACGAGATACTCTATAGTAACTCGATAATGATAGTCATGGTTTTCAATTTAAAAAAAAACTAGTTGCCAAGTTACGAAGAAGGAGAGGAACACAAAACTGACATATCAATATATTTTTGCAGAAATATTTTAGTTTAAATTCCACTGTATTTATTTAAAAAAAAAAAAATTATTATAAACCATCATCTTGTTAAAACAAAAATATTTGAATAAGAGATCAATCGGTCAATTCGTTCAGAAGTTATAGAACCACTAACAGGCGCGAGCAAGATTTTTTTATATAAAAGATAAATTAACTCCAAAACTATTAGAACGATCGCCGTCAAAGTAAGTAGATAAGTATTTATTTCGATAAATGGAACCGTGGTCTATTTATTGACTGCTGAATGGATAGAAAACGTATGTGGGCTGGTTAGTAATAATTTAGATAAATAATAAAATTGAAGTGTCTGTTCGTAATGTCAAAATAACAGCTTTTTACTAAAAATAATCTCGGATAACCTGAACGGATCTTACCTGCTGGCGTTATAAAATGTAGCTTAGGATACTTTTATTTAAAACAAAAAACTATTTTGTTGTTCATGCGAACGAAGATGCGAGCACAAATAATTTACAATAAGTAGAAACCCCATTAAAAATTCAATGTAAAGTTAAGAATATGTAATTTCTTATTTATTAATAATTCTCGTATCGTTTATGCTCTTTGAAGTTGAAATATAAGGAAAAAAGGTGGATTATCTTATGCCTACAGATTAGTCAAATTATTATAAACCGCCAAAAATAAATCAAATAGATATTTTTTTCCATTTAATAAAAAAGTAAAGACACTGAATGACCTTTGCAAAAATTAAAAGCAAATATTTTTCTAGACTTCGTCGATAGATTACCCGAGATGTCAGTCATTCACAGTCTCTAAAATCTTTTAGCCTTTATTTTCAAAGATTGTTTTCGTACCCTATTTTCCTTATCACTATTTACTTTCAGTTGATCCCGTCTATATTTGACATTGCTGGAAAATTAATCTTCTATATATTATATATGTATATGTGGGTGTTACTATAATTATATGAAATTTATGACTGTCATCATATCACCAGGAATGTTTTTTTGATGGCGATATATATAATGCTATCCCTGAATGTGATAGATGGCACTGTGGTAGAGTTATTTACATCATAACTATGATTCAAGAAAATTTGTTCAGTCGTTTGAAGATTATCAGCTCTTTTATAGTTGAAAATATATGTCAGCATCATCCACAGGTCTGATTGAGTCGAGATTTGGTATTATGTTACTTCAGTGATATTATAAAATCCTTGACCTGATGCTGCAGCATCATCTGGAATCCGTAGGATACCTTACTCCTCGCCAACTTATAGTAAAATTATCGTATTTGGGCTTATTGGAATGGTCTCAATGAATAGATTGTTTGTGTCGGAGGTTTATTAAAATTTCAATTTACCTTGTTAAAACTACAAATAAGTACTTAATCTGTACTTTTCTTTTACTCTCTGCCTAACAAAAACTCTTTATTATGTAAAATTCCGGGTCATTCAATATTGCTATATTGAGTTTCTATTGTATATTATTTTCGGATTTATTGCGTTACTTGTGCCAAAAACCTCCCTTGGACACAAATTTAAAGACTGTAACTGGGAAGGACCCTATAGATTATAATAATCTTTCATTGAATAGGACTATTAGTTTGAAAGGCCATTTATTACGTTGAGTATGAGGCCATAGACCTTAGTATTCGATGATAATTTCAACTATATACATCAAGCCGTTTTAAAAAAAAAAAAGAGACAAACGGAGTGGCAGACAAACAAAAAAACTTATCGTCTATGGTATTTGTTTTTTGCGTTATGATGAAACACGAAACCGTAAAGCTAAACTAGATGACATTGCAATTATATGTAATAAAAAATATATTCTGAATTTATCATATTTTTATATCAGTTAACCGAATATGTGGAAAAACGTCTACTTTAATATTTTACTATTCTGTAAATATAGTATGCCAAATAAATACAGATTTCCAATTTATATTTTGTTATTAGAGTCTCTTTCTGTAATAATAAATATAAAATAATGAACTAGGTCTAGACTGTAATAAAGCTTTTGAGAATAGTTTTATGTATTTTTGTGTAGAGTTATGTGAAGATATATTCACTGAAATGTATTTGACAGCAGTATATGGTTATTGGAAATTAAATTATGAAACCTAAACACAGGCGAAATCATATTCTTTCAGTTATTTTTTATTAATTTCACTAATTAGATGTAGTTAAGAATAAAAATTAATACTATCGGCGTTCGCTCGATATAGTTTTCTCAAAGTAGACTTTTAAACGTTACGGCGACCCGTGGTTCGTTTAAAGAAAACACTTTGGAATTTTGCGTGCCTTGAGGATTTGTGAGTACGTGGATTGTTGATAAGTTTGTTAGTATTGTGAAAAAGCGAATTTTAATATTGTTAACGTTCTGAATTGTACCGGTCCAAACTAGTTTGGAGAGTGACGACATGATCTAGTGCTCCTAGTTAGACCTTACACACACAAAATTCACTATGCCTACACCATTTTAAATGATCTACTTGAATTGCGGTCTTGAAACCGCCCAAACTTTAGGTAAGCTGTTTTAGTTTGTAAAAGGGTGCTGTGTATCATAATTTTCACTGGAGGTAGCCACGACTTGCGAATATATTATTTTTTAAGGACCCCAATACATTCGCGCTTGCTGGTCGTGGATATCTCGACATTGCGAACATTTACGAAATAGTCCCGTAACAAGATAACCGATCAAGGTTTAAATGCACCCGGCTTCTGTGGATGAAATAATTTCACAAAGAATTTCTATTCGGTTCCCCTATCTCGTATGTGAATACGTATAAATACAAATAGATGGTTGTCATACGCTCTCTGACGTCGAAACACGCGCAGGGTTGAGATTTTTATGAATAATTTATGTGCCGTAGCATTTTTATCCCTCTACGGCGTACTCGTTCCGTGTTTGACTTTGCAGGATTCACCTCCAAGTAAAGTCGACGTATATACTAAGTTGGAAATGGTTTTTGTTTATTTAAACACACCGGTGGATAAATTTTCAAAATGGAAGTGGTTGTTGATGAGCTGGGCACTTAAACATACAGGCAGTCCTTGTACTTAGGTATGTTAGGTTCTCTAAATATGCGACGTAAATCGAAACGACGCGACCTAGATCCCTATAGGCCTTTTTTAAATACATTTCCAAACAAACCCCAGATGTTTTTATTTTGCAAGGACTTCAAGGCCCTCAAGTATATATAAAGGGTATTTATTAATAAAATTAAGTTCTTAAAATAATTTTACGGAATTTCGAAAAGGGCACATGTCGCATATTTTGACTAATATGTTTATTCACACCAATTTGTTCTAAATGTTTCCTTGTACCTGTTATGTTTGAAAAGGAAGAATCTCTGGCATATAAAATACATACCGTCAGAATTTACAGATTTTTATGACGAAATATTGCAATGGCCAACTACAAACGAAAGGGGGCCTGCAGAAGGAGATTTTGAAATATGTCTAATATTTACCTTTTTTTGAGTATATGTAACTATGTCTCATTTCAAATACCTAGAATAATAGTTTCGTCAAACTTATATGATTTTCTGCCTTAAATTATATGTAGGACTTTAAATTTCGAAAGAGTATATCTCATAAATTTTAAATATCTAAATATACCTACCTACATTTATAATAACGGTAAACTTGAAATATTTTTTTAACTTTCGGTTGTTAATTTTCCCTAAAATATAACCCTAAAACAGTTATACTTTTTTAGTTAAATTTTTTTTATTCATTTCAAAAAGCTTAAATATTCGAACATGTGCCTATTCGAAATTACATAATCAATTATTGTATTTATCAAATTGATATTTATTTTTGGTGTACTTATCAACTTCTTATTCTGAAAAGTTAACAAGGAGTCATAAATTAAACCTACGATTTAAAGAAACACGATAACACGAATTTTGATATTAACATGTCAACCTTAAGAATCTTTTTTTTTTTCATACTTATAAGCTCGCAAAGGCTGCTGGAAGTTTCTTTAGTGTAATTTTAAGACATTAAACGAGCTACGAAGAAATTATCTTGTGACGTAAATCGAAACAATCGACATACGTTTTTTTTTTTCTTAAATAAAGCTCGGCATATCGACATTACTGTTACGAGAGATGTAAATCCATTAGCGGTCGCGCTCTCATGCCGAATGAGGAAATGTCATGAGGGATTTTTATCTAATAATTGTTTGACGTAACTCAAAGATCACCAGTCGCGAGAATGTTATTATGTTTCACCACAACGATTCGTTCGTTTAAAATCTTAGCCTTAATATAGAGTAAGTGAAAATAGTTTCCTCACTCTTTCCAACACACTTTCTTCTAGCTTTTTTCTTGTTTATATTCCTTTAAAGTTCGGGCGACGCCAAGATCTTTTTAAAAACTACAATTAGGTGTTAGCTCGAGATACTTAATTAATACTAAGTTTTATTTTAACAAATAGTTATAGTATACGACTACCGCTCGCAGATGATTCGTATTTTTAAAATGACACATAAGGGATTCTGAAAGTTGTTAAGCCGATTCAGTATTAAGGTGTGTGGGAACCGAAAGCGTACTACATTCTCGTACGGCATAGCAATGTACCTTTTTAATATATACTATACTACACTATAAAGGATGTAACATTTAAATGAATCAGTGAGGGAAACTCTGATTATATAAGATATAGAGAAATATGTTCTAAGTAAACATAACATCGATTTTAAAGAAAAGAAAAACTGCGTTCTAGATTTATTTAGTTTATTCCTGCACATTACACTAAGTACATCGTTTTGTTATTTGCATTGGTTGTGTTTGTATTATATCTGTATCTCTTTATATTTATAGTTTTGTATTATATTACAGATAAATAAACTTTTCGTTTCTTACTTTTAAATGACAAACATTTCAATCTTTAATAGTATTACTAAAGCTTAGCGTAGTTTGTTTATCTGAAACTATGGCTTATTTATTTGGGAACGTTATAGCTTTTATATAACTTCATGATACGAGTCTATGGAGTGGAGTAGTAACCACGAAGGTCAAGCAAACTGTCAAACTGTACACAAGTATGCACAATCAGATCAACGGTAGGTTACACGGATGCGTTAGAAGTGGCGCGGCGGACAGTTGCTCAAATACAATTAACATGGATGAAACCGAGAGGTACATCTAATAAAGTAAACATGGCATTGCTATTTTCCAAAACAATATTATTCCCGTGAAAAATACGTAGAATTTTGCATAATATTGTTAAGTCGAAATTCTTCGCTCGTCACAGTATTATAATACTTTTGTTTGAAAGTCAGTATCGAAGGATGAAAATTTGATTGTTATCGCTCCCGAGTATCTGGAACGTGTCTTATAGCGCAACTCTCGTGTAACAAATATAATGAAATGAACGCGAGGTCCTTTTTACGGGTCGATTTTTCCATTTTCCTAAATAAACTCAAATATGATCGCGATAACATTTTTTTTTTTCAATTAATACTGTGAAAATTTGCAATGCTTTTTTTTGTTATTTTATGTTACGTTTATTTCTAAAAGTAGGTTACTGTTATTATTTAAAGGGGAATTTAATATAAGCGTCAATAATTTTATTTTCCAACAAGACCAAGTAATTTACATTAATTAGTAGTGAATTGTGGAAATAGCATACGGAAAACATACGTAACAAAAATATTCGAGTAAACCTTGTAAACTGGAGTTTGTAAAATATAAAGAAGATAACACACGGCCCATTCGCTTTTATTGTTGCAAAACATTTATTCCGTCCTTTCGGAATTTCGATTTCAAGGATTTTTTCTCGATACGGACTATAAATTCGAAATGTACAACTTTATTTAATGATTATTAAAACGAAACAAGATGTTTCCATTTTGTTTTATAAACACATATGTTTTCGAACATGATCAACAGCGGACGTTAAGAGATAGATTTGATATATTTTAAGATACTAACACTAAAATCTGTACTTCAAACCCTTGGGGCATTGGTTCCTTTACTTAAGACAATTTAATATATTATAAAGAAAAATAGAAACACCAGTATCTCAAATGTATTCAGTTAGACGGATAGTTTCGTAGTGAAAAAATGGTTCACACAAATTTGACATGAACTACGCCATATCAAGGTAAAATGAAACTCATTCTGCACATTCTGATATTATCATCAATATAATAAAAATAAAACATTTTCTTTACATGATTTAAACTCTAGATAATTCATTACAACGTATGTCATAAGAACCTAATTTTTTTCTGAACTATATTTGTACTTAAAATTAGATGTAATTAAGTCATAAATAAAGTTCTATCACAATGCCTCTGTGCATTATTTTAATACGCGGCGAATTTAAAGATCGTAATTTAAATTTTGATGGTTTTCAATATAAAAATAATGGAGACCAATAAAATATGGGCAATCCATTTACCTGTTCATAAGCTAGATATATACTGGCTGATCCCAAAACGTGACAAACCTGAAGAGATACCATGTAAACGGTGGTTGTGTCCCAGTGCGGTACATACACATACCACCTCGTTTGATTACTGGATATACACCGGTTGACTATAGAGCCTGGTGTATGGTAGTCGCGATAAAGTTGGATGGATACACCCGTGTAGCATCACACAATAGGTACCTACCACACTTTATAACTTTATAAAAGTATTAACAGCTACGTAGTGGAAGTCTGAATGAACAAAACTTGTCAAACGAACTGTTTGGTCGTATTTATGGAGACTAGAAACCTGGAGTACTGTTTGCGTCGAATATAAATATAATTATATATTCTAGGCTTGTCCTTTAACTATCTTTATCATACATATATTTATTAGATTATTTTTACATATACCCTACATTACCACAAATTTCATCCCGCTCTCTTCCCTACCTCGGAAAAAACAGTCATCGGCCGCAATGCTCCGAAGTGTCACGCGCGCGAGTCATTTTTAACACAGCTTATACAAGTATATAATACAGATTAAAAATGTGATTATATTGTTCTGTTTAATAAACGATCCGCCTTAAATAAAAGGTGCCTCAACCACTAACAACAAGCAACCAGCGTTGAAGAAAACGAGGTACCCACTTTCCCTTCTTTATCTTCCGCTACAAGTACCATCTCTATGTAGGAAAAAGTGTCCATCGAAAGGCGTAACATAGGGGTGGCGCCACGGTAGCAAGTGCGTAAATTTTAAAGATAGCGCCAAAAGTTATTACTTTTTATTTTCGCCCATTTGAACAACTTTTCACTCCACAAACTTTCCCATTATTACAACAGTATAAATTATAAAATCACGAAAAAAATATCATTCCCTCTTGCAACGCTAGCGCCACTTTGCTGTGTTGTTGAATTGGAATTTGCTGCTCACACTTTTAACTTATCTCCTGTAAAAGATATTTCTCCTTACTCTACATAGTCGTATTCGAAAACGTGCCAAAAGTAAGCGTACTGATCTCGTACGTACATTAATATTATTTCAATGTAAAATCGGTCTTGTCCATTTCCATTTCGAATTCCATTTTGTTGTTTTATTTAAAAAAGGAACGGTTTGTTTTCTCTTCTTGGAGGCAAAGTAAATAACTGATGAGTGTTTAAGCTCACCGAATACCTGATCTTTTTAGGGTAACGGAATATTTATACTAGGAAAACAACATCGTGAGAAAAAAGCTCGTAGTTTCTCAACATGATTCTCGTGTATTATAATGTTCTCATATTTAGTTTTAGCGTGAATACTATATTCAATTCAAAGACTCATTCATTCAGTGATGAGGAGACTAAGACAATGATTAGATGAGAGTTCATGCGAAGATTAAAAACGTCACATCACATGCCCCGTTGCACTCGTTCACGGCACTGCGCCGATGTGGCACTTACATTGCTCGACACGCATGCATTTGTAGACACGGGACGTACCTACATCGGAAGCATTCGCCGATACAAGCCAAGTAATATGAACGCGATGTTTATGCATTATAGATAACATTATTATTATTATTTTTATCACTATTTAAACATGTTACATGCGCTTTGTAGTGGACTACGATAAATAGAGTGTATTACATTTTTAATTTTCATTATTATTGTTTAACTTTTTTGTATAAGCTGTGTCCGTATTTTCACAACAATAAATATATTTTCTTTTCTTTCTTTCTCTCGATACAATCTGGCAGTGATAACGAATTCTTATATATAGTGTAGCTGTACCCGTGATTTCGTTCGCGAGGACTACAGTATTCGGTCGATCGAGCTACTCCCGCCCTCGGTGATATGCTTATTATGGGTGTTATTTAAAAATTATTTTTATCACTATTTAAACATGTTACATGCGCTTTGTAGTGGACTACTATAAATAGAGTGTATTACATTTTTAATTTTCATTATTATTGTTTACGTTCGCGAGGACTACAGTATTCGTTCGATCGAGCTACTCCCGCCCTCGGTGATATGCTTATTATGGGTGTTATTTAAAAATTATTTTTATCACTATTTAAACATGTTACATGCGCTTTGTAGTGGACTACGATAAATAGAGTGTATTACATTTTTAATTTTCATTATTATTGTTTAACTTTTTTGTATAAGCTGTGTCCGTATTTTCACAACAATAAATATATTTTCTTTTCTTTCTTTCTCTCGATACAATCTGGCAGTGATAACGAATTCTTATATATAGTGTAGCTGTACCCGTGACTTCGTTCGCGAGGACTACATTATTCGGTCGATCGAGCTACTCCCGCCCTCGGTGATATGCTTATTATGGGTGTTATTTAAAAGTTATTTTTATCACTATTTAAACATGTTACATGCGCTTTGTAGTGGACTACGATAAATAGAGTGTATTACATTTTTAATTTTCATTATTATTGTTTAACTTTTTTGTATAAGCTGTGTCCGTATTTTCACAACAATAAATATATTTTCTTTTCTTTCTTTCTCTCGATACAATCTGGCAGTGATAACGAATTCTTATATATAGTGTAGCTGTACCCGTGACTTCGTTCGCGAGGACTACAGTATTCTGTCGATCGAGCTACTCCCGCCCTCGGTGATATGCTTATTATGGGTGTTATTTAGAATATAGACATAAAGATTCTCTGGCTTTTTATAGGTCTTTTTAATATCTACAATTATGTAGTACATTAATTTGTTATATCTCATATGGTTTACTCAACGTAAGCTATTTAAGCGCCCGCATTGATTTACCTTGACCACATTTTTTATTCTATTTGCACGGATCCCTAATTATTTTAAGCCTAAGTTACTCCTTAAATATCAGCTATTTATCATTGAAGATCCCTTAAAAATCGATCAAACCGTTTCGGAGATTACCCGGAACAAACAGACAAAATATTAAATCTGTTTTTTTTTTTTATAGGTATCGTATATGCTTTCATATACATTTATGAAAAATCTGTTATTTTTAAATTACAAATAGACACTTATATTTCATTAATTGTATAGATTATCATTTTTAGTAAAAAAACGTATATGAATGAGTTCGTAATTATCCAATATAAAAATACATGGAGAATTCACGTTGCTGTGAAACATGTAATGCGGCGGGTCAGATTGACTGCTGGCGTGGCAACGCACAGTGGTTCAAGGATTTGAAAAATAGGGACAAAGGTATCTAAAGTCATAATTTCGATCACATTTTTCATATGGTAAAAGACCATAATTCTAATAGCTTTTATTCCTAGACATATTTCGATAAAGTCAATAGTTTTCGAGATTGGTAGAGGTCGCGACCACCATACACATTGAAATATACTAAACCTCTCACAGAGATTTTAAATAAGATAAGATCTAAGGACAATTAATACAATCATACGAGTCTGTAACGCTTGATATTCTTAAGACCTCAAAACACGATGGGCACTTCCATGCGCCAAGGTAGATGATTATTGTCCGTCGGTGAACAGGTGGTCATACATTGATACACGGTTCATTGCTGATGAGAGAGCCACTTAAGATGAACTTCAAAGTAATCACAACCACAGTAAATAGAAATTATTTGTATAATGTGTATAAGTTCTATTTAAGTGTGTACTGGACAAAGTAATAAAAAATATAGCGCAAGTCTCTTCATTGCTCCACAATAGTGACACTTCGGTAACCACGAAATCCACGCAGTTGGCGGACGGTAAAAAAATTTAATAATGGGTACCATGTTGAACATCTAATAACAACTAACAAATAGCAAATAACTGTAAGTCACACGTTTATGTGTACTTGGTTCAGTTGCAAGCGAACTAAGTCGCATTGTTACCTTTAATGATAACTGTGTTTATAAACAATAAATTCTAAACACGCTACGCACAGATTTCTCTGATAATCTTTGGCTGTTGTTAACGACTTACTCCATTAACGCTTGCTTACTATGGTCCAAGTTATAAAATTTAGCGATTTTTAATATAACTTACGTAGAGGGAGACTAATGCCTTGAGCTATGCACAAAAGCTAAAATGGAAATGGACAGGCCATGTGGCGAGGCTCACAGACCAGAGATGGATGGTAAAAATAACCATATGGAGCAGCCCACAAGGAAAAAGAAAAAGAGGAAGACCAGTGACACGTTGAGAAGACGAGAGCATAAGAACGGCCGGCTCAAATTGGAACCAAAAAGCATAAGACCGAGACAAATGGGCATCTTTAGAGGAGGCCTTCACCCAATCTAGGTATTTTGCAGAAGATATAATAGAATAAAACTAACAAACTAAATTAATATAAGTTAACTAACCTAGTAACACATACCTATTAGAAATAAGTTTATTTTATTTTAATGCAAGGAATAAAATTATTTAATAAAATTAGGATTTGCAATAAAATAAACATAGAATAATTCGTTCTACAGTGTTAGTTTTCAACCGATGCAGATAATAGCTATCTGTTACAGACAAAACAAAAGACGTAAGTGGTAAAGTACTGCTTTTATTAATCAAATATTTTCAAGTCTTGGGCCAAACTGTTCCCTGTATCGTTCGAAGACTGGTCTCTAACGAGTTTTATAAACGTACACTGATTAGTACAATTAATCGCGCTGAGTTGTTTCGTTTCCTTTAACTCACCACTGTACAATTAAAATCACATTTATTTTATCCTTGACACCTTTAAACTTACTCGGCTTTCATTTCCGATAAATCATAAAACAAGATTAACCCCTTATTAAAGCAATAAAATGGAATTTTATACGTATGTATAATAATAATTGTACTGTGTTAGAGTATACACAATAAACTCAATATGACTAATGGCAAGTACAGAACAATTAGGAAACAACGGCGACCACTGAGTGACCGTACCTTCAACTTGGGCGGCACGTCAAATAGGGTGGACCATGAACCATTACGACAGGTTTATTTTGATAGACTAATCCCAATAATACGAACATACAGAGCATCCGCATTGTACGATGTTCTCTAATATAGTATGTGGCATCACTTTTTTTTAATGATTGACTATACTGTTAGCCTTAGGGACCCTGGAGCCTCTGACGGCTTTTACAGCTTCACCGGACTTGGTGTGACATCACGCTGTTCCTTCGTTTATATAGCGCAAGCGCGAACGAGACATTGTATGTAGGTAACGGTAGATTTAAAACATTTGTTTTTAGATTGCCTGCGAACGCCGACACGTTAAAAAAATGTTTTAACTATAAACAATGGCATTAAGCGGAAATAGTGTTATTGTGATCATAGATGACCCTTTTACTCCGACATATATTATTGTCCAATGTTGAACAACTTCAAATAACAATTCGTTTCTGTTTGGGATAGGTTGCAAAAAATATTGATAAAAATCTGCCACCAAGCACTTATAGGTGTGTTCCGGCAGCTGCAATTTTGAAGTCAGTTCCGCTACTAGGCTTACCACGTTACCAACTTGCGCCACATCATCACTTAACATAATTTGAGATTGTGGTCAAAACACTAAAGAGTATAGAGTACACTGGTACTTCATAAATAAAGGAGATGTTACATGTCTCCATATTGTTATTTACTATAAATTATTTATTTACTATAAAATATGAAATAAATAAATTAGCAACTATGTAGTTTAAAATAAAAGCTAATTTATTAATAAATAGCTACATTGGAGATTTCTGCCTACTCAGGGCAGCCCGACTGATGGAATAACTCCAGCCTACAGAAGATCGCAGACAAATAACCTAGTGTTGTGTTCCTGCGCTGAGAAGGGTTTCCAGAGCTCATTGGGATAGGTGGATTCAAGGTCGGCAAAGTGCCAGTTATATCTATGATATTACAATCGTCCATAGACTACGGTAGCCGCTTACCATCAAGAAGGCCGTATACTTGTTTCCCACCTTTGTTATACAATAATCTAAATCTATTTCTTATTACTACGGTTATTTCACGGGTTAAACAAAATGTGTTCCTACCTAGTGTATAATATAGTAATATTTTCATAACAATATTTAAATTATCATAATACGGTAAAGTTCTCCTGTTCCGTGGAGGGGGCAGTTAAATTAATTATACATAAATGTATATAGTAACAAATATGAAATATAAGGAAACAGCATAATGTTATACATTATGAAAAAAATCTGTTTATTTTTTGACAAAACATTAATACGAAAATAAAAACGAAAGAATACAAATCAGTAACAAAGTACAAATAAATTATCAGATGTAACAAATGCGTAGCAATGGCTAATAAATCAGTAACCGTAAACAATACAAATTATTTATCTTTTACTACGCTCGCAGTCTTCCGGCTCGCTACGCTACTACGCAACCCGTTGCTACGCGCGAGCCTACGGCGTAACAGAGTACAGAATTGTGCTCGTTTAATCAGAGAAGAATTGAATTACTTTATTACTTCGGGAACATTTGAAAAGTCTTTCAAAGGTAATTGGTTCGGTAATATCATACGCTGTAACAATATTTAATATAAAATATTAAACTTTATATTTATAATAAACAAAGACAATTTTATGTTTGAAATTACATAGGAGTCCATGAAAATGACTGATGAATGAATAAATAACTAGAAAGTAGGCTTAGTAGTAGAGTGGACGGATACAGCGTCTTTCGAAGTGAGTTTGAATCCTTGGAATGAACCTGAGCTATCCATGAAGAAAAACATCGTGATAAAATCATAACATGGTTACCATCCTCGAGTTGAAAATCGATGACCAAAAACTATAGGTGTGTTCCGACAGCTGCATTTGAGACCCAATTCTTCCACTAGTCTTAGCGTATTACCACCTTAGACCACATCATAACTTAACATCAGCTAAGATTTTGGCCCAAGGGTAAAAAATGAAAAAGACAATCACAGTAAACAGTCTTTAAAATTCCTGAACTATGTTTTTACCTTAAGTTTGAGTCTATTTCTGTGACATCAATACACCTACGTAAGTAGTAATCGTAGATCACGACCATTTATTACTCCATATTAATGAAATATTAATAAAATTACTTTCTAAATTTTCTTTCTAACTTCATACCAAACAAATGACAATAAAATTTATTGTGATGGTACAAAAACTACAAGTAACTATTGTAAAATACCAACTGACCTTGATCGTATTAAGTAATTTTATGTAAATAAAAAGTGTATATAATACAAGGTGTCCAGAAAGGGATCGGGTATTTGTAAGTTCAATGAAACAAAAATTATTTGTATGCAATAAAAAAGTTTATTGTTTATTATTAGCATATGAATTGTAGAATTATTTGGAAAAGATGATATTATCCAAATGATGACCGTTACGTTGCTGGCACTCTTCTAAACGGAAACGAAGATTGGCGATAACACGTTGACACATAGCTATCGATATTGCTGCCATTTCTGACCTGATGTTTTGCTTTAACTGGGTTAGATTCGTCGGATTGTTTTGATAAACCTTACTTTTAAGGTATCCCCATGCAAAATAGTCAAGCGGGCTAAGGTCGGGGCTTCTGGTAGGCCAGTTGATGTTACCCCTTTGCGAAATGACTTTATTAGGGAATAATTCGTTAACAACTTCCATTGAGTCATTTGAGGTATGGCAAGTGGCCCCATCTTGCTGGAACCACGTTCTTGAGTTGAAACCTGCAAACTCCTGCAACTCTGGGACCAAAAAATTTCGCAACATATCGCAATAACGGTCACTATTCACATTAATTGCTCGGCCTCGTTGATCTTCATGAAAATAAGGACCAATTATGCCTTTAGCAGATAAAGCGGCCCAAACAACGACCTTTGGGCTATGCAGGGATCGTTCATGCTTTCGTCTCGGATTCTCCACTGCCCAGTACCGACAATTCTGCTTATTAACATGACCATTCAGGTGAAAATTTGCTTCGTCACTGAACAGTATGTTGTTAAAGTTGTTAAATCGCTGCAGCATTTCGTTCGCAAAATTCAGTCGATTAGCATAGTCCGTATCCTTCAATTCTTGAACCAATTGAATTTTATAGGCTTTTAGATGTAAGTCTTTCTTTAAAATCGAATGTAAAGACGATTTTTTGATGTTCAACGCTTGGCTTCGCTTTCGGATGAATAAAGACGGATTTTGACGAACCGACGCCTCAACTTCTTCAATTGTTTCTTCATCGCGAACTGAACGAGGACGACCAGAGTTTTGAATTTTAACTGTCGCACCTGTATTCTCGAACATCCTGATCCATTTCCTAATGCTATCGTCACTTGGCGCGTGGCGTGTACGATATTCCGCACGATAGAGGCGTTGAGCAGTCACTATTGAATCACCATTACGATAATACGCTCGTACACAAAATGCGCGATGCGTCCCCGAGTACTGTTCCATCGTGACTAAAACTCCACAAAATGGCAGACGCCACGAACCCCTCCCCGCACCCTTAGACGCCCCGTTTCGAATATGGCGCGAAAACAAATACCCGATACCCTTTCTGGACACCTTGTATATGTTTATTGTATAATATAAAACTTATTAATCCACACGCGTTTTTTTTTTTAGTAGTAATTATTTTCATTCTGTAATTGTACTTTTAATCATAATATTATTGAGAAATTTAATATATAAAATCTCGTGTCACGATGTTTGTTTACATTAATCTTCGAAATCATCCAACCGATTTCAATGAAATTTTATGAATGTATATGGTTGGTTCCAACTTGAGAGAGTTATTATATAGTTATAATCCCGATAAGTAGCGCAGCTGTCGATATCAAATAATTGTTTAACTAAGATTTTTATTTTTAAAGGTTTCTCTTCCAAAAATACATACTACTACAAATATTAACTTTCCTACAACCACCCTCAATATTTTTAAATGCAATTTCAAAAGTTTTTCAAGACAAAAAAGGGTTGTAATTCCTTTTTATGTCATGTAAGATTTCAATAATGAATGGCGATCTTAATAATAACTTGTTCACTTTTTAACACTATAATATAAATGATAAAATAAAAATTCGTTGTCAATTACGCTGCAAACTAAAAGTTTCGATATTACTTTTCCTATGCGCTTTTCCTAAAAAAGCAAAATAAACAAGTACGAAGCACCGGCGGGTCGCTAGTAATCTATAAATTGATAAATGACATATACTTCCCGTATACAAAATTTCATAACAATCGGTCAAGTTGTTTTTGTGTTAAACCCGGACATAAAAACAAACAGACAGACAAATATTTTTTTAAATAAAATAATTTCGTCGTAAGTTTTCTTAAATAAGATTTCTATCAGGGAATATACAGAAGTGTACTGTATAGAACTACATATTTATTATTATAAATATTTGTTTTATGTCTATTCTGAACTTCAAGACTATTACAGAAACAGATAAAAAGACAGGGTTGTTTGTTCTGTTTAGCTTTGTACAAAATAAACAGTTCGAAGTTTCGATTCGCACCAATTCTCACAGTTAAGTAGTAAGTACACAGTTTATTAATACAGCCTTAAACGCTTGTTTTATTTTTCTCTTCCTATTTTCTTTTTCGATGACGTAATATTCCACCATTGTGTAATGTTGATTTTATATATTTTTGTCGCCAAATTGACGGTAAAATACCTCAAGGTATTTGTGGTTTATTTACCATAATGATGACCGTTACCGCAGTCATCATCATGACATCATAATAGACTATTTCACTCGTATCAAATATGGCGCAATAAATAAATATTTTCTGTAGTATTTGACTTAAGAGACCTATATTTATCGATTTCAGATATTGAAAGTGTAAGATGACTACATATTTACTCTGAAAACGCTGTCGGCCATGTTGTGACATGATAGGACTAAGCAAACATGCCGAATCTCATTCGAATGAAATTCGCTATTAACATTGACATTAATAGACAAGTCTAGAGATTTTTACAATGATGAACGTTTACTAAATTTCAAATGTTTGTTTTCGGCCCGTATGATGTCACAGCAGAGATAATAATATGTATAAACATATATATATATGGATACATGGTTGATAGCGTTTTCGCCCATAAACTTTTGAAATAATTTTTTGCAGCTTATAGGCCCTAAAAAAATGTGGTGATATATTTTTCCTCTAATCGAACCATAATTAATCATTTAAGACGTACTTCTGTGATAACAATGAGATATAAAACTAAAAATGCCACTGTCCATGATATTTATGTATATTAAAGAAAGATAGATAGGGCACAAATAAATTTATTTACAGATTTCTGTTGACTTGTGGCAGCCCGACTGGTGGAATAACACCACCAAACTTAACATCGTAGCCAATTAGTTTTGTGTTTTGTTCCTACGGTCAATAAGGTTTCCATAACTCTTTAGGATAGGGGGGTTTAAGGTTGGTAACGCGCTAGTGATAACAATGGTATTATCTTTTGCCACATATCATCAGGTGGGGCCTAAGCTTCTTTGTCACATTAGTTGTATTAAAAAAATATGCAGGATACTTAGCAGGTAATATTTATTTAATTATATACTAATATAAAAAAGCGGAAGAGTTCTAATCTCTGGTACTACAAGTCGGATTCGAAAAATTATTTTTGTATATGATAGCCAGACTCACACGGAATAGTATAAGCTATCTAAAATTAGCCTACAGCTCTCAGTTAGCCCTAAATATTGATTTTTATTACGTTAGTCGGAATTAAGGTCCTCACAAACTGATTTATCAGCGTGCGCTGGCGTAATCGTTAATGATACGGAAATACAATGTTCTACAAAAATATTGATCCTTAGTATATCAAAAAACAGCGATAGCATATGCCTATCTCCTATACGTAAGCCACAATAAGGTATTTTATGACAAAATTTGTTGAAGATTAAAAAGTGATATATAAGCATTATTATTAGGCATGGCATATTAATCCTTACGAACAAAAGTTACTTCACCATAAAGATAATTTTATGAAGTTAAATTTTGCTTTTTATACTATGTTATTTGGACACATATTTTAGAAGGTAATGAAAAATTAAAATAATTTGTACTCAGGGGAAGAAAAAATATTATGATAGACTTGCGGGAGCGTTGATGTTAGGACACTGGGACTCCGGGGTGTTTGTCGCATAAAATTATAACGGGTGAAACTGTGAGGCACAAATAGATTTATTATTATAGCGAATTTATCAGTAACTAGTTCCATAAAAGAAAAATACTGTTGACAGAAATCAATTGATAGTATATTAATTTAATAATATGACTCTTAACATTGCTTATGAGTTAAAGTTAGAATATATAGTTTCTTTTTAAGTGGACAGTTACTTCTTCTTTTCCTTATCCTACTTAAGTAGGGCCGGCACAAAATGTTTTCTTTTTCCACTCTACTCTATGAAATATTATCTCAGTATTAACACCGTTTATACGGTATACCTTCTTCATTCTCCATCATACTTAACATTCTTCTAGTTACATGACTTTTAACCCTCCTCATGACTGGTCCACGCTACGCTAGCCTATAGCTCAACTTCTCTCTGATTGGTGCTATTTTGAGACTTCCCCTGATAAACTCATAAAAAATTGAACATACTTTTATACCTCGCAATTGCAATTATAATAAATGAATAACTTAACTCCCGAGGATTGCTTATAATATAAGAAACTATAGAGTACAATTGTAAAAATTGATAAAATTAAACTAATATAGGTTAACTAAATTAGATTATTCAAAAATCAAAAGAATATAAAAAAAACCGTTCTGTGAGAGAAAAAAAAAAATTGCATTGTGCAAAATACTCTTCACTGAACAAAATTAATTTTCATCCGAGACAGTACAAACTCAGAACGGTTTTAAGGTAGTACAAAAAACATTCGAGTCTCGCAACGATTCATGATAGTAATTAGAAACTGTGGCCATTAGTAAGAGTTAAAATTCCAAAGTACTCTACCGCATAGAACTTAACATAAAAGCAGTCAGGTATATAATGTGTAACATATTACGGGGAACAAAACCCCACAGACAATAAATATGAAACTTTAAAATGTAATCGAAAAAAAAAAAAAAAATCTTTTAAGAGTATACATTTTGTACTAACTGTGCCCGCGACTTCGTCCACGTAATATATTTCGTGTATGAAAAACAACAACTAAATAATAATTTCGCCTAACCTAAATCTTTCATTACGGTATTTGCGGTCTTATATTACGGTAAAATGCCCAATTAAAATCATTATAAATGTTAACCGATATCAAAATTTAACAATCACACCGATATTATTTAAAAGACATAAAGGCATACTAAAATGTTAAGTTTTCAGCCCTTTACAAAAAGCTGAGTTTAATTAATAACTTTATATTTATAATCCGTTATTTTCTAGTAAATCACGCTTTATAGTATTTATGTTTATTGTAATAGAATAAAAATCATGATATCACAAAAACAACAAACAATAACATTTATCGTAGAAATGTTGATGGACTAGATATTCTTAATTAATTAAATACCTATTTATCCTACCTAAATACCTAATTAAAACTCATCTAAAATATTTAAAAATAATAATAAACGTCCAGCCTTAGATTATTAAAACACGTGCTTACAGAAAATATACTCAAGTGTGACAATAAATACCAAACCAATTTCATGATAATTTCAATTAAACGGTATAGCGCCATCTATGAATACTGTTAGAAAGTAAAATGTAAAGAAAATAATTTAGTTTAATTTGGTATCTTTTCACTTTTTCCGTAAATGTTTTAAATTTATCACAGAGTTACACCATACATTCCTTTTTAAACGTAAATAAACGTTTATAAACAATAGAAATATCCATACGTGTAAAAATGCATCATAAATGTACCTCCAGATTATAAACTATTATTATTCCTAATTTTATCAAATTCGGTATAGTAGTTTCTCAGTGATTGCCGTACAAAGGCAGAGACAGACGAAAAATTTCAAAAACTGTTTAAATGTGTTCTGTCAGTGATTCTAAACGTTCCTTTTAGTATTTTGTCTCAATTATCTTTAATGTACAGATTTCGTTAACTTTTATTTTAAAAAAGTGCCTATTTTTAAATACATGATTAGAAAGGTTGACAGACCTTAATGAAACAAATTAAGTATCATTGTTTTTTTTCTGTTGTATTTCTTAGCAATGTCATAATATTAGGTCCTGACATATGAAATTAGCGTTTTGTCGTATTGACCACTTTGATCTGAACTATTCACCTCTTTGGTTAAGAATTCCAAATTCAAATTTATAAATTCATTTAGCTGGTACATTTGAGTTTTGAAAATAGTGATTCATTTGTTTTTTCCTCATAATTTTTATCTTTGGCTTCGCTTATTACCGCACTATGGAAAACATGATATAACGGTATATTTACGAGTACGAGTTCTACCGTGGTACCAGCGCTGCAGAAACCGCTCGAAAGATTAATGATGTGTACGGCGCTAGTGTCGAAAAAGAAAGCACGGTACGTTTTTGGTTTCAACGTTTTCATTCTGGAAATTTTGACCTTCAGAACCAACCCCGTGGACGACCGGAGACCAAGGTGGAAAATGAAGAATTAAAGGCCCTTGTGGAAGCAGATCCATCACAAAGAACTTCAGAGATAGCTGCAGGCTTCGGGGTAAGTGATAAAACTGTATTAATCCACTTGAAGCAAATCGGCAAAGTAAAAAAACTTGAACGATGGGTACCTCATGAATTGAGTGAATCGAACTTGCAAACACGCGTCGACTGCTGTGTTACTTTGCTCAACCGACACAATAATGAAGGGATTTTAAATCGAATCATTACTTGTGATGAAAAGTGGATACTGTACGATAATCGGAAGCGCTCGTCGCAATAGCTGAACCCTGGAGACCCAGCCAAATTCTGCCCTAAACGAAAATTGACTCAGAAAAATTTACTTGTGAGTGTTTGGTGGACTAGCGCCGGTGTCGTTCATTACAGCTTTCTAAAATCTGGCCAAAGGATTACAGCAGATATCTATTGTCAGAAACTGCAAACTATGAATGCAAGAACTAGCTGCTAAACAACCGAGATTGGTCAATCGCTCTAGGCCACTGCTGCTTCACGACAACGCAAGACCACACACTGCACAACAAACAACCATTAAGTTAGATGAGCTACAATTGGAATGTCTGCCACATCCACCGTACTCCCCGGACCTTGCTCCAACGGATTATCATTTTTTCCGCTATTTGGAAAACTTCTTACAAGGAAAAAAATTCAACTCCGATGCGGCAGTCCAAACCACCTCCAAAGAGTTTATTCATTCTCGCCCCATAGTTTTTTTAGTAAAGGGATCAATGAACTACCTATGAGATGGCAAAAGTGCATAGATAACAACGGTGCATACATTGATTAATTAAATATATTGTACAAAAAAAAAATGACTTTATATTCCTCCGTACAAAACGCCAATTTCATATGTAACGACCTAACACAATTTAACAATTTTCGTTTGAAATAAAATTTTCAATGCGAGTGAAAATATAGTCACTACGCTATCTATTAGAAATGTGATTGATGTGTAGATTGTTTCAAATATTCGGAAGGATAAGGTAGTTATTTAAAAATTTCAATTAACTATATTTTACGAGTAGCTTAACATCTACCTTGCAATGTTTACTTGTGTGTCAGCAAAGAGCGTCAACAACTGGATACTTCCCTGTAAAAAGCGTCCGCATTTTCACTAAAAGAATGTTATCTATATTAATTAAATTCCGAGGCTTCTATCCAGTCCGACCTCTAATAAAATTACCACTGTACGTGGATCCCTTACACCTCTTGTATACGACGTATAAGTGGGGTTTTCATTATACACCGTAGGTCTATTTAGGCTGGCGTCGAGAGGTTTTCTTCAAAAAATATAAAAATTGTATTCATTGCCGTCTCAACGAGGTTACGTAAGCTGTTTATGTTTTACTATAACGCCAGTCTAAAAGAGATTTCAGACAAATTTTTACATTTAATTATTGAATTCGTAATTCAACTTTATGATTGTATATTATTAGTCAGTGTAAATGGATTAGGAGTGAATAAAAAAATACAGGAAAACTTGCAGCTAAAACAATTCTTCATTAAACTGTATAAAAATTTTAACAGTCAATTGTTTATCTTCTTTCATAAAATGTATGATAATTGACCAGTGTTCACATACATATTATATTATGTAAGTATTCACAAACAATCTTTCTTTAAATTAATCTATAATATATTACTATAATGTATTGGAAAAGATATTTCAAAGAAAAAATATGCTTTATTTTTAATTTAATTTTTTTAAAGCATCCAACAAGCACTACTCAACCAATGGTAAGGTGTTGAAGTAATTTTTTACGTCATATGTTTAGCGTTGCTGTAACAACCTCATTTGATCTTAAGTGACAATGTGGCCCCGGAATGCCCAGGATGGTAACACGCTAAGCCTAGTGAAAGACTAACTCTCCAGTGCAGCAAACGGACACACCTATTGGTTTTTGTCGACAGATTTTTATCTTGACGGTTGTAGCTAGCCAAGTGGACATTAGAAAAAGTCCTACAACCGTGCTATGGTTTCTTTACGATGTTTGTTTACACCGGTAGCTCAGGCCCATTGCAGGCTTCGAACTCACGTAGTTGTTTTTTAACATATTAGCACGACAAAGTGACTTAACAGTGGTTGATGTTAAGCACAGTACAATCCAAAAACACCGTTATATCAACAACCCAACGCCAATTGCAACTATACTATATAGGCGTGCTCAGATAAAAACTAGATATGCAACGGATAAAAATAAGGTTTTTTAAATAGACGTGTTATACCCTTACTAAAATCAATTTGAAAACGTTATAAATTTTGTTATCGGCACTTTAAAATAAAAGAGTTAGGAAAACACAACGTAAGGCGGAAACTCTGTTGTCTAAAAAGGATAAAAGTTCCTTCTATGAACATGGTGGCATTTAAAGAACGTCAATGCCGTATCTACTTATAAAATGTGACCCGTTGACAACGAAACGCACGCGTATAAGGCAATCATTATGACTTTTCACTATACGTATGGTAGTCGCGACCCAGTCGGGCTGTATAGAATAATTTAACAACAATCTGTAAAGTCTCACCATAGGACAAAGAGCTGTTCCCGAGGCCTCTTCACGACCTCAATCTGCATGTCAGTCCGCAACGTTTAGACGATTTTAGAAATTATTATTTTAACTAAATTGTACTAAAAAAACAATTGTCAAAAGCATTCAGGTTTCGCAACGATGAAAAGATGAAGTAAAACCAATCCGAAACGAGTCAACAGAAATGTTCTAGAACCTTCCTGTCACGTACACTAGGGCTCTTCAAAAAGGGATTGAAATACGGTCTCTAAGGTCGGCAACACAAATTACAACATTTAGTAATTTACGCACACCTTTTACACACTTCCAACACATAAAAACCAAGATGGAAATCAGTTGAAAAAACCTGTTATACAATATCTATTGCAAGTTTGTATACTGCTCGAGTAGATGCACCAGTGCTGTTGCACATCATTAATATCACTATAGCTGTTGATGATCTCGCAGACCTAGAAATGGGTGAACTTGTTCCCAAGACAGTAGTATGTCTGAATGGTGAGCAAAGTGTCATAATGCAGTGCCGAGGAGGACGTGGGGACTCGAAATATAAACAGTTTGAGCTCAATTGCTCAGTCAATATTATTTTTAGAATTTTGAAAATAAATTTTGATTCTAAGGTGATTCTATCGGTTTTCCAGTGTGTTTAACTTAAAATATTGTAATTGTTTGAGGTAAGATGTTTATTTTTTCGTCCTGCGAATAGAGAAACAAAGATGCCAAAGAAAATATTTTTGCATACGCGCCAGTCTTAGTAAGTTTATTGCATAGTCTTCATGTAAATGTGAACGTGCACGCTAAGTATTAATTGGGTTCTGCTTAATCTATCTGCAGGAATACAACAAATGGTGTTTGGCAACAGATGTACAAGAAACACAACTATTGAGATGGGATTTGATCCATCTTTGCTAGGTGACATTATAGAGTTTCCGACGTTACTCAAAAAGCCGTGTCTTCAACAAACTATTCTTTGTCACAATACCATATAAAGATGAAATATAGCTAAGATTTTTAGTTATGATGTGAGCTACCGAAAAGAGAAAGTGCAAATAAAGTTAATTTACGGTAAAATTTCAACTTTTATTCCCTATACCGAAGAAACCCTTAAGATTTATGAAAAAAAAAGTATTTTATATGTTAGTTCATAATATTGACTATCGCTGTGTTAACTTTCATCAAAATCTGTTTAGTAGTTTCAAGGTGATACGTGTGTGATAAAAATAAATATTTTTTGTCTTAAATCGATAACAAAGTATACCCCGATAAAAATTTTGAAACCTAGTTAATGTACATACTTGAATCAGTTACAGTTTTATTATATTATATGTATTAACTAAAACCGTGAACTTAACTATTAATCTTGTTCTAAAACTAAGACACCCATTCTGAAACCGTATATTAATATAGTTTGTCAGGTCATTTGGTTTTGTCGACGACATGAGTTTAAGTTAGTGTTGTCGGATGCCGAAGAAACTTAGATATTTCGAAGAAAAAGTTATTAGATTACATGCTATAATAAAATACGTAGTGTAATATTTTGTTTTGTAGCTTACCAATTATTGAGGAATGACATATACATCCCGTGCACAATTATCATTAAAATCGTTTGAATGTTAATAAAAAAAAAACAACGTCAACAAGAAATTAACGTCATATTTGTGATCAGTGTATCCTTTATATAGGATACCTATCAAGAAAATTGGAAAAAAAATTACATGCACAGACACAACTACTTATTAGATAATACGGATTGTAATCCATAGGTGAAGGTGTACCCTTCAGGACTATTTTTAGTCTCTTCTTCCTGTTCTTGTTTTGGCGCCGCAAAAAGCACTTGCCAATGTCAATGTTTTTAAGCTTTCGTAAAATTTTCCAATAAACAATGTGGGGTTTTCTGACAAGATGGTGGTTCTCTTGTTGGAAGTATCTAGGGAGTTTTTGTGACATCTCAAAATGCATGTTTCTAGTTTTTATTTACAATCCACTTCACTTGCGCACAATAACCAAACTATAGCACGCAAGAAGACATCAATATTACATTATATAGATCCAAAAACGTAAGTTCATGAATGAAAATTAAAACCAGAACATGGCAAATTAGAATCTATCCAGAAACTTTTGATGCTTTCGTGATGTCACGGTGAAGCTGTAAAAGCCGTCTGAGGCTTTAGGGTCCTTATGGCTAACAATATATTCAATTCTAAACCATTACCGTGCGGGTTGCCAGTCGAGAAAAAAATTGCCTTTTAGGTACGATAGGAAATCCGTCATTCTTCTCTGGTAACACAGTTTAACCAATTTTGCTGATTAATAAAAAGTAATAATTCCCATATTTGTTTAAAGATATTTTTTTGCTTACATTTCGTATTGACCTAAGTATCGATATGTTAACAGATACACTATCGACATAAAGGGGCACTATTCGGAACCAATTACCTAACTCCGGCCAATGCTTACTACTGCATGAAATTTCGGCTGATTCAAACCACCAGAGTCCGATGGACTGGAGTTTAAATTGAAACGTACTGATGGACTTTGTATACATACGGAGCTTAATATAGGAGCATGCATAATGTGTAAATAAAAAGTACAATCAAATATCAATCAAAAGAAACTCGATAACTTTCAAATAAAAAAATTAAATTATTGGCCATCACGGAACAACCAGAAGATGTAAAACATGTTAGTGAATATTTAAATTTGTAATAAATAAAAATCAAAAACCAATAAAAATATGGAAAATAAAAATATGAACGATAAAATATTATAGTTTCGAGTTAGCAATCAAGTTATTGCGATTTCCAAATTTTTTAAAATTATTTCAAAAAGATTTATTTCAAACCAATTCTTTCAAATTTAAGAAAACTCTATCTATGCAATTTTTAGTTAAAACCAACTAAATTTATATAATTATATTACTTCATAGCTGTGTGAACCATTAAATGGCATTCTTTATCTTATTTACTTACATATATTTCGTTATTTTGTTAGCTGTAAGATCACCTTGTATTTATAAATAAAATATAATAAATAAATAATATAATCGAATAGTTATAGTAAACAGCTAATACAGAGATATAACGAAGTATCTAGATTGCGCACGTACACACGCAAACGAGAGCGGCGGCGGCGTAGAGAGAGCGTGACGGTATGAAGTAGCGTCATGCCGTTTGCCGTCACAGTATGTATACGGTTCAATTTTAATGCGAAAGCGCGCCAATAGATGTGTCACATAAAAAAACTGAGATACCGTCGAATTTCAACCACCCTGCAACTACTAGTTGAGATAAATTTACAATATTCCGTGGAAAACCAGTCGCTCATTTCAATGTAACATTCTATTTTATCGCAAACACTGAGGCGCCAACCTATATGAGGTACACGCCGCTAAAAAGCTTATATGGGCGCACACACCTGTATAGAATAGAAATAGCCTGGATTTTCTCGTCAGATTGAAGTAAAGGCTTGTTACGTAGATGTTTAGAGGCTGGATAAGTCTATAAATGAAGTACATTTTGTTTCATAGTGCTGCAAACATTTTAAAGGAGTGTAGAAACTATACAAGTTTTAACTACGAAATAACCATTTCCATACAAGATTTTTAACAAAGGAACAATATTCAGATCGCTTTGATTTTTTTTTTTTTAATTTGGACCGGTAGTTTCAGAGATAATCACTTTTATATAAACAAAGAATCAATATCCTGAGTTTTAGTATTATAAATATAATAATATTATATTTCATTATTTTATATTACACTATCAAAATTAAAATTCATTATTTATAAGTGTTTATTATGCTCTTCAATGAATAATGACAGTAAAAAATAATTTAATTCGAATTATTTTATTGGCAAAAATAAATTGCTTTTGTGTCATGTCTACTTTCATATATTTCATGTTTCCTTGTTCAAGTATTGTATCCAAATTGTATATATAGCATTATAGATCTTTATCAGAATGCCAATATAATATAATTTTAGCTTAAATGTAAATATTCTTTTGGTATGCTAAATATATTAAATAAATATACATATATAAACTATATTATGATTATATATACAACTTTTTTCTCATTTATATAAAATATAAATATATGGTTTACCAGCTTATTTATATTTAAAAATCTTGTATGCGTCTGTTTATGTTCCTCTAAGTACTTAACAACTTGCCCGATTGAGCTCGTATTCAAATCATGTTGTTATATCGAGAAGTTGGTTCATTGCTATATTAGGATCCGATAGGTGGCGCTGGGTTTGAACTATTAACTACCGGTAAAGGCAGAACAACATCTACTCTCCCAGCTAGTATACTATAATTTATTTGTTGGTTTATATGATATTGACACACTCAAAAACCGTCTGACCAATGACCATCAACCATTGATAGATCTGAGTGTTTTCTCAACTCTGAACGCTTTAAATAAAGGGTATACTTATTTGTAAAATGTTAATACTTCTTTGGCATAACAAAGCAAAAATAACTTCTATAATAAATAATAGTAACTGCCTCGTTAGCCTAGTGTTCGTAAGCGCGACTGCTATGAGCGAGGTCCTGGGTTCGAATCCCAGGTCAAGCAAAGTATTATTGGGTTTTTCGTATGAAATTGTCAGTAGCAGCTCGGAGTTTGGTTTCGTGCCCGATTAATGGCAATAGGCTCGCGCCCTATTACATGAGACCTAAAAACATACTCGGCGAACTGTAGGTGTACATTAGTACACCTCTGCCTAACCCTTCGGGGAATACAGGCGTCATGGTATGATATGTTAAAAATAATAGTATAGTCTACATTCCAACTAAATTATCAAGTTAGTATTTAATGATAACAATGTCAAAATCAATAAAAAAAATATTAATTTAAAGTTTTACAAATAAACTGTATGATAAATTGTTTTAAATACAATTAAGGGGTGATTTTTAAATTAACGAATAACTATATCTGAGGATTAGAAAATCGGCCCTAATTTGAATAAAAGTAAGTAAAATGAATTATATTATCATGGGTAATATATGCACTTCCGTCATATGACACGTGCGGATATCTTAACTTTACCCTCTACTGAACGTGCCAACAGAAGTATAAATTCGAAAACATGTCTCTTCTAGCAACATTTTCACATCACTAACAGGCAAGACTCCGTACGTGTAATAAGGTGTTCTTTGTACTGCAAAAGTATTTCTTCTCGAGAGCAGTGGCAATACTTCTCGGTTTTGTATCGATAGATATGTGTTACAGGAATTGAATTCGTTGATTTCTTAATCTACTTAAGGAACAGGCTCTAACCAAATCCGGCTTGGCAGGGAGGGGCAATCAATTGCAATCGCGGGCAGTCAAGATGAGCGCCGCTGTGCATCATAAGGGGGCCTCTTAAACCTACACCCGCACGGTGAATCCATGGAATGCTAAGATATCTCTTAAGTATATTAAATGATATCCATATATTTACTTTAATAGCGTCCAAGCGATTACAAAACAACATGCCTTTGATACCGAGCCATTACGGTTATCCTTGGTCAACACAACATTTATATTATTCTCTCATTAACCAATACAACTCCCGTATCTCCGGTACATTAATAAAATAATGTTCTGTTTCTTTGAAACTTTGAGTCTCTGTTACGATCGCGATCGCCCAAGAACGATTTTATGAGTCCTTTAATTTCCAACGTGCATTGTTCGTTTGTAAGAGAATTAACTCTCTAGCTTCCAAGTAAAAAGGTAATGTATAATTTAATATTCAATTCAACACATCAAAGTTATAGCTACAGTTATACATAGGTCGGTTTTGGCGACGCAAGGTGATGCAAAATCATAAGTTAAGTGACTTACAAAAAAGAAAGATAAACACTTATCTAGGTAAACTTGAAATGTAAAACTTAATCTAATTACAGGGTTTCATTCAAATCGTTGGAGCGGTTTCTGAGAAAACATTAATATATATACATATTATTATTTATACATTATCTACTTCTTTTATAGAAAAATCTATTTTTTATGTATGTTCCCTATGGACGAGCTATATACGGCTGGAGCGATTTTGATGAAATTTTCAGACAATCTTCATATTAGATTAGCTGGTGGTCCTGTAAATTTGTTAGTGATTGAACCAATGTCCCCTATGGACTCCAAAACGGCTCAGCAACACGTGCTCGGGTTTACTAGTATATTAAATATAGAAAAAGAATTGCTCACATAATTAGATTAGCTTAAGTAATTATTATAATTATTAAATAATTACTAATAATTAATTATTAATAATACTATGGTAATTTAGTAATAATATTATAATAATTATTATTATAAATACTATTAGATTAGAACCTAATCCTCCTTGACTTAATGAACCACTCCTCACCGCTCCACATATCATCACGCTGGTTATTACCAGCATACCATACCATACCGCGTCATACCTCAACGTCATCGACGTCAATACAAGTTTCTCATTCCTCCATTAGTCAATACTGCTTGAACAAAAAACTCTTTATTGGGTCACGATTAATCAACTTTCGTGTTTATTAAATTACTTTTGTTTACAATTATCGTTACCTCGACTTTATTATACACTTCGAAATCATTTCCTATAATGAAGATTTAATTATAAAAGAACAATAATATTCTAAACTTAAATAAATAACAGTTCCACAGCAACAAAGAGTATCATTTACGTAAGCATTCCATTCTGACTGCAAAATATTTCAATCCGCACCAGGCCGCATTAAACTTTCGTCAGTGAGTACTCGGTACGTGAGGAACTTTGTTGAATTGTGAAGTTTTAATTGAAACCTCAACGCTCCATCTTATTGCTACCCCACTGTGAATCTGCATTATAATAATTATTATAATTGTATTCTGTGAATGTATTTCTGTTATGCAATTCGGAATTGACGCGCGATGCTGTCGTTTTATTTTAATTTATAATTCGTTTTGGATTAACTGATGGTGAGCCAGTGCTCATGGCATGGCATGGATGGCACTGTTGCCATCCAATAACATGGGCGACCGTCGAGAGATCTACGATACATTGCCATTTGTCGCAATTATACCGGCTTTTATTTGTTATCATTATAGTTTTAGCATTATGCCCATAATCTCATCTGACGTGAAGTTCTAGATAATTAAAACGCTAAGCGTAATCGAAGACTGGCTCTCAAGTTCAGGAGCCAGAACAGCTAGCTAGCTAGGTAGCCGATAGAAAATACTTTACCACCGTACTATGGTATCATCACGATGTTTTCCTTCGACGAAAGCTCAGGTTTATTGCATAGATTTGAACACACATGTTGATCGAGGCGATGTCCGTATACCATACTACTGAGTCATGTCAGCTTCCAAATACAGCTTCTTAGTAAAAGTAGCCTAAGCTACTTCTTATAAAATCAGCTACCTGATACTGAAACTCCCGCAAAATCAGTCCAACCGCTTCGGAGAATACCCAGAGTATTTTTTTTTTTATTATAGCTACCGTATATACTTTCATATGCATACATTTAATCATTTGATTGTAATCAGTTTAAATAGTTCTGTAAATAACATCTAATGTGAAAACGCAACTTATACTTCCGTACAAAATGTGAGAGCAAATATTTTACTGATATCCACTTCTCCCTTTACCGAAATAGTGTGGAGCGGACGTCTTAAATTGCCCTCTTTATCGGACAGTTGAACGATAAAATTCAATAATGTATGCGGAAATCGAAACTCGAACGGTAAATTTCACTCCGTGTATAAAAAAACTCGTCAATTTGACCGTAACTGCTATTTAAAGTAATTTAGTATATAGCCTGGGTAAAAAAAAATCCTTTTAAGGAAAAAAGTTTGAACATTTTTTTTTATGGTTGCGTTTCATCGAAACACTCCAGATTTTAATTATTGATACGGCCGAAGACTATGGCGCAATAAATCTAAGGTGTTTGGTCTTTTTTTTCCGCTTGCATATTGGTGGTTAGACAAGTGAGTCATAGTTTTCTCTCACAATGAAAATCAAGCTCGTCGTAAAGCCACCGTCTCTTTGTTTATGTGAATAAAAATATAACTTCCCATGCTAAGATGTTTTTTATAAGTGTAGATGTGTTACCCGCGCTCTATTTGGGCATTATTATAGTCAGGTAATTGCCTGACATTCTCTTAGTGACGTATTATCCAGTGCCGTGGTTGCACGTCATTACAAATCAAAATATATATTCATTTGGTTCTAACAACAAAAATAACATATAATGTATTTCATATTCTTTCCCTTTTTTGCGTACTATATAACTGGATGTATTATTTATAGTTTGTATGTATAGTTTAATTACTCTGTTTTTTAATACAATGATGTTGGCGTATGACTTTCCTACAAATAAAAATTCAATTTTGCTGTACGCTAATTTTTATTAAATAAATTAATTGGAAACAAATAAAAACCTGAATAACTCAGAGATAAAATGACTTCCTAAAAGTGTTTTTTTATTCGGAATCTGATCAGTAGCCCGGGAGGTTATATCCTACAAACAAGTTGATAAATATTAGCTCTTTATATTATTAGTATATATAATATATATAGTGTTGTTGCTATTGCTATTTAAGTATAATTTGTTTATTTTTTCATTGGCCAATATTATTATTTTTTTATTATGGCTTTCTAACTATGTAGGTAATTTCGCCAATGTCAAGTGTGACAAATATATGTTTTAGAATTTACTTGTGAAATGCTCAGTGTTTTAATATTAATGTATAACAGAAACATTAATCTTATAAGTATAATAATATCATTGACCAGAAATATATAATTCGGTGCTAAATCTAACTCAATTCGTAGTGTTCAATTTAAAATTCCATGGTATTCATTTACAAACCGTAGTTTAGCGGTTATTTTTATCGATTTCCAATAGCTCCTTTAATCGTTTAAGCTAACACTTTCAAGTTTTTAATTTTAATATAATATTTTTTGCAATTCTTATATAACCGTAAAATAAAAGAGAACTGAAGTTATGTATGTACTATTTGTATACGAGTAAAGATGTATTTAGGTATATTATGTTTTCTAGTAACTCGCCGGGTTATTGCCTAATAACATAGAGCCACATCTAAATAAATATGACGCAAGGAGTATGAAAGCATCAAAACGAATGGGCAAATAACGTAGCGAATCTTCTGAAAATAAATCCTCATCTAAGAGTCATATTGGCGTAATATAGAATTAGCTCGGTTTGTTTTACATCACTATACTTCTTATTATAAATGTAGTTTTTTTTTTTTTTTCGAAAATTGTATAAGACAAAGGAACTAGATTTGAAGGTTGTGGATAATTGAAACATTGAAATATCTTCTGATACAGTCTAGGAAAATAATTTTATATTATTATTGCTTAAATTTAGTATTGTTGTATATAATAATTGATTCATTGAAATGTTTTTTATGAAATTGATACTATACACCGATTTATAAATAGCTAGGGTTGCGCATGACTCCGTTTCGTTATCTTCAATTTAATGCAAGAATTATGTAGAAAATAACTCACGCAGAACTTATTGTAGAATGATTCATTTAAAGACATTCGCAGACATGTGGAGAATAAAATTTTATCGCAATCTAACTCACTAGACGTTGGGATAGAGATTAAAATTGTAGGTGATACGTCCACCGATAAGTTGGCTAGTTTATTCAAATCAATTTCATGTTTATTACCTACTAGCGATAGTCGTAAGTTCGAAATTCGACCAGAAACTTTTTGATCATAGACTATTTTCTGTTTGGCATTTGCAATATTCATGAACCTAAACAATGAGTAGTATCTACATCACTTGCTATCACTTTTCGTTGAGTGACAATGTAAATATTTTGAGGGTATATGTTCAATGGCACTGTTCGTGTTAGGATTCGCAGTATTAATTTATTTTATTTAATATATTTATTTGTAACAGATATTATAGATAAATTTTAGCTTTCTGCACACCTTCTCCATATAAACTTTAACCATGCCAAATCTCACAGTCTTCCGCGCACGCAATACTCTTAAATAGGTACCGAAAACTTTTGCTTCACTTATTAATATATATAGATAACAATCTTATAAAGAGTGTGAATTTTGTGAGTTTGCATATATATGGAGAACAATCTCTGGAACCACTGCACCTATTTGAATAATTTGCATTGCATTTTATAGCCTATTTTATGGTGGAAGGTTATAGTTTAAATAACTTCACGCTATAATTCTAAAGAGTGAAGCGATAACCATTAACGTCATGCAATCTTGAAAGCTATAAACAATTGCGCGAAGTGAGAAAAATTACGATAAGTTACTACGGGTGCTTTGGTGACGGTGTGGTGGAAAGTTAGTAAAACATTTTTAACATGGGTGAAACCGTAGGGCACAGCTACAAAACATACCATCACGCCTCTGTATTCCCCGAAGGTTAGGCAGAGGTGTACTAATGTACACCCACAGTTCGCGCCAAGTATGTTTTTAGGTCCCATGTAATAGGGGCTAGTCAAATATACAAAAATCGTTTATGCTACCGATTTGAAGATACTTGGGTTATACTACGATGGTGTTAATATATGCGAATGTCATAATATGCTATAAAAATTTTAAAATAATAAATATAGTCAAGTTAGATTTTGTCAAAGATCAGCATAATGTTAGAAATAGAGATAAATTAGTCGTACCGTATTTTACAACTAAGTAGGTCTAATAAAAGTTTTGTAGGTAATAGCGTTAGGTTTTATAATAAGATCAGGAAGCATATTACTGTGTTTACCGGACACCAAGTTCAAGGACCATGTCAAGTAGGTTTTACTGTCAAAAGGTTATTATAGGGTGGATCATTACGTGAATGTTTGTGATGTCTGGAAGTGTCTTGACTTCCTCTCTGTGCATCCACTAAATTATTATTAATGTTTTATATTAACACTATTATATAGTTGGAAAAAAAACCTAAACCCGATTGAGTTTCTTACCAGTTCTTTTCGAAGTCTGGGATATTTTCCGAACCGGCAGTAATGTTTTGACGTTCATAAGTGCCTTCTTAGGGCCTAAATTGAATAAAGATTTTTTTTATTTGATTTGATTCGAATAACACAAAACGGCCACTTTTAGAACCGCTAGTAAATTACGTAGCTACCTTATGCTACTATTTTCGTACGTGTAAAACCACTGCTGTTTAACATTTTATTCACATCTGGCTACGGAGATAGGGAGCGGAACGATATGCGAGCTAACAACTGAGGGTTGCGAATATCGTGAACATAGCGTGCTTGCAAAATTCAAGGTGAGCTTCAAATGTTACGTTGTTTTTTTTTTTTTATTGTAACTTTATATTTTCAGTTCTGGGGAATCGTGTATACACATATAAAACTTTATATTTTCTTTTGATTGCAAATACTTATATTTGATTATGATAATCTCAGGAATACTGGTTCGAATGGAAAAATATGTTTCTGTGTTGGAAAGCTCATTTATCGAGAAAAGCAATAGGCTATATAACGTCACGCTATGATCAATAGGAGCGGAGCATCAATGAAAAATGTTGGAAAAACGGGAAAAAAATATTTATTTTGAGAGCTTATATTGCGTGCGCTGCGTAAATGGTTAAAGTTATGCAATAATTATATGTGACAGAATTGTTTCTCTTAAAAAGTTCTAAAAAAACAGTCCGCGATAGCATATGGCTATCTTGTAAGGGTTACTCAATATAACCTTTTTTTATGGTAATAAAATTTATTCTAAAATAATGAACTATTTGCGAAGGTGTTTTTATATACATTATGTTAACCCTAATCAAAATAGCTACATTATTCATCAGAAGTATTTAATTTTGAACAACATTTCTCTTTACAGTAATTCTTTTAAATGAATATCTTAGGAGATATCACAGTTTTAAATAACTCGGTAGCAAAATAATGATCAAATACTGCGAGCGCATTTTTATTATGCATAATGATGTGGGAGGCGGGCGGCACATAATAATACAGTGCTTACGACCAACTCTCTCTAACCCTTTCTCTCTTACATGATGCAGACGAAGTTGCGCGGGTCAGCTAATATAATATAAAACTAATGTTGTACCCAGCGATTCCGCACGCATTTATTTCAGAGTAATAATTTTGTTTCGTTATTTTATTTTTACTTATATTATTGACAATTCTTATAACCTATATACTATTTCGGGGTCGTAGGACTGTACAGCTGAATTGAGTCACGATCACCATGTATATGATGAAAAGTCATAAAGATTCGCTTATACGCGTCGAGTTTCGGGACCAGCTGATGCATATCCAGTTTCTATTTAAGCAGATCGATCGGCATGAGAAAAAGGAATAAGAAAAACCCGATTGTATTTCTTACCAATCCTTTTCAATGACTGAGATATTTCCGAACCGGTAGTAATGTTTTGACGTTCTTAAGTGCCTTCTTAGGGGCTAATTTGATAAAGTTTATTTTGGTTTTGATTTTGTTTTCTTTTTGTTTTTTTTTACTGGTTTTCATTAGCTATCAGGCTTAGAGTCACTTTTCTATGGTACAAAAATATATTATAATAACTATTCGAAAACCTTTAAATCAATATTTTTACGTTAAGAGTTTTGAATTGAACGTCAAAAGTATGGGAGAAGGCCTGACGACCTTTTCCCATAAAGCTTAACCCAAAGCATATTCATTGATCATCCGAACGAATGGTTCAGCGGAAAGGTCTCAGGAACGACTGTTTTATAGTGACTCGGCGATAACCGCGCCATCTCGACCCCGGTCCTACGTTACAAACTGATCACATCGTGCGCTTTGGAGTTGAATTGGGTTAACTTGACTCGTACTTCATAATCTGTGTAGATAACGGTGCTTTTGTAGTATAATTTATTTTTCAAGCAATGCTTCTTTTGGCGCATTTGGTAGAGAGTAAAGCAAGTTATCAATTAAGTTATCAATGGTAAAAGTGTGAATTCATTTTTACTGACTTTTTTAAATTTGGGAGGGTAGGGTTATTTTTGGGATGTAAGGGATGTCGAATTGCATCTTTAAAACTGAGATACTTAAGCCAACTTCTCCTGCACATGGTATACCCTGCTGGACAAAGAACGAGACTGGGACGCGACCACCGTGCAATGTGGAGAAAAGTTCGTTTTAGTGACTCGCTTTTGTGTGGCGCGTTTCGGGATCAGCCTGTGCAAATCCAGTTAAATGAATGCAAGATGGCATAATAGCGGTAACCGTCGTTGGATTACGATTTCTCGGTGGTCGCCGTTGTGTTAGGATTGTACTGTACTTACCATCAGGGACAAAGCCATCAATTCGCCATGCTACTATAAAAAAAAACTGCGTAAAAATAATATTTTATTGTATAAATATTCATAATTTTAATTTGATTAAATATAAAATTAATAATTTATTTATTAAAAAATTATAATTAATAAAAACAAATTAAAAAAATAAAATAAAAAATAATCATAATAACTTTCATCTCATTTCAAATACTGTAATATATTGTACTGTCTCTTTATTTGATAATGTGTTTCTATCTGTAACTAAATTCCAAGACAAGAAACTCTTGTTACGTTTGGAGATCTTTTAAACTTTTCTTTACGGTCCATTTATGTTTTGAAACAAACTTCAAAATTTTTGCTAAGTATTATTGATTTAATAATACTTTCATTCAACATAAAATATGTCAAGTTAGTTGTTAATCAATTCAGAACTTAGAAGTTCTGAGTTCTGACGTGAAGTCCAAGTCAACAGGCTGTGTTTTTGTAAAGGCTGTTTTATGTTGAATCATTAAAAGTTTTTGTATATTATATTATTATTTAATTTTGATACGTTATTTTGTGGTGGATTCGGAAATCCTTTTTGTTGACTTCAACGTCGTTCAAAATTGAAGAAAATTAGAACCAGTCAATTGTACCACAAGAAATACTGTTTACCGCTTGATTGGAGTTAAAGATTACATGTTTCTAAGCTTGCATTGACTGTCTTCTTTTTCATTCTTTCATCGTTTATACGTTTTTGTAACCACATTTAAAAAAGAGGAAGTTACACAATTCGGATCCCATTCGAAAAGGGTGGTCCCATTTTAATTGGAATTAAATGGAACTTCTCAAAAACATTAAAGTTGGGTTTCTTTTTTGTTAAACATTGTCTTGTTTATAGTAACGATCATGGGTTTTTTCGTTTAAATCAATATAGTGTTGTAATTACTTCGTGGAGACATGGAAAACTTATTAATAACAACTCTATACACTTTAATCTCTTTGTTATAACACTACAATAATAGAAGGAGGATTATGGATTTAATTTACATTTCAAAATGTTCGAAATAAAGTGTAATAAATCTTGAATATGCTTGCTTTGATCAACGTACATTATAAAAGATGTGTAGGTAACGGAAATTTCAAGTTATTTTCGTATATCAAATTACTGGTTAATTATTTCTGAATAGGGTTTTGTTATAATATGTTTGATCTCGTATATCTTGTATCTGATAGGTGAATATTAATTTATTTGTAAAGTATCAAATACAAAATATGCCTGAAAGATTTATATAATCAGTTCATTAACAATATAATTAAGCTAATTGGCAGATACATGAAACAATTGAAACAAAAAATGTTGGAAATCTTTATTTTTATTTATACATTATATTTGCTTGGTAAGTATATAGTGTAAATATATTATAATTCATATATTATACAAAATGATGCTATAATTATATTAAACTTATTATATCTCATAGGAAATTATTACCTTCACAGATAAAAAACGACAAATAACATTACTGCAAAAAAAAATCTCTATTTCAAAATTACAGTAAATAAATATTTGTATCATTACAACACTAATACCTATATAAATCCTAAATAAATGTTCTTAAAGTATTTAAATATCATGATATTAAAGTAGGTATATCATTTTAAAATACATCAAAATGAAAAGCAATAATGTAAAAGGACTCTCTAACTAAATTTGGAAGTCACAAAGCAAACGCGGTGAATCAGAAGTGTACTTACAAACATAATTTCTCCCGCTAATAGGAAAACAAGGCGAATTTTAAAGATCATGGCACGCCTGACACACAATTTTCAGAAAACAGAAGGTTCAGAACCGTCTTTATTTTATAAGTAAGTTCATAAAAAATATGAAGCTGTTAATTAAACAAGACGAACATAATCGTAATTTTTACAATGCACCAATAACAAATTCGGTTTTTTTATGTTCACTACTTTCTTTGGTAACACGATCAGCTGATGGTGTAGGAAGGTGTCGTGAGAAACCATTCATGCTATATTTCACACCAATTAATCGGGAACTATAGAATTATAGATTTCACAGTGTTTAGAAACGTCAGGTCGAATAATGTGAAACTTTTCAATAATGACGGTTGTAAATGCAATATTATTAAGATTCTTCGGGTTTTTGTTAATTAATCTTATAAGTATCGTAATATCGTGATGTTACGATAATAAGCTGGTACATGTTAAAACTTTCATTAAAATGTACTACGAGATGGACAGTGAGATGTAACTTATGAACATTGTTTTATAGTCGACTTATTAATAGAGGTCTTCACTATCCAACAGCTCGAGTAAGAATGTCATCAATTCGGTCATTGCCTGCTTATAAAGTGCATGCAGTCAAAGAGCACACCTATTACTATTGCGCCCCGTCAATAGTGCGAGTCAATAGTACGAATACTAATCCGGAGAGTCCGGTGAAGCTGTAAAAGCCGCAGTGGCTTCAGGGCCCCTAAGGCGAACAGTGTATAAGTATCTAAAAAAAAACAGTATGAACACTACTGCGAAGTCCATAATCACAATGGCATGATTCCCTGATATATATTATATTATTTAATATGACTTTTTTGCAGAGACAGTGGTTTTTGTAATAAAAGATGGTCGGCAAAACCGATTTGTACATATCAACATAATGAGTTGCGAAGCTCCCGCACCGTTAAAAAATCCATGCTGATATAGTGGAGCAATAGGACATTTTTTTTTAAAGTCCTGATCACAAGAAAGATACTGTATTTAAAACTGTGACAATTCGGAGTTGGTATAAAATTCAGTTTTGACGAGAAATCTGGAGCTACCCACTTGTTATATTTTTTTAATGTACGTAAAACGAGCCTTTTGTGAGATTTTTTTGTGTGTCGTTAGACTGCGAGGCATGCCTCGGCGAGTAATTAGTATGCTAGGAGAAAACTATAGGCATTTTTAGAGCGCAAAGTTATATAATATGGTGTAAAATGTACAACACAATTAAAATCATACTTCAAGCAAAATTCGATTAACATACACTTATAATACTATGCATTTTCAAGAATCAAATAATCGTGTAATAAAAATTAACAATTAATTTATTTCCTCTTTAAATGAGTTTGTATTAGATATTTATTAAATAGCAACTTTTTATTCCATACATACGTTTGTTTTATCATCACAATAAGAAATAATGCAATTTATAAAGCTCTATTAATTTAATTTCAAATAAAATAAAGTATAATAATTATAGATATATTGAAATGATAAATAAAAGCCACGATAAAATATAAGACAACACATCGAACGTCCGTTCTGCACGGCCACACAATACACAATGAAGAGATTTTTTTTTTCTTACTCACTATACTGTTAGCCTTAGGGGCCCTATCCAAAAACAGAGCCGCTGATGGCTTTTATAGCTTCACCGGACTTATGAAGAGATGTTCGCTATTACATCTTTAAATTTATCGTTTCAAACAAAAAAGATCTAACCCTACATTTTTATAACAATAAAATATAAAGACTTGTTAAATAGGGTCAATGCGTTTTGCAAACACGTTTTGTTTAATTGTGCGTAAGATCTTTGCTAAAAGTCACAGTTCAGTTAAAATATTTCATTCGTTTATAAATTCTGTCATGCAGATGAGAGCCAAATTTTAATTTTTCTTTTCTCTCTATCTTAATCTGATCAGAGCATTAACCATCTTCGTTGTAAGTTAGCTTTATATGGGATTGCTTTCATAATGCATTTTATAGTGAGCATTTTCTACAAATGAAATTTACTTGACAGAGAAAATATGTATTGCAATTCAATATTTCAGATACGGGTATACGATGTATTTTGTATGAAACCCAATGTAAACTTTGTTATCGATTAAGTTTTAGTCCTTATAGTCTGTAACATAAGGCTCAATATTTCATATAGAATAAGGGAATATGTCATGGATATAGAAAGAAAGAAGATGACATTAACATTTCTTGAAAATCAAAAAGCGTCACGATTTAGGCCTCGATCGTATAAAGATACACTTTAATTAGGCATATCATCGTTAATTATTAACAGAAAATTGTATTATCTATCATCGCTTAGTAATATTTTGACTTTATTTACGTTTCTTAGACTTGATATTACCTCACATATAGGTATAGTACAGATAACTTTCTGTAGAGATTTCTTTCTACTTGGGGCGTCCGATTGGTGGAATACCTCCACCCTACAGAAGATCGCAACCAAGTAACATTGTGTTGTGTTTCTGCGGTGACTATGGTTTCCAGAGCCTTTAAAGTCTGTAATGCGCCAGTGATACCTATGGCATTACAAGCCTCCATAGGCCGCCGTAGCGACTTACCAGCAGGCAGCCGTACGCTTGTTTACCACCTATGTTGCATAAAAAAGTCATATTATAGATTTTTGTGTACATAATATAGAACAAATACTCTCTAAACTTTTTTGCCAAATTCTCTTAGTGGCATGGATATTTTCCGAGCGATCGTAGCTTTAAACTTCGTAAATGATTCCTAGGACCTTAATATTAAATGTTTGCTTATATACATGTATATAATCAAAGTATAAAACATTATATTATATTTTATCTTGTTACTAAAAAAATCTTAAAATAATCGTATGAGTTTTCAACAGATTGTAAACCATCTTGTATTAATTTCTAACAGAGCTAAAAAAGGAGAAAGTTCTCAATTCGAATTTTTGTTACAAAGGGGATAGATACCTCAAGGGTAGTCCCATTTTTATTTCATTCTCATCGGAGCGTGGACATTGGAGATACAAGAGTGAACTCCTCAAATCCATTAAAGTTGGTTTTCTTTTTTTGTTAAAAATTGTCTTGTGTTTATTTGATTTTATCAAAGCACTGTGGAGAAAAAAGCACTGTGGAGAAACTTTTACGCTCGACTATTCTGGTAATACCGCCATGAAATGGGGAAAAACTACAAGTTTATTAACGTTACTCTGTGTTGTAAAAGGAAATACTAAAAGTCAGTGATATTTAGTAATAACCTTTAACATGATAAATAACGTTGATACACTAAAACAACACACTTAAAGTAGTGTAGTAGAGGAAAAAGCGTTCGGTATAAATATTGAGAGAGGACCGCTGAGTCGGAAATACCCTTCCAGACGTGACGCTGGCGAATGACATATCGTGATGTCTCATAATAACGCTTTTATCTTCGTAGAAAAAAAATAGTGATTGTCACTTCCAGTAAAACTTTATATCAGTGTGGGAGTATTAAATTTACTAGAAGACAGGATTTCCGACGCGAAGCAACAGCGTCCTTTGATGCATGCGGAATGCTGATACCGACCTCTTGCGGTTAACTTGCAGTATGAGTTTGTAGTTCATATAAAGATTTATACGGGAATACTAGACAAATTTTGTTTATCACTGTTGTTTCATGTAAGAATGAAAGGACAATTCATATTTATATTTACTAGCGATCGTCCTAAGGTTGAAATTCGACCAGCGAATTTTTGATCATAGACTATTTTCTGTTTGACATTTACTCTATTCATGAACAATGAGTATTATCTACATCACTTGCTGTCACTTTTCGTTGAGTGACAATGTCAATATTTTGGGGAGTCTACTTTCAATGGCACTGTTCGGGTTAGGATTCGCAGTATTAATTTAATATATTAGTAACTGATATTATAGTTAATACTAATATGTGAGTGTGCGGAAAAATCGGGATGCCCAGCACGACTGCCGTTACTTGGTAAGCTTATGAATCGTTCGCATGAGCTACTAAAGACGGACGTTTAACAGGAATTATCATGCTAATGTAACATCACTGCTATACGTGTGGCAACACTAGAGTGATTTGTCAATTTCTCTCTTGTTTACAACGTCCAAAAGCAATAACGTGTTCTTTATATCGTCTCTGATTAAAGTACCTACGAACCTAAACCGTCTTCTAATTGTGCATACTACAGCTAACACGGTGTTTCCGTGGGAACAGGTTCTTATGATTTACACTGTTGACCGCAAAACTATCTTTTGTATTTTATAGGTAGCCGGTAACAATTTACACAGTATCCTAGCCTAGTGGTCCTAAGCACGACTGCTATGCTCGATGACCTGGGTTCGATTCTCAGGTCGAGCAGAGTATTATTGGGTTTTACTATGAAATTCCCAGTAGCAGCTCGGAGTTTAACGTTGTGTCCGATTAATGGCAAAAGGCTCGCTCCCTATTACATGGGATCTAAAAATATACACGGCAAACTGTGGATGTACATTAGTACACCTCTGCCTAACCCTTCAAGATAAAGACGTGATAATATGTTATGTGTTATTATTTAAGACACAACATACATAATATAATATATGACATGATATCAATCGATCAATATAATATAATAATTGCCAAAAAAAAAATATTTAGGATTACATGACAAAGCTTATATCCAAAAGTCATATTTGATTACTTACATTAATGCAACAAACTTTCAAAGAAATAGATGCAGAATAAAGTATTTTACTGCAAGTAAGAAGAAAAAAGCTTTTAGAGAGCAATAAAATTTAATATTTGTTAACTCTGACAATAGATTTACGACCGTCACAGGTGAAAATTTATAGAAATATATAAAACGAAAGGTTTCAAACTTTTCGAGCTCAAAATGATGAAATAGTTTTCATAATATTTGGAAGAAAGTATTAAAATAATGTCTGTTTAATCGCTTCCTTCTTTACCTATTTGTTATAATTTTATCCGATAAACATCGCACCGAAACGGACCCGTGTAGCCTATTAAAATAATATTTTTTCTTACTTGCCTACAGATTTTCAGATTTTTAGTCTTTCATAATTACTGCTCCGCTTCTTAGAATCCTAGCGTGAAGTTAAATAGCCTTATTCCCTTTGAATCCCGGCGATGTGTCTGAGCTTTCGAGCAAGAAAAATATCGTGATGGAACCATAGCATGGTGGTAGGGTTTTTTCTAAAGTCCGCCTGGCTAGCTACCACCCTCAAATCTTTCGCCAAACACCCATAGGTGTGTTCCGGCAGCTGCACTTGAGAGTATTACCATCTTGGGCCACATCGTCACTTAAGATCAGGTGAGATTGTGGCTAAATCGCTAAGCCTATAATGATAAAAAGTCCCAAAATAAAATTGCGATGATAAAAAACACTATGAAACAATAGCGGAACCTTCTGTTAAGTACAATAAATCGGGCCGAGTATCATTTGAAAACATTCATACACAAAAATGGATAAAAACCGCGCGTCACATAAAAATATAAGTAGTCTCTCGCTCCGTCTCTTTTCAACCTGTTGCATATAATCACGAAATAGAACAAGATAGTTAGTTAACTTACATACTTAGTCTAGTTCTTTGAGAATAATTATGTCAAGGTGGATATTTGATCATTGATTTAAAACTTTAGCAGCGACAGTAATGTACTATTAACCAGCTACAGTACTTTACTATTGACTTGCTAGTATACTATAATTGACTCAGTAACTTTGCTAACGAATATACGCAATTTCAAAATACGTCAGTCTAATGATATAAAAACCTTTCTAAGTTGAGTCCTCAAAGTGTAACTCAACAAGGTAAGGACTTCTTAATAATGAAATGTGCACTGAACTCCATATATGTGGTATCATTAATCGTCATGTTCTGGGCTGACCTACTCGTATGTATAGTATTTTGACATAATTATATAGTTTAATATAATTATATTAATACGTAAAGCAAAAACTTTGTATCCATTTTTAAGCGTATTACGTGCACAGAAGACTCTGAGATTTGGCATGGTTAAAGTTTATATGTAGAAAGGGTGCAGAAAGCTAAAATTTATCTATAATATCTGTTACTAATATATTAAATTTAATTAATTAATACTAAGTATCCTAACCTGAACTGTGCCATTGAACTTAGACCCCCCAAAATATTGACATTGTCACTCAATGAAAAGTGACAGCAAGTATATATTATTTTATTGTTAAGGTTCATATTACAAATGTCAAACAGAAAATAGGCAATGATAAAAAAGTCGCTGGCCGAATTTCAACCATTGGGCGAACGCTAGTATTTCATTAAATGCACCAAAATGTAAACTATACCAAAAATGTTCTTATTTAATTTACAGTTTCTAGTTCTTATACCTACAAGTGTGTTTACAAGTTTAAAAGTAGATAAAATGCGTAAAAATAAGTACATGATTACTGAACTTCCATGATTTTGAGTAGTTTCATAGTGTATCTTCGAATATAAAGATCTAAAAATACCAATAAAAAAAATAGGACCAACCATGAAATATGCCCTAACCATCAAAAAAATAATCATCCACATCGGTTCATAAATAAAAAGCTATGGCTGAACAACGAACATCCATTAAAATAAAATTATACACAATCGAATTGAGTATGTAACCTCCCGTCATTTGTTGAATTCGGTTAAAAATATAATCAAAATATACTTCTAAACCCAAAGAAAATAAACGAATGGACAAATTTAGTAATATAGATTTATTTTTAACTTACCATTATCAGTGAAAACATCATTTATTTATATAAGTGTAAGCCACTCTAAACCCTAAACGGCTAAGAGATATGGACACTAAACATGTCTAGTATTGTCTAGGGAGCGAAATTTATTATATTAGATAAAATATTATTGTTAAGTATTAAAAGGCAATTCAGAAATCGGCCCTTGAGAGAATGTGGGGTCGTTATATACAATTTATACTTGATTATAGAACTACATTAAAATGTTCATGTAAGTTAAAAGTGCTTTTCTATTAAGTTCTTATTTTATGATTTTTCCCATAACTTTTATTGAAAGACCTCTCCTGGTGCCCTATTTCAGGACTATAGGACTGTGTGAAGTACTCTATAGTTTTTCATAATTGGTCACCGAGTGCGACTTTTAAACTTTTATTATGAATCTGCATCTTTTTATTGTGTTAACTTAGAAACTTGATTTGTTACAACCATTTGAAATCATAAATCTTAGTTTTCGGTATCAATTAAAAATCTTAATACAATTTTTTTACATTATAATATCACACGGGATTAGAAATTCCTTATTTTTGGATGTTTTCCTAAACTTTTATTAAAAGACCTCTCTTAGTGCCAAATGTCAAGACTGTAGATCTACTGGAAGTACCCTATATGTTTTGATAATCGGTTCATGAGCGTTATTTTAACTATGAAATACCGTATCACTTTCACGACCGGATTAAAAATGAATTTTGTCTATATGTTCTTCTTAAAAATGGTATTATAACGGTTTGGTTTTCTTAATGTTATATTTGAACTTTCAGAGAAGTTCTGGACAGTCTACAATGCCAATGGCTATGTACTTAAATAAGATAGATCAGCTATTTTACGTCGTTCATAGAGTGGAAGAAAATGGAAATGTTTACATCGCTCTATATAATTAGGTAAATAAAAATAGGTTTAAAAATAGGGTTCTGGATGCGCTCAATACGAGATATATATATACATTATAGTTAGGATTCCACACTTGAGAAGCGTATTCTAAGTGTGTTGTGGTTCTGCGGTAAGTACGGTTTTCAGAGTTCCTTGGGGAAGTGATACAAGCGTCCACAGGCTACGGTAGTCGCTTATCATCACGTTAACTTGTTTGCCGCCTTATTAGTATTTTTTTTAAAGATGGTATATAAAGGCTTCAGCCTTCAATGGCCATTTAACATGAGGTGGACTGTAATTTTTATAGTAATATAGAAAGAAGGGAGGGAGACTTTTTTAAGTCCTTCGTGAGTGAAACAACAGGGGCCCTGATCGATATTAAAATTTGGAAATATTGCGTACCATCTCTCTCTTGTTATGATATATAGTTATTTTAATTTAGTATATAAGAGAATTATACAGCCAAAAGGGAATATGGAATGATCCGATATGAGGTTTCTCCAGTGATTTTAGTTCAGTCTTCAGTTTATTTCAATAAATTACATTGGATATTATTATGCCAATGTTATATTAACTTTTAAAAATAATTATATATATATAGTCAAAATTTGTCTTATTTTTCAATATTTTTATAATATTCCATAGTCTATCTTATATTGACAATCATTTTCTCTATCATTTTTCAAATACTCGAACCCGCATACATGATTTAAAATTTACATTCAGACATCAAACTACCTGTAGGTTTTATTTGTTTCAGTGTAATCATTTGTCACCAAATATCAATAGGTGTGTTCCGGCAGCTGCACTTAAAAGAGAGTCTTCCACTAGCTTAGTGTGCTACCATATTGGGTCATGTCGTCGCTTAAGATCAGCTGATATTGTGGCCACAACGCTAAACGTACAAAAAAGGGCAACAGTAAGGTCAGTTCGAAAAAAAAAAACTCGACAGATCCGAAGTTTTCCAGTCGCGGACACGGCACGACAGTGCTCTGAACTGTCTACAAGGTTTATGTTACACTCCTACATATTATATTATAACCCAATAAACATCAAGAAACTACATACGATGAAACATTAACGAGAGCCTATTTCGTACAGAATTTTCATGATTTTTCTCTCTCTACTACGATCGTCAAACTTTTCAAGATTACTGTAAACAAATTATTTTTATTCCGACGTATAAAATTTGTATGCCAGGCTGCAATCGTGTTGATTTAAAAAAAAAAACGTGACGTCTGTTCAGGGTATTTTAAAGTGGGTGCAAAAAATGTGCTGAAATTTAACACAAAAGCCGGATAGACCGTCGTACGCCATCCATGCGGGTTCACTTTAATACTGTATAAGTCTTTAATGTGGGTAACGGAACGTGTTTGCACTAACTGAATATGTCAGACTTTGTTACGTCATGTTTAGTAAGTAGGTAGTAATTATACGGCGGAAATATTTTAGACAATAGCTTCTATCTGACTAATTTAAACAAATAATTAAAATATAAAATACATTTTTCATTTTAATCAATCTATGATACAGTAGATTGCGGATTATAATCTGTTTATGTGTTTGAGTTAAATAATGTTCAATAAATAGACATTAATATAAGTATAAGTGTAGACTATTCGTTTTGCACATTTTTTGACGACTCGTCTCTGAATATCTGGTTACGAATGACCGACTAAGAATCTCTACAAACTCCCCAGTTAGTAGCCCATTGGTTTATTATATCATCAAGGCTGGGATTACTTTTAATCACGTCTAATCAGTCTTACCTGGCAATAGTACGGTTGCCAGGTCAGTAAGTAAGGTTACCTTGTAAATAGTTATAGTAGGCGATTGTATAGTTGCTGGCACGATAATAAAACCAACACCTACGCAAAATACCCCATTTAAAAAATAAATCTCTTTACAATACTATTATTATATGTATTAATACAATTTTATACAATAATTATCCTACACAGTAAGTATATTATATCATATTGTTCATGTATTAAAAAGATGTGGTACGTGATTGTTTAGTAATAAAATTATTTTCTTACATTACATACAAATACCTGTATAGAATATGTAATAATAAACGTCTAACTACAGACAGTAAACTTGATTATTTTAAACAATAGAGTAACGGTAGATTAGGTACCTTAAGCTTCTAAGCTTGTTCCCTAAACATCAAACTACACATGGAGCATTACATAACACACCACCACGCCTGCATCCCCGCAGGGTTAGGCAGAAGTATAAAATTGTATACCCACAGTTCGCCGTATATGTTTTTAGGTCCCATGTAATAGGGGGCGAGCCTATTACAATTAATCAGGTACAGAGCCAAACTCCGAGCTGCTACTGAGAATTTCATAGAAAACCCCAATAACACTTTGATCGACTTGGGAATCGCGCCCAGGACCTTGAGCACATCAGTCACGCACACTGAGACTAATGAAGCACATGGTCATGTAGTTAATTTAATAAAATAAGGTTTCATTATATTTTTCATGTTTTGCCAGGCTCCATCTGCCTTTTTCACAAACCTTTGTTTTATAGCTTTTCCCAGCTAACCTAAAATAATATTATATTATCATTTTTCCTTGGTTTCCATCACAATTGCATAATTCCTAGGTTCAATTTCAGAACAATATATAGATATATGATTTGAAACGGGAATCAAACTTTAAGAAGAAAAATATTGAACGAAATACGACGTTATATTTATGAAATCCTTGTTCGCAAAGCTAATGTACTATGAAGATATTGGAGGCTATGTATCTATATATCAATAGAGGAAGTGAATCTCTTCAAATATCTATGACAAAAGCCTCTCAAATCACAAGCCTTTCAATAGGATTACTATCTGAAAGGAAAACTTTCCTTATATAAATTTTCTCAACAAAGTTCAAACTATTTTATTCCTATATTAGAACATTTATATTCAATATTTTTTGTTGTCTTTTATTTTCATACTATCAACCGCCTGCAACTTCATTCCCATTAATTACTCTTAGTGATTCATTCCTACCCTCCTACACGAGCCGAGTAGGAGGAGTATAAAAGGTGTGGGCGCACAAGTAGCGAGGGCTCAAGTTCGGCGAAGCTGTAAAAGCCGCAGCGGCTCCAGGGCCCCTAAGGAGAACAGTATAGTCAGATCTAAAAAAAGTAGCGAGGGCATTCTCAGTGTGATCTTTGAACTGTTCACATCATTGATGAACATACCTTATGAACAACCAAGCTAAAGATAATAAAGAGGACGTTACGATAATTATTATGGCATAGTTCTTCACGAGGCCGCCTTTGATGGTATTGCCCTTGGTGGCATCTTCCTTGACGTTGAGCACTCTGTTAATGTCTCTCCTTCTGACGTGATTTTTATATCTCGACACTGGAACATTACCACATTGTACCTGATACTGAACACAATGCAAGCCAATAACATCGGTGACTATGGTGGGATCTACAATCCATCGTCAACCACCGCTGTTATGCTGACCTGCTCAAATCTCTCGACAGTTACCGCTGTCATCCCAGCCTGCTCTAAAGTCTCTTCACGATTTGTTCGAAGAACTACATATTATAGAAAGAGGGAACACATTGAGAGAAAGTTCCACAGCTTCACAGTACGGCACGGCAGCAGCAAACTTTTTTGTTCGTACCAACATGGAGGTTGCCGTAAAGCTGTGGTTTCGGAGCCCAGTGCGTGTGTTTCTGGTATGAAATAAAGAATAGGAAATTAGGATTAATAACACTTCAGAACACTCATCATGATACAGGTGGTAGAACATGCTCAGCGAGGAGATGTTCCTGCGCAACTGAAACGGCTCGATGAATTTGGTAACGTCTGCATCATCAACAATGCAAACAGCCCGTCTCTGCAACCTATCCAGAGCATCGAGGAGGTATTTTCCGAATCCATCCTAGAGATTTTTTTATTTTTATTTTATTTTAATATTTTAAGAAAACTTACAGCTAAGTACTTATTTAAGTTACATGTATAAATTAATGAAGGCCATTTACAAGTTCTCACATATAATTATGTACTTATATATAAAAAAAAAAATAAAGTAGACGGAAGAACACAAAAATATTAACAAAAGAAATAAGAATTCAAAAGAGCTTTCAACTTCTGCACAGTTGTATTAAATATATCAATGTCTAAATCACTAACTAATTTATTCATACTGCTGCTTACTCGAATGAAATAGGAATTTTGTCTGTAGGTAGTTCTAACTATAGGACTATAAAGTATGTTAGGGTTTCTAAAAGATGCTGCCGGTACACGTAGGTTAATTTTGCTCAGTATCTCCGAACAGTCAACTAGGCCATTGAGTATACACAAAAGATATGATACATCAGCTATTTCTCTTCGTGTATACAGCGGGAGCATATGAAATTTTTTACAGCGCGATGTGTAATCTGGTACAATTATTTCAGATTTAAACTGTAGGAAACGAAGAAACCGCTTTTGTATTTTCTCAATGCGTGTGATATATATATTATAATTGGGGTTCCAGACTGGAGATGCGTATTCAAGATGGGTTCGAACAAAAGAACAATAAAGAATTTTAAAAGTTTTAACACATTTAAATTCATTGGATAATCGAAATACAAACCCTAATGCTTTAGAAGCTTTTTTGACAACATTATCAATATGCTTATCAAATATTAGTTTGGAGTCGAAAATAACACCTAAATCTCTAACAGCATTAACTCGTGATAATTTAGTATTTTTAAGAAAGTAATTGTGCAGAATCGGATTGAGTTTACGGGTATATGTTATAACTTGACATTTCGTGACATTTAAATCTAATTTATTGAGAGTACAATAATTTTGAAACTTATCTAAATCATATTGAATACGAACTACATCGGAAACAGTTTTAACAGGACATATAATTTTAAGGTCATCAGCGTAGAGAAGAATTTTGCAAGTGGTAAAACAGGATGGTATATCATTAATAAAAATGTTAAAGAGCAGAGGACCCAATAAAGATCCCTGAGGAACTCCTCAAGGAATCTGCATCGGCGAAGATGTATAGCCATTTAGAACTACAGTTTGGCATCTGTTCTTGACATAAGATGAAAACCACCTAAACAAATTACCCCAATCCCTATATCTCTCAGTTTGCAAAGCAGGATTTCATGATCTATCCTGTCAAATGCTTTACTGAAATCAGTATAAATTACATCTACCTGGGCAGGCTCTGACATGTAGTAAGTTATGTAATCACTAGACAGGATAAGATTTGATGTAGTAGATCTTCCTTTTATAAAGCCATGTTGCCGATCGTTAAGGAATGTTTGTAGAAGGATAAAGTTGTTTGAAAACGACTTTTTCGAATACTTTAGAAAAAATGCAAAGTTTGGAGATGGGTCTGTAGTTAATGACCAAGTCTTTAGAGCCATTCTTATGAACAGGCGTAATTAAGGCAGATTTCCATATATCGGGCCATTATCCCATCTTTAAGAGAACGCTCATATAAAAGAGAAAGTGGGACAGAAATACTATTTGCACACTTAACTATTAAAATGGGAGGTATGTTATCAGGACCTGCAGATTTGTTAAGATCAAGAGTTTTCAAGAATTTTTTGTATATCAGAACAGACAATTTTCAATAGAACTTATATTGGAAGAAGACTCAAGAATGAATGTTGAACCGTCTGTAATAGGTGAAGAATTCTGTGTATTATCTATGAAAAGAAGAATGAAAATAGTCAGAAAACATGTTACATATGATGTCACCTGATGCAGAAGAAACCAGACCATATTTCATCATGGATGGATAAGCATTACACTGGTTTTTACTTTTCACATAAGACCAGAATGCTTTGGGAGATTTCAAAATATTAATTTCAATTTGAGAGATATAATTGTGGAACATATCTTTTTCCATATGTTTAGCTCGTTCCCTTAAAGTTACGAAAGAATTGTGATCAGATAAGTTCTTGTATTTTTTAAACTTTGATAAAAACTTGTATTATTCTTTCAATACTTTAATGAGCGACGATTTATACCAAAGTGGGTATTTATTATTAGGCGTAACAGTTTTCGAGGGAATAAACTTGTTTCGTAAACTAGTCAAAGTAGAGTAAAAAAACGAAACAGATTCCTCTGTAGATTTAGAGCTAAATTCATGGCGCCAGTCTATTTCATTTATTCTTGTTGAAATTGAATCAAAGTCACCTATGTGATACATAAATTTAACGTACGGACACAAAGGAAGAGCGTGGAGTTCAACAAAATCTGCATTTACAACTAAGGCTTTATGGTGCTGATCCTCTGGAACCAAAGGTTCAATACAACTTGTAACAGAGACATCACTATTAGAAAAAATTAAATCCAAGAATCTATTGTTTATGTTATTAAATGAATTGTATTGCTGCAAGTGACATGTGGCAAGGCTATCAATGAAATTAGTTTGAACAACTCCCTGAGTATTAGAAGGATAAAACGATACACCATCATCCGCTAAGGACCAGGTTAAGTTCGGTAGGTTAAAGTCCCCTAAGATAATAAATTTATCTAGGGGATTCTGAAGTATGATTTCAATTAAATTATCCGAAAAATTTGTTAATTGTGTTGCCATCGAATTACCGAGATTCTGATTACAAATATAAACAACACACAAATGTATTTTGTAACAAATTTTTCGGTTTCTTACATTGAGCTAATATGGTCACCCAAATATCTTCAGCTGACGAGAACCACTCGGAACGAAGATTAGCGATCAGCTCACGCCGAATCGCAATTAACACCCCGCCTCCCAACAATTGATCAGTATTCGAGTAGTCTCGATCCCGTCGCCATATGATATAGCGATCGTCAAATAATTCGCCATTAAGAATAGAATCAGTCAACCATGTCTCTGTAAGGCATATAAATCATACGAGTTAATACAAATATTTCTAAGAAAAGCGTTTTTGACGATTCCCGTGCATTTCTATATGAGATCATGTTAATGTCTCTCCTTCTGACGTGATTTTTAATTGAAAATATTACACAGTAAGTATATTATATCATATTATTCATGTATTAAAAAGATGTGGTACGTGATTGTTTAGTAATAAAATGATTTTCTTACATTACATACAAATAGGTGTATAGAATATGTAATAATAAACGTCTAAATACAGACAGTAAACTTGATTATTTTAAACAATAGATTAACGGTAGATTAGGTACCTTAAGCTTCTAAGCTTGTTCCCTAAACATCAAACTACACATGGAGCATTACATAACACACCACCACGCCTGCATCTCCACAGGGTTAGGCAGAAGTATAATATTGTATACCCACAGTTCGCCGTATATGTTTTTAGGTCCCATGTAATAGGGGGCGAGCCTATTACAATTAATCAGGTACAGAGCCAAACTCCGAGCTGCTACTGAGAATTTCATAGAAAACCCCAATAACACTTTGATCGACTTGGGAATCGCGCCCAGGACCTTGAGCACATCAGTCACGCACACTGAGGCTAATGAAGCACATGGTCATGTAGTTAATTTAATAAAATAAGGTTTCATTATATTTTTCATGTTTTGCCAGGCTCCATCTGCCTTTTTCACAAACCTTTGTTTTATACCTTTTCCCAGTTACCTTAAATTAATCTTATATTATCATTTTTCCTTGATTTCCATCACAATTGCATAATTCCTTGGGTCAAATTTCAGAACAATATATAGATATATGATTTGAAACGGGAATCAAACTTTAAGAAGAACAATATTGAACGAAATACGACGTTATATTTATGAAATCCTTGTTCGCAAAGCTAATGTACTATGAAGATATTGGAGGCTATGTATCTATACATCAATAGAGGAAGTGAATCTCTTCAAATATCTATGACAAAAGCCTCTCAAATCACAAGCCTTTCAATAGGATTACTATCTGAAAGGAAAACTTTCCTTATATAAATTTTCTCAACAAAGTTCAAACTATTTTATTCCTATATTAGAACATTTATATTCAATATTTTTTGTTGTCTTTTATTTTCATACTATCAACCGCCTGCAACTTCATTCCCATTAATTACTCTTAGTGATTCATTCCTACCCTCCTACACGAGCCGAGTAGGAGGAGTATAAAAGGTGTGGGCGCACAAGTAGCGAGGGCTCAAGTTCGGTGAAGCTGTAAAAGCCGCAGCGGCTCCAGGGCCCCTAAGGAGAACAGTATAGTCAGATCTAAAAAAAGTAGCGAGGGCATTCTCAGTGTGATCTTTGAACTGTTCACATCATTGATGAACATACCTTATGAACAACCAAGCTAAAGATAATAAAGAGGACGTTACGATAATTATTATGGCATAGTTCTTCACGAGGCCGCCTTTGATGGTATTGCCCTTGGTGGCATCTTCCTTGACGTTGAGCACTCTGTTAATGTCTCTCCTTCTGACGTGATTTTTATATCTCGACACTGGAACATTACCACATTGTACCTGATACTGAACACAATGCAAGCCAATAACATCGGTGACTATGGTGGGATCTACAATCCATCGTCAACCACCGCTGTTATGCTGACCTGCTCAAATCTCTCGACAGTTACCGCTGTCATCCCAGCCTGCTCTAAAGTCTCTTCACGATTTGTTCGAAGAACTACATATTATAGAAAGAGGGAACACATTGAGAGAAAGTTCCACAGCTTCACAGTACGGCACGGCAGCAGCAAACTTTTTTGTTCGTACCAACATGGAGGTTGCCGTAAAGCTGTGGTTTCGGAGCCCAGTGCGTGTGTTTCTGGTATGAAATAAAGAATAGGAAATTAGGATTAATAACACTTCAGAACACTCATCATGATACAGGTGGTAGAACATGCTCAGCGAGGAGATGTTCCTGCGCAACTGAAACGGCTCGATGAATTTGGTAACGTCTGCATCATCAACAATGCAAACAGCCCGTCTCTGCAACCTATCCAGAGCATCGAGGAGGTATTTTCCGAATCCATCCTAGAGATGCGAACAGTATTCCATACACGGCCGCACTTGTGCCTTGTTGTGTGAACAGTAGGTAACTAAGTATAGATTAGAAAACTTGGAACAATAACAATTAACCGGTTAAAATTTACGCTAAATAAATGTGTTATTACAGCGTGAACTAAACAAGTAATGAAATTACTAAAAAAGTGAAATAATAATTTTTTGTCTTCATCAATCGTGAAGGTAGATAGATACACATAAGCGTCAAACTTGGTGGGATTGTAGTGCAAAGTTCTTAAGTAAAACATGGCCATGAGTGACGATGTGTGAGTCAGGCTCAAGATAAAGATCCGGTAATTAATGAAACAACAAAAAATTTTTGGTCAATATATTACCCAAAAATTGCGAGACACATTCAAATATACGTTGTGAGAATACAATGCACATATGGTACATATTTTTCAGTTATTAATTAGTGGTTAAGGTAAAAAATATTCTAAAATGTAACAATGCTTTTGTTAGCTGGTTTTGATATAAAAATTTCCAACAGCCAGATCGAATATATCTATTTCAAAGCTTACGAAGAACGAAGTTTAAATTAAATATATGTCCATACCTATTCATGTACTTTTTTACTTATAAAAACGTTGAATAAATTAAGGCAATGCTTATTTTTAGCTCTGTTTTCTTATAACAATGTACATAAGACAAAAAAGGAAATAACTTAAACAGTCTTCAAATTATGATAGATTTTTATAAGTAAAGCCGTTTCTGACGCCCCTAACTTTATACGTAGTGAAAATTAAGAGTTTGTTTAGGTAATAGGTTACTTGTTATATCCCAACTGAGGTATTAATTTTAAAACTGCTCAACTATCGGGGATATAGCTCAGTGGCAGAGCAATCGACTGCAGATCGATAGGCCCCCGGTTCAAATCCGGGTGTCCCCTTGGTGTCCATACGTTTTTTTTAATGAAAATAAGATATTTGAAAATTATTATTTCTTCACAGCTTCTTGAAAACCAAAAAAAATAATTATGAACTGTCTTTTTTGCAATTATTTACTATATGAAGGTGAATTTAGTAAGTCGCTAAAGTTGTATGCCTTGAATTAAGTTTCTAAAATGCTGGTGAAAATTTTGTTCTGAGTGATGTAAAATGTATATTCAGAACGATTTTGGCAGACTCTATTATTAAAATTAACATATTATTCACCTTCACAGCATGTGGTCAAGTGCTGCAAACTGGTTTTTAGTCAACGTAATAAAAATTCGAACTTCTGAGAAGTAATACTTCTTTTGGAGCGTTTATATAGTAGAGGGTAAAATTGAAAGCTGTACCCACATTATGTTGCGGAAGTGTGACATGATAAAATAATTAATTTAATTAAATAAAGTTATTACTATTGATAATAACTTGTATTCATTTAGCTGACCTTCTTTTAATTGTGTAAAAATAATTGAACATTGTATAAGAGTAAGGCACACTACCCACAAGGTCTTACATATTTTTTATTAATCAAAAATGAAAACAAAAGTAGTACACCAAAGTACATAATTACAATTAGAAGCGACAATTTATTAAATTATTTTCTGAACATTCTACTGAGTGCATTAATAAAGAGGATTAATTAAGAATTTAAATCACAAAGAGGACAAAGTTCGTAAGTTACTTTGTAAAATGCAAATGTTTTATCTGAAACTACATAAATTCATAAGTAGTAGAGTAGATATCGCGAAAAGAAAGTAAGTAGTCTTAAAGTTTGTCTTTATTAGACATTCCCTCTATTTATTTTTGTACTTTATACAACTTTTCCTTTATCCTGCCAGGTCTATTACTTATGCAGGATAAGTACGAATGATAAATTATCAAAGGAGTCTCATGTTTAACGTCGAAAGGCGATACCTTTTTTTTGTTGGTAGTAGTATACTTAGGCCAGCTAAATTGTCATGGTCCGATTGGCTGGCCATCGTACCGCTGACGTGTCATTGTAGAGGCAACTGTTTTTAATTCTTTAGAGGTTTAAGCTTTATGGTCCAAGGCCAGATCACTTAGACAAAAAAGAATTAGCATAGCGGTATGCAATACATTTCATAGTGTTCTGTCCTCCATCTAAGGCTCAGGGATTAGTATTTGGGCGCAGTGGAAGACTTTTTTCATCTGAACCCTCGATGGAGTAGAGGTTGACAAAACACAAGCCTGCGTTTCGCAGGGCTGATAAATGTATAACAATTTATAATAAAACTATTTACAAGTTATAATAATAAAAATACACTCCCTACTCTCGGCGTCTACTCTGACGGGAGAAGCTACACACTTACATTTAACAGTCAAGGAACAGGAGAGGAAATGTCTAGTCATGAGTCAGTCAAGTCGTCACCTCCTTACACTAATTCTTCTCGTGGTGAGATTACAAGTTTATACAATATTATGTTATATACAAATACCCGCAATAAGGAAATTTCTCTTCGCGTGGTCCAAACACTGTTCAAACAATAATAATTAGAAGAGGTTTTATAAAAGTTATGAAACAGCGTAGGTACACCTAACACAAACCGTCACATTGACTCTCAAGACAATCACAAGTAACCGCAATAGGGGGGAATATCTCGTCCCGCGGCCTAAAGCGCGCGTATTTCATCAACTCATAATAATTAACAAGGTAATGAACAAATTATTTCACGACTCGGGCAAAAAACATAACCTCTCACATACGACTGACAGATAGTGACAGCCGTCGAACGCGAAAGTTACATAGAGACAACTTGTGTTGCCAGACTGCGGTTCTGAATACATAGACTTCATATTAAAAGCTTAATTGACTCCGATGACACAAACTACCGAAGAAGATTAACTTCTTCATTCCAACTGTATAAAGCTCTTAGTACAATGTGTTAATACAAATTAATCAACTAAGCGATGAAATGGGTGTGGCAACACAATAAACTTTAATTTTACACGTTATTAAACCAGTAAATGAAAGCGACGATATGGCAGTCGATACTTGATTTAGTGTTATTAACCTGTCAGCTGCCTGCCCTGAGGTTCATGCGAGTTTGCCACATTATGCATAGTAAAAATTCTGAATGACTAATAAATATAATAGTACAAACGTATGAAAATCGGACTGGAATCTTTCTCACGCTCCATTTACATTGTGCTGAAATGCTTCCTACTAAAACCATGACATAATAATTGGTATGCTGTGGTGGTTTCAATCAGGATATAGACTAACGCACTTTCATAAAATTCCTCAGTTATGTGGAAACGCAGTAGGCAAAACATTTGTTGAATACGTTTTATCAAAAATTCTGTTTTTGTCGCACTGTATCATAATGACCGAGTATAGATCGAATAGAGCGCAAGAGAGACAACTGCAGCTCAAACTGATTACACCTAGGTAAATGTAAAATCATAAAATCGCACTTCCCGGTTTCCCTACAAATCTTATTATTTTGATATTTTTTTTTCAATATTTAATATAAGAAGAACTGGCTATATCTATATTATGTTTGTCTTTTATTTATTTTTTTATATTTAGCAAATTTGCAGCATGTCTGATAACAGCCGTAAAACTGAGTAATTTTAGAAGGCTCCTAGATCTCATGAGAATTAATTTATGAAAAAGAAAATCAATGCATACGTGAAATGGCAGTGGTAGTTAAAAATTGTAAACTATAAAAATATTTGCTCTAGAGCAATTAGTTTTAATGTCAGGTGACATTGTAGACATAAAGTAGGTAGAATTATTAGGTTATGCTGACGCAATATTTATAACTATACAATTTATAAATTTGAAGTGTCTAATTGTAATGTCTAAATAATAGCTTTTTATTAAATGAATATGAAAGTATTTACGGGACCTACAACAAAAAATCATTTATTTTTTAATTTTTGTCTTTCTGTTTGTTCCGGATAATCTCCGAAAAGATTGTACCTATTTTGACGGGACTTTCACTGACAAATAGCTGATATTATAAGGAGTAACTTAGGCTACTTTCATTTGAGAAAAAGAATTAGGGTTCGGCGCAAATATATACTCATACATATACTCTTAATGACTTTTATATAGATATTAAAAATAATCGAGAGCGAAGGTAGCATAATTTACGCGTGTATCTGATCGACGATATTCAGTTTCAAGGCAATTTATTGAGTAAACGTCGTTTTGAATAGAAAATAAGTGAATAACATGTAGTCTGTAAAAACCGGAGATTGTCAAGTATATGACAACCCCAATAACGTTATATCGCGTAGAACAATGCCACTCGATTAACGGATTAAAGTTTTATAAAAGAGGCTGAAAATACCAACGAAATATTAAAATTTCATTTGAATTTATATTTCAGCTATTGTCAAGAACAGAAAATTTTAATTGCATTTATTATTTAATAAAATTAACTAAATAGTAATGTGTCTCCGTGGATACAGAACTAAAATTGCCCTTTATTTTTTAGAACTGAATATACTGTTAGCCTTAGGGGCCCTGGAGCCTTAGATGGCTTTTACAGCTTCAGCGTGGCTTGAGGGCGACCGCTTAAGGCACTTAGCCGGCACTCATCCGCGAAAGCATGATTCCCTTCATTTAGTTCTCGATGTCTTTATAGGAGTTCCCCAACCGCCGGATAACGAATAATCGTAAGACGTTACGTTGGATATGTGACAACGTCGTCATAATCGATTGAGCTTCTTTTAATGAAACGTTACACAATATAAATGACAGGTCGTTTTAAACTATACAACACAAAAATGAAGGTCGAATTTCAATGAAATTAAAATGGGATCACCCCTTCAGTTAGAATAAAAAAATAATCATCCAAATCGCTTGATAAACAAAGAAGTTATGGCGGAACATCCACAAATATATAAACATCTGAATTGAGTAACCGCTGTTTTTTTGGAAGTCGGTTAAAAAATTCCTTTATTTCTACAATTGAAGTTGATTATCATTAAGAGATACTCAAGTAACTTTGGTTATCAAGTGTGTAAGATTTGAATCAAAACATCATAAATTAATGACATCAATAAAATTCTTGCTAGTCAGTTCTGTTCTACTAATAATTTTCGACTTCTAAATGAAAATATCAAAAACAAATTTTGAGTCTGTGCAGGTTTTGGCAATGACCACACTTATTTATGTCGCAAAAAAACAGTGCTTGCTTTGCCTTGTTCCAGCTTAGTCAATAAGCTGCGGTGAACAATCAACATCAGTTAAACTGCGCACCAGTTTTGTACCTCTTACCATAGAAAATATATAGCTCATTACATAACTGAATTGTGTACTACAGTTGTTTCATACAGTCCATTGTCAATTAAATTATCAATTAATTACATAATTATCCAACTCCGTATTTCAGTATTACAGCAAACGATACAATCACTTTGCAATTCATTATTCGAAACAATTTAATTATTTATCGTATTCACCACGGTAAACCGCGGATTATTTGTTACAAAGTAAAATGTTTCATCATATGAACTTAATTTTGAAAAGCTTGTTGGTATTTGGTATTTTGATATTTGGTATAATTTTTGGTAGTTGGTAACACAACACAAGGTTATTTGGATGCGATCTTTTGTACGGTAGAGGTCCACCAGTTTAGTATGCCTCAATTTTCAAGGAAATTTCTCTGTGTCTATCTTAAATTCTCTCTTCACTCAATGACTGGTTTCTAGTTCTATTTTGACCATAAAACTAACCTCAACTCCACTTGACGTATTGTATAATAAATGAAGCCATTTCGAGATGTTAGTAATGTGGTAAACGAAAACTAACGTAATATGTGGTTTTCCTTCATTCCCTGTCGCCACTACATAAATTGCAACTACACGAATTAAATTTCTAAGTTTGCGGTCCGTGACAGTGCAGTGCGCTCTCTAGAGATCACTATAATTAGTGCATTATTGGAATATACGAGCTTTTGTTTGCGTTTTATCGGAACATTTCAGTAAATATTTACGTTGTTAATTAATTATATTATAATCGAAATTCGTTTAATGGATTTAGTAATATCATATAAATGTAATAAAATAAATTTATTATTTATCCTTCTTTCCTCTGCGTTGTTCTAGATTTCTCCAATGGTCATTTCTATTACCACACCTGAGGACTAAAGCTCTGTCAGTATATGACTTGCCTACCATCAGAAACCAAAGAAAAAGGTTTTCTATTATGTCTAGAATATCTGTATGTTTAGTCCAAAGAAACCAAAAATCTTCTCACGATTAACTTCCTTCATACATCAAGTATAAAGCCCACCTGACGATAAGTGCCTACAGTAGCCTATGGACGCTTGTAATAAATACCATAGTTTCCATAGTGCGTTGCCTATATTGAACCGCCCCACCTCAAGGGCCTCTGGAAAACCTACACACGTAAAAATCGAAATTTATTTATACTACTAAGCAAACTAGCATACTTACAGCTCGCCTGATGGCTAAGTGGCTAACGTAGCCCGTAAACACTAGCCCTTTACCACAAAGAGTTTTAATTTATTGTTTATGTAAGTTTTACAATTAATAAAGTACCTAGTATAAATCGAACAGCAGTATAAATTATATTATTGCAGTTTGCGTCTAAACATGTGTTCGAGAAGGTTCGCGTAATATGTGATGAGCCCTTAATTCAATCAATCACGAATCAACCCCTCTCGAAACTATTGCTACGATACACAGTAATTATTCTAATAACAAACAGAAGAGTTTTGCCATATGGATACCCAAACCACAGCAACACAACACTAGATTATTTGGCTGCGGTCTTCTGTACGGTCAGCACCGTATTTCAACAGTCAGATCTCCAAGTAGAGAAAAATCTCCAAAAAAATTTTTCTGTGCCGTATCTCTCTTACGATTACTCTTATATTTATGATATTTATTAAATTGGTCTATATTTTATCAAGTAGATGACATGGTAAAGGTGGATGGTAAAATGGGACGAACGTGTAATACGAAAAGCTATCGACCATGTACATAAGAAGTGGCATTTCATGGCTATAGGTGAGAGAGAACGAGACAAGTCATTGATTATTCAATTTAATTTAAAGAAGAAAAGAGAACACGAAAGAATGAAGAAGCAAATATCGGCCCATGAATAAGAAAGCTGACCTCCTATAGCGAGAAGAGTTGAGGGTAAGGAAAAGCTTAATTTAAAGTTTATTTGACTATGGATTATTTTAATACTTTTAGCGATTGCTTGTGTATGGCATATTTCAAATATTAATTTAAAAAATATTAATCATAAGTAAAAAAACCGTTACCTGGCTTTTAATGATTCCTCACGCGAAGGTAGTTCTATTTTTAAAAACTATTGAAAAGGAACTGGTTCCAAAACTAAATTTTATTTAATATCGGAAACAAAATCCAGTCTCACGGATAATAAATAGTATAATAAACAAGATTAATTAAGCATAAGGAGCCACGTTTCGAGGACAGTGATATAGTTACGCTTGGACAGCTCGGGATGCAATTACACCGGAGTGAACAGCGGAAACGTTTACATTACACGATCATTAATTTGTGGTCAGGATATACTCGCGTTCCCTTTTATGTTATTATCAATTTAAATTGAATTAGGAAGGATTGAGTGCTTTTATCTCTAGGCCTTTAATTTATATTGATATTGATTGTGTACATTTTATATTTTCAATACTTTATTCCCGATATTACTTTAAACTGCATCAAGGAAAGAAGTTAATCCAAATGAAAGTGAATCGAAGCTCTTTTTTAACCCCGATTCAAAGAGAGGTACCATTGTATCTGTATGACTGTTTGTGGCACCCAGACGGCTGTACTGATTTTGAGTTTTTTTTTTAAATTATTTGAAAGGTGACTTGACCGAGGGTGCTTTAGTTATGCTTGATGAAAATCTGTTCAGCCATTCGAACATTATTATTAGCTCTTTTCTAGTTTTTTTTATTATTTATATTATATATTTTATTTTTTATTATTTATACAATAATAAACTTAAAACTAATACATAGCCCACAAACCCGTGTGAGTCTTATCTTATATTGTATTTAATAGGCAATGTTTTTATACAAATGTTCAGCAAATCGTCCAGCAGCTAGCCTGATGTCAAATAGTTTGCCTATAGACACAGCTTCAACACATGGTCCGCCACTATTGCGTTGCTGACCTTTAGCTGTACAAATGATCCTGCCATTACGCCTGCACTCATGATTAATCTCTAGCTCAGCGTGTTTAACAAATATTTTTTTACTTTTTTTAAAAAAACACCCTTGTCAGTTTTGTGTCTAATTTCCGCCGACAGACTGTTAAATGTGTATGGTAAACTTTTTTTTTAAGTTTTATCACCAAAGTAATTGGTTAATTTAGGTACATTATATTTGCCAGAGGTCAATAATCGAGTAAAATAACTATTCAGCCAAAATAAATTTATGTTTTAAACTAACTGATAAAATCTTCCACATATTAAATAGTTTTCTATAATCACCTTTACAGTAATTTGTAGTTTTTTTACTTACTAGCAATTTGAGGAGTCTTATTTTCTAAGTTTCTAGTTTGTCTAGATTTATTTTGTATGTTAACCCATAGCTGTCCAGTGCATAACTAAATATAGAATCATGTAACAACATATCTTAACATACTAATGACCACTTTAAAACTCAGATGATAAAGTTTGCATAATAATATTCATAACTTACTGTATAAATAATCTATATGATGGAATCAAGAAAAACATTCATCTATTTTTAGACCAAGGTAGGTAATAAATACTCTTATTATTTTCGATAGGTATACAATTGCAGTTAACTGAGTTATTGTGGGTACATGAAAATTCATGAGTGTACAAGGGCGGATGTGAGCCTGATGGAGGCAAGTACGGCGAGTGGAAAATTAGTAATTTACTTTTGTCCGAATTCAATACAATGCCGTTATCATGAGACCATTTTACAACAGCGTCTAAGTCATGCTGTGCCAGCCTACAAGTTTCCACAATATCAAAATGTATGTGAGCATCATCCACAGGACTGATCGAGTCGAAATTTGGTGGAATAATACGACAACTTTTACCTAATGCTGCAGCATCGTCTGAAATTTGCATCTGAAACTCCTCACCAACTTACAGCGAGTATATTGTGCATGATCTCATTGTTATGGCCCCAATGAATAGGTCACTAATGACGGGGATTTTTAAATTTTCAACTTACCTTGTTAGTAAGAATTATTAGTGTAAGATATTGACTTAATAGGAATATGAAGTTTCTATATTTAAATATAATATAGAAGATATTGTGTAAAGATATTATTGTTTAGACGTGGAATACTTTTTATAATTACGACTACTGGTTAGCTGGCGTTAGATCAAATGAAGCAGAGAATTGACTTCAATTATAACGACCGTGACATTTTCACCAAATATTATGTTAACACGCAAAAACATTGAAAAAACTAGAACTTCTACTTAAGACACCGTGGCAAAAATTAAAGCTCTTTATTATGTGACCTATCGATTATTAATTGTAGCTATATATTTCTATATTTAATTATAATGTAAAGATTTGCTTGATGATTTGTTATTATTATACCATCTCTAGAAAACACTTTAAAAATTAAATTAAATTTCTTCATTTCAAAGTATTTTCGGTTAGCATTCACTTTATTACTGTTTATGACAACCGATTTTAAAATTGCATGTCTCATAGAGCTAACCAGCCAAGAGCTACGAATGATGTATAGTTCAATAAAAAAGATTAAGATGTATAAGAGGGAATGCTTCGAAAGCATTGAACAAACATGCAATTCTTGAGTTACAGTTACACCGAAGTGAATATTGTTTTAATAATTATGAAACAACTTCGATTTTTCAATAAACTTACAGTACTGTTTTTTATCCTATTACTGAGGAAATATTTTAAGTGTATATTTATATGTTTATATTTTCATTTTCTTATAACCACCATATCAAAAAAATGAGTCCAAAGTTTCATCTTTCAGTATGGTGAAAGAAATCGTATTTCACGATTTGAAATTGAATATTTCTAGTATTAATAAATAAAATATAATGTCTGAGTTGAAAATTATTCTAGATTGTAAGAATGATAATCATTATAAAATTGTAATTGTGTATTAGATATATTTCTGTCTTGTCCTGTGTTACGATCTTTGGATGCGATTGAATGTATAAGATATAAGATTAGGTGCAGCCTCGGAGATTCTCGGATTGTGAATTGTAAGTGTTTACTCGACTATATTAAGGTACCTCGCATTAGATGATTTAACATTATTTATTTATCACCCATTTGGGTTGCTAATTTTCTAAGTCCTAACCAGTCAATCTAAATAATAAAAAACCCCTATTGATAATCGAATTTCAAACCACGAATTTATTAGCCTAATAGAAACTCTTATTTCTGTTCAATTTTTACATTAGCGTAAGTCCAATAGTTTTCTAACATCCGAAAATTAATAACTAACTTCTGCGCAAACGAACTGCGCTTGGTGTCATAAAACAAAAGATAATTTGTTATAATACTACACTACTGGTTTATATTACGATATTATATAATAATTCAATTTATAATTTCAAATGAAATTTCCTGGACTACAAAGATGTCGGTTGGAAACGTTTTACTACTGTTGTGTATTGAAACAACCAAGTTCAGATGACAACTGAGTATTTATTAATGTACCCACAAGACATTTATATTAAAACCAAACTACCTACTACAACATCTTCCCCTTAAAGGGAAAAATAACTAACTAATAAAACAATATCCCTACACCCATAATAACAAATATAGATTTAGAACTTATTATCTAAAATAAAAACAATAAAAAAAAAACAAATAAAAACTAAAATCCCATACAATATCCCTACACCCAAAATAACATAAGTATATAAATTTAAAAATTATTAACTAATACAAATAGAAAGGTAAAACAAATAACAATTAATAGTAACTTAAATATTTAAAAAAAAACAATTCACCATTTGAGGTTCTTAGTTTTAGCTTTACTACGAGTTATAGGAGGTGAATACTTGTCATCGAATAATAAAGTCAGGTCATGAGAATAATCACTGTCATTTGAAGACAAAAATGTTTCTTCAGAGATATCTTCATTATCATCATGACTGCTATTAAGCTCTGTATCAGGAATCAAATGTCGGCGATTTCTACGGTATACACCCTTTCTATTTTTTATTATATACGAACGCGGTGTCTGAGCTTTAGCAGTAACAGTACCACGGCTACGTTCATTATTGTTAATTATTATAACATCATCACCAACATTCAACTCCGGATGTTTTTTACTATGCAAATCATAATATTTTTTGCTCTTAATTTGTTTTTGAACTAAAGACCTATGGTCTTGTTCATCATTAACTACACTATTTCTTTTTAAGAGTTCTGGATGGACTGGTAGTCTACAGTTTAACCGTCTACCCATAAGCAATTGCGCAGGAGAATTTAAATTGTCGCGCGGTGTGTTTCTGTAACTTAATAAATTTAAATAGAAATCCGTGTTACTATCACTAGACTTTTTTAATATTTTTTTTATTGTTTGTATCGCCCTTTCACTTTTCCCATTTGCTTGGGCGTAATAAGGGGATGACGTCACATGATCAAAACCCCATTGTTCAGAAAATTGCTTAAAACCACGACATGAAAACTGTGGACCATTGTCACTAATAACAATCTCTGGTATTCCATATCTGGCAAAATTATCTTTTAGTGCATTTATAATTGATATAGAAGTAGTATTATGTAATAAAATTACTTCTGGAAAACCTGAAAAATAGTCAACTATAATTAAATAATGTTTTGTTCCATACTCAAACAAATCAATACCAATTTTATTCCATGGCAATTTAGGAATAACAATAGGAATCATTGGCTCTTTTGATGGTTTATTTAAATTCTCCCGGCATACTTTACATTTTTTAACATCTGAACTTACTGTATGAACGCGTCTTATCAAACTTAAGTTACTACAAGCTTCTCGGCCCAGCACACTTTGACAATTTATATTAGCAATAGCAAATTTTAGATCATACATTTTATTTTTATGCCACCACGTAAGATTACATATACCCTTTATAGGTATAGTATTTCCACTATATGATTGAAGTTTTATATTCTTTTTCGTATTTATTAATTTAGGGTTATAACCTAATTCTAAAAACCGTTGATAAGATAACACATTAATGTCCGCACCTGTATCTAATTTAAAAGTTTCTTCAAAAAACTCACCCTTGAGTACCTCGTACCATTCATTAGCAGATAAGTACTCATTCATTACCTCTGAAACCGTTGACACATAAAACTCCTCACACTCATCACAGTCCTCATCATGATCCGATTCACGTTCATGGATGCAAATGTCATACATTTTCTTCACACGATTTGATGATTTGCACATTCTCGCAAAATGACCATAGTTTTTACACACAAAACACTGAAGCACAATTGCTGGACACAAGTTGGGCTCTAAACAGTTCCCACCGCACCGATGACACGACACAGAAGAGCCTGTAGGCGCGTACCTACGGCCTTGCTGTAGCCACCGTCCGCGTCCCCACACTCGCTGGTCTCGGGGCGCTGTTGGCTCCCGCGCAGCCTCGACCGCTGCGCTACGCTCGCCGCCGCCGCTACCGCCGCGGCCCGCGCGGGCGCACCTCGATACAGCATCGACATGCACACCTGATGTCCCTGCACTACCAGACAGGACTCGTGACTCCAGCAATCTATTGCTATCCGCCGATATTTCATTCACTTGACATATTTTTACAGCTTGATCGAGTGTCAAGTCCTCAGTGCGTAACAAACGCTCTCGTACTATCGTATTGTTTATCCCACAAACGATACGATCCCTGATTAGCTCATCTTCTAATATTTTAAATTGACAATGTTTGCTTAGTAATTTTAACGCAATAACGTATTGGTCTATCGTCTCACACGCTTCTTGATTCCTTGTAAAAAAATTATATCTTGCAAGTGTAATATTTGGTTTCACACCAAAATAACTATCAAATTTTTTTATCAATTCCGTGACGTCATCTCGTTTTGTTTCATCTTCAAAAGTAAAAGTCTCATATACATCAAATCCGTCTGCTCCAATTAAATTTATAAGTAATCCTGCCTGTACTCCTGGTTCTTCTTTGGCTACACCTGATGCTTTCATAAATAAATGAAACTGTTTCTTCCATCTTTGCCAAGCGTCAGCCCTGCTGACGGAGCTGCCATCCAAACATAACTCCGATGGAGGTCTCGCGTGTTCCATGGTTATATATCACTAATTACTATTATTCACGCTTTTAAATATTGATAATCACTATGCTTAATACTTTATATGAACACATATAAACATGTTTTTAACCGCTGCCACCATGTTGTGTATTGAAACAACCAAGTTCAGATGACAACTGAGTATTTATTAATGTACCCACAAGACATTTATATTAAAACCAAACTACCTACTACAACAACTACGAGTAAACAACGTCCACATTGGACATTGTTTTACACAAGATAGAATGAATACGCAAGAAAAGTAAATAATCTTATTTCTCTCAGTATTCATACAAGCAATGACATATATAAATATTTCTAACAGCTACATAATGTACGTGACTGAATAAGATATTTCTTTGAATTCAAAATGTAACATTGCATTGCATTGGATCCACGCCGCCGCGCCGCGCCAGTTCTCAAGGGAAAAAGCGCGTGTAGTGCTTGCTGAAATGTGTATATTATTATAGAATTTTACCTTATAATATTTTCTTACGTATTTATATTAATATTTGTGAACAAGAAAAATGGTAATTATACGTTAAGCTTTTTTATATTCTGAAATATCATAATTGTTGTCCACAATGTCATGATATGGACGAAGTTGGTAAAATAATAAGCCTTTAGTGTGAGGACTGACTGTCAGTGTAATTTTACTTGAAAAGACACATAATATACCTACAGAGCATAGTTGCCTCTATACCAATTGATATTTCTTATAGGAATTCAATACCATAAAGGTATTTGAATCACGTTCTTTTTATTACGTCCAGTTATATTAGAATAAGAACTTTGTACTTTACACAACATTTTTTCCTACTGAATCGTATCCATCATACACCATTTGTGAACCACCCGCCATAGTGTCACGCCTACTATGTTGTAACATGATGCTCATAATAACAAATCTGATACAGTGACTTCGTTTCTCGCGATTCGTGATTAGCCAATAGGTATATAGTGCCGAAGGATTAGCAGGCCTGTGTGATAGCGACGACTGGCAATGGATTGTCGTTCTCTCGGTGGTTGTCTTTATTTTCAAATTTTATATGCTTATTACCATCAAGTACTGTAATTTTGCCGTACTACGATAATAAATGTAACTAATTCTTGTTAGCTATCACGAAAAATTCTTGTTTGGTGTAAATTCGTTTGATAAGTTTAAGCTAAACGCGTGCAATGTACACCGAGCCTTATTTAAAATATTTATAATAGCAGCGCTTGAGTTTAAGCAATAAAATTTACATTTTTACAAACGCCACGGGCTTTTTCTGTTCTCAACGTCGGGGACGATTTGGCGGAATTCCCTTCGTAATTCAACGAAGTGACGCTATTGAGGTAATTTGTGTGAACATTATTTTTATGTCCTGACAACAGCGATAGGCTGTATAATTTAGCACGTTGGAAGAAATTTTGGTCTAAAACATATGGCACATTTTTATTTTAAATTATATCGTTAATAAATACAATAATAATTATTGACATAATCGGAAAAGTATCGTCGCAGGAATCGTCTTAACTATCCTCTCAATCGTCTCAAGTATAGACTCAGAAATCGTATCAAGCATCGTGTCATGGATCATCTCAACGATCGTCAAGTATCATCTCAATAACCATCTCAAACAATAGGCTCAGCTTTGGTCTCTGTCGTCTTAATTATAGTCTCAGTAATCATCTCAAGGATCGTACCAATTATAGTCTCAGGAATCGTGTCAAGGATTTTCTCAATTATGATCTAAAGGATTATCTCAGGAATGTCTCTAGGATCGTCTCAATTATCATCTCAAGGATCGTCTCTACTATCATATCAAGCATCGTTTCATAGATCATCTCAATGATCGGAAAGATCATCTCAAAACCGTCTCAACTATGGTATCTGTCATCTCAATTATAGTTTCAGGAATCATCTCAGGGATCGCCTCAATTATTGTCTCAAATTCCATTTCAGAAGTTGCCTCAAGGATAATCTCAAATATCGTCTCAGGAATCATCTCAAGTATCATCATCATCATCATCATCTCAGGGATTGAATAGTGCTTTGAGATTGAATGGATCTGTGAGATTGTATAGTTTTATGAGACTAAGTAGATCCGTGAAATTTAATGGTTCTATGAGATTTCAATCCCTCGAGATTTAATAGATCCGTGTGTTTGAATAGTTCTATGAGATAAATATTCTTTGAGATTGAATAGTTTTCGTTGAAAATTAATAGATCCGTGAGATTGAATGGTTAATTAGATAGGAGTTCTTTGAGACTGAATAGTTTAATGTGATTGAATAGGTCAATGAGATTGAATAGTTGTATTAAATAGGAGTTCCTTGATATTGAATAGTTCTTGGAGATTTAATAAATCCGTAAATATTGAATAGTTTTATAAGTTTTGATGTTCTTGATATTAAATAGTTCTTTGGGTTATAATAGATCCGTGTGATTTAATAGTTCTCTGAGATTGAAATTCCGAGTAGAGTTTTTAAAAATCTTGATTCTAATTTTATTGTACGAAACACTTTCTTTTTGTTGTGTATTTTTGGAACGAGCTTCAATGAATAAATTAGGTTTACTGTATGTTACTACTATACAAATATTTTTTTATATAACTTTATAGAATGTGTTGTTTTTAAGGACTCCGGTATTTACACCTGGTGTATGGTGGTCGCGATCCATTAGACAAAAATGTCGTAAATATTCTACCAGCCTTACGATTCATGTAACATCAAATAAAGTAAAATTTAATAAAAACCCCCAACACAACTTGTTAATTAAAACCATTGCAATGAACCCAGACACGATAGTGAGTAGTTGGGCAGATTTCAGATGATGTTGTGGCATCTGGTCAAAGTTGTCATTTTGAAGCATTTAAAGGATTTACTCAATTTTAAGTGCTATTACAACATTAATGACTTTATAAATTACACTTTTATATAATCCATAATAATATAGCATTTCTTATTTAAATATTAATACGAGAAGCAAAAGCTTTCGGTACCTTTTAGGCGTATTGCGTGCACGGAAGACTTAGATTTGGCATGGTAAAACTTTATATAGAGAAGGAGTGCAGAAAGCTAAAATGTATCTATAATATCTGTTACTAATATATTAAATTAAATAAATTAATACTGCGAATCCTAACCGACCAGTGCCATTGAACTTAGAGCCCCAAAATATTGACATTGTCACTATTGAAAGGTGATAACAAGTAATGTAGGTAATACTCATTGTTTATGAATACTGTAAATGTCAAAGAGAAAATAGTCTATGATCAAAAAGTCGCAGGTCGAATGTCGACCGACCTTAGAGCGATCGCTAGTTCTAATAATTCTATGATAATTGTTTTTCAATAATAATAACTAGGTTGGATATTTTATTATTTTTTAAGTATTAAGTAGTATTTTTAAGTAGGTATTAAGTATCAACTACAAAAGAGCTAATAATCTTCAAATGGCTGTTCATATTTTTTAGCTTCTAGAAGAATATTCTCAATCAAGTCAAGTCCCATTTCCGCCAAAAAAAACTAAATCAAAATCATTTCAATCATTTGGAAGCTACGATGACATAGACAGCTATATGGATACAAAGGTACACACACTCTACGACCACGCTCCAGCGGTAACTCAAGCCTAGGTCCGTTTATCGGCATGGAGCCCCTGAGCCAGAAGCCGCTCGCACGATACTGTGACACTGCTTTCACTAGGTATCAACATACATACATGACACTGCACTTAATACATGTACATCGGTCATGTACGTTGGTTCTGTACGAGACCTTTTTTTCCTTTTTATGGCTAGTTAGAATTACCCCAAAATAAAAGATTACTAAATGCATAAACGCATATTTCCAACTTTCTCCCTAGAAGATAGAATCATCTATTAATATATAGTTAGTTACATCGAATTTTACGGAGAGGGAATTAGTCAGATCGCGACTTATTTGCATGTACGCGTCCAAGCCAAGGTTCAGGCACGCTTTCGCTGCTGAGCGCCTTTCGCGCTCACACCTAAGCCTGGTTAGACTATCAAAGCTTGTAATTACTTCAGGCCCGAAGGCTAATAGAATAATCAGTTTAAAAAAACTAGATAACAATAAACTTACAATATTCATCTGTCTGCGTCAGGTATTAAAAAAGTTTAAACTGGGCAGGAAAAAATACTTCCTTAGAACAAACTAATCAACGTAAATAAAGTACGCATCAGAAGCCAGAGACTATAGGATCTCCCGATTCCCCGTTGAGAAACTTTACTCAATGTTAAATAGCCAATCTCAATACAATAGGGGCTTAGGATATTACGAGCGAACGGGAAAGCAGGAATTGCTCATTTAAAATAATAACACCGAAACAATACAAACAGGAGATTTTAAACCGGGACATTGTATAGATCCCGGATTAAAGCACGTAAAGGGAAATCCCGGGATGTTTGTTCCGAAACACATTTCGTTTGTTCGAGATCTTGAAAGCTCCGGGAAATAAATAACATACGACAGCACCTTGCAGAAGTTTCCTACGTTTCATTATAAATTTAATTATATGGATGTAAATCAAAACCCTCTTGTATTATTATCTCTACGTATTACATTATGTTTTTGTAATAATAGCGTGAAATTAAAGTTTAGCTCTGAGGCTTTATTTATGGAATATAAGTTTTGAAGGGTTACACTTTATTTTTTTCTTTTTTTAGGCATATTTTTTTCTTTATCTTTATATTATTATAGTATTTCTCTTAAGAACTATAGATATATAAACTCTGTGATGTAATCAAGAATAGTCAAGTATTCAACCAAACAGGCTGCCCCAATTAGTAGGAAATCAATCAATCAATCAATCACGCAAAACGACAAACTTCAATTATTTTATTTATATAGAAAACAATCAGATATTTGTTTTCTTTTATTTTTCCATCCATAATATTTCAATATAAAAATATGATTAAATTCGATGGTTCACATCTCCCAGGCGTCCAATGCATAGTCATATTTTTGTTAAATTTTCTTTTATCTCAATTTTCTTTTCTAGTCTCATAATAATCTTTCACTTTTTTCTTATATACTTCCAATTTTATCGTAGCACCTCGTTGATTGCCTCTGATCAATTCAAATTATGCAAACTAAAGACGAAGATAATTTAATCAAAAATACGAAATACGTCCGACAGAGAACGCAATGAAGTTCATAAATATGTATAGACCTATTGGAGAATATTGGCGAATTGCTGATGCGTACTTCAGTCGATCGGAATAAACATGACCCCCGCGTAATGCCCGTAAAATGAAATAATTTAATTTTGAAAACGGAACGTAAAATATAATTAGAAGTTTCTACGTCAACAGTATTAAATATAAAATCGCCAATGTAGCTAAAGTTAAAAAACATTTTTTTTTTTGAAGTAACAAAAGAGAAATAACTTCAATTTTTTTTATTCCCCTGCCAAAAACATCGTCCATGATAATGATGTGAACTCATTTTACTAACTTTTTACTGAATTTTATCAATTGTGTAAAAGTTTAAACACTTTAACAATATTTATTGATGATAAATCCAATTGTCGGTGGAGAAGTTGCCAGTGTTCCTTAGCCTCTGACTTTCTATTGACCTCTTGATATGACACAACTTCTATGGCTTTTATGAAAAGCTTTTTCTATGTCTTCCTTTTCCTCGCTTTTCTTTCAATTTTTCCTTCCACAATTGGTTTAAAGTACATGCACTTATATGTTTTAATATAACTTATACATATGTTCTTTATGAATTGTAAATATAATTCTTATGCCTTGTTAAGCCTCGTATGGCTTAAAATGAATGAAATACCCAACAAATGAATATATCAAATTATATTAATTTTTGGTGATTTAGGACGGATTTTTCACTCGTCAGATAACTTTATTTGAGAAATAAACTTTTGAAGTTTTGATAGATTATGTATGCAAACTCTGTCAAATTTCAAAATTATTCCTCAAATAAAGTTATCCGTTGATTAAAAAATCGGCCCTTAGAGATACAAGCCAATAAATAATCACAAGTATCTTTTAATCGAGTTTCACTCTCTCTGCAATGATAATTTTATTGAAATTGATTAATATTTGATTTTCAATAATAAAATAATTCTGGTGACTTTTACTAAAAATACAATACAGTTTCAGCTTAAACTCAAAATGTATGTGATCATGCCAGAATGACGTGACGTTCAGCTCGAAATGAACACGGCAACACTACCACCGCGATTATCTGTGGTTCATTCTTCTTCCGCTCTGTGACAACGTACTGTACGTGTGACTTGCAAGAACAGTGAAAAGTTTTACCACATTATCAAGATTAAGTAAACCGGCGCCGGCTCAGTGCACTGAAGTATACTCTAGTAGTGAGTGTATTAATTTGCACAACAATCAGCTCATTCTACATCATCTCATCAAAACATCCTTCAGCTCATAAAGGTACTTGTCCTTCACATTTTCACATAATTTAAACGACGTGTGGTGTTTTATACACCAGTATGCAAATGTCAATTTTCAAAGCTGATTTAACGATTTCAATATGTTTTAAGGATTTGGTTCAACCTATCCTAGTGAATTATTTGATTTTATTTATTTTTTATTTTATTTCGTATTTCACAAATACAGGTAACAGATCAAAAAATAATAATAACAATAATAACTTATCTCTAAATATATACCTCTTAAAATCTAATACCCTATGACATATGAGCACAACTTTCATTGTTAACAAGGAGTACTGTTTATAGTAAATGGACGATGAAAATCTAACAATTACATAGAAATAATATATAAGTAAGTGAATTTTTAAATTTAGCAAGACTGGTGAAAAATATGTCGTGTTTTAAGTTAACTTCGTTATATCGCCTACACATTCTATTAATGGGACTATTCTCCGATACATTAATGCTTCAGTAGGGAACGCTAAACAATTGTTGATGTCTTATTCCTTATTTCGTTATTTTGACCTGAGTGCCCCCCTGGTATGTGTACATTAAACATTCAAATGCATGCGATTGGTTGCAATATTAGGTAACACGGAATACTGCTTCAGATATGACAGCCGGCGTGTCTCAACTCCCGTAGTGCTTGCTCCCAATTTGTACTTGAATTTAGAACATATCTGCATGAACAATTTATAAATCTTTTTATTGTGTTTTATCAATACAAAGACACTAATAACCTTTTTTCTCTGACGCATGACGTAAATATAGACGAATTCCTCCTTAATTACTACACTATATCATTATCTTATTATATTAAGTGAGCAATTCCTGTATATATATGTAATTGGTTTCTCGGAAACGGCTCCTATGATTTGGATAAAACTTTGTATTTAGAAAATCTTTTAAATTCCAAGTATACCTAGATAGGTGTTGTTTTTATAAGAATCCGAGCAAAAATATTGACATTGTCATTCAATGAAAAGTGATAGCAGAGATATGATATTAATTGTTTAGGTTCATACTGCAAATGTCAAACAGAAAATTCTGTATGATTAAAAAGTAGCTGGTCGAATTTCGATCATTGGGCGACCGCTAGTTTAAGTAAATATTAGAATTTCTTAAATAAAACCTTTCAATGTTACATCTAGCGTACAATGACTTATCTGGACTTACTTGTTATGCTGTGTTTAATAAAACATTTTTTTTAATCGTAATAGGTTTATCGCTATGGCCAGAATCTCACCTGATCTAAGTGATGATGTAGCCTAAGATGGTAGCACGCTAAGCCTAGTGTGTATACACTGACTCTAAAGTGCAGTACGCCTATAGGTGCTTGGCGACAAATTTTGAACTCTAGGGTGGCAGTTAGCCAGACGGGCATTAGAAAATGCCGATACTTTACTTCATCGAAAGATCAAGCTCATTGCAGAGATTCGAACTCACGTCGATCGACGCGGTGTCGGTCTTATACCTACTATTAAACCATCATAGCTTTATTATTCCATGTTCTCTGAATTCTAATTGCATTTCATTAATTGTTGTGTTGTCTGAACGAAATCTCAATACGTACTCAAACAAAACTTTCTCTACGTTTCTTTGATGTGAAATTTCCATAATTTGTCATAACCCAGTCGTTATATGCGCGGAAACACGTGAATTAAACGCGACAGAGAGATAACACGCTCCTCGTATATCATATTTACATTTTATGAGGAGAAACTCCTTTGAAAACTTTTCGTGTTAAGATGTAGTATGTTTGTTTAGTCGACGTATATGCAAATGTAAAGATCGTCCAACACTTTCAACACGGGTGGCCGTCGGCTCACTTTGTGTCAAAATTTTTGACCAAATGATCCGTTATTTGTCTGTTTGGTAAGATTCTACGATATAAATCAGTCAAAGAATACATATTTATTCATGTTCGATGTTTTTCGATTGCTGTAAACAAACAAACAATTACTTCATCTTTACCATCTTTGACCACATCGTTCTATAATATCAGATGTGATTATAGTCAAACGGATCATGTGACTCTGAACATACGTATTACTGAGAAGTAACCTCAGCAAATGGGAATATAATGGCCACTTCTAGTTTGATGGTTTAGGCCAATGATATTATAATTAAATGATTTAGGAAAGAAAATCTGAAGAAAAAACCGAGATTTCTAGATCTCTGCTGCGAGTGCCACTATCAAGTTTTATAGAGTAAGTCATTAACTTTAAGTGCTTCCGGTCTTGCCTGCAGTGCACCGCCGCATGCATTATATATTTATATGCGTTATGGATAACACACTGCGCCACCCAAGCTAGATCAGTTTTAAATTTGAACTGAGTGGAAAATGTCAGTGCTGTAAAACCCGATGTTACATTCTAGACCAGGGGTGACCAAACCGTCGACCAGAACTTTTCAAGTCGATCGCTGTTTTGCGGCGGCTAAATATACTTAAGCGATAAATAAAAAATGAGGTATTATTATAGATAATTTTCGATGTACATCTCATCTGATCCCAAATTTTAAAAACGTTGTGTGTGTTTACATAAAAAGAAAAAGAAGAAGTAGGTTGGTAATCGATCACTTGCTAGCAAAATATTTTGTGGTAAATCGCCGACGCTCTAAGTTTGCGTACTCTTAGTCTATTATACTACTATACCTCATATTATAAATAATAAAAACGACCAGACAGATAGTGCTGTATAGAATATTCGGCACGTAATACCTACAATATTGTACTGGACTGTAAATACTGGGCGAAGGCATATTACCTAGGGCATGGGATTAATCAGCACGATGCACGAATGGGGAGATACTTAATTTGTCTGGTATATCTTTAGAAGTAACAGTTAACTCATCAAGCGAGCGATGGCATTTTCAAACACTGAATAGAGAGAACAAGTAAGCCTTTAACAATGGAACATCCGAAGATGCATACTTCCAACCAAAAAAGGTAATTTAATCTTATAAATGGAGACCCAAGAGGCAAAAAGGAAACATTATTATTTAAATGAAACCACAGAGCGTGGTACTGGCACAATTTATCAAACTGTCAGCTTTACCGACAAATCAATATACGCTCGTTGTAAAAGCATTTTTATATTATCCGATACGATATTGAGGACGTGGGTCTCATATTAGGTTACATGAAGTGTATAAATTTAGAAACGTATTTTTGTGCACCAATATCTGCGGTCTAGTAGGTTCTGTTAATATAACTTAATAACTTTACTCACAGGGATGGCAAAGTGCCAATTATACGCACATATTTTTGTGTCGTAAGGAATCCAAAGGTTCGGGCGTGTTTATAAACAAATATTCTAAACTTTTTTTTGGTCTATTAATTGTATATAAAACAAAATAAATTCATAAAAATAAATTATATATTTACGAGGTCAACAAAACATATTTTATGAATGATTTAAAGAAAACCAGGTCATTATAAATATAAAATCCTTTTTAATCATACCTAAAAGCGTATTTGTCTCTTAGGTCTGTGGTGATTAATTCAAAAACAAGAAATACCTGTGAAATTACAACAACATTGGAGGATAAAGACTTGGCTTATGCTTCTGCCGAGTCAAAAAAAAGAAGTGGAAAAAAGAGGCGGTAAGTATCCCATATTTCCAATCTACTTCCGATAATAACAATATATTATATCGTATAATAAAAAACGTTTTCAGACAGAATATACTGAGATTATATACACGTGAGTAAGAATCCTGGCATTATACAATATAAATGTATTACATCACTTACGAGTACATACTTAGAAATTGTAATATTACAACGCTGGTTCGATTCCCACTAGAATTGACTACGTTTGTAATTTATCAGATTAGGTTTCGTAAATTTGATTTAAGTCTTCTATTAATATACCATTTAGTAATTATACAAACTATGGTTTCGGTACAACCACGTCGGCAGTCAAATACTTTGTCTTTTAATTGCTAATACAATTCTTCCTTGGCAGCGACTGTAATAAAAATGTCAAGGAACTAATCGGGCCGGAGATGGTAACACGCTAAGCCTACACGAAAACATGACTTGCTATCAAATCTAACTACTGGAATATAGCTTTTGCATCATGATATATTCATTGTATAATTCGAATCCAGGTCCTAATGACACAGTGGCTATGTGAGCTAGCTCTAAACCATCATCGTTTCTCATAAACCATGAACCCGTGATAAATTATAGATAAGAATTTTCGTAGTATTTACTTCAAATCACAAACACGAAATTATATTGTTCCAAAAAAGTCATCCTTATCTTTGAATAAAATGATGTGGAACTTGTTCGTCTAAAAGCATAAAATATTTAGAGTAAACTGAAATCATAAATCTTAAAAACTATTTTAAACTGGGGTCGAAAGAAAAACTCAAATTGTTACAATTGCAATCATTTTAAAACTCCACTCTTGTGCTTAAAGTCTTTATTTAACTTAACAATGCTATACGGAATTTGAATTTTTACTTTAGTCGCCTTTCATAGCATACTATTGCTTCGAACGACTCTTAAGTCGTCCTTACAAACATCCAAGAGATATATGGATTGAGTGATTTTAACAAAAGGTTGACGGAGGCTCGAGCGGAGTCTATTTTTGACAAGTGTATCGTTAGAAGAAAAATACGGTATAAGGCTCTTCAAATTGACGTTTTTTAATTTTTTTTAATACAAAAAACAAACTTTTATCTTAAATTACTAAACTGAAAAGTAAATAATGACTTTTTATGAATAAAAGTATAGGATAAGAGTATTTTTGGTTACTGATCAGAGGCACAGGCAGTACATACTAAACGAAAATTATATAAACTTAGAACTTAAAAAAAATCATTTAAAAGCTTGAGGCGTAAGCCGTCATTCCACTTAAACTAAAGCCTCACGCTTTTAAAGTTTTTTTAAAGTTATATGTTGTCCTAAAATCGCTGTTATTTTTTAGAACTGACTACAAAGTTAGCCTTAGGGGCCCTGAAGCCGCTGCGGCTTTTACAGCTTCACCGAACTGGGGGGCGAGCGCAGAGGGAATTTAGCCGCGAAAGTTTTGGACGACTCGCACGAGGGTGCCAGAGTGGCCGAACCTCGGCTCAGACGGTCGTCGCGCATGCGAATAGGTCGCGATCTGGGGACTCCCCACTCCTTTTTTTTTGTACTGACTACACTGTTAGCCTTAGGGGCCCTGAAGCCGCTGCGGCTTTTATAGCTTCACTTGTATGTATTTCTAAGATTATTTTTATGCACCTCAAAAGCCATAGTCCATCAGCATCCACATCCTTCCTAGCCGATTTTAGCTATAGTGACTGAACCCTAACTACGGGCTGGGGTGTTTAGCACGTGAATGACTAATGTACCCAATTTTAGTAGAAAAATTTACGAGCGCAAAAAGAGCACGTAATAGTTGACAGTTATAATGTACATTTGAAGAGTTTTTTTTAAGATGTTCACGCTTATAATCCAGTTTAAACCTTCTTTGCTCCTCAAACGCGCTCACTTTTCCCTGAACAAGTTGCCTCCGTTCATTTCGCTTTTCAGCGAGTAAATCCCAGTGAGAAGTTTCAATGTTGCATCTCTTCTGAACGTCCTTAAAACGTAGAAATTGGCCTCCACTTTTCCGCTTGGCATTTTGTATTTAGAAAGAAATATGCGCTTCACCTTTCCCCCATTAGGTATTCGAGTTAGATAGTTAAAGTTTAACATAGTTTAAACAACAATTAACCTGGTATGATATTTCCGTGCGTAAGGTTAACTATTTTAAGAACATTCGTTTGATTTGGACTTAAATATTCATGAATAATCAAATACTGACTACAGCCGATCTTTTACACTTACAATCTATACATATAAAATGCTATCTCCTGAATGACTGACGGATCAATGCACAGCCTAAACCGCTGATCGTAGAGACCTGAAACTTGAAAGGTGTGTTCTTTGTATAACGTAGGCATTCGATAAGAAAGAATTTTCCGAAATTCTACCCCTAAGGGGGTGAAAAAGGGGGGCCAAGTTTGAATGGGACAACGTGATTCCTTCGTCCAATCTACTTCAAATTTTGCGTAAGCCTTTTCTAACAGAATCAATGGAATACGTGTTTCGTATTTCATTGGAATTTAGCCCCTTAATAACCCTTAGTGCTTTTGATTTAAATTACATTTTATTTTGACATATGCTTCAAAAGTCAATCCGATTTTATTCAAAAAAGGTTGAACTCATTTCAAAACATAAACAAATGTATACCTATAATATAATAAAGCGGAAAAGTTTTTTGTTTTGTTTGAAGACGCTAATCTCTAGAACAACCAGTCGGATTCGAAAAATTCTTTTTTTTTTATATGATAGCCAGACTCATAAAGAATAGTATAGGCTATATAACATCAGGATGTAATTCACAGATAGCCTTAAATATTAATTTTTGTTACGTAAGTCGGAAGTCGAAGCCCTCTCGATCTGCTTTATCCGCGTGCGCTGGCTTAATGGTTAATAATACGTAAATACAACATTCTGCAAAAATATTGGCCATTAGTATATCTAAAAAAGTCTCTTATATATAAGCCACAATAAGATATTTTGCAATTATTTTTTTTAGGTTAAAAATTAGTATATGAACATTATTTTTAAGTATGACTTATTAATCCTTTCGAACAAAAATTACTTCATCATAAAGACAATTTAATGTAGATAAACTTCATATTTTACACCATGTTATTTGGACGCATAGTTTGAGAGATAATGCAAAATTAAAATAATTCAATACTCCGCTCGGATCTATGTCTATAATAGTAATGGCGCGAACAAGCCGTGCGATGCCGCGATGTGACCAGATATCTGGTCACCCGATAAAATATTGTCTATACTGAAGTATTTATAAATCATCAATCAGTGATTTCTTCTAAATTATATGCGGTTGAAACCGCGGGGCACAGCTAGTCTAAATATACAATACCGACCGATGGAAAAGCAAATAACAAGACTAATGCTTCAAAGGATAAATAAATATCATGGCAACGCAAAAAAGATTGAAATTGTTCTCAGTATAAATATTTAATTGAGTTTATTTTTCTTGGACTCTCTTCCATTTGAAACAAGAGCAGTGTTCATTCTTCGACATGTGAAATTTAATTTGGCATTACTTTTATAAGATCATTCGAATTTATGAGTGCTTAGTAGTAGCACAGTCTACAAACGGTTTTATACCTAGACTGTGGTAGTAGTTCGATGGAACTTACGAGGCAATCAGATATGAATCCATGAGTCTGAACTTTCAGTGAAGGGTAATATTGTGATGTACTTATCGTCTGGTGGTGAGAATATTTTCTAATGCTCTTTTAGCTAGTACTGACTTGAAGAAGGACCATCAGTGCCTCACGTAAATATCGACACCTCTCTAGTGCTCTCTAGTGCTGCCGCCAAAATACAAATATAGGGTGCCTGGTGATAAATTTTCACCTTTATATTCTTAGATTTTAAGCTACAATATGGTATCACTGTTATAGATAGAAAGAAATAAATAAATTATTCACCGTAACAAGACACACCACGATATAAATAGATTAAAAACAAAGACAAGGAGGAAACTGTACACATATATACTAATATTAACTTTAAAAAAAAAACAAATACATAAAGAATAATATTATAAATGGCCCAGCTGCGTGGACCGCTATTGATAAAAGGCGTCTGGATAGCTCAGCATATATGCTGAAGTGCCACGAGACACTCTGCACAGATTTTTAGCTAGTACCCCAGATCAAGTCGCGGTACGCCAACAATAATAAATAAATAAAAATTACCCCTTAAGTATTATGTCATGTATGTATAACACTATGTACTTAATGTATATAGTGGAGTCAAAAATAAGATAGGATTTCATAACAATATCTGGAGAAATAATGTAGTAATTTAGCGTTAAGGTACAGAAGTATGTCTCGTTATGAAGGTCGTGTATCCATTACCAATATGAAGTCACATGCCGGTTAACCCTCGTCAGCGAAACTAATTAACGGCCATGCCTACAACGATATGCGACAGAGGGACCGACCGCAAATTATTGCTAGTCTCCTGTCGCGGGATGTACATGCTGGAAGCGTTGTATTACACAAATTTTGTACTAAAATTGGAACTATACCAAATGGTAAAATGATACATATGACGGAGAAAGACGTTCTCCATCGATATTATTGCTCATTGTCAATGTTTATAACCGTGGGCGTCGGTGGGTAGTTGAATAGAATAAACTCATATCACGGATTACATGTTAATTATTTAAACGATTGGATTACCGACAGTATGTAGGTAGGCACGACCTATAGGGTGCGTTTCTACGTCTACGTAGTGACGTCCGCATGCGCCGCCAGCAAAAAGTGAGTCGTTTCAACACTACCGACTCGATGGCGCCCGCGTCACTAATTCCATCGAGCACCGCCTGGTAGCGCTGTTATATTGTTAGAAATCTTTAATATCCGGAGACTCTAATATAATCTTCACGGGCGAGTAAACAATATGAACGGTTCGACATCATCATCATCATCGTCCTCGCTATCTTCATTGGTGATCACAAGATCACAGGTCTCGTGGGCGTCATCTCTGCTATAGCCACTCCGAACCTCGCCTCTCTGACCAAACTGGAAGTGATCCGGACGGTCGGAAACGGTCGGATCGGCAGCTCGAGATAGAGAGAACGACCCTCTCAGCTTTCTCGGCTTTTACAGCTTCACCGGACTTAGTTATATCAGCGTGCATATGTGCCGCGCCTTATATACCCTTTCATTCGGTCCGAGCAGTAGCGTAATGAGTAGGGTAGTTGTGGATATAAAAAGCTTTGGCTATTTAGAGACTAATCGCCAAGGTCACGGTAAATGTGAAACATCTTAGTGAATATCCAAATTTGACGTTACGGTGCGTGACGGCATGAGAAAGCGTCATGCCGTTTGCCGTCATGGCATACAGTTCGGTTTTATTAGCAAGACGCGCCAATAAATATTTCACATCAAAATTGTTGACCAACACGAGACGACCGGCAGATGCGAAACATCTTAGTGAATATTCAAATTTGATATTATAGTTCGTGATGGCATGAGTGAGCGTCATGCTCATTGCCGCCACGGCGCGGCGCGCAATAGATGTTCCACTTAAAAATCATGGGGTAAGCTAATATTTAAAAACGAGCAATGTGTGTTGACATTATTGACTGCAAACATACAAAAAAAAAAACATAAACGAAACGGTACATAAACAATCGAAATAACCCTTAAAGCAATTTCCAGTAGTAAGCGAAATCCTTCTCAGAACAAATCGATACACCTCTTCTCAGACTACAGAGTGTTTAATTGAAACTTGTGATAAGCTTCTTATCTAAACATGTCTAATCTAAATTATTTTACGGTCGTTTTCCATTTTCATTTAATACAAGAGTCATGTAAGATTTCGTTTATTGTCTTCGTATTAGTTATCTATACTAATTTATATAGATAAAACGATAGAGTTTTGCCGTTGTGCGCGCATTTTTCAATTCTACTGGATAGATTTTGAGCTTTTTTTTCTTGTTTTAGTCATTGGATACTTGATCCTTATAAAAAAAAAAATACGGTTTTATAATTTATAGCTCAAGAGATCATTTGTTTATTTGAAAGCGGTAACATATGAAACTACCAAACAGATTTGAAGAACTACTTTTTCTTTTTATAGAGTATTTATTGAGGAAAGTTATAGGCTATATAACTTCACGCTACAACCCTAAGGAGCCGAGCAGTAACCGTAACGGTCAATAAATCTAGCAAATTGTATGGAAGTAAAGAAAGTTGTTAACTCTCCGTGAGTTGGTCTAATAAATTGAACACGATTGAAACCGTAAGGCTCAGATACTATAAAATATTAATCCCATATTTTAGACTTACGTAGTAAATCAAATAAAAGTTTTGGGACCCCCACTGACCACCCACAGGACCCCCATAAGGAAATTATAGAGGAAACATCTGCCAAGCGTCCCGTGACGGTTTTTTTTATTATTTTATACCTATTAATCATAATAATCATTTATTTATCTGTTCTTTAATATATTGACTTACTACTTACTTATTTGTTCTCCGTCACAATACATGAGAGTAAGTAAGTACAGTTGAAAAACCAATGCCTAATACAAAATAGAAAAAATCATAATTTTTATTCAAAGCCTTTTAGGGCTTTGTTCATTTGCATAAATGAAACTGACTACACCGCTTATTAAAAAAAATAGTTTGACTAATTTTGACGACATAAGTATTGCAGTTAAAAAGCAATTAATTTATTTACAAAACAAATATATACATTAATTCCTGGTTAAAACTAACTCCACAAACTTATGAACGCGATTTAAAAGAAGCAAACAAAAATTCGTATTTTAATATTTAATTCACATTTTAAATTAAAAAAAAAAAACTAATTCTTATTACAGAAGCAGCACTGTGGTTTTAATAATGTAAATAGAGATGGTTTCAATGTATATGTTTCAAATGCTAAGATTTGAAAAAATTGGAATGGTATGATAATTTGTAACCCATCGTAATAAAGCTTAAGAGAAATTGAACTGCACTGCTTTAATCCGAAATGCGGAAATCTGATGTGAGGAGGTTAGGATAGGTTCTAAAGAACTATTTTTTAAACGTAAGACCGCTTTGAACTTGCTGGCTTTTATCTTTTGACGTGTTCTTTAACTTCAAAAAGTTTATCCCGTCTGATATCAAAATGATTATGTTACCATCAATGATAATAATATAAATATTAATTTGACTGGTCCTAATTTGTAATTGTTTAAAATTAATTTAATGATGTATAAATAAATCATATCACCTACCAATACAAACTTTTTCCTATCGATCTATCAATAAGTTGCGTAAAACGTAGTTTAAAAAAAGATTAACTAACATTCCATTATTTGTTAAGTAGTATTTGTTACATTCTTACAAAGTTATTTTAATATTATATTGTCTTTGACATTACTTCCTTAATAATGGTTCCTTAATTTCGTAATGGTTTCCTTGGCCAGTGTAAGGTTCATCATTTAATTAACCTCTTTCCTCTAAATTGTCTGTGTATTTCCCACGGATATTATTGAAATACTAGCCGACCGTCCGACGCTGCGGGTTCATTACGAGGCCCGTGGGCCATCTTACATAACTATACTTATAATTACATTTAGGTATAAAGTTTGCCTAGGAGATAATGTACAATGTGGATTATATATATATACAAGGATAACTAATTGATTGTCATGTCAACGCACATCGCAAAATACTGGGACTAGGACCGTCAAAATTTTGTATACACTAGGTAAACTCTAAGAATAGATTTAAAAAAATTAACCCCTAATGCGGTATAAAGGGGATGAAAGTTTGTGTGCGAAATCTGTCATTTTCGAAGATAGATCTATGAAAATCGGTGTTCAGCAATTCAATTAGAATGGGACATAAATCATATAATGGTTCATAGCTCAACAATGATGTTAGCGAAACCATGGGAAAAGCACTAGTAATATGTAAAGGGCAATTAAAAGGCAAGACACATCATCGTCCAGCCTAAAGTATTAATAATAGAATTGTGAAATTCAGAGAAAATGTTGACATTATATTGTGAGCATCGTTTAAAGGATAAAACAGTAATGGAGTGGAAACCCAGAACTAGATATGGAAGCATCGATAGGCCGCCGATGAGATGGGCTGTCTATTTGGTTTTTAGGGTAACTTGGATGAGGACTATCTTAGATACAGGTGGATGGTGTGCATTATCTTTTAATGCACATTTAAGCGTCTTCGCTTACACTGAAGTTTAGATAGAAAAAGGATGAATAAGAAAAATAATCGTTTGAGAAAGTATTTTCCAAAATTCAACCACTAACAAAAGAAGTGACTAAATTTCTATGTAAAATAATATTTTTCGAGTTAGATTAATTTGAAACTTGACACAATTAAAGTAACAGGTATATCCTGGTTTTTTTTTTCAAAACTCTTCTTAATGTGAAAAGGGGAGGCAAAGTTTTTACCGGAAATAATACATCTATTTGTAAATAAATAAATAAACAACATATAAATTCAATTGCAATCATAAACTGTAAAATATTACAGTTTACGCGAGCGTAGCCGCGGCAAGGCTAATATGATGTAAATTAAAATGATATGTACACGAATAATATACTCAACGCCCTTTTAAAATTATTTTAACATTAAATTATTGATACTTTGAATGAAATACATATGTATAAGATATAAGATTTAAAAATTAACAAATGATACTTGCTTTACATGTTACACGTACACGTTAGGTGGGCTGACCTACATGAGTGTAATAAAAAAAACAGTGGCAGTCATAAGGACTGCCGACAGTACCTAGTGAAAACTCAATTTTGAATTTTTAAATCAATTATAGTCTGAATTAAAGCAGAGCTTGTTGGTGACGCGAAATCACAAGATTTTACCGATCCAAAAGTCTAACACGCATATGATACAGTCGAGTATATACAATGTATTAGTGTATATATGCGTATACATATACACAAGACGCTATCCTACGCATCGCTAGTCTGATGGAAGCGCAATACGTCACGAGCATGTCGAGGTCATCAGTGAGGCGAAGGTTTCACGCACCCATAAGTTTTTCTCCTACCGAAAATCGCCAACTCGGACAAATAAGTTTTCACTTCAAAAACCTAAGACTCATAACTACACAATGATTATTTAATTGATAGTAGATTTGAAAATAATTTCGTGTTCGAACTATCCAGTATTAATATAATCCAAACGGTTCTTATGTGAACAATGAAGTTTTTAAACCAGGTTTACACAGCTGTCACTTAGTTGTAACTTAATGCTGCCTCTCGTATATGCACAAGATCTTATGTAAAGCGCAGAGCATTTCTGATGTGAATCTGAGTGCTTTGGGATTTAGTGAACATTCATGTTAACCTGATATCGCGTTTCTAAAAGCTTATTGATAATTATAACATTAAATTTTTTAAGGTTTCTTATTTAGAATGTAATAAGAAACTCTCAAAGATCAATTTCATTATAATGAAATTTCTGAATTATGATCTAACTCTGTATCCATGTACGTAATAATTAACTCAGTGCGGTTTTAAAGAAATGGACAGGTATTAAATTTCAACAAAATAAATGTACTGACAAATCGGAAAATAATATATGACGTACAGAAATGAATATACCTGTGATTTAAGTGTTAGATAAACATATTACTCTTTATTTGCAGTTTTTTTTTAGAAAAACTTTATTGTTTGTAACGTTTTCACACTATATCAGGTGATATTAAGTGACGATGTGGCCCATGATGGTAACACTCAAAACTTAGTAAGGGGACTGGCTCTCAAGTACAGCTGGCAGAACACCCCTTTAGGTGCTTAGCGACAAGTTTTCAACTCAAGGTTTCTATCTATACATTAATACGTGAAGCAAAAGCTTTATATTTTCTTTTTAAGCGTATTACGTGCGCGGAAGACTGTAAAATTTGGCATGGTTAAAATTTATATGGGAAAGAAGTGCAGAAAGTTAAAATTTATCTATAATATCTGTTACTAATATATTAATAAAATAAATGAATACTGTCGAATCCTAACTGGTCAAGTACCATTGAACGTAGACCCCCCAAAATATTGACATTGTCACTCAATGAAACGTGACAGCAAGTGATGTAGATAACACTCATTTTTTATATTCATGAATATTGCAAATGTCAAACAGAAAATAGTCTATGATCAAAAAGGAATTTCGATCTTAGGGCGATCGCTAGTTCTTTATATAATATATACGGACGACGTGAAAACAAGAGCGCGCATAAGTCCCTTGAACAATCAAATCGTATGACCAACGTTCAGTGCGTTCATACAAATATTTACAATTCGTGTACATCCCTACTAGTATAGTATTATAAATCTTAACAGATTGTTTTTGTTTGTTTGTGTGAATGCACTAATCTCTGGAACTACCAATCATATTTGAGAAATTCTTTTTGCTTTCTATAGCCTAATTATTAAGGAAGGCTATATACCTCACGCTTCGGCCGTAAGGAGCAGAGTAATAACCATAAATCTGTTAAGCTTTAGGCAACTACGAGAAGTGAGAACACTGATTGTTTGCATTCGTTATCTCTTTCATGTATTAAGACAATAAAATATTAACTAAAATAGCATAAAATCAATACAATTGTCTATTTGGAAAACAATTCAAATGATATCGAATTTAACAAGCACCCCGTTAATCTGTTCTTCAGTAGTCCAAACTCGAAATAATAACAACGAGATAATACCTTTCTCATTTCCATTCTGTTTATATAAAATCGAACTTCGTCGAAATGTTTCGACTCGAACAAGCGTTGCTTTTCCAACTAATTCTGTTTTAAAGTTTCTTGAGACTAGCGTAAGATTTAAATTAGAATTTATATAAAAACCAGCTGTTACCTACGGTTTGGCTCGCCTAGATATTTAATTACAATTATTTTTTTTTAATACTCGGATCTCTTCAGTAATGCGCCAAAAATTTATAATTTTTTTTATATACAAAAACACTAAAATCGGAATTAAAAAATAGGAAGGTGGGGGTAGGATGGTGAAAATTTGGGGTATTAGGTATTTTTGACGCCAAATAAAAAAAAATTCAGAAAAAATCCCTAATCACCTAGAGGTATGAACTATTACGACTTATTCTCGTACCTACCAAGTATACATAAAAAAATCATAAAAATAGGTCCAGCCGTTTCGAAGGAGTGTTTGTGAGAAACACCGTGACATAAGATTTTTATTTACAATATTTCTTTTGCATTATTTATTTTTCTTTTTCATCCTATTAACATTTACATAGTCCGTTTTTATTCTCACAGAGCAAATTGACAATCTCAGTATCAAATTTAAAAATAATGTTGCCACATTCATTTTTGTAGTAGTATGCTACCGTATATATTTTAAGTTGAAATTTTTTGAATCGTACAGGGTGGGCCAGAAAGATTTGGAAATTTTAAAAAATAATAAAAAAATCTAATTACAATACACATACACATCTTTATTTCAATTAAAATAGACATCTGGGAAATGTATTTCTTAAAAATTCCTTTCCGCTGCAAACATTCCTCCAATCTAAACCTCAAATTGGTAAAAACTCGCTGACAAATTGCGCGAGGAATAGCTGCCATTTCTTCTCGGATATTTATCTTCAACTGGTTAATCGTGGCTGGGTTATTGGAAACTCTACTTTTCAGGTATCCCCACATGAAAAACTCCGGCGGCGTTATATCCGGACTTCTAGACGGCCATGCAATGTCACCTCGGCGCGATATCAGTTTCCAGCAAACATCTCGTTTACGGCCGCCAACGAAACGTTAGATGTATGGCATGTCGCACCGTCTTGTTGAAACCACGTCGCACGATTATAGGTTTCAAATTGTTGCAGTTGCGAAGAGAAAAAATCCCTTAACATGGATATGTATTGGTCGGAATTTACAGTGACAGATTGCTTTTATTGATTTTCAAAGAAATAGGGTCCGATAATTCCGTGTGATAATATTGCCGCCTAAATGGTTACTTTCGGTGAATGCAAGATGCTTTTGATGTTTTGACACATGGGTTCTCTGCAGCCCAGTAACGGCAATTCTGTTTATTGACATGCCCATTTAAGTGAAAATGGGCTTCGTCGGAGAACAGAATATTGTTGAAACTCTAAAAGCGTTACAACATTGTTTCAACAAAAGCTCGTCGTAAAATTGGGGCATTTGGCAGTAATTCCTGCACAAGTTGAATTTTATAGGGGTGCAAATTCAAATCTTTCAACATAATGCGACGCAAAGATGTTCTGGACACCACAAGTTCAGCTGATCGCTTGCGAGTCGATAGACCAGGATTACGTTGAACTAAAGCTTTAACTTGTTCAATTGTGTCTTCCGTACTTGTTGACCTTGGGCATCCCGCAGGCTTCTGTTTGAGAGTCGAACCAGTAGCTTCGAACTTTCTGACCAACGATCGAATCACACTTTCCTTCGCATACTGATTTACGTCATGTAGTCCAAACTCACGCCGAAATAAACGTCGAACAATAGCGCACGAATCGCCATTTTTATAATAAAGTACGCAGAATTCACGCTGCGCTCCGGTGAAACGATCCATTGCGACTAAATTTCCGAGAACCGAGCTTCTCATCCCCACCACCCGCGCAGACCCCGCTCATAAGGTTTACGAAAGAGTGCTTTTAAAATCGTACGCCTATCTGGCCCAACCTGTATAATTTATATACTGAATTGAGGGTTTTTATTTACAATACATTACAATTACAATTATTTATATATTTTACAATTATAATTACATACCTAATTCAGGAAACTATAAAATGTACATACGGCAAACCACTTACATAACCCTACGAACAAAAAAAAGGTTACGGTTGGCCCACGACAGACAAAATTTTGTCTACCTTATTCGGCCTTCATCTTTGGAGAGTTTTTTTTTCTTCAGAAAACTTTAATAATAATGATAATAAATACCTCGTACAGTTTTACTATTACTTCGGACTGGTGGACATCACTATTTTTAAAATTTAATTACCTAGCAACACGTGATTTTAGTTTTTTAAACACACACATTTTAGTTTCAAATAATTTTAAAATGGTTATAATGATTTGAAAATATGTATTATAGAAGTACCCCCCAAATAGAGCAGCGCATAATATCCGAATTAGATTTTTTTATACACGTATTTCATAAATCGAATGATATTATTTTAAAGCCATTAATTTTGGCATGTACCAGGAATTTATTGATTTGATTAATTTAAGGGCCCTCCAAAATATCACCGAGATGGCTGATAGAAAAAAAAATTTACGTCTCGGGTCACTCTACACAAGTGATAACTTAAACTAATAAAAAAAAAAAGACCAAACGAAAGAGAGAAAGGAAAGCCGGCGAGGATTCTAGAACCTAGGACTTCGGCCATAGCAGTCACGCTTACGACCGCTAGGCTACGATCATGTTATTAGGATTAATTGAAACTATGCTACTACTAATGGCACTGTAACGCGTTACGTTACGAAGCGGTTTACCCTCCCATAAGAAGTTCCCATAAGCATCTCGACAGACATTTCATAAAGCATAGACAGATATTTCGATAAGTCTTAAACATGATTCTGCATAAATATTCCGTGTTTATGAATATAATATTATGCCACGGAAATAGTTAAGGCGAACAAAACATCCCTTGTAAACAATCCACTGAACAGTTTTTCCTGAATAACGTAAATATTTCTCTTCGCTTCTCTATTCAATATTATCTCTATAAATTTGTAAGTATATTTCCATGTTTCTGCTTTATATTAAAAATGTTTTACATTGAATGTTTTTTTTTTTTATGAGAGTATATCGATATTTTACCTAAAGGATAGTTTTTTTGAGATGGGACTGTAGAGCCAAATTCCTAATCATGAGGTCGTTTTATGAGAAAACAAAATTGCATGTGTTGTTATTATTTTTAATTTTTTTTTTTTTGTTGAATTTGCCCTGATAGTATGGGGTCAAATCTTGCAACTGAATTTTAGAACAGTTTTCCCAAAATGATTGAGCTGAAATTTTGTATACACGTTTAGATTGGATAACAATGCATGGTTATCTAAGTGACGTCATTCTATATTAAATATGGCGGACCAGTTCATTTTTTTGCACCTCATGATATGGGTGTTAAATGAAAGGATTTGATAAGACGCATGCGCATTTTTAAACAAGCTTTTCTTCAATATTTCGACAATTTTAAAAGTTCGTAGCGTAAATAATAACGGGAGAAAGGTGAATTTAAAGTAAATTTACTTGCGCGTTAAATTGTAGTAAAATTAATATAAGGAAGGTTATTTTAAAAACTTTTTTTTTAAATCTTGTACTAGAGTAGGAAATCAAGCCGATTGATTACGACACCTGTATTATTACACCTACGGATTTTGTTATTAATAAGCAACAAAACTTTTAAAGGAATGTATTAATGAAAATAAATGGAAATTTTACAATATTATTGCAATTTTTACAAAATTGTATATCTGAATTAATGTTTGAAGTGTCTGTTTTTATTTCAAATTAAAGTTTTTATTAAGCTCCTATGGATATCTGCACGTTACTAAAACCAAAACATACGTTTTTAATTTTTAGCTGTTTGTTTGTTTGTCCAGGCTAATTTCAGAAACGGCTCCATTGATTTTGACGGGACCTTTAATGGCAGGTATAAATTTTATGGCTTTTTTTATATGGATCGCCGACAAAGTGAAGCACTGTACCACAGTACAATTCAAAAACAGCAGCGGTCACCGTTACTCAACGGTCGTCGCTATCATGCTCCCGAATTAGATATACTTTGGCTTTTACCGGGACGTGACAAACCAAAAGAGAGCTCCAGCTGTGACCCGTTTATCACCATGTATCCTTTCGGACATCATTTTAATGCTCCTACCAAAACAATGAGGACAATTTTTTTTTACTTCTATAACATCATGTAGTCATGATATTGGTTAATGGAAAATCTATGAAAATGGAATAGAATATTTTTCTAGTAATTATTGGTTATTTATTCTTCAAACACAGCTCTAACAAGATGGTAGTTCCCTTGTTAAAACCGTCCAGGAAAGTTTTCTAAAAACTTAAAATGCATGACCCTAGTTATTATTTACAATCCACTTCACATATACATATACAATAACCAAACTACAATACATAACTATATAATTATAGTGCTAAATGGTATAAATCTATGAATAAAAAGACAATTTTTAAACAAACAAGAAAACCAATTTCTATTATTTTGAGGAGTTCCCTTGTGTATCTTCGAAGTTGATGGTTCAATGCCAATGAAATTAAAATGGGACCACCCTTGAGACGTTCCCTACCCAACAAAAGAAAATCATCTAAAACGGTTCATAAATAAAGAAGTTATGGCTGAACATCCATAAAAAGAAATATATATACATTCGAATTAAGTAACTTCCATCTTTTTGTGAAGGTCGGTTAAAAATGAAATTATGTGCGCGCCTGTACTAACAAACACTCTTGCAAATTATACTCAAAATTCTCGCGGACCTTGTATAGAATTGCCCATAGACTGACTTCCTGTTAACTGAGTACAACCGTTTCATGTATTTGTTACTAATTAAAAAGTAATTGTGCGCGGGGGAGGTTTCAGTCGAAATGAAGCGGGCTTTAATTAACGGAGGCTACGTGTAGCTGGCGATACACGAGTGTCGACCTACCCTACTCATTGTCTGTGGTATGGAGCTACTACTAATTGTTCTCGATCGTTTTTTTTTTAGGATCGACTATACTGTTATTTATAGGGGCCCCGAAGCCACAGAAAGCTTTTACAGCTTCACCCGAATTGGTTTCTCGATCATATGATCGATCACATTTATGAGATCACTTATAAGATTCTTACCTTTCGATATACGAAATGTCAATTATGTTCTTATGAACTCATTTATTAAAGCGCCATATAGTCCGCTACGCATTTGATATTGTAGCAAGAATGGTCAATTAAGTCAACATCTCATAAAGGTATGTGAACTCAAAATCTTGAAATTAGTTCATTTCTATCCAAACCCAAGATCGCATAGTCCTAAATGAAATGTAGTGCACTTTAAAACATGATTATTTTAGTACTTCAATATTTAAAACAAAATGTTACGAAATTGAAAAATCAACAGATATTAACAAAAAGCAGTGATAAAAATTTTACCCTTTATATGTCAATTCAATTGAAAGTTTACACAATTTTGTTTACACAATATTTATTATACATAGATAAATAAAAAAGCAAAGTTGAACTCTCACATCGAGAGTGTTGTTCCAGGACACAAAATATATATGTCAATGATTAACAAAACAAAAACTGAATTTTCTTTTGTTCATTGCGGGTACCTTAGCGCAAGGCGTCTTACGTTGACCAGCTTACTTAAAATTAATGTTGTTTTACTTTACAATTTGCACTATAATCCCTCCAAGTTTGATATTCGTATGTACTACCATTTTTACCATAACGCAAATAATACATAATAATATGTAATGGGGCAGACTCAGTTCATGCTATGTGGTGTGGTATATATAACCTTATCACACAGCGCTGGATTTCAGTATGCCCCAGAAACACAAAAAATAAAAAATGTTAGTATTACAATATACGTCCATGATATTATTTTAAATTAATTATTAGTGAAGAGAAATATATATTAATAGCATAAACATAATAAAATAGTAAGTAGATTATTCTTGTATCATATTATACGTGGACCTCTTTAATAATAATGAGAAACAGTAGTAAGATCTCATGTGTCACATCGTTTGAACTGTATATTGTTCGCGACACATGCGCCCAGGTTGTAATAGAAACCGGTACAATACTGGGTACTTTTTAATATGGAAGGGATCTTTTTCTGATCTGATCTGTTAATACTCTATTCCGCTGGTAAGTCGTATTGTATAGCTGAACGGTATTATAACACGACAGTTGAGAGTTTTTGGCGGGATCTAGAAGTGTCATGTTGTGGTTGTTATTTTTAATTCATTTACGTAGGTTTTTGACCCTATATTATGTAATATTGGTGGCGTTTTGCGTGATATAGTTTGGTTTTTGTGCATAAGTGAGGTGGATTATAAATATAAGCTGAAAGCATTCATTCCGAGATTCCACAAAATCTTCCTAGAAAGTTCTAACAAGGGAGCCACCATCTTGTTAGGATACTGAATCGTCATAACACATGAAACTATAATTCACTCGATAATGGCAGTAATGGTCTTCATTAAAAAGGACCGGTTGCCAAGTTAGGAAGAAGAAGAAGAAGAAGAAAACGACAGTTATGTTCAACTGAAACGCGACCAACATACACCTAGTATATCACCCGATATAGTGTTTACTTAAGGATATATACAGTAATTAAATGGGGTAGTAAGGAACTGTATCAGACTGTGTTGCAAGTTCACCATAAAAGACAGGCTAGCGCACATAACATACTGGTTCACTCTTGATATTGTCGTCAACAAATCTGTAGTTAAGTCTGTAAATGATTTTTATTTTCTTTTTTCCGTAATAGACATCCTTTAAACACAATATTATGAAAAACACCAATTACGAAATTTTAACTCAAAAATGGCTTAACTAACTTTTACGAAATTTCGTAGACGGGAATTGGAACGGGACCTGGTCAACTAACTGGCAATAAGAATTTTCAATAAAATTTTTAGAAATTGTAAAATCTTATCAAAATTTGATGAAATTTTGTTCACAATTAGTATAAGTAATTGCATTATTGGTGAGCTATAATAATTATCAATAATACCAATGAATACAACAAACAAAATATTAATTCAAGTTCTTTCAATACGGAAACCACAACCACTGTCCTATTATTCAGATCAGTCTTATTAGATGCTAGTAATAACAACAATAAACCTTTTAAAGAAATGAGAATATTCTTAATTTTCCTTTTAGTGAAACAATTTTTATAGAGAAACTAATAAATAGTGATAACATATTTTCCTCCTATCTTTTCCAATTTATATTACTTACTTACCTTTATTATTCTATGACAACGTTGTTTTGTTGTTCTCTTGTCCTTTTTGTATCAGCTTTTATTATATTGTTACATTTTACTTAAAAAGTTGAAGTCTTAACATTAATTTAATTATAGTCTATAATGATATTTGGTTTCAAAATAATTCTCAAATGACTACAGTAGAAACGCAGTGATGTTAATCTAATTCTGTGTGTAGATAATTGAAACGCCTTAAATAACTGAGTCAAAGAACTCGAGAAATATTTCAATAGATATAATAGTGATGAAACCTTCTAACGGAGCTTTTGAAACACCGCTAATAGAGCGTTAATATTTATCGAGTACAATCTGTGTCAAAATTACTTCAATTCTTTTTATTTATTTCTGCAGTGTTATGATCGATCTGTTTGAGCGGAGCAGTCTGAAACGATGAAGTACCGCAGATTGTATCTCACACCACGCCAGCTTTAAAAAGAAAGAAAGAAAGAAGATAATTTTAAATTATTTCATTCATACAAAATAAGGAACTACTCATAATCACCTTTTTAAACTTTTATATTATTTTCATCAATTTATTTACAGAACTAAATACTATTTCATTATTATTTTTTGTCGATACTGTGTCAATTTTGTTTCAGTTATTAATATTACTAATATTATTATATAGCGATGCTTGATTGAAATTATTTTGTGTTGTATATAGTGGGCGCCTGTAATTGGTTCGCATATCTGTATTCGATATTTAAAATCAAATTTTCAATCTATAATATGCCCACTATTGGCGCTGCCTTTATTAATAAATACATAAATAAGGGTTTATCTGTAATAAAGAGATTTAAAAATATTTATATCTAACTACATACTTATACAAAAATCAAATGCCGATGCTACAAATGTTACATCGAGTTTTTGCCAATGTGCCAGCAAACCTGGATTAAATTGATTTGACCTGTGATGATGGCAGAAGATGGGTCTGCCTTGGGTATAAATGCCAGATTTATTTAGTTTCGTCCCATCTTCTAGCTACATCATTGAGGCCTAGTGCAGCAACTGCCTCAGCGGAGGACCTCTCGTGAAGCAAGTATTATGGCTTTGCTAAAGACTACCTATTTTTGACATTTGGAATCTAAACTCTGTAACCTTAATGTCCGATTGCACACAGCCTTTTTAAGCAACTTAACAGTCAACAAGTTGACGCATCTTACGACCAGAGGTTTGGATAATATCTTGGTCAACGTATAAGCATTATCATACAACGTCACAACGTGGCCAGTCCTTTGGGAATATGTATGCTTATTAATGCTTGTCAAATTTTGTTTCTTGATACAATTTATACAAACTTTTGAATTATGTTACTTACTAAACAAAATACGAACAAACAGCCAAGTACCGGAGCCTAAATTTTAGATCTAGTATGAAATCCAATCCCTTTAAATGAGCTAGTTTAAATAGAATGCCTAACGTCTCACGATTATTATTTTGTAAAGGTGTAAAAGTAAAACTTTCGCTATCAAGTGTACCCGTATGAAATTGATATAGTCTATAATATACACTTCTGCAGCGAACCGACTGGTCATTTGTGGTGTTAACTTACACCACGGTGGGACGTTTTAAGAAGTCTGTAAATAATATATTTTATTGCACTCTTAATTATTAGCTGTGCTGGAATTTCGTGTATGAGAAAGAGGCAAAAAAAAACAGATAATTGGTATGTAGGTGTACTGATAATCAACATCAGCTATTTAACCGTGTTTCATTGTTTGTAAATATTTCAGATTGCTGAGACGCAGTGTGGTACTCACGGTTAGCAGTCAGCCGTGCCTCACGCTCTTTATTACTTTCGGGCGATCGATATTCGACCATATGCTCTACGCTGTGAATTTAAATAATACGGCGTTTTATGCATGTTCTGGGTCGGTAAATATTTCTTGTTAAGCAGCAAGGCTCATCTAACGGTATTCCCCAGTTTAGTAGAAACGAACGGCTGTCACTCTTTTTAAAGCAATGGAATATTAAGAAAATCTCATCCAAATTCTACCAGTCATTTTACCCAAATGAAAACTGCAATGCAATATAAGCCGAAAGTTGTTCAATATTTAAAATTTAAGGTTTTGCAATCCATTAGGTAAAGCTAAGTTTATTTAATATTTAACGGTTAATATCCCGTAAATAATAGCTTATTATAGTATGTCTATTTCAGTATGGTTCATTAAAAATCTTAATAGCACAAAAACACCAAAGAAGTCGCTATCGATGTCGATTTATCTCAGAAATTATGAACAAAATAGACCGAAATGTTAAAATGAACATAGATATTATTAATAATTTTGGATTAATTTCGCATTATTTTACTTCATTACTAAATATTATTAATGTATAAAATTGATTACAGTATAACATATACATGCATTCCTTTCCATATCTTAAATGTAATTTATATACCATACAACTATCTATACATATAAAAATGCAACCTATATGTTACTACGAACTATAACCTGAACTACAATCTTAAGTATGTAATTTCATAAAATGCGCTCCAGTAATTTCTGCATGATTGGTTTACAAAGAAACAGACAGAAAAACAGACAATTTGTTTTACAAACTGTCGAAACATATTCGGTCCATGATTCAAAAACCCCCCTAGTATCTCAAATACCTACCATTAATGTATATATTTAGACTTTTTACTGTTTTATTATAATTATATATAATGGAAATAATAATTTCACAATATTACAATTGGTATTTATATTAAAAGCAAACAACATCTTTTTTCTGCTTTATGGTTCTGTAATTTCCAAAGTACAACAATTCTCATATTACCATATGACGTATAAGTTTCCTCACGAAGTTTCCTTTTGACACTGATTGTTTTCAAAGTATATAATTTAATTTAAAAACGCTGACTTACGGGCGGGAATATGAACCTGTAAAATCTATCTGGAGTAATCTCACAGCTCCATAAACTTTACAGTGTTAGTAGTTGTTTAACTTACTTAGATTTAGAAGCATGTTGAAAGTAGAATATCTCTGGTTTCATTAAATTTTTCTGACCATATTTTCTATCATAAATTAATTGTATGCCTATTGTGGCCTATAATTATAGTTACTCGAGTCTGTAAGACTTGTTTCCAAATTCAACTGCCTCCTTAGCCTAGTGGTCGTATGCGCGACTGCTATGAGCGAGGTCCTGGGTTCGAATCCCCCAGGTCGAGCAAAGTGTTATTGGATTTTTCCTATGAAATTCTCAGTAGCAGCTCGGAGTTTAGCTTCGTGCCCGATTAATGGCAATAGGCTCGTCCCCTATTACATGGGACCTAAAAACATACTCGGCGAACTCTGGGTGTACAATCTACACCTCTGCCTAACCCTTCAGAGAATACAGGCGTGATGGTATAATGGTAAAATCAAATGCTGGAAAAAACAAAGTCAGTTTTTTTAAATACAACTAAGGTGGCAAATATGGATACGGCTCGCCTGATGGTAAGCGACTAGCGTAGCCTAAGGACGCTTGTAATACCATAGGTATCACTAACGCGTTGCCGACCTAGAACCCCCGTATCCCAAGGAGCTCTGGAACTATACTCAACGTTGGAATACAACACAACGTTATTTAGGTAGTGTTATATTATGGTCTATGTAGTCAGCTTATATTTATTTTAATATCTTAATACTCTTATTTACCTTATATTATTTTCGTGTATATTATGATTTTATTGTTTAATTTCCAGGGCATCGGTTAGGTTAATGTATTCGACCGTTCAGATATAATTTATAATACGATCCCTTTAGTTTAATATACAATGTTTCATATCATTTTATCAAAATTAATTATAATACATTGTTTGTTTACTTTTTAAGATTGTCATCATGTCAATTTCTATTACGTCTGATAGTTTTTCTATCATTTTCAAATACAAATTACTAGTAGGCAAAGCTAGTAGGTACTAAAAAACCATGGAGGCGAGAATCAATAAACTCTTTGAAGGCCGTTTTGGACTGCCGCATCGGAGTTGAATTTTTTTCCTTGTAAAAAGTTGTTCAAATTTCGGAAAAAATGGTAATCTGTTGGAGCAAGGTCCGGGGAGTACGGTGGATGTCGCAGACATTCCAGTTGTAGCTCACCTAACTTAGTGGTTATTTATTGTGCAGTGTGTGGTCTTGCGTTGTCGTGAAGCAGCAGTGGCCTAGAGCGATTGACCAATCTCGGTTGTTTAGCAGCTAGTTCTTTATTCCTTCATGGTTTGCAGTTGCTGACAATAGATATTTGCCATAATCGTTTGGCCAGATTTTAGAAAGCTGTAATGAATTACACCGGCGCTAGTCACCAAACACTCACAAGTAACTTTTTCTGAGTAAATTTTCGTTTAGGACAGGATTTGGCTGGGTCTCCAGGGATCAGCCATTGCGACGAGCGCTTCCAATTATCATATAGTATCCACTTTTCATCACAAGTAATGATTCGATTTAAAATCCCTTCATTATTGTGTCGGTTGAGCAAAATAACACAGTAGTCGACGCATGTTTGCAAGTTCGATTCACTCAATTCATGAGGTACCAAACGTTCAAGTTTTTTTTTACTTTCCCGATTTACTTCAAGTAGATTAATACAGTTTTATCACTTACCCCTAAGCCTGGAGCTATCTTTGAAGTGCTTTGTGGTGGATCCGCTTCCACAATAGCCTTTAATTCTTCATTTTCCACTTTGGTCTCCGGCCGTCCACGGGGTTGATTCTGAAGATCGAAATTTCCAGAACGAAAACGTTGAAACCAAAAACGTGCTTTCTTTTGCGACACCAGCGCCGTACATATCATTAATCCTTCGAGCTGTTTCTGCAGCACTGGTGCCACGGTAGAACTCATACTCGTAAATATACCGATATTTCATGTTTTCCATTGTGCGGTAATAAGCGACGCCAAAGAAAAAAATAATGAGTAAAAAACAAATGAATGACTGTTTTCGAAATTTAAATGTACCAGCTAAATTAATTTATAAATTTGAATTTAGAATTCTTAACCAAAGAGGAGATATTTCAGATCAAATTGGTCAGTACGATATAACGCTAATTTCATATGTAAGGACCTAATAATATAATGTCTGTGCACACGTAAGTCTAATAAATAAATCAATAATATTAAGTTTGGCTTGATTTGCTTATATGTATACGTCGCTTTCTGCTATCAACTAGTGCATGCATATTCAGTGTATATTTATGCGGACTGGCATGATACTGGCGACTAGCTATTTTTAGATCGTAGCTACTGTCCTTATCATCATGCACAATTCCATCACTTTCTTCCTGTCAGTTGCTTTATCTCCGAAACCAGAGTTTCAATTTGACTTGAAATCACCAAAAGCTGACATCGTATATCTTCCTCTATACATTATAAAACTTACCATCTCTCTCTCTCTCTCTATATATACAAGGTGTCCAGAAAGGGTATCGGGTATTTGTTTTCGCGCCATATTCGAAACGGGACGTCTAAAGGGTGCGGGGAGGGGTTCGTGGCGTCCGCCATTTTATGGAGTTTTAGTCACGATGGAACAGTACTCGGGGACGCATCGCGCATTTTGCGTACGAGCGTATTATCGTAATGGTGATTCAATAGTGACTGCTCAACGTCTCTATCGTGCGGAATATCGTACACGCCACGCGCCAAGTGACGATAGCATTAGGAAATGGATCAGGATGTTCGAGAATACAGGTGCGACAGTTAAAATTCAAAACTCTGGTCGTCCTCGTTCAGTTCGCGATGAAGTAACAATTGAAGAAGTTGAGGCGTCGGTTCGTCAAAATCCGTCTTTATCCATCCGAAAGCGAAGTCAAGCGTTGAACATCAAAAAATCGTCTTTACATTCGATTTTAAAGAAAGACTTACATCTAAAAGGCTATAAAATTCAATTGGTTCAAGAATTGAAGGACACGGACTTTGCTAATCGACTGAATTTTGCGAACGAAATGCTGCAGCGATTTAACAACTTTAACAACATACTGTTCAGTGACGAAGCAAATTTTCACCTGAATGGTCATGTTAATAAGCAGAATTGTCGGTACTGGGCAGTGGAGAATCCGAGACGAAAGCATGAACGACCCCTGCATAGCCCAAAGGTCGTTGTTTGGGCCGCTATGTCTGCTAAAGGCATAATTGGTCCTTATTTTCATGAAGATCAACGAGGCCGAGCAATTAATGTGAATAGTGACCGTTATTGCGATATGTTGCGAAATTTTTTGGTCCCAGAGTTGCAGGAGTTTGCAGGTTTCAACTCAAGAACGTGGTTCCAGCAAGATGGGGCCACTTGCCATACCTCAAATGACTGAATGGAAGTTGTTAACGAATTATTCCCTAATAAAGTCATTTCGCGAAGGGGTAACATCAACTGGCCTCCCAGAAGCCCCGACCTTAGCCCGCTTGACTATTTTGCATGGGGATACCTTAAAAGTAAGGTTTATCAAAACAATCCGACGAATCTAACCCAGTTAAAGCAAAACATCAGGTCAGAAATGGCAGCAATATCGATAGCTATGTGTCAACGTGTTATCGCCAATCTTCGTTTCCGTTTAGAAGAGTGCCAGCAACGTAACGGTCATCATTTGGATAACATCATCTTTTCCAAATAATTCTCCAATTCATATGCTAATAATAAACAATAAACTTTTTTATTGCATACAAATAATTTTTGTTTCATTGAACTTACAAATACCCGATACCCTTTCTGGACACCTTGTATAACCGTTTAGGTGATTTTTATGCGAGAATCACTTGTCCTATTTACATGGTTTATTTTTACTTCATATCTAGGTTATCTGGCTAGGTTATATGATATTGTTACGATCTGTTATAACCCGATTAAAAAGATAGAAAAATCCTGTTTTCGAAATATCTCGAAGCAACTACAAACTTCTCAGGACTTCAAAATAATGGTCGCGTCGTAAACAAACGCGGCGCTTAATTGTGTAAACATCGCAGTTTACACACACATGCATAGGGCTTATCGCTTCGACTAAGTCGTCGAGTAGGCATAGAAACTAAACATCAAGAATGTTAGCAACGAGTCACGATTTTTTAGTGTAGGTATTTAAGCGACTCAAGCGCGGCGCTGAGCTCAGTTCAGTTTTGAATTATTACAAAGCGATAACAACGAGCGGTAAAAGAAGCGAAACTACAGTGAAATAAATAAGTGATGTGAGTTCGTATAATTCGTAACTGTGTGAAATTGAAATAAATCTTCTTCACGTCAAACAATATTTTTTATTACATAAAGTAATGTACGAAATAAGCACCGACGATAATAGCAAATCAATTCGGAAACAAGACGACTTCAGGGTGTTTATATATATAGCTTACATTAAGTAAGCTATAAGAGATAGTCAAGTTTGTGGAAGTGATATATTAATAATAATGATAACACAAGACTTTTAATAAAACTAATTTCAAATACAGTGTTATTGGTAATTCGACAAAATCCCGTCAGGAGGTAATAGGGGTGACTATTTGCGATAATTTTAATCCCATATGCATTATGCAAAAGTGAACCATTCTTGAGTCCATCATGTTTTTTAGCTTTTTTTCAAAATAAGTATAAAATGTAACATCAAAATTTTATTTCAAAATAATATCAATTTAAATCTCATTTCTTCTTCAGATTTATGAAAAAGATTAAACACTGGTTATTTATCAATATTAAAACATCAATTGTCGGTCCAAATTTAAAAATGCGAGACGAAAAACGGTATTATTTGAATATTATACTGAGATTTCTTTTCACTAAAACGCCTTAAAAACAAAAAAAAACGTTATGAAACTTGGCTTGCAGATTATTTTAAAACATAACCATTTTCTTAGCTCTCCATCAGTACATAACAACTATGAACTTATTTCAAAGAAACTGAAAAAAAATGATCACAAAGGAAGCAGGCGGAAATTCGTATTCGAAGTAAACATAAGGTCGTTCTTTAACATTTCCATAAAATTAATTAAAAACAATAGCCAATATAAATAAAACAAAAATAACAAATTGAAAATAAAATTTAGAACCAGTAACAGTTTAGTAATAATAACATTTAACAATGAACTATAAGTAACAATTAAGACATTTTGTAATTTAGCCTAATTAAAGTTCTTGCTCGAAGTGACTTCCCCTATTACGTCCGCAAAGACGCATTCTTTTTCTGAGTTGTGTCTTAACTAACGAGAAGTCAAATTATTCCGCGTCGAATTTGCTGCGTTTATAATTATCATAATAATGTTTAAGATTAATGAATTACTAATTTTAAGAGTGTACGAACAGATCGGGATACCCAGTACGACTGCCTTTACTTGCTAAACCAATGTCTAAGCTTATCTATTGTCCACATGAGTTATATGGATGTTACCGGGAGTCAACATGCTCACACAGCGTTTCCGTGGGAACTGGTTGTTTTAGTTTGTCCTAGTAACCTTATACCTAGATATATCAAATTAATGTCGTACATACTTAATCGTAGATTTTAAAAATACCTACAAAAAGACATATTAATATGTCTATCTTTTACATTGTGTAGTCCACGCGAGTGGAGCCGCGGGCACAGCAATGTTTTTATAAAGAATTATAAATAACAAGGAATCTAGACTAAACTGAAGAGATTTAGAGGGTGTATGTAAAAAAAGAGCGACGCTAAAGGAATATTTTAACCCGTGCACACGTACAAATACAGATTAGTGGGTACCCGTTGAATATTTCAGATGGACGAACCTTCGATTGACGTACGGCGCGGCGGTAAGGCTTCTATAGCGTGCCCGTAATAATTTATTTAACGTCGAAGTTAGTTTTGTAACGTCGAGATTGGAGGTAATCTAATTAACTACGTATATTTTTATTAACGTTTCGTAGGATAACTATGTACTTATCAAGAAACTTTGCTCGTTAATTAAATAATTTAATTCATTAAATTTTGTAAACTTTTCGTTTTTAACATTAGTATATATCATTTTGGTATTTTTTATGGGAAGGGTGCGTTTTCTTAGTGATATTGCGATTTAAAATTTCGTTTCTTAAGAGATTTATATTTTAGTTTTATAAACTTTTCGTTTTCAACGGTTATTATAAATACTATATAGTTTGGTAATCTTTTTGTGTGTGTGTCTATTTTTTTATGACATTGCGATCTAAAGGTACGGTGCGTCGGTGCTGGCTGGTCCGCGTCTGTCCGTTTTATCATGGACCGTAGGAGGCTACCTTAAAATGCTAGCACTTTTAGTAGCAGGTTAAAGTCAATCATAATCAAAATAATTTGTATTCAATTTATGCCCTAAGAAGCACTGATAAATGTACACTACCACCGGTTCGGAAAACATCCCCGCCATCGAGAAGAACCGACAAGAAACTCGATCAGGTTTATCAACATCTTATTATCTTTTTTAATTAGTTTTTAAAGTATTTAATTATATACAATTATTATCATTTTCAGTTGATATAAAGAGAGGGAATCACATCCAGACATCACCATTCATGTAATTAGCAACCTTGTCATACCCTTTCGACAATAAAAGTTGTTTAACATGATTCTTGAACTAATTAGCTGGCAAATCGGTAATGTGCTTAGGAAGTTTTTTTTAATAAGTCTAAACGATGGAATGATTATTTTATATTTATTTCTGCTATTGAAATTTCCCCTGTTAGTTACTAGTTCAATTATCTTCATTTTTCTGAACATACATTATAAACCAAGATGTATTGGGAACGCAAAGTCTTAACTTTAGTAAACTTAACTTTTTAAAGTATCTTAATACTAAATTCTTATACCTCAATTATTCGCGTGGTTCCATGTCATAAATTACTTGAAGTGCTCATTTCTGTAATATAAATATGGTATCGTAAAGTGACGGTATTGTTTCTGATAATAAGCATAATAATTCAATAATTAAAGGAACTCAAAATGCATCGGCTGATATCGAAACACGACGCGCATAACCTATTTTCTCTTTTGTTTTTATATTATATCTCAACTGTTGTTAAATCGACTATGTGGTCCAAGATAGCACGATAATGCCAGTGGGAGAACAGGGGCTCAAGTGCAGCTGCCAGAACACACCTATAGCTGCTTGGCAACAGATTTTCAACTGTGGTAACTTGCTAGACAGACATTATAAAATGCCGTACAATCATGCTATAGTTTTTTGGAGATTGTAGGCCGAAGTGCCAAGATATACCATTTGTTGGGGTGATTCCGCATGTTGTACACTACGTTATTTAATTTACTGAACTTGTTTAATACTTATATTTTATTATGTGGAATAAACCAACTAGAATTGTCTATATTATCTTGTACACAATTAGACAGGTCTCTGAAAAGTATTTGAATAACATATAGTTTTATATTGGAGCATTTTATATGTGTTGTTTCTAAGCGGCCAGTACAAATAAAATAGTGTCGATCGAGGCGCCACAGTTTCATCACGATGTTTTACTTCCGGTAGCTAATTGTAGAGATTCGAACTTACGTCGTTCGACACTATCCGTACAGACTACTACTGAATCGTCATCATTCCTTTAAAACTTTTAAGACAATTTAGTAATTAATCTGAATTAATAATCAACGTATTATCAAAATCTACAACAGAGCTGTGATTTCACGACAAAGGCGCAGAGCGTGAAAATAACATTATATTCTTGCCATTTAATTGAATTGCGAAAACGATTGGGTAATCGATTTACAGGGATTTAGAGCTATCTCGATAGAATAGACTAATGCACGTCTGAGGCGATATGTGGTTGGCGCGATCCTCTCGGCGCGTTAGAGCACAATTTATTAATGGTCTGAGAAACCCGACGATGTTTTATTCGACAAGTATATCTTCATATAGCGAGGGTAAGGATAGAGTGCTACCATAAACTTATCCGCTCAATTATTATATCTCACTTGCAAACGACGGATAGCGACGAAGACAAATCGGTAACTGTGGTTTTCACACTACTTGGCAACTTATGAGTTTCTGTGGTTATATGGTTATGTTCGATGTAAGGGTGGTATATGTATTTGTGATCGCCACCATCCGATGGTATATTTGTATTAATTTAAACAGAGTTACAATAATTCAACGTATTTTACCGATTTCTAAACAAAAGTAATCCCAGTATCAATAGAGAAATGATAATATTGTTATCTAAGCGGAGAGACATAATTAAGTCTTTTGTACATAAATACAGAGGTTTCTTAAACGAAACTCTACTGATGGCGCCATCTAGTTAAATAAAATAAAACTAATTACTACAGTAAGGCTAAAATAATGAAGTACGAATAAAACAAATTTATAATAATTAAATCATCAATCAATTGGTGGATAAAAATGATGAACAATTTTTATAAAGCGTTTTAAAAATAATTCTATAGAAACTTATTAAATATTAATCCCAGAAAATAAGGACAATTGAATGACAATGACAAGAAAAATATAATTAATAATTTTTCCAATGGTGATTCTATATTTTATCGATAGGTATCTATGGGCACACTGGATGTAGTAACGGATACACCAATAAACATGTAGGAACTATATATAACATGAACTTTTTTATGTTTTAACGACCTCTTTATCATATCTTTTGCGCGTGAGTGAAAAAGAATATGAAATGTCCTTGAAATTGACTTTTACTTTTTTACAGTATCATGGACTAGGAACGTGTCTATATAATCTAGATTAATATTATAAAAATTAATAAAATATTTCCAAATACATATAAGGTCAAAAGTTTGTTTTCAATGTATAATCATTCGTCTAAATATTTCTGAGAGCAAAATAATCTTAAATATACAACTAACATTATACATAGGATATAAAATTAAAAAGCAATTAAAATGCTACATATTAAGAAAAAATATAATGAAGAAGATAAATTATGATATATTTTATTTTCTAATAAATATAAACGAAATCTATACAATTAATTAAATTGAAGTGACTATTTGTTATATCAAAATAACAGCTTTTTAATAAATACATATGAAAGTATATACAAGATCTAAAACAAAAACCGATTTTTAAATTTTATGTTTGTTTGTCTGTTTGTCCCGGGTAATCTCCGAAATGGTTGGACCAATTTTGACGGAACTTTCGGTGACAGATAACCGTTGTTATAAGGGGTAACTTAGGCTACTTTAATTTTAGTAAAAGAATTAGGATTCAACACAAATAAAATAAAAACTGGTCTCGGTCAATAAATTCGGACGCTTAAATGGCTTAAGCTGAACAAACCTTAAGATCTATTTAAAACTAGCTGTGCTCGTGGCTTCGCTCACGTGGACAACAAAATGCCCGCGCGAATCTTGCTCCCCCGCTCCCGGCTATTTTAATGACAAAAATGCTTATTGTGGATGTTTCTTAGAAGATCGATGTATACTCTCCCGAATTTTTTTGTAGGTATTTTTAATGCCTATAATTATGTAGTACATTACTTTGCTATATCTCTTATGGTTTACTCAGCATAAGCCATTTAAGTGTCCGAATTGATTCACCATGACCAGTTCTTCTTCTATTTATTCGGAACCCTAACACTTTTTCTAAAATAAAAGTAGCCTAAGTTACTCCCTATATCATCAGCTATCTATCAGTGAATTCCCGTCAAAATCAGTCTAACCGCTTCGGAGATTACCCGGAACAAACAGATAAACAGAAATTTTAAAAACGGGCTTTTTTATAGGTATCGTATATACTTTCATATGCATTTAGTAAAAAACTGTTATTTTGACATTACAAACACATACTTCAATTTATGTGTAGTACATTAATTGCAGATATTAAAAATACCTACAAAAAAGTCAGCGAGAGTACAAACTAATGTCTATCTTCTAAGGATCACCCACAATAAGCATTTTTGTATTTAATAAATCTGGGAGCGGGGGTAGCACGACTTGCGCGCGTACCCGATCCACGGCATTCTGTAAACCACGCGAGTGGAGCCACGGGTACAGCTAGTCTTAATATAAAACTACATAACATAAAATAATATACCATCACGCCTATATCCCCGAAGGTTTAGGCAGAGGTGTACTAATGTACACCCACAGTTCGCCGTGTATGGTTTTTAGGTTTGATGTAACAGAGGGTCAAGCCTATTGACACTAATCGGGCACAAAGCCAAACTCCGTGTTACTACTGAGATTTTAATAGATAAACCCAATAACACTTTGCTCGTTCTAGGAATCGAACCCAGGACCTCGATCATAGCAGTCGCGCTTACGACTACTAGGCCAATGAGGCAGTTGAAACAAAAAAACTAAAATAATATTTTTTTTCTTTCTAAAACGATGGAACCCTTTTCTCATACGTAACAAAAATATTTTGTCACATTTTCCTGATAGTATAAAAGCCAGTGGCCGGCTACCTGTATGTAATTGACCAGACCTGGATTTTTGTACAGTGTGTCCCCCATACCTACCATCATGGAGTGGGGACTCACTAAGCCCATCACGACTGGCGCGGCTGCAGTACAGGTACGTCAGGTATCAAAGTTTGACTAATTGTAACCGATGGTTACATTCCAAGCCGAGCGGTTAAATTTACAAACAAAAATCATATATATTTGGCTTAAATATGAATCAAAAAACGCATCGACCATGATTTTAATCATTTGATACAAAATCTGACCATCTGATAAAAAAAGGAGAAAATTTCTTACCACTCGATTTATTTGCCACGAGATGGGTCTAACAATTGACAGCTATATGTTCACCAGTGACATGCCGGGTCCTTAAAAATGTATATCCGCTGATACGGATACGGACTATTGTTGTCTTGATTTACGGATACGAATATATACTTCAACTTTCGTACTTCGCTTGTTTGCAGAAGGCGTGTGTGAGCTTGGACCAACAGTTACATTTAAGTAAAATTATTATGAGACATGTTTAAACTGGCACTGTGCGCGCGATTTGTTTATTATGGGGTACGCTTGTTCGGTGAAATTAATTTTAATTAGGAGTAAGTAATTTATTTATTTTTATTAAAAAATTACAATAAGGAATGAATACAAAATATTCGTTTAAGATCCACAAAAAAAACGGGTATGGGTACGAATACATATATTATCCTTTTTCCTTCTAGAGTATCCGCGGATACGAATGCAGATATAGATCATTTGGCACATCTCTAATGGTTGCACACATTCTTATACATCGTCCACATAAAAAGAAGCATTGTTTCATGAAAGTAGAATGAAACAGGTTCCCTATTTACGTGGACTGATTGAAAACTGCAATTGTATGCCACGTATAATAGAATACTTAGTCCGCCCTTAATTGACCGTGATTTACCATAAACAAATATCTTGTTTTTTTTTTAACTATTTTTTTAATTGTTTAAATCAATTTATTACGATTACGGTGTAAGGAATTTTTGCAAAGACATGGACGTTCAAGAAATATTCTAATAATGCCGTAATTAATTAATTAAGAACATAATACAATTTTATTATAAATTTTCTTGTCTATTAAAATCGCTAAAAAGGGATGTACACGGGTCGATTTTTGCCGTGTGACTTGTCGCTTACCAAATCGCCTCACAAAGCCGCGATTTCAGACTAAGTAATTTTCTTCGAAAATGTAGAGTAAGATAAAGCTTTTACGTGCCTTGAAATATATAACTAGTGAAGCAATTCTTCAATAATGAATTATAAAACAAAGAAAGAAGAAAGAGCGACGTTGATGAGACGGGCGTTCGCCTGCGACTGACCATATTCAAAATTCCACGGTCGATTTTAGTCACATGCGGCCTAATCGATTTTCTATTTACATGGTCGACAGTCGCCGTGCAGACTAGTCGTGCATCGGAAATCGACTCTTGTAAAATATTAAATTAAAAATTAAATCGTATGCTGTCATCTATTTATCAAAATTATTCAGGCTTACTGACGGGCAAATCATGACTTAAGCGGATGGAAATATGAAATTTCGCACAGAAGTTTCTTATATAAAGTTCATTATATTCAATTAAATATTCATCATATAAAACGGTTAAAGTTCCCGTGATGATGCCGCAGAGATAGTACATCGGATAGAATGAATGTATGCTATTATAAAATAAGCATAATTCCGTGCAGCTTTTGTTCCCATGACAAATAATCTCCTTTACACAGTTCCGCTCAAACCCGAAGAAATAATATTATTTGCATCACCTATTTGCTATATAATGAACCTAATTATAAATGTCTATACTATACAGTGAATCCAAAATAAGTACTCCGTTTGTTATGTCCTAAATAAACATAACATAGAATGCTTAATGAACTCTGCCGAATCTATAAACTAGAGATATTTATAACATTGAGCAGAAAAGCGGTCACCGACTCCCTTCGCAATGAATGTTACATATATGTTATCAGATATTATAGACTTTAAATTCATCAAGTTATGGTTCAAAATCTACTTGGATTATGGAGTAATATAATTTTTCAGTTAGATGAAAATTTATAGACGGAATTGCAACGAGTATCTGCGCGCAATTGGGTCTCAGCAATGACAAATGTTACAGCGTCCCATAGAGAAGTAATAATTATGAAATATACAAATTACGTGGTGATAGAGTTGTTTGGTAGGGGTTTTATTTTCATTTATTTAGGCTTGTAGCTGGTGGCTCAAAAAAGGTACAACCATTAATATATGTATCGATGTTATAATAATAGTTTGTACGCTAATATGGCAAAAATTATCAGCCGTTTGACTTTTTATCTCTGCAACGCAATAGACACTCCGTCATAGCACTTTACGGAAGGTTTCTAGGTAATAGAATATAATACTAAGATGACAACTAACATTGCCGCAAAGAGTGGAGTATTTTTTTAAAAACCAACAAAGCGGAAAACCACAGTAGCCTATGGTGATGCTTGTAATGCTATAGGTATTGCCAGTGCGTTGCCGATCTTCAACCCCCCTACCCAAAGAGCTCTGGAAATCCTCCTCACCGCAAGAATACAACACTAAGTTATTTGGCTGCGATCTACTGTAGTTGGTAGTTTTGGCAGTTATGCCCCAAGTAGAGATAACTCTCCAAAGAATTTTCTCTGTACCATATATCTCTTACTATTACTTACTATTCTACTTCTTTAGATTAAGTTAACTGTATTTTAAACTGGTTGGGAGGAGATACCACAAAAATAACTGCCAAATATGTAGAACTATAAACGGGATAAAAGCTCACTTGCTTTTTCACCGATACTACCTATGTTGCTGTTTGTTGAGTTTTTGTGTTTTAATGCGTCACGACCACCATACACCAGGCCCGATTAGGAGTACCACGTTTCGGGTTCAACCGGTTTATATGATATATCCAATGTTCTAGCGTGGCGATAAGGAAATTAGGATACCATTGGGTCGTGACTCTACTCATGTTGATGAACATTCTCTTTTGGTTAAGAGTCGGATCGGCAAATGACTGCTGATCTATCCATGGTTGCCATTATTTTTAGAATTTATACCTACACCTACCTACCTAAATTTTATACCTACTTACCTGATGGCACAGTGCCGTTTTTTAGCCCTGCTACTAAATACATGTAATATGTTGTTTATTGAAACAATAAATTAGGTTGTTGCTCTGTAAAGAGATATTTATTAAATTACTAAAAATTACAAATAACTTTTAATTCTACGCACAGCTTAATTCTATGTAATATTAACAATATACAGTTGTTTACAAACCTGTAAAGAGAAACAACATTAAAAGCTATTGCTTCAAATATAATTTTTACAATATTAATGTAATAACCGGTAATCCTTTTAATATGCTTAATGGCGGTCAAATGTGTAAAGTCCGAGCAGTGAGTAAACACAATTTTTCTACAGATAATGTCTAAATGAACCTAGCGTAAAGTGCTGCCACCATAGATAATACTTGAAACTTAAATGAGGCATAAAAGCTTCATTTATATCTCCCACCCTCCAAGTTTACAAAATTAATCAAGTACTGGTATAAGTTTTGTAATGTGAAACAAGTTTGATTCTAACTTATTGTGTCCTGTACTAACTTTATATATAGAGTTAGAAATTTTTTCCAAAATTTTGTATGGTTCAATTTTTAATTCATCTAATTTTTTTCTATTTAAACGGTTACTATTTTCTACATAAACAGGGTCTCCTACTTTTAGCTTGTATTCTTTCCTATTTTTATCGAATCTTTGCTTATTATAATTGTGTGAATTTATAGTCCTTTCTAAAGCTATTTTCCTATCTTGTAATAAATCTTTTTGTGTTTTATGTTCTCTTAACTCGTCTGGTAAGATATCTATAACTTTTCCTTCCATTAAATATGTTGGAGAATATCCTGTCACAGTATGTTCAGTTTCATTATATCTTTGGGTACATTTATGTGCAATAGTTGTCCAAGCTGTTTTATCTTTATTTTCATTAATTGTACATCTTATCTTGTTTACTAATGTCTGATTTAAACGTTCATTTAAACCGTTTGAAAAAGGTGCATTTACTGCAGTGAAAATAATAGGTATGTTCTCTTTCTCCAAAAAACTTTTAAACTCTTTCGAATTTATGCCCGGGTATTGATCAGATAGGATCATTCCAACTTTATTTTCTGGAATAACTTTTTTAATGAGTTTTATAAAGTCATTTGCATTCTGTGTTTTTGATGTCATTATATAGGCATATCTGGTAAAATGGTCTACCAGAAGATGAAGATATGTTTTTGTAGAGCGAGAGCCACCAAATCCACCGATAGTGTCCATGGAAACAATTTCAAAGGGGTAAGTAGCAGGTCCTAGATGAGACATCAATCCGTATTTAAACTTAGTTCTAGATTTATTCTTTATACATATTTCACAGTTATCACAGATTTTTTTTAATGTTATGTATTAAATTCTTTGCTGCATAGAATGGTCTGATTTTATTTTCTGTTTGTTTTACTCCAATATGGCAGTATGTACAGTGTACATATTTAATAAGTTTTTTACTAAATTCTTCAGTAAGTATAATTTTTTCTTTTTTTCCTACCTTTTTGAAATATATTTTACATCTTAATATTAGTTTATTTTTATACTGTCTTATATCCTCATTTTTCTCTTGATCATTTTGGATGTCTATTAGTTTAATAAAATTTAAAATTTTCAATACTTCTTCTTTGTTTACATCTGATTCCAGTACTGGGTTTCTACTTAAACTGTCTGCTTCTAAATTGTCTTTCCCGGGTGAATATATAACTTCAAAATTAAATTGAGATAAATAATATGTGAGGTCTCCTAGTTCCTCATCTGTTCTTGCCTTAATATTCAATTTTTCTAGCGGTTTATGGTCAGAAAATACTTTAAATTTTTTTCCTATTAGCCAATGTTGCCAATATTTTAAAGCCTCTTTAATAGCTAAACATTCTAAATAGATAGCTTTTTTTCGTTTTTGACTGTCATTTAATTTTCTAGAGAAATATGCACATGGTTTTTCTTCTCCATTTTCTTGTTAATTAAATGTTCTAAACCTCTAATACTACTAAATAAATCCTCAGTGTCTTTTAATTTATTCCTGTCAATTTCATCTGCAATGAAATTAGGTAACCCCGTTACAATCAAATCAATTAAAGTAGGTTTATCAATTAATTTGTTTATCTCTAATAAAAGCCTCTCTTTTTTAAGAGCATATTCCAGTAAAGAACCCTGCCTGTATTTAAATAAAAAAGCATACCTTACTGGTGACCAGCCTTTGTTCACATATGTTTCACAAAATTTATGTTTCCGAATGCACCATTCTGAGTTTATTGTGTATTTTATAAGCATAGAACTATACCAATCTTGACACGAATCATCCAAAAATAACCGAAACACTTGTATTTTCTGAATATCTTCATCTATACCTAGACGCAAGCATTCATCTTCAAAAATACTTATCCACTGTTGTACACTTGATGTTTTTTTTGTGAATTTTTCTAATACAAACTTCTCAGATAAATGTTTCAAATTAGGCTGTTTAGACTCCTTTTTCAGTTCAGCAAAATTTTCCAGGATTCTTGTAAGAGTCTCCGTTGACGTTACACTTGACGTGTGTTGTGTCGTTGTTGTCATCTCTAGTAGATATCCCTTGAACTGTATATTCCCTTCTTCATCCATATAAGTATCACGCAATTCAGATGCCATTGAAATCCATACTTGTCTTTTTTCATGTCTTCTTTGTAAAGTGGCTTTTACTTTTTGAAAAGTTTGGGTTTTCATTATCTCTGTATGTAGCCGTATTGGTTGTAAATGTTCCGGAATTATGAACACGTTTTTATCGGCATTACTAATTGAGGTTATGTGAATCATATTTGTTTTCGGATCTTCACTTGGTTTCACAATAAATTCAAATTTTAATTTTTCCATCGTTTACAACAGCTATAACTAATGTTGTTTTGTAATATGTTGTTTATTGAAACAATAAATTAGGTTGTTGCTCTGTAAAGAGATATTTATTAAATTACTAAAAATTACAAATAACTTTTAATTCTACGCACAGCTTAATTCTATGTAATATTAACAATATACAGTTGTTTACAAACCTGTAAAGAGAAACAACATTAAAAGCTATTGCTTCAAATATAATTTTTACAATATTAATGTAATAACCGTAATCCTTTTAATATGCTTAATGGCGGTCAAATGTGTAAAGTCCGAGCAGTGAGTAAACACAATTTTTCTACAGATAATGTCTAAATGAACCTAGCGTAAAGTGCTGCCACCATATATAATACTTGAAACTTAAATGAGGCATAAAAGCTTCATTTATATACATTAAAAGATGTGACGATAAAATGGATAAAATTAGATTGTAACATAATACAAAAAGTTATTATAACTCCAGAATATTCTGTTTCATTACCATAGTTATTATGTAGGGAAGGACCAACGCGAGCAACTAAGTTAGGTATTACTTTTAACAATGGTTTGTTTGTTGTACACAGCTTAAACGTTGCTGCGTCTAGAGTATCCGCGGATACGAATGCAGATCTAGATCATTTGGTACATCTCTAATGGTCGCACACATTCTTATACATCGTCCACATAAAAAGAAGCATTGTTTCATGGAAGTAGAATGAAACAGGTTCCCTATTTACGTGGACTGATTGAAAACTGCAATTGTATGCTACGTATAATAGAATACTTAGTCCGCCCGTAATTGACCGTGATTGACCATAAACAAATATCTTGTTTTTTTTTTTTACTATTTTTTTAATTGTTTAAATCAATTTATTACGATTACGGTGTAAGGAATTTTTGCAAAGGCATGGACGTTCAAGAAATATTCTAATAATGCCATAATTAATTAATTAAGAACATAATACAATTTTATTATACATTTTCTTGTCTATTAAAATCGCTAAAAAGGGATGTACACGGGTCGATTTTTGCCGTGTGACTTGTCGCTTACCAAATCGCCTTACAAAACCGTGATTTCAGACTAAGTAATTCTTCGAAAATGTAGAGTAAGATAAAACTTTTACGTGCCTTGAAATATATAACTAGTGAAGCAATTCTTCAATAATGAATTATAAAACAAAGAAAGAAGAAAGAGCGACGTTGATGTGACGGGCGTTCGCCTGCGACTGACCATATTCAAAACTCCACGGTCGATTTTAGTCACATGCGGCCTAATCGATTTTCTATTTACATGGTCGACAGTCGCCGTGCAGACTAGTCGTGCATCGTAAATCGACTCTTGTAAAATATTAAATTAAAAATTAAATCGTATGCTGTCATCTATTTATCAAAATTCTTCAGGCTTACTGACGGGCAAATCATAACTTAAGAGGTTGGAAATATGAAATTTGCACAGAAGTTTCTTATATAAAGTTCATTATATTCAATTAAATATTCATCATATAAAACGGTTAAAGTTCCTGTGATGATGCCGAAGAGATAGTACATCGGATAGAATGAATGTATGCTATTATAAAATAAGCATAATTCCGTGCAGCTTTTGTTCCCATGACAAATAATCTCCTTTACACAGTTCCGCTCAAACCCGAAGAAATAATATTATTTGCATCACCTATTTGCTATATAATGAACCTAATTATAAATGTCTATACTATACAGTGAATCCAAAATAAGTACTCCGTTTGTTATGTCCTAAATAAACATAACATTGAATGCTTAATGAACTCTGCCGAATCTATAAACTAGAGATATTTATAACATTGAGCAGAAAAGCGGTCACCGACTCCCTTCGCAATGAATGTTACATATATGTTATCAGATATTATAGACTTTAAATTCATCATGTTATGGTTCAAAATCTACTTGGATTATGGAGTAATATAATTTTTCAGTTAGATGATAATTTATAGACGGAATTGCAACGAGTATCTGCGCGTAATTGGGTCTCAGCAATGACAAATGTTACAGCGTCCCATAGAGAAGTAATAATTATGAATTATACAAATTACGTGGTGATAGAGTTGTTTGGAAGGGGTTTTATTTTCATTTATTTAGGCTTGTAGCTGGTGGCTCAAAAAAGGTACAACCATTAATATATGTATCGATGTTATAATAATAGTTTGTACGCTAATATGGCAAAAATTATCAGCCGTTTGACTTTTTATCTCTGCAACGCAATAGACACTCCGTCATAGCACTTTACGGAAGGTTTCTAGGTAATAGAATATAATACTAAGATGACAACTAACATTGCCGCAAAGAGTGGAGTATTTTTTTAAAAACCAACAAAGCGGAAAACCTCAGTAGCCTATGGTGATGCTTGTAATGCTATAGGTATTGCCAGTGCGTTGCCGATCTTCAACCCCCCTACCCAAAGAGCTCTGGAAATCCTCCTCACCGCAAGAATACAACACTAAGTTATTTGGCTGCGATCTACTGTAGTTGGTAGTTTTGGCAGTTATTTTTGTAGTATATCTCCTCCCAACCAGTTTAAAATATAGTTCATTTAATCTAAAGAAGTAGAATAAGTAAGTAATAGTAAGAGATATAGGGTACAGAGAAACTTCGTATTCAACCAATCTGCCCCAAGTAGAGATAACTCTCCAAAGAATTTTCTCTGTACCATATATCTCTTACTATTACTTACTATTCTACTTCTTTAGATTAAGTTAACTGTATTTTAAACTGGTTGGGAGGAGATACCACAAAAATAACTGCCAAATATGTAGAACTATAAACGGGATAAAAGCTCACTTGCTTTTTCACCGATACTACCTATGTTGCTGTTTGTTGAGTTTTTGTGTTTTAATGCGTCACGACCACCATACACCAGGCCCGATTAGGAGTACCACGTTTCGGGTTCAACCGGTTTATATGATATATCCAATGTTCTAGCGTGGCGATAAGGAAATTAGGATACCATTGGGTCGTGACTCTACTCATGTTGATGAACATTCTCTTTTGGTTAAGAGTCGGATCGGCAAATGACTGCTGATCTATCCATGGTTGCCATTATTTTTAGAATTTATACCTACACCTACCTACCTAAATTTTATACCTACTTACCTGATGGCACAGTGTCGTTTTTTAGCCCTGCTACTAAATACATTAAAAGATGTGACGATAAAATGGATAAAATTAGATTGTAACATAATACAAAAAGTTATTATAACTCCAGAATATTCTGTTTCATTACCATAGTTATTATGTAGGGAAGGACCAACGCGAGCAACTAAGTTAGGTATTACTTTTAACAATGGTTTGTTTGTTGTACACAGCTTAAACGTTGCTGCGTCTAATTAACAAACCTTAATTTTCGGCTTTAACCTGCGCTTATTACAACAAAACTAATCATATTGTTGTTATCGTTAGGATTATTTTGATTCATCAAAATTTAAAATATTATGTTGAATTTTGCAAAAAAATCTAGGAAATGTCGATTTTTATCAATGAGGATAATAAATAAGAGAGGTAGGGTACAGACGAATCTCTTTAGAAGAGTAGGATTTTCAGAGCTACTTGAAGAAAGAGGGTTCAACATCGACAATTTGCTAGTGATACTTCTGATCTTACAAGCGTGCATATAGCTTGTTTGTCACTTATGTATAATGTCGCTTTAATACCAATGCGAGATTTTATTAACTTCCTGAAGTGTTGTAAAATTATCTCATCGGATTTAATGGAAAGACAACATGTGACCATTACTTATGCGATATAAATATTTTGGGATTTAAGAACGAGGGGATTACGACAGCGGGGCTGTTTTGCCTGACTAGGTCGTGACCACCATGCATGTTGTGTAAATTCTATCATAGCGGCTCGCTTTTGCATGTCACGTTTCGGGATCAGCCTGTGCATAACCAGTTAAATTAATGCAAGCTGGCATGATAGCGGTGACCTTCGACGAATTACGATCTCTCGGTGGTCGCCGTTGTGTTAGGATTGTACTGTGCTTACCATCAGGGTCAGTACCGTCAATTTTTCGTGCTACTATAGAAAAAAATACAGATAAATATTATAATTTAATAAATATGTAAATCGGTAAAATGCACATTTCTCTTAGTATGGTTGGTAACACAAACTAGCACTCTAACTCTACGGAGTTCTCATGAGTTCTCAGGAGTAATCTATTACACCGGTCGACACAAATTTTGGTTTCTTTTACGTAGGTAACTAATATACGGATTTTTTCATCAAAGTGCGTTTTTGTGGAAGCCTTTTCTCATACTTTATTGCAAAATTTTAATTTCTATTGCTGAAAATCTGACTCACTTCCATTCAAGAATAATGCTTAAATATAGACTAGAAATGTAAAAAAATCAATATCAAAAATCAATTTTTAATGTTTCTATGGGCTTTTTCGTACTAAATCTCATAAGTAATCTCCCATTACAGTCTCATTGTACTGCCTCAGATATCGTCATTCAAAGTCCATCATATCTTGGTGGAAACATTCTCCTTACTCCACTAAGTAGACACCCATATTAACTCTAAACTGATCTAAGTGAGCATGTAGGATATGAAGGTTATAGACCATTCTACAGCCCAAATTTTTAAAGCCTTTTCAAGCATACTTTCAACCCAAAGAAAAAGTTTTTTGCCGTCTGATATTAGTACTGGTGTTAGGACTATGGCCCTATTAGGTTATTGTGCATAGCGATATGTAATGTTAATATATCTGGTCACGCATCTGTCGAAGAACCGACAACCAATAGATTAGACGAGTTCTTGAGTGAAGACCATGTCTTGGCAAACAACTGTAAAATACCTTCAATCAAGATGGAGCGACAACTTGCGGAAGGCATACGGAAGTGAATAATTGCAGAAAGTTGTAATTAGGATCCAACGGCGAACCTTGGGAGAGGTCCTATATCCAATAGTGAACTGCTAAATGTTGAAGATGATAGTGATATCAGATAAACTGCATACTTGCTTGAAGGTAAGTCTGCAACTATAAGTTCCTCTATTCTAGGGTAATTAGCGTGTTAGTTAGCCAAACGTGACATACAAAGTGCCTGACCATCATGGCCAATATAAATACTTACCCAACCTCTTATCATAGGTCACATCAACAAGAATATAGTTAATTACACACAGGGTCGCGTCAACTCGATGACTCGGCGGTACGACTGCCTCACGCAGCAAGTCACCGCGAAAATTACTTTTTGGCTGACGTCATTATTCTGTTCACTCCCTCCCCCGCAACAAGCCGGGCGTTCCTCTTTAGAAACATCCTTAGAAGTGATAACGCAGATGTGTCACTTATATCACCGCTATAAAATGGATTGAACCTAATTTCTTTCGATCATTAATCGATCGTCGAAGTGAGTTCGTATCCATACAACGATCCTGTACTTTTGGTAAAGAGAAACGTCGTAGTGAAATCATTGCTTTATGGTAGGGTATTTTATAATGCCCGCATTGCTAGAGAAAATAACTGAACCGTGTCTGATTTTAACCATAGTACCTATATTTCAAAACTAGTGGCGGCCATCGAGAAATCAATCAATCCGGTTTACGTAAATAGAAACTGGATATATAATGGCTGATCTCGAAACGTGGCGCTTGTAAGCGTATCACTATGAAGTACTTTTTAACCGCCGACGCAAAGTAGTATGTCTATCTGTGGCATCATTGGTTTCGAATGGCTCAACCGATTTTGATCTAGTTTCTTTTGTTGGAAAGGTGGCTTAATCGAGAGTGTTCTTAGTCATGATCCAAGAAAACCTGTTCAGGCGTTAGAAGATTATCAGTTATTTTGTAGTTGATAAATGGATGTAAGCATTTTGCGTAAGTTTAATCGAGCAGAAATTTTGTATTCTATTACTTCAATTATATTAAAACATCATGGTAACCTTGACTTGATGCTGTAGCGTCATCTGGAGTCTGCAGAATACCTAACTTTTCACCAACTTACAGCAGAGATATCGTGTTAGGCTCATTGGAATGGTCTCAATGAATAGATTACTTGTGTTGGACGTTTCCTTAAATTTTCAATCTATCGCAATCTAGCGATCCAGTCGGACATAACATACTTAACCATTCAGTAAAAAATATCTACAAGAAACAAAAAAAATACACAAAAGGATTATCTAATGTGCTATCTGTTTACTCTTTGATCTTTATCATCGCCTCCCCTTCTCAGTCGGCTATTTACGGGCAACAGTAATTTATCACTGAAATTAAAAGGCACATTGTTTTAGTCATAATAAACGTAGTTTATGAATGATCTGTTTTATGTTGAATTATTAATATGGTATTTGTTACCAAATAATTCCATGCCCGTTTCCTTCTGGCGTTATTTGGGGAGTTTTATTAAATGTATTTATAATTCTATCGCATTTCTCGAGCAATATAATTTATGGTTTCACGTATTTAGATTTATTTTTATGGTTTTTTATATTGAAATGTGTAATAAGCCGGTATGATCTTTTTCAAGTTTACTTATTCTTAACTAAACACGATACCGTTATACATACAAATTCAACATTTATATTCTATAATATTATAATACAATAAATCTCAAGAGATTGTTTGTTTGTTTGAACGCGTTAATCTCTGGAACTAACAGTTAGATTTGATTTTTTTGCATTTAATAGCCTACTTATTAAGAAAGGTTATAGGCTATTTAACCTACGCTATGACCGCTAGGAGCGGAGTAGTAACTGCGAACGTCGAGTTATCTGGAAAGCTGTAGGTAAGTACGGAAATTAAGAAAAACTAAAGACTACAGTTTATTAAATAGAGGCGTAGTTTAGAGTTGGTCAAACAAATTTATCGCCTGTGTAAACGTGAGGCACATCTATATTAACAAAAAGATTAAAAATTAAGACTTAAAAATACAGACAGTGTAAAAAAATTGATACATCAAACTATGAAGTACATATAGCAGCGTCATTCCACTCCGGCAGTCATGTAACGTACCTGCGAGGTACTCATTAGCTAAAATGGTGACTGGAAACCATAGAGCACGATGTATGAGAGAAGCGCGAGCGGAACTGAAAAAAATCCTATTCAAATGCAATTTTAAAGCACATAGGAGAATTTTAATTATTTTTTTTTGAATTTTAAGAATTTTAAAGTAATCAAAATACAGAATAACTATATGTAGGTAAACTTTAAAAATAAAAGTCATTTTTGAATTTTATCCAAGTATGTAAAAAGAAAGTCAAGCTATTTTTTAATGCTATATTTATGTTCTTTATATTAGACTATCAACTTACCCCGGCTTACCCCAAGGTAGCAGAGAAATACATATTTAGCTGAATTGAGGAACAGAGTGTAAAGTTCCTCATCCGCCATAGAAAAGGGAGGATCCTCCGACCAGACGGGTGTTATGTCTGGCGGGCAGCTGCCCATCGGTTGTTATCGGGTTCTTGTATATATACTCAATTGTTCGGTTAATTTTAATATCACGATGTAGAATGCGTCGTATGTAGCGAGATAGATGTCTCTATGTAGATGCGTCAGTTATGGCGAGGATAGATGTCGCTACATCACTCCCCTCCGAGACCGGAGGTCGATAGCAGGTTGAGTCGTTCATACATCTTGTGATGCTTACCGGGCCAGTGGAATGTTCCAGTGTGTCGGAACAAGATGCCGCATAGTTCACGGTGAGTCGGAACTGTCTGCGGTGATGCCCCAGTGAGTCGTGGTGATGCTGCAAGAATGTTCCAGTGAGTCGGAGAAGTGAAGTGCTGCGTAGTGGCTGGCTGCTGCATCGACTAGGAGAGAAGTGCGTTTTCTGCTGCTTGCTGACCGGCCGATGTGCAGTGTGCTATGGTGCCAAGGTCGCTGAGAAGGCTGTGGGGCTGACCAGGAATGCGTGCGCATCCCCGCTGCATGCTGATGGTCAGGATACTCGTAGTAGCCGTGGATGCTGGCTGGCAGTAAACTCGCTGCTCGAAAGCTTGGGGAAGTGATGATGACGTCACGATGACGTAGGTTTTTGCGAAAGGCTGCGCTGACGTTCATGCTCGGGGTCACCATATGTGGATAACCATGAAAAAGGAGTATCCTCCGACCATAAAATAGTTATTAAACCACACATATAAATCTTTTGGTTTACGCGGCACACACCAGTAAAGCTCCCAGTCGATATGATATTATATGCCAACATCTTCAACAATTAACTAATTAATTAATTAATGCTTTCCAACATTCATTATTAATCTTTCTCATATATCTATGAAAATCCGTTCAGTAGTTTTTGAGTTTATTGAATACATATAGGGAGACAGACGTAGAGGGGGACTTTGTTTTATAATATTGTATAATATATAACAGGAAATTTGGAGTAAAAATTACAAATACAGGCAGTATCACAGGTTAAAAAATATAAAAAGAGATATTATAATGGTTAGAGAAAAATAAATAGCAAAATATAAAAAAGATCACACAACCAGAAATAACTCTATAATAAAAGTAGCTTGTGACATCACAATGTTCGCCTCCTAATCAGCCATACCCCATCAAGTTGAATAGCCTGCAAACGTCTGAGGACCAGGTCTAGCCATTAAACGAGCCTTACAATACGTATGACCTTAAAAAGAAGCATTGAGTTTATTTTTGAGTGACAGGAGCTAAGCAGAGTAAAGCATAATTTCATTAGAGAATAACGGTCGACTTGAATCTAAGTGATTGCATTATGCATATATCTTAAGTACACAAATATATCCTGCGTGTCAGATCATGGCTATAATATACTAGCTACACGCCCCAGCTTCGCACCGGTATAATTTACAAAATGGTTGTATATTTTATGTTTAAAAAAGTCTGATTTAGAGTTTATCGCTTTAATATTGATAGATCATAACTTCATAACTGCCTCTGGCCTAGTGGTACTATAAATGCGACTGCTATGCTCGAGGACCTAGGTTCGATCCAGGTCGAGCAAAGTGATATTGGGTTTTTCTATGAAATTCTCGGTAGTACCTTAGAGTTTGGCTTTGTGCCCGATTAATGGTAATAGGTTCGCCCCCTATTACATGGGACCTAAAACATACCCGGCGAACTGTATGTGGGTGTACACCTCTGCCTAATACTATGGGGAAACAGGCGTGATGGTGTGTTTTGTAGCTTCATGTTTAGGAATAGTGCAATTAGCTCGACGCGCTCATCATCATAGGTGCAGAGTGCCAGCCACCCGACTGCGACCGGTTTTGCTGACAGGGATTTCTTAGATCGCACGTAATTTTGAATTCGTCATATCTGGTTCGGTATTCATTTAAATGGAAAACTGTAAAGGTGAATTTTAATCTACATTAAATGCCCAAGTTAACTAATAATATATTTTGGATAAAGAAAAACATTGAATTGGAGAAAATAGCTACGCAAATAACGTAATTTTTTTTACTTATTATGTTGAAGATGGGAATAGTTATTGTCAGTCATTCTTAGAAAGTGAATATATGCCATCGCGAACTATTCTCTAGGATTTTTAAAGAACTACAATTCTTTAAAACATTATTTTGATTTATTTCTTGAGGTTTACCCAGCGTAAGCCATGTTAGCCATGTAAGCGCCCGAAAATCATTTTTTGACGACTTGATTATAAATAATTGAATTTTTTCTACTATATAAAAACTTAATTGGAATGTACTGTATATACTATAAACCTATCGTAAAAAATATCTAAATTGTAGTGAAAACCGCATTAAAATCCGTTGCGTAGTTTAAAAGATATAAGCGTACATAGGGACAGAAAGCGAGAAGTGGCTTTACTTTATACTATGTGTGTATAGAAAGAAGCACACGGTCTGAAGATTGGACATGACATGTTGATAGATAGGAAGGTAGTTACTGGAAAAACTTATATTTCAAATAACAATATATTTATAAAATTAGAGCTTAATAAAATACAATAGAATAATTTATTTTTATGTAGCTAATAGTTATAATATGTTAAGATATATATATGTATATATATGGACTGGACAAAACCTATTAAGCACTTATATGAAACACACAAATGCATAATATTTATAAGTTACCAAGTAACCTTAAATAAGGTAATAGGTAAAATTGTTTGTCTTTTCGATCAAACGACGAACTTATCGCAACGTAGAGTTACTTCGTTCTCCCTAACTGCAATTTTTGTAGATTTTTTTCATTTACAATTTACTCATGTAACTAACTACTGTTTAGGAGTTCCACGATTAATTCTATAAAAAATAGTCTGCAGGGAAAAGGCGTCGATGGTAGGTAAAGGCTAAAACACCACGCCAGACCGCGATTTTGGATGATTTCAAACGACGATAAATCTGGATTTCTGTAATTTCCCAATAAATAGTAGTATAATGAGAAAACTCTGTTGGACTTTTTGGTTTAATCGTCATAACAAAGTGTGATTACAATAGATTTTGTTTTATTCCACAATCAGAGTACAAGTACAAAAGCCTATAATTACAGTAACAGAATAATGTAAAGGCTACCGTGTGAACTTACATTATTGTAATCTTGTATTGTGTTTACAAAGAAACACTAACATCTTCATGATATCTTCCTTCACTGGCAGCCAATATAACTAATTACAAATAAATTAATAATTATATTTTCTCAAACATGCATGGATATATTGTCATTATTTTCGAATAAAGAACACGTGAAGTATTGAATTTACGGACATGCCAAGAATGATAAAAGAGATCCAATCAAAGAGTATTTAATAACTCCAGCATGCCGTTTCATACAACATTCTGGAGCATTGTAATGTTCCAAATTCAAAACGCTTCTGCAATGGATTTGATTTTCTTTGTCCGTAAATTCGAAACTTTGCGTGGTCTTTTTTCAAAAATAACGACAATATTGCTATGCATGTTTGAAAAAAGCATTATATATGCCTCGCCGGAAATGGCAATTGCCTTTGCACTAATGTACTATTTTTAACCTGAAACGCAACAAACTAAAAGATACTCATTCTGACGGATTTATCACTATGTGAATAATGGTCGTGACGCAATCGGGTACAAATCTCTACGTTTGTCCTAAGTTGGACATAAGTGCACTTTGTTTAAATGCAAAGTTTAGGATATGACGAGACTGACATGTTCTTTTAAGACCTAAGTCTTTCAATTTTTTTTTAAATCGCGAAATCCAATGTCTATTTTTCTAAAATAATATAACCACACCTATACCATTTTTAACCCTCGGCGCAGAAAAGGAAGTTTTATAAGTGTAACATGTGTATAAAAGTTTATCGTTCACAAACGCCTGAACCGATTTTGATCTAGTATTTTTTATTTGTAAGGTGACTTAATCGAATGTGTTCTTATCTATGATCTATTTAGCAGACTAAATATTATCAACTCTTATCTAGTTGATAAATAGATGTGAATGTCTTCCAAAGGACTGATTGAGTCGAGATTCGATATTCTGTTACTTCTACGATATTAGGAAAACCTTGACCTGATGCTGCAGCGTCATGTGGAATCCGTAGGATAGCTAACTCCTCACCAACTTATAGAAGAGATATCATATTTGGGCTCATTGAATCGGTTTCAATGATTAGTTTACTTATTCGGGAGTATATAAAATTTTGGTTCTAAAATTCTATTTATGGTTCATATATCTAATATCATTCGACTGCAATGTCTTAGAAATAGTTTACTTAAACTATGTCGATATATTAAGTCTCATTTGAATACAAAACGTACATATTTCATTTAAGATATAAATCGCGTATGCATTTAAAATGTCAATCATGCAATTTGAATAATCCAGCAATCTGTACACACAGACTGTGAGTGATACGAGTTAATGATTGCACTAAAAAATTTACTTTCCAACTGTCTAGACAGTCACGGACAATGAACTGCAAACAAACCATTTTCTTTCAAAAAAAACATTCAATCATTGGTTTTGATTAAAATATTTACATTGCACCTTGTTATTGAATTTGTTTTTTTTTTAAATACAATACTACGCCCTTTGATCTCGAAACTTTACACACATAAGCGTATTAATTAATACGTTTTGTTGTACAAGCGTGTATTTGTATATTATGTCGGTTTGTGACAGAATGGCACATAAATGTACGTTGATAAAACCAAATGTAAGGTGTTTAATTTATAAATATTCATATGCAACTGTAAATAAGTAAATGTATTTAGTAGATAAATTAATATTATGATAAGAAGTACATTAATATAAAACAAACGATCTCTGTCGTTTGATTTAGTGTCAATGCGAAACCTCCTTGGAGTATATTATAGATAATATTATATTAGACTGAAGGGATGTTAGTTAGATATTAGAAATGGATAGTCTGTGGACGATCTTGGTTCGGTGCGGTGCTTCCACGTACTCTGATCTTATATACCAAGGTAAGTACCTATTGTGATTATTTTGTAATATATTTCTGGTTGGTTTTTGGTTGAAATCTAGTATTACTTTAATGGTAATTATTATTGTAAAGAGATTTGTTTAAAACAGCAGCCTCAGAGTTACTTGTCGATTGTTCTCCAAGGACAGTTCTTTCCGAATCGACTGTAGGGTGTAGAGTCATTAAAAAAAATTAGAATAGAACATATTATCAATTACGTTATATCATTTATATACTTAACAATTAAGGCATAAATATAGAATAAAATTAAAACTCTAACACGTGCATGGCATATGCTACAGTAACCGCTAACCATCAGGTAAGCCGTAAGCTTGTCCGCCTCCTCACTCGTATAAAAAATAGTTAAGAAACTTCGATTAACCAGAAACATGATTTTATACTTTCAGTTACAGATCACTTCAGTTACAGTTGCAGTTTAATTCAGTTTCAAGTACGGTTTAGTTTAGTTTTATTTACAGTTCAGTTCAGTTTCAGTTACAGTTATGCGTACAAAAAACACAATCTCATTTCTAGTACTCGTATATATTAACACAATGTTTAATCAATACAATGTGAATGTATTTAATCCTTATTTGTAGGTTGTAGTCTATGGACCATAAAACGTATTACAAGTAATTAACAAAAACACAGTGTAATACATGCAAAATTAACACAATACTTAGATTCTATTACCCTCAAAGGTGTAGACAGCATAGTCTTCTTTAGCTATTCACAAAACTTTAACGTTGTAACGACCTATTATGAGTATCTAATGCACTAGAGGCTCCTTAAGTGAATATAACTGCTGTAAAAGATCGCCACAACTGCCTCTAGAGTAAGGGAACAGTGGAAAACCATTGTAAGTTTATAACAGTCAATACAAAACAGTCGGATAAAATTTCCGCTCATTAATGCAATGTATATACGCACTTACGTTTACGTCAAAGAGATTTAAGCATATAGAATCATTATGAATAAAGAATTATTTTTTGTGGTGGCATGTAATTAAAAACGATATACGTACTTATATTTAGATATATAATTAAACAGATAACTTTCATATTTTAAATTAAGTTAGAAAAGCTTACCAGTAGGAAACACATTGTGTTAATAATTAAGAATAAGACAATTTTGAACAAAAAGAAAACCAACCTCAATAATTTAGAAGAGTTCCCTTCTGTATCTTTGAAGTTGAAGGTCCGATGTCAATGAAATTAAAATGGGTATCCCCTATCCATAAAAAAAAGAATTATCCAAATCTGCTCATACACATAGAAGTTATGGCTAAACATCCATTAATAAAATGTACATGCGAATTTAGTGACTTCTTTTGTTGAAGTCGGTTAAAAAATGAAAGCCGTTCACTTCATATAGAATGTACCCTTCCGTTTTATCTTAGAATTATAATAGTACTTAAAAGCAAACATTTTTATATGTTACAATCTATGAGCCTACTAAAAAGACATTATTAAACAGTGCCACATATATCGCTGTTATCAGGTATCCAGTAAATAAATTTGATAAAATAAAAAAATAAAAGAAAAACAAATATTAAAATTTTGTTCAATTTTGTAGAAGGAAACAGGGAATTAAGGAATTATTATATCGTTTATCTTACTTAAGAATAAAAGTCCGAGCTGCAATAGATTTCTGTAAAAACGTATTCTTCAATAGTCTTGCATAATATCGCGTTTACTTTTAATTGGCATTTAGATAACGATTTTATTTATTATTTTATGTCTATAATTGTATACCGTGATTTAATATCTTTGGCTCACACACACAAATACATGCATTCGGTTTAATACACTCCGCTTACTAATTCACTGTAAACATTGTTTTGTTTAAATTAAACGCGTTTGTTTACGTTTTAGAATAATTAATTGCGTGTCATTATTTCCTTGCCGAGTGCGTATCATTTGAATTCATTAAGTAAGGGTAAAGGGATTTTATTTTCATTATAACGGCAAATGCCTGTCTGGGAAGATGTAGTATTTTTGTGTGAAATTAATTTGTGGGTGGTAATGTTTATTATTTCATGATATATTAGCTGTGCCCGCGGCTGCGCTTACGTGGACTACAGTACGCCGCGCCATCGATCTGTCGTCGGTCTACTCCCGCTCCTGGTTGTTTTAAAGATAAAGTACTTATTGAGGGTGACCCTTAGAAGATAGACATATACTCTTACAGCCTTTTTTGTAAGCCTTTTTAAGATCTACAATTATGTAGTACATTAATCTTGTATATATCCCTTATGATCCTTATCCGAATTGATTCACCATTTTTTTTGCGTGGAACCCTAATTATGTTTCAAAAATAAAATTATCTTAAGTTACTCCTTATAACATCAGCTATCTACCAGTGAAAGTCCCGTCAAAATCGGTCCAACCGTTTCGGAGATTATCCGGAACAAACAGACAGAGACAATTTTTTTATTGAAATAGATTTTTTTAATACGTTCCGTGCCTATATACTTTCATGTAAGTACATTTAGTAAAAAAATGTTATTTTGATATTACAAAGAGACACTTCAATTTTATTAATTTTGTATAGATATAGGTTGTGCGCCAATTAGTGTAAAGATTGGTCTAAAACTATATACATATTACATTTATGTGGGTGCAAAATCTTCTATCTATATATAAAGATAACTGACTGATTATCAACGCACAAACTAAACTACTAGGACTAGAACTATTAAATAAGGTGATGAAAAAGGGGATGAAAGTTTGTATAAAAATCCGTCATTTTTGAAAATAGATCTATGAAAATTGGTATTTACTATTTAGCAGTTCAGTTTTTTTTATTCAATACCTAATGGTATAAAAGATGGGATGAAAGCTTGTGTAATACAAGTAACGACATCTATTAACCAAAAACATAATTATAATGGGTCATAGGTAAATTGTGACGCGAGCGAAGCTGCGGGCATAGGGCTAGTAAAATTATACGACTACATCAAATGATATCATTTTTATCAGTAATCAGTAAATAATATAACAGCAAATACCTTTCAATGCCAGTACAAAAAATTAACTTCTAAAATTAATATGGCTAGGGAATATCTGCAGAAATGTGAAGGGTCCGACGACCCAATTGAAATAATTTTGCCCTAGCCTTCGACCACCTTTTAAAGCGTCCAATCAATAGTAAAGGCAATAGTAAATAGTCTATAGTACGGTTTTAATAATTATATCGACACGGCCATTCTGATACATCTACGTGCTCTGCAAGATCTTTCTTTAACTTAACGTGATAACAGATAGGAATGACGATATTATTAATTAATTTGAAACCTATTGTATTATTGCGTACAACTGTGGTGCGAATATTGTTGCGAATTACTTTAAAAATAAATATACATTTATCAAAGAAAAAACTACTTGACTGACCATAATTGTTACAATTCCGTCACCCTTACGTAGCCCTAATTCCGGCAATCTAAGCAAAACTGCATCGAAAAATATAAACACTGACATTTCAAATCCTATGTTGATACTAACAAATGTCTGGAACAAATGAATATCGAATTTCAACTTAAAATGGTTGAGAGAATACTATCGAAAAACATACACACATACATTTGAAATCCTATATTGATACTAACAAATATCTTGAACAAATTAATATCGAATTTCAACTTAAAAAGGTTGAGAGAATACGAGCGAAAAACATACACACATACATTTCAAATCCTATGTTGATACTAACAAATATCTGGAACAAATGAATATCGAATTTCCACTGAAAATGGTTGAGAGAATACTAGTATGACTTACATTATTGTATAAAGTTCTTTAGAACTGAAATACTTATTCAACGATTATTATGCTCTTCAAACGCGTTTGGTCTATTGTCGACTTGTCAACCACCTTATGGTTACTGTTTAAGGCAAATTAAATATTAAATTTGTATTAATATTAGGGTAGATAGAAGCAATTTATAGCACAATCAGTTTTTGTACTCAAGGCAAACTGAAGAGGAAACGCGGTCAGTGTGACATTTGAAGAATAGGGTTTAATAGAAACATATTGCTGTCGCGTTGTGCACCAAACCTCCAACAACCGAATAAAGCGAGACAACTGCATCTCTGTGTTATTACATTACGTGACCAAGCAAACTAGACGACGGTATGTGGATTGCAAAAAAATACAGATGTCTTTTATTTTAACTACTTCATTAGCCTAGCGGTCGTAAGCGCGACTGCTATCGAGGTCGTAGGTTCGATCCCCAGGTCAAGCAAAGTGTTATTGCGTTTTTCTATGAACTTCTCAGTAACAGCTCGCAGTTTGGCTTTGTGGCCTTAATTATCCCTATTACATGTGACCTAGAACCTAAAAATATATACACGGCGAACTGTGGGTGTACATGTACACTTCTGCCTAACCCTTCGGGAATATAGACTTAATGGTATATTATATTGTGTTATATAATATGTTTATCTAATTAAATTTTTGGCAACTATAACTCATTTAAGATTGAGTAATCGGTATTGTGATTATTTTACTTTTTGTGTTGAAAGGAAATTCAACTCGGTCGTCTGGTTTGCTTGGTCATTTTTAAAAAGTAAAATATACGTAATCATAATATCGTATTTCCCTATTATCTTCCTCCAAAATTTTAACGATTTTTTTAAAAGAATAATATAGAAAGGACCTATATGTTTTTTTTTAATTCGTCAAACTTGTATCCTGGGTCTAATAAGAGCAGTATAACTGGGCAATTTTAGTTATTTTAGAAGTCTCCTAGTTGTTTATAATGATTTATTGAAAAAAAAGAACAATCATATAAACGTAGCAGGTAAATATTGATTGTATAGTATACAAATATTTGCTTTAGTACCATTCATTTTCAAGAGATAAATCAGAAATTATGTTTCTATGAATAAAACGCGCCTAGCATTTTCTCTTTTGCTGCAGCCTGTAAGGTGTTCTAATATACATATTTTGTAGTATGTATGATGTTAATATTATGCTACCATAAATAACTGGCAGGAAAGGTTTTTGAAGAGAATCCTTCTTAATTATATATTGGGTACGCGTCACTTCCCCTCTGCGTTTCCGGTTTACTTCCCGGTTTGGGCAGGCGTTTGTTGCGCTGGATGCCCGTTTCCGCCGTACGTATGCCAGTGGGGCGAGATGGTAGTGAGGGGGTCCGGGGGGTGCAATAATGCACGACCGCTTGAGGTGCCGGGTCTTCAATCAAACTCGAGTTCTTTAGTTTTCAATATTCGCAGGGTGACCAAAGTTTCTTCGTACTATCTTGTTCCTTGTTGTAGTACCTTGTACTCGATGAACTGTACCGTACCCTATACGGCGCGCCTCTCCGAACTTAAGTAATTCGGAGAGTTACCGTAAAGAGGGCCCCACTGTACTTTTGTACTTTTATGTTTATTTTCACTTTGGTCGCCCTGATAATTGCTCTATATTTATTTCTTTATATAAATTGTGTACACATATCATATACCAAAATATTCCTTATTGTAATAGCTATCCATTAAATATTGACATATTATATACATCAAGTACATATTACATATATAAACCAAAAACAATGTAATTTACGGGCGGTATCACCGGTTTCCGTTCGTAAACTTACCGTGACATCGTATATTCTTATTATATCCACTTATTCTATACATTTACTTATTCTATAACAATTCTATTTTCATATATGTAACACACAATACATAAGCAATGATATACAACTTAATACATAACATGTAACTTATAATTATAATGTAGGGTAGTCGCTAACATTTCTCTATAATTTTATCTATTTCAATGACACTTATCTACATTAAACACGGTTAATGCAAGTCCCGATTTTCACGACTCTGATCGTCGTCGAATCAGCCCCGCGGTGCAACGACCAGCCTTGTACGCACTGTGATATGTATAATACGAGTGGTCGATAGTTCGAGATTGAGGATTTTAAAAAGAGTTTTTATGAAGATTTTTTTTATGTTTTCTGAGTGTCCCACATCTATCGAGTGTGAACTGTACACTTTTTTTTTTACAGTAATTCAACGTAATCAACATTTGAAACATTATTTATTATTAATAATGTAATTAACAAACATAATAATGACTTCGGAAATTTCAGTGTAAAAAATTTTTCAAAGCAGTAAATTTTTATTCAAATGCTCAGCACTGTTTATTCGTTAACTAACAACGCGGGTATATGTAACAGAGATGGACTTAGTAAGATTAATACTTAAGATATTACCCCCAACTAAGTCGTAATCCTATTCGATAATATAAATTCAAATCTATATTCTATTCTACTAAATAATCGATTTCTATGCTAAAAATTAAAATACGTCTAGCCGTTTGAACTTGTAAACCTTTTGGGCTTACTGTCGAAATCAAACACGGTTCTGCGTAGTACAATACGTTTATATGCAACGTTAAAGTATAATGTATACGTAGCGCGCTATTTAGTGCGGAACTCTGACAACTGGGCGAGGCGATACAAAAGGGCACAGATGTGGCGTCGAACGCGTTCCGGTAGGCACTGGTGCGACCGCGCCCCGACTGCCGTTGCTGCGTCCCGCGCGTCGCACCTCGTCCCCCAGTCTCAGATGCGGTAGAAGGCGCGCACGCAGCGTACGACACTGCGCGCTACAAACTTGAATGATGGACAAATATTCAAACAAACATATTTTCATATTTATAACAAAAAACGGATATAACACATATTACAGAAATAAAATATAAATACATAAATAAAATCAGAAAAAATCTAAATTTTCATATTAAGTTCAAATTATCAACATTACTATTTAATACTATAGGAGTACCTACTATATTAATAGTAATATAGCGACATCTCTCGCCACAACTGACGCATCCTACACATAGCGACATCTCCGCCACAACTGACAACCTACATCGCGATATAGAAATTAACCGAACAATTGAGTATATATACAAGAACCCGACAACAACCGGTGGGACCATGTTCGGTGAAGCTGTAAAAGCCGCAGCAGCTCTGTTTTTGGATAGGGCCCCTAAGGCTAACAGTGTAGTCAGTTAAAAAAAAAAACCGTTGGGCAGCTGCCCGCCAGACATAACAACCGTCGGGTCGGAGGATTTTCCCTTTTCCATGGCGGATGAGGAACTTTACACTCTGTTCCTCAGCTCCGCTAAAGTAACATATTGAAATAATTGCGTAAATATATTATGCTGATAGGCATATACGATTACACAATATATGCTGAGACAGGGGCCTGTTCGAACATTTATAGTGTTACTTTGTAATGTTTTATATTTTTATATATGTTTTGTTGAAGTCGATTAAATGCTTTCTTTCTTTAAACTTGCTATGGAATCTTTTTAGAACAAGAAATTGCAAATCCACAATTTATGATCAAAGGGCACACCGTGGTTACTTTGTACAGTTGCTTAGCACCTGTATTAATCCCGCAACTCACGTTACAAATACGGCCCAGACCTCAAACTTCGGCTTACCGGGAGTTGCTGTAACAAAGCCTCTAGAAAACAGGTCAAGTGGTGTTTAATAATTTATTTCTCTTCCTACTGCTTATTTCCTGATGAATATTTTAACTAAACGTCTCTTGTGAATTAGTATGTTTACTTTATAATTCTACATAGTTTTCATTCAATACTTACCTTGTAAAATTTTATTTTCTTAAGTCCGCTTGGCTAGCTAACATCCTCAGGTGTAAATTTATCGCCAAGAACCTAATAGCTGTATTCCGGTAGCTACACTTAAGAGCTAATCTTACTCTAAGTTTACCGTGTTATCTGTTATCATCTTGAGCGATATCGTCACTAGTATCAAGAGTATTGGAAAATGCTACACATCTCAAAAATTTAAAAAAATCAATCAGAAAAACAATACAAATACTGACCATCTACTGGGCAACACTTTCATCAAGAGAAACATAATTGATCATAACTCCAACCCACAAAGTTTTTGCAGTTTCAAACGTTTCAAAATTTTAACTTATGTGTCTTTCCAATTAATTGTGCAGCTATAAGCACACTTCACAAATATTCAAATTTTATTATGACATTTAATTTAACTAATTATATTAGAACTAGCTGACTCATGTGAATATTTCGCACATTAGATAACAAAAACAAACTACCTAACAGTTTTCATTTTTGTTAAACATATTCTTAATAGACAGCGCCTTGAATATATCCTATTTACAAACGCGAAAGTTTAACTAAGTTTAACTATTAAATGGATTTGATTGAAACTTTACAGTGATATAGCTTATACATATAATAACACATAGGCTATAATTTATAAAGATTTTATTCGAATTGTCCAAAATATAACAAGCAGGAAAAATGTGAGCTGTTATGTCGTGCGCTACAAAAACCGTTAGAGTTAGACGTATATAATGTACAATGGAAATGTTTATCTTAAATAGTCCTACAAAAAAGATCGCGACAGCATATTATATCTTTAATGTGTAAGCCATTATCGCCATTAGTGAACCATAAATACAATAAAAATTGATAATTTATTTCTAATGCACATTTAGTAGTAACAAATTGATCCTTATCCTACAAATATTATAAACGCGAAAGTCTGTGTCGATGGATAAGTTACTTGAAGTACTAATTCTGCGCAGACGAAGTCGCGGGCACCAGCTAATTTTTAATAGGATTAACAAATGGTATTCCTAATGAAGAGTATTTATATCATTTTTTAATGAAAATATTAACAGTAAGCTATTTGTCGATGTTTCGTCATTAGCGAGGGACATAAGTTTTGCAAAATGTTGTTTAAATTATTAATTTTGATGAAGAATTAACGAAGATATAGCGGTGCCAATGCCCCTTTAAGAAATAATATAATATATTGGTATTTTTTATTCGGCGAACAGTCTCACCTAATAGTATATATTTGATTTCAAACTAAATATAATATACTAATATAATAATAGAAGAGTCGAAGCAGGGGAAGAGTAACCGCGTAGTTAAAAAATCGAAGTGCAGTTTTTATCTATTATTGGAAAAAATTTCACTTCCTACAACATATTCTTTAAACGTCCACGGTGAGCCTGTTTCTGTGCTCTCGAGTAATCGTATGAGATAAATGAATAAATTAATGAAACTTTCAATTGCAACTCGAAAAATAAATAAAGATAAATTAATTCTAAAATATTACAACATAGCAATCATGAAAAGACTAAAACACGACAACGCGGCTGTACAATACACGCGTAGACAAAAGAGCTACAGTGACATTTTAAATTGAGTCACTTTTCCCTGAGAGCAGCTTTAAAAGTGATGACGAAAGCGGCCGTGTAGAGCGACGCTCATCCGACCACGTCGTCTGCCTTCAAATGATCATTTCGTTTCAAAGCCCGCCCCTTCCGTCTCATTAGTTTGTTCCCGTATTCCCGTGGCTCATTCGGAATGACGTTGACGTCGAATTGTATAGAAATCGTCGGATCGCGACGGTTCTCAAACTTTATTCACAATCACCTCGTAAAATACCAGTTACTAAAATTTATTCTGTTTATTTTTTCTGTCTTGCCGATGATTGTATTAAATTGACTCCGACCAGTATATTCAGTCACCTTCAGATCTTTCAGAGAAGCAGCGTTTTTAAAAAAAGTAGTAATTAAATATTAGTATGCACAGTACAATCTGAGAGATCTGTAATCCGCCGGCGTTCACCGCTGCCATGCCGACTTACAAGCCTCTGAGCAGCTGAGTTTATTTAGGCTGATCCCGAAACGCAAAAACAACAGGAGAGTCACTGTGACGGGTTTAACACCATGTGCATAGTTGTCGTAGATATCCCTACCAACGCTCTTAATTACTGGATATTTACTGATTGATCGCAGAACGCGACACGCCTAAGCGTGCTACTTGTCTTGTTTAGTCGTGTTTCTATTTACTATAATTTAGAAGATTATTGTGCCTAAAAGGGATTATGTAATAAAATTATGATAAAAATTAAGTAAACATATATTTCAAGAACATTACAATTTATATGTTAATTTATTTGTTATTTTATAAATTTTTATAAGTTCTTCCAATAGAAATTAAATAATAATAAATACTATATTACCGAATAAATTTTTTAAAACATAAGTCCTTATCACAACAATATGGTAGGTTTTACGGAAGTAAAACCAGGAACCGTCGCCTTGGATGATTAGCGCAACGCAGGCTTGAGGCAGGAACCGTCAAGTCAAGCAGACAGGAACAAATATAATCTCACAGTTGGAGTGTAGTCTCCATGTAAAAGAATATATTATATCAATTATTATAAAACTCGGAATGAGAATTCTCCGACGTTTACAATTATTCTTCGATCGAAATGTAATTTACTTTAGTATTACACTATACCAGTTGTATAAATAATAAACGACTGTCGTACAATATTTTTTTCTTTTTCCTGTCATGTCTATTTTGAATTTGAAAATACAAATCTCATTCGAAATTACTTTTCATACAGACATCGAAAAATAGTTATAAACGGTTGTTAAACAACCTGCTTTTATAATTAAAATTATACAAATTATTATATATAAAACCTAAATGATTTCTTGAAATATGTATATATATATTTGAATTATTAATAAATAAAAAGAATAATATAATAACTAAAGATAAATAAATTATTATATATACTCAAAAATGGTTACTCTGACCATCAATCACAACATACTCCTAGTGTATGGTGATCGCAATCCAGTTGGACCCAATATACTGGAATCTATCTAGAAGTCGTTTTTGCAGGAATAACGACACAAAGAGCAAGAGAGTAGGTGTAGCACGGTTTATGTGTCATCACAGTTGCATAATCCTTCGCTTTGTTGTGTAAAGCCGTATTTAACCATGTTTTATTTATAGCTACCTAATGGAGTTCGAAGTTGGTTTAATTATTTACAAATGGGCTATGGCAGTCTATATCCAGATGGCAGGTGATGTAGGGACATAGCTTAGTCGGGGTGCTAGATTTCCAGCTGTTTCTTCCAGTTATTCCGTTTAAAAAGTCAATAAAATGAGTACAAAGAAAATTGCTTTTAGAATCGATATTAACAAGTTTATAGTTTTTTATAAACTTTGAGATTTATCAGTTTGTGGCATATCTCATTGATGCAATGTGCCCGGGAAACATATTGTACCACCACCGTACAATTGCATTAAATCGCTGGCGCCTATGTTTCTGAACCGCTGACTATACTGTTCCCCCCCGCGCGGCGATCAATAGCACGAGCCGCGCTCGCGCACCTTCACCCTCCTACTCGTGGACAGATTATCTTGGAGGTTGGACATATCGCGCGTGCTAATTCTTGCTTTTGTTAATTACGTCTTTTATGTACTATATATCTGTATCTTTGTTTCTGTAAATATTAAACTTAACTTGTCATTTCAACTCGCTTAATTTCTTCCTAATCTTCGCCTACTAAACTATCGTGAACGTTCTCTTCTTAAGTGGGTTTGAGTCACATCAGCCCACAAGTTATTAGACGCTAAATTGCCAGGTGTGATTTAAAAAACGCCCTACCGCCATGCTATGGCTTCATCACGATGTATTTTTCTGAAAGCTCAGCTCATTGTTGGATTCGAATCCAACAACTCATCCACTAACTCATCATTGCTTCATTAATCAATATCTTTACTTGAACAATGTTTTATTAGCTGGTGTCATAGCTTATAACACACCTATATATTTTAAATTCTCAGATTGATTCGGTTAAACCATTCATTTAAATTTTACCAAGTTATTCTTGTATAATTAGATAAGACCATTTAAATGATACTTCAAAACAAATTAACAAGTTAGGGTGCAGTGACGGACACTTTGAGAATCTCTTGCGACGTATCTACTCGGCTCAGGATACGTCACTTCGCATCTGCGTAAAGTCCCTTAATGTGATTTTGTTAGATATCGTGAACATTGACTAGATTTTCATCTACCTTTTTCAAACGTCAATCGCGTGAAATCGAATTTTTACAGTTCAGATATTTTTGTGGGTTTGTACTCTAGATTTGTTATATCTCATACAATCAAAACTGCTTAATTTTATATATGTAATTGTTTTCTCGGCAACGGCTCTAACGATTAGCAGTCAGTCATTTTGCATTTAGATAACATTTTTACTTTACATGTTTTTCTACATATTTCCAACTCTCCATCGCCTATTGTTGTGCTCCCTTCTCGTACTTGCCTATAGTTTACCAGATTCTTTGGCCTTCATAATTAATGTTCCGATACTTAGGGTTGTATATAACCTTCCTTAATAAATACACTATAAAATGCAAAAAGAATGATTTTATTCTGATTGGTAATTCTAAAGATTAGCGCGTTCAAACAAACAAATAAAAAATCTCTCTATCTTTAAAATAAAATAATATTATTTTTTCTTTAATAATTGTACCTTAATTACAACAGCTTTGCTAAATTACTGTACAAGTTTTTGTAGAGATTTTGTATTTAACACTAGCTGACCCGCGCAACTTCGTCTGCTTAATATAAGAGAGAGAGAGAGAGAAAGAGTGGCTCGTAGGCAACGTATTATAAGTGCCGCCCACCTCCCACATTATTCTGCATAATAAAAATGCGCTCGCTTTACTTGATCATTATTTTGTCGCCGAGTTATTTTAAAACTGTGACATCTCCTGAGATATTTATTTAAATCAATTACTGTAAAGTGCAATTTTGTAAAAAATTAAATACTTGTGATGAATAACGTATTTACTTCATTAAGGATTAACAGCGTGTATATAAAAACACATCATCATCATCATCATTTCAGCCACAGGACGTCCACTGCTGAACATAGGCCTCCCCCAAAGATCTCCAGAGCGACCGATCTTGTGCGGCCTGCACCCAACGGCTCCTAGCTACCTTTATTATGTCGTCTTTCCATCTAGTGGGGGGGGGGGGCGTCCTACGCTGCGCTTTCCGGTGCGTGGTCTCCACTCGAGAACCTTTCTGCCCCAACGGCCATCAGTTCTCCGAACTATGTGCCCCGCCCACTGCCACTTCAACTTGCTAATCCTTTTGGCTATGTTGGTTACCTTAGTTTGTCTACGGATCACCTCATTTCTGATTCGATCTCGTAGAGAAACACCAAGCATAGCCCTCTCCATAGCTCGCTGAGCGACCTTGAGTTTTCTTATGAGGCCCAAAGTGAGCGACCACGTCTCTGTGCCGTATGTCATATCTGGCAACACACACTGGTCAAAGACTTTCATCTTGAGGCACTGAGGTATTTTGGACGAGAAGACGTCGCGCAGTTTCCCGAACGCTGCCCAGCCGATTTGGATACGTCGACTGACCTCTTTTTCAAAGTTGGACCTACCTAATTGGACTGTTTGTCCCAGGTAGACATATTCTTCAACAACTTCTAGACAAGAGTTCCCCACTGATACTGGGGTGGGCACCACATGGATATTCGACATGATTTTCGTCTTGTCCATGTTCATTTTAAGGCCCACCTGTTGAGAAACTTTGTCGAGGCCATCGAGCATTGTGCCAAGATCTTCCAGCGATTTTGCCATGACTACGATGTCGTCAGCAAATCGAAGGTGAGTGATGTACTCGCCATTAACATTGATGCCGAGTCCTTGCCATTCCAAGAGCTTGAAGGCGTCCTCTAGAGCGGCGGTAAACAGTTTCGGAGATATTACGTCTCTCTGTCTAACGCCTCTTCTCAAAGGAATTTCCTTCGTGCACTGCTCCTGTACTCGGACCGACATGGTGGCGTTGTTGTACAAGCACTTCAACACTTCGATATATCGATAGTCAATACGGCACCGCTGGAGAGACTGCAACACTGCCCAGGTTTCGACCGAATCAAAGGCTTTTTCGTAGTCCACGAACGCTAAGCATAAAGGCAGATTATACTCCTCAGTCTTCTGTATAATCTGCCGCAGCGTATAGATGTGGTCTACGGTGCTAAAGCCTTTTCGGAAATCGGCTTGTTCGGGAGGCTGGAAGTCATCAAACTTGTGCTCGAGACGATTCGTGATGACCCTCGAAAACAGCTTATAAATATGGCTCAGCAACGAGATGGGCCGATAGTTCTTCAATAAAGTTTTATCACCTTTCTTGAAGAACAGCACCAAAAAAAAAAAAAAAAAAAAACAAAAACACGTTCGCAAATAATTTATTATTTTAGAACAAATTTTATTACCATAAAAAGTGTTATATTGAGTAAACCTTAAAAGATAGACATATGGTATCACGGACTTTTTTTTAGAAAATTTTAATAGAAATAATTTTGTCACACGCACGCGATTGTTGCGTAACTTTAACCATTCACGAAGCACACGCAGTAGAAGCCCTCAAAAGAAATTAATTTCCCCCGTTTTTTAAACATTTATCATTGATGCTGCGCTCCTATTCGTCGTAGCGAGATGTTATATAGCCTATTATAGTCTTCCTCGATAAATGGTCTATCCAAAACTAAAACATTTTTTTTATTCGAACCAGTAGTTCCTGAGATTAGCGTTTCCAGCTAAACAAACAAACTCTTCAGCTTTATAATATTAGTATAGATATAAAACCTATTGGGGTTGTTGAGCTCGTTAACAATCCTGAAATCTAGGCAAATTAACATTTTTAAAGTATCGATTGTGACATCAGATTTCACAATCTCGTTAGCAGTCGCAACGAAGGCCGGATCATGTATCCAGTTAATTGCCTTTGTTACCGGCTCACTGAGTGAAATTGTGTCATTTTTTCGACGATGATAATCTACAATTTCCTTTTCAAACCTTAAATTATTGTTGACAGGTATCGTGGAAATCTAAAAAGCGTTGGATTATATCACTATTATTGCAATAAATTTAAAATATTTTCTTTCAACAACCAGAATCGCAAGGAGTTATTTAATCATATTAATATATTATATACAGATAAGTACTAACTACCCAGCCAAAAATAAACTGAGAACGGTAAAACATGGAAGGAACATTTATTTTCCGGGATGTGATTCACAGGCTTTAAGGTATGTCAAACTTAAGAAGTTGGAATGTTTTTCTTCGCTTTTTTCTGTCATGGAAAAAGAACGTGGATAAATATATAAATGACCAATATAAATAAATGTATGACAATGACACAAACAAATCTTATATCTATATAAATAAATAATTAGTAAGTTAAATAAATAAAAATGTATGCTTGAAAAAAATATTTAATAATTTGCCATACCGTAATCAGGGTCCATGTATTCGGATAATTTATTATATAAGAACAAATGTACATACATGATGCAAATGAATAAACATTAATCAATAAATAATAAGTAAAAAATCAAAGCCTAATTTTTAAGCCTATCTACATAAAACAAAGTAATTTCTTAAAGTTTTACCTTAGTCTGTGGCAATTAAAATTCTTATTTTTTAGTTTTCTTTAAGGCAATTGGTATATTTACTTCATATTTCCTGAGTGCATTTTTTTATCGTTATAGGTGTATCGTTGTGGCCACTATCTTAGTGGCGTTTCGGTTCAAGATGATAGCACACTAAGCCTAGTGGAAGATTGTGTCTCAAGTGTAGCTGCCAGAACACACCCTATAGATAGATGCTTGGCGATTTTCAACTTGACCAAGCGAACGTTAGAAAAAGTTTTAACCACCAATACCTACGGTTTCATCACGATCACCACCGAGCCATCATTGCTTCCAAAAAACCAAATTTCTCATTTTGACGCTATATTTTTGATCGAACTATAATTATGTCCTAATTATTTTAGTGGTTGTGTTTCTCAGTATAATAAGACGTTATTATTCGCCCCTTTCGCAACAAGGTTTTGCGTTTACCATAGCACATGCTACGCTGGGCCTTTTTGATTTTAAATACGGCATTTGCTTTACAACTTTTCAAATTACATAAGCAATACTCCAAACTATTGTAATTTCGTGTTTGTATTTATCTCCATGTTTTAACATTTAATAAATGAACTTTCTTTCAAACTATGTTCTTTTTACACTCTCCGTTTTATCGATAGGATTGCCTTTGTTACAATACGCAAAATTGCAATTCCATTTACTGTACAAAATCCGAAATACCCATTTAATCAACTTTTTAAGGCGGTTTAATTTTGCCATTCATATTCTTTTTCCTGTTTGAGAAAAAAATCCCATTTTTTATTTTTCGTTCATTAAAAAATTAAGATTAACAATAATATTTATCTACCATTAAGTTTGGTATTTACGAGACTGAAACAAAAAGTTGGCCGTCACAGAACGCCCGATGGATTTGAAACATCTTAATGAATAAAAGAAAGAAGGAAATAAAGAAAGAAAGAAAGAAAGAAGGAAAGAAGGAAGGAAGGAAGGAAGGAAAGAAAGAAAGGAAGAAACATTGAACACTAAAAATTAAAGAACATATAGCGTGGCGATGCGTCACCACAACCTGTATCGCCACGCTAACAATCAGGTTTATCCTTGCCTATAGACTGTTACTACGTATAAACTACGTATAGTACATAATATATTACATCATATAGCGTGGCGACGCATCGCCACGGTCTATATCGCCACACCAACAATCAGGTTTACCCCTCGCCTATAGATGTTTCACATCAAAAAGTCAGACTCTCTTTTTCCGAAAATTCGTCAACGTCATAAGCTGTTTGTTTATTCCCAAAATCACCTACGATGCCCGGATCTCATTCTAAAAGACGTCCGCGTCACTCAGGTATAAACACAGCACCCAACCCGCACCGTATCGCCTCGTACGGTTGAGATTTCTTTGTATGGAGTTCCATATATTACGTACTCAATTTTCAACTCCGTAACACCGTATCGACTTGCACGCAACCGGTCCATATGCGGACGATGAGTGGACCGCAAGGACGAAGAATCATTGGCGCGGCGCGCGTGAACTACAGAATACCGTCAATCAGATACACGCTCGAATCATGACTCCCGGTTTCAAAGACTAAAATGATTATTGTGAGTTATCCTTAGAAGACAGATATATGCTCTCCTAAACTTCTTTGTAGGTTTATTAAAGATCTATATTTATGTTGTACATTAATTTGGTATATCTGTCATGGTTTACTCAGCGTAAGCTATTTAAGCGCCCGAATTGATTGATCATTACGAGTTTTTTTTTTCGCAAAGCCCTAATTATTTTTCTGAAATAAAAGTAGCCTACGTTAATTGTTATATAAAATATTATAACATCAGTTTTCTGCCTGAGAAAATTCTGTCAACATGGGTCCAACCATTTCGGAGCTTATCCGAATCAAACAGACAAAATGCCGCGTCTGCAGTAGATATGGGAAATACTTGCAAAATTTTATATCAGAGTTTCCAAGTACGAGTGTGTAAAAATACCCGGGTCGAAAACTAGGTTTTAAAATACTTGAAAGTACTTGTATTCCTGTCGGCAGTGGGCACGGTATGCGGCGCTGTGCCGCGCCAAGCCGCAATAGTGTAACGTCTTATTGATAATCAAATGGAATTTTGGCTTCCTAATTTTTTTATCACATGCTCACGACTTTCTGAACTCTGCAGTCATATCGAAGCATTCTGGAGTACGAAAGCCGCTTAAAAGTGGCGAAATTTACTAGAGCAACCCACTAAATAAATGTTTTTAAAGAAAATCATTAAAGCAAACCTCAGCCCCGCTCTTCACAAATAGGTCGTAATGCTTTTTTCTTCGCTTCTCTCTCAGCAACATTTGCTACAAGAGTTCACCATAGTTCTCCTCTTCGAGACAATGACTTTAAAATATCTGTTCGTCTTTATTTTGTTCAATGTTTATTAAATATTTTGCAAATCGTCTATTCACTAGAGTGCGCGTGTAATACTGACGTGCTAGAGGTTTCCCCAGAGTGACCATCGACACGACATCAACACAGCGCTGGATGCGGCGTCCAGCGTCACCCGATGCTAAACGCGGGCTAAGTGTTTGTGACACTTCGCCACCTTAGGCATGTTGCGTTCCTGAGTCAGCCAGCAAATATGCAGTAATGAGGTCGAATGATAGATATATGTAACTAACTAGATCTCGTCTACCATGCTTATAATCATTATATTCATACGTGAAGCAAATACTTTCTACCCCTTTTTTTAAGCGTATTGCGTGCACGGACTGTGAGATTTGGTATGGTTAAAGTTTATATGGAGAAGGAGTGCAGAAAGCTAAAATGTATTTATATCTGTTACTAATATATTAAATTAAATAAATTAATACTGCGAATCCTAAACTGACCATTGCCATTGAACTTAGACCCCCAAATATTGACATTGTCGCTCAAAGAAATGTGACAGGAAGTGATATAATATTAATTGTTTAGGTTCATACTGCAAATGCCAAACAGAAAATAGTTTATGATTAGAAAGTCGCTGGTCGAATTTCGACCTTGGGGCGATGGCTAGTAATGATAAATCAGTGACTCACTATTAGATTGACGTGTTTAGAGAACAGTCAGTGTATATACAGCGGATGAGAAGCTTGCAGGTCGGCATGGCATTGACGACCGTTGATGGATAGCTGATTTCTAGGTGGTCGTCATACTTTTTGAAGTGTGCTTACCATCAAGCATGTAGCAGTGCTCCTCCTAAGCGCCACGTCGCTTATCTTTTTAGGGGCCCTGAAGCCGTTGCGGCTTTTACAGCTTCACCGAACTTTGGCGTCACTTATCAAATATGCACTATTTTTATGTCTTGACATGAGCCACGTCGGGCTGAGCGCGCTCTCTTTTCTGATTGGACGATTGTAATGTTTTGTCCACGGCAGACCGTGCAACGTTTATGACACCATTATTTAAGATAATAATAGTAAGAATTAATATACGATTCCCCAGGAGGAAGGGAATATGCATATAAGTATATATTAGTTAGCTCCAATTTACGAATAGAGAATTAGTCAGATCACGACAACCGCCCAAGCCGAGGTCCGGCCACTTTGGCACCCTTGTACGCGAATTGTCTAAAAACTTTCGCGGCTGATTGCCCTAAGCGCTCGCCCCCAAGTCCGGTGAAGCTGTAAAAGCCGTCCAGAAAGGCTCCAGGGCCTCTAAGGCTAACAGTATATTCAGTTCTAAAAAAACGATTATTATTGTATTGTATCTTCATCACCTGAACACATCTTTTATTTATTTAATACCAACTAAGTTCCTAGAGGCGTATTGTTGCTGCAGATTCTGATGTGAATCATCTTATTGAAAATTTAAAAAAACCCTCCGGGTGATTTCGGATGACGACAATCCAAAAGAAATATTTTGATACGAAAGAGAACGGAACTTACCAGGTACTCAGGATGTTTAACTTACTGGTTCACGATGCTAATTCCACCACAACTTTATTTTGAATAGTTCTTTAAAACACTTTGAAAATCCTGCTAATGTTTTTTATCAATATAACTGACAATTTTTTTAATGTATAAAATATTAGCATGCGATGCGCAGTGGTCAGTTTTCGGGAGGGCGAGTTTGGTGGTTGTGTGTTCCGTTCTTTTGAAAAGGGAAGAGGTAGCATATACTACATAGATTAAATAGATACATTATATACATTCATATGGAGTTACCAATTACTATGTGTATGGTGGTCGCGATCGCTACCAACCGGTTTTAAAATATCCATTTTTTAACATGAAACTATGAAATTCTATTCATTCTATTAAAAAAACGAACTTGGCTTCACGTCACCAACTTTGGACCAAAGCGTCGTCACACATCATCCACCTACATTGGGTCCGACAACCGGTCAGACCCGCCGCATTACATATTTCACATCAATAGTTATGCTTTTATAATTAAGTATATAAAGATTTATCACTTCAAATAATATTATATATGGTCCCATTCAAAGACAGAGACAAAACACTTGAAGTTTAAGTTGTCTACGATATTATCTAAAGGAACGTGTGACTAATCGTCTAAGTTGAACACTTAGAACTGTTCGAGCGTAGAAATTGAAAATGGGTTTTCTCTTGGTAACGAAATTAATAATCTTGCTTTTGAATACTTGCAATAATTTACGTATAACATTCAGTTTAGAATTTCGATATGTAACTTTTTAATCAGCCAAGCGAACATTAAAAATAGTCTATCATCATGATATGGCTATTATTACACTTTCGCTTTACCGTAAGTAATGTAGAGCTCTACATTTGTTTTCTCAGTAAAAGAATAAACAGAACTACTTTTGAAATATGACCTGACCATATTTATGCACTAATTTGTTTATATAATTTATGATCTTGATTAATGTTACCAGTTGTGGAACACATTAAAACTTGAAACTGAAGTATTCATCGCTTTATTACAAATTCCGTCTCCAAAATACGTCGACTAATTTAACTTCATTATGTGAACGCTAAGCTAAAGACAGCAGACAAGCGCAAAGGTGACTATGCATATAAGTTCGTCGAACCCGTTCTTAGGTCATTATATCGCCGGAATCTCGAATAGCGCTTGAATAGATATTAAAAGGGAGGGAGCGTGACCTGTGACCTTCTCCATCCGAACTTAACCATCTCACCATGCATGCCTACAGATTTGTTATGTATATTCATTGACAAACGTAATTATCTTGTAGACGATTGAATAGTTGCTATTTATTCTGTGACGTCTAACAGCTTTAAAAGAATCCATCTTTTTCTTAATATGCTAACGTGTCAAACAAATCACAAAATTGCAATAAAACAAAAATGAGTCTTAAAATTTGGACATACTTAACGCAAAAATTATCTAAGGGGTTTTAACAAAAAAAAAAATCATGTTATGTATAGTTCGAGCTCTCAGAAGTGAGGTAGACCCCTTCTCACTTGGATATCTGTAGTCAACAACGACCTGAAGTAGCCCAATTAGTGAATGACTCGACTACCTAGGACCGAAACATCTGGCGAAGAATGACGAGGAGAACTAACCGCAAATATAATGGGATAAGATTAGGCAAAGGGAGAGCGGGAGAGAGATTTTTTCAATTATCTTGAAGGCGGTCTAACCTGGAATTCTTGAATGGAGACCGCGTCTTTGCAAATGTAGTGTAAGACCCTCTCAAACCAGATCGAGCGTCAACTTGCGAAAGATTAATCTTATTAGGTTAGATCTAATTCATAGCGAACCTTGAAAGAGGCATATGCCCAAGGACTATGACTTTTAAAGACTGGTTTTAATATAACCTTTACAAAATAGAGTTGAAGAGACACCACCAGCTCGAATCTTTAAAAAATATCGTGTTCAAGTTGGTTAGGCAACTGCACTGGCATATATAGTTATTAGAAATGCCAACCGCTATGCAACTGTCCAAACTAAATTGATCTACAAAAAATGTAACATGGGAACTTCTCCACGTTTGAAGTATTAATACCATGTATCATCATTCAATGGAATTTTTTTTATAGTTGAACAGCAAAGTGATGTGTGCCGGATGGTAAGCACAGTTCGATCCAAAATGTCTGTCCATCATCATTTGCCAGTCTACAAAGCTCTGCTGATCACGAAACGTGACAAACGAACAGGGTTACTGAAGGGTTTATCACCATATGCACGATGGTTGCGATCCAATGCAGTACAGATCCCACCACCCCAAAATTAAAATTGTGGCCAAAAAGATTTTTAATCATTTCATCAGTGTTAACAGGTAGTGCCCATTATTGAAAAACTTTCTCAGTCCAAGCTAAAATGGCAAGGACTCGTAATGCGAAGACCCATTGACCAAGTTGTGAGGAAGTCCCTTTTCATGATTACGGGAAAGAGAGGACGAGGCAGGCTGCAGACTACTTGAATGACGAATGTCCAGAGAGACATGAAGCGTCTCGGCCTGTCAAACGAAGATATTGTACTGTAGTGACATCTCTCGCCACAACTGACGCATCCTAAACATAGCGACATCTCTGCCACAATTTACATCCTACATCGCGATATAGAAATTAACCTAACAATTGAGTATATTTACAAGAACCCGACAACAACCGTTGGACAGCTGCCCACCAGACATAGCACCTGTCTGGTCGGAGGATCCTCCCTTCTCAATGGTTACCCTCACTTCCACTAAAATGGTGACCCCGAGCATGAAAGTAAGCGCAGCCTTCGAAAAAAAAAAGCTACATCATCATCACTTCCTCAAGCTTTCGAGCAGCGAGTCATACAGCCAGCCAGCATCCACGGCTTCTACGGGTATCCTGACCATCAGCATGCAGCGGAAGCACATTCCTGGTCATTACCCACAGCCTTCTCAGCGACCTTGGCACAGCACACTGAACTTCGGCCGGTCAGCAAGCAGAGAAGCACTTCTCCCCTGGTTGACGCAGCAGCCAGCCATTACGCACTACGCAGCACTGCACCACTCCGACTCACTCGAGCATTCTTGCATCATCACCCTGACTCACTGGAGCATCACCGCAGACAGTTCGGACTCACCGTGAACTATGCGGCATCTGGTTTCTGGTTCCAAATCACTGGAACATTACACTAGCCCGGCAAGCATCACAAGATATATGGACGACTCAACCTGCTATCGACCTCCGGTCTCGGAGGGGAGTGATGTAGCGACGCCCGCCAGACATAGCACACGTCTGGTCGGAGGATCCTCCCTTTTCTATGGCGGATGAGGAACACTTTACACCCAGTTCCTCACTTCCGCTAAAGTAAAAAGACGCAAATGGTGCCTCCTGATTACGGAATTCGACCCCGTGTATTGGCAAGAGGCAAGGAGCAAGAAGAAGTATTTGTAAACCGCAAGCTTTGATTCCCAAACGACACAATGGCCAAAACAAGTAAAACTAGTATTAAAAAACCAAGCAAATTTAAAGCAATTTTAAAATCCTTTATCCGTTCTACACAAAATACAGCGCTTTCATCGCTGGATTCATTGCAGCTGGGAGAAGTGAGCAGACATCGTTACTCGAGTAATGAATAGTCCCAATTAGCGACAGTCGTTGCCATTGCAACAGCTCTCACGTGCTGCCATTTGCACTCTATGTAAAAGGGCAAGAAAAATATATATAGTTGAAATTGTAACTAAAGTGTAGGACATAGAGTTTTAAATCATAGATGGCTTGCTAATGACAAGAACAGTAAATTTATATTTTTATCGAGAAATATTTAATAGCATAGATATTTGTAATGATCGGATCGAGGTATCTCTCTTTCATTTAGCAAACTTGATCTATATATCATGAATCTATTTATTATTAATCTATAATCTGTGATCCTTAAAAAATAAAATATATAACGTAAATATTATTATTTTATTTATTTGGTACATATTGCTTCACAGCACATTTAACACAAAATATAAATTTGTTATGTTTTGCAATCATGTGGTGCCAATAACACGTATAAATAAATAAAATAAGTAATACGTAAAATAAAATAATATATAATTATTATTTTTACTATATTGTCAATTTTGGGGTAATGGGAGTCAGTTGACTTCTACTGAATAGAAAAACAAGTACTATAGAAAAAAATCTGTAGGCAATGTCAAAAAACGTGTTCTTCAAGATAAAAACTTCACCTCAGAGTCAGAGACAACTTCTGTAATTTTAGGTGATAACAATGAAAATTACGATACAAAAGATGCTAAAATTGGGTCCTTGGTTTGCGATGAGTTTGGTCGCGAAAATAAGTCATGGTATCGCGCCGAACACTTCCAATGGATTCAGCAGAAAGTTATGTGTGCGACAAATGCTGAAGGTGTGTTGAGTCTCATTATCTGATATAATTACTACCATTAAATAACTTCAGATATTTATTGATTCTTGATTAACTGACTCCTTTTCAATGCCAACTCGTGTCAATGCAGCTGTCAAATGCAATTTGCCACTGGGAGCTGAGATATATAATTATTTATAATTTTAAGTTGGTAACGATTGTAACTTATTGAAGCAACTATAACAATGTTGGCAGCGCCATCTATTATCAGCCATAGGCATTTTTTTTAATCACAAATTTAAATTTCAGTATCCCTTTTTTGAAATAGTTACAGTCTGTAATGGATATTCAATAGCGTATAATTCTAGAGCATGATGTAAATATTTTTGGTTGTATTTAACTGAAATCCTAGAAATTAAGCAAAGGTTTTTTTTTTCGTTTTTTTTTTATTCTATACTAGCTACACCAAGTTCAAATTATTTTAATTTTTCGTTATCTTTTAAACTATGTGTCCAAACAACATGCTATAAAGAGCAAAATTTACCTGCATAAAGTCGTCTTTATGATGAAGTAAATTTTGTTCGTAAAGGTTAATATGCCATGTCAAAAAATTATACTCATAAATAACTTTTTAATTTTCAACAAATGTTTTTCAGAAAATACCTTATTGTGGTTAATATTTAAGAGATAGGCATATGCTATCGCGGATATATTTTTTAGATATAATAATATTTTGGTAGAACATTGCATTTACGTATCATTAACGATTACGCCAGCGTAGGTACGCAGTTCAGGGGTCTTCTGACTTACTTAACAAACATCAATATTTAAGGCTAGTTAAAATTTGTTAACCTAATGTTAGATAGCCTATAATATTCCTCGTGAATATGGCTATCATATACAAAAAGAATGTTTCGAATCCGACTCGTAACTCCAGAGATAAGCCTGTTTAAACAATCAAACAAACAAAAAACCTTTCTAGTCTATTATATTATATAGATATATATTACCACTTACAATTGATTGCGCTTGATTATGTTTCCAACTCTCGTCTGAAGTAAAGTGACGGTGTGGTCTATGCTACCAACATACAAAGATATAAGTGCTTGGCTACAAACTTTCAACACGAGCTAATGACCCGAGCATTAGAAAAAGAAAGGGGAGTATTCAGATTTTGAAACGGTCAGCAACGCGCATGTAGTGTTTCTGGTGTAGCCACCGTCTGTAAGCTGCAGTAATCGCTTACCATCAGGCAGACCATATGCTTGTTTCGATTTAAAGATATTTTGTTACTCAAAATAACATAGTTCACATGAGAATTACATAAAGTGTATTTATAAATATTAAAAACATCCAGTGAATTAAAACAAAGAAACCAATTTCAGATAGATTGATTGCCAAAATCTAACTTTAATAACGTAAGCCGTAACGTTTGCCGCCATCATGGTATAAAAATACATAGTTTAATCACGTTTTTTATCTCCCTCGATGAAACCGATATCCGAACACTCTACCACTCAGCCATTACTGCTTCAAAATATCCACTCAAGTTCAAATGGTTACAAACATGGTACAAATCCAGTTATAGTTATTCGCTCATCTTTACATTTTGGTTTTAGAGTACAGCAAATTAACCCGGACATAAGAACGTGTACCTGTTATTATTATTTGTAGACAACAAAAGCCTTGAAAATATGAAGGCGTTAACAATATTTTCAAATATAACATTCGTGTTGAAATAGCGAAGAAAATTTTGTGTAGGGTTCCGCGGTGTTAATATTACATGTTCAAGAGCTCTTTGCTTAATTTTACGGTTTTTGTTTTTACTAAGACGTTTTATAAATAGACGCGTTTAACTCTCACTAAAAGCAATTTAAAAACGGTACAAATATTGTGATCAACATTTTGTAACAGAGATAGAATCATAGCGTAAAGAGAAAAATCTGTTGCTCTGAAAATGCCCTGGAAATTTGCTCTGTGGTGTGGGCGTGTTGGCCGCTGATATCTTATTCTTTTCCTCTTTACACAAAATACAAGTTTTTTCTCGCTCACACCTTTATTAAGTCGGTATTGAACTATGGACAATTGCCTCTCATGTACGACGCCATAAAGAAGAAACAAATGTAAAAGAGAGTCAATGCCGTATCTACTCATGAAATATCATTGGTTATTAAGGGACATTTTGTATAACTAAAAAAGCCTTAATAATACCCATCGATTATGCGATTTAAATAAAAACATTGTCGTTTAGATTATCGGAGGTCTATTAAATCTGGTATTTAACACGATTTGTTCTTTTTTTTAATTAAATAGTAATGTGTGTTTATCTAATATTCTAACAACGTTATGGGAATAAAAGATTTTTCTAACTAATTCTTGTAATTTTCAAAAATATGACGGATCCCTAGTTAAAACTTACCTGGGAGTTTTTGTGACAATTTGTAATGAATGTTCTTAGTTGTTTTTATTTATAATCCACTGTTGGCTTCATAAAAACACCTATTGTATACTAACGATTTCCGATGTCAGTCGGTGTATTCGGTTTCAATAATATTGCAGCGGAAGTTGTTTCAGAACGCCATCTATGCATAGGTTTGCTAAACAGAGTAGTTATTTAATATAAATTAGTAGTTGAATCATGTTGAAAAACAGTGTAATACAAGGAATAAAAGTGAAAAGTCGTTATGCTGTTTCTCTGATACCAAGTCTGCGGCTTTATGCTTCTTCCACCACTTTACTTGTGCATAATAACAAAACTTCATCAATTAAAACGCCACCATTTTAAAATAACATAGCATAAGGTCTAATAACTTACGTCATGAATTAAAAAAAAAACCACTTATAGATAGATCAAGATCCTGCCAAAAGCTCCCGACTTACAAATGGCTTACATGATCGTTTCTCAAACTGTGGTCCAGGAATAATGGGGGCAGAATGTGTTCAAAATAATAAGACCCGCCCCCTTATTACGTATTTCACAATAGCAAAGCGTTAGCAGAAATCGCTAAATATTTGCTTCGAAATAGCAAAATAAAATTGCGTTTGGTACATTATAGGTGTTGCATAATACGAATATGCGCTTTGTATTCAAAAATTCAGCGATTTCTGCTATCGCTTTGCTATTGCGAAATACATAAAAAGGGGGTCGTATACGAAACATATTTTTATTGAAGTACATATTTTATTTATTTAAAACATAATAAAATAGAGTCAAAAGCAGAAATAATTATTTTGAAACTATTTTGTTTTTAGTACGATTAGTAGACAGTAAAATTGAGAGCGCGAATCAAGTAAAGGAAGTAGTTACTGGCTGTTGTGGTCCAAGATGGAGGCACGTTAAGTCTAGTGGAAGACTGGCTCTCAAGTGCAGCTGCCGGAATCCACCTATTGGTGTTTGGCATCAGATTTCCAACTCGAGTATGGTAGCTAGTCAGGCGGGCATTAGAAAAAACCCTAACACTATAGTATAGTTTCATTACAATGGTTTTTTTTTCACCAAAAGCTCAGGCTCATTGCAGGGATTTGAACTAGGGTTGCCACCCGTACTATATTTTAGTCAATTGTACTATAAATTATAGAAAAATAATATAGTACGAAAAATACTATATTTTCATCGTTAGTTCAACTGTCACTCTTATTTTATATTCTTTTGTTAAATTAAACAAAAGACAAGATATTTTTTGCATCACGTCTCACAGACCACAGAATCTTTTCGCCTATGTTTTTCATCTATTCAACAACACTGTGGAGGATTTTTTTTTCAAATTTGTTCAGGCATTTAAAAGTTTTAGTGTAATAAAGAAACTCGAAGAACCCTGTTAACATTACATTGTTTTTTTGGTAGTTGATTAATAGTGATTAAAAACAAGTGTGTACTTTATTTGTATACTAACTTTCCAAAAAGTACTATATTTTTTGGAATTTTTTGAAAAATATACTTTTTTTTCCAAAAAGTTGGCAACCCTAATATGAACTCACCTTGATCGCCTGCGGTATCCGTAAACGCTAATACTGAACCAACATTGCTTCAAACGTATATATGTACATCATAACATCAAAACGATGAACGGCCAAGTAAAACCAAAATATTCACATGTAACAACGTATAAAAAATATGTGTTCATAAAAAATTATATTATTTACATCGCAAAAGGTTCATTTCACATGTACCGTACGTCTCGGAGAACCCTGAATCCTTGAAAGCCTCCTCGGCAAACACTTGAACGGGAAAATTGCTACGACGTCTACAGGCCAGCGTAAATTCTTTACATAATCATTTAAAAGGGTAAAATACACGAAATACCTTCAATTTCATGAAATATTTTTCTCAGTAAAATATATATTTTAATACAATAGCTGGAAACATAGATAATATTCACATCTTAGGAAATACGCTACCATTGCGGGCGTAGCTTATTTGTGGAGAATTCTTTTCTAATCTGATCGATATATATACTTATTTACATACACGTATTATTTATCTATATTTATAAGTCTGTACTTTCATGTGAACTGTACACCTTTTATTCAAATTCCCTGATAGACATTTATCTTGATAGTTGGGGAGCTGGTGTCAAATTTGGGTAAGTTATTTCAAGCAATTAAAAATTATAAAAAAATTACATGATGTATAATAATATGTAATGGACATTATATTTATAGAAGTTGGCGAATCGCAAATCGAGGATCCCAAAGAGAGTTTGCGGTTATATCGCAAATACTTAGTTTATGTATGACAATCATAAAACTAAAATTAAAAAATATATTCCAGGCAACTTGAAATCATTTGTAATGTTTAATTAGACTCAGATCTTTCTAAAATTGACTATAAATAGATAGGTATAGGCTGCAGTGACTATTAACATCAGACAATTACGCGATGGACTTCGGAGTCATAGTTTTCCGGTAAGTTCCATCTTGGCACGAACTAAAAGTTCTCTATGACTTATCTTTATCGTTCTGTGAAGCTGTGAAACCATCTTCCAGCATTGGCTGGTTGGTGTTCACTCCTTCTTACGACATCGGACCCTTCAAGCGTAACATGAAGAGATATTTAAGCAGGCCGACATGACCAACGGTTTAGATCTAAAGTGTCGAGCTAATACAAAAAAAAAAAAACAGAGTAAAAACAATAAATTAATATTAAATAGAAACAATGATTATTACAACAAAAAAAAAGATACTACTGTAGGTATGTTGTTACAATCAAATATCTGTATTTTTAATCATTTCGTTGTTTTCAAGGTCTGGAATCTCTACATATGAACCGACAAATTCCACCCATCCGTCCGTGTGATAAGGAAGATAATAAACAATTAACAAATTACACACATTTATTCAACTTTACGCATTTTTAAAACGTAAAGCTGAAAACGTACTTCAGATTCGTGCTGCGCTAAAACCCTGATGGGGGGTTAAGAGTACAACCTAAGTGAGAATGATTACCCTCCGCAGGATTCGTGCCTCGCTTGCATGGGTAAGCCTACTAGCGCAAGTACTCAAGCCAAATGAACTAAATCGATATTCTGAGTAAAAACTTTGAGGTGCATTCAAGTGGCAAAACATACATTAAAAAGCTCTTTTAATATTAGGAGTAAATAAACTAATTTACGATTTATATTTCTACTAATCTTCGTCGAATAAATTATGTCATGCTCAGTGATTATTTAAAATGTTACATTCCAAAGACAATAAGTAGATATAAAAAGCAATATAAATTGATTGACTCAACATCACTCAATCCAAAAAGTTACTTAAAAAAGAAATATAAAATTTACTGAGAATATTGTCTTTTTATTGTAGTCACCGGTTAAGAAGGGATTTCTCGAAATTGAACACCTAAAGGCCTTAAAGGGGGATGAACAAGTTTGTAAGGAAAATTATATGTTACGGTTCAGATTTATTTGTAACATAATATAGCTATACAATTAATGAGCCATGTATATCGGTATTTATCAAGATTAAATAAGTAAGGGAATAAAGGGATTAAAAAAGTTTGTATGGGAACTAATGTTTTTCAAATCAAATTTATGTGTGTTCTATTATAAGTCAGTTTTACCAGCAGTCTAGTAATTTTAGTATCAGACAGTGTTATCATCAATGTGGTGTATACAAACAAAAGGGGACTTAATTAAATTTCACCCTTCTAACGGCAAATTTGATCATATAAATTGGCAACATTGTGTGTATAATTTATTGATGAATATATTGTTACGACCTGTTACAACCCGATTAAAAAGATAGAAAAATCCTTTTCCCGAAATATTTCGTAGCAACTACAACTAATGTTCTCGTCGTAGACAACCGCAGCACATGTTTGTGTAAACATCACAGTTTACACACACATGTATAGGGCTTGTTGCCTCGATTACGTCATCGAGTAGGCATAGCAACTAAACATCGAGAAAATTAGCGATGATTCACGATTTTTCTGCAATCGTTTAGAGTAGGTATTTAAGCGGCTAAGGCGCGGCGTCGAGTTAGTTCACTTTTAAATTATAAAGTGATAACATCGAGCGATAAAAGGAAGCGAAACCACAGTGAAATAAATAACAGTGTTGTGAGTTCGTTAAATTTGTAACTGTAGAATTCGAATAAAACTTCTTCACGTCAATCATCGGCATTTTTATTACCCACGAGTGTAACAATATGAATAATAACCAATATCAAAATAAAAATAAAATCCAGCAGAACTCTACTATAATAACCTACGCGAGCACAGCCTTTAACGGAAAGCTAGTACTTAATAATATTGTGATGGATTATGATTACGGATTTATTCGATATCTATTTTTAAATAAGTTTCTTTTTCATGGATTTAACAAAACACAAGTATCAAATTGGATAATCTATACATATTTGACAAAAAGTAAAAATAGTACCTTAGTGGCATACATCATTTACTAAAAATTCGAGAAAGATTTGCTTTTGTTTTGATTGAATCAGATGTTTGAATCCATAATGGCTCTGTAGTATCTGGTACATTCGTACGATGCATCAAAGTATAGGAAGGAACTCGATACCTAGTTAACGTATGGTAAACGTACTTAGACTACTAGATACTAGAAGGATGATTGGAATGTCTATCATTAGGCAATTAACGGTGTGTTACCGTACTTGCATTAAGGACCAGTTTAACTAGCCACCGAGCCTTATTATGCTGTTAGACCTTCTAAATACGTCCTAACTCAACTAGAACTAGTTTCAAAGCCACAGCGCCTTAGTATGTGGTCAGACTTCTAGATAAGTCCTAACTTGCCAATCTCGAGTAGAATATAGGTACAACTGAAATCATTGATTCAAACGAAGCATAGAATCATAAAAGGCTTCCCTGATACAATATTAAATTCGATGTACCCTGTTATAACATGATAAATTAATTTATTTCCCGCATTTATGCTGGTGCATTTTTAAATTTGACTCAGTCTTTCGTGGAAAATACACAGAAAGTTTTATTTTTCGTACGCCGTCAAAATATAAAATCTTGGCTAACGTCTAATGGTTTTCGTTGAATACGGAATAGGTTTGGAACTGCATTTTCCATTATTTGTGTGTACTGAGTTTTTATTTTTCTAGTTATAGGTACTTTTTTGACGCGTTTAGTAGAGGGTAAAGTTGAAAACTTTGTTAATGATGTTGCGAAAAAGCGATGATAGCTCAGACGTAGTGTACTTGAATATTGCGCCAATCGACGTATATTTAAATCTTGCTGGGTAGTAAGACATGACGATTGTATATGACTGCCACTGCCGACTGTGCAACCTGTCATAATGGCATACTTAAGCATATCGCGTTCCAGGATCAGTCCGATCCAGTAATCAATCGGAGTGGTAGAGTATTTCTACTCGACTAAGTCGCGACCATCATGCACATAGTTGAAAACCCATCACAGCAGCTCCTATTTGGGATTGTCGCGTTTCGGGATCAACCAGTTTGTATTTAGCTGCCTAGAGGCTTGCAGCCTCGAATGACAATGACAACTAAGGTACTGAGGAGTGTTAGCTACTAAATAAAAAAATCCAAGAAAGTCCCTAAGCTTTCGGTGAAGGAAACATTGGAAGGAAACCACAGCATTTTCTAATGCTTACCTGGTTAGCTATCATCCTCAAGTTGAGAATTATCGTCAGGCTCCTAAAGCTATATTCCAGCTAGTACACTTGACAGTTAATCTCCCTCTAGGCTTAGCTCTTTTACCACCTTTAAGCTCATCTTAAAACCCATCATAGTGATTTATTAATGCGCGTCTCGTTTTTGATATCAGCTGGAGCATATCCAATTTATAATTATTCAGGCCGTCATTGTTTTTCATTTATACTACGTCCATAACTTCAGACTTAGTTCCGTCAATCTGTTGAAAAAAAACAACATCAGGTAGGATTATGGACGAGCGCTGAACCTAAAATGATTAAAAGAAGAAACGAAATTGGCTCTACGAACATTATTATTACATTAATTAATTTTTGATGACCGGTACTATGCAAGTCAATTGTATTTTCTCCCATGATATCAATTTAATTAGAAAGAATATTACAACTTATGACGATGCGAATATTAACATGTATGTGGTGATACAAGGATTGATACCATTAAGAATAAATATATATCAGAAGTATAAAAATGACAGAGTGACAAAGAAGTTAAGAGGTTATCGGTTAGTATGTTATGGACATGTTATGAAGAAGAATGAAACTGGTTTAACAAGATACGGGTTAAATAAACAGATATAGGATTAGAGGAAGATATAAGAAGGTATGGATAAAGGTATGGATGAATTGTGTGAGGAATGGGAGAATGGTGTAAAGTACTAACTGATAAGGGATAGTGAAAGAAGAAAACATTTTGTACTAACCCTTCTTAGTAGGATAAAGGAAAGAAGAAGATATTATAATGTTCATTAGAACATCAGAGACACTCAGTCCCAACCAGACCTAACTAAGCCGGCTTACCTGAAAATCAAGCATACGGTATGGTTTTAATGAAACATTTAGTTCTAGTGAGCACATGTGACATTTGTCACCTTTGTCCGGTCCTATGGATATGTAGGGAGGTACGTTGATGTGAGAAAACAGTTTTATTCATAGACTCGACATGGGTGACGAGACAATCATAGCAACAAAAGTGGCCCGTGCACATACCTTGGCCTATGAAACTCGGTCAGTATTTATGTCCGTTTCATTTGTTATAACAGCTTTACCTTTAAAAATACCGTCAAATTTAAATTTAATTCAGCCTTCAATATATGGTCGGGTTGGACCTAAATGAATCCAATATCTGGAAATGTCCTTTTCTAGTCATACAAAACTTAATAATCTAATAACACAGAAAACAAAATAGAATAAAAGCCCAATTAAAAGGCCGATGGGGAAAAAGCATTACAAAGCTGGCCACGAAAAAGGTGAGTCTCACCGACATTCCTTTTTATTAGGGCAAAAAAGGTTCAATTTATCATTCCTTCTGTTCGGGTACAAAACAATGCTCGACACTGTTAATTATGTTAGGACAAACAAAGGACGGCAGATGTGAGAAGGGTTGCGAAATGGGAATTGTAAAAAAATATGTCGACGACGGCATATTGTGACGTTTAATGTCGATGTAAAGTTGTCCTTTTATGTTTTGGAATGTTACGCCCAGGGAATATTATTTATAGTATTTTGTTTTGTTAATTTTATATTTTATAAAAGATATTAGTGAGTCATGATTAGTCAGATCTTAGAGACAAAAGAATGCAATATCTATTTACTATTTTATTTTTTCAAGGTCATATTTAACAAAAAAGAAAGTCGAAAATTCAATAACAATGAAATTAAAATGAGACCATTATTGAGGTACTCTCTTTCCAACAAAAGAAGATACATCTAAATTAGTTCATAAACAAAGAAGTTCAAGCTGAACATCTTTAAAAAAATGTGCGCTTTTTTTAAGTCTGTTAAAAAATATTTTGAATCAAAAACTTATAAAGATGATTTGTACCGCAAAAGATTGAAATTCTGTGGTTAGAATTACATATTAAGAAAATTAAGAAGTTAATTAAATAATTATTTTTTTTTTAATAACGGTAAAAAACGGTCATGGCAGTAATAATGGTTCATTGCGAACTAAGTTATTACAAAGAGCAGACGCTCTTTCTTATATTATTTAATCGTACATTTCATTTATCGGTACCCTGTCCCTAATATATAATTATAACATAACAGATTAAACAATTACGTAAAACAGTTTTTTTTTAAGACAAATACTTACGTAGTACTTAAATACGCTAGCACATGTTTGTTGCGTGGACTTCGGTTAGCCATTTCAACAATTGAACATGGGAACACACGAGCCATTTGAACGTACAACATTTTCAGTTTTAAAATATTTTGAAAGGATTTGCAGGCAATTTATTAGCCACAAATCAATCACTTCATCCATATATTAAAAAAAAAAACCCAAAGTAAACGTAAACAGAACTTATTTATAAAAATACAAATATTTTTTATAAGTATCGGGTAGTGAGAATTTGGCTTGTTCAATGTCCATAAGCGAAATGAATACGCCACAAATTATGTGTATGTATGTAAATCAGCCTTTTCTGACATCGTATTAATAAGAAATTCTTTATGATCGCCACAAACACCTTAATATTAATTATAAAAATTTAAAATTACAATCAAGAAATTAATAAAACTAAAGTACCTGTTTGCAATGACAAAATAACAGCCTTTTACTAAATGCATATGAAAGTATATACGATAACTAAAAAATCACATTTTAAGATTTTTGTCTGTCTGTTTGTTCCGGCTAAAATCCGAAACGGTCGCACCTATTTTGACGGGACTTACACTCGCAGATAGCTGATATTATAAGGAGTAACTTAGGCTACATTTATTTTAGAAAAAAAAATTGGGTTCCGCACAAATAAAAAAAATGGTCATGGTTAATCAAATCGGGCGCTTAAATGGCTTATGCTAAATAAACCATAAGAGATATATCAATTGAATGTACAAATTATTATAGACATTAAAAAGACCCACAAAAAAGTTACAAGAGTATTTGTCTATGTTCTAAGGAACACCCGCAATAAGCATTTTTGTCTTTAAAATAGCCGGGAGCTGGGAACAAGATACGCACATATGTCCGATCGATGGCATTCTGTAGTCCATGTGAGCGATCCCGCAGGCACAGCTAGTTAATAAGAAATAAAGAAAAACAATGTATTAGTCACTCATACAAGTTAAACAAATAGTATCGTGTAGATGTGGAACGGTCTTCCAACCGACATGACACCTTAAATATAATTTGAATCACCAACGCGTTACCGACCTTGAACCCCCAACCTCAAGAAACTCTGGAAACCCTACTCATCACAGAAACCAACCACAAGGTTATTTGGCTGCGATTTTCTGTAGAGTGCAGGTGTTCCACCAGTCGGACTGCCCCAAGTAGAGAGAGATCTCCAAAGAAATTTCTCTGTGCCCTACCTCTTATTGAACCTCCTCTACCCCAAGGAGCTCCGGAAACCCTACTCACCACAAGGATACAAGGTTATTTAGCTGCCTGCTGATGAAATCTTTGTCACCGTTATTTATGGACTTTATCGTTTTTTTTTTTTCGAAATGACTATACTGTTAGCCATAACGGCCTTGAAGTCTCGGACAGTTTTTTTAGTTTTACAGGGCTTTGGGGTGAACGCGGAATGCACTCAACCGCGAAAGCGTGGCAACGAGCTCAACTAGGCTAAAGTGGCCGAACCTCGGTTTAGGCTATTGCCAGGTATACGACATCGCGATCTGACTTACAATCAGTTGCTGTACAGTCAATTTGCGGAGTTAATATAAAATTGCAAGAACAAACAATAATTAAATTAGTTCAGAAATAAGTTTACGGTTCTTCACAGTCGTGTGTGAAATAATGTATATAATGCCCTAAAGATCGTTTAACTGGTGCCCGTTTCTGAAGATCGTTTCTCGGGTCTCACTGACCCTTGTTACGACATCTCCGTGGTGCTATTTCAATAGCTCGCGTACCTACTAAGGGATTTGCTCGGCGGTTTACTACGTAACCCTCAGAGGAAGGGTTTCCGTATTTTTACTATTGTTTTGAAAACCACTTTAACTTTTTAACAAGAATTTATTCATCGATTAAGTATTTTTAATAATGATGTCAATATCAAGTAATCGATATAATTCTTACCAGAATCTCGCTCGCTTCGGTAGAGGATAAAGAAATATGTCTATATCCTGTTCTACGACATAATCAAAATATAGGTGATACTCTAGTTTTTTGACGGGATCTTGAAGTGACATGTTGTGGTTGTTATTTTTAATTCATTTATTCAGGTTTTTGACCCTATAATATGTAATATTGGTGGCGTTTTGCGTGATATAGTTTGGTTTTTGTGCATAAGTGAGGTGGGTTATAAATATAAGCTGAAAGCATTCATTCCGAAATCCCACAAAAACTTTCTAGAAAGTTCTAACAAGGGAGCCACCATCTTGTTTGGATACTGAATCATCATAATACAGGACAATATAATTCACTCGATAATGGCAGTAATGGTCTTCATTAAAGAAGACCGGTTGCCAAGTTAGGAAGAAGAAGGTAATCAATTCATTTGACTCTGTGTTTTGACCCACAAAGCAAAAAGAGAAGTATTATAAGTTTACGTGTATATTTGTATGTCTGTTTGTTGCATTGTAGCTCACAAACAGTTAACCGATTTTGTTCTAGTTTTTTTTTTGTTTGAAAGGTGACTTGATTGAGAAAATCTGTTCAGTCGTTTGAAGATTATCAACTTTTTTCTATTTGATAAATTGACAATTATCCTTAAACGACAAAAATGTGGGTAACTAGTAACTACCAGACCACTACGCGAGTGTATAACGTTCGTCTATCGCCGAAGCCAAGAACGAAGTGGCCGATGTGGTGGCCGAGGCGGTGTGTTCGCTGCGCCCGCCGCCACTTCAACCTCCTCCCCGACCACTCTGAGCTTGCAGCGACGTGAAACAGCTAGCCACCCCCCTTTCTTGAGTTTTCTACTCTAAGAGTAGGATACCTAACTCCTCAGCAACTTACTGTACAGTATTTGGGCTGATTGAAATGAGGTAAATGAATAAGGTTACCTATGTCGTAGTTTATTACATTTTCAAATAACCTTGTTTAAAAATTTGATTTATATAACGTTAAATTGTTTTTTCACAATTGGAAAATTTTTATGTTAGAAAAATATATTCTCATTATTGTCATTGATTTTACACTTCATTATTTAGCACTTCCGTCACAATCCGTCACAAAACTTGAAAAAATTAATATTCAATATCGGACTAGTCAATATTCAATTTGATCATGAGATCCTTTGTGAAAGCCTCAAGTTATCGCTCTACAACCAAAAGAACCTCATGAGTAAAACGTCTTCTTTAAATTCCTATATCAAACTGGCAAACTCAATCATCAATAACGTAAACAGCTTTAATAGAATTTCAGTCATTTTTTACAAACTCTATTTCTGTTACCCGTACTATTATTCTATTTCTCATTGTGTATACGTTTCTACTATATTTGTGTATTAACCATCGATTTATTATTACTAGCGATCGCTCTAGGGTCGAAATTCGCCCAGAGACTTTTTGATCAAGACTATATTCTGTTTGAGATTTGCAGTTTTCATGAACCTAAACGATGAGTATTATCTACATCACTTGCTATCACTTTTCGTTGAGTGACAATTGCAATATTTTGGGGGGTCTAAGTTCAACGGCACTGGCCTGGTTAGGATTCGCAGTATTAATTTATTTTATTTAAAATATTAGTAATTGATATTATAGATAAATTGAAATTAATACGCTTAAAAAGGGGTACAAAGCTTTTGCTTCACGTATCAATATAATAGATATTTTGATGTAATATTGCATGTCCATCGACATCAGCCAATAGTTATTAGCCATTATTAGTATGAAAATGAGCTCTAAAACGCGTCTAAAATCAATGGAAATAGCCCAGCGATCAGTTTCAAAAGTTATGTTTTTCAAACCATTCTGATATCCAAATGAACTTTATAAATATGGTCAAGTTCTCAACGTGAACCAAATTTTTATTGTCATTACGATTATACAAGACTATCCCAAAGTTTGGTTTAATTGAGAACTCATCTCAACCAAGCGCAGAAACAATATAGGTAGTATGCAAAACACAAAAGTTCCGAAACAATTTTACAAATCATCAAACCATTTCCCCTGCACCATACTTGTAAAAGAAATTAATAAAAATTATTAATTTATTCCCTTAACACCCGTAACTTAAAACAAAAACTAAAGGATTTGTTGTCAAATCTAATTTCACTCCATTTTGTAAAATATTGTTTATATTTTATATTTTGCCATGAACTACTTGAATAGGTCTTTCGAAGCACTCTATTATGGTACCTAATTTATGCTATACATGTTTTTTATGATGCTGTTTTAATGTATGTTATAATATTATTTTTGTATGTAATCAGAAGATCATTGGAATCTGGGACACAAAATTATTTTTATCTGGACCCAATGAACCTCTATAGCTGTAATCATTACTGAATAAACATTATTATTATTATTTTATTATTAGTAATTCTTTATGTTCATTCACCATCAATCATTCCACGGGTCACAGGTGCAAATCAAATCAGAAACATCTTCCCGACTGTACCACACCATTTACTACTTGTCATTTTGTATTTGTATTATTTTAACCAAGCATTTTGACCAACAAAGAAACGGGTAAAAAACGCAACAACGCAAAGAAAACTGGATTATATCAACAAATAAAATAATCTATACAAGGATGTTAACTACTTCAATACGCATTTCCGTTCATGAAATGAAAAAGTAATTGAATAAATACGTGGAGTACAAAGTATGAAAATTTTTCAGGTGCACGTACAATTTATTTTTATTGAAAACATTCGCCTGCTAACGCTTCGAGTCGGGACGATCTCGAATTTTATTTTAATTTATATTTTTCTTTAATTAAATAAGACTGGGGCCGAAGTGGTTGGAACGTGACTGGGAGGGGTGGTACCATTACAGATTATGTGCGGTCCTTGTGATAGCGGGTTTGATTAAGCTATACCTATATCACTGGAATTGTACGAACCTTAGGTTGATCAACCTAATGAGACTGTAAACTATTGGTATATTATGAATTTGAACCTATCGCTTACATTTTCGTAAGTTTTTAAACTATCCAGTTAGGTTATTTCAAGTAAAAACTGCTATCATAACTCACGAGGCAAACGATCGAAGCTAGCAGACCACGGTAGCGGCCAGCGTTCACGAGAAACAAATTAGCGGTTGAAAATTAAACATTCACAATTTTCTTATATTTAATAGACCTCGAAAACTTATAATTATTTGTGTCCGTCCAGCCAAAAACTATTAATAACTTACATTTTATAAGATACGTCTACAATGCTTTCTTAATTCTGATTATATTAGTAAAGACAAAATTTTATTACGATGCATGTATCTATTACATATTCAAAGTTAGTTATCTTGTTAATTTTATTATGTGATTAATTTCTATATTTTTTTCTAGTATTTCCTATAATTTATGATGAAAACATTAGCCGGTAAATGTCTTACAGCAGGGCAAAATCATCATTGTAATTTACCTTTTTTAAACTAAATAATTTAATTGATAATTATATTATAATAGCTAATTTCTGATAAATAATCACCTTACACTTTATTGCTCTCTCTACAACACAACGTGCTACACGGTAACGTATCAATGATTTTGAAGTTGATTTTATCTATAAAATTGTCTACACTTGCTTCTGGTGTCACATTTTCATCTTCAGGGTGATAGCTAGCCAACGGACATCTGAAAATACCCTACCACCATGCTATGGTTTTACCACTATCGTTTGCTTCACCGAAGGCTCAAACTCGTTGCATGGATTCAAACTCACGTCGATCAAAGCGATGACCTTACATGCTACTTCTGAGCCTGCTATCAGTGCTTCAAAATACACTACGTTTTACTTTTTCAGACGACATAAATATATTTTAATTATCTCTTTAAGTGGGACCCACGTTTTGTACCTTCTAAGCAGGAGGGCGAAAGAAGCAAAGTGCTTCAATTCAAAACAACGCGGAGATAAGTGTAAATATTAGGTGTCTTATTTAATTTTTCTAAGTGAGAGAATCCTCGCTTTTTTCGCGTCTCGGAAACCTTTGAGTGCCCAATTAAAATACATTTTCAAGAAAACGTTTCATATTAGTTGTTGTTTTTATAGTAATTTCACTTGGTCAAAGTATAATTTTATCTTGATTGTGAAATCCTTATTTTAGAACTACAGAGTAAGTAAATTGTTCAAGATAATGTAGTAAACTCATGTATGGTTAAAAATCTATTTTTTTAACCGTCTTCAACAAAAGACGAGGCGTTACTCAATTCAATTTCAAATCAATATATATATTTATGGACGTTCAGCCATAACTTATTTGTTTATAAAGTGATTGGGATTATTCTTTTTTTTATGAATAGAAGATCGCTCAAGGGTGGTTCCGTTTTAATTTCATTGGCATTGGATCATCAACTTCGAAGATACACAAGGGAAAAATATCAAAAACGGTAAAATATCAATCCAATGCTCGTTAATTCAGCCCAGAGTTGAATTAATGAGTGAATACATTATTTCACTTTTTTAGTGGCGAGCTTAATGCCACAAGACATTTTCTTTCAGCTAACAAGTGATATTGAGGGATAAAAAAAATATCGTTCTAGGTAGAGCTGATAGAAAAATTTGTTAAAAAATAAACAAAAATACGCTATCACCGAATTTTTACATAGGTATTTATACATAGTAACTAGTTGTGCCTGTGGCTTCATTCGCGTGGACTACGGAATGCCGGTATTGTGGTGACCCCAGTTCGGAGGCCACCAGCCAGTTATTTTAAAGATAAAGTTGCTATTTTTCGTGGCTCACTTCTTTTTCTAAAATAAAAGTAGCCTAGGTTAATCCTTATAATATCTGCCAGTGAAAGTACCGCCAAAATCGGTCCAACCGTGTTGGAGCTTTTCCGGCAGAAACAGACAGACTTCAAAAATGTAAAAAATATATTTTTTGTTATAGGTATAATACTATATATACTTTCATATGTATATTGTAAAAAGGCTCAAGTCCGGTGAAGCTGTAAAAGCCGCAGCGGCTCTGTTTTTGGATAGGGCCCCTAAGGCTAACAGTGTAGTCAGTACAAAAAAAAAAAAAAAATTGTAGAAAGCAGTTATTTTAACATTACAAACAGGCATTTTATTAATTATATAAATATACAAAATCTTGTAGAAATGTAGATCACAACCTTTCTGTATCTTGATTATTACAAGTTAGTAATGTATTTACCATCTTGAAGATGACGTGGCATCGCATGTCGTAGTCGTATTACTGTTACCGTGAAAGACTTTAAATACAGTGTTTATCTGTGGTAAGTGTTTGTGGCCCACAAGGGTTTTGCTGTTAACAAATGGGAAGATTACTTTTTTTTTCAGTATACGTAGTATAATATATAGGTATATATTTCTTAACCTCAATTTATACTTTAATTTATAATACAACTGGCTGACGAATAAGGAAAAACATGAAAAAACAATATAGTGGGAAAATAAATAAATGTATATTAAGCGCAAAACTTCCCTCGGGAAGAGGCTTTTTATCAATAGGACATTCATAGGCTAGTTTATCATAATAAAGTAGATTAAGACATTAATTTCTATTTGATATTTCTATATTATTATTATTTTAATATGATTTTTAATTCTATAAAAGCACAGACTTTAAAGCATTTTCCCTTTGTGCATCGGAGAGAGGCTTTGTTAAAAAAGTGTCACTAATTTCTAAAGGCTTTTCCGGGGGCGGAAAGAGGCCGTTTTAAGATATTGCTCGTACAATTCCTTTTTAATGAGACGCCTTTAAGAAACGTCGGAGGGTTGCGCCTTGTTCGTTCATGCATGACGGACAAAATTACTCGTCCCATAATAGACTTTCAAATATTTATACACTTCGTCCATGCCTAATTACAACTTATTGAGAAAATTAATATGAATTTGACATTATTTTATTTTAAGCTAATTTATTATTTTGGGAATATTATCTTCAGCCAATCACGGCTTAGTTTTTAATTGAATTGGAAAATGTAAAATCATCCAAACATACCTTGGAAATTGAAAAGCTTTACCTAGTATTTAAATCTTTTTTACAAACCCGTACTATTACTTTATTTCTTTATAATTTCGTATCATCTTCTTCTTCGTTTTCTTCATAAATATAAAATCGATGTTTGTATGTATGTTACTTCAAAACGGCTAGAGGGATTTTGATGAAATTTTTAGACAATCTTCATATTAGCCCAGCGGGTGATCCTGTAAAGTTTGGTAGCGATCGGATCAATGTTCTCTATGGACTACAAAACGGTACAATAAGGTGTGGCCGGGTTTGCTATTTGTATGTAGTTTGTATATTGTTGTAGTTTGTGTTTGAAAAAAGTAGACTTTTTCTGTATTTACCATAGCTTTAAGTGTCTTATTATGTTTTGATCTACAGTTTTATGTTCAACGATATCGTCAACCATTCATCAGTAACATTATCAACCATTATCATCATCATCAATCATTTTATGGGGTTGTGTGAATCGTATGAAATTGCACGAAATAAAATTACCTATGTGAAATTGCAAACATCTTCACGAATGTACTGGGGCACCATTCCGACTTCAACAAAAGACTGGAGGGAGGTTACTCAATTCGAATGTATTTTTTTTATGGATGATCAGCCATAACTTCTTTGTTTACTAACCGATTTGGATGATTCTTTTTTTGTTGGAGAGGAGAATACCTCAAGGGTGGTCCCATTACAATTTCTTTGTCACTGAACCTTGAACTTCGTGGATACACCATAGAAATCTTCAAAATCATTGAATTTGATTTTCTTTATAGTTAAAAATTGTCTTGTTAATGTTATATATGTATAGTAATAAAATAGACTGAGTTGTAACCTCAACATTTTGTATACAACATAAAAATAAAGTTAGAGACGCAATATTGTAAAAAAATACATAACTTGGAAAATTTAGTATTATTTTATTTTAACTACTTTTATTTATTTTATACAATGAACCAACGTTGAGCGTTGTTTGGAGTGATTAATTATTTATAATTAAATCCGATTAAGTTATAGGCATCATACCTAATAGCATACTTCACCTGACCGAATTTCTGGCTTTAACATCTTTGAAACCAACCAAAAAGTATCTTCTAAAGGCTTAGATATTTCACTCTAGAATAAGAGATACTTCCTAGCTCACCGCCGTTACCATTTCCTACAGTCTAGCCAATCCTTCCATTAAGATAGCTGACCTCAAGATTACCATTATAGAAGTCTTATATTTGTTTTATACTCAGCCAAAAAGAAACTTAATCTAATAATATACATGAGAAAAATTACATATAAGTAGGTGTTTTTATTAATTTTATGAAATCTGCAATATACACCTACATATTTTTATAAATATACATACATTGTTAATTGTTTCAAAAATGAAATCCTCTACGAAACGCGGCAAAAAATATAACTAAACACATTTTATTCTATGGTATCAAAAAAAACTTTTTAAATGAGGAAGTATACAGTTTCCCTATAACAAGAATATTATTTGTAGCCCAATTCCCAAATCTGAAAAATAAACTATAAAATACCGAATACGAACAAATTTAAAGACTCAAATCAAGTCAATACGGGTGCGCCTTTCGTTCTTACATAAACATTTCTCTGTTTTTATTCTCAAAGTGGACATATTTAATGCTTTCATTGTACAAAACTACGCAATTATTGTGTAAATTTTTACATCAACATTTACTAACGAGGCTACATTGGGAATTTAGGTAAAGACATATTATATTATGATATTATATATTGTGGTCGTTTCATATCTCATTTACAACATATTTTGATATATATTTTAATGTTCTATTCTATTATAATAATTCTATACAATTCATAAAACTGAAGTGTACCGATCCTAACGGAACTTTCAGTGGTACATAGGAAGTAACTTAGTTTTATAGGGAGTAACTAAGGCTACTTTTATTTCTATAAAAATGAATAGGGTTCCGCATAAATAAAACAAAAACTGGTCATGGTTAATCAATTCGGGCGCTTAAATGGCTTATACTGAGTAAAACATAAGGGATATAGCAAATTAATGTACTACATAATTGTAGACATTAAAAAGACCTACAAAAAAGTCACTGAGAGTTTCCATTTATCTTCTAAGAAACACCCACAATAAGCATTTTTGTCTTTAAAACAGGCAACGGGGAAGCAAGATTCGCACGTGTGTCCGATCGATGGCATTTTGTAGTCCACGTGAGCGAAGCCGAGGACACATTTAGTTATGTATATTAGTTGTTTAACACTTTTGACATTTATCCTTTATTGGTTAATTAAAATCGGGTATATCGACTCGATCGTATCTCTTTTTACAAGCTTTTGTTTATATCGTTTTGTTAGTATGGGTCAAATAATGCAACTATATTTTAAAACAGTTACCCAGAACAGAATGAGCTAAAACTTTGCATACACATTTAGTTTCGATGACAATGCATGGTTAGCTATGTGACGTCATTCTAAATCTAATATGGCAGTGGAAATAAGCGGGCGAAATTAGCAAAGAAACGAATAAATAATATACAATGGATGTCAGCAAGTAACGTCTCTATCAAAAAAAAAAGTTTCTTTAGTCAACTTTGACTATATTAAAAATTATTTAATTAGAAAAAAGTCTAAGCTAGGTTAAGATGGTGTCAAAACTACCAAGATATAATTCAAATTGATCAAACAGCTGCATACCATTAAGAGAAAATGTTAATTGTGGAATATGTACCAAAGAATTGAACATTGATTATCTTCACTTTGATGAACTCTAAGTACTTCAAATTCATTGTTTTATCTGTGCTTGAATATTGTAATTTCCACTACACGAAAAATATACACTGTGCAATGTGCTGTGGTTTGTATTATACAATAATACACTGTGCATTGGGTATTATTAATGGCAGCTTTATTTGAAATTCAGTTAATTAAGAGAAGTAGTTACATTTTTTGGAGGTTTCTCTCTACCTCACCCTCAAATTTAAAATTTATAGCGAGGGGCTTAAAGAGAGGTAGGGCACAGATAAATTTCTTTAGAGATTTCTCTCTACTTGGGGCAGCCCGACTAGTAAGATAACTTCACCCTACCCATAGAAGATCGCAGCCAAATAACCTTGTGCTGTGTTCCTGTGGTGAGTAGGGTTTCCAGAGCTTTTTGGGGAAGAAGGGGCTTAAAGAGAGGTAGGGAATAGATAAATTTGTTTACAGATTTTTCTGTAATTGGGGCAGCCCGACTAGTGGATACCTTAATCTTACCTATAGAAGATCGCAGCCAAAGAATGTCATGTTGTGTTCCAGCGGTGAGTTGGGTTTCTATAGCTCCTTGGGGAAGAAAAGGGTGTAAAGAGATGTAGGGCAAAGATAAATTTCTTTAGACATGTCTGTCTATTTGGGGCAGCCCAACTAGTGGGATACCTTTACCCTACCTTGATCGCAACCAAATAATCCTGTGTTGTATTCCTACGATGAGTAAGGTTTCCAGAGCTCCTTAGGCTAGGGAGGTTCAAGGCCGGCAACTACCTATGGTTTTACAAGCGTCCATAGGTTTCGCCTTACTGACCACCATTGTTGTACAAAAAAAATTGTTTCTTTTTGTTTTATTATCTTGCCGTCATCGAAAACAATATCATCCAAAGGGGAAATACAGTACAATAAAAAATGCAATGCGATAAAAAACTGCCGTGTTTATAGTTGTATTACATCACTAGTTATAAGATTGTCTATGTACGAGTCTATGGTTTATATTAGTATGTCGTTTTCAGAAAATGTCAAATAAAAGTACGTCTACAAGTTAAGCTTTTTATGATTAAAATCCTACATCATCTGGCCCACCATTCGAGCAAAACATCACAAAAACATAATACAATAAAAAAACAACATTCAACCATGAGCTTGCTGGCAAACGTGTGTGTTACTTAAACTAATGATAAAACTAAAGCGTTGAGTTACATTTTATAGAAAAAACTAACCAAGCTTTATCAGTTTGAATATAAATATCATAGTGACGACATATTACCACATTCAGAACATAAACTGGAATCGTTAAACTAAGCCACGCTTTGTCCGCTTTCGTTTTATCTCTCGGATCGCAATAAACTTATAAAAAAATATTGCCCATACACTGAATGGTAGGTATAAAATTATCTTATCTGCGTTATACTAAAAACCGAGTACCAATAGCTCCTACACATTCATATATAAATTACATTAACTTTATCAGCGGCTACGCACGGGTGATGTTGATTGCTTATTATTACATCGTTCATTGTTTATCCCATGAAATAGACGAGAGAGCGCCCTCGCGCGCCGGCGAAAATTTTTCTTTATTAATTTTATAGTAGCACGAGAAAGTGACGCCACCGTCCAAATTAAAAAAAAAATATTTTATTCACTGTACATGGACCCTAAGAAGGCACTTAAGAACATAACTTTCCTTTGCTAAACCCATAGAATTATGAACTCGGCGTGTTGAGTAGTGAGCGGACTTACTCTATGGCTAAACCAGATACTGAAATTAATTACCAAATTAGCCGCTTTGTTTACTTCAAAAATAGACTATACAACAAAGAGCTATCAACTTTTAGTTAGTTTCTTGAGAAACAATACAGTATGAAAAAAAACTTATTACTCTTCGCATAAGAATATTAACGAAATGTTAAAGTTCCTCGTGAATATACGCTCTAAGTTATTCCACTATAAAGTGCGGAGACTACAATTACAGGTTGTAATTATGCAAAAAAGTTACCCTCGGCAAACAGCAAGGCGGGAGGAACTCAAAGAATCGTCTTAGATGGACTACAAGCTGCGAATATTTTTATATAATTCGAAACAAGACAATTTTTAACAAAAAAAAACTAGCTTCAATTATTCTGAGGAGATCTCTAGTGTATTTTCAAAGTCGAAGGTCTAATGCCAATAAAAATCAAAACGGGACTACCCTTGAGGTAAATTCTTTTCCAAAAAAAAAGACCTTCAAATCGGTTCATAAACCAAGAAGTTATGACTAAACATCCATGAAAATATGCATGTACATTCGAATTGAGAAACTCCTCTTTTTTTAAAAGACAATTAAAAAATTACAAAATTATATTGAAATAATTAAAAAAAAAATACTCAGTCGTAAAATTTAAAAAGTTTCTGTACTGGCTTATCAACCATGGAAATTTTTAATATAAATCCATCCAATTAGGCATCCAGTTTATCTAGTTTGTATTTTAAGAGGAACTATACAAATTTCGAATACGTTTTATTCCAAAAAAAAAATTTTTTTAACAGACTTCAAAATTACAGTGGTTACTCAATTCAATTTTTTAATGGATGTTCATCCATAGCTTCTTTGTTTATTAACCGATTTGAATGATTCTTTTTTCATACCTCAAGGATGGCCCCATTTTAATTTCATTGGTATTGGACCTTCCACTTCGAAGATACACCAGGGAACTCTACAAAATCATCGAAGTTGGTTTTCTTTTTTGTTAAAAATTGTATTGTATGGTAATTATTTGAAAAACTAACAAAACTTATATCATAGCATACGGTGAATGCTTATTAAAACACCTATCTAATAATAGATTCGGTAAACGAAAAAGACTATCTACCAATTTACAGAGAACGCGACGCGTGATTTAAATTCATAAAATAATAAATATAAGATTACTATAATGCTCACTCTATTAATTTCTCACATCAAAGTGAAAGCACTCAAGGAACCATTAGATCAGGGGCATTTTGTTCGAAGCTCGCTGCGCTGTGAAATCGACTCGTTTCGTTAAATAGCTTAGAATTACGACTAGAAATAACGTTTGAAAAATTTTCTTTTTGGAAACTCAAGTACTTGTGTACTATTTATTATAGGCCGATATTTTGTTAGTGACCTAAGATTTTTCCTTGTTTGCTATTTTTGGATTATACTTGAAAGGCCAAAACTATTTTCTTACTGAATCAATGTAAAATTTTATTTTATACTTATTTGATTAATTAATTAAAAGTAATCTAAAAAGCAACAAATTGTTTTGTAAATTAATTGAAGAACGTACATTCCTATAATATTTATTAAAAGAACTGCTATGGAACTTGGCACCCGTTAGATCTCAGCTCTTTTATCGATGATAACGACTACACCAAACGTCGCGTCGTTTCTACGGAACTCAGCCTCTTTTCCACATTTATTTTTTTGTTGTAATATCATTACTTTTTGAAAAGGTGCAGAATACCATCTATCGGTGAGCGAGTGAAAACGCTGTTGTAGTTGTTGCTTATTATGATTGAATTTCGTTTCAAATCAAAAAAAAATCCCTTTGCTTAACGATCACACACAGAAGTGGTCTAGGTTTTTGATGAGTGAATGAGTCGGTGATAAAACTGCTACTTTTCAGACCCCAATAACTCTAGAACTACAATAGGCGTATTCGTGAAGTTTGGGATTCTCGGCGTTCAAGTTCATTTCAATCCAATAATTTTTGACTTACAGAGGGTTCGAAAGTAGCTCGAAATGGCTCACGTGTAAAATATACACACATTTGCTTGTGTGTCCCCTTTTCCTTTTCGAACTTGGCTATATACTGTTGTGTACAAACTATGATTTAAAAAAAAATGTATATTGTGTAAAATTATAATAATATTCGTAAATAATTAAAAAACAAATAAACGTAGATACTTGATTATATTTATATAGATATAAAAGTTTACTATCTTTCAAGAATAATAATGTTATTATAATGGTAGCTTTTATGTTAATTATTAATTTATAACTTTTATTAAATGAATACTACCTCAAACCTCAATTTTGTAATTTTTATACAATGTTTTTAATGTGTAAATTGTAACGTACGTGAGTAGATTGTCGTAGTGTAATTCCGTAACGTATCTTTGTAGTCTTTTGTCGGAATATAATAAATGATAATTTATATAGTTCATAGGACGCCCTCGTAATTAATAATAATAATACAAATAAATATATCTTTAGTCACAGATTTAAGAAAAAGGCAGATGGAGCCTTCACAACAACAAATACAGGACATGCATTTAGCTCTGTATCCATGACAACCAGATATAGACACGTGCGATCGTGTGAATAGTGTTGCCAGGACAGTTAAAATAAATTTTACCGGTTTTTACTACTCTAACAGTGTAGTCGTTAATCCATCATACGTTATCAAACAATTGCTTTTTTATTTGAAATAAGGGGCCAAGGATGTTTACACACCAATATTCAACATAATATATAAATATATCTTGTTTTTTTTTAATTATTATCAAAGAATATTTCTTGGTTCTCTCTATGTATTTTGCTTTCACTTGCCATACCTATTATCCCTAATGGTTCCGTGTCGTAAGCATTTGAAATTTTTGGCGGCCATCTTGGATTGCAGATTTTTGCCTGAGACACTAATTGATTATGGTTCTCCATAATTTTTACATTGAAAGCATAATGCTATATTTCAGTATTTGCTGATCGTTAACAAACAAACAAACTATTTCTTTATTATATTATTTTTTGTTTTGTGGTAGTCAGGTTGTAAATAAAATGTTTTTTCAGCACTATATATGTACATATTATATTTTACTAAGTACTTTATAACTTCCAGGAAAATATTTCACCGTTACCTTGCAACATTTTTGTAATTTTGTTTTTAATAACTAAATAACACTGAAAATACTATCAAAATATGATTTGTTACCAATGGAACGATACTCCGTATTGCAGTTTTTGTTTTTCCGAAAAAAAAATTACAACACACAAGATGGCGAGGCACATTCATAAAATAATACTAAAGCACACGGGGGCTGACATTGCATATCATATCCTTTCAAAATTTACACAATTTAATACTAATATGGGACATTTTTGTGTTCTGAAGGCTCCATCTGCCTTTTTCTTAAATATGTATCTTTAGTAAGTAAAATCTTAAAGAAAGTCAATTAGTAATAAGGAAGCTATATATGAATACAGAAAATAGATAAATTAAGCCCCTCCTTTTTTGAAAAATTTTAATTAGCATTAGGAGAATGGCTAACTTATCCTATGAAAGTAAAAAAAAAAAACATTATTTTTAATAACATTTTTATTATTTTCACATTAAAATTTACAAAGTATCTAATAATTACATAAAAAATTATAAAACTAAATTAAAATTAAATACATACAAATAATTATATACTATCCTGTGGACGTAAAATACTTGTATTTTTCATTACATTTTAATGAATTGCACGATACAATGTGCATAGTTATTAAATAAAGAAATTATAACACCAGATAATATTTTGAAACTTGTTATAGGTTAATTTATAATTATTGCATTTCCATTGTATTTGCAATTGGCTGACTACTATTGTATATAACACTCGAACGAAGAGTGACATTTCTTCTAACTAACCTAAACAACATATAACACATGACTAAAACTAAATTAATAGCCATAAAACCATTTAAGAAGTATAATAAAACTTTGATTTCCTCGACACCTCTATTTTTCTCTGGATTTCTGTTTATACTACTTTGCCAATTTTGCAATATATTTATCAACTCCACTCTAGTCAAATTGTTTTCTTTTTCTAAGTCTGAAAAATTTTTGATAATTGGATTGAAATTGCTGATCTTTGATTCCTCATCTACATGTTTCAAATTGATTTTAGTTTCGTTATTGATATCGGTCAACATTTTTAAATACCGTTCAAATTCTGTTTGACTCTTATTATAATACGAAGCCAAACGATCGAAGGCTGTGGTGATATTAGCAAAAATGTATTTTGTGTCATTTTCATTCATAGTTGTTCTATTTGCGAAAGCTTCTATGAAGTGCCGCAATTCTTTCATTGTTTCTTTTTGAGTATTATTATAATAAGAAACTAAAAAATCCAAGGTTGTGGTGGAATTAACTAAATCATTGTTTATACCGTCATCAGTCATAGTTGTCTTATTGCCAAAAGCTTCAATAGAGTGACGTAATTTTTTAATGGCATTAGCAATATTATCAAATGTTAATGTAATATTTAGATTGTTGAGAGATGTATCTATGATTTCTTTATTATCAGTCTTACATGTAATTCCATTTACATTTTCAGAATGAAAATCTAAGTTTTCCGTTGTTACTTTAAATTTCAAACTATTCATTTTTCCCAAACTAACAAACTTACTACAAGGTATAAGATTACCACCTACACTAATTTTTTCAATTGATGTAGCCCTAAAATCAGAAAAAGTTATAGTTTTGATGAGATTATTATCAAGTGATAGTGTAGAAAGTCGCGAAGTTTTATGTAAAAGATTTGCTTCAAAACTGTGTAACAAGTTGCTTGACAGATTGAGAGATTGCAAGTATTCCAGATCACTCAGTACTCCGAATTGCATTGAATCAATATAATTACTATGCAAATTGAGTATGTTAATTGAACCGGTTCCTATAAATGATCCCGGTTGTATGTTCTTAATCAAATTAAAACTCAAGTCCAGAGATATCAGTGAGGACATATTTTGAAATGAGAATTTATCAATAAAGTTTATTTTGTTCATTGTCAAATTTAATACAAGTATATTTTGAATTTTATATATGTAGACATTATTTATATTGGCAATGTTACAATTCGGTAATTGTAAGTTCGTTATAGAAGACTTCTTAGCGTCTTTAAAGGTAAATATTTTTCTTGTATTTTCCATTTTTACTTTAGATAACACTGTAACATTGTCAAAAACTGTGGGATGAATTTCCATTTCTGGGTTCCAGGACAATTCTAAATATAGTAAGTTTGTTAAACTGCTAAATGCGTATGAATCTATTTCTAATATGTTATTAAGAGATAAGTCCAATTTCAGCAGTATGGGTAATCGAAAAAATGTATTATTGGAGATTTTTCTTATTTTATTGTTATTTAAAAATAAATGTTTCAAATTTTGCACATCTGTTATATTTATTTCAAAGTTTTCCAAAAGATTGTGTGAAAAATCTAAGAATTCTATGTCGCCGGTATTTTGAAATGTATTATATTCGATATTAGTCAATTGTCCGTGTGAACTATTAACAGTCTTTAGATTAGTCAAGCCAGAAAATGCGTTATCCTTATAAGTATGGACCCTTGCGTTCATTAATGCTATTTTACGTAATGAAGCTAAGCCCGTGAAAGTGTAAGAATCTAAAATATTTACTAAAATGTTGTCATTCATAATAAGTTTTTCTAGGTTATTTAATGATTCAAATGAACTCATTTCTACTTCACTTATTAAATTATGAGACAAATCCATTATTTTTAATTTTATAAGATGAGTAAAGAATGTCTTTTGAAGTTTTTTAATGTTGTTATTATGCACATACAGTAATGACAAATTATAAAGATCTTTAGTATCAAAATTTAGTTCCGTTATACAATTATGTGACAAATCAAGATCGTTTAATAAATTCAGGGATTTAAATGCTAATTTCGATATGTTATTTATTTTGTTAGAAGCCAAATTTAATGAAATTATATTTGTACTCATCGTGCTGAATGCTTCGTCTCCCAGAGATTCTATAAATGCCCCAGTAAAGTTTAACACTGAAACGTTAATACCACTAAACGTGCCTTTTTCAATTGTACCCTTTAATTTATTATTTTCAATAAAGAAATTCCTTATATTCTTACTATCAAATGCTCCCGATTCTATAATTGATATATTGTTATCAGAAAGAGACAGTGTGCTTATCTTACTATTATTTCTTAATAAACTAATTGTTATAATTTCTATACGATTATGACTAAGGTCCATATTTTCTAAATTTGACAGACTCTGAAAAGCGGTATCTTCAATTTTTTCAATAAAGTTTTTAGTTAAATTTAAAATTTCCAGTTTAACCATTGAAACGAAATTCGGACTAATAATGTTTGCTATTCGGTTATTATCCAAAAGAAGAGTTTTTAAATTAACAAATCTCACAAACGTGTTTCCTATTTCAACAATTTTATTATAAGATAGGATCAGTGACTGAAGCTGGGTTATACCTTCAAAAGTCAATATGTCAAAACTTTTGATATTATTATGTGACAAGTTTAAATATTTCAGTTGGCTGACGTGTGAGAACCAGTTATTTGGCAATTCTTCAATTAAATTATGGCTGAGATCTATGTTAGTTATACTTGTCGAATCTTCTCTTCCAAGTGACTCACTGTCTGTTCCTAACAACGATATTAAATTGTGTGATACGTTAATCTTATTCAAGTTCATATTATTGAAAAAATTATTGAGGTAAAATTTCTCAATTTTGCTATTTGTTAACTCGATGTCGATAACATTTTCCAAATCATAAAGCGGTAACGGTATTGATACTAGATTACTATTATTGATCTTTATAGCCTTTGTATTTTTTTTTACTGCGATCAATCTGTTGAATTCATCTTCCTCGTTGATATCTGATATTTGCATGTGCAAATCGTAGGTACTCCTATAAGTTGTTTTAGTTTCTATTCTATTATAACCATAATAATAATCATAAACACTATGAGTATATTTGATTTCGAGGCATTTCCATCCTTTAATAATAGCATCTAAATCACCTATTTGGTTCACGCATTGTAAATCGGCGGCACATTGTGATTCATCCGTTACAGGTTTATTTTCTAATAAACATCCTGACTGTGTTTTACCCACTAATCTCAGCATTAGTAGGCAGAGAATTATAAAATAATGGAATACGCCTGGAACAAAAAAAATGTTTTCTAAGGGAAGTATAATTTGGACAACTTCTATCGTTTCATTCTCTGAATAATAAAGAGTTACCTACGTTAACCGGATAAATAATATACATATCTCGAGTTATAAACACTATAATAGGCTAAAAGGCAGAGAGAATGAGATAGCGTTTTATAATAGGTATACTAGCGTTGTGCCCGTCGTTCCTCGCGCGTTTTTTACTGTGCAATAATTATTTAAATCTCTTTATTTTTACTCATATTGTTGACAATTCATATGCCGTATCAATTTAGGAGTGGCATGTATTTCCCGTGTAAAATTTTCATCAAAATCGGTTGAAATTTGTTATTGTAATGTACCATTTCTAATGCATTATTAACAATTCTTATAGCCTCTCAATTATGGTATGATTTTGATTGATTGATGTATGCTTAACGTCTACAAAATTTTATCAGAATCGGCTGAGAATTGATGGAAATGTAATTTTTTTGTAAGTACATCATTTGTTACGATTTCTAGAAGTATCTAATATTGTCAATTTTTATAGCCTATCATTAATGTTATTACTTATACTTCCCTTGCACAAAATTCCATTTAACCAGTTAAGAATTAAAGAAATTTTAAATTTTTGAGAATTCTTTTTTTACTATCACTAACAATGTTACTGTAAATTCTTATAACCAATCACTACTCATATATTTACTTAAAGTTCCCGTGTACTTACAAAGTTTTATCAAAATTATTCAAATATTAACGACTTTTTTTCTGGACATAATTTTTTTTACGATTTCTAAATGTAAAATTGAAATTTCTTATACTCTATCAATTGACCAATACAGAAGCATCCCGTGTATAAAATTTCATAGGAATCGGTCAAACCGTATGTGAGTTAAATCCGGATATAGAGACAGATAAATATTTTATATATATCTATTGTACCTATCGAGAAATTAAAAAAAAATGATAAAAGTACAAACAAGACTTATTAACATATATAGGAAAAATCCTATATTATAAAGAATAAGTACTGTCCACGACTTTATCTAATTTTCATTGTTATTCAAAACTTTCATTTTATTTGTTCATTATTATTAATCCTCAATCATACTAAAGTCGTGATTGTATTTGAATGTACCTAGCTTTCACTTCCAAGGAATGAGGCGATCGTCGTTAGGAGTCGGGTAGGTACTTGTTTTGCTATTAAGCTTAACGAACATCTATAATTATATATAGAAGATAATTTATCACTTGTAGCTACACAATTTTTATATAATATTGTTTTAACAAGAGAGAGCCTGGTGTTACTTAGATATAAATAAATAAAAAGATACAATAGAAAAAAAACTTACTCATTTTTACGAAGCAAATAACTTACAAATATCACTACTACTTTAAATAAACACGTCTTTCATAAAAGACTACTGAAGCAGCAATGATAATGGAGTTATTGTACATTACATATATATTTTTATTAATTTAAAGTTATCCCTTCATAAATAGTGTGCGTAAAATATATAATAACAGTTATTGAAATTTGTATCTACTAAATCCGTTGGACAGCGACTTCATGTGCAAACGTAATTATTCTTATAAAAAATACTTAGGGGCATTATTATAATGTCTACGTTTGCACATAAAGTCTCATAATGCCCCTAAGTATTATATAGGAATAACTACGTTTGCACATTAAGTCGCTGACCAACGGATTTCAAACGCTAGAAAATCAGTGTTGATAATGGTCACTGATATAAATTCTCTTGTTAGTTGGTCTTTGTATTTAATAAGTATAGATCATCTTGAGGATGCTATTCAAAAAGATGACTAGGAACCTTAGGTAGCTGGAGAGTTAATGTACCTATGTACATTGAAAAAGAGATTACATTCTTTGATAAAAGTACATACCCTCCTAGAACCTTACGCACCAATGTATATATATAGGAATGAAAAGTAACGGACGACTTAAGATCAAATGAATGACTGAAGCACGAATAAGCTAAAGACTAAAAAAAGGATAAGGGCGGATTGCTCGATACGTAAACACGAGTACACGGAGTTCGGTAAATTAGATTTTAAATAGCTCTTACCATAAGAAATAAAAGAATTTTTAGCAAGGAAAAACACTTTTTATGAAACTAGACACTACACTACACTACACTAAACTAGAAGTGCAAGATAACCCGAGTAATAAAATAATGCTATACGGTGTGACAACCCAAGGATAACTGAAAAAAAAAATGAAGATCTACGAAACGTTAAAAGAGAATTTGCGAAGTCGGCAGATGCATCACCACGAAAGGATAAGTCGACCGAAGACAGCTAACAATGCCAGGAAACAGTGTTGCATTGGTAACGGGAATAACCATTTTTCGAATGAGTCTCCACATAAACAGAAAGGGCTCAAGTGTTTCCGTTGCAATCAGTTCAGATATATCTCATCGGAGTGTGCATCTACATCTACAACTAATTACCAATCATATAATAATGTCGGACCAGTTCGCACATCATCGCCAGCTGACAACATGAAGCCGTGTGCTAAAGGCAAGTGAACACCACGTTACATATGGTGCGTTTAAAGTAATTAGTTTGCGTTTGCTAACGAGTTTTAGGTTTCAGGTTACGAACATTTATCGTTATTGTTGTTTGTTTTTTTTTAATGTGTTTAAGGTGTTTTAATAAGACTTTTTAAATTGTCGTATTACGAGAGCACTTATAGCTCTACATGTGTTTAATATGTAAGATTTATATTTTGTTTGTTTGTCTGACGCCAGGCAAGGTGAAAGATGACCGATTGTAGGAATGAAAAGTAACGGACGGCTGTAGATTGAATGAATGACTAATGAGCGAATGAAATGAAGAATTATAAAAGTATAATGGCGGATCTTTCAATAGCTTATAAAGACGAGTACACGGAGTTTCGTAAAGTAAACTGTAAATATCTCTTACCATGAGAAATAAAAGAAGTTTTAGCAAAGAAACACACTTTTCATTAAATTAGACGCTGCATATATGTATATTTATATAAATAAAAATTTAGGACGTTATAAGTAATTATAAATAATTTATCCTTGATACATTAACTAATTCACTAAGATTTAAAGTTTCCGTCACTTACACTTCAGGGATTTGGGATTAAATACCTACCAATATTAAAGCAATATCCAATCACATAAACCGCAGGATATTTTTGCCATGGCATTAACGTTATAGACGCTTAAAAACGACATCTTGTAATAACTTTATTATAAAACAGTTGTGTATTCATTATTTGCTACTACACCACTATCATGTTAAAGTGACGTCAGAATGGACTTGGTCACATGATAACGAAAGTAATTCAACTGAATGAACTGTAATGTCCGACGTTTCAAAACAATACAAGTTTTATAGAATCTTTTGTTTTTGCTGTAGATTATCTTGCAGCTTTCAACTGCCACAAGGTTAAATTTATTAGCAAAGGCCCATAGCAAAACTCATTAGCGAATATTGTTTAAGAAGTTGTTGTCAAAAATGATAAGACCAAGCTGGTTATTCCACAACTTCACGGTTTTGACATTGCTAACTTTTTTTATAGCCAAGAAGAGATAGAGGCCTCCCTCCGTGTTGGAGTTCAGCGCGTGTTATTCTGTTATGAGAGGAAGAAGAGGAAATTAGGTCGATTACTGCTAATTCTCGAATATGTATGGGCCGATATCGGATACAATGATATTTCGCACTTCCGGTGCAAACCCCATTTTTTCAGTAGAATCATTTATAGATTTTAGTATCATACAGAATTTTAAGACTACTTTCTTTAGGCAAGATGAATAGATTATGTTCGTCTTCTGTTACTTTTAATTTACAAGAAATAAATGCCTAAATACAATTTTTATAATAAAAATACTATATTATTTAAAACGTGGAACCCTCTCAACTTTGACATTGTGGCAACAAACTAAAATAATATGTGTAATTATGACACAGTGAGTGATAGATAAAAACCAAGAAATCGTTAAGCCAAAGTTTTGTTTTAACTTCCTTTTTTAAATCTTTTGTTGTATTTGTTTGAATTGCAGTATTTGCTAAACAGAAAATAAAAAAAGGTAAAAATACAGTGAAGAAGCATTCTAAAAACATTGATTCTATCCTTCACTTTTTTACCCGACTATGGCGCATCGAGTCTAATACTATTAAGTGAGCAGTTATTATATAACTATATATAGGTATATGTAATAGTTTTCTCGGAAACGGCTCCAAGGATTTGGATGAAGCTTTGTATTTAAATAATGTTTTACGTTCCAAGTTTACCTAGATAAGTGTTCTTCTTTTTTTCTGCAAGACACCGAACGCAGCTCGGTCGCCCAGGTATTGTTCATCTGTACGCACATATCTTCTAAACCTTCGAATGTAATTTGAAAAATGAGATGTCGATAGAAGCGTCTTGATTGTCCGCTAGTTATAGGCTGTGTGATGTAACACTGAATTTATGATAACGCTCTCTAGAGGACATAAAGTTATGCATTTTAAAAATAAATATTTTTAATTGTATCTTATTGAATCAAATGAAAGGGTTTAATATTTCATTTCAAAAATATATATATATATACTAGCGGTGTGCCCGCGGCTTCGTGTGCGTTTGTTACTACGCAATAATTATTGAAATCTCTTTATTTTTACTCATATTGTTGACAATTCATATGCCGTATCAATTTAGGAGTAGCATGTTTTCCCTTGTACAATTTTCATCAAAATCGGTTGAAATTTATTATTGTAATGTACAATTTATAATTCCTTATTAACAACTCTTATAGCCTCTCAATTATAGAATGATGTATGTTTCCCGTCTACAAATTTTGATCAGAATCTGTTGAGAATTGATGAAAATTAAACTATTTTAATTACTTTTTTTATTTATTCTAGTTCTTATAGCCCATTAATTATTTAAATAGTTAGACTTACCGTGTATAAAATTTCATCAAAATCGGTTAAGAATTAAAGAAATTTTTAATTTTTGATAATTCATTTTTTTTACGGATGCCAAAAGTATAGTTGATAATTCTTATTTCTTATAATTCATGGAATGACTTATACTTCCAGTGTACATAATTGAATTAACAAAAATATATATATATATTTTATTTCTTTTTTACATTATCAAAAATAATATTGAAATTTCTTATACCCTATCAACTGACCGATGCGTATCGGGAAATTTTGGAGAAATATTAAATGTACAGACAAGATTACAGATTTATTAATATAGATAGCTATATTTATATAATACTAAAAAAAAAAAACAAAAAAATCATAGATAGAGATATCACTGTGTGTATTGTGGTCACAATCCCTACCACCCCGCTATATGACTGAATATGCACCGGCTGATTTCGGAACTCCACAAACCGAAAGAAATTCATAAAAGGGATTATTACTGTTTGTATGGTATTGTCATTATATGCCAATATGAATCCAACACATTAACCCTCCTAATAAAACTCCAAAAATAATTAAAATAATACCTTATTGTACCGACTAACGGAAAGGTTTTTTGAAAAACGTGAAACCCCTTTTATTCCTTTCTTACCAAAAGCATAAATATGAATGGCTTCTTCATACAAACTTTCACCCAAGATTTATTTTCATCACATGTGGAATAACACAATGAGATAATTCACTTGTAGCAAAACTGTATAATCTAGATAATTTACCCTTAAAGTTTTATTTTCGCTACAAAAAGTACCCTATATCCTTTCCCAAAGTCCAATCTATCTCAATACCAAAATTCATCAAAATTGATTCAGCAGTTAGGCGTGAAAATGTAATAGATAGATAGACAGACAGAATTACTTTCGCATTTATAATATTAGTATGGATATATTACTGGGTGTGTTGTCCGTGATTTTGTATGCATTAACTCGATCATTTTTTAAATAAGGTCTCAGTTGTTTGTCTATGCTATGGATACTTGGTATGTTTATTTTTATATTATTACTTAAATATTATTATGAAATTTATGCCCTACGATAGACTACGTCGAAAAAGATCTTAATGACGTTAATTAAGCGAAACAATTTTTTTTTCCAAATCTACCAAATAAGATTCTTATATGGATTACCTATTTGTTGGTTCCTTGGATCATAATAAATTGCAGAGATAATTTTAGGGAATATTGAAAATCAAATCCAAAAATAAGGTAGGTGCGGGTAATAAGTGAGAGCTAAGGGAGATTTAAAATAAAATAAAAACTATTTGTCGAAATCAACAAGTTTTAATGTTAGTTCAACCTAAAGATCACTAACTGTCAAATATAAAGAAAAGATGCCAACTTCTGCCATAAACAAACACAAAATTCAATTTATTTAAGATTTTAATTTTTTTTAATTTTTTTTTTTCATTTTTTTATGTTTTTTTATTTTATTTTTTTTACCTTTTCAATGGGCCTTATTATACTATAGTAGGATAATAAGGCCTAAGACTTTAACAAACATAAATATTCAAAATAGGCTTCTAACAATTGGTAATTAAGATCAATAATTAATAATGATGCATTAATCAGGCTTAAAGTCTTAAAAACAACAACAAATTTCTTTGCTTAATACTTATCAGGACACTCAAAATTCTGTATCATCCGCTGACAAACCGACGCATTCCTCATTATATCACTTGCCACATTTAGAACATCGTCGACCGTGACGGTATCAACTCGCCTGGTTCTTTTACCTTTGGAGGTTAAGGTCTTTTTATATTTTTCTCTCTTTGGTGACTGGAGTTCTGTAATTTATGGCCTTCATTCTAACTGATGGTGTTTTTCAGTATTTTTAGTCGGTATTCAGCCTTCCACTTTGTACTGCTCGGACAACCGACATCAAGTCATTTTCAGACCACAATCCTCGTTTGGTGGGTATCGTGGTTATAGTCACTATAATGACAACAAATAAATTAGTGTACAGTTGTAATTACTTATTTATATTCCCAAAATTTTGAAAAGACAAAATAAACAGTAAAGCACGAATACCGATACAAAAAAAGAGGACATTAAGGCCTACGGTGGAATTTTGTAGGCATTAATAACCGCCGACAACGTGTGTAAATAAAAAGTAAAAATACTTATTCAAACATCAAAGGTCACAGAAGCATGAAATAATAGAAAACTATAGCGTAAAATTATATTTATATGCGTAATAATACAAAAAATACTTAGAATTGATTCGGACAATTTCTAATTATTCGCGCCGCGCAACCATCCCTTACAATGAATGACGCCACTCTGGTGGCAGTGAAAGAGCTAACACATCACAACCAGTTTGAGTTGCCATCTATTTTATCTATTTTAAATTATATTTTTATTACTTAGGCCTTATTATCCGCACCTACCTTACTTTATAAATTCAGGAGAGCTATCACATTTTTCGTGAAATCTCGACAATGGCGCTACCGCGGAGCTACTTCGCGGTCTGGGTATAGACTGACCCGGGACTAGACGGGATGCATACACGATTTCATAATTGATAGGCTATAAAATCGTCAACAATAATTTCAGAAAAATGTAAATTTTTTTTTAATAATTTCCCAATTAATTTTGATGAAAATTGTACACGGGAACTACATGGCGTTCCTCAATTGATGGGCCATATGAACTGTTAATAATATGTATAAAAATTAAATTAAAAGATGTAAATTACTTAGTTAGTCTTGCTCTAGTTAGTTTGCAATCGCGACAACCGCCCAAGCCGAGGTCCGGCCGGCCACATTGGCATCCTTGTGCGCGAGTTGTCCAAAACTTTCGCGGCTGAGTGTTCTCTGCGCTCGCCCCCAAGTTCGGTGAAACTGTAAAAGCCGCAGTGGCTTTAGGGACCCTAAGGCTAACAGTATAGTCAGTTGTAAAAAAAAAAGGAAAATTACTACTGCGTAATATCTAACATGTGCGAAGGCGCAGGCACACTGCTAGATGTCAATAAAATTCTCGAAATTCTAATGTCACTTATTTGTTTACATGTTTTGTTTCCATGATAGGGAAAAACCATGCAATAACTATGCTCTAGATGAAATGATAAATATGAGAAAAAATGTTACTCATATATAAAATAGCCCTAAAAAATTAAATAGAATTAACTGCGATTATTTCGCATATTATATAACGTAAACAATCTAACTGCTGGCAAGCTAGTTTAAACAGTTTGTTACTAAATGGCGGACCTACATGCTAGTTTTAAACTATTTATCTAAGATTTGTGACCATTTTCGAACACGTGACAATTTTGAACAAAAAAGAAAATCAACTTCAATAATTTTAAAGAGCTCCCTGGTATATTTTCTAAGTTAATTGTCCAATGAAAATTAAATTAAAATGGGACAACAAAAAGAATCATCCAAATCGGTTCATAAACAAAGTAGTTATGGCCGAACATCCATAAAAAATATATACCTACATTCGAATTGAGTAACCTCCGTCTTTTTTTAAAGTCATTTAAATAAGCTTTAAAAATCATGTTCAAATTATTAATTTTGATAAAGTATTAAATGAGATAGTATGGCGTTGCCATAAAAAAATACACCTTTTTGAAATAATATGTAATAATAATATGTAATAAAAATAATACATAACCAGGCAGCCGCCAAAATGAGAAAACTGTACACCTCCGGGGAGGGCCAGGGGGTTGATGGAAATTTGCGCGCATTCTGTAATTCAGTGATTTTACAGTTATTTTGCATGGTACATATATATAAAATTTATATCGATGTGTTTTTTATGAATTGAACTAACTGATTTTTAAATAATATATAAAATTAGTTCTTACAATACTTTGTCAATCTAAGCAAAAAGTAGGGTAAGCGAATATTTACTAGGCTTGCATAGAAAAACTCCAATAATTATAAAACCAAACAATGAATGTAAGAAATTTGTATTTTATTAACATTAAAAATAATACATCAATAATATAAAATTAAATAAACGCACCTCCCCATACAATTTTTTTACAAAATATGAATCAGAATGTACATACTAAATGAAATTTACTTAAACTTGGAACTTATATATTTTTTAATGTCTTTAAAAGATTAAGGCGTGAATTATTATTTTACTTAAATATGTACTATCTGCGTCTTAATATATTTATATGTACATAATTCATAGTAGGGCATCTAAAATAAAAATAAGTATACCTTTATTGCTATACATACTATACATACAAACTCATAACATAAGCACCTACTTTTTAAAATATGATTTAAAAGAATTGGGAGATATGAATTATCAATATGTAAAAAAAATTATTTATGTTTATATTACATTTATATTAGTTACACGATGTAATTTACTATGCACCTAATTATTAATTAAAGAAATTATAATACTAAACACGTTTTAAACGTCAAATAACACTCGACCGAAGTTTTTCTTACTAACATGTACAAAAAATAACACAGCACCGACACCGTATGTAAAAAATACCTTTATATTTTCATTACATTTTTAATAATTACGCGTCACAATATAAAACATGCCTAATTATAACGCTACAGAATATTTTAATATAGGCAAATTTATGATTATATACTGGAATTCCGATATATTCGCGATTGGCTGACCACTATTGTACATATCACTCGATCGAAGAGTGACATTTCTCCTCACAAATTTGAACAACAAATTTTATTAGCACACGACCAAAACTAACAATAAAGCCACACAAGCACTTATAAATAAATAATCCTAAGGACGTAACAAATTAGTTTTTTTTTTATTACGTTTTTATTAGATACTGGATTTTATTATTATTACAATATATAAAATTAATACATAAAACATATTTTATTATAATAAAATTAAAGAATATTTTAAAACTTTTTGTGAATTTATAATTACTGCAATTCCATTGTATTAGCGATTGGTTGACTACTATTGTATATAATACTCGATCGAAGAGTGAAATTTCTTCTCAAAAACTTGAAAACCAAATAACACACGACTAAAACTAAAATTATAGCTATACAAACACTTATAAAATATAATACAATTTTGATATCCTCGACACTTCTGTTTTTCTGCAGATTCCTATTTATACTATTCTGAAAATTTTGCAAGATATTTATCAATTCCACTCTAGTTAAATCATTTCCTTTATCGAAAACTGAAAAGTTTTTGATAATTGGAGTTAAATTACTGACATCGGATTCCTCATCTGTGTGTTTCAAGTTTGTTTTCGTTTCGTTATTGATATCTGTCAACATTTTTAAATAACGTTCAAATTCTGTTTGACTCTTATTATAATACGAAGCCAAACGATCGAAGGCTGTGGTGATATTAGCAAAAATGTATTTTGTGTCATTTTCATTCATAGTTGTTCTATTTGCGAAAGCTTCTATGAAGTGCCGCAATTCTTTCATTGTTTCTTTTTGAGTATTATTATAATAAGAAACTAAAAAATCCAAGGTTGTGGTGGAATTAACTAAATCATTGTTTATACCGTCGTCAGTCATAGTTGTTTTATTGCCAAAAGCTTCAATAGAGTGACGTAATTTTTTAATGGCATTAGCAATATTATCAAATGTTAATGTAATATTTAGATTGTTGAGATATGTATCTATGATTTCTTTATTATCAGTCTTACATGTAATTCCATTTACATTTTCAGAATGAAAATCTAAGTTTTCCGTTGTTACTTTAAATTTCAAACTATTCATTTTTCCCAAACTAACAAACTTACTACAAGGTATAAGATTACCACCTACACTAATTTTTTCAATTGATGTAGCCCCAAAATCAGAAAAAGTTATAGTTTTGATGAGATTATTATCAAGTGATAATGTAGAAAGTCGTTGAGTATTATGTAATAGATTTGCTTCAAAACTGTTTAACAAATTGCTTGATAGATTGAAGGACTGCAAGTAATCAAGACCGCCAAGTACTCCGAATTGCATTGAATCAATATAATTACTATGCAAATTGAGTATGTTAATTGAACCGGTTCCAAGAAATGATCCCGGTTGTATGTCTTTAATGTTATTAAAACTCAAGTCCAGAATATCAGTGAGGACATATTTTGAAATGAGAATTTATCAATAAAGTTTATTTTGTTCATTGTCAGATTTAATACAACCATATTTTGAATTTTATATATGTAGACATTATTTATATTGGCAATGTTACAATTCGGTAATTGTAAGTTCGTTATAGAAGATTTCTTAGCATCTTTAAAGGTAAATATTTTTCTTGTATTTTCCATTTTTACTTTAGATAACACTTTAATATTGTCAAAAACTGTGGGATGAATTTCCATTTCTGAGTTCCAGGATAACTCCAAATAAAGTAAGTTTGCTAAACTACTGAATGCGTACGAATCTATTTCTATTATGTTATTACGAGATAAGTCCAATTTCAGCAGTACGGGTAATCGAAAAAATGTATTATTGGAGATTTTTCTTATTTTATTGTTATTTAAAAATAAATGTTTCAGATTTCGTACAACAGTTATATTTATTTCAAAGTTTTCCAAAAGATTGTGTGAAAAATCTAACAATTCTATGTCACCGGTATATTGAAATGTATTATATTCGATATTAGTCAATTGTCCATGTGAACTATTCACAGTCTTTAGATTAGTCAAGCCAGAAAATGCGTTATCCTTATAAGTATGGACCCTTGCGTTCATTAATGCTATTTTACGTAATGAAGCTAAGCCCGTGAAAGTGTAAGAATCTAAAATATTTACTAAAATGTTGTCATTTATAATAAGTTTTTCTAGGTTATTTAATGATTCAAATGAACTTATTTCTACTTCACTTATTAAATTATGAGACAAATCCATTATTTTTAATTTTATAAGATGAGTGAAGAATGTCTTTTGAAGTTTTTTAATGTTGTTATTATGCACATACAGTAATGACAAATTATAAAGTTCTTTAGTATCAAAATTTAGTTCCGTTAAACAATTATGTGACAAATCAAGATCGTTTAATAAGTTCAGGGATTTAAAGGCTAATTTCGATATGTTATTTATTTTGTTAGAAGCCAAATTTAATGAAATTATATTTGTACTCAGCGTGCTGAATGCTTCGTCTCCCAAAGATTCTATATATGCCCCTGTAACGTTTAACACTGAAACGTTAATACCACTAAACGTGCCTTTTTCAATTGAACCCCTTAATTTATTATTTTCTATAAAGAAATTCCTTATATTCTTACTATCAAATGCTCCCGATTCTATAATTGATATATTGTTATCAGAAAGAGACAGTGTGCTTATCTTACTATTATTTCTTAATAAACTAATTGTTATAATTTCTATACGATTATGACTAAGGTCCATATTTTCTAAATTTGACAGACTCTGAAAAGCGGTATCTTCAATTTTTTCAATAAAGTTTTTAGTTAAATTTAAAATTTCCAGTTTAACCATTGAAACGAAATTCGGGCTAATAATGTTTGCTATTCGGTTATTATCCAAAAGAAGAGTTTTTAAATTAACAAATCTCACAAACGTGTTTCCTATTTCAACAATTTTATTATAAGATAGGATCAGTGACTGAAGCTGGGTTATACCTTCAAAAGTCAATATGTCAAAACTTTTGATATTATTATGTGACAAGTTTAAATATTTCAGTTGGCTGACGTGTGAGAACTAGTTATTTGGCAATTCTTCAATTAAATTATGGCTGAGGTCTATGTTAGTTATACTTGTCGAATCTTCTCTTCCAAGTGACTCACTGTCTGTTCCTAATAACGATATTAAATTGTGTGATACGTTAATTTTCTTCAAGTTCGTATTATTGAAAAAATTATTGAGGTTAAATTTCTCAATATTGCTACTTGTTAACTCGATGTCGATAACTTTTTCCAAATCATAAAGCGGTAATGGTATTGACACTAGGTTGCTATCTTTGATCGTAATAGTCTTGGTATTTTTTCTTACTGCGTTTAATCCATTGAATTCGTCTTCTTCGTTGATGTTTGATAGTTGCATGTTCAAATCGTAGGTACTTTTGTAAGTAATTTGATGTTGTTGTCTTCTACCATAGTCATAATGATAATAAATATTATTTCTGGTTTTGATTTGGATGCAATTCCAGTTTTTAACAATTTCATCTAAATCATCTATTCGATTCACGCATTGTAAATCGGCGGCACATGGTGTTTCGTCCCTTAACGGTATATTTTCTAATAAACATCCTGACTGCGTTCTACTTACTAATCTCAACATTAGTATGCAAATAATGAGAAAATAATGAAATACATCTGAAACAAAAAGAAAAATATTTACTAATGATTTCTATTGTTTCTATCTCTGAATACTACAGAGATACTATAAACGGGTATATAATATATCTCGAGTTATAAATACTTTAATATGCTGACAACCAGATAAATGGACATTGCATGTTATATTACTTGACATCGATTTTAAAAGTAAGAAAAACTACATTCATGGATTTTCAAAAAAGCTATACACGAGTCGGGAGTCGAACCTAATCATTTTTAGAAAAAAAAAGTATATTATGTTATTAAGGTAATTGGTAGTTTAGGTTTAGGTTGTAATTAATAAATGTTAAGTTAAAAGAAAACTATTTTATTTTGAAATGTTGAGAAATACTGCGCCATTATTTTATTAATGAACTCTTTTTAAGTAAGGATCTTGTTACTTCATTTCGTATTTTCAAGTGGTGATTTGGCTTTAAAATTTTCTTTATGGTTTTAACATTTATTCCTTACAACCTACATTACCAATTATTGTAATAAAATGATTTTTTTTCTCTAAAAATGATTAGGATTGATTCCCGACTCGTGTATAGGTTTTTTTGAAAATCTATATATGCAGTTTATCTTATCTTTAAAATCGTTATCATGGTTCTTAAAAACATACTTCTTTATCTCTTAATGTTTCAGAGTTCTCCTCACTGACCCATTTAAATGTTACACCGTGTATAGGAATAATCCTTTAAACAAAGAATAAGAACAGTCTATGAATTTATATTATAATATCTAATTGTTATTGTTATTTTAAAATGTTAATTATTCCTATATCCTAAGTTATAAAAAACCATGGTGATATTTGAATGTACCACTTCCCACATTTTAACTGAAGCTATCGTCGTAAGAGTCCATAACAAACGGGTAGGTACTGTTACCGCGATTTGTGTCAAACATACTTCTGTGTTTCTATGTAGAAGATAATTTAAGATTTGAACATACAAAAATGTTATATAAATATTGCATCATCAAGGAAAAGCATGGTATTACTTTAATTATATATACATATATTCTTTAATATTACAAATAAAAAAGTTGTTAAAAAAACTTACTCATTTTTACGGAGAAAATAACTTTCGATTATTACTACCGTATACAATAATAAATAAAGACGACTTACTTAAAGGACCACTCAAACGATAATGATAATGGAGCTAATGTACATAATATACTTTTATCAATATTTAAAATTATCGCTAAATAGTGCTTACAAAACTTATAGAACATAAGTAATTGTTATTGTACTAAATAATGTCAGCCAAATGAAACCGCTGTCCAACCGAATTCAATCTTTAGAAAATCAGAATATAATATCACTGAAATAAATTGTCTACTTACTCGGTTTGTATATTAAATAAGTTTATCTCATCATGAGGATACTTTTCTAGAAGCTGACGACCAACCTTCGGTAGCTGGAAAGTTCATGTACAAAAAGAAGGAATATTAGTTCCTTTAATAAAGAGCCCGAAACACTCCTACATAACGCACCAACGTACTGGTTTAAGATAATAATTTACCATGTACTTAAAGTATTATTTTATTTTATCAGGCTGTATTTAACCTGCATGCTAGTGAGCAGAAGCTTCCAGGCACAACGTATTGACGATTTCAAAAGCCCATAAATCAACAGTTTTGTATTTTTTCTACATACCTACTTACATACAAATGCAAATTGAATTAGTAAATGTACGCTAATTCAGAAAAAATCGTTGATACATGGCTTGGTTCCAACCTGCGGACTTCGAATCGATATTCCGCCAGTGTAAACCATCGAAAATTGTAAGTTTTTAAAACTTAATTTACTTTATTTAATTATATTTTTTTAATTTATAAATAATTTATTATTCATTAACACATTAATGTACTAAGGTTCACAAAGGTTCCGTCACTTACACTTCAGAGTTTTGGGATTAAATACTTTTCGAAACCAAAATATTATCCAATCACTTAAACCGCTGGATATTTTTATCCTATAATTAACGTTATAACAGCTTAACAACGATGTCTTCAAATAACTTTACTTATAACAGTTGTGTTACATTATTTGCTACTACACCACTGTCATGTTAAAATGACGTCAGAATGGACTTGGTTATATGATAACGAAAGTAATTCAAGTGAATGAACTATACTGTCCGACGTTTAAAAACAACATAAGTTTTATAGTATCTACTATCTCGTTTCATTGTTGCTATATATTAGCTCGCAGTTTTCAACTGCCACAAGGTAATACTAATTAGTAAAATAATGTTAAGTATTTATTTTAAAAAAAATACACCGGATGATCCCGAAACACGACCAACCTAAAGAAAGTCACTTTGACGATTTTAATTTTATTACTATGTGTATGGTGGCCGTGACCCCTACCACTCCACTTGATCTGCTGGATATACACCGGGTGATCCCGAAACACGACAAACCAAAAGAAAGTCACTGTGAAGATGATAATTTTACTACTATGTATATTATATTGGTCGCGATCCCAACCAACCTCTTTTGATCAATCTATGTTTTAATATGAGTCTCTGACATGATTCAGTCTGCATATTAAAAAAAAACGAACTCAGCCCCATACCGCCAACGTTGGAGCCAAAACTTCACCGCCGGCACCAGACCAACAGCCGGTCTAGCCCGCACATTAGATGTTAACAATAAACAATTAGCGTAGTACTATTATAGGATACGAATTCACGTCATGAGAAACTCGGTTGAGCCATCGTCATATATATTAAAATTTTATTGCAATCCAACTAACGGCCTGTTAATCTTTTTCATAATTTCAAAACTAAGACGTGTTAAAAATTTCCGGACATTTTTGTGTATCTAAGTGTACATATATAATCAGCTAATTAGGATTTCTATTCTTCTTTGTCTATTTCTTATCTACTTATTACTAATATAATAAAGCGGAGGGGTTTTTGTTTGTTTGTTTCTTTAAACACGCTTATCTCTGGAACTACTAGTTCGGATTCGAAAAATTATTTTTGTATGATAGCCAGACTCTCAAGGAATAGTATCTAACATTAAGCTATAGCTCTTAGCTAGCCTTAAATATTGATTTTTGTTACCCCGATTGTTGTTACGGAAGTCGAAGGCCCCCCTGAACTGCTTTATCCGCGTGCGCTGACGTAATCGTTAATCATACGGAAATACAATGTTCTACAAAAATATTGGTTCTTAGTATATCTAAAAAAAGACAGATATCTTCTACCTTTTATATGTAAGCCACAATAAGGCAGTTTGTGACAAAGATTTAATTAAAAAGTGATTATAAGCATTATTTTTATACATGGCATATTAAATATATATAATATATAAATAAAAACAATTTGATGAAATAAATTTTGCTCTTTATAGTATGTTATTTGGACACATAGTTTAGGAGAGAGTGAAAAATTAAAAATAATTTGAACTTGCGTGAAAAACAATTATGATAGAATACACTGGTGCGTTGGCGGCGCTGTGTTTGTCGGATAAAATTAAAACGGGTGAAACCGCGAGGCACAACTAGTTCCATTATATAGGGCCTGGTCTCCTCATATGTCCAAACCGACTGTCTTTGGTAGTCAATTCCAGCAATTGGGCTTTCTTGAGGTCCTTCTTTATATTTGACCACCACGTCAAAGGCGGGCGGCCTCTACCGCTCCTTTCTTCTGGTGGGCTTAAAGCAACTTTGGCCATATCATCTTCTTTACATCTTTATACATGCGCGTACCATCTGAAGTGATTATCGGACATTTTGTTTGTGAATAGTCCATTTTTAAAAGCTACTTAAATGAAGATACTATAATTAATATAATTATTTAATTACAATACAATTTTTATAGATACTTTATTAAGCCAAGTCAAGCCTACCACGTACCTCAGCATTTTAATTTCGTTGATATGTAGTGATAATGTACTTTATGAATGTAAATGTAAATGCTGTTTAGGCAAAGTATGAAATACATTTCCGATTCACTTCGAAATATCACGTGGGAGTTTTTGGCGGGATTTCAAAGGGTCATGTGGTGGTTTTTTTAAGTTTATAAACCCTTTAATATGTAACTTGGGCGGCATTTTATGTGATATAGTTTGGTTTTTATGTCAAAAAGCCAAATGATATGTTTCCTACTCAATATAAACATCACTAACATTACCTGTTTAATTGTAATCCATGGACAAACGGATAGGTAAATGAACAAATTTTGCTGCGTATGGTTTTTGTTTTGATTTGCTATTCTAGTATTTATTACGCCATTGCTATACTGTGGAGTATTATATTGCATCATCGCATTTTATTTCTCGGTTAAAGACCGTTCCAAGGGTTACCATGATGCGATTGGAAACATATTAAGTTATTTGGGTAAATTATGAACAATAAAGTGAATGTATTTTTTTTATTTTTTAGGTCTCGAGTAGTAAAGTCTTTTTAAATCTTTTTGTGGAAAATTTCCTCTAAACGGTCATGCTTCTCTTATTTCACATTTAATATATATATATATATATATACCAGCAATAAATACATATAAAATAAAACAAGAGAAGAGGCTTAAAAAAGAAATATGGTATAAAGTAATTACTCACTCCTTAAACATGCCGTATACTAAATTATAAATTAATTTGGCTTCTTCAGATATTAGTAACACCGAGAGTTCATTGCATATACTAAACTTGGGGTCCGCTTCGGCTTTGCACGGGTAGAAAAATATTATAAAGAACTTTTATGTTAAAATTATGAAACCATTCGTTGGTACTGCCTTTAGCTAATACATGTCGTTACTTGTAATATATTATACAAACTTTCACCCCACCTTTTACACCCATAAGTATTCAATTTGAAAAAACTATGAAAAAAACCTTTTTTACTTTGGAACTGAATTGTTAAATACCAATTTTCATAGATCTAACTTCAAAAATGACATATTTTCATACCCTGTTTTACCACCTTAGGAGTTAAATTTCAAAAATTATTCCTTAGATTAGCACATTTACATTATTAAAGGATCCCGCGTGCATATTTTCAAAATCCTAACCCAAGCGGTTTTGACTACGTGTACGAATCAATCAGTAAGTCAGGACAAGTAATTATATATTATACTAAATTAGGTGTTAATATTCCTTAAAGATCCTTTGAGACTTATAACATGTACATCAGGACACATAAAAAACGGACACATCTACTAATTACTAATTATTGTTCGATTCCACTGTCCACGTAATATCATTAGACAACACAAATCACAATGAACCCATTAAGGACTTTTATATTTTTTCATCCAATACTTCAATACGTGAAAAGGTAAATGGAAAGAAAATTTAGTTAACTATCAATTAGATAATGAGTCTAATAATCCTAATCTAAAACAATTATTATTAACTGTATTTATTTTTATTAGTTGTAGGGTTCGTAGCCACAAAACTAATTTTAAAAGTACATTGCATAATATATTATGCTTAAAACGTCAACGAACAATTTCTCAATGATAAATTAATAAAATTTCACAAATAATATTATAAAACCCCACAGAAGTAGTTTTTTTCAGTTTATTCGAGATGTTAAAAATCTATACATGGCAACATATTTGATATTTTAATTCGGTTTTCCCCCGTAGATTATTTTGCTAGAGACGCAAAATGAAATTCAGTATCAAATGACTCAGCATCCTTTCCAAGTACTCAGTAGCCACAATAAACGTTTATTTATAGTGTCTTCTTATCTGTGCTAGTTCATATTTTTGTGTTTTACAACTAACCAAACATATCTATCGAATATTATAAATGTGAAAGTTTGTATGTTTGGGTGTTTTATACTAAATCATACAAAAATGACCGCAAGAATAGGCTAGTTGGCTCTTTTTTATAGTAGCTCTTAAATTGTGAGTTATTGTCCGATTAAAGGAAAAAATATTACCATTTAATTTTAGGACGTACAAAACCGCAAAACTTTATTTTAAAAGTTATCTTTTCGTAAACAGACGAAAACGCTGTCAGGCGTATTTATACAATTAATAAAATTGAAGTGTTTGTTTGTAATGTCAAAATAACAGATTTTTACTAAATACATATGAAAGTATATACGACACCTACAACAAAAAAAGCATTTTTAAAATTTTTGCCTGTCTGTCTGTCTGTTTGTTCCTGATAATCTCCGAAACGGTTCGACCGATTTTCATGGGACTTTCACTAATAGATTGCTGATGGTATAGGGAGTAACTTTGGCTACTTTTATTTTATAAAAAGAATTAGGGTTCCGCACTAATAAAAAAGCTGGTCATGGTGAATCAATTTAGGCGCTTAAATGGCTTACGCTGAGTAAATCATAAGAGATATAGTAAATTAATGTACTATCTACTTGCAGGCATTAAAAAGACCAACAAAAAAATTAGGGATAATATATATCTATCTTTTAATATAAGACAATAAGCATTTTTGTCTTTAAAACAACCAGGAACGGGGGAGCAAGATTCGCGCGGGCATTCTGTAGTCCACGTGCGTGAAGCCACGGGCACTGCTAGTTAGACAATATAATGTTATCTTTGCTATGACGTCATGCAGGTCGAAAACAAACATTTGACATTTAGTAAATGTTCATCATTGTAAAAATTTCGATACTTTTTATGTCATAAATGTCAATGTCACAGCACAGACTACGAAGCGAATTTCACTCATTTAAGATCCGATAAGAAATTTGCTTAAAATCCTATGACGTCAGAACAAACAATTGAATGGGAGACAGATGACCCCCACTGAATAAAAAAAGAAAGTAGTAAAGCAAAAAAAATTTTTAGGCAAGGCCAAGGGACGTTTTCTTCAAAATAAGTACTTCACCTCAGAGTCAAATACAAGTTTATGAAATATATATGATGACGATGAAAATGATGATGCAAAAGGTGCTGGCTGACAATTATAGAGTTTGGTAGCAACAATGAGTTGGTCCCACGATGGTACCACGCTGGTGCATTTCATGTGGATTGTGAGCACACGCTGACCGCTTCCAATGGATTCAGCAGAAGGTTATGTGTAAGACAGGTACCTACTATAGATGTGTTGACTCCTAAAGTCGCTTCCCGCTGTCTGTCCCTATTATATCTTTTGAACTAAGCAACGGATTTTAATGAGGTTTTCACTACAATTTAGAGAATTTTAGTAAATAGTACAGAAAAAATTATTTGTAATCAAGTCGTCAAAAAATCATTATCGGGCGCTTACGTGGTTTACACTGGCTAACCCTTAGCTTTAGGAGATACACCAAAATAATAACATAACATATCATCACGCATGTATTTCCCGAAGGGTTAGGCATAGGTGTTCTAATTGTACACACACAATTCGCCGAGTATGTTTTTAGGTCCCATGTAATAGGGGGCGAGCCTTTTGTCATTTATCGGGCACGAAACCAAACTCTGAGCTGCTACTGGGAATTTCATAGGAAAAACCCAATAACACTATGCTCGACCTGGGATTCGAACCCAGGACTTCGCTCATAGCAGTCGCGCTAACGACCACTAGGCTAAAGAGGCAGGTAAAATAATGTTCTACAGAAGTTTAGTTCTTCAAAAAGTCTAGAAAGGAGTTCGCGATGACATATCTCCTAAGGTTGACTCACAGTAACAAATTTATGTTCAACATCGAAATTAAAAATATTAACGTTATTTGCGAAGCTATTTTCTTCAATTCAATATTAATCTTTATCCAGATAAGCTTGTTAGTTAACTTGGATTGAAATTGACCTTACAGTTTTCCATTTAAATGAATATCGTAGATGATATCACGAATTCAGATTTACGCATGATCTAAGAAAAGATTTTTGAAGTGACTCCCATATCCCCATTTATCTTATGTCATTTTATGTCAAATTTATATTCACAATAACTTTTTTACACTAATATTTTAAATATACAATCAATAGCTTTTAACGAAAGGTGACGACTGAAACTCAAATGCTCGTCGTAGATTCTCCGAGTCAAAAGTTATACTAAATAGTAATCTCGAAACGCAGCTAAAGACCTCAAAATGGCGGTGCTTCCGCTCCAACGCGCGCGATGCGTCACAGTCCTCACTTAACGTAATAAAATGATTGATCCTTTAGCTTTCGATGGTGTAATTAAATTTTAGATGGGGATGATAGATATGTAGCTGCAACACCAAACTGTATACTCCGATTTTGTTATCACTCGTTTTTTAAATTGCCTCCTACTATGAAAGCAATTTCAAAGACTTATTCAAATCAAAATTTAAAAAAATTATTAAAAATAAACCATGTAACCTGACCTCTCGTACACATACAAAAGTGTGTATAAATCTGATCTCTAGGTCCGTTCCTCCAGCATAGATCCATTGCGCCAACAGCCGCTCGCGCGTTATTGCATTCACAAGTTGTCGCTATACACACATGACACTGCACTTCACACATGCACACTACTCAAGTACTTAAGTTTTGGAAGGGATCTTTATAGGAGTTTACTCTTAAGGGTCGATTTTCATATAAGGAGCCCAGTATGGAAATTTTATGAGGAGTGTAATTTATAAAAGCGTTAACAAAATCGTTATGTTTTTTTGCGCAACATAAGTTGATTTAGATAAATCATTAACCACTCAGTGAGTGAGTGAGTAAGTGAATGAGAGATTAATTGCATATTCAAAGACAATCGTACTTAAGAAGTAAACTCTAGTCGTGCGGTGGAGCTGATATACAATACTTTTTAATTTTTGGTACCTTTGAGCTTGTTTCCTCGCTTTCGTGGTGGAGTACCTTTTGCGCTCGCCACCAAGTCCGGTGAAGTTATCTAAGCCTCTAATGGCTCCAGGCTCCTTAAGGAGAACAGTATAGTAGGTTCGAAAAACCTACCTCCACCACACTTCCATGACACCTCTTCAAGTCTTTTGTAAAAATTTAATTCTAAAATCGCGAGCAGAATTTAGTAAATTTTATATTTGAGAGAGTACTTCAGACGTGAACATTGATTCCTAATTAATATATATTATCTTTACTGTATTAGATAAGCCACTGATATACACACATCTATCTATATTAATAAATCTATATGTCCGTTTGTACTTACTTGTAATTTTTTCAAAATTTTGTTCCAGACAACTATTTTATAGGCCACTGATCTCATATATTCAAAATTCGTATATGTCTGAATTCATTGACCAATTTTAATGAAATTTTTTAGACAGGGGGTAGGTATATGTAATTCCAAAATATATTTATATCTATATATACAAAAATAGATGTTTTTTAAGTATTTTCTCCGTGGACTCCAAAACGGATGCAGTGATTTTAATGAAATTTTCTGACAATCTTCCTATTAGCCCAGCGGATCATGTAAATTTGGGTATCGACCAGATCAAAAATCTTATTCAATTGAGACTAACATAACTACTATCGGTTCGGAAAACATTCAAGCGACGACAAGAAACTCGATCGGATTTATAATTTTTTTTTCCTGTTTAAATAATATTTAAAGCTAATAGTCATAAAATGATTCCACCCAATAACAACCTTTTCGCAGTACCTAAAACCTGCTTAACGTGGTCCTTGAACTTATTGTCCGGCAAATCGGTAAAGTGCTTAGGTATCTCATTATAGAGCCAAACTAACATATTATCGGTCTGAGAAAATCTAAGACATGGGATGACCGATTAGTGTTTAGACATTTTAGCAATTTTTCGGGGAAGCCTATGTTCACCCGTAGATCTCTTTTTGTACACACTGCTGTCTTCAGGTTCAAATTTATAGTGACACTTACGGCTAGCGCTTTTGATAAGCGCTACTTAAAAGTCCAATGATGGCCCGGTAAAACTGTGTAATACAGCGCGGGTCAGACGCGTAACAATAATAAGTAGATACTATATGCATTTGTCACAATTGCGCCCGCGACGCTTACAGCACACGCGGCTACGAGTGTCACTATAAAATCAGCCTTGGAATTCACATGAGCCATGAGAGCGTGGTGGCCAAAAAAAAGTGCCTGGGCCTAACAGAGGTAGATAGTTCGAGTTCGATAATTAATAATAAAATAGTCTAAGCGCGACTGTTGTGCTCGAGGTTCTGTGTTCAATTCCCATGTCGAGCAAAGCGTTATTGGGTTTTTCTAGGAAATTCTCAATAGCAGTTTGGAGTTTTAGCTTTGTGCCCGATTAATGGCAATAGGCTCGCCCTCTATTAAATGGGATTTAAAATATACCCGGTGAACTGTGGGTGTAAATTAGTACACCTCTGCCTAACTCATCGGGGGTATAAGCTTTATGGTACAGAACTAATATTGACGCAGTGTCATTGTTATTGTCAGTGACATTTACTTTGCTTCAAATTCCTGAATGACAGTGAACTAGATTAGGTTAGGATGATAAGAATAAAAAGCATACCAATAAAAAAATACATTTTATTATTTATAAAATTAATTACATAGTATATTTACTCGAATACTTTACACATAAAATTAACTTATATACACTAAAATAGGAACAACTTTTGATTTATTTCATATAATTATTAGCAGAGCCTCAAACAGAAAGTACGTAAAACGAAAAGTTTTAGAACGTATTTCTAACCATACATCTAGTGATACCGGTAAAATTAATACGTAAAGTATATAATTTACAAAGTAGAATTTTCCATTGCACCTGGCAGTTCACGAGTACTAATAGATAAACGATTTCTTAAATATACTCTGGATTTATAAAATTTATATAAAATGAAGCAAACCATTATCGTAAGTATCAGTGCGACACAAGTCTCAGTGAATAAAGATTTAGTCTGTATCGATGTTTCGCTCGACACAAATTTTTCGTGTTTAGGTATTTCATTCGAAAATGAATCAATACGAGAGTTTATTAAATCAATCTTCTTTTCAACATCGCTAATTAAATCTTGTTTTTCGATAGCTATCGTGTCCTCGATTTCTCTCCTTATTTTGTTAATATATATTGTTATATTATCACTTGTTACATTTCCAGTAATAACAGGAGCAACTGCAGACATTCTGGCGTTTACTGATAAAACTTTTAAAATTTTCTCTAACAAAACATTTCTTTTATTGTTTTCTCGTGCTAGTGTAGAAGTAATATTAGTAATTAATGATGATGATTTATTATAAATATCAACAGCTGATTTGTCAATATTACGAGCTAAATCAATTAAGATGTGTGTATCATTATTTACTGTCACTATGTTATATTTTTCTGCTTTTTCGGTCGGCTTATTGGCATAACTAAGTAATATGTCTTTTATTTCTAGAAGAATTTTATCATTTTCTATAAATGTGTTTGATGATTCAGTTCGAGACTTATGTGTGTAACCATTCATATTGCAAGTAACTCCATCCACATTCTCATCATCACCTTTTTCGTCAAGTTTTATAGCTGTAATCACAAACGGCAAGCTATTCTTTTTTAAATTCACTAACATTTCACACGGTAAAGGATTCCCGCCTATACTCAAAGTCCCCAGATTAGTACCCATGAAAGTTTCGATATTGATTGAATTAATCATATTATAGTCAGCTATGATGACTCTAAGACTGCTAACTTCATAAAATCTTTCAGTTTGCAAATCACTAACTTTATTAAATGATATATCTAATGTGTCCAAATAAACGAGGCCTCGAAATATTCCATAAGAGAGAGCAGTTAACAAATTATGTGAAACATTAAGACTGTATAAAACTGTATTGTCTTTAAAAACGCCAGGCTGTATAAATGATACTTTGTTGCAACTTAAATCGAGATTACGGAGCTTTGTCAAGTTGGTAAATGTGCCAACTTCTAATTTATTAATATTATTGTTGCTTAATATCAATCGATCTAAATGTATTAACTCATTCAATTTTAATAATTTCGTATCATTTACTTCCAAATGTGTAATTTGTAAGTTAGACAGTGGAACATTGCCAGCATTCTCGAATGTGAGTTTCTTTTTTATACCTGATAAATTAAGATCTGTTAATGTTTTCATAGTTTTTATTAGTGTCACATTAAATATTAATTGAGAATTGAAAGATAAATCTAAAAAGCGAAGATCTTTTTGATCTTTGAACGCTGTGTTGTCAATTCTACTTATAATATTACTACCTAATATTATTTTTAGCAATCGTGACAATCCACTTAGTGTTTCAGATGAAATAAAGGTTAATAAATTATTATTAAGAAGTAATGTTTCTAATCTGTATAGTTCGGTTGTGTTTAAAAGAAAAATATCGAGTTCATTGTAGGAAATATCAAGAACTAAAATTGATCCCGTGCGGAAGAACGTGTTATAACCTAACTCTCTAACCTTACTGTGAGAGATGTTAAGAGTTGTAAGTTGAGTCATTCCACTTAGTGAATTATTTTGTATAATATTTAGTAGACTACAAGATATATCTAAGTTTGGTAATGAGCTTAGACCTTCAAATGTATTTTCCTCTAAGGTACCACTCAATGGGTTGTTTGATATTTCAAAGTTTATCAGCTCCTTTAATGATATAAAAGCATTGGATTCGAGTCTCGAAATATTGTTATTAGAGAGATCCAAAAATTGCAATAAATTTAAACCCTGAAAATGTTGATCATCTATTTCTTTTAAATAATTGTTTCTTAAAGAAAGCGATTGCAGACTATGCAGATCCTCTTTATCGAATTCTATATTACAAATTTTATTATTGGATAAATCCAATTTATGTAAATTATGGAGAGTTCGAAAACATTTTTTTGATAGATAGTTTAAATTGTTATTGTTCAATATGAGCGTTTCAAGATGATTAAGACCAATGAAAGCAAAATCTTCAAGTATGGTCAAGTACTGGAAACTTAAATCCAACTGAGTGACTAAAGATAAGCCCTCAAATACTCCTTTCATTATAGATCCCTCTAAATGGTTACCCTGTATAGAAAAAGTTGAAATTATTTTACCTCTAAACATACTTACAGGCAAGTGATTAAAATGATTCATTGATAAGTTAATTAATATTAAGTTAGTCAAATTCGCGAATATTTCTTTGTCTATGAATTCTAATAAGTTGTTGCTTAAATCTAAACTGACTAAACGTTGCATATTTTGAAAAACATTTTTTTCAATAACACTTATTGAATTTGAACTTAAGTCTAGAGTTTCCAAATTTATCAATTTTTCAAAATCTACTTTCTTTATTTCTGCCAGTCTATTATGACTTAATTTAAATATTTTCAGATTGTTGAATCTAAATAGCGAAGAGTTTATATCTGATATTCTATTGTGAGAAATATTTAAGTATAACAAATTCTTGATGCCCTCAAATGTAAACTGTGTTACTGCGTTTATAAAATTATAAGACAAATCTAAATATTGCAAATCTTCAAATGGATCAAAAATAGCGTCCTGTAGCTTTACAAGATAATTATGTGCCAAATTAATTGTTTTTAAATTACTGAATACATGTTCTTCAGAGTTTACTACTAAATCTTTTATCGTATTATGCGAAAAATCTATTTCAAGTAAAGAAGGTATTTCATATGGATTAGATAAATATGCTTCTGTGATATAGTTTTTTGAAATATTTAAGGATACCAGACTATTCATTCTATTAAACTTAGGTGTATGATGATATTCATTACAACTTATATTTAATGAAATAATCATTTCACGTGAATATTCGTCATTGAAATTCGGTATTACATTTTCATTAAATGACTCGGTTGCTTTATAAATTAAATTAACTGGTTGAACGTCATAGCCGTTTACATTAATACTATTTTCACATGATGAAGCTAATGTATCTTGTACAAAACCTTTATTATAATCTGTATTTATATAGGTATCAAAATTATATCTTAATCTATAATCGTTATTACAATATACGTTGTAAATACATCTGAGAGCATCATACTCTTCATTACATGACTGAGAGCGTAATGTTGTTACTAGAAAACTGAACATAAATATTTTACCTGGAACAAATTTATAATTATAAATATATTTAAAGGAACGATTATACTAAGTGGTCTCATTTACTCTCTTCTAAGCAAATATGTATACTTAATAATAAAACACCAACCAAAGAAATATTGAATGAATTGAATTGAATTGAATTGAATTTCAGCCTGCTCATTTGGAGCACAGTTTAATACACGACATACTTCAAAATTAGTACTCAACGGTAGCAATTCATTAATCAAGAAGATGTGAAGATGAAGTGTCCTTAAATCAAAAAATACTGGTATTTTGGTTATTATACGATTGTTGGCGTAGTAGCCACGTTTTGGACCCAATGTTGGCGGTTTGGAGCAGAGTTCGTTTTATTTTAATAGATAGAGTGGATGATTTCGAAGTTTCAAGTTAAAAAATGCATAAATTAAAAGCGGTTGATATGGCTCGTGACCACAATACACGTAGTAATAAAATATACATCTTCACGATTTATATCCAGCAATTTATTGGAGTGATAGCAGTCATGAATATCATAGATAGAATAATAAAATAAATATCTTCACAGTGACTTTCTTTTGGTTTGTCCTGTTTCGGGATCACCCGGTGTATTAAAATATTCATTAAGGCGTTTCACATCTGCCGAGCGTCCCGTGATGGCCAACTTTGTTATTTACCTGATTAGTTAACATCCTCATGTTAAAATTCTGTCTCTAAGCACCCATCGATGTTTTCCAGTTCCAACAATTGAAATCTAATCCTTAATTTGAGCATGTTATCATTTTCAACAGCATCATCTTCTAAATCTTAACATCAATCTTAAATACTTTATTTAAAACTGTGGTCCTACACCTCTAGAACACTACTCTTAAAATCTCGAAGAGTATAAAATTGCAGTGTCGACATCACCAGCGATATTCAGTTCTATAGTCATTTATAAAACAAGGTCAAGCTGGCATTCAAAAAGCTCAGTGTACTTTACAGAGTTATGCATTACGTCACATTAGGGAAAGACTTATGTAAATCACAAGTCCAATTTCATATGAAGTACTGCTGTCGTCTTTAAGTGGGAGCTTAAATACTAACTTTGGCTATTTGACTTGGCTCAAAAACTCACAAGGACCTTTAAATCTAAGGAGTGACTTTACCTTCTTATGTGTGTTCTACCATTTTTATAGAGGATTGTTTCCCAAGGACTTGTTCGACACGATACCAACGGCTACCTTCCATCATTGCATTGCTCATCCTCACACCTTGGGACACTATATGATTGCGGATAGTCAGATTTTCTCCCGCGAATGTTCCGAATGTGGAATGAGATACTTGCTTAGGTTTTTCCAGGGGAATACAGTATGGGGTTCTTCAAGAGTGGAGTTAACTAGTTTTAAATGGTCGACAATCCGCATCTGATGCTTCTATTGTTACAAAAATTCATAGAATGCGGTGACTGTTTACTAACAGGGGTACTATAAGTTTGATTGCCACCATCGAGATTTTAAAAAATGCATAATAAATCTATGTAATTCTATTAATTTGTGGTGTATTAAAAATATTATTACAATTAACCTATACTTACACAGAACTAAATTCATTTTTAGGAATATCGTAAATTTAGTAGTCCATACAAAAGTATATCTGTAAAAATAAAACGGATCTAAATTATCTAGTATAAAATAATTTTGGTATAATCTATACATATAATTTAAATTTAAACCAAAAGTCGATAAAAAGCCCGTTTGATAAACTTTTAGAGTGTATCGTTAAAATAAATTTAGGCATGCATTACAATAACAAATCAGAACAAAAATATGTACACTACCGACAATTACCTATGTAGTGTGTATGTGTAGTATTACCTAACTATTTGTTTTTAATACGTATTGACTGGCCACTTGTTAGAAAGAGAAAGATAGCGTAAATCAAGTTAATTTTATTTTGCGTATAAAGTTATTTTGTATTGGAAAATTTCTTTATAATTATTTCCATTAGGTGGGGTTCCCTTACTAGGGTCGTCACGTTTTATTTGAGCAAATGAAGTATAAATAGTTTTTAAAGTATGTTTCATGATAATGAGGTATTATATAAGATAGCAGTGCAGACGAAGTGTAGACCTTGTCTTATACTACGATCAGATATTTTGGTCTTTTAACGATTTACGTAAAATAAGTCCTAGAAAAAACAAAGTGCGTGCAATAAAATAGGTACTTCATGGTGCACTTAATCCGGCGGCTATGTGATTGTTATTATATTTCTCAATATCCTGGTAAGACAATATTCTAGGTACCTTCTAACAGATAGTTAACCCACGTGCATACTACAATACAATCAGTTTACATGCGGAGCTAAGCAATGACAAATGAGTAATGTAAGAATGGGCAAAAAGCCGATAGCGACGGTTCTTGTTTTATTTCGAAATTATACGCAAGCCAAGTAAATATGGTACAAAAGTATTTCTACCATACCATACATACCATTTGAAATTCGAACTGTCTATATAAACAAGATAGAAAATTAGGTTGGTAAAAATGAAGGGCCGTAAAACAGAAATTCTCCCAATGAAGTCGTCAAGTCTTCGGTGTAAAATATAAGAAACAATCATCGAAATGTTTTAATGATTGTTTGCTTCACTAGTTTTCTGTAATTGCGTAATTTGCTCAATGACTATGGATTGACATCATTGGGTACTCTGAGAAAGAACAAGGATAAAATTCCACCAGTTTTAGCGAAAACCGAATGCCGAGATCATAACTTTCTTTTCTGGTTTCATGAACATTGAAAAAAGAAACAAGTATGATGTCGATGTTGTGGGTGAGCTATTTACTACGGACTCAGTAGCCTAAAAATCCTCAGTAAAAAAAGCTGCCTCGTTAGCCTAGTGGTCGTAAGCGCGGCTGCTATGAACAAGGGCCTAGGTTCGAATCCCAGGACGAGCAAAGGGTTATTGTGCTTTTCATATGAAACTCTCAATAGCAGCCGGAGTTTGGCTTTGTGCCCGATTAATGCCAATAGGCTCGCCCCCTATTACATGGGGCCTAAAAACTTACTCGGCGAACTGTGGGTGTACATTAGTACACCTCTGCCTAACTCTTCGGAGAATATAGGCGTGATAGTATGTCAGTAGCAAAAGCAATCAAAAGATAGCAATTGGTACTCTGTTATGGATCTCTAAGCATCGACGGTATCAACGCGTTCGTTATAATAAAGGCGATTATAGAAAATAATATAACTTTGATGACTATGAGGTGGTCTGTCTTGAAGAATCAGGCTTTTGATCTTGTGATGTCAAAGATATAGAAGTACCTAATTTGGCATCATATGCACAATAAAAAATTCATGATTATGCTTAATAACGGGCTGAAATGTAGAAAACGCAAATACATCCAGGTCACGCCCACCTGTTTCTACTTCTCGCTGCACCGTTAGTGAGTCGAATAAAGATAAAAATAAAAAGATATGCCGAGGACGTACGTTCCCAGTTTGTGGTAAATGCTACGATAGAGGGAAACAGATTCATTTGGATGGGATATTTCATGTCTATTTTCTCAATGTACACGTTTTATAAAAATATCCAAGTTTCATTATTTTACTAGAGCGTTATGACTTTTTTTGATATTCATCTCTTTTTTGCATTATTCGTAAGAAGCAAAAATGTTTTTGTTGGTTTTTATACAAATAAAAGATTGAGATTTTGTTCATTAATTAATTAATGTTCAACAAAAAAATTCGCAAAATACCTTATTGTAGCTTATGCTATAAAGAAATAGACATATGTTATCGGACACTTTTTTTAGATATATTAAGGAACAATATTTTTGTAGAATATTTTATTTACGTATCAGTAACCATTACGCCAGCGCACGCAGATAAAGCAGTTCGGGAACACTTCCACTTCGACTTACTTAACAGAAATCAATATTTAAGGCTAGTTGATAGTTGTAACCTAATGTTGATAGTCTATACTATTCCTCTTGAATGTAAAGAAACAAGTAATTTTTCGAATCCGACAGATAGTTCCAGAAATTAGCGTGTTTAAGCAAACAAAGAAAAAAATTTACGCTTTATTATTTTATAATACTATATATCTACTTTATTATATAAATACAATATACAGCTGCGCCCCGCGGTTTCACCCGCATATAATTTAAAAGAAACCCGTGTTGATGATTTTTATAATACATACTTTAGTACAGACAATATTTTGATCGGGCGGCCAGAAGTGTCACATCGCACGGCTCATTCTCGCCACTACTATTATAGATATAGACCCGAGCCGAGTGTTGAATTATTTTAATTTTCTATTCATTCTCAAATTAAGCGTTCAAATAACATGCTGTAAAGGGCAAAGTTTATTTAATAAAATTGTCTTGATGATAAAGTAACTTTCGCTCGTAAGGATTAATATGCCATGCCTAAAAATAATGCTCATAAATAACTTTTTAATTTTCAACTAATGTTTGTCACAAAATACCTTATTGTGGCTTATGTATAATAGATATGCATATGCTATCGCGAACTTTTTTAGATACACTAAGGACCAATATGTTTGGAAACCATTGTACTTACGTATCACTAACCATTACTGCAGCACACGCGAATAAACCAGTTTGAGATCGCTTTGTGTTCAGAGTTACTTAACAAAAATCAATATTTAAGGCTGACTGAGAGGTGTAGCTTAGTTCCAGATCGTCTATACTTTTCTTCGTGAATCTGTCTATTATATACAAAAAGAATTTTTCCAGTTGTTTAGAGATTACCGTGTATAAACAGACAACCAAAAAAACTCATCCGCTTTAGTAAATTGTTAATAGTACACGGACTGATCTCGGAACACGACAAACCAAAAGAAAATCATAGATGGGTTTATCACTATGTGTATGGTGATCGCGATCCCTACAACTCCGCTATATTACTGTATATACACTGACTAATCTCTGAACACGATAAACCAAAAGAAAATTATAGATTGTTTTTTCTTTCTCACTGACTATACTGTTAGCCTAAGGGGCCCTAAAAAAATAGAGCCACTGATGTCTTTGACAGCTTCACCAGGCTTGGGGGCGAGCGCTTAAGGTATTCAGCCGCGAAAGCGTGAGCAACATGCGCACAAGAGTGCCAAAATGGCCGGACGTCAGCTTGGGCTATTACCGCGATTGTGAAAAGGTCGCGAACTGACTAATTCACTATCTGTAGAAAATTCGAGCTAAACTAACGCATACATATATACATGTCCCTGCATCTTGGGAGAAAGGAATGAACATGTGTATATGTATTTAGTATTCTGTAAATATGATCGAAACTAACTATCGTAAAAAAAGAAAAAAAAGTTCCCTTACAGAACCTATGTACTTATGTGGTGTGCACATATGTATGTACATATTGTGTATAATGATGTGTGTGGGTATCTACGTAATTGCAAGTGCAGTGTCACCTATATCGCGCGTGCGGCTGCATGACTCAAGGGTTCTACACCGAGGGAACGGACCTAGGCTTGAGTTGCCGCAAGAGAGGGAGGACGTGACAGGTATCCGGGAGCGAAATTAGCCACCCGTCCCCTGCGGAGGGAACGGTGGTTTCGCGGACCTGGGCGCGAGCACGCTCTGTTTGGAGAGACGGTGAAGTAGTATTTGTTTATTTCCTCGATCTTATCAACGGGATCGGTAAAGACATTTGTGGCTGGAGTTGTTCGCGGGGGATTTTCAGTTTTGGGGTTTAGGTCGCGATAACTTTCACCAACGGATTCGCGTGATTCGACGAAGTGTCGAAGTACGATCAGGTAAGATATCTAATATGCGACTCGACCAACGTACCAAGGGGCTTTGATAATTTTACGTAAGAATCGGGTTTGGAGGATTTGGAATTTATTAATGTTGATCTTTGACGTATGTGCAAATGTAGCGCAGCTATATAGAACAGACACATGTCTTGTATAATTTAAGCGTATGTCTCAGGGACATTTTGCTTAGTATCAGGGGGTGCAGTCTATGTGTATGGTATTGTAAATCATCCCTTATTTGTTAAAACGCTAAACACTGTTATTTTATCCTAAAAGCATAAATATGAATTTTCATATCCCTAAATTTAGAAATGGTGGGTTCTGCATACAAATTTTCATCCCCTATTTCACCTCTTATAGTTATATATCTCTTTACCAAAATTCATCAAATTTCGTTTCATGCGTTCTTTGTACAAACCTTCATCGCCTATTTCAGGGCGTGAAATGCAACAGACAGGACAGACAAAGTTACTTTCGCATTTATAATATTAGTATGAATTATTCATTTCATTATGCTGTCGTTCTCTATGGTGTCAGTAAATTACCCAATAGCAGAATAACGACAACAGTTTATAATAATAATTTTTTGAAATTAATTCTCTCTCTCTCTCTCTATACCTTTCTTTGTTTCTCTTTAACTGATACTTTAGCATGGTAAAAAGAGCAAAAGATCGATTGTTGTGGTGTCCTTTTTGTTTTCTATAATAGGGATTTTTATATTGTTAACACAAATCTGAAAAGTGAATAAAAGAAGGTCGATTTTTTGGAGTGATCGATCTTTTAGACCTCGATTTTTTTGTGAATCGATACATCAGAGTTTGATTCGAATCGATTATTTTCGGAATGAATTGCCTAGCAGCGATGAGGCACTTGACTTGCTTGCGTGGTTATATCCAACCTAGGGTGACCCCTTTTTAATATGAATTATCATATAGATCTAAGGTCAACTCATATTGGAAATTTCCATATTCTCTGAAACTGTACATTTTTTAACTTTATGTAAACTTTCAATCATCATCATTTTACAAACCAGGTTAAAAGTTTCAGCCAATTCAACTGAAAAGTTATATTACAGAATTTTTATCGAACAAATATTCGACGTAATTTTTAAAATTGATATAACTTTTTTATTTATGAACTGATTGAAATAAAACAAACATTAAATTTTAAGTGAAGGTTACTTCAATATATTACTGAAATCCGCATTCAAATCGATTTAGCCGTTTCTGAGATTAGCGCGCACAAACGTTAGCAAACAGACAACAATTCTAACAATCATTGTTTTGGGTTCTACTGCGTTGATAAAGGCCCCCAATAATAGTTTTTCTCATATATCTTCTATGTACAGACATCGATCAGTTACGTTTTTATTATATGTGTAAAGAAAAATTCATATACGAGCGCTTTTCTTAAGTTTTGTTTCTTCTGCGTTATCTATGGAAAGTTACTAGATGTCAAAAGTGACGTCGAACGGGACGCCATATATTTATTAAAACAAAATGATATGTTTGTTTACAGAAAACTCTCTTATAAATAATTTGTTTTGTATAACTATAAGAGTATAAAAATACTTGAAATAAAGGCTTTCAATGTTGTTTCCTATGTTTATAGATGAGTGAATCTTTTGTTAAAGAGAAAATGTAATTTGTTAATTGTTTTAAATATTGTATATATAATAAATCCTATGTTTACAGAGAAACGCAATTACGTCTTTGTTTCATTTTATAAATTAATATCATTATACCTATATGTATAGATATCATGAACTAAACGATTCAATAAAACAATTATTAGTTCATAGATTGAAAATCAATCTATTTTCGTTATTTTTACTTTTGTAATTTTAAATCTGGTTGCGAGTATACTTATTTGTAAACATCTAGCAAGTGCCACTGAGTTAAAGTATAATTGCCATTTTGAGCAATCGTAAAATATCCATACTTAATACAATAAAGCGGAAAAGTTGTTTGTTTGCTTGTTTATTTAAACACGCTAATCTATGGAACTAACAATCGCATTCAAAAAATTATATATTTGTATGATAACCAGACTCTCGAAGAATAGTATAGGCTATTTAAGATTAGGCTACAACTCTCAGATAGCCTTAAATATTGATTTTTGTTACGTAAGTCGGAAGTCGAGGCTCACCCGAACTGCTTTAACCGCGTGCACTGACGTAATTGTTAATAATACGGAATTATAATGTTCTACAATAATATTGGTCCATAGTGTATCTAAAAAAAGTCAGCGATAGCATATGCCACCATAGGCCATTTTGTGACAACCATTTGTTGAAAATTAAAAAGTGATATATAAGCATTATTTTTAGACATGCTATATGAATCTGTTACACGAAAGTTACTTCATCATAAAGACAATTTTATGAAGTTAAATATTTTTTTTCGAGTATGCTATTTTGACACATTGTTTAGGAGGTAATGAAAAATTAAACTACTTGCGGGAAGAACATGGGTGTTTGTCGGATAAAATTTACACGTGTGAAACCGTGGGGCACAGATAGTATTTTATACGACATATTCCGAACGATCAATGTAGTACATGCTACATACAGTAAGGGTTATATTTGCGGGTTAACACGAACCTTTCTTATCACGTACCATTCAGTGACTTTATGAAATTAATACAATTCTGTTGTCTGATGACCATTTTTAATACAAAACTAGGTTTTAGTCAAAGTTTAAATACATTCGGATGAGTCTGATAATTGTGTCAACGGTTAGGTTTTTTGTTTTAATGCAATACATGTATGGGCTTGGCTTCCATCTTACCTGATGGTAAGTAAAGATGAGGCCGGCGATGTAACGCGCTTACATATTAAATGCCTATTTACTCTTCGCTCGAAGACTTCCAAGTTATAGGTGGATGGGAAAACAGACTACGGAAGTGAATTCCACTCCTTTGCCGTTCGCATAATGAACGACGAAGCATAACGCTTCGTGCGAATCAGGGGAATTTCCACGACATAAGGGTGGAATCCTTCACGGCGTTTAGTTGTCTTATGGTATTATAACCTTCTTCTTTCTAACTTAGCAACTAGTTATGATTAATTAAGACCATTACTGCCATTATCAAGTGAATATAGTGTCCTGTCTTATGACAATTTTAATATCTTAACAAGATGGTGGCTCCCTTGTTAGAACTTTTTAGGGAGTTTTTGTGGCATCCCATAATGCATGTTTTCACTTTATATTTATAATCCACTTCAATTATAAACAAAAACCAAACTATATCACACAATATGCCACTAATATTACATAATATAGGGTCAAAAGCCTAAGTAAATGAATTAAAAATAAAAACCACAACATGTCACTTCAAGATCCCGCCAAAAACACCTAGGTTATAATCATTGTAGCGAGATTGTAAACTGTCGACAGATTATGAACGGACACTAACATTTTTAATCTGAAACATTTTCGAAGGTTTATAAACTAACCCCGTTTAGCTTGTTGTGCACTAGATTGGTTAGGTTAGGTTGAAACTACGATTATAATTGATAACGTAAGAGTCGAGGATGCAAAACGAGAAGGCTGCGAAAGCGGCCGTCAAAATCCAGAAAAAAAATTAGACTTATAAAATTCACATTTTTAAAGTCCTTGTATGCTTTTAATTATTTAATAGACATAACCTCACAAATTAAAATTTATTACTATCTGTTCACAGTCTACATAAAGTTTGCAATCTCACTAGTTTGTTTATAAACTAACGGTTTGTACAATTATCCGGTGGCATATAGCTACGTAGGTACATACTGAAGAAGCCGATGTTAAAAACTAATTAAATGAAAATAAAAATAAGGAATACTCACAAATTGTTATTCTGTATTATTACTTGTGTGTTTAATTAAAAATGATTGACAACCATACGAACGTGTATTATGTTACGAGGCAAGTTGAAATGTGCCAACGAAGTAGTTCAATTATGGTTCCGACGATTCTATGACATTATAAAAACCATTTTAGGATTGTTGGGGTCTTGCGCCTTGAAGTGTGCGTATTCCGATCTCCGATCACGAAATATTAGCGATAAAAAATTAGTCATAATGTCTGTTTATTACCGTTATTGTTTGCTTACACCTATATCTTATGAAATACTGTGAACCGGCACAACATTCTGATGTAACTTTTGCAAACAGGTCAGCATTTTTGAAGTACAGAACTACAGTACCTACCTTTAGGAGTTGTCACTGATTTTTTATTTAGGACAATGGCAAATAATATGTGATTTTTTATTCAACTTTCAGATATCATTATGGTTGGTAGAGAAGAAGGTATGCTTACTAAAGAGACAGCTGAAGACATGCTTGATGATGATGACGCACCACTAAACGAGGCTTCCCTTCATGATCTCCTACTTAGTCCAGCTTCAGCCATTTGTCTCCGTCTGTTTGGCACCGATAAGCATTTTATTTGTAAGCTATGTAGATGGGCCTTCGAAGCAATTAGTGTTAGAAAATCTTAAAAACTTTATGACTTAAAAAAGTTAGTGTGGAGCCGTGCCGGAGGTAAAAGAGGTTCACAAGTACTAGGGACTGTAAATAAAAAAAGGTAATTGAATAAAGAATAGAAAATTTCATTACTTATGGTGTCTCTGTCTATTCTCTATTGGATTGAAATGTATTGAATTAAGTGTATTTAAGAAAACCAAAAGTTAACTACTTTTTATTCACATTACGAGTGTCTGACTTTTTCAGTTACAGGTTTAAAAAAAAAATTATACAGAGAGGCTTGCACTTTTTTAAATTCAGCAAGCTTGTAATGTATTCCCGAAATTCTGCATTTCCTTATTAACATAGTTACTTCTAGAGGCAAATTACAGCTTACACTCGGTAAAGATACTCTTGGTTAGGCCCTGCTTATAAAGTTAATAGCAGTGCCTCAAAGCTTCACTCGTGTTAAGTTCATTCGTGCAACTTTCCACACCGCCGCATCGCTGCCGACGCATCCGTGTAGCCTATTGTTGGTTTCACTTCCCGTACAGCTTTCTTTTTTTATGATAAAAAAGTGACGCACCTGATGGAAGTGATCACCGCCGCCCAGAAATATCCGCAACATCAGAGGGCTCGCAGATGCCTTTTAGGCAAGAATAAGCTCTCTTCTTGAATGTCGCCAGGTCATAACCGCTCGGAAAGACCCCAGGCGACAGCTGGTTCCACAGAGTTTTCCAGATGACTTGACGTTCCTTTTCTTTTCATTGTTATAGGTTTAGCTTTGTGACCATAATACCACTTGATCTTAAGTAACGATGTGGCCCAAGATGGTAGCACGCTAAGCCTACTGGAATACTGGCTCTCAATTGTAGCTGCAGGAAGCGCGTCGGGGTCGTAGCATAAATAAGCTAATAAGACATTTTTTAACAAAAAATAAAATAAACTTCAATGATTTCGAGGAGTTGCTTAGTGCATCTTCGAAGTCAATGGTCTAATGCCAATGAAATTAAAACGGAACTACCCTTGAACTATCCCCTTTCTAACGAAAAAGAATATTACAAATCGGTTCATAAATAAAGTAGTCATGGTTGAACATCCATAACAAATATATAAACACATTCGAATTGAAAACCTCTTCATTTTTTTTACGTCGGTTAAAAAATTGATTTTTGAAATCTGGCTAGTAGATCCAGAGATTATTCTATTGAAACAAGCAAACAATCTCTTGTACTTTATAATATTATAAATATTGATGTAAAGACATTCAGAAACTAAATTCTTTGTCACGTTTATTACATAAACCATTTTCCTGTACGGGGAGCAAACCTCTCGTAAACTAATGGTAGATCTAATATGACTACGTTACGAGTCCTGCCTCGTTATCTCAAATATATATATCGAATTATATTGTACGGAACCATATAAATTAAATTCAGCCTTTGTATCCAATTGTTTTATCAGTATCGCTGACAGGACACTAAGCGTGCATTATATCAGCAAGATAATATTCTAAATAATTTTAATAGAATTTGCAATAAAATTTTAACAGAAAATAATGTAGCTAAATTATTATAGTCGTACTTTTGCATAGATATACGTGACACAAATAATTTTATTTAAATGTAAAACATGTTCAGGCGTGAGTGGAGACTTGTCTTTTTGGAACGAAATTAATCGTTCAGTTTAATCTGTAGTCTTTCTTATACCAGCAGGGCCGGCAGACGCTGTTCTACACTTTCCGGTAGTTAATGGTTATGACCACAGCGCTATCTACCGGATCCTAATATATCTATAAACTTTGTCTCGATAAAAGAAAATATATACGTACATATGAGATCAATCGGTCATGTCGATCAGAAGTTATACAATCACCAACAGACGCACATATGATTTTTATATATTAGAGAAGTTGCCTAGACAGACGTTGTTCTACCCTTTCAAGTACTCAAGAACTCCACCACTACGCCATCTATGCCAATTTTTCCCCTGAAAACTTATTTAGAACCACAACAAACAACACTAAAAATAATGAGGTACAGAAAACAATCGTTCTACTCGTGAACCTCGAGTCTATAAAAAATCCAATAGAAAAAAGCGAATTCTGTTTTTCCAGATTTTTTTTATATTCCGGCCAAGTTTTCATATTTTCTTACTATTAAAACCTTATTCAGTAATTATTATTATTACTATTAACCTTTAGTAACATTTAAAAAAATTACCCAAATCGTTCCAGCCGTCCTCAAGTGATGCGTTTACCAACGAACAACATTTAGTTTTTACCCGACCGCGAAAAAGGAGGATTGTTTTTCGAGCGTATTCATGGATGAATTTTAGCATACGAGGTGTCGTTAGATTCTTCTTAATTGTGGGAGTGACATAGACTATCTAATATTTAAGTACGACATCTGGGATTCAAATAAAAAGCAAAAATAGTTTTTTTTTACTCAAGTGTTTTTTTGCTGTTGGGTTTTTTGTTTCCTTTTTAATAATTTAGCTTATTATTATTTATGCTCAGGATAAAAAAAAAAATCCGAAGAAGTAAATAAAATTATAAAACAAGTCGGTGATATAGTTTGTTGTGTGTCTAATACAAAATAGGAATAGCACAAAAACTCTTTTACAAAAAAAAAATTGTATCAAGCAAAATTCGTAAACTGAGTTACCTTTAGGTATTTTGCCAGAAAAGATATAAATGGGTTTTTCGCTGTAATTAGCTTCCATTCTGTTTGCTTTCACTCACACGGGTGCGACAGTCCCCTTTTATAGGGCCTTTAAAGCGAATAGAAAAAATCATTTTAAAAAAGAGGTTATCTATCCTCTTCAAAATGTGGGTATAATAGTCGACTAGCTATGCCCGCCACTGCGCTCGCATGGACTACATAATTCTGTCGGTCTGGCACACGCGAGAATCGTGCTACCCCCGCTCCCAGTTATTTTAAATATAAAAAAGCTTATTATGGGTGATCCTTAGAAGATAGAATTATGCTCTCCCTGACTTTTTTGTGGGTCTTTTTAATATCTACAATTATGTGTTAAATTAATTTGAAATATCTGTTATAGTTTACTCAGCGTAAGCCATTTAAGCTCCCGAATCGATTCACCGTAGCCACTTTTTTTATATTAGCGTTGAACCCTAATTCTTTTTCTAAAATAAAACTACCCTACGTCATTCCCTATAACATCAGCTATCTACCAGTGAATGTGCCGTCAAAATCGTTCCAACCGTTTTGAAGATTACCTGGAACAAACAGACAACAAGACAGACAAAAATTTTAAGAATTGTTTTTTTGTTATAAGTGTCGTAATATCGTAAGTATCGTAAAAAGCTGTTATTTTGACATTACAACAGACACTTCAATTTTATTAATTGTATATATATTGACCCATGGACGCCCGCATCACAAAGCGCTTTTATGCGCTTTTTACGCTTCATTCTCCACTTCACTATTACACGCTTGTTTATACAAGAAGCACAATAGATATCGTGATGATAGCTGAAAGGTTAAACGTGTTAAAATAAAATTACTCTTTGTCAGAGGAACAGAGCTTTCTAAGAATATACAGCTTGTACTTATAAGGCGTATTATCTGTACATAATATAAAACTAAACGTCTCATTGTCTGTCCGTTTATCTTCTTTTCACGCGAGAATAACTTATCCAATTTGCATGTTTTTTAGGTTATAACTATTTACGTTTAGTTTACGTCGTCATTACCTCTCCCTGTTATAATAGTAACTGATACCGTGATAAAACATGTGTGTGTGTGTATATTATTATTATTGTAGTATTTTTGTAATGTGTTGAAATCTTATAATTTATTATTTATTTAGTATATGTGTGTACAATTTCTATGCACCTGTATTTGATTGTAAAATTTGTATGTTCGTGATTAATGTATGTTTTTGTGTTTGTGAAATTTATTTCCATTTATATTTATTTATTTTTAAGGTTGCCTGGAAGAAATCGCCCTAAGCGATGAGGCCGCCTAATTGTACACAAATAATTTATATAGTTGAATATGTATGTTTTATTGTTTCGTATGCAATAAAATATATTATACTGTATTGTATATTGTAGTTATCTGACCAGGATAAAGAATATATTTTGTTAAATTAAGTAATGTAAGAAATAAGCAGTTCCGTTAAGGGTGAATCATTTCGGAAAAAACACACTTTTGGAGTGCATAAGTATGACTTACGCTTAATAAACTTTAAGAAATATATCAAACCCGGCCACGCGTTGTTGTGGGTCAGAAAAACTTTTTTTGGACAAACTAATATAATGATTGTCTAAAAATTTCATCAAAATCGCTCAAGCCGTTTTGGAGTCCTTATGGAACATACATACAAACATGGATTTTTATAACTTTAATGTACTATGTAATTACAATTAAAAATCTTAAAGATCTACAGATCTTAAAAGTACCTACGAATATGTCAAAGGCAGTATATTAGTAATATTTCCTTTATATTATAGTCTTATTTATCTCATAATGAATATGCATTAGTAAAATTAAACTTTATTGATATAAAAAAAGAAAACCTCAACAATAATTCTGTAAGCCATGCGACCGAAGCCGCGAACAAACTAGTATTTATCATAACAATGCAATGCTTGTCCGTCCCATTGTTTACAAGAGTCTCTTTCTCCATAAACGAGCTTCTGTACTCGATCTTTAATCATAATTATCAAACTACTTGCAATCATTTTTTATAACGTTTACCTAAACGCTCTCTGAGTTCAATCTTAAAAGTCTTGGGAATAGAAGAAATTTTGCAGATCCATGTACGCTTCACAAAGTATCAAACGGTACTCTTGGTAGTGAATTAAAGGTTAAAGGAATAACTATTTATAATTTTCCAATAATGTATCAGAGAATAGTCCTATTTACAGAATGTGTAGGCGTTATAATGAAGTTAATTTACAGCACGACATATTTTTCACCATTGTTACTAAATCTAAAAACTCACTAACTTAATAAATTTGTTTTTTTTTTAGTTGTTAGATCTTCAACGTCCACTTACATGTAAGGTCGGGGAAAAAGTGGTTGAGAGAAAAGGAAGCAGTTGAGAGAAAGCGACCTGAATTGATCAACAGGAAGGGTGTGGTCTTTCATCACGATAACGCTAGACCACACACATATTTAGCCACTCAGCAAAAATTAAAAGAGTTTTACTGGGCAGTGTTAGTGCATCCACCATATAGCCCTGACCTTGCACCTTCAGATTTTCACCTGTTTCGGTCTGTTCAGAATTCTTTAGGTTCTATAAGGTTAACATCAAGAGAGGACTGCGAAAACTATTTGTCGTGTTTTGTTGATCAGAAGTCCCGAAGTTTCTACAGCAACGGGATCATGTTTCTACCTACAAAATGAGTGAAAGTCATGGAACAAAACGGCACATATATACTGTAAATAAATGTAAATAAACTTTGAAAAAAATATCTTGAGTTTTCATATAAAAATTCGAAGAAACTTTTTCCCCGACCTATTATAAATCAGTACTTGTTAACAATGTAAGTTTTGAACACAATATATCATAGGGTTATTATATTTAAGTAGCTATTTAGAGTTAAGTTTTTTTTAATGATCTCTTACCTACAAGGCCCTGTCTGAATACCAGTGCTGCAGTGCTTGCGATTGTAGGCCTGCAGTATTATGCTGAGACAGGGACCTATTCGACCCCATGCAACATTTCATTTATTGTGTCAATTTGTTTGTTTTGTTTTATATTTAAAAATGTATGTGTGTTGTGTGGTGTTATTGTCCAATAAATGCTTTTTCTTTTCTTTTTTTTTATAGGTAAACCTATAAAATTTGTGCCTTATGTGATAAAATAAAATAAATAAATATTTATATACAAATATTATGAAGAGGTAAAGTTTGTGAGTTTTGATGTAGAAGATGCATGGTGGTAGGGCTTTTTCTAATGCTAAGTTAGCTATCACCCTCAAGTTGAAAATCTGTCGCCAATTACTTATAGGTGAGTTCCGGCAGGTGTAGTTTAGAGCCAGTTCTCCCACTAGCCTTGATATGTTGTTATCATGAGCCACATCGTCACTTAACATCAGGTGAGACTTCGGAAACGCTAAGCCAATAAGAATATAAAAAAGTAGTTCGTTTCCTTCACCGTTAATAAGTGAAAGAACACTAAATACAATATAAAAATGTTTCATAACTAGCAAACCCGGGCACGCGTTGTTGAGCCGTTTTGGAGTTCACAGAGAACATTGATTGGCTTGCTACTAAACTTTACAGGATTACCAGCTGAGCTGTTATAAATATTGTCTGAAAATTTCATCAAAATCGCTCCAGCCGTTTTGGAGTCCACAGGGAACATACATACAATCATCGATTTTTATTTATAAGAAGATAAGAATGAAGAAGAAGATTATATTATACTAGCTACCCGCCCCAGCTTCGCACGGGTGCAATTCACAAATTGATGTATTGATGTAGGTAATTTATGTTTAAATGTTGAATTTATGGTTAAATGTTGGATGTTGGATTGATTTGGACTTTATCGCTTTAGTATTGATAATAGTTACGAAAAATACGGTCAACTCGAGGCGCGGGTGGCGACAGCGTGCGCCGCACCGGCCAACAGTTTTGCTACAAATGATTTCTTTGGATGCGCATCATTTTGAATCCGTGATATCTTCTAAGGTTTTAATTTAAATTTAATGTAATAATTTAAGTATAACTTTAATTTAAATTAAATGCCCAAGTTAACTATTTGGATAAAGATTGGCGAAAATTGCTTCGTTAATAATCTAATGTTTTAAATTATTATGTTGAAGATAAATATGATCACTGTGAGATAACCTTAGGATATGACATATGCAATGGCGGATTTTTCTCTAGGTTTTTAAAAAAACTACAATTCTTTATAATATTATTTTGAGGTATCTCATAAGATTTAGCCAGCGTAAGTCATGTTAGCGGCCGAAAATCATTTTTTGATGACTTGAATAGAAAACATTGATTCTTTTCTATTACACAAACACTTAAATTGAAATGTATTGTATATACTTACAAACCTTCCGTAAACAAATTCTAAATGATAATGTAAACCAAATAAATATCCGTTCCGTGATGTAGAAGAAAGTAAGCGGATATTTGGTCAGACGCGGATAGATTGACTAAACTACATATAATTTATGGTTACATTCATAATTTCGATGTGTTTCAACTTTCAAATGAGAAGAAAATCATGACCACACAACTCCAATTTCCCTCTATATTTGTCAAAATTATACTGCCAGCAACAAAAGAAATAAAGAACATTACATTTATCGCAGATAACATACGGGCACAGAGTTGTTACAGACAAAATTAATATCTCATAAAAGTCAAATAAATATTCAAAAAAAAAAGATAAATGTTATTACAATATAACCTCGTGTACTTCAGTATCACTACAAACCGTACACAACGCATCCCGCCCCCCTGATTTTCAAATGCATGCAAGTGGGTTTACAGAAGAAGTTAAAAATTTTAACTGCAGAAGAAAAAGCAAAATATTTATAAAAGCAAAAGCTTATACTTAAAAGCTTATATTTCGCTCTATTTTTTTCTAACAAAATTGACTAGACAAAGAGGGAAGTGCTTTAATCGGTGTGTAATTTTTTTCATGTAAGATCTTCCAAGTATTGTGTAACATGATAAAATAATATTAACAATATAACGATAATAATTTACTAGTTTCTGATTTATTCCTTTGTTCACCCAACTACCTATCTGTAGGCCAAATTTGTACTTTCTAGGTCATCTGCTTCTGGGTTACAGTTTTGATCTATAAGTCAGTCAGTGATAAAAATGACGATTTTTGGACGTTAATATCTAAATAACTGTTTGAGGTGTGTTTATGAAATTTGGAGCACATACGTATCTCGAAAGTCTCGTTTATGAGCCAAATTTGGCATGCCTATGAGAAATTGTTTTTGAGTTATAAGGGGGTCAAAAGTGGCTCCAAGTGGTTCGTGTATTACACACGGTACCGCTCGCGATTCTGTTAGCTTGAACTTGGCTTGACACGCTACCGCGTGTCTAGATAAAATATTTAGGGAAAATGCAATATTTTTTCAAAGTCGTCAAGAAATTGATTTTCAGGCTCTTACATGGCTTACGCTAACTAAACCTTAATAGATAAATGAAAATAATGTACCAAAGAATCTATCACCTAAGGTCGACTCACAGTAACTATTTTTGTTTTAAACATAATAATTAAAAATATTAAGTTATTTGTGAAGTTATTTTCTTCAGTTAATTATTAATCCTTATGTTAGTTAACTTGTGCATTCAAAGTAGATTAAAAAAATTTGTTGTTTCTACCAAGAAACCGAAGGCGCAGCCTACTTCGTGTTGTCAGCTAACTCAGTTGAGGAGGTAACTGACATGAGGAGATAAATAATTTATGGGATTAAAATACAAGTAAAATACAAAAATAATTTTTAATAAAAATGTTTTATTACTATCAACATTTGATACACAAAGTAATTAAATTCTAATATTATCTTATTTCATATATAATATAGTTCTTATTCCTGGATATATAGTCTGAAACTTCACTAATAAAAAAATAGCATATCAATAATACTATAGTTTCCCACTGCATTATAAAATTTTAGTGATTAAACATTTATTGAAATGAATGTATTCCACACGTTCATAACTGAATTACAAGAGGTGAAAATTCACTTTTGTAATAATTAAGGAAAAACTAAACAGTACAAATTATTGAAGAAGTTTTAATAACGTTTGTTTATTTAATCCAATAAGATTAATTAATTAACATAAAGTAATTATTAAGAGGCAATTATATAAGCATAGTTTATTTATTATTAACCAAAGTTTATATCCAAAAAACTGCACATAAAATAAGCATTATGTTTTTAAAATTAGGTAATTCTGTCCTGAACAGAATCATATACTGAACTTATTATGTTGTTACCGATGTCAAAATAAACATAATATATTACATAGTTATAAACATTTTCACTTGGGATCGATATACCTATAAAAAATAAAATTATATAAAGCTGTGGGTTCCCATTCTCGTCCCAATAAACTTATATAGTCAGGAGTAAAAACGTATAATGGTTTAAAAATATAAACAGTATAAAAATCGTTTGGTGAAATGATATAATAGGAAATTAAAACTAAAACACTGGGTATAAGGATTTGCGATAATATAAATTATTTATATTTATTTCTTTAGGTAATGTTAACTGATTCGTACTTTGAATGATCATTATACTAATATTGTAAATTCATGTGACGAGAAGGTTAATGAACAGTCTGTTAGCGAGCAAGATTATTTATGTAATATTCATTATTTTAAAGTATGTCCGATTTTAATAATGAATCTGTATTTTAATCCGTTCGATTATTTAATAAAAATATCTCTATCTTGTAATTACACTAATGTTACATATAATAATTTAAAAAAATGCATTATTTAATAATTAAAATTTATAATTATGAGGTATGAAACTTAGAGGAATTCGCCGTGGAGAAACAAAATATTTTAATATAATTTCCTTGATTTAAAGTTCTATATTCTTTATATAATTGTTTTTTATTTGTGTTTAAAGTTTTTGGAAACATTTACAGGTAAATAGAAAATAAAACTATTATACATAGGTATTATATAACACAAAAAGAAGATTATTTAGAAGTTTCGACATATGTCCTATATTATTTTAAAGTAAAAAGGTATACATTCAAGCCCGATTAATTTTGTTGCATTTAATCGAGTAACACGTAATAAATGTGAAAATGTTTGAAAAGGGTTGTATTGTATTCAGTGTAGTCTATATCTATTATCAAAATTATAATCCATGTCAAAACTTATCATCATCGTTATCGGACATAATAGAACGCCACAAATATTTTCGCAAAAAATAAGTCTGTTCTTTAACTGCTTCGAGTATTTTCTGACTAGTTACCAGGAGTCTATCGTCTGCCAAAACTAAAGTGGAACCCGGAACAGTAAGTGATTGTTTAATATTCGCACCTTGTATACAAGGTATGCCCTCTATGGAATGTTCAGGAGGTGACAATATTAACGCAGCGGGTCTCATTTTAGAATACCCATTATTGTTATTACTCAAAGCTTTGCTCAACCATTCGCAAGACAATTCGTTACCTTCAATATATACTTTCAAATCATATTTATGACCGTACCAACTTGTGTAGTCTAAATAGAGCATTTTGTTTGACCTGAGAGATAGAACCCTTAAACTTTTCAAGTCCATGAATACTTTTGAGTCCAACATTTTAATACGGTTAAAAGATAAATCGAGATTTAAGAGGTCTGTAAGCCCTTGAAACACTCCGTACTCTATAGAGCTAAGATGGTTGTGAGACAGACGAAGAGTTTTTAGATGACTTACACGGCGGAAAGTGGCCGGGCCTATTTTTTTAATCTTATTACAACTTAGTTCTAAAAATGCAAGTTTCACTGGAAGTTTCAATGACGAGTGATTTAACTCTTGAATTATATTCTTACTCACGTCTAAACTTATAAGATCGTTCTGATGAATTAAATCAATTGATGCCATATCAGAAATATTATTTGAATGCAATATTAAAATAATTAGTCTCAACCCTTCGCCATATGGTATTCTTAACTGTGTCAAATCATTGTTCGATAAATCTAGAATGCCACCGTCAGCGTGAAACATGGTTATATGGAGGTTTTCGAGTTTTTCAATGTCGTTATAAGTCATGTTAACATTTTTTAAATTGTAATTATTAGTGAACGTCTGATCTGGTATGTATTCTAGTCTGTTGTGTGACAAATCTAAATTTTGCAGGTTCGTCATTGTCGAAAAACTTTCGAAGTATAATCGAGAAATATAATTACCGCTTAGGTTTAAGAACGTCACGTGTTTCAAATCACCTGAGTCTACAACGAAATCAATTAATTTATTTCTAGACATATCCAATGTAACTATTTTATGTAAAGACTGGAAAGCGTTAAATTCAATATTAGTAATTGCGTTGTTAGATAAATTGACTTCTGTCAATACATCTACAGCTGCGGTTGTTGGTAGATTTCGCTCGTATCGTGTGAAAAGCTCCTTCGTTGCGTTAGGAAGGAAAGCTATATGGTTATCGGACAATATAATTTTGCATAACGAATGGTCACCAAAGTGTTCCCAATGCCGCGAAAATATTTCAGGATTTAATTTATCCAATTTGTTCATGGATACATCAAATGTTTCTAAGTGGATAATAATTTTCAGTGACTTAATACTAATATTCTCTATTTGATTGTGTCTTAAAAACAAATGTCTAAGATTATAAAGGTTATTGACAGCCCCGTTCAAATCTTTGATATTGTTGTTGTTTAAATTTAGAACTTCAAGACTTGTTAAATTATAAAAGGGTTCTTCAGTCAGGTCTGAGATGCGGTTATAGGAAAGATCGAGTTCAACCAACGATGTGAGTTCTTCAAAAGCTTCTACAGGCAATACTTCAATGTAGTTATTTGATAATGAAAGACTTTTTAACTTGTTGGGGTGATTTTCAAATTGAAATATATCTATGTCCATTAACTTGTTATCTGATAAATCTAGAGTGGATAAATTGATGAGATAATAGAATGGTGAATCACTTATGTGTTCAATGTCATTATCGGATAGGTACAAATCTTGCAGTCTAGTTGTGTATTGCAGTAGAGAGAGTTTAGTTTGTGGCGAATGTCCGTATATCCTTAAGGTAGTGATGATGCTTAAGATAGATTGGTCGATATTTTCGTCGAATTTGTCATTTGCATCTCTTAATGTTAGGTCTACGGTGCCTGGGAAGTTGGTTGCTTCGAGACATTCGTTGTGGATACGAACGTTACTGATGTTGCCTGTGCATTGCACAAAGTAAGAGCATTTCCCCGTATGACGTGTTCTCTCTGGCGGACAATATCCGAAGACCAATGAAAAGGTCATCAAGACCGAGACAAATAGGTAAACTGCAATAAAAATTACAATAACAGTTAATGTTGCCAGATATTCTGATTTCCATGAGATATCACAATTTTAGATGAAATTTTAAACTGTTTGTCTTAGAAAGCCTAATAGCAAGCAGGATTAGTTTTAAGAAATACTTTGATATATGTAGTTCTTTACATAAAATACATTGTTTCTTTTTTCGTCCCGATTACTATCGATATATTATTTTAATTAATTGATGATGGCACAGTGGTATCCTATTTGGACATCGCGTCTATCGTTGTCAGTTTAATCCTACAATGAGCCTGGCTCTTGATGAAGGAAAATATCTTGATGAAACTGTAACATGGTGCTAGGGAATTTTGTAGCTACTCCCATAAAGTTGAAAATCGTTCGCCAGACACAATATAGAAATTTTCCAGAAGCTACAATTGAGAGCAAGTCTCTTTAGTTACCATGTTAGACCACATCGTCACTTAACATTAGGTGCGATTGTTGTCTAACAGTAAACCTATATAAGGTATTCAAAAAATCAATTTTAACATCGAAGGCGATTTTTGGGACAACACTAGTACGATACTTATTAGGAAGGTTTAAGCAAAATACATTACAAGATAGCGAAGATGCTTTTGAATTGCGCTAATACAGCTTTAATTACAATATGTATGTATGTGTATTACGTATGAATATAAAAGTTTTCATCTATATACTCTATTTTAAAAAAAACTTTTTTGTAAGTTGGTACAATGAAGTCGGAATAAACTGTGACCGTCGAAAGAAGTTGACTGGATGACCCTGGATGAATCCAGGTTCCATTAGGAAGATTAGATTATTCAACGCTTACCTTTATTCATAATGGCCCGCGCCTTTCGATCTTATTCCATGTGTATCTGAAATCTAAAAATATTTCGCTTTCAAAATATATAATATTTTCTCCATTGAAAACTACATATTCAGTTATTGGACTTCAAATATTAAATTTATGTTGTGTATTTCTTTTCCTATATACAATGTTTTATTGAAGTGTCTGTTTGTAATGTCAAAATAACATCTTTAATATGGGGTATCGAACTAAATGTTCTTGAGACGCTTAAGTCAACCTCACCTGCATGAGGTGCAGCCTGTTGTATGTGGTAAAAAGTCCGTCATAGTGACTCGCTTTTGCGTGTCACCTTTCGGGATCAGTCTGTGCGTATCCCGTTAAATTATTACTGGCCCACATGACAGTGACGACCGTCGTTGGATTACGATCTCTCGGTGGTCACCGCTGTGTTAGGATTGTACTGTGCTTACCATCATTGAAAGTACCAATACAATTATGTAGTACATTAGTTTGATATATATCTTATAGTTTACTCAGCGTAAGCCATTTAAGCGTCCGAATTGATTCACCATTACCAGTCTTTTTTATTTGTGTGGTAGACTAATTTTATTTTCTATAATAAAAATTGCCCGAATTACTCATTATAACATCAGCTTTCCGACATTAAACGTACCTTCAAAATCCGACCAACCGTTTTGGAGACTATCCTAAACAAACAGACAGACAGACAAAAATTTTAAGAATTGGTTTTTTATTATAAGTATCCTATGTAGTAAGTATCGCAGAAAGCTGTTATTTTGAAAATGCAAAAAAAACATTTCAATTTTATTAATTGTGTATAGATTAACCCATGGATACCAGCATATCAAAGCGCTTTTTTGCGCTTTTTACGCTTCATTCTCGACTTCACTATTACACGCTTGTTTAAACAAGAAACACAATAGATATTGAATGACAATGGAAAGATTAAAAGTCTTAAAATAAAATTACTTTTTGTCAGAAGACCAGAGGTGTCTAACAATTTATAACTTGTAGTTTTAGGGCATATCTGTACATAATATAAAATTAAACTTCTCTCCCTAAATTTACCGGTGTTAAATTATGTCTTGTGTAAAATCTATCCACTTTCCTAAAAATATTTAAAAATGTTTCACTAAAAACCATCAGACACCATTCCACTACACCCCACACTCGTGCACACCTCACAGGTACATAGGTTCTGTAAGGAAACTTTTTTTCTTTTTTGTGCTAGTTAGATTAGACAAATATCTACAGATCACTAGATACATAATTTAAACATATTCCTGCCTTCCTCCCAGGAGATCGAATCCTACGGATAGGAATTCTAATTAGCCAGATCGCGATTTTTTCGCATGTTAGGCAACAGCTCAAGCCGAGGTTCGGCCACTCTGGCACCCTTGTGCATGTTGCCACGCTTTCGCGGTTGAGTGCCATAAGGGATCGCCTCCAAGCCACAATGAAGCTGTAAAAGCTGTTCGAGGCTAACAGTATAGTCAGAAAAAAAATATTGTTTCGTATGCTTACTGAATTACTTATCTAGTTGAAAATAAGCCGTTAGTCATTTCTAGAATAGAATATTATCAAAGCTCTGACATACAATATTTTATTAATTGGGGTCCAGAACGTGTCGCATGAAACTTTAAAAAATTGTATGCACTTTTCCTATCTCTTCAGTAGAAATTGAGTACTGTTCCTCAACGCTAAACAAACTCAAAACGCTTACGCATAACATAGACGTAACATTGACGAATGCAAAATGACTATTTAATTCCATCTCTGACAAGAAGAAAGTAATTGACATTTAGGCTCTTATAAAAAACAAGCGAATAAATTTTTTGTATATATAAAATAGTAGTTAGGATAATTTCTCTTTTAGTTAGTAATCACCTATTAAAAATTTCACGAGCCGCCTCTGATTCACGACCACCCTAGAAGTTGAAAATCTATCACCATGCATATATATTGTTGTGATACGGCAGCTGCACTTGTGAGGGAGTCCCTAGGCTTAGTGTGTCTAATCTAAGTCCACATCTTCAATTAATATTCGGCAATGTTTTAGTCAAAAATGATAAACCTAAAACGTATGCCTGCATTGAGCATTAATAAACGCATCGTTTATTTGTTTGTTTACCTTTGAATCTGCTTTCTCTTCTGTTTCTTATTACTCGTAATATTTTATTTATCATGTAGTCTACACTTTTAATAATTATAGTAACACTAAGCAATGTCATATGTCTTACTTGTTTTAGTGTTTTTAAGTAACTGTTCCAATAAATAATTCAAAATAAAATATTATGTGTTTTAAACGCAATTTTTTTAAGTGGAAAAACTGATATGAACTTTTTGATGTCACTATGATAAAGGTAACTAGTATAACCTCATTAGCCTAGTGATTGTAAGCGTGCCTGCTATGCTCGAGGTCCTGCGTTCGATTCCAAGGTCGAGCAAAGTGTTATTGGGTTTTTCTATGAAATTCTCAGCAGCAGCTCGCAATTTGGCTTTGTGTCCAATTAAAGGCAATAGGCACGCCCCCTATTACATGGGACCTAAAAACATACACTCTGCCTAAGTTTCGGGGACACCGGCGCGATTTTGTGTTAGTATAGAAAATACAAATAATACCTACATAATATTCACGGTCCATAAATGAAGATCTAATGAATATTAGATTATCTAGTAGGTGGTACCTACAACCTAAAACCTTGACGTTTCATATCCGTGCGTACTTTTGAAATTCAAAGCACCATAATAATGGATACGAATGTAAAATGTAGACAACAGTAATAAATATTAATGCATTCGATAAATTACAAATAACTCACCTCAAATTCACAACGCGCAAAGTAATATTAACGCCTTATTAATCCCAGATACAAAGTCCGAATGAGGCATTAGAGGCAACACGTACACAAATTTAACACTCGGCGTCTTTGCTGAGACATCGAAATGCGAACTACGGTTCTAGGTGTTTACATCAAAGAATACAATGTAGATAGGACAACTGGGAGGTCTGTGTTATTGTACCTTCAACCTAAACAAAAAACTTATTAAGCGATTATGGTATTTGTCACTATGTTCTGTTTATTAACAAGCTTTCATTTATCCCGGTGTGTTTAGTATATGTTGGTCAAATGTAACAAAAAAAAAGCTGAAATTTAAAATACTTGTAGCTAGTACACACTGAAAATCCATATAAGCTTGTTTTGTTCAACCCATTGTCAACACAGCCGAAAGACATCCGGTATTTTTTTTCATACAACTAAGGTGACAAACAAGTATACAGCCCGCCTAATTGTAAGCGGCTATCGTAGCCTACGAGCGTGTTGTCGACCTTGAATTCCTCTACCCCAAGGAACTCTGGGAAGCTTACTTACTACAGGAACTGCTATCTTCTATATGACGAAGGTATTTCATCAGTCGGATTGACCTAAGTAGAGAGAAATATTCAAAAACATTTTTGTTCCCCACCCCTCTTGCACCCTTCTACTCCAAAGAACTCTGGAAACTCTACTTACCAATGGAACATAACAGAAGGTTATGCGATCTTCTCTAGGACTGAGTTTTTTCACCAATCGTACTGCCCCAAAAAGAGAGACATCGCCAAACGACATTTGTGCAGTACCGTTCTTTGAACCCCCTTTCTCAAGTAGCTCTACGTATTTAATTAATTAAATATATATTTTGTGTCCTAAGCTCCTTGGTATAGGGGGTTCAAAGTTGTCAACGCGCGGGTGTTACCTATAGTATTACAAGCATCCATAGACTACGGTAGCCGCTTAGCATCACGCGAGCCGTAAGTTTGTTTTATTTTATTAAATCAAATAAAATTGTATTAAAAAAATGAAAAAATCACCACTTTTTAAGATCGTAAATTGTTTGCTGACTATTCTAGGACACATTATCACAATCTGTAACATAACTAAAATAAACCCTATGGTAGTAGTAGTTCTCTGTATAAAAAAGGTTATGTGAGAATTGTGGTTATGTGGTTTATGTGGGAACATTTTAATGTTTATTACCACTTCTTAGAACAGAAAATTGCTTATCACTGAATTCATTTCTTCCACAAATACTAATAATACTTATAAAGCCGGAGGATTGTTTGTCTGTGTTGCAACTAGCTAAACTCTGAAAATACCAGTCAGATGTATAAAAACCTTTTTTGCATTTTATAGCCTATTTCTTGGTTATAGGCTATAGAACTTCACGCCACTACCCTAAGGATCTGAGCAGAATCCACATTATTGGAGACGGTGTCCTATCGCGGTACCATAAACCTTATGTTAACATTCTCAAACCAAGTTGGCATTACTGTAACTTTTTTTAATAGTAGCAACTGTAGCAAGGCACTGTGTCTGATAGTAAGCAGAGTACAGTCCAAAAGCAACGGCGACACTTGAGAGATCAATAATTTATCGCTGGTCGCCGCTATCATGCAGTCATGTCTGTGTAAATAGAAACTAAAATGCGCACCGGCTGATCTCAAAACGCTACACTCATAAGTAAATTTTACTATATTTGCATGGTGGTCACGACCCAGTCGGTTTATACATAGCTACCACCTTGCGATCTCCATCGCCTCTTTCGTTAGTCAACAGGATGAGTCACGAAAAAGTGTCGCAAGTCTTAAGAAATTATTTACCTCCACATTCGGATTGTTCAAATAATTATATTCATAGCAATATACTTGAGAGGTCACATTTTCGTTTTCCCCACAAGATAGACCATGAAAACTTAGTAGTTATTTTTACTCAAATACCAAAAAAGGGAGCTAGCAGTTAAAGAGTTAAATATAAAAATATATGTTTTAAAAACGTAAGTAAGACAACAAGACACCCCGTCGTTTCGGCGTGAGTTCAAATCCCTGCAGCGAGCCTGAGGTTTCAATGAAAAAAAACATCGTAATGGAACCGCATGGTGATAGCGAGTTTTCTAATGCCCGTATGACTAGTTAGTCCTAACTAGAAACTACGCTTACGTAGGCTAGGCTTAAGTAACTAAGCTTAGCGTGCTACTTCTAAGGATACATTGTCACTTAACATCAAGTGAGATTATAACCAAATGCTAAAACCTATAAATAAATATATGTATCTTTGGATGCAATATAAAAGCTAAGTTAAGATAAGAATCAATTAAACCAAAAATATAGGGAGATTCAAACTCACAACCTCCGTGATTTCAATCATATATCATTACCAAAGTGAACTGAATAACTGGGTTGAATAATCATATTAAACATTAAAATAGGTACACAACAATAATTTTATTCAACAATGATTTTGAAGGTTAAAAAAATTAGTTATAAAAATCTTCGAACTCCGGATAACAGTCTCCGTAGTCGACGGGAAACATGGCCGCGCATTCCTCCTCGCCGGTGACCGTGTCACGGCTAACGTATACGGGATTCAAATCCATCAGCTCCAGTAGAGGAAGATCTGTTTTCACCGATACCATAAAAACGATTTTGATTTCTTCTCTGAGAAAAATAAAAATTTATAACCGTTACGTAGAGTAGGTACAATTTTAACCGACTAGTACGCGAATACCATATATCACCAACCATCATATAGTCAAGTTTCGGGATAAGACGGTCTTCATCCAGAAACCAAGCGGGGTTGCAGGGATCTACGCCCGAGACCACCATGTAGATGTTGATAAATTCTTCCTAGTGACTTTCAGTTTGTCGCGTTTAGGGTTCATCCAATGTTATGCATGCCCAGAAAGCTTTCAGATCAGCGAACGATTGCCGATTTCTGGTGGTCAACGTTTTTTTTAATTGTACTTTATTTATTGTCGGGCAAAGTGACGTCAAATATGCCTCAATACACGAAAAAAAGATATGTTGACGCTCTCAGACGGCATGTGCAGTACACAACAATATAGCCGAAGGTTACATGTAAGACTATGAAAGAACTTAAGGATTTTGATGGGATTTTAGTTTGTCGTATAGTGGATTTTTTATTATTTTTAACAGACTTCCAAAAAGGCAGGATTTTTGTTCCTCTAGTATGTTTAATAAATTATGTGGGTTTGTATTACAAAATCTACACGAGCGATTATTTTATGGGCAGTTTTTTGTCTGTAAAATATTAAGGTAACATTTTTATGTAGTTACATACCACAGAATACAGGTAAGTAACCCAATTGACTTACTTGTGGTAACAAACTTTTAGATATAATAAATTGTGGTTAACTTTAATATTTAAAAAAGTCTGTTATTTTGTATAATTTGACTCAATGTTGTGTAACATTGTTGGCATATTGCTTAATATGGTTTGGTTATTGTTCATAAGTAAAGTAGATTAGAAATAATAAGAAGAAACATTAACTCTGACATGTCACAAAAACTCCCTAGAAATTTCTAATTAGAAAGCGATCATTTTATTATAACACTAAATACTAAAAAATAGTAATCTGTTAGGTCTAAAAAATTTGTACCAGTGGTCTTAAAGGGTACTTTAAAAAGTTAGTTGTTTCATAAGTGTGGTTGCCGAAACACCCACTTCGAAAGATAAAAAGTAACAGATTATTAACTTCAAAGTTGTTAAATACTCGCTCACCGAGTAAGCAAAAACGCCTATATCCATACTATATAATTTCGTCGTAATATTTTCTTCGTAAAATTTAGAATTATTTTAGAATTTCAACCCGTTTCGACCGTGGCTATGTCCAAGTGCACTACAACAAAACAATCACCGATTCACGTCGACGAGATTGATTCCACTTCCATGGAACCTAGCCTTTTGTTGAAGGAAAATATCCTATTGAAATTATGTCATAGTAAAGGATATTCTTAATCTAATACATAAAACTTTCGAATTCAAAATTTGTCACAGAGCTATCAAACAACAAATGGTCATCAATTAAAAATGTTTATATAAATTAGGCATTAAAGACCTTATTTTAGGAATAATAAGCATTAATTCCGGCCAGCATATATTATTTAATCATTATCATACATACCATTATATATACATATACTGTCAAAAACCTATAAATATTGGACAACAACAGCCCAGTATTGTTTACTTACAAATTCATAGAAATGCGGTCAGCTATCGCATCGTATTGCTTCACGCTATGCGCAATGTGAACCCCGTTGTACGGCGACTGCGCTTTGAATATTCCCATCTGTAATTTGAAATATAATACCACGACTCACGATATAATATCTATGTTGGGGTAGATAAAGATGAATAAGTTATATATTCTTTTTGATGTGAATAACATATTGGAGCGTATTAAAATCCAACCGTATGCCGTGTGATGGCAAACGACATGACGCTCCCTCATGTCGTCATGCCCCCTCTAAGTTATTTTTTTAAACTTCTCAGTTGGAGATTAGATAATTGGACGAGAATTGAGAGTGAAATTTCCACGTCTCTCTTGTTAAAATGATTCTCTTCTATCACGTGTATATTGCTGTTCGTGTTTTTTTTTTTTTTTTTTTGAGGTAGCTTAATGATTTTTGTTATTGTTAATATACATATTATATTGCAGGCATCTCTGAATTAATTCTCAAGTGATTGATTAATTTTTTTTTTTTTTTTATACGTTGCGAAACCCTTCATGGGTACACACCCGCCCGGGGGGACGAGTGGTTATGTGAGACTCCTACTCACTAAAACTCCACGGTGTACCATCCGCCGCCATACAGGGGCGACACGGGAACTGCGGTGGCATACAGCCGCGTCACCCCGGCGGCCAGCCCAGCTAGACCGGGCCCCGGCCTAAGTAGGAGACAGCTCAGTACACCCTAGCCTCCTCCTGCCACCCGTTCGTCTTTGGCGGAGAGGGTCGCTTAAGGGATCCCCCTCGCGAACCCTCTCCGCGGCCTCCTTCCGCAAGATGACGTCCTCACAAAAGGAGACCATCGCCATCCATGCCCTCTCGCTGCCGAGCATGGCTTTCACCACACTTGGCAGCGAGAGGTCCTCTCCAACAGCTACGGCCATAGTGCGACGCTGTTCCTCCCACGCAGCACACTCAGAGAGAGTGGGGTCCAACCTTTATGATACTGCACCTTCCAATTTTCTTTCGTGTCTCCTTGTCTTTATATGAACTATTAATATATGAAAAAATTACCATAGTACAGCATATCTCTATGCTTGGTGGTAATCAATAGAATATAGGCGATCATTGAAGGATTGCCGATCGTCGTTCTGGTATCGCAGATGAATATAAGATTCATTGAGGAACATTCTACGCCACGACTCTGAGGAGCTAAGTCGTATTTATGAAATTCACGCAATCCGGCAAGCTGCCTCAACATCTTACAGTATGGGAAGTGAGAAACACTATGGGCTACACGGGTGTGTTGGCCGCAGCGCGATTCAGTGTTGGTCGAATAAATTTAATGCGGGTGAAACTATGGGACACTGCTAGTACTGTATAGTTGCACGTTGTGTAATACTATTCGTAGAATTTTAATTGAAGTCGAATAGTGGTATCGAATTACATCGCGACCTATCGCAACCTTACTCAATAAATAGCATATAAAATGCAAAAAGGAATTTTTTTTATTGACAGGTAGTCCCAAAAATTAGTGCGTTGAAATAAACCCTTGAATTTTTTTATCATTAGTGCCTAGTGGAAGACTAGATCTCGAGTGTAGCTGCCGGAATACAGCTATTGGTGTCTGGTGACAGATTTTCAACTTGAGTGTGGTAACAGCATTAGAAAAAGTCCTACCACTGTACTATGGTTTCATCAAGATAAGTTTTCCTTCACCGAAAGCTCTGGCTCATTGCAGGGATTCGAACTCGCGTCAATCGAGGTGGAGTACATATGAGTCCATACCCGCTACCAATCGAGCTATGCTTCAAAATACCTTTACGATATTAGAGAAGATTAATCAATATAAATATATCATGAGGACTTACATGAATCAAAGATGTTTTAAACTTTGTTAAAACGGTCACAGCTTTATACCGTTTATTAATATCCAACATCACCAGTACATGAGGCGGGAGGAATTCCGACTGCGGTGTCACGTAATCTAAAACCAACTGGAGACAAATTTTTACCTATATAAATATTTATCAGCTTTCTTTTCAAACCTTCAAATACGTATGTTTTTCATACAAAAATTCGTACCTACATAAATAACATTTAGAGTAGAGTAGGATTATTTAAGTATTCCAAAAAAAAAACAAAGAACTTCTTCGGTAGTCATTATCACATTTATGAAATGTTCATGATGACACTAATTAAAAAGTTCTCTATGATTTATCCTTGTCGTACCGTAAAACTGTGGAACCAACTCCCGGCCCTACTTTTCCCTCCTTCTTACGACATCGGGTCATTTAAGCGTAAGCTGAAGAGATATTTATGCAGGCCGCTATGACAACGGCGACCGCTGACGGTGTTAGATCTCTCGGTAGTCGCTATTATGTTTGTATTATACTGTGCTTACGATTAGGAATAGTACAGTCAATATTACGAGCTATTATATAAACAAAAATTGTTATTGGTTATGTATCCTGCGTTGCCATGAATGAAGCTTTGTTTTATTTGGTATTTAGCAGTTGATATAGTACATTATGGTACAAGTGTGTAATGTTGGTGATTACCGCTGAGGCGCCATCGAGACCCGAGCCGTTAGGTGAGGCCGTGAGGGTCTTAAGAGAGCCGAGGACGGTAATCACCAATACACACGTGTATCATACGACGTTTTTCAACACACTTGTGAAGAAAATAATAATAAAAAATCATTTTTCCTTGGAGTTTTCAGGTAGTAAACTTTGCATAACGTTAAGGGCTTCACATCCTATATCGGGCGGTGTACAACATAAATCATTTTCTTCATAACTAGTACTTGTAGACATTTTAATTAATAAATAACTAAAATTTCAACAGTGACAACGAGTTGTGAATATTTTTTCGCTATGGCGGGAAAAATTAATTAGTTTGCGCGCGCATCTAACAATGGCGATCGGCCATAGACTAAAGGAATGAGGTTTCTTTTTTTTGGCTTTCCGCAGATAGCGTTTTAGCCACGTATAAAATGGGGAATTTAAAGTTTTCTTTATTACAGAGAAAACAAAAGTTATATTTGAGTGAAAGTTTTATTTATTAAACACGTACAAGTTGAAATTATCTATTTACATACGAAGTTGTATGAAATGAGCAAGCAATAGGTACATTAATTTATTTGTTCTATTGATCATTATCTTTTTTGTATCGAAACTTTTTTAAGAACAAAGCAACTCGACCAATAAAATAAAATAAAAACTCTATAACTCACTTGTGAATAATAGCAATGTAAAAGTCACAGTTTGATTACAGGTGTCATTATGTGCCTAATTGCGGTGATATTAGAGCCACTTTATGAGCAAGTGTGTTGAAAAAATCATTATGTATCGTATCCTCAAATCTAGCATTGCGCTGGCTTAGTGGTAGCGTGTACGGACACATCGTCAATTGACGTGAGTTCGAATACATGCAATGAAACTGTGCTTTCGGCAAGGAAAAACATCGTCATGAAACTCCAGCGTGGTGGTAGATAGTATTTGTAATGCCCACCTAGATAGCTACCGCCCTCGAGTTGAAAATCTATCGCTAATCATCAACAGATATATTCCGGCAGTTGCACTTGAGGACTAGTCCCCCACTAGGCTTAGCGTGCTATCATCTTGAGCCTCATCGTCATTTAATATCAGGTAAAAGCCAAGCCTATGAGCTAATTTTATACTTAGGTATTTTTTGTATTTTCAGTAACTTTGAAATAATATTCGCGTCTACTGTAGATTAATAATAATCTGTACTTGCACGGCTCAGCTTCTCAGAGCTTCTTTTTTCTTTTTAAAACTTACATTAACATTATTTAAAACAATTATTCACTCCCTCCTATTTCATTTCATTTATCACATCAACTACGAATTGTAAAGAGAAATAAGTCCGCCTTTTATAAAATTTACAACTTAATATTCATCACAAACCTTGGGGAATAATATAGCTAGTCCATTAGCTTTAGCGATATCATTAGGTGGAGCATAAAAACCCGGAATGAGAAGACCGGGTGGTGGGAAATACTCGTTCTCATCTTCTTCCTCACTGCCTTCTTCTGATTCGTCAGACAACTTCTGCAAATCGATATTCTTAAGTGTATCATCTTCGATATTTCTAATAATAGACTTATATTCAACAATATAATTCAATTATGTACGAATCCAAATTAATTTCAATATTCTAAAAAATACCTCAAGTATATCAAAGTTTTCTTCGCCATCACTTTCTTCTTCTTTCAGTTTTTGCAAACCAACTAAGTCCTGGAAACGGTGTAGAAATATTCAAATATAATGTCATTATTAAAAGTCATTTTTTTTAGTTAAGTACAGCATTTAAACATAAATAACAACTATGAAATAAAATTTCATGATATTGGATTAATTTGCCAAACTACACGTGAAAGTAAACATTGTAAAATTCTACAAGAAAAGCGACTAAGTGGAGAAGATCATCCAGTAATAGTCACTTTCTATACCGTAACTTGAAATATATAGTAAAGAATTATAAATTGAAATGGGCCTAAAAAGCCCAAAACAACCCAAATAATATCAAAATGAAATACTTATAAGGATGACGCTACCTACATAAATGTTATATTATGAACTTCAAATGTATCTTTAATATTATACGAACGCCAGCTTTTAGCAGCTCCAACTTTCGCTGTTCTTTTTGAACTCTCTTAGCTTCTATTGCGTCCAGTTTCGCTTGGTATGCTAAACGTTGCATCTCTGAGTGACGCCTTGCCTTCTTTTCTTTTGCTTCCTCCTAAAAATGCATTACAAAGGACTGTATACATCATTAATTAATCACTTACTAGGTAAAAATCTATCGGCCAGCAACTGCTTAATTTCTCTCATGCGCAAAGTCAATGTTATGAATTCTATCATTATTTACAAAAAAATTAACATTGGTTTTAAAATATAATCGACACACCATTAATTTAAGCTAGCAAATAAAATAATATATAATATAATTTTTATATACTAAACAATTCTGGACACGATAGTAGCATATTGGGTATTTCTGTAACATTCTAGTATTTATTTGTTTAAAAAAATAAGATAATGCGATATAGGTATAAATGGATTTATAATTTGATACTTTTCCAGTTTTCTTAATAATTTGTCTGATAAATTATACAATATATTATGCTAAACTTAACAAAAAGATCGCTAAGTATCTAGTAGAGACGCTACACATTGTTTTCAAAAACATAAAACAGTGCGTATGAAGTTTAAAGAAGGATGAGGAATATTTTACAAAGTAAATTATTTTAATTTCCTACTTTGAGCCTATCCTTTTCTTCCCGCCGTCGCTTCCACACCTCCTCTCTTGTAGGACTATAACTTTTATAAAAATCGAAAGCTGTCATCTGCAATGGCTGATTATTCGAAAGATTCGTCTCATCATACCGTGATTTCTCCTCGTAAAGTATTTTACGTACTAAAGCTGTTAAATTATAAATCAAAATAAAAGAAATTAGTCAAATGTTTTAGAATATTACTTGCTATGCTGGATTGTAAAGACATGGTAATTATTGTGTAAAATAAAATAGATTATAACTTTTTTTAAGAAAAATGGTTTATTTAAATCATCATGAAGTTCTTCAATTTTTCTAACAGCAATTCTTCCAAAGGTTCGTCTGTATAACTTACAGACAAAATGCTTATTGGTGTCAAGCAGACGGAAACAGATAGTTAGAGCAGGACCGGATAAGAGCTCATGAAGGGAAGCCTCATTTAGTGGTGCATCGCTCTCATAAAGAATGTCTTCAGCTTTCACTTTAGTAAGCATCACTTCTTCTCTACCAACCATAATGATATCTGAAAGTTAAATAACAAGACATTTTTTAACAAAAAAGAAAACCAACTTCGATGATTTTGAAGAGTTTCCTCGTGTATCTTCGAAGTCTTCAACAAAAGACGAGATTACTCAATACGAATGTTTTTTTTTTTAATTAATGTCCCAACCTATTGTACTGAAATCTTGCATACACGTTTAGTTTTGATGAAAATGCATGGTTAGCTAAGTGAAGTTATTCTAAATTCATTATGGCGTACTAGTTATTTCTTATGAAATCATAAATCATATGGTACATCATAATTCATGTTGTATCAAATGAAAGGGTTCGCTGAGAAAAATAAGAATTCAATAATAATATTATCTTGAACAGATTGTTATTCGATAGTTTAATCATTTTAAAAGCTTGTAGCTCAAATTGAAAGGTAGAAATGAGAATTGAAACTGTTTTTTTTTTTCATATTTCATTCTTTTATAGTTTGTAAAATATTTAAACGAAGCTTGTTTGAATAGGTTTTTTATTAAGATTTTTTAATTACACCTAAATAATATTTATCATAAATACACCTAAAATTTAAAACGTCAGAAACGAAAAATAAGATTGCTCTTTAGACATTTTTCAGCTACAAACTGATGTCCTAACGGACAATTATTGTATATACAGAAATCATATCCCGCCTAATTAATTGACAAACTCTAAAGATAGCTCCGTATTTCTGTACTTAAAAAACGCTACAAATATGAAACTGACATGCTGAGAATGTCGCCAGGCCACGTCACAATTTACATAAGATATAGTTACGTCATCATTTCTCGCTTCCTTGCGATTACTTACTCCAAACTCAGACATAATAAATATAACATCCTGTTTATATCAAAGGAAATATAAAGTGTAATTCACTGGGATCTATTTCAAGACAAAAGATTTTATACTTTATCATTTTCTATAAATTAAATCCCGTACAGTAGGTAGTACTGATGATATAATCGTTACATTTTTGAAGTAAAGAATTCTGTAGGAAGGTTTGGATAGGGAGTAAATTTATGTAAATCGTAATCGACATGGTCACGTCACGTGTTAACGATTATCAAAAAATGTTTTCTTATATTACACAATTTAGTTTACAAAGTTAATATTTCTTAATACAAATTATATTTTTATTTACATTTATTATATTATTTGAAATTTAGGAAAAATGTTTATAGTTTTAAGTTTTCGCTTCTTCGGCAGTTCTCATGACTGTTTTGAAATAAATTTTTTACGGTTTACGATCTAAGCTTAGCGTGTTATCCAGTTAGCATTATCATTCAGCCTTATTCCAAGTTGTCATTGCAAGGCACTGTGTCTGATGGTAAGCACAGTACAATCCAAAAACAACGGCGATCATCGAGAAATCAGATATTAATCGCTGGTCGTTGCAGACATGCACTGGCTGGTCTCGAAAAGCGACAAACAACAGTTATTAACCATATGCGTGAGGTTGGGACCCAGTAAGGGTACAGATTGTCCCCGCTTGATTTTTTTTAGCCAGATGGCTAAAGAGTTTATTACACGGCAGGTTTATCGCAGCCTCCAGTCGAACTTCCCCCGGGATGAGAGGAATCTCCAAGGAAATTTCCTTGTATCTTTTTAACCGAGTGTAGCTTGTCGTAGTTTTTTTTTTCTGACTGACTATACTATTAGCCTTAGGAGCCCTATCCAAAAACAGAGTAGCTGATGGCTTTTAAAGCTTCACCGGACTTATACTACACTAAATATACTACAATATTACCAACACGTATTTACACTGTATGTAGTACGTATAATCTATATTTATGTATCCTTTTCTTTATAATGGATAAGCTAAAAATGTTTCAACTTCAATGATTTTCGGGAGTTCCCTGGTTTATCTTCGAAGTCGAAGGTCCAATGCCAATGAAATTAAAATGGTTTCACCCTTGGACACCCCTACCACTGAAAAAAGAATCATCTAAATTGGTTCGTAAACAAAGAAAATACGACTGAACATCCATTAAAAAAAAATTACCTACATTCGAATTGAGAACCTTCTTCTTTTTTAAAATCTGTTAATAAAGCACATCAATATTTTATAGAAAGACTCAAATAAACATGTTAGTACCTAACTCAAAAAATCTTGCGATAATTAGGCTACGTAATATAGGTATTACATAGCCTATTTGTCGCAGTTTCTAATCCTGTCTATTCTAATAGGCTATAAGATGCAAAAATATGTTTTTAAATCTGACCGGTAGTTTCAAACAAACCATCAAGCAGTTTTAAAGTACGGGATACGAAAAGTGAGAACAAAGATAAGATTACACGAGTGCATTAGTTTGTCGAATCAATTTTAACCACAGCTAGTTTGGATATAAACGTAAAATTTATTTATTTATCTATTTTATTTATTTATATTATACATAAAACCAAAGAATGAAACGTTAGCAACTACTGCAGTTAAAAACTGTGTTGTAACTGCTATCGCCCACCTCCGGAATTCTGTTCGGTTCTTCAAAACAGTACAAAAGTTGAACTGAATCATGATGTAATATAAAACTAAAAAAAACTGAGGTGCGTTTGTGCCTGTGTGTTTGTGTACGTGTGTGTGTGCTAATGTACGTGCGTGTGTGAAATGTATACGTAAATGTATGTGTATATGCATAATTTAATGTGTAAAATAACTCAACTGTTCACATCCCATCGTTCGTAAAGCTCTGGATGTGCGTTCTTCCTATGCGGCCAATATAAGACGAAGTTGAGGAACTTAAGATGTGGCACCATCAGCTCAGCCCGGTGACGTTTCCGAGCGGCTTGGCGAGCAGCGCGACGAGCCACTGCGGATGTTATCTCTTGTTCTTTCTCAATGGCACGTTTATTCAGCCATTCCTAGAAGTTTTATTTTATTTACATTATAGAATTAATTTTGTTGTTACATATTAATTAATAATTAACCGTTATAAATATTTAGAAGTAAAAAACTAAACCGTTCTAATTAAAAAGACGATGAAACGAAAAAGAGCGACCCTATAAGAGACAAACACGTACATCTGTGTGATTTAGTGTACGAGAGAACGAGATAGAATATATTATACACGATTACTGCACGTCCTGATTTTTACTATTTTTTTCGGTGTGAGACGACCAGACATGTACAATACAAGTGGTCGATAATTCGAGTACCTACTGCTGATTTAGGAATTCTATAAAGAGACTAAAAAGTATATACTTTTGTTTAGGGGTCACTTCTACCTCGAGTGAACTACATTTTTTTTAAAGTATACGTATGTCTGAATGTTTTTTTATTTTATTTTAAAAATCGTATAAAAAAAGAAAAAGTACTCTGAAAATAAATAAAAATACGTGTAATAAACCATGGTAAGGGAATGACGGACACGACAATTGCGTCCGAAGTGCGTACGAAGTGGTAGGGTATTTGCACTCTTCTCTGGGTCGCGACCACAATGCACAATCATGATGATAAATTCTTCACAGTGACTCCCGTTTTATTTCTCGCGTTACAGTATCAGCCACAGCCACTGTATATTCAGCCGCTAAAATGCTTGGCATGAAAGCGGTACCCTGTGAAAAGCGCTGACGGTATTTTAGTGGTCGGCTTAGGGACGATTCGATACCGCCTTTTGATCGATACCAAGTACTCATTCAGGTATCAAATTAAATTAATTATATCTCATTCGATATCACTTCAAAGGATCGATACTTGCGAGTACTCAAATCATTTTATTTTTTTGCGCGAATGGCCTTTTGTTTTTTTAGCTGCGTTTGACGTATAAGTGGGAAGTATTGCGGCGAATGACCTTTTAATAGCTACATTCCTTTCAACTAGGCTCGTAACGCCAATTGATTCGATACCACTGTTTTTATTTGATTCCAGTACTCAGTTTCGAATCGTCCCTAGCGTTAACTTCATTTTTGAATTATACTGTGCTTACCATCAGGGATATTACCATCACATTACAATAATAATAAATAATATCTACGTCATTATTGTAACCACCAGCTGTGCGCCTCAGTTTCACCCGTATTAAGTTTATTCGACCAATACTCCACCTCGCCGCACCGCGAACGCACCTATACTCTCCTAAAGGTTTCCAGATAGATTACATATCGTTCATAGCTACTGCTCTAGTTCTTAGAGTTGTAGCGTGAAGCTATAAAGCTTACAACTTTCCACAAATAATAGACAATAAAATGCAAAAATATTGTTTTCAAATCTGCTAGTAATTTTAGAGATTATTAATTCGTTCCAAAAAATAAAAGCAATTTAAAACGACCTATTAAGTTTTATAATATTAAATATACTTAGATGATGAATATGATTATATGTGTTTTAAAAGAATACTAACACTTACAAATCTACACAGATAGAGGGGCTCATGAGCTCACATTACAAAACAATATTCTTAGGCGTCTTTGAAGACCGTTTACTTATCTCTTTTAAAAATAATATTTATGTTTTGTAATATGACGATATATGTAGCCTAGATGAAATTTATACAACAATATAAACTTAATAATATAGCATTTTCCATAGTCCTTGTGAACTGAAAAATAAAAGCGAAATGCTAATAATTAAAGTTTTATTTTGCGACATCCAGCGACAAAAATAAGTAGTAGATGAAATAATGTGTCATAATATTTCTATTAAATATCTAAAGCACACGCTAGATGTCGCTAAATTTAATCTGAATAAAATGTGTACTTTATATAATTACTATCTATTACCATCTCATCTGCAGTAGGCACGTCCAAGTCGTAAGTTTGTCTGCAAAAACTATCTTCTTGTTCCATTCTGAAACGACGTAATTCTTCTTTTGCTATATCTCCAAATTGTATGCTGTCGACGCCTCTGAACACCCTAGTCACCTTACTATTCTAAAATTTAACAAATGTTTATGATGAATAAGAAAAGATCAATACTTAAATCAAATCTAAAATTAAAAAAAGATGCAAAACCATACACTTATTAAAAGTAAAACTTCTTAAAAACGGAAACGCGGAATTTATAAACAGTGTATTATCTGATATACAATGTATAGCTCCCTTTCTCCTTCTCAATACGTTATATCTTTCTTCTCTCTGATATAACGAAACGAGCCTAAACGTGACGCATCCTTGAAATTTCACTCTCAATTCTCGTCCAATTATCGAATCACCGCCTAAGAAGAAGTTTCACTTAAAAAAATACAAGTTTTAAAACAATTAATTACTATATTTATACGAATTTATGAAACTTAAATCATAAATAAAATGCCCATAATATAGTAAGTATCTATTAATATGCATGTAAATAAAAAAATTACAACATTTAATTGGTTTTTTTTCTAAATATTGATAAAAATTTCGTACAATCAAAACAGGAGGATTAGTAAATAGTTCCAGAGATCAGGTATCTCCCACAAACATGCTAAAAATTCACCTTTACTACTTCCAGTAGGTAATATAGACTAGCTCTGGCTCGCGTTTTCACCCGCGTTTAATTTGGATTATAATATTATCATGCCCACTGCTGGTGATGAGATATCGCCAATCGTTCTTGTCGCTTTTTCTTTTTTCGTTCTGTCTGACATTGCTGTTAGCCTAAGGGGCCCTGTCCAAAAATAAATCTGCTGATGGCTTTTACAGCTTTACAGGGCTCCCTACGATCATAGCATCAAGTTAATTACTATAAAATGATTTTTAAAGAACTCGCCATCGAACGTAAAAAAGTCTATGTGTAAACTCCAAATAGAGTTTTTGCCGGATCTTGAAGTGACATGTTGTGGTTATTTTTTATAATTATTAACTTTTTGCTTGATATATGTGAAGTAGATAAATATAAAGTGTACACAATCTGTCTCTAAGCACCAAACACTAAACTTTGTCAGAAGCGCTTTTAAACCAATTCCTTAAATGGGTTTAGTATGATACTTTTACGACCTAAAAATTCATTATAATTCTCGAAATATCTCTAATCGTTTAGAATCTACTCGGGATATCGAGTAGGTATGTATTTATTTTTATAGGTAAGTACTAAAAGACGTCGCAGTTTACATACACACATTCAAAGCTTATCAATCCGACTACGCTAAAGCACACGTCCCCTTCTTTATATGATGCCTTATTATAAAACCCATGTTTTATTATGGTATATAAGCAAGCCGTGTTCCCGAGCCAGGACAGTTCTGTTTTAGACATCAAAGTGGAAACAACAAACGATAAATGGAAAAAATCTGCAGGAAGACCATAGGGTAGTATAGGCATGATTTACTTACTGTTAGTACAACCACAGTATAGTGAAATATGAATAGTTAGAACGAATAAATTATATAATATAAGTCAAATCTAACGGCATTTTCACTACCTATTTTTACAATACTATTTTTGAAAATATTCAATGCCATAAAAATCAACTGAATACTTACTACTATAAACATGTAAACTGGTTCACTTTGGTCACAGAATCTTCTCAGTGCACATATATTATCCGCTGGTACCTTGTGAAAGAATATTATAATTTCGATTACAAAAAAGTACGGAGCTTTTAAAGATACGTCAATATTTAAGTATAAAAATGGATAATCACAAGGAAAGTTAGTAGATCTAAGAAATATATGATATAAAGAGAAGGTTTTTCTGCTATCCCTGAGCGTGATAGATGGTGCTGTAGTCGAGTTACTCTTTATTGGTAATTGGGACCCGCAGGTCCAGCTATAATAATGATCGTTTCCACATTATTGTGTCTGTTAGTAATCGTGAAACTACTGAACTATTTAACCGATTGAAGTCATATATAATATTTATTTTGTCGAGACGATAGTGCATAGTCTGTATTTGTTTCAACTTATTAGTCTTAATAAATTATATATATTTGGACCAAAATTACTTATATTCATAGTGTTCATTTAGTGCAAAAATCTGGACCCTTTAGGTGACGCTATAGTCAAGTTTTAACTACCAGTAAGGTCAGAACAACGCTTACGCAGCAAACTAAGCAATTTATTATAGCCGAAGTTATGACATCTGAAGTATCATCATCTCGGCCAATAAACGTCCGCCTCACATACGCCTACCCCAATAATCGCCACAGTGAGTGGTCGTGCACTGATTGCCTCTAGCGGGTTCCTGCAACTTTTACTAGGTCGTCGGTCCACCTTGTGGCGGATATAAGTAGTATAAGTAAATTCAAATTTGACGAAGATTAAATATAAACTAATGGTTTCATATTTGCTTTTAAACTTTTGAATGTATTCAAAATTAAAACGTCATTTCTTTATATGTAAAATTGCAAGTAGGTAACTAAGTACCTACACATTTTATATTGCTTCCTTTTACTCAGTTTAACGAAAACTCTTTATGACGTAATAAAATACCGGGTCATTGAATTTCGTTATATGGAGCTACACTGTATTTATGGGATTTTAAAAATAATATCTCAGATGAGTACGTAAACATAAAATGTTTTATAATACGACTACAAGATCCAATCAATATACTTGTAATGTTAAACATCGAAGCGAATTACTTTATTAACTAATTTTTACTAAGTTTACGCTGAGCACAAATTAAATATTTACTTACTTTAAGTAGAATCATTTTCCCATTACTCCAATCTAGCTTGATTTTCGTAAAAAGTCTATCAAGCGCAGTGCATGACCCCGCAAAGTTGTTGTATATCTCAGCACCTAGGGGAAAAAAAAACAATTTTATTGACACAGTCATAGTTGGGTACAACTTTTTTCGATGGGAGTAGGAACAAGGTTGAACTTTACTGTAACATTTTTGACGAAAGTAGGACGGAAAATATGTACTTGTCCAAGATGAAAAAAGAGAGTAGGTAAATAGATACAAACAACAAATAGAACAGAGAAAACAAGTAAAAGATAAGGGCAGTAGAATAAATACAAGAATGTGTATGAGCGAGATCATGTAACAAAAATTAATAAACAAAGTATTATCCTGTTAATTTTATATTACCTAAATATCATTTAATTGTCACTTAAACTCAATTGCAGGCGCACTTCTTGACTAACATAACTATATCCGATCACTAATTGATTATCCTAAAGGTAAGAAAGGCGATTTCTTAAACATGTTCCTCACTTCCGCCATAGAAAAGGGAGGATCCTCCGACCAAGACAGGTGTTATGTCTAGCGGGCAGCTGTCCCACGTTTTTGTTTTATATCTGACTATACTGTTAGCCTTAGAGGCCCTGAAGCCGCTAAGGCTTTTACAGCTTCACCGAACTTGGAGCTGCCCAACGGTTGTTGTCGGGTATATACTCAATTGTTCGGTTAATTTCTATATCGCGATGTAGGATGTCAGTTGTGGCGGAGATGTCGCTATGTGTAGGATTCGTCAGTTGTGGCGAGAGATGTCGCTACAAACACAAATGGCTATGGGTCATGTACCAATGACTGACAAAAAACTCCATCACCACCTAAAACGCTTCCTATTCGCACCTATTCGCTTGGTTGCGAATAAGAAATACCTTTAACTTACTTAATGGAAGGGTTAACTTACAAAAATTCTGATACTACTACGTAATACAGTGAGTTGATGCCAACTTCAAACATAATGAAGTGTACGAAACAAAAATGAAGAAAAGGAAAGGATTTTATCAAAATTCTTACTTCTTGTGGGACTCAAAAACTAGTCAACGAGATTATAATATGAGCGCAACCATCATTTCGTAGAATTTGTGGCGGGTACTGCGAATTTGAAAGATCATTGCATACACAAGTTGGTTTACTATGAGATACATTACATGATACACATCTTAATGATTTCCCTGTTAAATCTATATATTTCATAAAATTGAAGTGTCTATTTGCAATGTCAAAATAACAGTTTTTTATTAAATGCATATGAAAGTACAAGGTGTCCAGAAAGGGTATCGGGTATTTGTTTTCGCGCCATATTCGAAACGGGGCGTCTAAAGAGTGCGGGGAGGGGTTCGTGGCGTCCGCCATTTTGTGGAGTTTTAGTCACGATGGAACAGTACTCAGGGACGCATCGCGCATTTTGCGTACGAGCGTATTATCGTAATGATGATTCAATAGTGACTGCTCAACGTCTCTATCGTGCGGAATATCGTACACGCCACGCGCCAAGTGACGATAGCATTAGGAAATGGATCAGGATGTTCGATAATACAGGTGCGACAGTTAAAATTCAAAACTCTGGTCGTCCTCGTTCAGTTCGCGATGAAGAAACAATTGAAGAAGTTGAGGCGTCGGTTCGTCAAAATCCGTCTTCATCCATCCGAAAGCGAAGCCAAGCGTTGAACATCAAAAAATCGTCTTTACATTCGATTTTAAAGAAAGACTTACATCTAAAAGCCTATAAAATTCAATTGGTTCAAGAATTGAAGGATACGGACTATGCTAATCGACTGAATTTTGCGAACGAAATGCTGCAGCGATTTAACAACTTTAACAACATACTGTTCAGTGACGAAGCAAATTTTCACCTGAATGGTCATGTTAATAAGCAGAATTGTCGGTACTGGGCAATGGAGAATTCGAGACGAAAGCATGAACGACCCCTGCATAGCCCAAAGGTCGTTGTTTGGGCCGCTATGTCTGCTAAAGGCATAATTGGTCTTTATTTTCATGAAGATCAACGAGGCCGAGCAATTAATGTGAATAGTGACCGTTATTGCGATATGTTGCGAAATTTTTTGGTCCCAGAGTTGCAGGAGTTTGCAGATTTCAACTCAAGAACGTGGTTCCAGCAAGATGGGGCCACTTGCCATACCTCAAATGACTCAATGGAAGTTGTTAACTAATTATTCCCTAATAAAGTCATTTCGCGAAGGGGTAACATCAACTGGCCTCCCAGAAGCCCCGACCTTAGCCCGCTTGACTATTTTGCATGGGGATACCTTAAAAGTAAGGTTTATCAAAACAATCCGACGAATCTAACCCAGTTAAAGCAAAACATCAGGTCAGAAATGGCAGCAATATCGATAGCTATGTGTCAACGTGTTATCGCCAATCTTCGTTTCCGTTTAGAAGAGTGCCAGCAACGTAACGGTCATCATTTGGATAACATCATCTTTTCCAAATAATTCTCCAATTCATATGCTAATAATAAACAATAAACTTTTTTATTGCATACAAATAATTTTTTTTCATTGAACTTACAAATACCCGATATCCTTTCTGGAGACCTTGTATATACGATACCTATAACAAAAAGCCAATTTATAAAATTGTTGTCTGTCTGTCTGTTTGTTCCGGATAATCTTCGAAACGGTTGGACCGATTTTGACGGGACTTTCACTGATAGATAGCTGATGATATAAGGAGTAACTTAGGCTCCTTTTCTTTTAGAAAAATAATTAGGGTTCCAGACAAATTAAAAACGGTGAATTAGTTCAGGCGCTTAACGCTTACGCTGAGTAAACCATAGGAGGTAGGTGTAAATTAATGTACTACATCAATGTAGATCTTAAAAATACTTCCAAAAAAATCACTAGGAGCATAATAGTTATATTTGTCTTGTAAGGATCACCCACAATAAGCATTTTTGTTTTTATAATAACCGGGAGCGGGGCACGATCGTTGGCATTCATTAATTCACGTGAGCACAGCTACGGGCACAGCCAGTAATTTATATATGTCGACACCAAAAAACCTAACTTACATAAAAGATTAACCTTTCGTGTACAATTACTCGGTAAACTAAATATAAGAGCTATTTGTAATTATGTATATCTAAAATAAATTAAATCTCAACAATAAACTTTGTAAATATAATTTTTAATTATAAAGTTTAGGACATAGACAATATTATTTTTTATAAATTCGAATTACGTCATAAAAATAGCTACAACGATTTGGATGAAACTTTGTAATTAGATGGTGTTTTACATTCCATGTTTACCTAGATAGGTAATTTTGATTTTTTCTGTAAAAAATCCGAACGCAGCTCAGTTTGTCAGTTAGCGGGTGATTCTGTAATAGTTTGTTATTATCGGATCATGTTCCGTATGGACTCCAAAACGGCACAGCAACGCGTTGTCGGATGTGCTAGTTGACTATATAATGCAAAAACAATTTTCCTAATCTGAATGAAAGTTAAAGAGAATACTGCGTTCAACCTAACAGTTTATCTTGAATTTCATAATATTATAGTAGAAATTAATGAAAACTTACATATTAGAGTATTTAAATTATTTTTTAGTATTTGCTCTAAATCTTTTTCGTTTTCAATTTCAATGAATAGTTCTATCTTCTTTTTCGCCATAACGTTTTATTATTATATTAATAACGTTTGAAATATTTGTAGTTGCTTACGTTTTAATATTCAACTAGGCCATGAAATCTGTATGAAACCTTTTAGTTTTTTTTTCTTATTATTTATCTTTAGTAAAGGTAGGATATACCATTTTATAATGTTTCAAAAATCATGCCATATCGTGCACTGTATTTTACGAAGTTTGTTATGGTTTTGATAAATTTACTTGGAACTATATGTATTCTTAGATATGTACTTGGAATAAGCAAAAGTTCTAAAAAAAAAAATTAATATCATATTTATTTAACAACATTTTTAGAGACATATTTTCGGTCTCGAACAATGTATTTTTTTTTTCAAATATTATGTATTATAACAGCTGTAAGTAGAATACAGTAGAGTGTAATAATTATATTCATCTATATAAATAAAATTCACCACAGCTCTTGCATACAAATTTTGTGTTCATTTTAGTACAACTAAAATACTAAATAAAAACTCGTTTTTGAAACATAGATACATACATCACATACATCTTTCTTCCAATGGGGTAAGCAGAGACCACTTCCTACCACTTGCTATGATCCTGGCATACATCTTTAGCTTTTTCAACATTCAACAATGTTTTCACGCACGCTCTACGGTTTAGAATACTTTTGACCTGACCTTTATTTATTTATTTTTAATAGGGTGACATTATATCTTATTTACATCAACACGTTACTGTATCAAACATAGGAAATTTCTATACAAGTAAATCCTAAATACTGTGACACATCTCTCATAATTATATTGTCTTAATAATTTCTGTTTTAATTTTCTTTTTCTTTATCTTTCACATAGGTATTTTATTGTTAGCATTTAGTATGGAATAGTTGATGACTCTTAGTAGTTATAGTTCATAATATTACTCTCGTAAACATATTGATATTTTAATTAGCTGTTAAAAATATTCTATTATGTTTAAAAAATAAAATCTACACACTTTTGGAGTATTTGAAAACTTTATAAGACAATTCTTAACAAAAAATAAAACTAACTTCAATGATTTCGAGAAGTTCTCCCATGTATCTTCGTAGTTGAAGTTACAGTGCCAATAAAGTTAAAATGGAATCACCCTTGAGTTACCCCCTATACAAAAAAAAAAAGAATTATCTAAATCGGTTCATAAACAAGGATTTTTGGCTGAACATCCATAAAAAAATATATGCATTCGAATTAAGAACATCCTCTTTTTTGTGAAGTATGTTAATAAATATAAAAAACACTTACGGTTAAACCTCGTTTCATGATTTATAAAATAATGACACATTATGAAAGATAAAACGATTGACATATGAAAAGTCCCAAAACCTTAAAAATAGCGTACTTTCTTCTTATCGGTTTGTGAAAAACGATTTTTCCGATCTATAAAATACTTCCTACTTATTAATAATTTGTTAATAACATAGAAAACAAGTTCGTTTTTAATAAGAACGTAAGTAAATATTTAAAAAAATCTTGTAAGCTGTTAAGCCCTAGATTTGTAGACTTTGTAGCGACATCTATATCGCCACATACGACGCACCCTACATCGCGATATTAAAATTATCCCAACAAAAATATATACAAAACCCGACAACAACCGTTGGGCAGTAGCCCGCCAGACACAGCTCCCGTCTGGTCGGAGGATCCTCCCTTTTCTATAGTGGATGAGGAACTTTACACACTCTTCCTCACATACCCCTATAACTTGTTAGTTTTGTTACAATTCATATTTAATCTAGTCTGGTTAATAATTATCTAGCAATTTCGTAATAACTATACAGGAGTAGAATTATTTCTGATTTTATCGAGAGTCGTCACATTCAATAGTGACTTTTCATGGACCTCCACTCTCTAATTTACGACTTTTCCAATTTACTTATTTTCGATTATTTATTTCCAAATTAAGCATAGCTTAGACTATGTTAACCAAACATTTAGTAAATACGTGGTGACGCATCTATTGTCACTATTTTATATGTAGTAATTATATATACAGAAAATGATTAGCCGGCGAAAAAATGACCAAATAGTGTAGTGGCCATATATTTATTATTGATAGATAGATAAATTATATAGATATTCTGACGTAAACAATAAAGCATTGCGTTAGGTTAATTTCCAGAAAAATATTAAAGTATTCTAAAGAAAGTGAATATAACAGTTGTTGAATCTTATAGCCGAGTTGTTACTGGTTGTCGCCTAACACAAACTGATAAAAGTGATCATTCTGGACTGCTGATACCTAAAAGTAATAATAATAATAATAATAATAAAGCTTTCTTTATTCCATACCTAATAGACAAATTTACATTTAAAAAATTACTGTTAGTATTATTAGTTATATAAAAACTTTTATTCTTAATGTATAAATTTATTGTTAGTGTGTTAGTGATATGGATCCCTTTTAGGTAAAAGCCTCCTCTAACCCATGCCATTTATCTTTATCCTGGGCAATACTCATCCAGTTTGACCCAGATATTTCAATAATATCATCAGCCCACTGTTTCCGTGGTCTACCTTTGCTCCTCTTTCCTGCAGGTCCTGGCCATCTTGTTACTTCTAGCGTCCATCTCTTTTCTTTGTACCTTGAAATGTGTCCTGCCCATTTCCATTTTAGACTTAGAGCATGTTGAAGAGCATCAGTAAGTTTAGTTCTTTTCCTTATCTCTTCGTTTCTGATTTTATGTATTTTTCTTAATTTTAGTATACTCCTTTCCATGGTATGTTGACATGAAGCAATTTTATTTCTTATTTTATTGGTGTATGTCCAAGTTTGACTTCCGTATGTTAAACTTGGCAGGATGCAAGTGTCCATTATTATTTTTTTATGCTTTATGTGGTAGTGTCCTTTCAAGAATTCTTTTAGTGTCCAAAATTTCTTCCAAGTGCAGTTAATCCTTCTATCTATTTCGTTTTCGTTATTTTTTGAATCAAATTACATTTGTTTTCCTATATAGATATATTCATTTACATATTCAATTTGGTCTCCCGATATAAATATTTCTTTTTTTACATGGTTTGTCATTACTTTAGTTTTGTTAGGATTCATGTGTAAACCTACTTTTTTGCTGTTATTGTCCAGAGCTTGTATCATTTCCTTTAACTCTCTAGCTGATTCCGCGAAAATGACAATGTCGTCAGCAAATCTGAGGTGGCTTATATATTGGTCTTGTAACTTGAGGCCCTTGCTTTTCCAGTCGATTTCTCTAAATATTCCCTCCAACACAGCTATAAACAATTTGGGTGATAATGGGTCCCCTTGTCTGACTCCCTTTCCTATTTTTATCTCCTTTCCTTTGTTTTCCAGTTTAATTCTGCTTTTACTCTGTGAGTAGATATTTTTTATGATATTTATGTATGTTCTGTTTATTCCACAAGAAATTAGTGCTGTCCAGATTGAGCTGTGCTTAATACTGTCGAATGCCTTCGAATAATCTATGAAGGCTACATAAAGAGGACGATTATATTGTTTATGTTTTTCTAGAATTTGGTCTAATGTATGAATATGATCAATAGTGGAGAATCCAGACCTGAAACCTGCCTGTTCTATTGGCTGATTGCTATCAATTTTTGATGTCATTTTACTCAATAATATAGAGGTAAATAGTTTGTAAATGCACGGCAGTAAGCTTATTGGCCTGTAGTTTCCAATATCTGCTGGATTTCCTTTCTTGTAGAGAAGTATTATGTCTGACTTGCACCATTGTTTGGGAGCTTGTCCAGTTTCAAGGACCCTGTTGAACATTTGGGCTATGTATGGAATTAAGATAGGGGCACCTATTTGGATTATATCGTTACTTATGTTGTCTGGACCAGGACATTTTTCGGGTTTTAATTTTTTTACATGTTTTAATAGTTCGTCATAATGTATAGGTTCTATTGTGTCTGATTCTGTGTTTTCAAAGATTTCAAAGTCTGGAGGTTCTTCGCCATGTGAGTCTTCTGGTGGCTTCATGTATAGTTCCTTGTAAAATTCTGTCGCATGTTCTATAATGTCTTGCCTTGTTTTAGTATCTTCATTACCTTTTTTAAGTTTATGAATCCAGTCTTTATGTGTGTTTAGTTCTTTGCTTGCCTTTTTGGAGCTTCTGTATTTATTTAAGTTCTTCTCTATGACTCTATTCCTGTAGATATTGTAATCGTTTTTTATAGCCTTGTTAGTTGTTTTGAATAGGTTTTTTAACTCTTTTTTCATGTCTATAGTTTTGTTTTTAGCTGCGATCAATTCTGTGCGTTTGCTTATTATTTTTTTAGTTTCTTCACTTAGGATTCTTGAATTAATCTTTATTTCTTGTTTTTCTTTTTTTATATGTAGACTTTTTGTAATAATGTTTTCTAATTTATCGTAATAGTCTTCTATATTAGTAATTTGTTGTGGTAACTGTTTATTTATGTTTTCCTCTAAGTTTTTTATATATATTGATTTTTCGCTGTCTGTTTTTAATGATTTAGGTTGGGATTTAAATGTAGATCTGCTCAGTTTAGGAGATTGTATTTTAACTGTTGATCTTAATAGTCTATGGTCTGATGAAAATTGCACATTATTTAATATTTCTATGTTTGTTACTTTTTTTGGTTTGTTACATAGAATAAAATCAATCTCATTTTTTGTTTTATGATCTGGAGATATCCATGTCCATCTACGATTTAATTTCTTTTTAAAGTAAGTGTTCATTATGGATAATTTGTGTTCGTAGGCATATTGAATAAGCTTTACGCCTCTTTCATTTCGTTTTCCATACCCATAATTTCCCATTACTAAGTTTTCTTGTTTTCTTGGTTGTCCAATCTTAGCGTTGAAATCTCCTGAAACTATAACTGTTTTATCTTGAGTTTCATGAGCAGTTCTCAAATCCCTGTAGAATTTATTAATTTCGTCATCATTAGCTTTTTCTGTGGGGCAAACAAGGGCTTTTTGTGTGGGATAAACTTGAATTATTGATATTGTGTCGCTCTCAAATTTCAGTTTTAGCACAGCTACTCGTTCTGATATTCCAATATAGTTAACAATATTTTGTTTATATGTTTTCTTTATAAGAAATCCCACTCCGTGTAGACCTTTTGTTTCCCCTGTGTAACATAGTATATGACCTTGGTGCTCTTCGATTTTGCAACCTAGTTTTCTTACTTCGCTAAGTCCTAATATATCAAAATCAATTTTTTCAAGGGCATAAGTTAATTCTAATAATCGTTCTGTCGATGATAGTGATCTGACATTATAGGTACATATTTTTAACTGTTGATTTCTTTTTATTGATGGGTGAGGGTAGTGGTCGTAATCCCCATGGTGACCAACCAGATTGGGGAATGTATTAAATTTATTTAGTTGACTTAAAGATAGTGTTGTGTTATGGTTCCAGTGGCTGATGTCTTTATCCTATGGTTTGGTAGAAGAGGCTAAATTAGTTAGTCCTTTCATTATATCAAATGCATTGATTTTTTTCTCCATACATACTGGCTAAAAGTATACCTAAAAGTATATGTGGTTATTTAACAAAGTATATGTGGTTATTTAACATCAAGCATACTTACTTACTAATCACAGAAAAGTCCATGTTTCTTAGTTCATGAAAACCGCTACATATCGACTTTTTTACTTTGGATAGCCTTTCGTTTGATCACTATCTCACCTGAGCGTAAGTGGTGTTGTGGTATACGATGGAGCACGCTTGCCTAGAAGGTACCTATTCACTCGAGACTTGAAGTTACCCAGGTTATAATTATCGGGAAATACGAAATCCGGCGTTCCACTCTTTAGCGGTGCGCATTATAAATATGCTAGCAAAACGTTTTAAACAATAACGTGCTATTATATCTCCAAGCTAGTTAACATAGGTATCATATTGTCATAGCTCAGTTTCCTAAGCTATATTGCAAACTAGCTGTACCTGCGTCTCCACTTGTGTCGACTACAGAACAGCGGTATTGTGATAACCCCACTTCCACCAGTGGAGATCGCCCGTCGATTGTTTTAAAGATAAAGATGATTTTACTTTTTTTTCTATAATAAAAGTTGCATAGGGTACTAACATCAGCTATCTGCCAGTGAAAGTCCCGTTAAAATCGGTTCAACCGTTTCGTACCGTACCGTATATACTTTCATAATTATTAGAGATGAAACGGATGTTCGGTAACTATCCGGCCGTATTCCGGATAGTAAAATTCAAAAAAATCTCATTATTTTACACACGGTAAGTCATACCACAATAGGTTATGCACACCGTTTATTTTTATAATCGCACGTCAAAAATGTGCTTGTTTTATTAGTTAGTTTAGTATTCAAAATTTCCAATTAGCAAATTGTGGCGAATGAATACCAAATTTTCCGCATTCCGTTTGGCTTCGTATACCAGACCAGCTTCTGAAATAGCCTTTCGCTTTAAACGCTACTGCCAGGTGCTGAAAGATAAATTCTAGCAAACCTGGACAACTGCAGGTACTGATTCAAATTAACTGACAATGGAATAAACAAACGAACTGAGAAACAAACACAAACTGATACGTGCAATAACACTTGAACGCCCCCGAGTCGTCCCGATATCCCGCTCACGTGCGACAACACCTGAACGCACCCGAATATTTCCAATCTCGTTCACCGTGCCAATATTCAAATCAAAACTGATCGCGTCATGTAACGCAATAAAGGGCCGAATATCCGGTAGCCGAATATCTAGTATCCGGTACCCAGCCAAATAAATATCCGTTTCATCTCTAATAATTATTGTATTTTTTTACACTACAAAGGTGGCAAACAAGCATGCAGCCCGCCTGATTGTAAGCGGATACCGTAGCCTATGTACGCTTGCTTGAACCACCCTACTCTAAGCAACTCTGCTAATCCTACTCACCGCTTTAGCTTAAATTCAATTTAGTTGTAATCTAAATGTATGCAACTGTCAATTTTTAATCAGGTTTAATGATTTATATATGGTTTAAGGTTTTCGTGCAAGCCACCCTTATTGTATTCGAATTTTTGTTTTTTTAGCTGTGTACATGATACTTAAATATATATATATATATATATATATATACATAGTATTTTTTTAAACTGAATTATCATTATAATTTCAGATGACAGCCACATTAAAAAAATGGTACAGGACGCGAAAATTTCAGCTTCTTATATATGTTCTGATGACGTGTTTTTTTATGTTGTGGTACATTCATTTTAATACTAACTCACATCAAGAAGATTTGGACTTAATGAAAAGGTAATATTAATAGTATTATTCTCTGCATATATATGTTCCACGAACATGGGTTTATGTAAATCACCACGCCATGCGCCAGCGCAAGACGTATTGTTGGTTTTAAATGCGTATAGATCTATATTTCTCTCAATACGTTGTGATAGTACAAGGACACGACATTTTCCTTTACCGTTAATCAGTCGTAGTACATATTAAATTCGATTAAGTAAATACACATGTATTTCGTGTATACCATTGTGTATACCAGCCCCATTCGTACATAATTACATTGCAATCCATGAGTTGACAGTAAAATATATTTCAAAATCATGAAAGAATGGTTGTTTATTGGGTTTTTTTTGTCTGTGAGTTACGTTATTTAAAACGCAAACTACAACGCGTGACGTCATCGTTGAGTAAATATACACAGTTGAGAGTTATCAGGTTATTCTGTGATAAGTGACTCTAAAATTATTTCTAAGTGAGGAAATATGACAGTAAATTAGAAATATGGACAGTTTAAAAATAATTTGGAATCAATTTTGCACTTAATACCAACCTTAGTTTTATTTATTGAACGATGACGTCACACATGGTCACGTAACCATAATATAGCGCTGTTGTAGTAAGTATATTTTTTATTTCAATTAAACCATATCAGCGACGACTGGAGATGGATTAGCCGATCCCTCGGTAATTGGTATTGTTTTTGGATTGTACTCTACTTACCAATAGGTATCGTGACGTCATTTTGCTGTGCTACAGTAAAAATATACCTCTATTCCATAATCTATACCGACTAAGCTGTATAAAAAAATCGGCTTTTTTCTACAAAAGGTGCCCTGAAATTTTTTTTCACCAAAATTATGCAATGATACAGATATACTCGCGAAAAAAGTTTTAACTAAAACATCAAAATTTCTGATAAGTTCAGCTGTAACCATGAATAACTTCTGAAGGAGTAAATTTATTAAAATGTTACAAGAGACCTTTATTAATAATCAATTATTAATTAGCGTTTAATCTTCTTGTAGATAAAAAACTCGTGTCACGTTTACATACTGCTAGGTGCTTAGGGTGTAAGACAATTATCTTAATTTTTTTTTTTAATAATTTACCACCCATGTCACCCACCTACCCCTACTTTTCTATTTTTTAATCGTGATTTTATTATTTTTGTAAAAACAAAAAAAAAAAATGTCTTATCACTTTACCCAAGAGATCCGAGTATTCCCCAAAAAAATATAATTAAATATCTAGACGAAGGAAGCCGCGGGCAACAGCTAGTTTCCTATAAGAATATGCTCTGGCTTTACGTGTTGGATAAGCCGTTCAGAAGTCATAAATTTACAAATGTTGAAACAAAATTTCCAATGTTGATCAAATGAGAAATCAAAATCGCGCTTAATATTAAAATTAGGAGCGGTCGTTTAAACAGGGTTATTTTTTTGATACCTGAACAATATCTTCAGGGTACTTTTTGTAAAAATAAACAGTCGATTTTTTTTTATACGACCTAAATTATGTACTATACTTACTTACATATTAATTTTTCATATGTTTATTTTCAGAAACACAGTCATTAAGTAAGTGACTTCTTCTTTCTTTATGATTATCGTAGTAATGACGTTCACTGATACCTTTTCAGGGCCTAAATACCTAAAGATTATTCCAATTTCAGTTTAATTTCTGTTTAGGTTAGGTACATATTCCAAATAGCGAAAACATCGTAATGAAACCATAATATGCCGGTAGAACTAATGTTGATAATTCTAGTTGATAATTTGTCGCCGAGCATCTGTATATTAAAGAAGATTCCATACAAATTACGAACCTCCGTAAAACCCCTTTATGGGTTGAATTTTCAAAAATCAGTTTGTATGGGATGATTACGTCATAATAATTGCGCCAAGATTCAGTCCAATCCGTTCAGTGGTTTGTTTGTGGTGGCCCTTTTATATATATTTAGTTTATATATTTGTGGTGGAGTTTAGCCTGTTACCATCCAAGTCTGTATCGTCACTTAACATCAGATGAGATTATAGTGAAACCCTAAACTTATAATGTATAAAAAATACATGCTTGATTATTTATATTATATTTGTAACAGTAGATATTCTTTATTGAATATTACAATATATTATAATATTGTTAAATAAAATTTTGACACAGGTACGTGAAGAATTATATAGAGGAAGGTTTGAAACACGACAAAAATGTTAGTTGTGAAATACCCAAACTAGACCCGTTTGCAAAAGAAGTCATGAAATTCGAAACTGAAATTCCTAAAGTGGTCTGTAACGGACAAGATTGGGTTAAATGCTATGTAAGTTTTATTATACATATATTCGTTTATCACTGCTGTATTACAGGAACCACGTCGTGATTCCCGTGCTTGAAACGTTTTTAAGCGCTGGAAAATTTGTCTCTAATATATAAAAATAAACTTACTACTATTATTTAAGTTTACGTATTCACAAATAACTTTATTTCAGCTTTCAGAATGCAGAGTGGTTAATGAAATATTGGAGACAACAAAAGACATAGTTTGCATGTATAGAGATATAATATATATCAACGATAAATATCATTATCTAGGGCCAATAACATATGTCCTAAATGACGATATATATGTTTTGAAAAAAAGCGATCACGTACAAATTAAATGCACCGGAATACATTACAACAGGTGAGCTCTAAGATCCCGTTCAATTGTAACGCGCGTCTCCGCTCCGAATTAGTGGAAAGACAACCTTAACGAGGTGAACGAGATCGGAAATATTCGGGCGCGTTCGGGTGTTATCGCAAGTGAGCGAAGATCGGGACGACTCGGGGGCGTTTGAGTGTTATCGCGGGTATCAGTTTGTTTGTTTCCCAGTTCGTTTGCTTATTCCATTGTCAGTTAATTTGAATCAGTACCCGCAGTTGTCAAGGTTTGCTAGAATTTATTTCAGCACCTGACTGTATTATTTACAGCGAAAGGCTATTCTCAAAAGCTGGTCTGGTATACGAAGCCAAGCGGGGTCACCTCTTACCAACAAATGCGAAAATTTTGGTATTCATTCCACAAAATTTGCCACTTGTTAATTTTGAGTACTAAACTAATTAATAAAACAACCACATTATTGACATGCGATAAAAAAATAAACGGTGTGCATAACCTATTGTGGTATGATTTTAAATAATTTAAATATTGAAATAATGAGATTTTTTTGAATTTTACTATCCGGATTCCGGTCGGATAGCGAGTTACTATCCAGTATCCGGTCGGATACTGAAAACAAGGCCGGATAGGCCGAATACCAGATAGTTACCGGATATCCGTTTCATCTCTACAAATTACTTTAAAAGATGGTGTATTAATTAATTCTGAATTCTTAAATGGTTACATAATACTTCATAAAGAAAAACAAATTCTACAGAATCCCTTTTTTCTAATTATATTTTTTAAATTAAAATGTTTATGCTCGCTACACTTTCTCTGAGTATGAAAATTTAAGGTACCAGTGTGAATGAAGCCTAGACAGTTAGAGACGCCACTTTTTTCAAGATGAGTGAGAAGAATAGCGAAAGCATTCCATTTTTTTTCTTCTTAAAAAAAACATACAAAAATACGGAGGTTACTCAACTCATATGTATTTTTTTATGGATGTTCAGCTATAACTCCTTTGTTTAATAACGATTTGGATGATTCTTCTTTTGTTTGATTGGGACTACCTCAAGGGTTATCTATCCCATTTTAATTTAATTGGCAATGGTCCTTCAACTTCGAAGATACACCAGGGTACTCTTCAAAACCATTGAAGTAGGTGCCCTTTTTTGTTAAAAATTGTTTCTTTTTCCATTTAGTAAGGCACAATTTGGAATACTGCAGTACGGTACCCTTTTTCGTGTACTGTGGATTTTTCTGTATTCGTGTTGATTTTTTGTTTATTTACTGGAATTTTTCTTACTTACTTCTATCAAATCTATGATTGCTAGTATCACTACACAATATCCCTATTGTATAGCAGGCTTTTACATTGAATCAGGGTATTGGAAGTTTTGTTTATCTGCAACAGAAAAAGGAGGGTCAGGTTTATTATCTTAACAGTTATGGTTCACCCTACGCTCAGATATGTCGCGTTCTGGTATCTGCCGTTGTATATCTGGTATCGAAGCGGTATAAAGGAATCTGTATCTACTCGACTGAGTCTCGACACGACGACCATGTCCATGGTGATAAGCTGATAAACTCGTCACAAGAACTCTCTTTTGGTTTATCGTGATTAGAAATCACCCAGTGTAGGTATATTCAGCTGCCGATAGTCTTGCAGAACGACATTACAACGACGACCGACAATTGATTGTCAGTCTCTCGGTGGATGCCGCCGTTGTTTTAGTATAATGTTATATTTTATGGCAGACTAGAATATGGAGTTGATTTTTCAAAAATCCGTTCTTAGCGGATATCTGCGTCATAATAAATATTTGTGTGCCAAATTTCATTCCCAATCCGCTCAGTGGCTTGAGCTATTTGTTGATAGATCAGTCAGTCAGTCACGATTTTATTTTATGTTTATTTAGATTGGGAATTTTAACCAATTATTATATTTTTGTTAGGTGTTCTTTAGTCACATAACTTTATAAAAAGACTGCAAGTCTAGCTTGTGATAACCTCCATAAGAACTGTTAGCGCGGTGGCTAAGCTATATAGCCGAGCGCGTCAACAACGGCGGGATGGTCGCTGATAAAAGAAACTGACTGACCTGTAGCTCCTTGACCGGTGCAGACCGGGAATACGATACGCCACCTCGTTGATGGTCTTCAGGTTGTACAGCGCGTTCCTTGATAGCTTTTAGTGGACTGTATAGCGGGTAAATATAACTCACGACGACGTTCATGCAACGTCCGGGCGCACGTGCACTTGATATAGCGGGATCGTAATGTAATGCGCGATGTCACACGCGTGCGGGTGAGCGTAGACTGTTGGTAATTACAAACAGCTTCCCAATCAGCGACGGAAAGGGGACGACAGGTAGCCGTTGAAGCGGATTTGTAAATATAAAAGAAGTGCCAATTAAGTGGCGCGAACAAAAATAAATGAATATTACAATTAGTGCGTCAAAATTTGCCTTTCATAATAAATTATTTTGATACTATTAATGTCCACAAAATGGACCACAAATACATAAATTATTTATTTTGATATCTTTTTAAAATGTAGATTTGTTTTAATACTGCAGTCTTATTGGGTCAAAATGGATCGGATACTCTATTGGTTTTCGGAAATCGTTGGTTAAAAGGCGTTCTCCAAGAAAACAACGAAATTCTATAAATATCTTAATGTTTGGATTTGATTCTACATCAAAAAATGGATTTATAAGGAAAATGCCTAAGAGCTATGACCTTTTGACTGGAGAATTAGGAGGTGTTGTGTTAAATGGGTAAGTTTTCTTTTTTATTGAGTAATAAAGTAGACCATAATTTTACCCGATGATATTATTGTCAAAGGCGATAGATAGTACGCTAAGCACAGAAAAAGACAGATCCAGTTCTCAATTGCCGCTGCTAGAATCCCTTTTATACGTGCTTTGCCATAGATTTCAACTCGAGATGTGATCAGGAATGATTTCATTACTATGTTTTTTTTTTAAATTGAAAGCTTTGCCTCTTTGTTGAGTTTATATATCCGCATTGCACATCGATGGATGTGGTATCCGAGCAAACAATGTTATAATGAAAAAATGTATCGCACACATTATTTCATTATAAGAAAAAATGAGACCCATCAAAACCTATCATCAAGCTATCCCAACAGTTGCAGATTAAGTTAAAGGCAAAATAGGTCTTATGTTAATTAGCACAATCCTAGTATGAGAGTCGGACAACCACTTATAATGTGAGTAATAAAATTCTAATTAATTGCCTAGAGACTGCAAATTCCTTTAATCCAGTAATAGTCGTCACTAAAAGCTGTATTTCCTTCTAGGTACAATATAGTAGGCGATGGAACCATCGCCGCTATGCTGCCTATTCTGACAGGGAAGAACGAACTTGAGCTTCCGGACTTGAGAAAAAGTTCGAAAACCAGAAACACCTTAGAATCTATGCCTTTAATATTCTATAAGCTCAAAGAAGATGGGTAAGATTTACTGCTTATGATATTTGATGAGCTTATACTCAAGCTTCGACTTGAAATTGTGCGCTCAAATTCAGTATCTTAAAAATCGTGTAATTTTAAACGTACTAAATGAAAAAGTGTCACAGATATTACGAATTTTATACTGAATTGGCCACTTTGAAGATTTAATGCACATTAGGCTTTCTGTCAAGCAGAACTGTATAAATTTCGACCAATAGAGTTACATAAATATCTAGAGATGCAATCCTATTAGTCAAAATTTGCTAGATATGCAATTCTATTGATTGAAATACTCCGCAACTCCGCTCCGCTTCCTTGCTTCGCCTAAGTGGACAGACAACCTTACAATTAAATAATAAATGCAACAATTAAAATGTGGTCGAAACCTACTCCGACGAAAAATCGAAATACATTTTTTTTTTTTGTTAAATATAATTTTAATATAGTCTTATGTTGTATCTAAGTAACTTTTATAAAATATTGCCCGCAGCTGCTAGTTTGATATTAATAAATTATTATTTTCTAGTTACCGTACAGCGTTCTTCGAAGACATGCCTCATATAGGTACATTTCAGTATCGTTTCAACGGCTTCCTTACTCAGCCGACTGATCATTACCTGTACGCTTTTTGTAAAACGATTCGCGCCGTCCGTAAGAATAACTTCTATTGTATCGGTGATACGCCACAACACCGCGTCATGATGAATATCACCGAACAGGTAGGTTACACTCTTTTAATAAACCAGAAGAGAAATTACACATAGCAAAGTATACAAGACAGTCGCATAAAATCTGTAGACATGTGAACGATCTACCGAATGAAGTGAGAATGTTTTACCCCTAATGGAGTTCAGAATTCCTTTTAGCCACCCCGAATTTCACATGCGACTATTATTAAGACCCAGCAAACCCAGCCTGACGTTGTTGTGCCGTTTTGGAGGCAATAGGGAACATACCATATATTCAAATACAGATTTGACCTCAAATCTTAGTTCTGGCAGATTGTTTGACTGGCAAACTCGTAACAACGAGTAAAATTTAAAAATAATAATAAGGTGTTGATAAACCCGATCGAGTTTCTTGTCGGTTCTTCTCGATGGCTGGGATGTTTTCCGAACCTGTGGTGGTGACATTTATAAGTGCCTTCTTGGGGCCTAAATTGGATAAAATATATTTTGATTTTGATTTTTTTTTAAACGTGCAGTTTTGGACGAATGTAACAAATTATTCCGCTAATAACCTATGTATATGCAATGCCAATACATGTATATTATAAACCATCCGTATGTATGTAATGGTCTTTGAATCATTACATTTTAAAACTAAACTGTATGTTACAATACAATAACATGTAGTTGTACTATATTTTACAAAAGTAAGTTTACAAAAGCTTCAAAACGGATTTACCGTTAGAAAGTAACTTCGCTCTTTTAGTTCTTTCATTTGGATGGCAAACGTTTCTGCTTCACCTTCATAGGAGGCATTACTCACGATAACTTCAGTATGTTGTCTACCGCTGATGACGACATGGTCCAGTTATTCAGCAAATTTAAAAAGCAAGGTCGATTGAATGACACGCTTCTTATTGTCATGGGTGATCATGGATGTAGGTAAGTCTTGTTGAACCTATAGTTTATGCTGTAAGAAATTGAGATAATTTCACCATTAGATCTCCACCATCACCTCATTTATCTATATATTCTAAAGTCATACTCGATTTTGTGGCTAATCAATCTACTTATTGCTTCGCAGCATACAACTAATTAAAAAAAAAAATGTTTAAGATATTCAGAAGTCCGGAACACGTATCAAGGCAAGCTCGAAGAACGTCTTCCACTCATGGTGTTCGTACTTCCAGAAGTATTGACTCGTTCTCGACCTGACATATTACCAACGTTACTACATAATGCGAACACCTTGACCACGCCTTACGATATCCACACAACTATTTACGATGCCATAGGGCTTAGGAGTCATTGGAATCCTTATAAAGTCAAAGGTGCCAGTTTGACCCGTGGACTTACTCTGTTTGAAAAGGTTAGACATTTAAGTAGAAATTTTGGCTAAATTATAGGTTATTTTATTCTCTCTTCGAAATAGGCACATTCTAACACAAACAAAAGTCAGCCCCACACCCACTCATCCAAACAACGACCACTGGCTTACACACACATGCACAGACACACATTATACTCTACAACTCGAAATATTGCCGATTTTGTTAAATATATTTTGCATTTCGCGCCTTTTAACGTCAACTCACACGACGTATTACATTATGTTCGATCTCTCTGTTCTGTGACATCATAGCTTAAAGACTGTAAATTAAAATAAAGTGTTTAAATAGTGATTTATAATTTAATTTAGCAGATTTATTGGAAATTTGAAAATTTTGGTGCTACTTTGTTGTATACTTTCTACTTTCTTCATTTTATTTTGGAACGCAGACCCAACTGTTATATTGCCTAGAAGTGGGCACTATGGATTACGACACAGTCTTCACTAATGTAGCTAATATAAGTACATTTTGTTTTTCTTGTAACATGATATAAGGTTCCAATAAATTATTATTATTATTAGATGTAGTTAGAAGCCGTAACCAGAGGAGAATCGTAAAATTTCTTGCACTGAAATGTACATACCTACCACTCTTAATATCATCGTAAAATGTGTGATTTTTGTTTTTAAAAATGCATAATATGTGTAATAAGTTTTTTTCGTTTGTTTGCTCGTTGTTTATATTGCAAAAGGTTATCGAAGTCACAATGATTTCTTAAGAAACGTAGGGAAAATGTTTTTTTTTTGTGATTGCTGACATTTTTAGTAATCTAACCATAGAGTTTCTCGGTCCTTTTAAAAAACAGAAGCGATAGGCACGCTACTATCATAGTGGAATTCTAAGAATATTACAATAACTTTTACATTTAAGGTACAATATTTATTCGAGAGATTTTATTATTATTATAGACCCTATGAACCCTGTGAATGTCAGTTTCTTGCATTTTTAGTTAGTTCGATTCCCGGTATACGTAAGCCTTTTAAAAAATCTGTGTAAGCAGTTATCAGTTATTTCAATAAATAAAATAACGTTTCCTTTGTGTAAAATTTGTTATCTTCAACATTTAATATATTTTTCTTCCGTGTCCCGTTAAGCTTATCACTTAATTAACGCCTGCCGCAAAAAAGAGTCATGTTATAAGTTTAACATGTGTATCTGTATGTCTGTCTCTGGCATCGTAGCTCAAAAACGGCTGAACTGATTTTGACCTCATTTTTTTTTTGTTTGAAAGGTGACTTGATTGATAGTGTTCTTAGGTATGATTCAAGAAAATCTGTTCAGCCATTTAAAGATTATCAGCTATTTTCTAGTTGATGAATAGATGTGAGCATCTTCCATAGGTCTGATTGAGTAGAAATTGGGTATTCTGTTACTTTAAATTATATTTTTTTTAAACTCTCGACAAGATATCGCAGTGTCATCTGGAATCTGTAGGCTACCTAACTCCTCACCAACTTGTAGCAGAGATATCATAGTTAGGCTCATTCAAATGGTCTTAATGAATAGGTTACTTGTGTCGCGGATTTATTACATTTTCTATTAACAAGCAAACTCCTAAGGATTTCACGCAAAGCGCGTGCGTTTGAAATATTCCACAATACTCTCCATCAACTGACAACAAACCTCAATGACATATTTAAACTAATAGAAACCTTCGGGTAACGTATGTTACAGGGCACATCTACCTTTTCTCAAATCTGTGGTTTTTGTATCCGTTTGTTCTAGTGCTCTTTTACACGTAGTACATGAATTCTATTTATCTACTCATTATTACAGATACCACGGAACAGGTCGTGTAGTGAAGCAGGAATCGAGCCCCACTGGTGTGCGTGCATCAAATGGACCAATATATCGAATACTGATTCACTATATAACAAGTCGGGTTATGCTTTAGTGAACTATATCAACACGCTTACAGAGCCGTTGAGGTAATCATTTTAACTAAAATACAGGCTATTTTTAATTTTGGTAATATATTTTTCCTAATTTATTAAAGCAATTACTACGGTCAATGTAATGAGTAAGTTTAAGTCGCCACCTAGGTAATCAGTAATTTGGAAATACAGTCTTTAACACGTTATGTATACTTTTTTTACCTAACGGATTACTCTCAGAACTTATAGTTCTATTGGTATTTAAAATTTTTTAATTATAAAAATAAAATATGAATTTCATAACTCTAGGAAAATAAACTTACCTAACCTTCAAAGTTATATAATAGATTAATTAAGTAAACATCTATATAAAATTAATTTTTAATTTATCGTAATCTACAAACGGTTACTTGTTTTTATGATAGATTCTGGACAGTGAAACGTGACACCAGCAGTGTTGGCAACACCGATATGACTCTTTTATGTTTTTTTTTTTTAACTGACCTTACTGTTAGCCTGAGCCTATCCAAAAATAGAGCCGCTGATGGCTTTCACAGTTTTAATGGTTTGGGGGCGAGCGCTTAAGGTACTCAGCCGCGTAAGCGTGGGCAACATGCGAGCAAGGGTGCCAAAGTGGCCGGACCTCGGCTTGGGCTGTTGCAGCGATTGCAACTAAGTCGCGATCTGACTAATTCCCTATCCGTAAAATTCGAACTAAACTAACATATACATATATACATGTTCCCCGCCTCCTGGGAGGAAGGGAGGGAACATTTGTATGTGTATTTAGTAATCTGAAAAGTATTTGTACACTATCTAGAGTAAAAAATGAAAAAAAAAGGTTCCATACAGAACCTATGTACCTTTGTGGTGTGCACGTGTGTATGTTCATATGTGTGTAATGTTGTATGTGAGTAGCTAAGTGATGATTAGAGAGCCCGCTAGAGAGGGTGGACGCGGGGGGTGTGCTGGAGCGAAGTTGACCGCCCGTTCTCTGCGAAGAGAAAGGTGGTTACGCGGGCGCACTTTTATGTTATAACGTTTATTTTTGACATTATTTAATGACTTGGATTCTCTTTTAAATATTGAGTTCGAGAGAAATTTGAATCAGAATCAAAACAAAATTCATGCGAGCTTAAATAAATATAAATAATTATTTTCACATTTTACTGTATGTAATCGTTTTATTCATTTAACATCGCGGCTGAATGTCCCGGTATTAAATTGAAAACTAATTCTATTATTGCTGACACTTCTGTTGAATAATTTTTCTATTGAAGCTGTAGCATGTAACCAAATATTTAGTTAAGGGCAACCAGTTAAAATTGATAAATATTTTTATTATATTCAAGATATCCTCAATAGCATAATAATAATCGTAATAATAATACAAATAAAATTTTACGAGTATTAAGATAATTTTTTCCCCATATGCAATGGGGTTCCAAGCCGTTTTTTGCAAATTGCCGCGTTTTATTGTGACGAGTTTCATTTTCCAGATTCTATATGTTGTTATTTATTATCTGTGGTTATAGGTAGCCAGTGTATGGTAGGTTTACAGCTCCGAAAAACGGCAATAGCTGTTGCTCGATCCCAGACAGCTTACAGATCCTGATAGCGAACGATAGCCACTATTCTTGGAGTATACCCTCAGGTTAAGTCCAGTCCACTTTTGCCAAAGTTCGATATAAAAAAGTAAGTTTCGTATTGATCCCAGGTCGAAATGCGCAGTAAGATTACTAAATGATATCATGTGGGTCTCCCGTGCTGAGGCAAACGACAAATTAATGACATTCAACAGATCAACAGATAAAGACGGGTATATAGGACACTTCGGTGACAAGGTGCAAATTCAACATGAGAACTTGCAGATAAAGGTTTGCTTTTTAACAAGTATATAATGCACTTTTGATACTAATTAGATAATCAGAACGTCGTCTAGAGAATGGAATAAGGGTAGCAAATTTTTATAGGTACTACTGTTTTTCATACACGAAATATAACCACGCGGACGAAGTCGTGGGCACATGTAGTATTTAATTATATTACAAAATATATTCTTACATACATTACATGTACATAACCTAAACGCAATTTATAGACCCTACAAATGTCCATACGTGTAGAAAGGGATTTTAAATGTACCTTCAGATTATAAACTACAGTCATACCAAATTTAATTAATTTTTTGTTAGTTTTTGTGTAATTGGCGTACAAACTTTTAAAACTCTCTAAATGTTTCCATCCCTGATTCTAGTACAACGGATAATATCTTCAATGTACAGTATTCGACTCTTTACTATTTAAAAACGTAACGCTTTTAAAAATTCCACTCCTGAAAGTCACTGTAAAGATGTTTATTTTATTACTATGTGTATGGTGGTCGCGATGCAAACCACAGCTTTTAATCTATCCAAGATTTAACATGAAACATTGAAATTGTTCAGTATGTATATTTAAAAAAATACGAATTCGGTTCCATACTGCAACATTTGGAATAAAGCGTCGCCATGCCAATATCCGTCTCTATCCGCCTACATTGGATCCAACAACCGGTCTGACCCACCGCATAAGATGTTTCACATCGGAAAAAAACGTTTTATTCGCTGATTAGTACTACAGTAAATTATTTTTTAACTTGCAATTATTTTTCAGATCAGTGTTACCCCAGGATGGGGTATCTATGAGGCATCAATGATGTATTCAAGAATTGAGGACAAATTTGTGTTTAATTCGAGAGAAATTTCAAGGACTAACGCGTAAGATACGACATTCTGTTGTAGTTCTCAATATAAAAAGTAATCTATGAATTGAAAACTCATTCCGATTCTATGTTCGTTATTCGGCGAATCCGCGGTAAGAATTGATTCCAAAGCATCAGCCATCGCCTGCTGAAATCTATCTTCTTGTTTCCTTTATGCCAAAGAAGAAAATAATGGACAAATAATAATACCATTTCATCCACAACTTTAGTGTATCATATCAAGACCTAGACGGTTGTATAACAAAGATCAGAATTTGATGACTTGTTTTCATACGGATATAAGGAGATACTTTAAAACTAAAAAAAGCGTACTATAACTATTTTTATTATATTTTAGATACAACGATGAGCCTAAATGCATAAGTTCTACACATCCATACTTAAACATGTTTTGTTATTGCTATGACACGGACGTTAATAACTGAGATCAACGCAGATACTACATTATATAAAATATCCTTAATTTAGTATATTAATTTATGTAGAATTTAACTTGTAAGTTTATGTGATTATAGCAGAATTAAATAAATAATAGTCACTTTTCTTTGTATTTATTTTAATTATAATTGGCCGTTGATTTTGTTAGAATACTTAAAAGGAAATGCACAATTTGAGATAAGCCCAATCTGCTAATAGAAGTTATTATATATGTATTTCAATTTTATTTGAAGCAAATCTTTTAGTATCGTTGAATTTTAGGGTTTTTTTAAATAAAATACATTAATTATATCGATATTTAATCAATTTAAAAAATCAATATTATTATCGTGTTGATTTTGGCAACATTATTTTTAATCGTGACGCATAATGGCCTGATTAATAAGCTACGAGCTTTGGGAATTTACGGATCATTGATATAATGTAATATTATAAAGTGTAAGTGAAAGTAGTGTGAAACCTACCTAAGTAATGGTTTTCAATCTGTAATGATTCGTGCTTTTAGTTCCCACATAATATTATGTCCTTACATATGAAATTGGCGTTTTGTACGGGAGGAATGTAAAATCTTCTTTTTTTTTTTGTAAAATCTATGCACTTTTGCCATCTCATAGGTAGTTCATTGATCCCTTTACTAAAAAATATCATGGGGGCGAGAATCAATAAACTCTTTGAAGGCGGTTTGGACTACCGCATCGAAGTTGAATTTTTATTGCTTGTAAGAAGTTGTCCAAGTTCCGGAAAAAATGGTAATCTGTTGGAGCAACCTCCGGGGAATAGGTGGGTTTCGGAGACATTCCAACCGCAGTTCCTCTAATTTAGCGATCTTCGGTCGTAAAGTATGGGGTATAGCGTTGTTCTGAAGCAGCAGAGGGCTTGAGATATTGACCAGTCTCGGTTGTTTAACGGCTAGCTTTTCCATCATGATTTGCAATTGTTGAAAATACAGATCTGCCGTTATCGTCTGGACGGATCTCACGAAGCTGTAGTGTATGACACCAGCACTGGTCCACCAAACACTCACCAGTACCTTTTTCTGAGACGACTTTCGCTTGGGACAGGATTTGGCCGGTTCTCCTGGGTTCAACCACTGTGATGAGCGTTTCCGATTATCGTAAAGGATCCATTTTTCGTCACAAGTAATAATACTATTCAAAACCCCCTTGTTATTGTGACGGTTGAGTAATGTAATGCAGAACTCAATAGGTGTTTGTTGGCTTGCTTCAGTCAATTCATGCGGTACCCATTTCTCGAGCTTTTTCCTTATCCTGTTTGTTTCAAGTGAATTATTTTTTTTATCACTCACACCGAAGTCTGCCGCTAACTCTGATGTGGCTTGCAAATGATCCGCTTCAGTAATCACTTTGATTCTTCATTTTCAACTAGCGTCTCTCCGGCCGTCCACGGGGTTTGTTTCGTAGGTCAAAATTTCCAGAACGAAAACGTTGGAACAAAAAATGTACCGTGTTTTCTTTTACAGTAGCTTTCCCACATACATCATTAATCCTTCGAGCTGATTCTGCAAGGCTGATGCCACAATGGATCTTATATTCGTAAATAAGGCGATATTTTAAATTTTCTATTTTGTGAATACAACCCTGTCAAAGAAAAATAAAATAGTGCGAAAACAAATGAATCACTAAATTTGAAACAAATACACAAGCCTAAATTTGAATTTGGAATTTCTAACCAGGCGCCAGATATTTGAGATCAAAGTGACCAGTTCAACAAAACGCCAATTTCAAATGTAAGGACCTAAGATATTATCGTCCTAATAAATTATGAATAAATAATAAATAAATAAAAAGTATATTAAATAAAGTGAAGTAAATAATAATTATTTATTTTTTAGTAATTTTTGTCTGAGTACGTTGAATATTTTATAGTCAGTTTTGTTTTTGTCAACAAAAAAATATTTATTTCTTTTTAGTGTATCTTGCATTCCGTAGGTGACTGGTTTATTGAAAACGAATATGGGTAGTTATACTAAACGCTCTGCATAATTATAAAGGCAGTAAACCATCAAACAACGTTATTCTTAAAGACGTTAGATAATAAACATCTTGCTTTTCAGTCATCGTCATCGATTGAAATCGTCGTACAATCCAGAGTGATTGATGAATTGAAAATTTGATGACGAAACAATTAGCCTCTGGCTAAAAGATAATAACTGTTGCAGGAAAGCTTGGAAGGCTTGTCGTTAGATTTGGATGACAACAAATTAATAAATCGACAACAGGACGATAGATATTTAATGGGGATAACGGGGCTGTGATCCTAAACATAAGAAAAATTCAAAAAGTCAGGAGCATAGAGATAAGAGAGAAAACAAAGATAACTGATGCCATCACACAAGCTCTAAAACTGAAATGGCAGTGGGCAGGTCACGTATCGAGATATACAGATAGTAGGTGGACAATCAATACTACAAAGTGGAAAGGGCCAATCGGCAAAACAAGGGTAGGGAGACCGAAAAGACGATGGGCTGACGATATAACCGAATTAATATGAAAGGACTGGCAAACTATCGGCAAAGACAGAGATGAGTGGAAAAGACTGGAGGAGGCCTTCACCCGAAGAGGGATCTATATCCAATAGTTAAAACTCTTACTAACATTTAGAGATTAAGCAAAACATAAATAACTAAATACTAACAAATTAAATACCAATATTTGAAATGGAAATTAGGTTAAGGATAAGGAAATACAGGCTTTTTTATTTTTTTATTTATTTTTTTTATTATCGAGGCTGTGAAATCTGTCTTCCGACTATCAAGACCACACATACACACAGTTTAATCTTGTGTGTTAGTTTTGTTTACACATTACATGTTGTGTTTGCCTTAAAAGGACAATTAGTTTATTTTATTTTTCAATTTGTTGTTTCTTTTTTATGTGACTGCATTTAATACACTGACCAGTGCGAGTGAGATAGACAGTAGATAGAGTACATACATAATTTGCTCGCAAAAATTGCTGCAATAGCTCGCTTTTGCAAGGTGATAGATTGCTAGCGTCAAAATTTCGCACCCGCTTGAACAGTTGTTACCTCGCGCTCGCACTTACAGCGGACCTTCGATGTGTCTGGCAAGATGTAAAAACCATTAAAACTGTCTGGCTATTGAGGTAACGTCTTTTCATAGGTCCCCAAGTAACATATATAAAATTTAGCTTTTATCCTATAACAAAAGTATAATTATAATTTATTAAAGTTTAGGGGTGTCTGGCAAGGGGTAGCAACTGTCATAAGTGTCTGGCAATGGACGACGAGATTTCTAAAGTTATCTTTAACAAAATATAAAAAAATTGAGCTTTATACGTTAACGAATGTAAGGTACTATTTTATACACCTTTACTACCATTTACCTGCCCAAGTAACCACAACCCAAACTCTAAAGTCCCTGGTCGTTCTTACCTGTATAGGGGACATGCACAGACGAACTTTCAGCTTTTATAAAATAACGAAGGTCTGGCCCTCGTGAGCTCTTGCTCTATGACGAAAACACAGGGTCAACTGGCAGCACCGCTGTCTAAAAAATACTGCAATATCTGAATAAATATAGATACCAACTTAAAGAGCTTAAATGCTTATTTTCCACAATACAGCATCAGGAAGATCAGAATTGATACATGTGGATTGTTTAGAAGTCAAGCCCATTCTTTTATATAAAATCACAAAAATTGTGTCTACGCTGAGAGTATTACGTAATTTATTTTTCACTATGTTAATTGTGTGCTAAATATTCTTTAAATAACTGGATTATAATGTGAAAGTCACAGAGCTTTTACACTTATTCAAAAGATTAAAAATAGTCGAAAGAAATAACGTTCATTTTAAAATGGTTATAAATAATAAGCATGGTATAACTTAACAACCATTTCGATAAAGCGCTAGATTTTCCACCAGGAGTCAACTGCTAATAATGCGAGTTGATTATCAAAAAAATCCGCTAGATCTAGATCTAGCTGAAAGCGCTAAAATGGCAGCACTGTTTGGGAGTATGATTACGAGGCCTCATCGAAGAAAAATGAATGATAAAATGTTTGAAAATCTGGTTTTACTTCAGTTGCAATTAGAATCCTCAAAAATATAATATTTGTTACATTTCAACGCAATTTATTCGTAAATAATTCACGCAAATTCAATAAAATGTAGTTTTTTTTTAAAGTATTTTATCTTTGAAAAGTATTTCAAGGATACGTATTTTGTATCTAGTATTTCAGATACTATTGTATCAAGTATTTTGTATCTGGTATCTGAAATACTTAATTTAAAGTATCTTGTATTTTGTATTCCAGATACTTTATATAGGGTATCTTGTAAATCACTGCTGGACGATTCATATGCTATAATAACATCATACATTTATATACATCATTCATTTCTATATGACGACATATTTTTAAAATAATACTAAAGCATACGGGGTGCTTATAATGCATGACAAAACTAAAAATAAATCATAGATTTATTTAAATACTACATTTATGCAATAAATATAATGAAAGAAAGTTGCGAACATTGAAAATCTTTACATAACTTTCAAAAGTGAACTAGGGGTGAGCTATAACAGATAAAATAAGATACCTGTTACACCTGTTCCTGTTCCAAAGAAATAACAGTTCCAGTAACCTGCTCCAAAATAAAAGCGTGTTACGCTTTAGTAGGGTTTACAATATGTAGTAACACTTGTAACCATAGTTAAGTATAGATCGTGTAGCGACATCTATCGCCACAACTGACTCATCAACGCATCGACACAACTACATAGCGACATTTATCGAGCCACATATGTAGCTTCCTACTATCCTACATCGCGATATAGAAATTAACTCTATCGTTAAGTATATATACAAGAACCCGACTACAACAGTCGGGGCAGCTGTCCGCCAGACATAGCACCCGTCTGGCCGGAGGATCCTCCCTTTTCTATGGCGGATGAGGAACTTTACTCTCTGTTCCTCACACCTCCGCTAAAGTGGTGAACCCGACGTGATACGTCAGTACAACCTTCTTCACAAAGCTACGTCATCATCACTTCCTCAAGCTTTCGAGCAGCGAGTCAATACAGCCAGCCATCATCCACGGCTACTACGGGTATCCTGACCATACTCATGCAGCGGACGCGCATTCCTGGTCAGCCCCACAACCTTCTCAGAGACCTAGGCACAGCACACTGCACTTCGGCCGGTCAGCAAGCAGCAGAAAATGCACTTCTCTCCTGGTCGACGCAGCAGCCAATCACCGAGACAGTTCCGACTCACCGTGAACTGTGCGACCTCATCCCGACTCACTGGGGCAATCACCGCAGACAGTTTCGACTCACCGTGAACTATGCGACATCTAGTTCCGACTCACTGGAACATTCCACTGGCCCGGCAAGCATAACAAAGATGTATGGACGACTCAACCTGCTATCGACCTCCGGTCTCGGAGGGGAGTGATGTAGCGACATCTATCGCCACAACTGACGCATCAATGCATCGACACAACTACATAGCGACATTTATCGAGCCACATATGTAGTTTCCTACTATCCTACATCGCGATATAGAAATTAACTCTATCGGTGAGTATATATACAAGAACCCGACTACAACAGTCGGGACAGCTGCCCGCCAGACATAGCACCCGTCTGGTCGGAAGATCCTCCCTTTTCTATGGCGGATGAGGAACTTTACTCTCTGTTCCTCACCTCCGCTAAAGATCGGCAGCTCGAAATTGTATGCACTATCGGCCTAACGCATAATAAAATAACCTATAACGTATAACTCAATCAATCCATCAAACCGTCAAATCAATCAACCAAACCATCAACCAATCCATTAATCACCAATAAATCCACTAATCCCCCAATCAATCCATCATTGAATACATCAATTAATCCACCAGTCAATCAATCCTTCAATCAATCCATCAACCAATCCATCACCCAAACCATTAATCAATTCATCAATCAATCCCCAAACAATCAACCCCTCAATCCATCAATCAATCAATCAATGTAGGAATCGATCTTTCCCTTCAATCCATCAATCAATAATTTATAATAAACTTCCTTACGCTAGAATACAGTAAAGCATATTCCAAACTGAAACAGTAACAGTCTCTGGAACAGGTACTTAGAACAGACTGTTCGTTTTAGAGGTAACAGTTACGAGCTGTTATTCAGAAACACCTAGTTTTTTTTTTTCGATAAATACGCTTCACTATTATTTAGTAACAGCTTGTTCCGTTATTAGATAACAGTTCCAAACTGTTACTTGTAAATATCTGTTATTTTTACTTGTTCCGATATATACGCCTCATTCCTAAAGTGAACATGTAATTCTCTAAAGCAGAGCCTTTTTTGCAGTCTTGATAAAAAGGCAATCAAATCAGTGAAAGGCAACATTTCTTTATACTTTTTACTAACCAGATCCTGAACAAAAAATACTTTTTAAATTTAATTGAAGCAAATCTTTTCGATTATATGTATTTTGTATTTATTATACTTAAGTAATATTTATATCGATATCAATCCTATATATTTGCTAATTATTGTTATTATTAATATTACTATTGATATTGGCAACATTGTTCGGTAGCCATTTTGAAAAATATAGTAAATCTCAAATTTTCGTCGGCAATGGAGTCATATTTTTGCTTATCAAATTTTGATCATATTTTCGTTGGGGTTTCGCCAAAATTATGTCATTTGTTCCTTGTTTCTCATACCGGCCGCGGTCATTGCAGAAAAGTTTCAATTGTTTGACGAAATACGATTGAGATTCATTGTTTTCATTTTATGCGACGATTCTGGAGACATCTTGCGATTAAATCCACCATAACAGCAAGTCACTCTTTCTGATTTGTGTTTCACGTGAAAAGTTAACAAAATCAGATTGTTGATATCTAGGTGTCCGCAAACATGGATGTGTCGTGGGGTAAGTTTTATTACAATGGCTTATTTTTAACGATATTTCGTTCGCGTTTTAATATGTAGTTATAATTCTAGATGCGGATAATTTCGAGCCTAAACTTGCGACCACGTTGACAAGTTCAAGTAAATGGGAAGGTGAGGACGAAGAAGATAACGTCAAGGTAAATTTAACAATGCCAAAACACTTATAAACAGCTATAAAACGTATTTCAGATCTGTTGACTGAATATATTATAAATAATATCGCATAACCTCAATTCTTGCCTACGTGTTGACGTCAGTTGTATATTCCAGGAAAGTTGGGAAGACGAGGAGGAGGAAAAGAAAGATGAGGAGAAAACAGAATTACCACCTCCTGCTCCAAAGCCTAAAAAGAAAATACATGATAAAATAGCAGAAAAGGAGGTGAGAACTTTCAATTTGCAACATATGTGCTAATGATTCAGTTACGTTATCCAAGTGTTTGTATTATTGTCATTACCTGATAAACCATATGATCACTCATCATCATCATTTTATCATTCGATTTTGATTTGATTTTAGTTATGTTAATTTTCTAGAGAAATATTTTAAGGAATATACACAAATTGTATCTTAGTGGATATAAAATAGTTATCATTTGTAAATATTGAGGATTACCTGCAATAATAGATGAATCTTTAGCTAAAATTAACTTAATAATTTAAAGGTCACTTTTGAGTTGACTCCCATGGAATGGCATTTATGCCAATTTTACAAACAGTTTGTGTGACCTTGAGAGCCAACTGTTACCTCATCATATTTTAATTACTACGTCAGCAGACAACATATTGGTAAATTCATATATTATGTTGAGAAATACCTACATGATTCTGTTTTTTCCATTATTAACTGACTTCAAAAAAAGAAGCAAGTTATCAAATCAAATGTATATGTATATATATATATATATATATATATATTTAAAAAAAGAAGTTATGGTTGAACATCCATAATTATAAATAAATATGGGATTTTAATTACATTGACATTTGCCCTTCAACTTGAAGATACAAGAGGGAACTTCTCTTTCTTTTTGTTAAAAATTGCCTTTTAATATAATGATACTATGAGAACTTTTCTCAAGGTGCTTCATTCTCCACAAGCCTTTGCCTTAGCCATCAGTCCATACAAAAGTGTCTAATTGAATTCAGCTAGTAAAAATTCTGTATAGGTTTTTGCGTTTGGGGGCAAGTATTATGTAATGCAATTTTTTAAGATTTTTGACCCTCTGAGAGCATACCTGGGCATGACAGGTGGGTACTAGAAAATGTTCTATCACCCTGCTATGATTTCATCACAATGTTTTCCTTCACTGAAAGCTTAGCTTCATTGTAGGGATTTGTCTCAAATTAATCAGCAGTGTCCATACAAGTTACTAATGAGCCATAATTACAATTTACAGAAATTCAAAGGGTTTATTATGTAGTATAAATATACCATTTGTTTATTGTACTTCTTGTATTAACATTAGTTGTTAGACCATAATTGAAGTATATTGTTTTTTTCTAAGCAGAGTGATAATTAGACATGTAATTCAAACTATGTTATGAAATTCTACCAACTACTTAAGTTCAAATAAGTCTAGACTTAACTAGTAAGCTTTGGTGATATTTCTTCATATTAGTGGGAATTGCTTATATGTTTTTGGTTATGTTATTCCTATTTCTATCATTCTACTTATCTGATATCTGTGAACCATATTCAGATAATATTAACTCACCAATTTTTTAATTTTTTTGTATATCCTGTTTTGCTTTTGTTAAGGGATACTTTTTGATCTACTCATGATATTATTTGTCCTGCACAAAAATGGTGACATAATACACTAGCTGTGCCTGTGGCTTCGCTTATATGGACTACAGAATGCCATCAATCGGGCGCTCACATGCAAATGATGCCTCCGCCTCCTGATTATTTTAAAAACTAAAATGCTTTTTGTGGGTGTTTCTTAGAAGATAGATATACACTCCTTGACTTTTTTGTAAATCTTTTTAATGTTTACAATTATGTAATACATACATTTTATATATCTCTTATAATATCTGGGTAAACGCTCCCAATTGGTAGCAATTCATGGCCACAAATCTATGGTGTCTGAGATTCCATCTGGAGTTCCTCAGGGCTCCCATTTGGGTCCGCTTTTTTTCTTAATATATATAAATGATCTTTGCGATTCCTTTCAGTGTAAATTCAAAATGTATGCTGATGATTTAAAATTATATTGCATTGTTAGTAGTACTCCAGACGTACAATGTCTACAATCTGTCATTGACAATGTTAAGAAATGGTGTAGTCTTGATGGCATGTTGTTTAATCCAGATAAGTGTTTTCATATAAAGTTTACAAGAACAAAAAGCCTCATATCGGTGATTATATGATCGACTCTATTAAATTAAATGAAGTAACAACTATTCGAGACTTGGGCATCATTGTAGATGGATCTTTGAGCTTTCGATAACACATTGATAACATAATCCAAAAATCATCCAAATTATCTGGGTTTATTAGTCGTCAGATGAAAATATTTAAAGAACCCAGCCTAACGATAATAATTTACAATACTATTCTATGTGGAATTTTAGAATTCAATAGTCCTGTTTGGAATCCCTGCTACCAAGTACATTCTGACAGAATTTAACGAGTACAAAAGCGTTTCATATACCACTTGGCATATTCTGATTACAAATGTAAAATCTTGAAAACTTATAAAGAAGTCCTTTCTTATTACAGAGTTATGTCACTTTGTACTCGTAGGAGGAACTCTGACATCATGTCTTTTTAAATTGCTACATGGAATCACAGACTCCCCCTACATTCTTGAATGTTTGAATTTTGCGATTCCATGTTTGGGCAGTCTTATGCATAACAGAAAAACTTTTTACCTGCCTTATTGCAGACCAAATATTGCTCAACATTCTCCAGTATATGGTATGTCCTCTTTCTGTAACGCTGTTCGCACAGAGATTGATATATGTATTTTCAGGTTCTGTTTCCTCTATTAAAAATATTCTTAAAACACTTAAATAATGTAATTTCTGTAATTTTAGTTTTATTGATTAGTTTATTTAGTTTTTGTACCGCCTAATGTTTTTTTTTTTTCTATAACTTACGTGCATGCTGTGTCCACATCTAGAAGAGTACAATCATTGCATGATTTTACAATATTGCTCATTTCTAATTATATACCTAGATTGTAGTCAGTTTTGTGGACCAATTAATAAAAAATAAATAATAATAATTTACTCAACATAAGCTATTTTAGCACCCGAATTGATACACCATAGTCCTTATGTTATTTTTTAAAATAAAAATGGCCTAAGTTACTCCTTATAACATCAGCTATCTGCCAGTGAAAGTCCCGTCAAAATCAGTCCAACCGTTTCAAAGATTACTCGGATCAAACAGACAGACAGACAAAATTATTTTAAATGGATTTTTTATTAGAGGTAACAAACTCTTCAATTTTATTAATTGTATAGATTATTTTTATTTCTACACAAGCACTTTTGTCCAATAAAATTTTCTATTTTCATAGTTTACCAATCATAAATTTAGGTCCTTAGTAGGCATTCATCAAGAATAAATGGCATTCTTAAAGTATCAGTAAAAAGGTAACAGTAATCTTAACAAAGTGAGATAGTTACAGATGTGAAAATAACTTATGTGCTTCTAATTCTTTATTCACAGCGTCTTGAACGTGAGAAGGCTGAACGCCTCTCTGCTGAGAAAGCAGATGAAGAACTCACACCGGAAGAGAAATTAGCTGAGAAACTGCGACAACAGAAGTTGCAGGAGGAATCAGATTTGCGGCTCGCCATGGAAACCTTTGGTGAGTTACACTTACAAAATTGCAGATGATAGTAACTTATTCTATATCAGGCAGTGTTTATTAATTCTTCAATCAATTCGTATTATTGTATTATCGTAATTAATTATCAACATTATTTTACTACTATTGGAAAAACATTACACTGTCAACCTAACAAAAACATTTATTATTAGATAGCCTGTAAATTTTAATTCATGAACAAAAATTGAAATAGAAGTGAGCTATGCAGCTTATTTCACTGTTATTGTTCAATAAAATTTGAATAACCACAGTGACAAATATTGGCCAATCAGGCGCCATTGTGAAAGCTCTTTACAATATTATAAAGAGGAAAGATTTTGATTTTTTGTTTGTAATGGATAAACTCAAAAACTACTGGACCCATTTTAAAAATAGTTTCACCACTATAAAGCTACCGTATCAGCGAGTAACATAGGCTATATAATATTTTGAAAATATAATTTATTCCTCTTAAAAATGTCGATAGTTTTACACAAAGTATAAAAAATTGGCTAAAGGGTAGCCATGGGTAACTCAGCAAAATTCCTTGCACCAACTCAATAACTCATGCGCAGCTTACTGCGTCGGCGCAGCGAATTGGTACGTGAGGCAAGAGAGTTGGAGAAATGAATTAGTTGGCTGACTGACGCGAGCTTTAGCCTTAGCCTCGCTGGGCTGAAGTGCGCTGTGCGCCAACACATTTGAAATAAATGTGTTAACACACCCGGCGCAGTAAACTGAGTTGGCGCAATTGCGCGGCGTAGCGCGGTGTTACCCAGGGCTTACTATATGGGTGCATTGGCAATGTTTGTCGCATAAAATTAACATGGGTGAAACCATGGGGTACAGCTAGTTTACAATATAGTCATAACTCTGGACAGTACATTTATTGGTATAGCACAGAAAAATTTCTTGGGAGATTTCTCTCTACTTGGAACAGCCTTACTGATGGAATCCCTCCACCCGAAACACCTTAAGTGTTGTGTTACTGCGGCGAGTAGGGTTTCCAGAGCTCCTTAGGGAAGGGGAGTTTAAGGTTGGCAACTCGCTAGTGATACCAGTGATGGTATTACAAGTGTTCATAGGCTACAGTAGCCGCTTAGCATCAGGCGGGCTGCATGCTTTGTTGCCACCTTTATTATATTTAAAAAAAAAACACATTAATCACCCTTATCCATTACTCTTTTATTTTTAGGTGTAACGGAGATAAGTGGTACTGGTAAACTGGACAGTTGCAATCCCTCCACAAAGGAAGAGTTTAGTGAGTTTGCAGATTTACTCAGTAAAAAGATCAATCTATATAAAACAAAGGAAGAGTTCCCAGCTTTTGTCGATGAATTAGTCAAAAGTATTGCTGTTCAAAGTAAGTATATAATAGTTCACTGATTTCCTTAAGCAAATACTTCCTCCTTCCTACTAACCTTAACTACTAAAAAGACTATTATTTTACGTTTAATATGTAAGTTTGTCTTATTTTTATTTCATTATATAATTTACTTAATTATATTCCATATAAACTTCCTCAATTACATAATATAAGGTTCAATTTAATAATTACAAAGAACATTAAAATGATAAGTTTTTTATTATTTTAAAAATGTACAATATTTGATTGTTTTTTATTTTATTTTATTGTAACCAGAATTTTATGTGTTTGTAATTGGACTATTTTTAAATTTCTCTGTGATATCTTTGTTGTGAGCTTAAATATAAATGTCAATTAAAAAATTTGTATATTAGTGTCTTCAGCAGACATCAGGAGGATAAAACTGAGCATCGACAACTTGTACATTGAGAAGCAGAAATCGGAGAAGAACGACAAGGCAAAGAAGCCGACAAAAGGCAAGGGCAAAGCTAAATTAAAAGTTGAAGGCGACAATGTGAGTAATGACCGTTTGACCAAGTCTTATTTCAGTATAGTTTTGAACTTAGTGTTTACTATTTTACTTGAAGCCTGGCATGCCACCCAGGCCTATGACTACTGGTACAATGTGGCAAGATTGCTATAAGCAAATTGTGTCCCATTAGAATTACAAGTGTTGTGAACAAATATACCCACTTGAATTTATATGATACACATAACTTGACCTCAAAACAATAATTCGCCTTATTTATAATGTCCAACTGCTGACTAAAGTTTTAAAATTTGAACATATTTTTGTCTTTCACTGTGTTTTTTAGGACTTAGAATTTTCATACACACTTTTTAGCTTGTTAACAACAATTTATATATAAAGAGAAACCTTTAATACCTTTGTGATTTGAAACGTGATGAAACGAAAAAGAAACATAAATCAATAGAATTTATCCTGTGAGTGAGTGAGATAGAATTAATTAAACAGTGTTACCTATTATATTGGGTTTCGTCATTGTGCATGTGTGTACGCCTGTGTATTACGTATTCACAGCCAGCGTGGTGTATTGTTCACGTGTATGGTTTATGTGAATATTTTACACAGTGGTTTTAGAATGAGACACACTTTTGTCTGACGGTATTTCTTCTCTATCAATTTCATTTGTTTACATAACAAAAATATCATTATCAACTTGACCCAACGTGATATTACACCTCTTTCTTTATCTATCTACCAAGTTGATAGTTGATTATGTGGCTTATCACACTTATGTAAACTCAATGACACATGTTATTTGCTTATCGTAATCTGGTAAGGCAAGAATGATTATTGTGTTAATATTATTCTGAACATCTCTAGACATCCAAGCTAATCTTACGTGATTTCAGAAGGGGGAGTTTTTATCGATATTTATATTAGCATTTGGCTACTATCTTACCTTGTTTTTTTATATTACTTCAGTAAAATTACTTCACATGATTAATCCGGGAGTTGACAACTTTTGTAAAAAAATTCTAAATAGTATTTGTTGAAAGTAATACTTATGATTTTTTTTTTATATAAATACATCGTAAAACGCGCTTTAAAAATATTATTTTATTGAAATAAAAATTCCCCACAAAAATGCGGCATTGTGGTCCCGTGACGTTATCATTCATTTTTATAGGATAAATGTGACAACTTATGCAAGAGACTTTCGTTCATAATCCCGAATGGTGACGTCACGTTTTCTAATCGGCGTTTCAAATCACGTGACTCACAGACAAAAAATAAAAAATACTTTTTCCAGAGTATAGGTAAACTTCCTATCACCAGGCTATGGTTTTATCACGACGTATTCTTTCATCGAAAATTTAGGTTCATTGTAGAGATTCAAACAGTGTCAGACCCTGGGGCAACAATTAACTAGAGGTTCCGAAAGTACACAACCAATATTTACGATTCTTTTACTGGAGAAATCTATGTATAAAATAACTTCAGGGATGTTTTTAGTATATTAAATATTAAGGTATCATTTTATTGTATATGGATACATTTGTTGCCTGTCTATATCTGTCGTCAAATTTTACTATATTGTGAGCTGTTTTGCTGAGTCATATAAAAAAGTAATATTGTTCAAAAGAAATTTATTTTCTTTTCAGGCTCATCTCAACCAATATGACACATATGGAAACTTCGATGACGATTATGATGACTTCATGTAATGACGTCATCGTCCACTGAATGAATTGCTGAGGATATCTGGATAACAAACTCAGCCGTATAACTAAGCCTATATATATACTGTTACACTTTGTATACAAACCAACAATTAATATTTATTTGTTGAGCCTCATTCGTGTTGTGTTGTTTATTGTTTTATTTCTTACTGTTGTAGAATATATTTTTAATCCTATACTGGTCGGAGTAAGTATAAATTTTGTTTGTTTTAATGTGATTGCCAAATATACCAATATATTTTCCAATTATATTATGTAGAAAAGAGACCACAGTTTTTAATTCCCATTAAGACTGCGTTTATGCAAAAAATGTAAGGTAAAATAATATTATGACACTTTGAAAACCACCACAATAATTCAATATAACAGGTGAATATTATGAAAACCACCACAATAATTCAATATAACAGGTGAATATTAACCGGTTTAATAACAATTTTATCCACAATGTATGTAGTAGTAGATATTGCATCTTTTACTGGCTTAACACTGGTAGAATCCGTGTTTACAAGACGCTATTTTAGAGATATTGGTGTAATTACATGTTTTTCCTAAAACCGTTTACGATGAATTGTCGTGTTCTCAATAACATGTTAGAAATAAATATAATAATTTTGATTTGTGTTTTTGGCGAAAACCGCTCTGCCTGCCTTTGATTTAACAACAATCTTTAAATTGACGCCTGCCGCATATTAAAACTCGCATAATTCATCTAAATAATTCATTATAATAACTACATTTTCAATTAGAGTTAGTTATGCTTCGTAAATTACTTGAAAGAAGTGTATTTTGGGAATGTGTGTGAATTCATGTTTAGCGAATATTACCATCAGTTATTTTCATACGTTATCAATAAAACTTCGTCTAAGAACAATATTAATTGCTTGAAACGTTGTTGTCCAATTTGCGTTTTTGTTGTTTTCACATTTTTCGGTGAAACTAAACTTGCAGATTATATTTTGTTTTTTTTTTTATTCCAACGGAGTAAAATGACATTTCATGTGCTGGTTTATTGTGTTTGTAAAATAGTGATGTCACCAAACGGAACTAACCGTAAACCCGTATGAGTGCCTAAATAATTATATTTATTTATAATTTTTTCTAAAAAAAAACATTTAACCCTCCAAATGTGAAGGCCGAATGTGGCAACATTATGTTCAAGTTTGACATTAGGAATTGTCAATTTATTCGGTGGAATTAAAAAACGCACTATACCTTTTTTAATTCATAAATTATTTTTTATAATATTGTTGAAGTAGAGAAGTAGTAGTAGTTGTTGATTTCAACTCAAAATGGACACTTAATAAATAAAATAAAATAAAAAATTCTGCTACGTGTTTATACATAGTTAAGAGTTTTAATTCATTAAAATCATAATATCTATAGTCGAAACTTATTAATGAAAATCTCCAATTTATATAGTTTTTAAGATTATTTAAATTAATGCTTCAATCACGTTTTTGAGTTCTCGTGCCAGATGTCTTTCGTCGTAGCACGAACCTTCGTTCTGTCTCTTTTGCTCACTATATATCTGAAAAGGACTGGATTGTATTGCTATAATCATGAACGCCGATGGTATCGTAACTTTTTTATTTTTTAATAATATGGACGATTATTAAAATCATATTTTTTTCCATTTTGAACCTTATTCAAAATGACATCTTGGACTATAATTATGTAAGTTGATTAGAATTGATAGATCCATTTTTTTTATTGTGTTTTAAATTAGACACATTAATATTCCAAATAATATTGTTAAAAAAAATCTATGTATACTTCAAAATGAAATGAAATTTTTATCTGCTACTTAATCAAGTATGTTTTTTTACTTTCACTTATTTATTTTTAATTATCCTAAATATGGTATATATTTGCTTAGGTTTATATCATCATTACTTATATTAGGGAAAATACTTTATTTTGGTATATATCTAAAAATTGTCGATAGAGAGAGGTACTTTTACATTAGCGTATTGTCACAATATCATGTTAATAGAAATTATGGCCTATAAGACTTCTCGAGTTGTAAGCCTTATAAGCCGAGCAATAATGCTTAAGATGAGGCTTGACATTTTTACACATTTAAATCAAGTACCTACATGTTTAAAGTTATTATATAATGGGAACAATGAGTTACTATCTGTTATCCCGTTATTGGCAGTGAATTAAAAAAATCTTTATAGGTTCAAATTTAACTCTGATTTACTATGCCACGGCGGACACCATATATAGTCACATGTTCATATATAATATACATGATGTATTTATTATGAATTTTTATTCTTCGGTTTATGGTCCGATGTTATGTTATATAAAGAATAAATTTTTTATTGTGATATAATCTAGTTTTATTTCTAAATTCTTTTTTTTTAATTATTTAAATGTTGGAAATTCAAGCTATTGCTCGTGTACCGGAAGTTTCTTAAATGAAGATATAGAAAATAACTTTTACTGTAATTTATTGGATTTAATAATTTTAGTGAACAAATCTAATAAAATGTTATTTTAAACAAATATTTATAGAAACTATACGTACTCATACTGGAATTTCGAAACGCAACTTCATCCAAAAGACTTGTTATGTATTGCATTGCATAGTCCAAATTCCGGAAAAAATCGTAATCTATTGGAGCAAGGTCCGGAGTGTACGGTGTATATCACAGACATTTCAATTGTAGCTCATCTAACTTAGTGATTGTTTGTTGTGCAGTGTGTGGTCTTGGTTGTCATGAAGCAGCAGTGGCCTAGAGCGATTGACCAATCTCGGTTGTTTAGCAGCTAGTTTCTTCCTTCATGGTTCTGCAGTTGCTGACAATAGATATCTGCCGTAATCGTTTGGCCAGATTTTAGAAAGCTGTAGTGAACGACACCGGCGCTAGTCCACCAAACACTCACGCTTCCGATTACCGTACAGTATCCACTTCATCGCAAGTAATGATTCGATTTAAAATCCCTTCATTATTGTGTCGGTTGAGCAAATTAACAGCAGTCGACGCGTGTTTGCAAGTTCGATTCACTCAACTCATGAGGTACCCATCGTTCAAGTTTTTTTACTTTCCCGATTTGCTTCAAGTGGATTATTACAGTTTTATCACTTACCCCGAAGCTTGCAGCTATCTCTGAAATGCTTTGTGATGAATTCGCTTCCACAATAGCCTTAAATTCTTCATTTTCCACTTTGGTCCCCGGCCGTCCATGGGGTTGGATCTGAAGGTCGAAATTTCCAGAACGAAAACGTTGAAACCAAAAATGTACCGTACTTTCTTTTGCGACACCAGCGCCGTACACATCATTAATCCTTCGAGCTGTTTCTGCAGCACTGGTACCACGGTAGAAATCGTACTCGTAAATATACCGGATATTTCTTGTTTTCCATTGTGCAGTAATAAGCGACGCCTAAGAAAAAATAATGAGGAAAAAACAAATGAATAACTGTTTTCAAAACTCAAATGTAAAGCTCAGCTAAATGAATTTATAAATTTGAATTTGGAATTCTTAACCAAAGAGGAGTTATTTCAGATCAAAATGGTTAGTACGACAAAACGCTAATTTCATATGTAAGGACCTAAGTAATATATAGTTAATTATTTTAATATAAAATGGAATTAATTCATGTTATTTTAAATTAGGTAGGAAGAATTCTATTATATAACTATTTAGGTACGTTGAATTATAATTCATTCGGCCAAAGAAAAAAATTAATAATTTATAACCGCAATAAACATAAAGCTCAATCGACCAATTATTAGTCGTACATTCTCCGTATTCGTTTATTTACGCTTTTCATCCGTTTATATATTTTAATTTGTTTCGGTCCTTACTACCTAATGACCAACATCGCAATCTACAAATTGGTCAAGGTGATCGACTATTTTACTTAAAAGCAACGCTAGCGACGTGACCGAATCTTGGAAGAAGCATCTCGTACGGCCTTCGGAATTCAAACTTTTAGGTAATTTGTGATACATATTTGAACAACGATGGCAGATCGTACTAGCAATAAAGAACGTAGGGGAGAGCGGTTAACAGTGTATCTCGGGGTACAGTGGATTATTTGATATATCTCCGTATATATTATGCGTACGAATACGATCAAAGTAATTGCTCTGCCATACCCCTCCCCCCCCCCCTCTTGCTATTAAGCATCGTCACGCTATCAAAGCGGGAGTACGCGCTGCAACGTTTAGGCCTACCGACAAGTATTAAGTATTTTTGTTTTGCATATTATTTCTCTTTTATCGTTAAATGAGTAAAAAAATTGAATTTTTAGGTATTTTTGAAATTTGGTGTTTTTGTATTATTCGTAAACTGTTTTGTATTTATGAGAGTTATTTTTTTATATTTTATTTCGATTACCATTGTTGATCCACTAGTGAATTTGAGATAAAAGAGGAAAAAAATTTAGGTACTAAGTATGCAGCCAAAGTTATAGGGTAAGAAGGGGAATGGGATGATGCTGAGGTAGGTTTTCTTAATTTGACAAAATACCCAAGTGGGTATGACAAACGTGTCAAATATTGCCACAGTTATGCTGCAAGATATCTTGATGATTTTACCACAATCTAAGCTTTTGAGCAATAGTCAATGAAAGCAACGCATGTAGAGGAAAAGGGGTTAATGGGAGTCACTAATGGAAGAATCATTACATATCTGAAGTTATTTACCTATTTTAAAGTCTTACAAAACGCATTTTTATTACTATAACTAATTATTTACAATCAGAAGCAGTTTCTTTTAAATTTTGGAATCATACTTTGGTTATAATTACACTAAAAGAAATACAACTGACCACCATTGCCCCGACATGCGATTCTTTCCCAACAAAATAAAACTAGTAACACATGCGATGTTCTTTTACTCCGTATGAATAAAAAAAGCACTATACTTCATTTGTGTAAAATTATCAAACTTAACTACATCACGTAAAATGCCGCTAAAATTACACGATATGGGGCCAAATAACAAGTTTACGAATGAAAATAAAAACCACCACATCACTAAGTTTCCGTGAAAACCTCCTACTGTTTATTAATTACGTATAACCGATTGCATATTTGTAGTGTTACAATGCACAGGCGCTAATAGAAGGGGAGGGGCGTCATAGGTTTCTGAATTTAGATCGTATCAGAAGGTCTCCACACTGTGTGCTTGGAATAAGTGGTTCTCACAACTTTCGTAATAATTATATAGACTGCTAGGTGATGAAATAAATACCTGCGAGAAAAGATTCAGTTCAGTTACATATGGATTTCCTTACCAAGAACTTTATGGGGTTCAAGTGGAGTCTAACATCCAAGTCTCACTTACACGTAGTGCACAGTGCTAAGTAACGAACGAGGTCATGACGATTTTAAAGTGGTAGGGCTGTACTGACTGGATCTCGACCACCATACATATAGTGAAAAGGCCGCATATGGACGGCGTTTCGTTTTTTTTAATGGTTATAGGTTTCTTATGGCCACAATCTCATCTGAGAGAACTGCAGCAGCTGTTCAAGGGCTATAGGTGCATGACGACAGATTTTCTAACTAAGCGGGCATAACAAAAATCCCTACCAACATGCTATGGTTTCATCACGATGTTTTCCTTCACCGAAAGTTCGGGCTCATTGCAGGGATTCGAACTCACATCGATCGACATGGAGTCCGTACAAGCTATCATTGACCCATCATTGCTTCAATGCATGCCAGCATAAATATGGCGACCGCCCTTCGGCTACCGATCTCTCGGGGATGGCTGTTGTGTTTATATTATACTGTGTTTGGTACTTTTCATCACGGAAAAAATTATTGACAAGTTAAAAATTCTATTTATGTATAATAATATCTTTAATGTTGGAGAACTATGAAAGGTAGAGTCAAGGAGAAATATGGAGGAAGGGACAAATTGAAAAAGTGTCCAGCAAAATACATTTCATAAACCCACCAAAATGGCATGCATCGTGTAGCATGAGTGAATGTTTGTTTTTTTTTTTGTGATTACCTATGTATATAGTTTTTACTGTTGTAAAACTCAAAAAAATAATTGTACAATGGAGTGAAAAGTTATTGAAGTGGGCGAAAATAAAAAATATATAACTTTCGGGGCTATCTTTGAAATTTATGCACTTGCTACCGTGGCGCCATCCTAATTTGATGCTTTTCGACGGAAACTTTTCCATACACAGATATGGTAGGAACTCCCGGTATCTAACCTCCTTGAGTAGCAACTTTACGAAGTTCGAGTAGGTATGGGAGCAACACCGACTAATCGTTCTCCACCGTAAAGACATCGATTTATTATATTAGGTCCTTACATACGAAATTGGCGTTTTGTAAGGGAGGAATATAAAGTCAGTTTTTTTTTTGTAAAATATATTTAATTAATCAAAGTATCTACCGTTGTTATCTATGCACTTTTGCCATCTCATAGGTAGTTCATTGATCCCTTTACTAAAAAAAACCATGGGGGCGAGAATCAATAAACTCTTTGAAGGCGGTTTGGACTGCCGCATTGGAGTTGATTTTTTTTCCTTGGAAGAAGTTGTCCAAATTCCGTAAAAAATGGTACTCTGTTGGAGCAAGGTCCGGGGAATACGGTAGATGTCACAGACATTCCAATTGTAGCTCACCTAACTTAATGGTTGTTTGTTGTGCAGTGTGTGGTCTTGCGTTGTCGTGAAGCAGCAATGGTCTAGAGCGATTGACCAATTTCGGTTGTTTAGCAGCTAGTTCTTCCTTCATGGTTTTGCAGTTGCTGACAATAGATATCTGCCGTAATCGTTTAGCCAGATTTTAGAAAGCTGTAGTGAACGACACCGGCGGTAGTCCACCAAACATTCACAAGTCACTTTTTCTGAGTCAATTTTCGTTTAGGGCAGGATTTGGCTGGGTCTCCAGTGTTCAGCCATTGCGATGAGCGCTTCCGATTATCGTACAGTATCCACTTTTCATCACAAGTTAAGATTCGATATTAATCCCTTCATTATTGTGTCGATTGAGCAAAGTAACACAGCAGTCGACGCGTGTTTGCAAGTTCGATTCACTGAATTCATGAGGTACCCATCGTTCAAGTTTTCTAATTTGCCGATTTGCTTCAAGTGGATTAATACAGTTTTATCACTTACCCCGAAACCTGCAGCTATCTCTGAAGTGCTTTGTGATGGATCCGCTTCCACAATAGCCTTTAATTCTTCATTTTCCACTTTGGTCTTCGGCCGTCCACGGAGTTGGTTCTGAAGGTTGAAATTTCTAGAACGAAAACGTTAAAACAAAAAACGTACAGTGCTTTCTTTTAAGACACCAGCGCAGTAAACACCATTAATCCTTCGAGCTGTTTCTGCAGCACTGGTGCAACGGTAGAACTCGTACTCGTAAATATACCGATATTTCCGTTAATAAGCGACGCCAAAGAAAAAAATAATGAGGAAAAAACAAATGAATGACTGTTTACCAAAATCAATTGTACCAGCTAAATGAATTTATAAATTTGAATTTGGAATTCTTAATCAAAGAGAAGATGTTTCAGATCAAAACGCTAATTTCATATGTAAGGACCTAATACTTACTTTTGTTTCGATGCAAAATATATAGTTCGATAACACATACTGTTTCACAAGTTATGGTAGGTCATAGGCCACAGATTGCAGTAACAACTTAATATATACGCTAGTGTAACCTTCATTGTTACACTACAAAAAAAAACCAGAAACATTTTTTTAATTATGGGGACACAATTTCACACACGGCCATTTAATTCCAAACCTAAACAAAGTTTTTATTATGGTAACTAAGTAGCTGTTATACATTTCAAGATACATATTTAATTAACAGCCAGACATAAAATTACATAATGCTCTTCACACAAATTTCAGTCGTATGCGGGGATAGAACCTGCAAACTCTCAGCTCAATAGTACGGCTTACTACCACTGCGCCACGAGGTCTGTCATGAACGTAAATTCAATACAAAATTCTACATTCAACTTGTTACGTTCCCAGTCCGGTTTTTTTTAAGTCGCCAACAGTGTTCTGCCTCGTGACTCACCTCATTTAACCTAACCAGGTCAGATCACAATAAACTGGTTTACTTAGTTAACGTTTCATTAAAAACAACCGGAAGGCCGGATGCCATGTAACAATAGCGAACGACGCGGCGGCCGGCCATTTAATCGGTTATATAATAATTCACTTATTTCTCTTAAGAATTATATACGCTTCCTAGATTATATCGTTAGGTTCGGCATCAGTTTTAAAGAGAGAAAGTTTTTAATCGGATTAATGGAATTGATTTGAACATGGTAAGTATATTAAGATGTTATACATAATTCATGTATAATTATCTCATTCCAAGAGTTTAAACATATAACATAGTAAATGTGCCCACTAAAAACGAAAATAATGTGAAGACTGACAACATACTTAGAATTAGTCAGATTTAAAAATACAGTGTAAACTCTTTATAACGAAACTCAAGGGACTGAGCATTTTTTGTCGTTATAGAGAGTTATCGTTATATGGAGTGCAGTTTCAATATGTGGGTTTTAACGCAAACCAATCAAGTTGGGCTCACTTCAGCGTTATAGGGAGTTTATCGTTATAAAGAATAACGTTATAAGGAGTTTACACTGTATCTACATGCGTACATCTTTACCGATGTCTTTAAAGATTCTTCACATGTTCCTAAACTCGTAATTTATCATTAAGGTATATTTACATCTGTAATTCTGTAATCTATCCTACTAATGTAATAAATGTGAAAGTGTGTATGTTTGGATGTTTGTTACTCAAACACGATAAAACGGCTGAACAGATCTCAATTAAATTTGGTACACAGATAGTCTATGAACTGGAATAACACATAGGGTAATTTTTGTCCCGGTAAAAGTCATAGTATAACCAGTGTTATCCTATAAATATAATAAATGGAAAGTTTCTATGTTTGTTACTCAATCACGCAAAAACGGCGATTTTTCGGTTTGTCGTGTTCCGAGATCAGTCTGTGTTTATCTAATAATACGTAGATGAAGTCGCGGGTACCAGCTAGTACTAAATATGATTAATAGAATATCTCTGGAAATACCATAGAGGAACCACTGATTCTAAAAATTATTTCACATAATGAAAGCGAATTGACATGATAGATTCTGTTTTATTCTTATTAATTTTTATATTATAATTAACGTTACTCAATTCGAATTTTTGTTTTATATGAGATATCTCCACAGTGGTCTCATTTTAATTTCATTGGCATTGGACCTTCAACTTTGAAAATACACAAGGGAACTCTTTAAAATCCTTGAAGTTAGTTCTGAAGTTCCTTTTTGTAAAAAAATGTCTTGTTGATAAAAATTGTTTTATAGAAGATTAAACTTCTTACATTTTTAACTGATTATTATAATTTGAATGTATGAATATACTTTTTATCGATGTTTAACCATAACTTCATTGATTACAAACCAATTTTGATGATTCATTTTTTTGGAAAGGGGATACTTCAAGGTTGGTCCCATTTTAATTCAAAATCAAAATAATCTTTATTCAATTTAGGCCCTAAGAAGGCACTTATGAACGTCAAAACACTACTGCCGGTTCGGAAAACATCCCAGACATCGAAAAGAACCGGTTGAGTTTAACTTTTTTTAGAAGTAGTAAATATATTAGGTACAATAATAATAATTTTGTGGATGCACAGAGAGGGAGTTACTTCCAGACATCACTATCGTTCACATAATGATCCACCCTATAATAACCTTTTGACAGTAAAGCCCGCTTGACATGGTCCTTGAACTTGTTGTCCGGTAAATCAGTAATGAGTAATATGCTTCGGAATATTAATAAAGAACCTAACACTATTACCTAAAAAACTTTTATAACTCTTACTAAGTTATCTCTATTTCTAGTATTAACATTGTGTTTATCTTTGACAATAAGGTCTAATATAATGTGCCCAAGCCAAGTAGGTGACTGACAAAATATGTGAAGTCACTCTTTGAATTTACGGATTACAACAAACAATACATATATAATATTTATCAAGGTAGTATGCTCATCTAATAAAAATTTTGACAATTATCATTTATCACTAATCTAATTTAAGATGTGGTTATTTTAGTTTTTTTATTCATAGTCACCTTTTACAGGTTTTGTAAAATTCAATATTGTTACATAATGATATATAAACTTGATAAATTATTGATGTAATACACACATAACATGACACTAAAAGCACCTTCAAGCTCTATTTACTGAAGAAAATAATATTTCATATTGAAGACAATAACCCACAAGCTTTGAAAAAACAACAAGTGTCGTAAATATGTGGTCCCTAGCACAATACATTACGAAACAATAGTTACATTATTTTTCGTTATCGTATTCGTATGAAATCATACGCGTGAGTCGTGTGTGAAGGGAATTTTTAAAAAGATTACTAAGAGTATACGATTCAGTAATCGATGTTACTTGGTGCTAAATAAAACATAAATCAAATATAGAAACAATAAATACATACCTATTTAGAATATCTTTCGGTAATCACCTATCGTTTTGTTCCGGCAGTTGTAATCGACACTCGTTCTTTGTTCTAGATTTAACGTGTTACCATCTGGACTGTATCGACACTTGAAATCCGATATGATTATGGCTTTATGACATTCTCTAAGTATTGCATGACAAAATAATAAAAAAATACTGAGAAGACACTGTTCAAATATTTCTGTGCATCCGTATGTTGCTATACCAGTGTTTTATTCCTTTTACAATAAAAGAAGAAACCCTAAGATTAATTATTTGTTATTTAGTTTTCATAATAAAAGACAAGTTTTTAAGTTAATCGTTAGCCAAGAGAGAGCGTTATTTAAAAAATATAGATCTTTATTTATGTTGAGTAGCCAACAATGTCAAAGTCAATGTGTGTTAGTTGTAACTATCTATGGTTCAAACTAACCAAAAAAAAAACAACTATGTATATAGTATATATATAACTGTATATATATACAGTATAATAAACACAATCAAGGCTGATCTAAGATATTGGCGCCCGTGGGCCAGTAAAAGAATGCGATCCACTTCCAAAATATGAAATCATACATATTATTATATTTTCTATTTCATTAGAATTTGGTTACTTGCATATAGGTCTTAAATAAAGGAATAGAAATAAAAAGGTATAAAAACAATTAATATTTTGAAGACGACTATGAAATTTGTGTCACTGGTGCAATAAATAAAAATAAAAATTATTAATATTAAAAAAATAACACTAATAGAAATTACCGTCCCTCACTTTAAATACCACCCACTACTTACTTTCTTACTACTGCTACTTTAATAATACCTTCAAAATATCCTTAAATTAGAAGACAATTTTTAACAAAAAAGAAAAGCAACTTCAATGATTTTGAACCGTTCACTTGTGTATCTTCGAAGTTGAAGATCCAAAATGAGACAACATTTAAGGTATTCCTTATCAAACAAAAAAAGAATCACCCAAATCGTTTCATATATTAGGTCCTTACATATGAAATTAGCGTTTTGTCGTACTGACCACTTTGATCTGAAATATCTCCTCCTTGGTTAAGAATTCCAAATTCAAATTTATAAATTCATTTAGCTGGTACATTACAGTTTTGAAAACAGTCATTCATTTGTTTTTTCCTCATTATTTTTTTTGGCGTCGCTTATTACCGCACAATGGAAAACATGAAATATCGGTATATTTACGAGTACAAGTTCTACCGTGGCACCAGTGCTGCAGAAACAGCTCGAAGGATTAATGATGTGTACGGCGCTGGTGTCGCAAAAGAAAGCACGGTACGTTTTTGGTTTCAACGTTTTCGTTCTGGAAATTTCGACCTTTAGAACCAACTCAGTGGACGGCCGGAGACCAAAGTGGAAAATGAAGAATTAAAGGCTATTGTAGAAGCGGATTAATCATAAAGCACTTCAGAGATAGCTGCAGGCTTTGCGGTAAGTGATTAAACTGTATTAATCCACTTGAAGCAAATCGGCAATCGAACGAATCGAACTTGCAAGCACGCGTCGACTGCTGTGTTACTTTGCTAAAGCGAAACAATAACGAAGGGATTTTAAATAGAATCATTGCTTGTGATAAAAAGTGGATACTGTACGATAATCGGAAGCGCTCGTCACAATGGCTTAACCCTGGAGACCCAGCCAAATCCTGCCCTAACCGAAAATTGACTCATAAAAAGTTACTTGTGAGTGTTTGGTGGACTAGCGCCAGTGTCGTTCACTACAGCTTTCTAAAATCTGGCCAAATGATTACGGTAGATATATATTATCAACAACTGCACACCATGAACTGAAGGAAGAACAAGCCCCTAAACAACCAAGAATGGTCAATCACTCTAGGCCACTGCTGCTTCACGACAAAGCAAGACCACACACTGTAAAACCAACAACCACTAGGTTAGATGAGCTACAATTGGAATGTCTGTGACATCCACCGTACTCTCCAGACCTTGCTCCAACAGATTACCATTTTTTCTGGAATTTGGACAACTTCTTACAAGGAAAAAAATTCAACTCCGATGCAGCAGTCCAAACCGCCTTCAAAGAGTTTATTGATTTTCGCCCACATGGTTTTTTTAGTAAAGGGATCAATGAACTACCTTTGAGATGGCAAAAGTGCATAGATAACAACGGTGCATACTTTGATTAGTTAAATATATTTTACAAAAAAAAATTGACTTTATATTCCTCCCGTACAAAACGGCAATTTCATATGTAAGGACCTAATACAAAGAAGTTATGGCTGAAAATCCATTAACAAAAAAAACAGTCATATTGAGTAGATAACCTCCGTCTTTTTTGATGTTGGTTAAAAACGAATATCGAATGACTTTTAACTCTACTGTTGTAACTAAGATACATAGAAAGAACATGAGCTAGATATTTAAATATATAAGTTATTTGTAATCTAATAACAAAGCATTTACCCAAATGTTTTATACATTAACATCTTTTTTTATTCTTAAATTTTATGCAATCCGCATATGTCGGCCTCATCGTAACATAATCGTAATATACTTTCATCATAACATATATAATATTATACATTTAATATTAAGAAGCAATTGATAGGAACAGATTAGCCGCCTCATTATTGGATGCATCACCTACTACTTTATTATACATTCCAACATCCAGTCTGTTCAGACCACAGGCACTCATTAAGTACTACCTAATTGACTCAAACTAGACACACTCCACCAGAACACGATAAACGTCATCGACTTTCTGACAAACATCACAAGAGGTGACTGTCTCAATTTCATCATGTGATTATATTTGTTTAATGGAATATGTCCGGATCTCAACCAATGTGCGAAAGATATCAACTTCCTTCCCAACTTTATCGTGGCACACCAGGGTATACGAGGAGGTTCACACTGTATGGTCTTATACCAGATACCTTTCTCACGTGATCTCTCATCAAAATATGTTATCCAATAACTGTAACAACTTTCTTTAAATTTTGGTAATAATTCTGAATAATCTGGCAATACATTAATAATTTTGCTACTTACAATACTTAATTTAGCTAATTTATCTGCCTCCTCATTACCCTGCAAACCCTGCAATTTTAGATCCACTCCGGTACAAAGTAAATCATCTATTTTACTCAGTAAGCTGTAAGCTACCGAAATACCTCTGAAACCAGAGGTGCATCGAGCTAGGTGCTGTAGTGCGCCTGTACTGTCACTACAAATAACAACTTTTCTAAGATTTAAAATTTTAACAAATGAAAGTGCTTCTGAAATTGCAATAAGTTCAAGAGACATAATACAACAATAATTAACATTAACATTTTTCTTACTATATTCCATTATCATTTTAATATTATGTTACGTAAATATTGTACCCATCTATCGTTTAATAGAGAAAAAATAATAACCAGTTTATAGTCAGATACAAAAACGGACTAATGAATTGGAAAATATTACAATGATATTATAATATTCTAATATTACAGCGGTATCTAAACTCTTAAAGCTACGGAACACTAAACAAATATCCTTTACGAAATCCTTCATAAAATAATGAAAAAATTCCAATTCGTAATAAAATTTGTAACTGTGGTATTATTACCAACCAAAATATTTAATGGATTCAATGAAAAATGCAACAGATTCGCAGAACCTTGACACGAAACCCTGGCCTTGAATTTCCCGGAAAAAACTTCACGAATCACCATATTTTTTAATTAAACGAATTATATGTATGTATCTTTAGTTCATATTTATAACATTTTAAAGTAGAAAATAACATCTGTCGATATCATAATAAATAAAACATAAATGATTCAAATTCATTTTATTTCAATTGACACTACCTAATACTGTCAAAAAAATTTAATGAGCATGTTAATAACAACGACTTTTTTGTCTTCGTAAATCGTAAGTAAACACTTTCAAAAAAACATAATTATTGTTAAATATATAGCTCTCATGGTACTTTGTAAAAACTATAAACTTTCAGCATTATCTTCTAACACTGTGTTTATATTGAACCAGGAAGAATGGCGAATATATTACAAGGACGCGGCTTGCGCTTTCACTGTTCGCTACCTTTCTATTCGGCGCGCGTCCGCACTGTCCGCACAATGCGGATTTTGTGACACACTGCTATTAAAACTAACGAGCTCTATGTCGTTTCTGCTAAATACGATGACTTGTGTTACAAGGTAAATTTAAAAACGTTCAAAATCCTTGACACAAACACCCACCAATGAGCATAAACATGATCGATACCTCTATTCTATGTTGGTTTGGAGTTACGCAGATTCCTCATAATTCTGCAGAATTAGATCAAGGTTATCATGTTCTTCTATAATTGAAGTAACAGAATAACGAATTTCGGCTCTATCACACCTATGCAAGTTGCTCACATCTATTCATTAACTAGAAAAGAGCTGCTGATAATATTCAAACGGCTGAACAAATTTTCTTGAATCATAGTTAAGAACCTCGACTAATTTGGATTTGGTTAAATTTTTTAAAATATTACTCCGATTAGTAAATTTTTTTTTTAATACCTGGAAAATATAAAAAAAACTGAAAATACGTTTTCTAATGGATTTTTTACGAATTCATGAATCATCATCATTCGAAGGATGAATGTGCATAATTCTTTTGTTTTTTGTTCGTTATGACTCTAAAAAAAGTTTTCAAGATTATAAATATAAATTCAGGATAGGTGGTGCTATGGTCGAGCTATCGAGTATTGGAAATGGTAATAAAAAAATACAATTATGATACAAATGTAACAAATTACATTTGATTTGACACTATATTATATTTTGATTACTTAATCTAGGATTTATAAAGTTTTTTTCTTATAGTTTTAGGTTTCCACGGTTCTATTATGTTTTCATACTAACATGCTCAAATAATTCATTCAATAATAGGTGTGTACCGGAAGCTTAGTTTGGCTTATCGTGCTTCCATCTTGGGCCACATCGTCACTTAAGATCAGATGAGATTGTGTGTGAAGCTATAACGATAAAAACTGTTTTAAATAACTTTCTCGATGAATTATTTATCAATATGAAGTACCGTGTGTCACCTTCGACTGGCTTCCAAGCAACATTGTCCTGAACCAACGCTAACATATAAAACAATAACTCTTATATAATTTGTTACAAATTGTTTATAACATATTTTTGTTACGTAGTCATTGCGCGGGCATTGTCCACGTCCAGCGAAAGGAAGATTCACTGATCGCGATGATTCAGTATTAACAAAGCCGGTAGAAATATTCGTACATTTTCTTATTAGGATTAGTAAATGGAGGAAAGAGTAACATCAGTAAACAAACCAGGAGAAATCTGCTGAAGACGATAAATAGTTGATCCCGGAACGCGAAACAATTATCCTGTCCTACTACCCAGGAAAGTCTTCATCCAAAGGGGCTTATTGTTGGATTCTGAAACAAGGATAGACTTGTTTATATTATAGGCTTTAGGTATATACAGGGTATAACATTTAGCGAGGGGAACTCTGAAACTATAAGAGATTTAAAAAATATATTCTAAAGAATCAGCATGATACCGATTTTAAAGATGAGGAAAACTGCATTCATTTATGGATGTCCATCGGGTATTTAGAAAAATAATGCCATGTACAGACAGAACTATAGATTTATTAATATAGATAAATTATTATTAAATAGATACGGCTTTTACGCTCTTTACAGGCCATCGTAAATTGTGAGCAATTACCCTCAATTTACTTACGACTTGATACCGGCGTGATCGAGAAGAAACTCTTATCCTTCTTTGACAACAGAGCTTCCGCCTTATGCTGTGATTTCCTAACTCTTTTATTTCAATATGCTGATAACAAAGTTTGTAACGTTTTCTAATTTCTTTTTGTGAGAGTACCTTTAACGCGTCTATTTATAAAAGGTCATTGATGACGACAGAAAAAGTAAAACAAAGTTGTTTTTGTAATAAAACCGATTCCACTAAGTAGGTACCTCGGTGTCATGTAATGAACATAACGATCACCTCTCTATAAAGTTACGTAACCGTTTTAAAATTTTACCGGCCGGAATGCGTTCACATTTCATCTCTTTAAATCTATCGGACATCTGTTTTGTACGATCATTAATTCTTACGAACAATGTTTCTTAAACTTTTCATAGCCGTATTTTTATTATCTATTCATAAATATAAATGACATGCTCTTCGTTGGTAAGCGCAACACTTGAAAGCCTTTTACAGTTCAAAAATCATGCATTTTAAACGTAGGACAGACAGCTTAGACCTAGCATAGGATTACTTTTCTCGGAAAAGATCTCTAAAAATAAGTTCTTAACTTTTTATTATTATAACCTTCATAAACTAAGAACAATGTAAGCAATAATTCACTATGCAAGTTAAGCCTTTATGGTGGACTAGGTACATACATTTTAATAGAAATTATTCATAACTACTACATAAACCATAACTAGGTTTTACGAAATTTTTTCTTCCTAACTTAGCAACTAGTCCTCTTCATTGAAGAACATTACTGCCATTATCAAGTTAATATAGTGTCCTATAGTATGACGAGTAACGATTTCAGTATCCTAACAAGATGGTGGTTCCCTTATTAGAACTTTCTAGGGAGTTTTTGTGGCATCTCAGGATGTATGCTTCCAGTTTATATTTGTAATCCACTTCACTCGTGCACAAAAACCAAACCATAATACATAAACCCCACCAATATTACATAATATAGGGTCAAAACCCTAAGGTAATCAATTAAAAATAAAAACCACAACACGTCACTTCAAGATTCTACCGAAAACTCTACGAAATGTTAACCCGCAAACACACAAAATATACATATACAACATTTTACAGGAGCGTGAATCGAAGTAGTTATGCTGTAACTAAAGGTGCGAAATAAAAAAATAAAAAATTTAATGTTATCCAAAACTTTGAAAATCGTTGTCATCTAATAGAATTATTATCCTACGTAACTGAATACTATGCCTGACAGTTGTTATCGATATCAGAATCTTTCATTTTATTTCATTGGCCATACAGTACATATTTCTTTGGAAATGTTCCTTAAGTTTTTAGTTTGGTATTATTTTAAGATAAGTTCGTAAGGATTTTTATGTGTCATGAACCAGGTGTTTTTATATTTATCACGTTTTTATTTTCCATATATTTCGGTCAAATATAAATTATTATAGCATGCTTAATGTATTAAAATATGATGCTATGATAATTCCGTGGTTGCGTTTTTAACGTTCATCGTGTCAATCGAGGATAGAGACTTGAGATGAGCCTGAACTTTATGTGAAACAAAATATCGTGATGAAACTAGTGCATATTGGGTTGATTTTATATAATGATCGAACTGTACCTACAATTATGTTCTGGTAGCTGCACTTGAGAGCCAGTGTCTCTAGGAGTCACGTCGCGTCGTCACTTATCATTATATGAAATTATCGTCGAAACTTAAATTTATATTAAGTTGTACAGTGCAAGAATTAAAAAAAAATGTTTAAAACTACGAATTTTGTTAACACAACTGACATTCGTATATTACAATTGGCATGTTAGTTCCCAATATAATTAAAACTGTTTGAGGAAAACTTAATAATTTTAACTTTAAAGCAACGATTTACCAGCTCGTATTAAAAACAAAAATATAAACTCTAAAGAGATTAAATTGTTTAGAAAAAAAACTTGGCTTTAATAAGTTATCATATAATATTAAAGCTTTACTAACTGCATCACACTTTTATATAAAAAAACGGTATTGAAATAATACATGCCAAGTAGGTATGTACCTCATTTGGACATTTATCTATCTATATCTCTACATGGTATAAAATGATCTTCTGTCTGTCCGTTACACGCATAGCTCATTTAAACTACGCAACGGATTTTAATGCGATTTTCACAATCATTTAGATAACTTACGGAAGGTTTATTATATATACAATACACTACAATTAAGTTTTTGTATAGTAGAGAAAATTAAATTATTTGTAATAAAGTAGTCAAAAAATGATTTTCGTGCGTTTACATGGTGTACGGTGGATAAACCTTATAAGATACATTAAAATAATGTTCAAAAGAATTGTAGTTCTTTAAAAGTTCTAAATAAAAGCCCGCGATGGCATGTATTTATTTCCATAAGTTAACTCGCAGTAACTATTTTTATCTTAAACAAAATAATTTAAAATATAACGTTATGTGCGAAGCTATTTTCTCCAATTCAGTATTAAACTTTATCCACATTATTTTGTCAGTTAACTTGGGCATTTAATGTTGATTAAAATTGTCTTTAACAGTTCTCCATTTAAATGAATTCCATTAAATGAATACGAGGCGGCGAAGTTGTGACGCTGATGGAATATATTTATCAGTATAAGTAAATCAAACAAAAGAAAACTATCTAAATTTATACATAATAGAAGCCCGCGGCTTCGCTCACGTGAACTACAGAATGCCATCGACCGAACGTACGAATCTTGCTCCCCCGCTCCCGGATAAAAAATACTTGTTGAGCTTATGAGTGTTTCTTAAAAGATAGACATATTCTCTCGCTGACATTTTTAATGTATTTAATTATGTAGTATATTAATATGATACATATCTTATGGCTTCCTCCGCATAAGTCCGATTTTCGAATAAAATTTTGTGTTTAGATAATGTTTTATATATATATATGTATACTAAACATGGTAGGTATGTGTGCAAGACACTAAGAAAACTTTTGTCACCCAATTATCTATATAAATACAATTAATAAAATTGAAGTGTCTGTTTTTAATGTCAAAATAACAGTTTTTTACTAAAAGCATATGAAAGTATATACGATAACCTATAACAAAAACCCATTTATAAAATTTTTGTCTGTCTTCCGCACAAGTAAAAAAAACTGGTCATAGTGAATCAATTCGGGCGCTTAATTTAAACGCTTTATAGGAAATTCATGTACTACATAATTGTAAGCATTAAAACGACCTACAAAATATACGTCTATCTTCTAAGGAACACCCACATTAAGTTACATACATTCTGTAGTCCACGTGAGCTAAGCCACGGGTACAGCTAGTAATTAAATACAATTATTCACATTTAATAGAGAAACTTGGACCGCACGATTACAGAAATCGATCTTTCAAAATATTAAATACCGACATTGATCATCTGTGAACGAGGCTGTATAGGCCAAGGACGTTTTTAAATTTGTGAGACCGCAGTGAAAGGATTCTGTAAGGCACGGACCAGTCGGTTTAGCTAACAGTCATACAGTCTGCAATTTGGTTTAATAATCATGTATTACCGTCGACTGATTGGCTTCCATTATAGGATTAGATTTGAAACTTTGTTAATATTGTACGTAAATACCATGCATTGTTTTTTTCTTTGTTAAATTCTGTTATCTAGTTTAATGTCAATGTAATTACTCTGCAATTTGCTTTAATAGTTCATATTTATATGTGTTTTAATAATTTACCGTCGAATGATTGGGTGATCAATCTTAAAAAATGTCTGATTTTCATACAAACTTTCATCCCCATTTACACCACCTTAGGGGTTGAATTTATAAAAACTCTTCCACAATGCTCACCTACAGTGTATAAGGAACACCCCATGCAAATTTTCCACCGTCTAATACAGGAAATGAAACTGTAATTTAAGTCACAATTAGTTTCTTATCACATTATGCGTCACCTTTTCTAGGATATGTTGAAAATTTTACATTAATTATATTTGCAAATATAAAAATCAATAAAAAGTATAAAAATATTAAATATGTGTAAATTTTACGCTTAGCAGACACGGATAAAAGAACATCAGAGCGTTTAAGTAGCTACATGGAAAACTATGCTATATATAAATGCTAATAGAATCAACATGAAAAGTTGCAATGCTACTTTCACATGCCCTTGGCCGAGTTAACCACAACATAAACTTTAGACTTTTCTACTAAACCTTCCATCCCTTTTTCTTCCATTCCTTTCCTTCTTCTTCACTAACTTTACTTACTTATTATGAACTGAGAACATTACTTCCTGAAGTCTTTTTATTAATAATAATATATTATATTAATAACATAAACAAGATTTGACCGGTGCAGTTCTCCTAGTCAGAACGTCCGAAATGATGTAATATTGTAGCGTCATTAAGTGTTCTAATCATTCGAGGAATGTTTATTTACATTCACAAATGTGAGAGGAAGATCCGAGGTCGAGATTAAAATATTTATAGTCTACTATCAAGAACCAAATGCGTAAAGTTGATATGGTCATTAGGCAACTAGTACTTCCAAAGAGATTACATTAATTCGAGAAAAACGATTTTATTCGAATATGTATTTATAAAGTACGGCATTTTTTATAGAGATTTATAACTAGTGGATACAATATTCAAATTTAAAAAACGAGTAATTTGGGCATTGTATGTTATGGCCATACCTTCTTGAGTTATATCTGTTTAAATTAATAAATTAATACTTATCTTTGCCATCTTAATGCATTTTATAATTTTATAAAATGTTATAATTTACATTTGATGATCTAGTTTCGTGACCCGTAATGGGTTTGATGCTTTCTTAAGACGTTAGTTAAATAAATAATTTATAGTTATTTTAGTTTGAAAGACTGAATATTTAAAAGGATAACTAACTGACGTCTAAGGGCTAGGACCGTGAAAATACGCATGGGGGTTCCTTGTATTTATAAACCAATAAATGTTTGGGTTATTCTAATTTTTCATAGATTTTTTTTATTGTGTTGTTTATTAAAATCTCGTTTATTATGATAAGGTCAAAGATCAAGACATAATCAGAACACAAACAACCAACCAAAAGTTGGAGAATGCATCTCCAGCGCAAAAACTTGCACATACCGATATGCGATCAACAAGAAATATTTCCTAACTTTAAGGTTGTATTGAACCAGGCTAGCGGTAGAAATCATTCTATATCAACATGCTATGGTTACATAAAATTATTATGTAATGTATATAATATTACTTGAACTTAGAAAGCTCGATTTTTAATTAACTTAAAAACTGTCTATGCTATTTAAATGATATAATACTGATTATGCGGTGCCCTTAAATTATATTTTGTTTCATAATAAATGTTAATTAAGTAACTTAAAATGATTTTATTATTTTACATATGTACCCGATTTATTTTATGTGATTTAAATTCATTTAAATGCATAGTTTTAATACTGGAGATAGACATAAACATAGTTTTTTTTTTAACTGACCTTACTTTTATCCTGATCATCCTATCCAAAAATAGTGCCGCTGATGGCTTTTACTGTTTTACCGGGCTTGGGGGCGAGCGCTTAAGGCACTCAGCCGCGAAAGCGGGGCTGGAGCAACAAGCGCACAAGGGTGCCAAAGTTGCCGGACCTCGGCTTGGGCTGTTGCCGCGATTGCAAAGAAACGCGATCTGACTATAAACATAGATAGATATTTTTAATTATTTATTTTTGTTTTGACATTTAGTTATATATATATATTCATTTTCTTTGACAATTTTATACCTTTTATGAATGGTATTTATACAGTTAATAAAACTGAAGCGTGTGTTTGTAATGTCAAAATAACAGCTTTTTACTAAATGCATATGAAAGTATATAAGATACCTATAACAAAAAATCTATTTTTAAAATTTTTGTTTGTCTGTCTGTCTGTTTATTCCGGGTAATCTCAAAACGGTTGGACCGATTTTGCCGGGACTTTCACTGGTAGATAGCTGATTTTATAGGAAGTAACTTAGGCTACTTTTATTTTAGAAAAAGAATTAGGGTTCCGCACAAATTAAAAAGAACTGGTCATGGTGAATCAATTCGGGCGCTTAAATGGCTTACGCTGAGTAAACCATAAGAGGTATAGCAGAATAATGTACTAAATAATTGTAGTTATTAAAAAAACCTACAAAAAAGTCCAGGAGAGTATATATATCTATCTTTTAAGAAACGCCCACAATAAACATTTTTGTCTTTAAAATAGCCGGGAGCGGGGAAACATGATTCGCACGGGCATTCTGTAGTACACGTGAGCGAAGCTGCGGGCACTAGTTTAAATAAAACGCCTTTTTACTTATAACATAATTTGCCTTTGTATTTTTTAATACTTAATTAATTGACATAATTACTAATAATTCTGTTTTACCTGAAATTTATATAAAAAAATTATATTGTATTGTAATATTTACCTCTACAAGTGCATGTTGTGATTGCCTTAAAAGGCCTAGTGCTGTTACCCTTTATTAAAATGTTTTTTTTTTAAATCGTGTTTAGTTCACAGAGCACTGGTGCGGCAGTCCAAATAAATAAATATAGGTAATAAATAGTGTTAGGTTTTATAATAAGATCCCAAAGCAAATTACTGATTTGTCGGGCAATAGGTTCAAAGACTACGTGAAGCAGGTTTTACTTTCAAAGGTTATCATCATTACGTGAATGATAATGATGTCTGGAAGTAACTCTGTGCATCCACTAAAGTATTAATATGATTATTAACTATAAATATTATTAGTGCAGTTCAAAAAAAGATAAACCCGATCAAGTTTCTTACGGGTTCTTCTCGATATCTGGGATATTTTCCGAACCGGCAGTAGTATTTTGACGTTCATAAGTGCCTTCTTAGGGCCTAAATTGAGTAAATATTATATCATTTTTTTCTCGATAGCTATCTAGATTTGAAAATAGATGTACCTAAGCATTTTCAACAGGTCTGATTGAGTCGAGATTTGGAATTCTGTTACTTCAATGACATTACATAAACCTTGACCTTGATAATACAGCGTCATCTGGAATCTTTAGGATAGCTAACTCCTCACCAACTTACAGCAGAGATATCGTGTTTGAGCTCATTGGAATGGCCTCAATGAATAGGTTACTTGTGTCGGGATTTAATACATTTTCTATTAACAAGCAAACTCCTAAAGATTTCACGCAAAGCGCATGCGTTACAACTATTCCACAATACTCTCCGTCAACTGACAAGAAACCTCAATAACATATTTAAATTAATAGAAACCTTCGGGTAACGTATGTTATGTAAGTTCAGATTTTCCTTATGAAATATATTAATCTATATATTAAATACGTGAATCAAAAGCTTTCGATACCTTTTTATGCGTATTACGTGCACGGAAGACTGTGAGATTTGGCATTGTTAAAGTTTATATGGAGAAGTAGTGCAGAAAGCTAAAATTTATCTATTGTTACTATAATATTAAAATAAATTAATTAATACTGCGAATCCTAAACCGACCAGTGCTATTGAACTTAGACCCCCCAAAATATTGACATTGTCACTCAACGAAAAGTGACAGCAAGTAAGGTAGATAATATTCATTGTTTATGAATACTGTAAATATCAAACAGAAAATAGTCTATGATCAAAAAGTCGCTGGTCGAAGTTCGACCTTAGGACGATCGCTAGTAAATATAAATATGAAATGATAAAATCTAAATCATAATAATATACTTAATACTTTATCTGAATAAAACAGATTGGTTTAAAGCCAATCATTACAGTATTATACTGTAGTTACCATCACTAAGTAAACAACGGCGACCATTGGGAAATCAACAATCCACAGTCGCCGCTGATCTCGAAACGTGATACGCAAAAGCGAATCTCTATAACGGAGATTTCACCGTAAGTATGGTTGTTGTGACCCAGTCGGGCTGTACAGTCCTCCAACCCCTCAAAACCTCATATTCCTGTCTTTGTAATAAATTATTTTTGCCTTTATTATTTTTAAATGACTACCTGAACTTAGACTAGTGCCTGCCTGATTAGCGCAGAGGTCCTAAGCGCGACAGCTATCTTCCACGTTCTGGGTTCGATTCCCAAGTCGAGCAAAGTGTTAATGGGTTTTCTATGAAATTCTCAGTAGCAGCTTGGAGTTTGGCTTTGTGCCCGATTAATGGCAATAGGCACGCCCCCCAATTACATGAGACCTAAAACCGTACCCGGCGAACTGTGGGTGTGCATTAGTAAGCCTCTGTCTAACCCTTCGGAGATACAGACGTGATGGTATGTTATGTTTATAACCTTTGAAGGTAATTTTGCCAGTGTTAATCTGATAAATGCGAGTTACATTAGTGATAAGATTTTTGAATTTAGATTTTTTAGCGCGGTTAGTACCTATAGGGTAAAATTGAGAGCTGCGCGCATCTTCTGACGGAAATAAAGAGCTACGCACATCATGTGACGAAAGTTGAGAACTACGTGCGCGAATCAATAGTAGAAGTTATTTTAACACATTTTACACTCTTTTAATTTTAACGGTGTATAATTAAGCATTATTTTAAATATAATGTAAAAATTATATAACGTTATTCACGTTGCATTAATAAACATTTTTAGTTTTTGTTTATGTAACCGTTATTATAAAATTAAAAATTGTATTTATGCAAAGTTAAACTATTTTTAAACAAATAAAAAATATGAAAGTTAGTAAAATGATTTTACATTGTTTTAAGTTCATTATGCCGTTGACACCGTTGAGGTGTTATGTACTATGTTCTGGAGCAGCTATTACAAAACAAATTGTGTCCCATTTAATACCGCGGGGAGGGGGCACGCGCGCATTAATACTTTGAAATGAAGTCTCGCTCCTTAAGTTTTACTCGTGTTTCTCGAGTTGTTTGAACAGTATCTTAAGACACGTGAAGGCATATTTATTAAGTTAAATTTAGCACTGGAACGTGTTATCGCAACAAGTGCCCGGAACATACTGTGAGTGCGAGTGTACGCACTCGAACACGTGTTTCAAATAATATTGTTGAGGTGTCGGTTAGTACGTAGTACATATTTTTTATAACTAATAGAAGAATATAGAATATAATTATATAGTAATTTAATTATAAGGTATAGAATTATTATAACTTTATTGTAATACGATTGAAATCATTTTTGGCTAAGCCAATATGTCAACTTAATTATGTATGTAAGTTATAATTTAAGAGCTGTAGATTTCTTGAAATAAATATTTAAATAATACTTTCAATGGTTGACACACGGGATAAAAATTTGGGATTATTTTTGTTTTATTATGCCAAAGAAGAGTACAGATATATTTGCTTTAATTATTTTATTTTCTTAAAGGCCTTTGTAACATCGTCGGAAATATATATAACTTCTGAAACATCCGTGATAATATTAGAAGTTAGCACAAAACCATATTGCAACGGTTGAACTCTCGACGATATGTTTCGTCACAGAGATTGCATGCAATGCATTACGTTTACCTTCTCGCGTCTGCATTATGTTAATTATATACCTGTGAAGTCCATTAGACTCTCTCGGTTTTCAATTAAGAAAAGAAAACTTAACGATAAGAGAATAAAGTTTATTTTATCTTTGCATCACTTTATTACATAATCTAATTGGGATATATCCCAAGTAGCATTACGAGCTGTATATAAGCTGTATTACAGTTCATTTTTATACTAAAAGCTGTATTGTCAGCTGAATAAAGGCTGTATAAGCGCTTATACTGCCCTTATAAGTGCAAAATGGGTACAAATTATACAGCTTCTCGCGTTATAGGAGCAGTAGAATAACTGTATAAGCAATGAAGAAGTAGCTGTATAAAGGCTGTAATACGGTGTGAGACGAAACTATAACCTACTGATAATCTCTTGTAAATATATTGTAAGAATAAATGTTTAATTTCGGTTTTTAAAGTGAGTTATTTTTGATTGCTTCACGATATTTTTAATGGCTACATTAATTTTAAATATTATGAAAATATAAAGTGGATAAATAGATAGGGGCTTGGACGAAATAAGTTTTGTGTTAGTAAACAAAGTACCATTCTATATTTTTTTGGAACCTGTTTGTGTTACCAGGCACGATATTTACGCGCCAGCGCAATAAATTATTGTCACTCGCGCGATACAGTGATTCTGCACTTGCAATCACTAGCTACCAACAGACATCATTACACATTATGTGCATATATACGTGCACACCACATAGGTAAATGGGTTCTATATGGAACCTTTTTTTTCTTTTTTTGCTAGTTAGAATAAGTCCAAATTGCCAGATTACTAAATACATATACGCATGTTTCGCCCTTCCTCGCAGAAGGCAGGAAACACGTGTATATATATAGTTAGTGAAATTGAATTTTACAAATAGGGAATTAGTTAAATCGCGGCTTATTTATTTATATACTCAAACTATCAAACTTTTTGTAAACGAACCTTTAGAGTCGCTTTCCAGAGAGTGCAGTCCGTTCTCTTAAGATGCCCTTACAAACGAGAGACTATTCAAATCATACGGTAAGTTGCTTAAAAAAAATCTAGGTTAACACCCACGTGTTAACGTTCATATCCTTAACTGAGACTTGACCAATCTGGTCTTAAGTCATAAATATATTCCATGGCGGCCTAATGTACCTATTTGGAAAATGAAAGCGTAATATTATGCTATAGGCGTACATGGCCCTTTTTCGAATGCCCCAATAATCTGGTTAAAGTTCATAGAACTTTCGACAAGGAACCGTTTTAACATAAATGGTAACGATCTTTGTAGTGTAGCACTCAGTCATGTAGTTTCGACTATTTTGAATTCTGATATCCACTAGCATTTAGTAATATGGAGAAGGCAAATATTAATACATTGTAACAATATAATTCCTTGTAACAAAGAACTCTGTAAGACCAAATTGCATTACAATCAATAATATATTTCTCAAATATGTTTTTTTGTGATATCGCTATAACTCCATGGATTTTTTATAAAAATCAATTAATAAAAATCATTCTAAAGCTGTTGACTAAAAATGGAATGTTTCCGTTCAAAATTTGAATTGTTGTTAATTGTTGTTGTTGTTAGAATGTACGAAATACACACACGGATTAGATAAATGATGAAAACTAATACGAAATAATAATGTCACCCGTACAAAGTTGCTGGGAAACCCTAATAAAACGTGATGTAAATTTTTAAGCACACAGAAATCGTGTCAAGGCTATTTGCTTTTATCTTAAAGTGTTTTTATATTATTGCGTTCGATAATGATTTAAATTGCATCATACAAATGTTTAACCTTACTGCTAAGTATTAAATAGGATTACATGTAACTGTGTATGTCCTTAAAACAAAGAACTTTACCGGATCAGAATGCGTTCCAATTTTAATTATAACTTTTGTTTGATCGTATAAAATTATCAGAGCAGAGAATTTTTTATTACAAAACTACCTTTTGTCTGCAACTTTGCTGCTAGTAATTTTTAATGAAACGACTCGCAAAAGCAAACGAAACAAAAAATTATTCATTTTTATATATGCTTATATATAAAAACTATATGTGCCCGCGGCTGCGCGCGCGTGAACTACAAAATGCCGTAGATCGGACACACGCGCGAAGCGTACTACCCCCGCTCTCGGCTATTTTAAAGATAAAAATGCTTATTGTGAGTGATCCTTAGAAAATAGACATATGCTGTCGCTTACTTTTTTGAAGCTCTTTTTAGTATCTACAATTATGTAGTACATCTACACAAATAAATAAAAATGAAATATGTATCTGTTTGTAATATCAAATTAGAAGTTTTTTACTAAATGCATAATATATATACGGTATCTATAACAAAAAAAAAAATATGTTGGACTTTATGTTTGTTCTGGATAATCTCCGAAACATTTGTGCCGATTTTGAAGAGACATTTACAGGCATGTTATAAGGAGTAACTTGCAAATAAAAAATCTGCTCATGGTGAATCACTTCGGGTGCTTAAGTGCTTACGCTGAGTAAACCATAAGAGATTTATCAAATTAACAAGCTGTACCCCCGGCTGCGCTCGCGTGGACTACAGAATACCGTCAATCGGGGAAGTCTTGTACCATAAGTTAAAAGTTGTAAATCCAGAAATATTGAATTTGTAATCCAGTATAAAGTTAATTTTATTTTCTTTCTAAATTATCTTGAGGTACTTATAAAGTTATACTTAACTATTTATTGTCATCAGTACCTATGGAACCCTAAGAAATCAAGTTGTACTTGCCCACTTGTCCAATTTATTTTGTAAAATTATCATAATCATCTTCAGCCCACTGCTGAGCATAATATGCCCCTCTTTTTGTACGCCTCTTATCCCGATCCTGAGCTAATCTCAATATGTCTGACCCGAGATTTTAACAGATTGTCCACCCCGCGAACTGATGGTCGTCCGACACCTCGTTTACCCATGCGTGACTTCTACCCATCTTACGTCACTCTGCCTGGCAATATGTCCTACCCAATTTCATTTCAGTTTTGTGATAGTCTTTGCAACGTCATGGTCTTTAGTATGACGTCGGATCTCGGCATTTCTGACTCGATCTTGTATTTCATGTACAGCCTCAACTGTGAGTGCCATGTGTCATGTGCCTATCATTTTTTATATTTTACTTAAACTTGACTATTTTAAAAGTTATTAAAAACACGAAATCATTTCTAAACGAATTCGTATATACATTTATAATTACAGTGGAATAGTTGACAAACTATGATATATTTATTATGTTAATTTATTGAGATAACATAATGTTATTCACGATGTATATTATTTGATATTATTTCTACAAGGAAAACATTAATTATGGTTTTATAATTCATTGCAAATTATTTAAATAAAATGCATTTGGATTTGAATAAAGGATGCATAAAAATAAATTTAAGATAGAAGTTGGTTTATACTTGTCAATTTTTGTGAGTCAACGTTTCGATTTCGTTTCGATTTATATAAATAACATAATTTAGTCTTTGTCAAAATTTCACTTTTTTTTAATACAACAGGATAAAATGCGTTATAGGCATAAAGTGATTGTCTTATTACTTGACGTAATATCTGATTAAAATAATTAAATAATATTTAATTTCGTTATATAAAACTATTATAAGATCTGTCGTTTTGTTTGGATCAGAGTGCTGGGCTCCAAAAGCGGTGGATTAAAGAAGAGATGCGAATGTTGAGATGGATGTGCGGATTGACAAGGATGATTGACATGTTGTGCGAAGGGTTGAGAGTGATGTGGCGAAAAAGACAATGGAGATGATAGTTAGCGGTAATGCGAAAATGGGACGCCTTAAAAAGACTTGGATGAACTATGTGAAAGAGTTTATGTAGATATGCATGTACGAGGAGAGTGTAGAGATAACGGGTGTTAGGCTGAAATGGAAGAAGTGCTGTGGCGACCCCATCTAGTATGGGATAAGGGCAAGAAGAAGAAAAGAGATTAGAAACGGCAATTTCATACTTAAATCCCTAATACTTGAGGTACAAAAGTATACCCCGTGGAGCGTAAGTCTACCATAGATGACGCAATAAAAAACCTACACATAACTGTAATAATCAGTGATGGATGGTTCAGAAGAAACCTCTTCGGAAGATAAATTACATTCGTGACAGCATGTACAGCCGCGATGTTTTGGCGATTTCAAACAATATAAAATCTATAGTTTCCCTATTATACTTATTATTGTACTATACATTAGTATCATACATTTACTTATTTTTAGTTTATATAAACCCAGTGATCGCCCGCGGTTTCATGTGCTTTAATAAAAATTATAATTAGAATAAAACATACCTCACAGGAATAAAGAATGGGGTATCTTTAATGTGTGCAGCGGCATGAGATTGGATTCTTGAAAATCAATTCCTAAAAGCGTACGGGATGTAAAGCTAATGCATGAAAATGTATAACAAGTTTGTATGATATGCATAAACAGTAGTTTTACGAAGTAGAATATGCTAATTCAAGCTAGTTTTGCATAAACAGCGAAAGAGTCCAAACGTAATTAAAATTAAAATATTTTAAACCTAATTGTAACACAGGTTATAAAAAATATTTCATCTAAATTAAATATTATAATATTAATACGAGGAAATTAGTGCAGATTTTTCCAATATATTTTATATCGATGTTTCTAAAAATGTATATTGTGCAAATTTTGCACGTTTCTAAAATCAACGAAAATATCACAATTGCGGAAACCGTATACATTAATATAAAACTTTAAATTTTATTTCACAAAAAGTAGAATCATTGGTAGATCTATTGATAAAAAATTCAGTTTAATGTTAACAGCACAGTTTAATAAGACGCTTTCAAAACATCCTCAAAAGTATCATAGGCAATAACAAAATGTCGAAACTATTATATTGTAACGACAAAATACGGACAACAATGAAAATTTTATGATACAGGAAAATTAAATTTTACTACCAATTATCAATTAAATTATTAATAAACAAGAGTTAAAAGATTTCTATAACGCAGGCATAACACTAGAGATTGGCGAATGTTTTTGATCTCTTGGTGGTCATCGTTGTGCTTGGAATATACTGTGCTATTTACCTTGTTACTATAAATTGACTACTAGTTGTGTCCCACGGTTTCACCCGTGTCAGACATGATTTCTTCATAGAAATTTCGAAACCCCGTTACACCTTTTGAAGTGTTGAATTTTAAAAAATCCGTTCTTAGGGGATGTCTACGTCATTATAAATATCCGTGTGCCAAATGTCAGCCCATTCCGTTCAATGGTTTGAGATATGTGTTGATAGATCAGTCAGTCAGTCATTGAAGTTTATCCTCCATACATATTTTCATAAGCAATTAAAATCCAATATTATTTTATTTAATATTTTATGATGAGGTTAAATTAAAAAAAGGTTACATTGAAATATGGTGTAGCAATAACGTTTTCTTGGTTTTCCACAAATGTATGTAAGTGGTTAAGATTACATAAAATATCTATATTCGGTAATTATGAATATAAAATATCTGTGTACTTTTATATAACTGAATTAGAAAGTCGTAATACGCTTGTAAATATTCATAAAAACCAGTTTCATTGAAAGAAATGATTTAGAAGTTTTTATTTATTCAAAGAATTAAATAAAACAATTTGTAAATTAATTTCATTAATGAATACTTGGAGAACTTTCGTTCACTCAGTCGATCCGAATGATTTAGACCGGCGGAATAAAGATTTGATGCCCGCTGGTTCGAATCCATTTTATCAGAATTCGCGTACATTAATTCAAATTGGCAACACTATCGGCTGATGGCGAAGAAAAATATCTTGTAGGTATCTTACCGCTTGAGAAATGCTCTTATAGTAAGTACCACTGAATGTGCGAAAAATATAGAACTGTTGATTAATCTGTTTGAAATCGCCAATACCTCGGGCGCAGTCTTGATGATTAAACCCGTACCCTTCCCGTGGGAAGAGGCCATGGCCCAGCAGTAGGACTACTATTATTATAAGGAAAATTCTATAATATTATCAAAAGGTAAAGTTTGTATATTTTTATGAGGTAATCTCTAGAATTACTATCCTGATTATATAAAATTCTTTCAATAATAGCAAGCTACATTATCCCTGTTTTATATAGGATGATTTAGACTTATTAGCCCAGTGGTCCCAAGCGCGACTATTATGCTCGAGATTCAGGGGTTTTTTTATGAAATTCTCAGTAGCAGCTCGGAGTTTGGCTTTGTGCCTGATTAACGGCAAATGGATAACCTAAAAACATACCCGGCGAATTGTGGGTGTATATTAGTACACCCCTGCCTAAACCTTCGAGGATATAGTGAAAGAAGCTACAAACACCAGCTAAGAATTAATAATACTTTAAATTGAAAAAATATTTTATAACGTTGCAAGTTAAAAAACCAAAAACAAAACAATATTTGGAATATTGTAAAACGACCTTTTTAACTTTAATATTACTTTGTTATTTTTACCAAATATCGGAAAATGTAGAACCGTATTTAGCATAGTTTAAAAACCCGGTTTTAAATTTCATCTAAATTGCATTGTTTTGGACAGTATTTTATTTAAAAGTAATTTATATTATTGATATTTTTTATGTTTATATGTATAAAAACGTCATTTTAGTTTTATTCAATATCATATTAATTTACTTTTTACCTGTATAAGATTTAATTACTTATACTAGCTTTGTTTCGCGACTTCGTCTACTTAACTACGTACTATTATATCGTTTTAAGCCTACAAAGGGATTTGTTTCTGAAATATGTAGCCTTCGAGTTACATATTTTTTTGGTAAAAGATTTATAGTTGAGTATAGCACAAAATCAATTGAGCAAGCATATTTATATTAATATTAAGCATATTATTGATCAAATAATTTGACACGGTATTCGAACGCGCTTCCGCTGAGTCATTGCGAATTCAAATATAATTCTTCGAAATTATTACATACCGTGCGTTCAAATGATTTCACTAATATAAACAAAAAATAAATAAAATTTTAATGTCTGTTTGTAATATAAAATAACAGATTTTTATTAAATGCAAGTGAAAATATGTATATACGTTAGATATTAAAAAAAAAAGATTTAAAGTGTTTGTCTTTCTATCTGTTCATTGCTGCCAATTTCCGAAACTCTAGGTCTGATTTTGAAGGTTCTTTCACTGGCAGGTAGCTGAGGCTATAAGGAGTAACTTATTCTATTTCCATTTCTTTATTTTCTCGATGACAGTTCTAATTTGATAGTTGTAGTGTTGTTACCAAATAAGTAATGATATCGATCGGTCGGATATCGGACAGTGACGATTCATCAGATTTTGATTAAAATAAATAAATAAAGATTACCTGTCGTTATAATTATTTCGTTTCGTTGTCGAGTCGTATAGGTAGGTACCTATACCTACTTATTTTACAACAGCTTCGAAAATTTTGAAGAAGTTGGCATTATTAATCAAGAATTAATACGTGTAACATCTTGTAATGAAATATAATATTAGTTAATAAATTTGTACAAAAGTATCCGGCAGTAGTTTAGTTTCTTACATTTTGTAAAAAATATCGGGTCTGTTATCGTGTTACGTTTATCGATATAGCTCCATCCCTATCAGTTTCTCCGACTTTGGTATAACCTTGTACGTGTGTTTACGTCATATTCTTATAAAATAATGCATACATAATGTAAAAAAGACGCTCGTTTAAATTTTCACAGGAGCTGTCATCGAGAAAATAAACAATGGAAATGGTATAGGCTACTTTTATTTTACAAATATCATTAGGGTTCCGCGCAAATAAAATCAATTCGGAAAAACGACGATTTTGGGGCGCTTAAATAACTTACGCTGAATAAACCAAAAGAGGTGTTGTAGCCCACGCGAGCGCAGCCCCGGGCACAGCTAGTGATATATAAGAAAAATTATTTAGGTAATTGTGTTAGGTTCTACAATAAAACTCCTTAAGCACAATACCGATTTGCTAAATAATGAGTTCAAGAATCATGTAAAGCAAGTTTTATTTTCGAAATACATTAAAGGATGGGAGATCATTACGTGAATAATATTGATTTCTGGAAATGACTTCATCTCTGTTCATACACTAAAAATTATAATTTTGGTACGTAAATACATAACTCTTATACAGTTAAAACATATAAATACCTATATCGATAAACTCAGTCGTGTTGCTTGTCCGTTCTTCTTGGTGATTAGGATGTTTTCCGGCCCGTTAGTAGTGTTTTGACATTCTTAAGTGCTTTCTTACGCCCTAAATTGAATAAAACATTTTTTGTGGTCGTAGCCTAGTAAAACAATTTGTTAACTCTGCTAAACGAGCGGGTAACTTGGATGGCAGTTAGGTTTTTTAATATTCTGAGTTTGATTAAGTTTAAAAACTTAATTTTCATTGAAATTAACATAGTAACATAAATAAAATAGACACGTTTTGAATGTGGCCAGATACAATTATAAAATTTTCTTTTACGTCTTCATAAAATGTTAAGCTATGTATTAATTTTTTAATGTCATATGTTATTTTTATTGTAATGCTCATATTTATCGTTGTATTACAAAACTTATCGTCATATTATATCCATAATGCACTTGCGCTTTTTTTTAAGTTTACATAATCCAAATGTGAAGGTTGGCGACTTTCTTCGGTGGGGAGGCTGTACGAGTTTGTGCCTCGGCCGCAGTCGAGATAGTAGCGCGTTAACCCGCGCCTGTGGTGTGCCTGTTTGTTTTTTTTTCTAATTTAATTCTCATAAAGTGCCAGTGCTCGGATACAATGCGGCTGTTATTTTGGGTAAGTTGATAACTTTGTATTATTTTAAATTTTTAAATTAACTCAGTTTATCCCATGCATCATAAGGTCTGTTTCGGGGATTTTTTTAACGTTCGCGCTAACAGACCAGTTGACTTTCTTTAGTGAAAGTCGGTTGATCATCCATTCATCATCGGAAGAGGGCTGGTTTTTTTTTATCGGTTCGTGTTTGGCGGCCGTTTTTGCGGAACATCGGAATTCGAAACACTAAACATATTTTTATTATTATTTACAATATGTTTGCGTATTGATCTAAAATAAATAATTCATAAATTATTATTTTTTAAACAATGTTTTTCAATACACTAATTTCTACGTCGGTTAAAAATATTTTAAATCATCCTTATTTTTCGTAATTAATTTCCAAATGAAATTTATTTTAAGTGTTTGACATAATTACTAGGCGTATAACTTCTTCTCTTAACAATGTTACGAGTTGCAGTTAACCGCTAATATCTGACGAATTTAGAATTTAACACTTGGACATATAGTTTCATCTGATATTATATCATAAGGTGACCGAAGAAGGTAACACGCTAAATATTGATAAAGAATAAGCTCTCAAGTCCAACTAATGGATCACATCGATAAATAAATAGTGACAAGTGTTAAAATTAGGATTACCTAATAGTTAACCTGATGAGCAGTAGAAAATATTTTACCACGAGTCAATAACTTAGAAATTTAATTGTGTTGTAGTAGTGACAAGTGTTAACATCAGTCAGGTCAGATCGAAAAAAAAAGTTAAATTTTGTTTTTAAGTTTTACAACAGCAATAACGAAAACGTATCATTCCCTCTGACTACAGTAGCCCCATTTTGGTGAGTTTTGAATTGTAATTTGCTGCTTACGGCAGGACTCTTTTTCAACTTGTACCCAATATAAGATAGTTCTCCTTACCTTTTTTCTCTTTATCTTTCATACCCTACCTATATAATCTCCTTTCTATAGACAAACAGTAGCGTATATTCTAATACTCGTTAAACTTTGCCGGTGGTGGTGTATCCGTTTCCAACTGGATCGCGATCTTTATGCATGGTGATACTCGTCACAATAATTCTTTCATGGTTTGTCATATTTCGGGATCAGCTAGCTGCCCTAGAAGCTTGCAGGCCGGTACCGGCCGTTTCAATAACCTATCTATGGATAGATATTCGTATATATATAATATATATCCATATCCAATAGCTTGAATAGATAAGAGGGAATATGTAATAATCGGGGATAGTAAACTCAGATATATTATTGACAGCTACGATTGGCAATGGATTACCTATTTTTCGATGGTCGCCGTTGTTTTTGATTATACTGTGCTTTACGGCAGGCACAGTACAGTCATTTCGTCGTTGCATTAAAAAAAACTATACACCGTCACGCAAAAATCTGTTGTGAAACACATCAATCATTTGTTTCTTTGATATTATTTACTTGCCACTCAACTACTATTAAGAAATTATGTGTTCGCATAAGAATTACCTTTAAGAAGAAATAGGATTACCCCCACACACACAATTACTAAAAAAATACTAGAAACAAATATTGATATCTGTACTGAATATAACTAATTGTAATTCACAGTAACCGTTAAAAATTGTCCGTTAAAGTTTATTTAGCACTTGTTAGTGCTATCAGCATAGAAATCCGATCAATTAATTACTTTGGTGTAAATATTAGTCATAATCACTTGATAGTCATCAAACTCCTGTAAATAAAAATAATGATTTTTTAATACACTCACACCAATACTTCAGTCACACCAAATGGAAAGTGAAGCCACCGAAGATGGTAAGCGATCGCTCAGTAAAATCTGATTCACTCTTCTTTTGAAGGCCACATTTTTATGCCAAAGGGCGGCAAACAGGCAAACCAGTGTACCGACCTTGGAGACCGTATATCAATCCCCTTTTGAAGAGCCCCATATCATATACCCATGTTGGCTATCCCATTCCACAACTCCGGTTTACGCGAAAGGAAGGTCACAACTGTTGACCCTACACAGTTGTTATTATAAGCATTTTGGCACTTTTCAGTGGATATGTCTTCTTCAATTACGCATCAAGTATGTTGAGAGACATTGTCCATCCAGTACAACCAGCCTATATTAGGTTTTAATAGAATTAATCGTAATAGAATATAGAATAAATTTAATAGAATTAAACGTAAACTTCATAGCATTATATAAAAAATACCATTTCACATCATTAATGAGAATCGAAAACGTTTATAATAAAATTTTATAAGCGAAACTACGAAAGTTGGAAAGTCCAAGTTCACACAATGAGTGGGTCACACTGACGCAACCTTTACGTAAATTTAAATATTCATATTTTTCCATAATTATACTGTAACGCCTTACGTGGGCTGAGTTGAGGGTGTTGCACGTGTAGTTGAGTTCGTAAATTAATTATTGGAATTTACTGTTAATTTATTGAAGTAACAAAAAACAATCTTCTATTTTAAAAATATATATTAATGCGCAGGAAATTTATTCAGTTTAAGTTCCCCTTTCTCCCTTTTTTATTTGAAACAAGCTTTCAAAATTTTTTGCAATATTGAATAAAAGTTTGATTAAAAAAAATTATATATTTTTAGTCTTCTCAGCAAACCCTTTCATTTGATATACATATCATGGGGTTGCAAAAAAATTTCATGCGATATCTTTGGGAAACCGCCATATTTAATTAAAAAATTACGACACTTAGCTAACAATGCTTTGTCATCCAAACTAAACAATTAAGCAATATTTCAATTCAACTTTAAATTTCGGCTCAATCGGTTGGGGATAACTGCTTAGAGTTCAGTTGCAAGATTTGACACATACTTACAAGGCAAGTTAAATAAAAGTTTGTAAAATAAATATGCATGACAATTTTTAATTAGATACCTTGTTGCCTTATTCTTATTTACGTAAATAGTGTGAAACGTCCTCATTTTAGATAGAAGAACTTACGAAAGACTGGAAGCGACTTGTTGCGAAAAACCGCAAATATTAATTAGAAGTAAAGCTTAACAGAGGCTTATGTCAAGCAGGGATAATGATATAAGCTGACAATGATACAAATTCTCGGAAAATTAACACATTCGTAACATTCTAAAATAATATTTACTACTTTATAAAACTTTTAAGTCTTACTGACAGACAACGCACAGCTTAAACTGGTGAATCTAGAAACAAGAAAGAATTTTTGTAAATTTCATCCCGTAATAAAATAAAATAGGGATGGTGTTTTAGACGGCAAAATCCATTAGTCACCCGTTATGGTGATATTATACCAGTAATTATACCAGCAAACAAGAAGTATATTGCAGAACAGTAATATATTTCTTTTCATATGCTTACGTGACGTTAAACTGAGAATATCTTAATGACACAGACTGTAGTATAATTACGGTTAGCTTATGGAGGGGCTAAGCTGTAACAATAGATATAAAAAATATCTTAAAATGTTACAATTTCAAACTTTATTTATCGCTTGCTGGCAAATAAAAACACTAAATAGTATCAACTTAAAATTAATTTAAGTAAATTTGGATCAATTTACGTATTACGCTATAGACTTAAAGTTATTGAATTAAAAATAAAATGTAGTCTTATAAATCTTTGTAAGCGTTACTAAACTATTCATTTGTAAATGTCAAAAATACAATGATACAACTGAATCTACGAATAATTTTCGTGGAGAAGACGATGAATTAAATGATTGTGCATCAACTACAAAAGGATAGCTTCACTGTTGGGGACAGTTCCAGATCTGCGTTTATGCAACCAGTCACTTTCAGTCGCCCTTTTCTGGTCTTTCGACTTAGTGAGTGGAATTAGAAAGGTATTTTGAAGCCGAGGAGTAATTATGCCAGAAACTCTTCTAAACTATGTTATATACTTAAATAAAAGTTTTGTCGATGTAATTGGTACATAAATGGGATATTTTATGAACATTGTCTTAGTTTTTCATATTAAGATTATAGATTAAGCATCAATAGTATAGGGATAGCGTTCTTGATTATTGTGTTAAAAGATTAAGATTAAAACCATGCAACGAAACTCTGCTCTTAGTATAAGATAATTAAAGAAAGCTCAGAGATTTCCTTATGATGTTCTTCACCATCATTCGACAATATTACGAACTAAATTGAAGTTTTTAAATTTTCGCGAATTTCGTTTTAAATTCGTTAGTAGGTACAAGCTCGAACCACTGTTCATAACCATTCCTCAAGAAAAATTTTGTTTTTAAAATTATAGTAAAATCATAATTAACAATCAATAAATATTTGCTAATAATACCTAAACTTTTTTTTAACATCCTCCTCATATATAAACTACATTTAGAAACAATATTTTTAAAGGAAAATAGTACTCTCATAAAAAAGTATATATCTGAAACGATTGATACACCTCCATATATACTAAAATAAATCCAATAATATTTACTTCGAATATCACATAAGTAGCTATATAGATATTGAAAAGTTAATTCTAAAAGTATCACGTAAAAGGTTAAAATTGTGTTAATATAAAAATATCAAGTGTGAATTGAATAAAATGAGTTATGACACATAGTATATACATGTATATACATATATATATGAGAAGAAAACCAATTACTCAATACATATACATCCTCTCGAATATTATGTAAACGCATCAAACCACGCGGAAAGTGGGTCAAAGCGGCGGCGAGCGAGATTCGGACGGAAGTTAATGTAAAAGATATCAACGCGCTCCATATTATAGAGTATATTCATATTATAAACGGCAAAACTAGTTCGATGATTATATCTTTTAGTTTGGTGAAATTAATCAAATTATATTTATAAAGATTAAATTAATGAAATTGATATTAAGATGAAAAAATCTTGTAAGAATGTATTGCCTATTGATTAAAAAGTATAGGAAAACTATATATTAGTTAAAAAGCAATAAATTTACAATGAACCTGAAGGGAGGTTTATGCGAACCTTTCTGCTTAAAATAAATTTAACTATTATCAAAAACATAACTGAATTTGATATGATGAACATGATTTAAAGCAATAATTTACGAGTAAGTTTAAAAGCGCTGACAAAAAGAAAAATTATTTTAAAAGTGTATATATAATAAGTACTAAAAAAATTACGAATTCAATTCCATGTTAGGGTGTTGTTTATTACTGTGGCATATGCATTTTTGTAACTAAAAATGCGAATACGTGGGAGCAAAATTAGGTCGAACGATTATATTTGGTAACTAATTTCAGAGACAATTTTTTTTTTCAACATAAGGAGTAAACCACCTTGAAAATAATAGTTGTCATAAAACATTTACTAAAAGTACAGGATTTATATAAAGTTTTCAATAAGACTTAAGGAAAATGGGCTGACTGTCGCGTTAGTCCACCTGATGTCAAATAATCACTGCAATCCATGGTTATCTGTTACTAAACAAAAATGTTTACTTATAGGTAGTTACTGAGAACTAAGGTAGAAAGCCTCGTATGGTAGATGCATTACTTTCGTGAGCACACTACTTAATCGTATCAATTTAAAAAAAATCAAGCAATGATGGCTCAGTGGTGACGTGTACAGACATCGCGTTGATCGACGTGAGTTCGAATCCCTGCAATAAGCCTGAGCCTTTCGGTGAGGGAAAATATCGTGATGAACATTTCATAATACCCACCTGGTTAGCTATCGCCCTCAAGCTGAAAATCTGTCACCAAGCACATATAAGTGTGTTCCGGCAGCTGCATTTGAGAGTCCGTCGCCCTACTCGGCTTAACTTAGCGATGGGCCACATCGTCAGTTAATATTCAGTGAGATTGTGGCCAGTGCTAAACCTGTCATTTTTTTTTAAACAACGAAATTTCTGTAAAGTTCAATCCTGCACAGGTTCCAACTCGCATTCGCGACGTTACTGTAACCGGGGCTTTATATTTCATATATAACAGATGTATTATTAATACAAAAAGAATAAACGTAAGTAACAGTTATTACACTGTTAAATCTGTTATAATTATACATTTTTTTGACACGTAACTTATAGTACTCCTTCTCTTGTTTATGTAACACACGACCAATGTTCCAGTTTGCATAAATGTAATTATGTTTAATGATTTCGTAATAACAAGTTTGCGATCGAGATGAACATTTCTGACTTAATGGTCTGAAGATAGAGAAAGGAAGGTTCAAAACGATACTACATAATAATAATAATATATAAAGTTTGTTTACCTTCAACTCAGTTATTACTTTTTTGTGTAATGTATAATTTCGAGTGTTTTTTCGTAGATTTTTAAAAATGTAAAGTAGTTTTAAATAAAAATACCTTACCGTGTATCAAAACAGAATAGAAAAAATCGGTTGTCTGTAAAGTCGGTTTACTGACGATAGTTGAACGTGACAACGTCATAAGAAAATACTGACGGAATGGTATCATTTTTCAAAAGAAAATTTTAATTTTATTTATAGTTTTGTCAATTATAGCATAACCTACAATCGCTGCACTAGCGGACCGATGCTATTTATTTTAGTGATGAAAGCACGAATATTTGACAATATATCACTTAACATATATTTAATATCGAAAGAATCATTACCTTTATCGCCCCAATTATCGTTGATATAAACAATTGACACCACATTCGCTTTTCACTGCACTTTATACTTGACGAAAACATGTAAATGTGTTATTGTATAGCATCTGTCCATGCGGACGCATCGCTCACTCAAGTAGGAGAGAGGCAGATGTCGAACGCTGCCGAACGTGGAGGCCGATTGTGCCTCTTTGTCGTTCGTTCCGTGCTCTCGCTTGCATTTCAAGCCTTAAATGGAACGCCTCAGAGTAAGGTAACGCCGCATGGGTCACGTTTTTTCGTACGTGCAGCCGGCTCCATCGAATTATATGACGTTGTCACGTCAAAAAACACATTAAAAAATTGATCAAATTTGCGCCGCTTATTACGTAACAAAATTTTATTGGAGGTCAAACTTAAGCATATATTCCTTTAAAAAACTTCAGAAAAGAAAACATCAAGAAGTAGACAATTACAAAATAATTAGATATTAACGACAATCTCAAATATTGTCATGATTATGTTTTATAATATTAACATCTGTTTCCCATTGTTTCTCCCGTGTTAAATTTATTTGACCAACTTTTCACCACGCCGGCAAACAGTGGATCAGGATTTGAAGAATAGGAATATAGACATCGGAATTGTAACCACTTTTATTGTTAGACAAATTTTGATTTAAAAAAAACACACCCGTGTAGTAAAGCTGATGTTGTTTTCACTTCTAGTACTATTCTATAAATTGCTAGTTTGCCTGATATTTATAGTTATTGCACCACTCCTTAGAATCGTACCGTAATTTTATATAGTTTATAACATACGTCAATAAATAGACTATAAAATACAAAAATATTTTTTGTAAATTTGATTTTTAGTTCCAGAGACTAACGCAGTCAAATAAACAATTTCTTGAGCTTTTTATACATGCATAATGACTTGTCAAAATTGAAGATCGTATAGTAAATTATCTTCCATAATTCTATAATTATGTCTTATATTCTAGTCAAATTTTAAACTTACAATAATTGTGGCATGGGAACCAGGATGTTAGTAAAAACGATGCCGTACCTGAATTGACAGGAAGTTGTTCCCGACTTCGAAGACGTGACATGACTCAGTAAACAGAAACCGTCAATTTGAAAGTTGATCTGACGTCTTTTTTGTACTACGATTTACTTTATTATAATTATGTGAGCTGCATTTTTATAGATAAATTTAAGTTATTGATGTTGCTTTTATGTATAAAAAATTAATAGATTGAGAAATTAAATTATTGGGAAACGTACTAAAATAGATGAAGTAACATCAAAGATAATGAAATGAATGAGCGACATCATTATTGGTATAGAAAAATGTAACCAAAAGTTTTATTTGTTTTCTAATGCCCCAGAAATTCAATACGAAAACAGAGAAGATAACTTCAAAGGTGGGAAGATGATAATAAAGACAATGCTGAGGAACACATGGACTAGAAAAATGCTAATGCTTTCTTGATACGGTATTGGGTCTTTCAAGCGTAACGTGAAGAGATATTTACACTGGCATGACAGCGGCAATTACAGATCTCTCAGCGATCGCCGTTGTGTTTGGATTATACTGTGCTTACCACCAGTGACAGTACCTACCGTCAATTTGCCGAGCAATTATATAAAACAAGCTTAATTATTAAAAAGGAAACAAAAATCACTACTGCAATAAAAACACTTGAAAAAATATTTTTCTATATTTGCTTTTTATTTGATTCCCAGGCATTAATATTATTTAGCCTTCGCACCATTAAGACGAATCTAACGACACCTCGTATGCTAAAATCCATCAAGCCGTTTAGACTACAGAGCGTGTCAAAGAAATAGACATACATACATGCATAAGTTTCAAAAACATAACCCTCCTTTTTATAGTCGGGTAAAAAAATAGGACAGGATGGAAAGAAATGGAGGAGATATTTGCCAAAGTTGGACAAATAGACTGATTTGACGATATATACTTGCTAAAATTTAGATATCATAATTTCGTTTTATTTTTTATTGTAAACGTTAAAATTGTTTTGTATGTCTAATCAATCAGGTTTTTCTTTCACACTCTGCGGTCGATCTCTCTGCAGTTACTGCCACTTTATTGTCATTCATATGTACGTAATGATCGTTTTGCTCATTTATCACTTAAACGAGATCGTTTTAAGATTTTCAATGAGATTTCTAATATTCTATAGGACTTTATAAATGTTGCATCGTGCCAAAAAGTTTCTAAAAGTTTTACCTAGCGAATATAACAGTATGTTTATCGTATCTTATTTGAATTGCAAAATAATTACAATTTATACACGCTTATTTACGATTAAAATTTAAATAAATTGTAATTAATTTACATTTTTTTGGAATAAACAAATGATTAATTGTACTACATTTTATAGTCAGTGTTTCGGCTTAGGTAATTTAAATACCACATTTAAGTAATTTACATATTAGTTTAAATACTAAATTATTTTAAAAAATCACTGCGTTGTTTTAATGGCGTAAACTTTTTCAAAAATGAAAGTTTCATACAGATTCATTTTTTTTATGCAATACAGGAATATGCTTGGCCTCAATCTTACCTGATGTAAAGTAAAGTTGAAGCCGACGATGTATCGCGCTTACCTATTCAATCTTCGCTTGAAGACTGCCAAGTTATAGGTGGATTTGAAAACAGACGACGTGAGTGAATTCCACTCCTTTGACGTTCGCATAATGAACGACGAAGCATAACGCTTCGTGCGAATCAGGGGAATTTCCACGACATAAGGGTGGAATCATTCACGGCGTCTAGTTGTCCTATGGTGGAACGGATTGGGTGGAATTAAATCGTGTAATTCCTGTGCACACTCTCCAAAGTGCAACCTGTAAAAATACAGTTAAGTTAATAAACTACAAAATACTTACATACATAATACATAGTACATAATAGTACATAGTACATTAATTCAGTTAATAATAGAAATATTTCTAATGACTTCTAAATTAGTCACCAGAACTTTTTTTTTTAATTGAAGTTTGGAGAGTTACTGCTGTTACCGTGATGATGAGCATCGTATAAACAAAAAATTCATTCCAGGTCGTCGTTTTCATGATGGCTTGTAAAGCTTTTCGGCAACTGGATAATACATAGTGGTCGCGAGTCGCGGCCCTGATGAGTCTACCTTTACACACCACTTGACTACTTACTATGTACATACCTATACATTGGCAGATCTCGGAACGCTTAAGCGTAGCACTATGGCGGGTTTTATGCTTGGTGTATGGTGGTCGCGATCCAGTTGGACACAACTATCAGATCCACTCAGCAAACGTTATAATGTTTTGCAAATGCGGGCTTTTACTATACAATCTAAGTAATGAGCTCACAAAAAACGACTATGCGGTAAAAGTAGGACCGAGACGTATACCAACAAATTCCCTCCATAGTTTTACGTGTCGAGAGCTGCAGTAGGTTCTATTTTAGAACGGGTATCTAAAGCAGAGGGAGGGTATCGCGGGCAGTCAAGGTGAGCGCTAATGTGCATCATAAGGAGGCCCTCTAAACCAACACCTGGGTCGCAAGTCCCGGGGGTTGGTCCTGTTTCCCTCTCTCTGGCACACAATGGACCCGGCACCTGCACGGTGCATCCATGGAATGCTAAGATATTTGTTTTTCTGGATGATAGGAATAAATCTATAACATAAAAACTTATACCGAATTGGCTAAAATACTCCAAAATAAACAATTTTCAAAAGCGTTATTACTATCACAATAAAAATATCTTACTATGTAATAACTTTTACATTACGCATTGTAAAAACTCTAAGTGGTAAAATAATCAAACGATTATTAAAAAAAGTCTTAGACATTTTTCAAACAGTAAACATATGTAGTTATTACCAAATAAAATCAATTACACGTTAAAGCAATCGTCAAGGGGCACTGTAAAACCATTTTGCTCGGAACGAATTGGATAATGGCGACGACACGGCGCGATGGTTCATTCATTGTTCGAGCGCTTTTGTTGTTTTGCTGACGAAATTATGTTGCTCTTTTCCCTCTAAACATAGTAATTGAGTGATGTTAAACAATTATAAATGGTTATTACGCCTATTTAAATGTATTCAGGTTGCGTGACGACTTTCATTATTATTATTTCATTTTCAGAGCTTTAAAGTGAATAATGTTTTTTTTAATTCTAGTGACTGATAAGTTTTATTATAATACTGGCCCAGCCTGGTATTTCGTTCACCTGGATTTTCGTATACGGCGAAAAGAATCGTGCGCGTAGGGTGCATGTGGTACTGAATATTGGGACTTTATTTTATTTTCGCGGAACTCTAACTCTTTTCTATTACTCCTTATAACATCAGCTATCTGCCAGTGAAAGTCCCATCAAAATCGGTATAATCAATTCGGAGACTAGATGGAACAAACAGACATGTAGAGAAAAATTAATAATTTTAATCCATCATAACGGTTTAATGTTTTATACTTTTTGATTTAGGTTACTTCTCTCTCTTCTCTGTAGAATAAACCCTTAATAAATTTTATTATAATGTATAATAGTACATTATGGTACAAGTGTGTAATGTTGGTGATTACCGCTGAGGCGCCATTGAGACCCGAGCCGTTAGGTGAGGGTCTTAAGAGAGCCGAGGATGGTAATCACCAATACACACGTGTATCATACGACGTTTTTCAACACACTTGTGAAGAAAATAATAATAAAAAATCATTTTTCCTTGGAGTTTTCAGGTAGTAAACTTTGCATAACGTTAAGGGCTTCACATCTTATATCGGGCAGTGTACAACATAAATCAGTACTTGTAGACATTTTAATTAGTAAATAACTAAAATTTCAACAGTGACAACGAGTTGTGAATTTTTTTTCGTTATGGCGGGAAAAATTATTCAGTTTGCGCGCGCATCTTTCAATGGTCATCGGCCATAGACTAAAGGAATGAGGTTTCTTTTTTTTTTGCTTTCCGCAGATAGCGTTTTAGCCACGTATAAAATGGGATATTTAAAGTTTTCTTTATTACAGAGAAAACAAAAGTTATATTTGAGTGAAAGTTTTATTTATTAAACACGTACAAGTTGAAATTATCTATTTAAATACGAAGTTGTATGAAATGAGCAAGCAATAGGTACATTAATTTATTTGTTCCATTGATCATTATCTTTTTTGTATCGAAACTTTGTTAAGAACAAAGCAACTCGACCAATAAAATAAATAAAAAAACTCTATAACTCACTTGTGAATAATAGCAATGAAAAAGTCACAGTTTGATTAAAGGTGTCATAATGTGCCTAATTGCGGTGATATTAGAGCCACGTTATCAGCAAGTTTGTTGAAAAAAATATTATATTATAGTTTAATAAGTGATTTATTTTAAATGGGCACAGCTATCAGACTGATTTACAGAAACTCAAGTGTAAATGATGGGTATGTTCCAATAATAAATCCAATAAAAACAAACAATAATAGCATTTCATTCATTCCTTCATTCATTCGCTCAATAATTTACAACACCTGACTTTCTTAATGAAACTCATAACTATGTACATCCAAATATTGCCTGAAGAAATTGTTATCAGGAATAAGGCTGCTCTTTGTACACAGATAATTTTAAAAGATCACCTAGATTTATAGGTAACCGTATATAATAGGGTTTTTTTAATAGTAGCGCGGTAATTTGATAGCACTTTGCATAATATTAAGCACAGTACAATCTAATCACAACGACGAACATCGAGAGTTCGCCGAAGTTGCTATCATGCCGTCCTGCAAGCTTCTTGGTAACTGGATATACACTGACTGAACCCAAAATGCAATAAACCCAAAGAGAACCAATAGTCGCGAGACAGTCGATTACAGATCCTTACCACATCGTGTGATTACCGGATATATAACGACTGATCCCGGAACACAACAAGCCTAAGCGTACCACTATACTATATGTAACACTATCATGAAACATCCCAATAAGTAGTAATGGTTAAAACAAAAGATAATTTTATTCAATAACTTGAAACCAAGATTAAAAATTATTTCAATCGGACAAAGTAAATAATTGACAATAATAATCACCTTTTTTTACCTTTTATATTATTTTTATGAACATATTTACAGAAGCAAGTGTTATTTTATTGCCCATGCTGTGTTAATTTTAGTTATTAATATTACCAATAATATTTATATGGTGATGCTTGATTGTAATTATGTATTTTGTGTTGTATGCACGTAGTGAGTGGCATATAATTGGTTCGCATATCTGTATTCGATTTTAAAATCAAATAATCAATATATAATAAGGGCTCTTTTGGCGCTACCTTTATTAATAAATAAATAAGACTAGCGATCGCCCTAAGGTCGAAATTCGACCAGCGACTTTTTGATCATAGATTATTTTCTGTTTGACATTTGCAGTATCCGTGAACCTAAACTATGATGAATTAATGATGACCAATTTGATGAAATGATGTATGACAATGTCAATATTTTGGGGGTCTAAACTCAATGCTACTGGTCGTGTTAGCATTGGCAGTATTAATTTATTATATTAGTAACAGATATTATAAATAAATTTTAACTTTCTGCACTCCTTCTCCATATAAACTTTAATCATGCCAAATCCCACAATCTTCCGTGCACGCAATGCGCTTAAAAAGGGATAGAAAACTTTTGCTTCACGTATTAATATACAGATGTATATTTCACTAATCTAGTCACGCTGCTCGAATAACTTGTTTAAGCTGTTAACTTGTGTACATTAAAAGAACCTATCGCATACGACCTTCAGAGAAAGTCTAATGTTACGCACCATGAACGTCATATTTAACACTACGTAACCTTAACATACGAGTGACATGCGCCATTATATTCTAAATCTTAACTTTGAAGCAATAAAAACCATTCGCCTTTTACTTTTATGTGACATTCTAACCGCGTATGAAAATAATTTTTAAATAACGCTAACGTTGGGTGCGTTTTTATGTGTTTATGGTAATTTGTGAATGCTTATGTGAATCTATTGTTTCCTAACATCAGCTGAAGATGTTAAAAGGTTTTGTATCTTGTAGAAAGTCGATTTATTTTCAACCCGATATTAATTCTTCTTTTTTATGTGTAGGCACGTAAGTAAGATGTTATACTTCTTAGGCTTAACAAGAAAAAAATAACTCCAATTTTTTTTCCTCGAGTTAACAATATGATCTTAGATTTTGTAATGTGTAAAAATAATTTAATGATTTATAAATAATAAAGATATGTCATAAACATTATTTTAATTAGGCAGCCTCATTAACCTAGTGGTTGTAAGCGCGACTGCTATGCTCGAGGTCTTGGGTTCGATTTCCAAGTCGAGCAAAGTGTTATTCGGATTTTCTATGAAATTTTCAGTAGCAGCTCGGAGTTTGACTTTGTGCACGATTAATAGCAAAAAGCTCACCCCCTATTACATAGGACCTAAAACATACCCGGCGAACTGTGGGTGGGAACTAAAGTATACCTCTGCCTAACCCTTCGGGGATACAGGCGTGATGGTATATTATAGAACATTAAAATATTATAATGTTTATTTATAGATATAACGTTTAGTCAAAACTGTTAGCCTTAAGGGCCCTGAAGTCTCGGAAATTTTTATAAAGGATTATATAACGTTAAATTATATCTTCAACACAGACTCCCAAGATAACCTCACCTGCACGTGGTACACCCTGCTGAGCAACGAATGAGGAAATGTCATTAGCCCCGGTAGGGCTGTTTTGCTCGACTAGGTCGCGACCGTAATGCCTGTAGTGAAAAGTCCGTCATAGTGACTCGCTTTTGCGTGTCGCGTTTCTGGATCAGCCTGTGCATATCCAGTTAATTTAATGCAGGCCGGCATGGCAGCGGCTACCGTTGATGGATTATGATCTCTCGGTAGTCACCGTTGTGTTAGGATTGTACCGTGTTTACCATCAGGAACAGTACAGTAAATTAGCCGTGCTACTACCATAAAATAAAAAAAAAGTCCGTTCGCATTATCCGTCCGTAGCATGATGCGCGCGCAGCTCTCAATTTGAACCTCTACTAAATGCGCCAAAAAGAGTTTTTGGCGAGATCTTGAAGTGATATGTTGTGGTTGTTATTTTTAATTCATTTACTTAGGTTTTTGACCCTATATTATGTAATATTGGTGGCGCTTTGCGTGATATAGTTCAGTTTTTTTTTCATAAGTGAAAAGAGGATTATAACTATAAACTGAAAGCATGCATTCTGGGGTCCCTCAAAAACTCCCTCGGTTTTTATAACAAGAGAGCCACCATCTTGTTAGACGCTACTTTGAATAAAATACTTACTACTACGAAGGCTCGAAAACATTGACGCTGGCAATATGCTTTTGCGGTGCCAAAACAAAAGGAAGAAGAAGAATGCGCCACAAGAATTAAAACGTAAAACACGCTTGTGCTTTTTTAAAGTTTAAAATTTAAAGTCACGAGGTCTGCTAGTTTTGTTGAAAACTAGCTGTGCCCGTGGCTTCGCTCACATGGACTACAGAATGCCCGCGCGATTCTTGCTCCCCCGCTCCTGGCTATTTTAAAGACAAAAATGCTTATTGTGAGTGTTCCTTAGGAGATAGATGTATACTATCCCGGATTTTTTTGTAGGTCTCTTTAATGCCTATGATTATGTAACACATTAATTTGCTATATCTCTTATGGTTTACTCAGCGTAAGCCATTTAAGCGCCCGAATTGATTCACCATGACCCGCCCCGTCCAATACGCTCAGGCGTTCCCCAAGGTTCGATCCTGGCTCCTAGCCTATTTAACCTGTACGTCAGTGACCTACCTCGACTCCCGGAGGTCGAGGTAGGGCTATACGCTGACGATACAGTCTTATATGCCTCAGATAGGAATAGATCCAACCTCAGACACAAAGTCCAACGCTCCGTGACCACTCTCGGGAAGTGGTTTAACGAGTGGCGTATAGCCGTTAATCCCTCGAAGAGCGCCGCGATGCTCTTCGATGCGGATTCGTCACAGATACCGTGGAAGCTTAAACCTGTTAAGCTCTACGATAATCCGATTCCGTATGTAAGAGAGACCAAATATCTAGGGGTAACCCTAGATAGTAGGCTCTCTTTTAGACCCCACATCCGTAAGGTTAGGAACAGGGCCGCGTGGGTCCTGGGCCGGTTGCATCCTCTGTTGTGTTCGGTGAGTAAAATGTCCACGCGACATAAGCTCACGCTCTACAAGACGTGTATTCGACCAATTTTGACATACAGTTGCGCCGTGTTCGCACATATGTCCGAGTCGAGTTTCAAACGGTTACAATCGATACAGAATAGGTTCCTCTATCGTCTCACCGGGGCCCCGTGGTATGTTCGAAGCGTAGATCTCCATAGAAATATGGAGCTTCCTTCAATACATGCCTACGTTAAACAGCTCTCCCGTTCGTATTTCGACACCGCGTCGAACCACGCGAATCCTTTAATAAAAACAGCCGCCACTTATGTTCCGGCACCCACGGACATCCGGTGCAAACGCCGGCCGCGCAATATTTTTATTGATCCCGACGATCACATCGAAAATTCGAATAAATATTACACATCCGTCTCTCCAAACAGAGCGTGCCAGCGCCCACGCCCGCGTAACCACCGTTCTCTCCGCAGAGGGCGGGCGGTCAATTTCGCTCCAGCACACCCGTCACGTCCACCCTCTCTAGCGGTAACCCAAGCCTAGGTCCGTTCCTCGGTGTGAAACCCTTGGGTCAGGCAACCGCCCGCGCGATACAAGTGACACTGTACGTGCATCACTTAGCTACCTACATACAACACTACACACGTATGAACATACACACGTGCACACCACACAGGTACATAGGTTCTGTGAGGGACCTTTTTTTTTCTTTTTTTACGCTAGTTAGTTAGCGCTAGTTAGTGTAGAAACATTCCGATTACTGAATACACATACGCACGGTTCCTTCCTTCCTCCCAGGAGGAAGGGAACGTGCCTATGTGTATATTTAGTTAGCTCGAATCGTAGGTGTAGGGATTCGAATAGATCGCGACCTATTTGCGAACGCGACGACCGCCCGAGCCGAGGTCCGGCCACTTTGGCACCCTCGTGCGAGTCGTCCACGAAACTTTCGCGGCTGAGTGCCCTCTGCGCTCGCCCCCAAGTCCGGTGAAGCTGTAAAAGCCGCAGCGGCTTTAGGGCCCCTAAGGCTAACAGTGTAGTCAGTTAAAAAAAAAAAAAAAAATTCACCATGACCAGTTCTTTTTTATTTGTGCGAAACCCTAATACTTTATTGTTATAGATATTGTATATACTTTCATATGCATTTAGTAAAAAACAGTTATTTTGATATTACAAACACACACGTCAATTTTATTAATTGTATAGATTTATAGAAATTATAATAGTATATTAACGTACAAAAATAAAAATAATATATAAAGTAAACATAATATTACTGCGGTTTAGAAAGATGCTCTATACCCAACACCGGTCACGCCTTCACAGATTATACACATCTTCGTCGTCTCAAAGCGGAAACCGCATACAGATTAAAGTTGACTCTTTTGAGATGAGATTTAGAACCTTTCACGGCTCTTCCATTGCTGGACGTGTTATAGGTAAAAGTTACATAAATGTTATTATGTAACTGTGGGCAATTATATCATAGAGTGTCCATTGATTACACATTGCCTTGATTGAGCGGAACAGATTCGATTTTCTTCTACGATACTAATCGTAATTATTGCTGTTTTATGTTGGAATATTGTTAAAAGATAAGCAGTGATACACTAAAAATAAAACATTTGTAGTCCTTTAAGGCGACAGAGTTAAAGATTTCGAATTAAAGAAATAAATTAAAAAAACGACTTGTATTGATTTTATAGCGGCGAATAAAACGTTGTGCAAAATGACCTAACAATTTTTTATTTAGGAAAACATTACCAAATCATTTTAAACTTAGTACAGTTTTCATTATAATTATTGGGCTTTGTAGCTGATAAAAACTTAGTGCTTCATGACACTAAAGTATTGTACGTAAAATCTAGAGTTAATATAAGTGTAAATTTTTGGTTCTGTAGTGAAGTGACTACAATTGCTCGCACGAATATGTATTTTTGTTTGTTTATATGTCCGGATTAAACTCAAAAAGGCATGACCGATTCTTATGAAATTTTGTCACGGGGAGCTTATTTCATTGGTCAATTAGTAAGGTATAGGAATTGTCAATAATAATTTTAGAAATTATTATCATTATTAAAAAGAAAAGTATATAAAAAAAGATTTTTTTGTTAATTCTTAACCTATTTTCATGAACGAGAGCACGAGAACGAGTACACGAGAAGTACTATAATCATGGGCTTTAATAAAAACTGCCAATATTACAAAAAGAATTCGTAAAAAAATTTATCAATAATTCTCAACCCATTATGATTAAATTTGATAAACTAGAACCATTAGTCATTTCCTAATTGATAAGCTACCTATATGAATTGTCAGTAATATGAGTTACATATAAAGTTACGACAGAGGTTACGGGATGAAAATTAATACTACATAATAAACGCGTGCGGAGACTCGGGCTCATAACTTACTAGCTTTAGATACTAGCAGTACCTACTCTAAAATAAGATACAAAATGAACTAGTAAAAAATTGTTTCGAATGACCAAATAATTAAAATATTCCCATTCACTTTCTAATCTATGTTTATTAATAATAAACATAATGCTACCAATGAATTTATAATATTATAAGATATTGCAAATTTATTCCGTTCCATTCACAACCTTACATCCTTAGAATATTTTCAATTCATACATATTATATAATCACAAATAGAAACTGCAAATATATCATATGTTATTATTTCTCAAAGGTATTTTTTCGGACTGTTGCTCGAATTAATTATTCATCAAAGTTAATGATTCTAACATTATTTTAAAGCTTATTTTCAACGATAATGATGAAACATATGCAAATGGTTTAAAATGTATGCTTTAGTTTAAAAAATTTAATAATAATATATTCAAGGCGCCATCTATTAACAATATTTTTAACTAACATGACAGTTGGTAGTTACATTGTTTATATTTTATATCAATAACGTGCGAAATATTATTATTATTTATTAAATATTAGATAGTATTGATAGATAGAAGTGGCCGAACCTCGGCTTGGGCTGTTGCCGTAGTTGCAATTAAGTCGAGAACTAGCTAATTCCCTATACTTAGAAATTCAATCTGAACTAAAATATACATTTATATCCTCTTGGGAGGAAGGAAGGAACATGTGTATATGTATTTAGTGATATGACTATTTATTCTGAACTAGTACAAAAAAAAAAGTGTGTAGTGTGGTGTGCACGAGTGTGGGGTGCAGTGTTATGGTGTCTGTTGGTAGCTAGTGAATGCAAGTGCAGTGTCACATGTATCGTGCGGGTGGCTGCTAGACTCAAGGGGTCCACACCGAAAGAATGGACCTAGGCTTGAGATCCCGTAGGAGGGGTGGACGTGGCGGGTCGATGTTCATCGTTGTTTTTAAACTGTGTTTACCATCAGGCACCATTCCATCAATATACCATATTACTTTCTATTTTTTTTAAATGTGTTCCTTTACCTACAAAATTTTGAAGGACTAAACTTTCTAAGTATGGTATGTATATA